>CM057452.1:1326682500-1328070000 GCA_016271365.2 Neoceratodus forsteri
GAAAAACTAGAATTCTTGACGTATACAACAAAAATATACCAAAAGTAAAAAAATAATATATATATATATATATATATATGACTTAGAAGTGGTACCACCAAAATAGGAAGATGAAGAATTTAATAAATAATAAAAACTGTTTATGAGAAATCACCACAAGAAAATCTTAAATACTGTAGCAGATATTATATTATAGAAATAGAGAAACAAGTGATGGCAGAAGGGGACTGCATGGTCCATCTAGTCTGCCCATAAGCCTAGCCTCCCACCCTTAACGGCTATTCAGTGTCATAATACCTTTGTGCCTATCCCATGCCTTCTTGAACGATCCAACTGACCTAGTCTCCACAACCTCTGGTGAAAGGCCATTCTAAGTATCCACCACCCTCTCAGTAAAGAAGAACTTTCTTGAGTTACTCTTGAACTTGCCTCCTTCCAGCTTCATGCCATGCCCCCTCATTCTTGTATGATTCTTGATCTGAAATAGGTCCTGAACCTGGATCTTGTTTATTCCCTTCAAGTACTTTAATGTTTCAATCATGTCCCCCCTTTCTCTGCGCTGTTCCAGGGAGTACATGTTTAGGTCATGCAGACGCTCCTCGTATGTCTTGTTGTGGAGTCCAAGTATCATTTTTGTAGCTCTCCTTTGCACTGTCTCTAGTCTATCTAAGTCCTTTCTGAGGTGAGGTCTCCAGAACTGCACACTGTACTCCAGGTGAGGCCTTACCATTGATCTGTACAGTGCATAATCACCTCCCTCTGTCTATTTGTAATTCCTTTTCCTATGTAGCCTAACATACTGTTCACCTTTAATGCTGATTTTTCACACTGCTTGGATGTTTTCAAGTTGTCTGTTATAATCACCCCCAGATCTCTTTCCTGCTTTGTGGCTTCTAATTTCACTCTACACAGGAGGTATTCTTCACAAGGAGTTTTCCTCCCTAGGGCATGACATTGCACTTTTTGGCGTTGAAATTTAATTGCAAAGTTTTCATCCACCTCTCTAGTCTTTGAAGATCAGTCCTTATCCTTTCCACTCCCGGCAGAGTGTCTACCCTATTACATACATTTGTGTTGTCTGTGAATAGACATACCTTGCCTTCTAGGCCCACAGATATGTCACTGATAAAAATATTGTGGAGCATAGGCCCCAGCACCGATCCCTGTGGCACACCATTAGTTACCTCTCTCTCCTCTGATAGCTGCCCATTTACCAGTACCCTCTGAGTCCTTCCACTAAGCCAGCTCCATACCCAGTTTGTTCAATAGTCTTCTATGTGGGACTAAGTCAAAGGCTTTGCTGAAGTCTAGGCATATTACATCCACAGTGCTGCCCTGATCTTCTGTCTTTGTTACCCAATTGAAGAAATATATTAGGTTTGTTGGCATGATCTAACTGTGGTGAAGCCATGCTGTCTTGGGTCCATTATATAATTTTCTTTGAGAAAGGATATCATTCTTTCCTTAATTAGGGTTTCCATCATTTTGCTGACAATTGAGGTCAGGCTTACTGGGCGGTAATTGCCAGCACTTTCCCTACTGCCATTTTGTATGAAGCAGGACGACTGTGGCCTTCCTCCAGTCTGTAGGAACTTCCCTGATCTCAAGTGAAAGGTTGCACAGTTCAGTCATCAGTGCCGCCAGATCTTCCCCAAGTTCCTTCAGTATCCTGGGGTGTATTTCATCAGGACCCATGGCCTTGTCAACCCTAAGTTTTTCTAGCTCCTTCAGGACACTATCCCCTGTGAAAGTTGTCAGAATCACATTGCTGCTATCTGCACTTTTTTCTGTCAAGGTGGGACCACAACCTTCTTCTTCCTTGGTAAATACTGAACAAAAGTATCTGTTAAGGATCTCTGTTTTGTCCTTGTCATCATCTATGCATTCCCCTTCTTCCCCTTTAAGTCTGACTATACTTCCACTGGTTTTCCTTTTCTCCTTGATATATCTGTATATATACAAGTGTCAGTGGCTCAGCAGGTGGCACACTCACCTCTGAGGCTGGGAGATCAGAAGGCTGTGGGTTCTATCCCCACACCAGGCACATGGGTTAATATCCTAATACTGACACAGTAGTGCAGCATGAGAGGGGTACTGCACTCCTGAGGTGCCGTCTTTCAGATGAGACATTAAACCGAGGTCCCATCTGCCTGTTCTGGTGGTAGTTCAGGTGGATGTTAAAGATCCCATGGCACGTCTTGAAAAGAGTAGGGGAATTTCCCTGGTGCCCTGGCCAAATTTCTCCTCATTCACTAAAAATACCACCAACAGCTTAATCTGATTCAAGGTCAGTTGGCATTCATCTGTATCCCCTTCCCCCGGGTTGTGCCTGAAAATAGGCAGGATTTGTCTAGTGCACTTACCCGGTCAACAAAAACTAAATAAAATTAAAAAAAAAAATCTAAAGAAGGTCTTGTCTCCCTTATTGACCTCCAAGGCAATCCTTTCTTCTGTTTGCACCTTAGCCACTCTGATTTGCTTTCCTGCTTCCTTCAGTTTCTCCTTGTATGTGTCTTTGTCTTTTTCACATCCTGTTTGCTTGTATCTTTTGAATGCCATCCATTTCTCCATGACCTTGGTGGTCACTTCCTTGGAGAACCATAGAAGTTTTCTTCTCTTCTTGGCTTTATTCATACATTTCATACATTGTTTTGATGCTCTTAGGATAGCTTCCTTTAGAGATACCCAATACTTATCTACTCCCTCTGTCCATGTTAATTTAGCCAGGTTAAGTCTGAGCTTTTCCCTCATTTTATCAAAATCTGCACATCTAAAGTCCAAGATTTGAGTTGTAATGTGCTTGATTTCTTTTTCCGTTTTAACCTGGAACTACACCATCTGGTGGTTGCTAGATCCTAGGTTGCTCTCAACTTCTACCCATGATATGATGTCACTGTTGGTGAGTAACAGATCAAGGATGGCTTCCCCCCCCCCATGGGTTCCTTGACAAGCTGTCTTAGGCTCAATAAGTGCAGAGTGTCAAGGAAGTCTTTGCTTCTTGTTGTAGCAGCGGAATGGTTTCCCCAATTTATGTCTGGTAAATTGAAGTCACCCACTAATACTACATCCCCCTTAATGCTCATATTGTAAATGGATTCTAGTATCTCCTTGTCCCCCTGAAAGCTGATTGCTGGGGGTCTGCACAATACTCCTACTCTAGAAACTGCACCTGTTCTGGCTTCTGAGAGTAACCCAAAGAGCCTTGGCTTCAGTGTGAGTGTCCTGGGCCATGGTAGCTTTTATTCCCTCCATAATATACATTGCCATCCCACCCCCTTTTCTTCCAGGTCTGTCCCTTGGAAAAAGGCAGTATCCCAGAATAGTTACCTGCCAGTCAAGGTTGTCCTTAAACCATGTCTCCGTGATGGCAACCAGTCTGGATCAGACTGTGCAACAATAGCTGTAAGGTCAGCCATTTTGTTTGCTAGGCTACATGTGTTTGTGTACATAGCTTTCCAGGCCTGGGTCCCCCCCTCTTTTGGGGCCCTGTTGCAATACTGAGCCTTTTTCAATATTGTTCCCTGAACACAACCTATCCCATTTCCTGCTCCATTCTTTGTTTGTCCCCTCTGATAGGATAAATTTATGGGGGGGGTAGTGAATTGTGTTTGTGTTTCTACCCTCTCGCCAGTGCCTAGTTTAAATGGTCCATGAAGACATCAAATTTCTGCCCTAGAGCTGTAACACCTTCCTTAGTCAGGTGTAGGCCATCGTAACGGAAGAGACTCCTGTCTCAGAAGTACCTCCAGTTCCCAATGAAGAGGTATCCTTTTTCCAGGCACAAGTTTTGGAGCCAGACGTTCAGCTCCCTGATTTCCTCTTTGTGGATTTTCTGCGTGCTGCCTACTCTGTTTCATACTGATAGGACCTCTGAGAAGGCTATGATCGACGATTGTGATGATAATTTTTCCCCTAGATGAGATAAATGGTTTCTGGTCTCCTCAACTGACTGATTTGCCAGGTCGTTTGTGCCTTGGTGGTCAAAAATGCCAGCACTCTTTCCTTCTCTGCATATGAGATGGTCAATACGATTGGTATCTCTCTTTGCAGATGCCCCAGGTAGGCATCTGGTAGTTACTTGAGCATCAGGGTGCTGAGTTAGGTGGGATTCCACTCCTCAAATCATGGAATCCCCGATGATAACAATTTACAGTACAGAGTAATTACTGTACAGAGTAATTAAAACATGCTTTTAATGAACTCTCTTTCATGTTGAATAATTCCTTTATTTAGCTTATCAGTGTTTGGCACAAAATTGAATTAGTGATATTTAACAAGAAACTGGAATGTATGAATGAGAAGCAGGAACTGTATATTTGGAGTTGGTCCTCTGACTGCAGTAACATTCTCCTCTCTCCCTTTCTATGCTAGTAAGACGTGCATTTAGCCTGTATGCTAATGACTTTTCCAATCATTCCCTCTCCCCACCAGATCAACGCTCGAAGGTATAAAATCTGTTTACTACAATGTAATTGAAATCATTAGGACTACACAGGTAATCCACCCTCCCTCTAACCCAATGAAGAAAATGGCACAGAAATTAGCCCCTGCCCCAGCTCACTCGATTGCAAAATGGCTTTGTGAAATCAGTTGTCATGGTGCCTAATTGTTCTTTATTGTTCTATTCTCAAAGGCACTACCATTTCAATAGAGTTAAACAGGGACAGCTTCTTCCAGGCTCAATCCCTCAAATCCCTGCTGTAGTAGTGACTGTACTAATAGCTGAACTGAAAAGCCAGTTTAGTTTTACTGAACAAATGTGGACATTATGACTAATCAACCGCAAAAAAATAGCTTGTCCTTTTGTGTTAATCTACACCATGTTTCACAATCATTAGGCAGTTTCAGGTTTTATTTCACATAGGAGGTAAACTCTGATAAGTCAACTGCTTTTCTCATTATCCACTTAACATACTATACTGAAAATTAAAATAGAAACTAATCCACTGCAATAAAATATTCTGCTGCTTACAAGTCATTACTTCCAGGCAACCACCACTTAACTTGACTGCAATACTCCTTTAACTTTTCTTTAGTTTGTGAGTTCTTGATTTGAATTTGGAAATGCTAGATGTGAGGTTTTGAAAAGTTGCCCTTGGCCTATTCAGAGGTAAGCACAAACGGTTATAACTTTAATGCAGCAGTATGCTAAACATTTCATCATACCCTTATTCAGCAAACAGTGCTCCCAGATAGAGTTTGTATTTTCCCTGTAGCTCCAGGGTGATATTCCTGAGTAGATTACATTATTTTCTATGGTAGCCAAACTGCTGTTTTCCCATATAACTAATGCAAGACTATGGGAAAAATGTCCCTGAGATGACCCCAAATCCCTGAAAAATATAGGAATCCCTGTAGCTCTGGGAGCCCTGGCAGTAATGTATTGCTGACATAATTAGATTCAACAACAGCATATTTTTATTCCACTCAGATGTATTTTTTGTAAACAGCTTTTGTTGCCAAATGTAATCATTAATGACTCAAAAATAGCAATTTTTAAAAACCCTCCCATCAAGGTTACTTTTGGCTTTCAATACTGGTGTCGTACTGTGCATGGGGGGGGGGAGGGGTGCTAGCACACATTTCTGGAGGCATCCAGCACACCACCATACCAAACCATTTAATTTATTCATAGAAGGCGTGGCAAGATAACACAAACCCCTGTTAAAAACAACTTCAAAACCCCATATCACAGTCCTGGAATAATACATGCAATAAAATGGATCTATTGATGGTTTCAACAGGAATACTTGATTATCAAACTAATGGCATGGCAGCACCTGTGATGCTGTATGTGTGGTACATTGGCATGAGAGGGGGACTGCTGCTTCTTTATTTTATTAACAATCAATTTTTTTGCTTTACACAATCAAAATCTTGGTTTTCCAGATTGAGTGCACCACTCTATTAATCTCACTGTCCCAAATATCAGGTCTCTTGCACCTACCACCATGCAGTACTCCATCTGCTACAGCTCATCCTCAGGTTGACTTCTCCCTTATTCTCCCGCATCTGTGTTCTAAATCCAGCTTCAAGATGCACCCAACACAGTAAACTCATTCTTACCACAACTGAGTGGGGATCAGCTCAGCCCAGTCAGTCATACCAAACAAGTTGTTTTACACAGCATAGGATGCCTTGGATAATTGGACCAGAAAAGCACCACTGCTCCCCATTTCCAGATATACTGCTCCACCAACAAAGCAGATATGGTGGGGGGGGGGGGAGGTTGAGGATTGTAAGCCATAAACAATGGTGAAAAACATAGAAACATAGAATTTGATGGCAGATAAGGATCGCTTGGCCCACCTAGTCTGCCCATTTCCCTACCTAACGGTTAAGCTGCAGATCCTAGTTAACCAACAGCCTACTCCTTCCTACCCTGCACTATGATTGCCTTATGCCTGTCCCATGCATCCTTGAATTCCACCACTGTTTTTGACTCTATGACCTCCTCAGTAAGGCTGTTCCATGCATCTACAACCCTCTCTGTGAAGAAAAACGTCTTCACATTACCTCTGAGCCATCCCACCTCTATCTTCCAATTGTGCCCCCTTGTTCTTGCACATCTCTTTTTCTGAAATATGCTACCCTCTTGGACTTTGTTGATTCCCTTGAGGTATTTGAAAGTTTCTATCATGTTCCCCCTCTCCCTCCTTTCCTCAAGGCTATACATCTTAAGCTCATTTAGTCTTTCTTCATATGTCTTCTGGTACAGACCCTGCACCATTTTGGTTGCCATCCTCTGCACAACCTCCACCCTGTTTATGTCTTTGCCTAGATGGGGTCTCCAGAACTATACACAGTACTTCAGATGTGGTCTTACCAACTGTCTGTACAGAGGGCCAACAACTTCTTGTTTTCTATTGGTAATGCTTCTCCCTATGCATCCCAGTATCCCCCCAGCCCTCCTTACTGCCTTCTCACATTGCTGGCCCACCTTTAGGTCATCTGATATGACTACCCCCAGGTCCTTTTCCATTTTTGTTGTTGTCAGTATCTCACCTTCCATTGTGTACTCTTGCCCCTGGTTTTTGTTTCCCAGGTGCATTACTTTGCACTTTTTTGCATTGAATCTAAGCTGCCATACATTTGGCCATTCCTCCAACCTTGCCAAGTCCCTTTTCATCCTTTCCACCCCACCTTGCATATCAACCCTGTTGCAGATCTTTGTGTCATCTGCAAAGAGACATACTTTCCCTTCAGTCCCTCTGCAATGTCACTTATAAAGACATTAAAAAGGGCAGGCCCCAGTACTGAACCCTGCGGTACCCCACTAGTAACCCTCCTTTCTTCACTGTGGACTCCATTTACTACTACCCACTGTGTCCTGTTGTCCAGCCAGTGTTTTACCCAGGCTACCACCCTGGAACCCACTCCCAGGCTGGCTAATTTGTTTATTAATCTTTTGTGCGGGACTGTATCAAATGTCTTGCCAAAGTCTAGATCCAGAAGCAAACGATTTGATACCTTTTTATGGACCAACATAGATGTAACGACCAGGACAAAGTGCTCTAGCTTTTGGACCAACCAGTCCTTCTTCAGAAGACTAATGGCAGTTATTTAGAAAAAAACAATACTTTAAACAGCTAGATCATGCAGAAAAAAACATAAAAAATCCCCACTGGCTTAAAATACTCATTTAAAAAAATACAGATGATGATGTCAGAGAAGTTTAACAGTACCATATTACCTTCAGCTGGGAGGGTCCTGGGGGTCAGAGGTGCTTTGTGCAAAACACATGCAAAGAATCCTACTGCATATAAATTAAATTGATATAGGATAACACTGCTGGGGCAGATGACTCTTAAATCAAGCTATGAGTGTCACAGTGCATATAAGAATGTGATTACTGAAAAACAACCCCAACCCAGATTAAAGGCATACTAAGATTGTTTAGGACTACAAGAAGTTTCAATGTATGCATTATAGACAAGAAGTTATCAGTCAAACTGTTTTAAAACCATCAGTGCACACTGTATGATATGTAAAACTTAGCGGGACTTATCACCCAGCCATACTCTCCACCTAGATATCATGCCCTATAAACTTCAAAAACCTCTAGTGTATTGACAGGACTTTATAAATGATAATTAAATATAAATTGACAGTGTTAGTGTCAAATAACAAACTCTTGTCGAGGACAACCAAGGAATTAAGACCATGTAGCCCGATATGTACTGATGTCAATAAATTCTCAGTCTGTAGCAACTTGATGTACCAGAAGTGTCTAAGGAATCTGAAAAAGAGATAAAAATTTAATTTCTCTCCTCCTCTTCACATAAACAGTACACCCTACCCCACCCACATCCCCATAATGCGGGGGGGGGGATCATTCTCTCACACTCACACACACACATTCCTAATGAACTTTCATTCACATCAATCCCTGCAATATTTCCCCAAAGTAATTCAACTTGTCATGAAATCTCAAGTAAAAGGGATCATGTATCCTAATACCTACAGAGCAAAAATGTGACACTATTTAACCATAATCCTATCTGTGTAGTAACATTTCCAAGGATTCCAGATAGAACCACAATGAAATAAAACTGCTGCCCTCCCCAGAGTAAGGTAACTAGAAGTAAATATTAAGTATGTGTATAAGACCAGAGGTCTAACATACCTACATTTCCACAACTCGCTACAATATTAGCCTAATGTAAAAAGATCTGTCCAGGACCCCATGCAAATGAGATCTCACACCCCAATATGTTCAGATTTTAATTTTTAATTTTTTTTGTTACAGTCTGTGATAATGCTCCTGTATGTACAGTAACAGGCTAGGTAATCTGAATATGGCACAACGGAACAAACCCCACTCCTGGGTGAAGGTAACAAGTGTGGAGGAATTAATATTCATTATGTGTGTGAAGTAAGAGTAGTAACACACTGTAACTCCATGTATCTAAACAAAAACCTATCTCAGTGTGACAGCAAGCCCCACACCTGCTATATTCACTTGCCTCACAACACATACCCACACACAAACACACACACACACACACCCCCCACACATGCTGAAGTCCTATAATATGCCCATCTGAAGAAGAAGAGGTCTGTGGATGTCAATTTCTGTAATGTCCCATGAAACCCAGGTCAAGGTTCATTCCATCCGCTACCATATTGAGATGTAAAATAAGTTTAATCTCAAAAGCTCATCTCTGTTATGTGTTTTTGAGATTTTCTTTTAAGACCATTACTGACGTATCCAAAATTGAGTGGTCAGGCTGGGAGAAGTGGTGCCTCACTGGTTTTTCAGTCTTCTTTGTTCTAATAGTATGTCTGTGCGTGTTCATCCTAGTGTGGAGCTGTTGGCTTGTCTCTCCGACATAACCTGTTTGTGGACATCTCTTGCACTGAATGAAATAAACAACATGTTGTGATGTGCATGCATAACTTCCATGCACCTTGAATTGTCTGTTTTGTGATGTAACCACACAGTCTGAGGTGGAAATGAGCTCACAAGTCTTGCAGGTGCATTGATTGCAGGGTCGTGTGCCATTGTGTGACATGGTATTCCGTTCTGGTAAAAGCTTGCTCCTAATAATTAGGCTGGCTAAATTTGGTGGTTGTTTAAATGATAGTAGTGGTACTTCCTTAAAAATACAATTAAGGGTCTCATACTCACTAAATGTTGGGCGGAGGTCTTTAATAATCTTATGCAGAAGTTCAAGGTCTGGATGATATGTGACTACTAAGGGTATTCTGTCTGTAGCTGTCTTTTCTTTACATTAAACTTGGAAACATAGACTCTGATGGCAGATAAGGACCACTTGGCCCACCCAGTCTGCCCGTTTCCCTACCTATTGGATAAGCTGCAGATTTTAGTTAACCAACAGCCTACTTCCTGCCACCCCCCACTATAATTGCCTTATGTCTGTCCCATGCATGTTTGAATTCCTCCACTGTTTTAGACCCCACAGCTTCTCCAGGAAGGCGGTTCCATGCGTCCACCACTCTCTCCATGAAAAAAAATTTCCTCACATTACCCCTGAACCGTCCCCCCTCTATCTTTAAATTGTGCCCCCTTGTTCTTACACATCTCTTTTTCTGACAGATGCTACCCTCCTGGACTTTGTTGATTCCCTTGAGGTACTTGAACATTTCTATCATGTCCCCCTGTCCCTCCTTTCATCAAGGGTATACATATTAAGCTCTCTCAGTCTCTCTTCATGTGGTTTCTGATGCAGACCCTGCACCATTTTAGTTGCCCTCCTCTGGACTGCTTCCATCCTGTCTATGTCCTTTCATAGATGAGGTCTCCAAAACTGCACACAGTACTCCAGATGGGGCCTCACCAACTGTCTGTACAGAGGGATAACCACTTCCCTTTTTCTACTTGAGATGCCCCTTCCTATGCATCCCAGTATCCCCCTGGCTCTCCTTACTGACTTCTCACATTGCTTACCCACCTTTAGATCATTGAAGTAGTTGTCTTGGTACTTGTGTTGCACATTTTATTATCCTGTCAATTTCTCTGGAAGAGTGTCCCTGTTCAATAAAGGTGTTTTTCAACATAGCCAAATGTGTATCTCTGTCATTCTCATTTGAGCAAATATGATGACATTAGAGTGCTTGACTGTACATGACAGATTTTTTTATGTGGTTTGGGTGATAACTTTTCTTGTGTAGGTATCTCTGTCTGTCTGTTGGCTTCCTGTAAATACATGTATGTAAGGTTCCATGCTGAATGGTGACTGTGGTGTCCAGAAAATTAACATTGGTGGTGGAATACTCCAGGGTAAGCTTTATGGTAGGGTTGTTATGGTTGCTACATCTATGTTGGTCCATTAAAAGGTATCAAATCATTTGCTTCTGGATATGTTCTTGTAAGAATGAATACAGCTAATACTAAATCTAGATTTTTGCTAAAGTCTAGGTAGGCCATGTCCACAGCCTCTCCCTGGTTTACTACTTTGGTCACCCAGTCAAAGAAATCAATTAGATTTGTTTGACATGACCTTCCTGCTGTGAATCCATGTTGCCTTGCGTCCTGTGCCCCACTGGCCTCTAGGTACTCAACAATTCTTTCCTTCAGAAGTGATTCCATCATTTTCCCTAACACTGAGGTCAAACTGACAGGTCTGTAGCTTCCTGCCTCTGTCTTGCTCCCACTTTTGTGAAGGGGAATCACATCCACCCTTCTCCAGTCCTCAGGTACCACACCATCCTCCCATGATTTATTAAAAACGGTAGTCACTGGTGTCACTAGTTCTTCCCTTAGTTCTTTTAGAATTCTGGGGTGAATTCCATCAGGCCCCATTGCTTTATCCACCTTCAGTTTTAAGAGTTCTTTCAGACCCCTTTCTTCTGTGAAAGGACTAATATCAACCCCCCTATCCAGAGTGCTTCTATTGACTGGATTAGGCATCTCCCCCTGCTTTTCCACCGTGAATACTGAGCAGAAATATTCATTCAGTATCCCTGCTTTTTCACTGTCGCTCTCTGCCCAACCACCTTCCTCTTTATTCAGCCTCACTATCCCTGCCTTTGTCTTTCTTTGCTCCCTAATATACCAATAAAAGATTTTAGCCCCCTTCTTAACCTAGTTGGCTATCTTTTCCTCGGTTTGGGCCTTTGCTATTCTGACTGCCTTCCCCACTTCCTTCTGCTTTAACTGGTACAGTTCTCTGTCCTGCTCCTTCTGTGTTTCCTTATACTTCCTGAATGCTATCTTTTTCTCCCTTACCTTCCCCGCCACTTCTTTTGAGAACCACAGTGTTTTTTTCTCTCATTTTGATTTGTTTATTTCCTTCACACAAAGGCTTGTTGCTTCTATGATGGCAGTTTTGATGTTTCCCTATTGTTGCTCCACCCCACCTTCCTGCCTGTTTGCTAGTGCTTTTCTGAGGCACTCTCCCATTTTGACAAAATCAGCCTTCCTGAAGTCCAGTGCCTTCACTTTTGTGTGGCTTGACTCTACAGCTAAATTTTTCATGAACCACACTATTTGGTGGTCACTTGTTCCCGGATGGCTACCCACTTCAAGATCAAAGATCCTCTCCATCCCCATTTGAGAATACCAGGTCTAAGATTGCTCCTTCCCGAGTGGGTTCCAAAACTAGCTGTCTGAGGCATGCCCCCTGTAGGGCATCGAGAATGGCCCTGCTCCTTGGATGTGGCTGCAGCAAAGGTGCTCCAGTTAACATCTGGCATAGTTAGGTCCCCCATCAGCAATATCTCCCCTTTCTCTGCCATCCCAAGGATGCTTTCTATAGTTTCCTTGTCCATTTCGTCCCCCTGAGTCAGGGGTCTGTATACAACTCCTGTGCAGATTGTGGAGTCATTTCCAGTCTCCAGGGTGACCCACATTGCCTCCTCTCCTCCCTGTTTACCCTTTAGTTCTGTTGCTTTGATCCCTTCCCTTACATAGAGAGCAACTCCTCCTCCTCTTCTTCCCTCCCTGTCCCTCCTGTAGATTGTGTACCCTGGTATGTTGACATCCAAGTCATGGTTCTCTGTGTACCATGTTTCTGTGACTGGCACGATATCCAGGCATCCCTCTTCCATCAAGGCCACCATCTCGGGGAGCTTATTACCTGACTACAGGCATTGGTACTCATTACCCTCCATTTTTGTATGACTTTATTTCTTTTTGCCCCATCCCTGTCCTTACTGCCTTGTCTTTTTCTACATTTACCCCGCCCTTATCCCTATCGACTACTCTATCTTGGTGTTTACCTCACTAACTAACCTGATTTTTTTGGGGGGACTAGGATTTCCTTTTTCCTTTTCAGTGCCTCCCCCCTTGGATAGTTTAAATGCTTGCCAATGAAGCATTTAAACCTATTACCTAGGATCCTGGTTCCCCTCCTGGACAGATGCAGACCATCGCACCTGTATAGGCCTGTATCCCTCCAGGTGGAGCCACAGTCCCCAGTGAAGCAAAATCCCTGAACTCTGCACCAGTTTTTCAACCAGTCATTGAATCCCATGGTGCAGAGTACCCTAGCCTCATCCATGCCATAGACAGGTAGTACTTCTGAGAAAGTTACCGTGTGTGTTACTTGTCTAAGGCCCCTCCCCAACTCCACAAACTCCTGTTGCACTGCTGTGATCCCATTCTCAGCCAGGTCATTCATCCCTAGGTGGATAATGACATCCAGCTCACTCCCCCTTGCTGCTGATCCCGCGATCCTGAGGTTTCATTTTCCTGTCCCTCCAAGCCATGGCGACTGACAGGCACCTTACCTCCCTTTCCTCTCCCTCCCCCAGTTCTACCCCCCTAACAATTGATTCCCCCACCAGGAGTTGTTTTCTTCCCCTGTGGGATCCTGTGCCACCCTCCTGTGGGTCTCCATTGTGGATGTTCCCAGCATCCTCCTTGGTCTTCACTATGGGTGTCTCCATAGAGGAACCATGCTCCACCAGAGTGGTGAATGAATTGTGGAGATGCACAACTGGAGGGATGCACCTCTGTTCCACCATTCTCACTCTCCCTGAGCTCACCGTGGTCCAACAACTCCTCTTTCTTGGCAACCTCTGAGGTAGTGGCAATGGCCTGGGTGGTCTCTGGGTGGGGGAGCAGGTTTCCCAAATCATTGCCAAGTCAGCATGAAGATGACCAACCTCCTCCCTCAGACCAGAGAGGTGTCTGCAAATAGGGCAGCAATGCAGTTTCCAGAATGTCTCCTAGAAGACTGCTGCTCCACAGCCAGTGCATTGCACCACTCCTCACATGTACATGTCCCTTTATGTTACAGATGCTTTTCTTTTGTTGTTTTTTGTTTGTTCTTGTTTTAGTGTGTGCAAGCTTGTGAATGTCTCTACCCCCTATTCAGTGTGCTGTGCCTTTAAGGATATGAACAGGTGTATGTTGTTAGCAGTTTTGGGGAAGTGATGTCAGAACCTCTGCTATAAAGGAAGCTATGCGCTTAGGGTGGGGGGTGAGGGGAAGGATGGGAGGGAGTAAACCTATGCTGTCCAGAAACAATCAACTACAACTCTGACCCTCCACCCCAGGGAGTGCCTTCCTTCCTTTCAGACACCTATTTCACAGAGGTTAAGTAACATGTCTAGTCACAAATGACTGTAAATATCTCCCAGCTACAGTTCCTCCCTGACAAATTAAAGTTAAAACTAAGACAAGTCAACCCCCAAAACAGAATCAATACTAGTTACTTACACAGGTCCAAAAATCAATAATTCAGTTCAGTGTAGTCTAGAAAATAACCTCCTTGGTTTAAGGACACTCTGGCTGCTTTCTCTCTCTCTATCTCTCTCTCTCTCTCTCTCTCTCTCTCTCTCTCTCTCTCTCTGTCTGATACGTTTCTATGTAGGACACAAGAATACAGAAGTAGTGTCTTATTCAAACCAGAGGGCCTGCTCAATACAACAAAAAAGCACTGCAAGAATGGCACTAACAGAAATACATTCTAGGTACGCTGGTATGGTGTAAGTTATAGACTACAGTGGAAACAAATGGGTGTCTTCATGGCTACAACTTATTGTATACAAGTTGGCTGTGTTTTGAATAATTATATATATATACATTTTTTTTCCTTTGCAGTCATATTTTGAAACCACTTAAGGCTGCAACCTTAACCTTTGTATTGTACCTCCAATGCATTTCTGTTTGTGACTTCCAAGTTTACTATGCACTTACAGTATATCTACAAAATAAACCTCATTACTCCTTCATCCTGATTCGGTGTACTGTGCATGCCCTATGATTACCCTACCAATAAATACATTTACATGGTACTACCATCAGTGTCAGCAGCTGTCTATGCTTTGGAACATAACTAGTTACTGTACTGTGAAGGTCACCTATAAAACATGACCCAATACAAAAAAAAGGAAATTTAAAAAAAATCTGTCAGCCACATCTCACCAGTCAGCAAAAACTCACAAAGTAATGGTGAAGGCTGTTAACCTGAACAGTGCAATCCCAAACTCCCCTCTCAGACTCTGTCAAAAAATATCAAAAAAATTACTGTTTTCTCCTGGACTGCTGCAATGGGAGGAGAGCAATAAACAAATGTAAGTCAATAGTAGGTATAGTTGGGTACATAAAGAAGGAATGACGCTATGGCTAATGTTGTATTTAAACCCCTGATAACTCCTGCTAATATTACACCATTCGTGATCGCTCTCTTTTGTGACTCTATCAAATGCCAGTCCTTTCGAAGCAGTCCAACTCTACATCTTCTGCTCTAAGAAGGTGGCTACTATAAGACCAAACTGGAGCCCAGACATACAAAAAATATTAAGATAAGAAAAGCAAAACATTGGGCATCACACTAAACTGACTGAAAACTTATATGTTTTGTTTCAAAATCTTTATTGTAAGATATTTAAAAACAGCACCAGTTGCTCCCCAGTACTCACCAATGTTTCACATCATATTTTATAAAGCATCAAGTATGATGTGAAACGTTGGTGATTACTGCAGAGCAAGTGCTGCTATTTTTAACTATTTTATAATAAATATTTTGAAATGAAACATATCATACATTTTCAGTCAGTTTACTATGATGCCCAGTGTTTTGCTTGCCTCAACTTTACATTTTTACACGTCTTTGAATTAACATATAGTCACTATAAAAAGCCTTGGTGCTTTATTTATGCTAATCTCATTGCAAACATTTTCTTTTACATTCTAAATCTCAATTTTGCATGTCTAGTTACTGTTTTATATATGTTTGTATTGGTTATAAAAGCATTTTTCTTCATAATATGTGTACCCTTTTTCTGGATATACATCTAGCTGGCTTCCTTTTATAGCATGGAGGCATTTTACACCTTTTCTTAAAATAATGTTGTTAGTGACATACAGTATTTATCCTGGTTAGTAAAAGCTTGTCTCTAATTAAGTTCAAACAGTTGTGAGTATTTATATTTTTCACTGCAGACTGCCAAAACTAAATTTTAATTTCATTAATATTGAAACACAAAAATGTAAATTGCCCTAGGGAACTGTAGGGCACTCCAAGACATCACCATGTCATTAGCAGCTCATTAAACTCCATTGAGTGTGTTGCACTGCTCCTATCAGCTGTCAAAACTGTTCCAGTGGAGAGGACCTCCTTCCTGTTATTTCCCAATAGCACTGTATGTGGTGGTGTGAATGCCCTATCTCCATTTATCCCTCATAGTTGACCACACTGTCCCTTAGTGTCCCTCCCATGAGAGTATCTGGTCCTGGTAATACTAGTAAGTGCATCCTTTGTCTGTAATGGTACTTCATCCAAATGTACCCAGCAGCATACAATACATATAGCTCCCTTCCCACCAAAACTCTCATTTGTATGCTAGTACTGGGCTATAATATAGAAAACATCCTTCCTGCCCAAGCACCACCATAGTGGCACATCATTTCTGTAATCTTCTCTTTCTAGTCCAAATTGTCCTAAGCACCATTATTCTGCAGAAGTTTCCCCTCACGTCCCTGCAGGGAAAACAGATATCCCTTACTGCTGGTCTGAGCCCTATCACCTTACCATATAGTAGGTTAGCATCTTGAGCCCCCCCCCTTTCTTGCAGCCCTTGTCCCTGGCTGCTAACTGGCAACAACACTCCCTACACTGCCATTAACTGTCACTGTCTTCTTCTACACATACTGTAGTGCTATGTCTTGTACTATATCCATACAGTACTTTCAGGATGACTGTGAAATATCACAGAGCTTCCAGGTTTCTAAGGTGTTGCATACTGGATGCGGTGATGAATTCTAGACTGCCATCTACAGCAACAGCTAAGATCAGCTTTTTCTGTTGAGGGCAGTAGCTGATTGGTTTGTGCAAAAGAGATGGGCTGCCAACATGTGCAGATCTAGTTTCATGACAGGAAAATGCCATTTTCATCCTCTGTGACTAAAGCAGAAAGCGTAACTTTCCTAGCTTGAAAATTGATATTTTGTTTCCATGAAAATGGAAAAAAATTAAGACAATTTATAAAAATGCAACTGTGCATATGCAAAAAATGGAGTTTAAATGTGTTAATTATTTTTTTAAATACACATTTGTCAGTTAAGCCACATAGGGAAAAATCACCCAATGCCAAACTTTAGCTATCCGGAAAGTTTCAGGTTTAGATTCTTAACCATATCTGTGTTATCAGTGAGAAAATAAAAAAAGGAGTTAAAACATATTGGTGCATGTTTTCATCTGTGTAGAACCACCACAAGGAGCACTACTAAATCTTTGGGATTCAGGGATCCTGAGCCTGTGTATATATATTCCAAATTTCAGGTTATCAAGGTTGAATAGGCAGTTTCATGTTAAACCTGGATTTATGCACCTTAATAACTCTGGATCCTGCAAGTCAGGTAGATCAGTTCCGTGGTTGAAAAGTTCTACAAGGCCAGACATACATAAACCTTTTTTTTATTCTCACCAATTGCCATAAAATTGTTGTTATGTCTTTGGCATATGCAATCATCAAGGGAAAGATAAGTACATTTATTAAATACTTTACAAATAGGAATAATAAAAAAAACAGTATGCTGCCTGTTACTGGTGCTAAAGACTAGCTACAATGAATATTGAATATAATAAATGTTTTAGATGGAAGGAGACTTTTTATGTTTTCTTGGATATGATATAGTTTATTAATTGAAAGTGGAGATAAGCAACAATGCTTTATTGTATTGTCTTTGTTTAATTAATATGATATTCATAGGGATTAGATTGAAAGTCAGCTAGGCACACTATTGTGGAGTAAGGTGTCAATGGTGCATGCATTATTGAAGTATATATGGTTGGGATATATTGTAAAAAAATGGTTATTGATGTATATAGTATGTTGTTAAAAAATGCCAGATTTAAAATTCAATAATTGCCTGGTGGCTAGCAAACTGCAATCTTGACAGGTGTCCTGAGGTAACCGCTGAACCTGTGCTTTTGGTTCAGTCTGAGTGCTATTTAAGCAATATGTGCTATGTAGGCAGAATGAAGGACTAGGACCTTTCATAAGAAATGTGTAGGTAGTTTTACAAAACTATCAACCTAAGTGAAGTTTAAAGAACGTCAGTAATCAGAACATTGTCTGTAATGAGGTGTTGGAATGGGTTGGTTCAGTAATTGTACATGTCCACAGCTAATGTCATATTTTTTTTTTAAACATGAAATTTTCTTTAACACAGCTAATTCTCAAATTAAAAGTGTGGGAGTTTATTTTGTTATGTGAATGGATACTGCTGGCTACCACCATGCTCACTTCAGTGAGTGAGACTGCAATCAAACTGGTAAATTGTTGAATTGTGCAGCAGAGTGAGTCGATTGGATGGTTACCATGCCAGCAAATTGGAGTGAAGCATTTTTCTTTTTAACCAAGAGGTTTATAGTTGAATAATTATAGACATAATTGACTTATAAGTGAATAAGCAAATATACTGTTTGCAGGTGGACAATGATAAATGATTACATCACTTTTTTTTTCATTGAAATTAATATTGAACAACTGCGGTCCACAACTGAATTTATGTTGATTTTACATTTTGTTTTGCTGTTTATAAAACCAGAATTGAATTCAATAAAGACATTGTTTATCAGGAAATAAAAATCAGTTAATAGCTATAAATAAATATATACCATTTCCATACTCAGGACTCCATTTATTTTAAAACTAATTGTACCATTTAATGATCTTTTTTTTTTTCTTTTCCAAACTGAGGTCAGACACTGAACTATATGCTACATACGGTAATTGACATCACAGGTAATTATTAACAAAAGACAAATTCCAATGACAGCTTACAAAAGGGGATGCATCAACAAGCATCTACCCGATGCCACTCTAAATAAGAAAAAAAATTTAACATAGAGCAAGTTCCATTCACCACACTCAGGAGGAAGACAGCATGGGGGTTTGGGGACAGATGGGATGAAAAGATAAGAGTCACGTAGATCTGGCAAATCCCTACCACATCGTCGTCATTAGGTGATAGCAACAAGGTGAGAGAGAATGATGTTTATGTCAAAATTTGCCAGGGCAGATAGATAAAAAATATACAGGCTTGGAGATCCTTGTAGCAACTGTGCATAATCCATGATGGTGCATAGTTCAAAGAAGAAAACACAGAATGAAGAGAGAGTTAGTGATTGGACTGTTACTATAACAGATGAGAGAGAGACTGAGAAACAGTTACCAGTAATGAGGTTAAGTAATATCCCTCCAGCCCCCCATTCCCCAAAACCCCATTCTGATTACCTGTAACAAAATATAGCAACATAAGGGAGTATTTTTTTTTTTTTAATGAAGGAACGGTACATTTGATGCCAAATTACATACAGTTCATGGGGAAAGATAGAGATGTGAGTATTCTGTAACAGAAGTGGATATATGTTTTTATTACAGATGGAGAAGAATTGGGAGGCAGGAATATAACTATATATATTTTCTTTTCTTCACATATGGTGCATGGAAAACATTGGGGGTGTACCTGACAATGGGAGGTTGCTTTTGTAATTACAGAAGTAACACACAGAGTGGAATGAGAGATGAGGGAACACTTGGGATTGAGAAGGGGCTTTTTTCATTACAGACGGGGCATGACTGTGTGGCTTGGGGAATACTTCACAGAAGGACGGTAATATTTTTTTCCTTATTGACAGAACACCAGATAGTGCTGAGTAGGTGGGGAGATACTTGGTGGGTATTTTTTTTTTTTGTGAATATTTCACAGAAGAACTGTAATAGTTTTTTCCTTGTTGACAAAACACTGGACAGTGCTGAGTGGGTGGGGAGATACTTGGCAATGGGTGGGTATTTTTTTTTCTTTATGGACAATATGAAATGGGAAGTATATATAGGTGGGCTATAGGTGGATGGATACTTGGCAAAAAGGGGTGTGATTTCTTCAATAGGAGAAAGCCTAAAAGAGTGAGTTAGTGCAAGGAAAGAGAGAGTAGTCCATATGAAGGCAGAAATAAAAATAAAATAACTTTATTATATATCTTTCACTGGTTTCATCATGTGCATCTGAAAAAAATTGGACATAACTATATACTGTGATAATTAATGGATGCAGGAGCCCAGTTGGGGGGAACAACCGTTATCTAACAATCTAATAGATTATTCACCACAGTTCTAATATGATCTGATGTTTGCATTAAAAATACTCAGCACTGATTCATCCAAAATGAATAATGAGAATCTCATCTGACCAAAAAGAGTAACTGTTTGAAACTGTGGAAATGTAAGCTTATCTGATGTGATGACTCTGTCTTTTAGATTAGAAAAACAACAACAAATTAAAATGGTAACAACACGCCCCATTAAACATAGATGGAAAATTTATAATAATTTTACTGTTACAATTGTGATGTCTGTTATGGGTATGAGTTGCATTAACTTAATTACACACACATCAGCTTTAATTTAATACAGTTGAATGTAAAGCTTTGATACAGTACTGGTCAACAGAAGAAACAAAGCATATTAATGGTTGTTATCGCTACTTGTTCACATATTAGCTTTTTATTTAAAAACAAAAGCAGTCATTTTGGGAGTTAGTCATTCAGAGCTGCATTAGTATACAATACAGCTAGCTTACATTGGGACAGGATGATGTGGACTGTGGGGACAGCTAGCAGACATGGCAAAATGACCAAGACAAAATAAACTAAAAACAGCACCACTGGTGCATTTCAGATGCTGAGAATGGAAAATCAATTAAATTAGAACTCAGAATACTTACCGCATACCGCCCCCTTAATGAGGCACACATTGGTACCACTTGATGTACCACACCTACTAAGGTATGCATTGTTACTGGGCAATTCTACTATACCTACCACTGTATATTAAAAAAATGTGTTTCACATATGCAGTACCCTTCACATTATGCAGCTTACAGTTTTTACTACAGACCACATTTCCAAAAAGGAATCCCTTTGCTGAAAATTAGGATTCTTTTTTAAATTAAAAGAAGTATTTAATTTGCTGAGGAATTAAATAATTAATTACTCCAGTTGCTAAACAAAGGAAAAATAGTACATGTAGAAAAAGAAGGAATAACCTTGGGTTCTAATTTTCAGATGCAGGCATGGGCAGCAAAAAAACAGGAATTTTATGCCTGCAACATAGTACTGACACCCAAAATTATGATAATTAAGCAATAAGGTATGACATTATTGTGGGATAATGGCACGCCTCGGGAAGTGAAGCCAGAGGTGAAACCAAGGGCTTTATGCAACCGAGAAGTGCTGTTATACCTTAATTATGCACACCCTGGAATGCCTTATTGCAATAATAAAACGGGTTTCCTGATTTTCTTATTTTAGGACCAAGTAATGAGGTTCAGAAAGTTCAGCATTTCTGACCTGTGCTGTTGTGCTGGGATATCAGCATGGTCATGTGACTGGGTTCCACCAATTACAGTACAGTATTTCTCTTCCCCATTTTATAATCAAAAGTAGGTGCCCATGGCAGAGATTAGATTCTCACCTTTAAATGTTGCACAGCTAGAGGCATGTGCCGTGGAAATATTCACAAATTCGCCACAATTCTTGATTTAATCCACCTTGTGAAGTGCCAATTTGCAGTATATGGATAACTTCAAGAATTGTGTATGTGGTAACTTCATCGATGAATTGGGGCTCACAGACAAAGTTTGCAGTGTACTATGGGACTGGAGGTCACATGGTACTGAGACAAGCTGTATGCCATGAAGAAGTTGTGTTCAGTGCAGTCTTTTGGAGAGAAGTAAGTCTCTGCTTGTCTAAGCAAAAAACCTTTAAACTCAGTCTAAAAACTGAACCTTTTGAAACCAAATCACTCACAAATAAATTCAGAGGGCCTTGTGCTGATAGATTTGTGTTGTTTGTTCCTGGTTTTGCTGATTATTTAGTTTAAAGTAGTGGTTTTGTTTTCTGTATAGTAAAGCACTGCTATGGGTGGGGAGGCGTTTCAGTTAGTAAGGCAGCCCAGAAAGATCAGAGACTTGGAGCCATATTTATGGCTGCATAGCAGCATCAAAGCTATGCTGACATATTGCTGATGTATTGCTTGAAAGGGGTCTGGGGGAGTGGCTTTCTCTCTACCCCCTATCCTCATGTTTCTCAGAACAGCCGCACTACGTTGTGAAATGAAATAATGTAAAAGAAATATACAACATAAGGCAGTTTTATGGTGCATACTGTATACTCCAATAGCAGGCAGTAAGGCTCGATCAGCTCTTTTATCATCTGGGGGCGTGGCTGTGGCTGGATACTGACCACGGAGCAATTTATTTCCTCCACATTTCTGCCCCAGTGGAGCTGAATCACGTATAGTACTGCATGAATCAGTACACTTTCTCTCTACCCCCTTGCATTTCTCAGAATGGGAACCACCGCACTACACTGTGAAATAAAATAATAATCATTCCAACACCCGATTCTGATTTCAGCCCCTGATATCTATGACTCCCCCCTCATTTCAGCAAGACAGAGAAAGTGTTTTGTTCCGGCCTAAGTCAGAAAAGTTGGCCTCGAGCCAGTTGCCAGTGATCATCGCTGACCTACAGGGTGCAGTAGTCAGGGAACCTGAAGTGCAAATCCAGGCTGCCATTGCTCACAGAGTCCAGGTTTTTGTCCACCAGGAACAGTGACAATATGCGTACGGTCCCATCACCACTGCCCAGCTCACTGCATGTCTCTGAGTTTTGTTCCCTCACTCTGGGGATTGATTTCACTTTCACTTTAGTACTGTGGTCTGTTTCGGTAACAGTCTTAAATAAAAAGGGTAAATGAACTTGTTGTGCTAAGTATAATGTTACATTGACTTTCACTTGTGTCCCAAATAATTGTAAGCCCTTGTTCGCTTGGTTTTACTACAGAATTGACAGCCTTAGTAGTGCTGACCATGGAGATCATATTAAGAACACAGCGTGACCCAGCACACGTGGATGTGGTGAGCTTGCTCATCCACTTCCTGGTAGAAACAAAAGGAAAAACATCTTGGCAATACAGGATGAAGGCTCTGGGCACTCTCAAACTTTGTGCCCCCTACCAGACCAGGCAATACTATCTGCTCAGCTCAAAGGCAGTTAACAAGTGCAATTGAAGGAGTAGGGAGGGGTGAAAGTAGGAAGTGCTGGAAAAGGGGGTGAAATGGAAAATGGAGAGAGGGGGTGGGGAGGACAGCTAAGACCTATTTCCCCTTCAGGTTGCTGAGAACCCCGCAAGGGGGGGAAGGGAGCTGGCAAGCGGGAACAAGGTTTAGAGGTATTATACTTAGCACAAGTTGATTTAAAATGTTTATTTAAAACTGTTACTGAAACAGACACCCACTCAACCCAGTGAAATGAAAGTGAAATAAAGCCCAGGAGTGAGGGAACAAAACAGACAGCAGATCAGACAGATAACTGGTTTATATGTCAGTATATGTTGGGGTTTATAGTACTGGGGCAGGCACATAAGATGCTAAAGGATTTTTAAGCTGATTTTGTTTTTCTATGTGCTACTCTATTTGTGCCAGTTTATGTGGGTGGTGTGGAGCAATCTTTTGTTCTGGGCTGGCTGTGAGCAAGATCGGGGGGCTAGAAATAAGTGCTGGCATGTGGTCATTGTGGGATAATGCATGTTCATATGGCATGTTTCAGGCACAGGGTCAATATGCTGTGATCAAAAACAGCATGGCAACATACCACACTGTTAATACAGAGTACACATCTACAGCGCTTGGTAAAAACACCGAGCTGTAATAATGGCACACATCACACAGAAAACATTTCTTTTTGTAGGAGGCTCTGCCTCCCGCACCCCTCATATTAAAATAACCACCTCCAGGGTGGGGGCAACTCTGGGATGGGGAGAAACACTGGTGTGGAAGAATTGTGGACCGCACAACAGTTTAAAAAAAATAAAACAAAAAAACACACAGGTACTCTGGGACCAGGACTCGAACCCCAGTCCACAGATGCTCCACTGCTGGCACTTCTACTGTCTGAGCCACGCCATCTGCTTAGAGGAGAACCACACAGCAGAGGTCTTATCCTCTGCATCACTGCTTCCCAGTCAACAGCTACAGGGGTATGCTACTGCTCATTCACCATTTCTTCCATGCAGTATTTTGTACCCTGTAGCTGTTTTACCACACACTTTTTATGACACATGGTTTTGCCTGCTGCATTCTTTACACAACATATTGACCTGGTTCTGTGTTTCACCCAATCACAGAGCATACTTTTCACTGATTTTTTTGTACCCATTTTACAAATAGATAGGAGATACTGTAGCATGAAGCATCATAATGGATTTAATTGAACACTACAGACATCCAATACAGATGAGCTACAAAAATACTCTCAGGTTTAGTTACAGTGCTATAGTATAATTCTAGAATGTATGCGTTTGTATTAGAAACTCATTTAATTTATTGTTTTTGTGTTTTATGTGTGATGTACAGTTGTTGTAAAGCATCAGATTCATGAGTTAATGCCATGAGCACTTTGTAGTATAGAATAGTACAATACTACAATTTTAACAATAAACTACCTCAAACAGCCTGTCTGCCCCTTGGGTCAATTGGCTTTCACATGATGTTATACAAATGCATCCCTCCATGCTATGACAGTCTGGCACTAAATAACTCACTAAAACAGTATAACACAGAGACAATAAACAATAGTAATAATAACCCTACTGACCCTGCAAAAAACTAATAATAATAATTACTAAGGGACTATCTTACCAACACAACTACTCTGCAGCAGAACAACACCAAATAGGATGGCATCACCACATTAAACACTTGTCATTTAAATTTAAAAGCTACACAATCAGTTGCAATACTACCTATGGTATACACAGCTGAAAATCAAAATAAACGCAGAACACATGGCAGAAAAACAGACTTCATGTTTTTTTAATTGTTTTTACCTGTTTTGTATATTGTATTGTATTGGTATTGTGTAATATATCAAGACTCTCCATTAAACAATACTAATGTCACATGGGATTTATCCTGTACCAAAACTGTCAATAAAGATAAAAAATAAAATAGAAAGCTCATTTTCACTCAGAATACTAAATGAATGGAACAGCAGCATGTAATATAATACAAATAACAATACAGGATCTTTCAAGAAACACTTAGGTCACATGAACATAAACCTGCTGGAGAAGGTCCAGAGGAGGGCTAAAAAGATGATAGCCAGTCAGCAGGGTAAGACATATGAGGAGAGGTTGAGGGCACCGAACATGTACTCCCTGGAAGACAGGAGAGAGAGGGAGGGGACATTATTGGGACCTTCAAGTACTTCAAAGAGATAAATAAGGTTGATAAGGAGAGTCTCTTTAAGCTGAGTGGCAACCATAACACAAGGGAGCACAGTCTTAAGCTGGAGGATGGGAGGTTTAGGAGGGAGGTCAGGAAGCATTACTTCAAAGAGAGGGTGGTGGACATTTGGAATGCACCACTGGAAGATGTCATCTTGTTGAAGACAGTGGGCAGCTTTAAGAGAGGCTGGGATAGGCATAGAGGGAAGGTAAGGATCATGGGTAGGGAGGATGGGAGGGGTGGGGAGGGAGGACAGGGACATTAGTTCAAGCCGTGGACCCTGCAATATGAGCAGACTTGATAGATCAAATGGTCTTCTTCTGCTGGCTTCTAGGAAGGAAGGAAGAAAGGATCATAGGGAAGAATAGCCTTTTCTAAGTCCCTTTAAATCTTATGTGCTGATGTCCCAGACACGTTTATGCACATTAAATATTTTTTTTTCGACTATTCAGGAAATACTGTACTTCAATAGCCAAGTCTGTAGAACATGTATAGTATGTACAGCTTAAAAACAGTGTTATTTGTTAGGAGAAAAAAAATATTTTCTTTAGCAATACTGTGATCTTTTAATGGCAAAAAAATCAATAAATCCACTTTTCTTTTCACAGTATTCCATTCTTTAACTCAGATATTAGGTTTTGAAGTTTTAAACATAACAATTCTCTGGCCACGCCCACTATGATTAAATGAAACATCTTGGTGTTGTGCTAGGCTATTTATCACCAGAAATGTGTGCTAGCACCTTCCTAATAACTTGTCCTTCTGCCACTGCTGTTTCAACTTTCCCAGCTGCTGCTGCTGCTTCAACTACCCCATTACCCTACCTCCACACTGTCTGTCTGGATGTATTTCCTTCTTCCCCCATTGTACTTATATATTTCCCTTCTCCTTCTTTCTCCAACTGTTCTCTTAGACCCTCTCTTTCTTACTTTCTTACCTTCCCCCATCCTCACCTCTGCTAATTTTCTGCCTAATCAGCATTGCCACCTATGCCTCCTAGACTGACAAAGGCCCCCTTGGCTGATACTACTTGACTGACAAGGTCCTTAGGCTGATTATACCTCATCTTACTCACTCTGTGACTCTCTCCCTGTTTACCTCCATGTTCTCTGCATTAGCACTTAGTAATCTGATATTGACTGCAGAATTAGGGAGGCAGTATAGTGCAGTGGTTTAAGGCTCTGAGCTACAAATCTAGAGACCTGGGTTTGAATCCCACAGCCTCCACGTGCATACTGTGTGACCCTGAGCAAGTCACTTAACTTCCCTGTGCTCCCAGGTTGCACCTGTAAACAAGCTTTCAGCTTAGTCTGTCTCACCTGGTTAAACAATTGGGAATTGCCAATCCATGCCTGCACTTCCTAGTCTCTAATGTTAGCCTTTGTTTGTATTTACTTTGATACTATTTGTAATGTGCTATTTGTAACCACTGTTGTGACAGCGCTTGTTTTCTGTTATGCATCCCTCTGACATGGAACCTATGTAATGAGCTTCTAGCTCAAAAGGTGTTAATTCTGAAATTACAATAAATAAATAAACAACACATCCACAACATAAATCCATCATGTAAAGTCAAAAAGTAACCTCAAGAGAAGATATTGTTAAAACTGCTAGTTGTGGTCATCTTTAATGACATGGGTCATTAGTTGTAAACTTAGTAATAAAAAGATGCTTCACAAAACATCAGAGAGAAATACCATATACTTCTGAGTTCAGTTGTATTGGAAACATATGGTTGCTAATAAACTGTATGAGAATATTCTTTGCCAACTAAAATATACTGGTGTTTTAAATAACCTAATAATATTATGGTTTCCTCTGCAAACAGCTGTGATATCACATTTTTCTTTGTGATCTCCTCAAAGTACTGCAGCTTTTTTTCTGGAGAAAACACCCAAAGATGTTACCTTGGGGATCTAGAAGGCCTGTGTGTGTAAAATGCTTCTAGTTTATCTAATAAAAGGCATTATTCAAAAGCCAAGCACTCAAGCGAAAACACTGCATGAATTTGGGTACCTGTGGTGTATGCCACAGAGTGTTGAGTAAAGAATCCAGCACTCCAGACCAGCATAAATTCAGGGAGAGTGATTTTTTATAAAATAAAAAATACTTACATTTGTAAGCAGAAATTATTAATTAATTAATTATCTATGTTTGTGCATTAAGTGCTCCACCCCCTGCTCCAGCTTTGGTGCTTCGGGGCAATGCTACCCCTTTGTCAGGAGGCATGACCATACATTCAGAACATGTGTTTTAAATACTTTTAATTCACAGGTGTCAACAATAAAACAATTAGAGCATTCATATTGTGACTGTTTACTTATACCCTTCAAAGTGAGCTATGCTTTAAGTGGAAGATAAGCAAGCAGCATATCAGCTCTAATTAGTGTTCAGGCTTTATATTGAGTTTAACTGACATTCCAAAATATAAAA
This sequence comes from Neoceratodus forsteri, assembly GCA_016271365.2. Taxonomy (NCBI): domain Eukaryota; kingdom Metazoa; phylum Chordata; order Ceratodontiformes; family Ceratodontidae; genus Neoceratodus; species Neoceratodus forsteri. Next base: position 1,326,710,143 of record CM057452.1, read on the forward strand.
GCCTGCTGGAATGCTGTTAGTTTAGCAAAACACCTGAAAGCAAGTGCATTATTCTAATAAATTCTTGACACTTTAAAATTAAAAACTATGGTGCCATAGTTATGAAACTACATTATGATAAGAGTACAACAATATAAATCAATTTTCATTTACCCACAATATCTCAAAAATGTCTTTATCATACCTATTATCTTTGATATATTAATGTTTATATAGGCACTCCAGAGCAAAGAAAGTTTTTTTACATACATGCAAAAAACATCACCGGTTCAGACCCAAGTATAGCGTTAACACAAATATTCCCTTTAAAACAATTCTTTCAAAAAAACCTTTTAATGGTAAATATTTATGAAACAGAGAACCTGTTTATTATTACATTTTAGAAAATAGGTAACAAAAATCCTGTTACTTGATTGGCTCACTGTCACTGTATCCAGGCAGGTATCAGGAAATAAAAAGTCCCCACTCCAGCCTGCCTTTCTATGGTTGCGTAGTGTCAGAGCTATGCTGACATAGTGCTTTAGTATTGCTTAAAAGGGCTCTGGGGGCATGACTTTCTCTCTACCCCCCCCCCTTGCATTTCTCAGAAGAGTGAATTTCACAGCTATGTACTGCCAAAGTTTTACTCTGTAATGGCTATGGCAGTTCGGTACATTATACAGTTCTCGATGGCAATGGTGAATGGGAGTCCAGACGGTCGCTTTTATACATATTCTGCTCAATTTTCTTGAATACTATAACATTTAGCATTTGAAAGCTAAATGTGTCACACAGTACAAAACACACCTTAGCACCTACCTGTCACATCCCATCCCTTCCCTGCCACAAGCCATACAAAATAAGCTTCTGGTCCCATGTAGGAGCATGCTGTGCTCCCCTTGACTGCTGTGCTCTTCTTTCGCACATGTGAACTGCATTTTAATTGGCATATTTCTCCCTTTTTTGCACTGTGTATGTTTGTTTCTTATGCATCAACTACATAAGCAGTAACATTATAATTACACTGCTCATAATGCAGTGATAGTTTTCTGGTGTGCCCCATTATCCATTCGCCCTACTACCACAATGTCTGCCTCTGGTTGGCCAAACAGCATTTCTCCAAAGTACCTTTCCTAGTTGAGCCTCCATCCTTCAACCTTGGGGTTCTACAGGGGAACATTTGTGGATGGGCACAGAGGAGCGGGACAATGACCCTCTTCGGGACTGTTGCTTAATGTTGTGTTCTTCTTCACTCCTGTTTGTGTGCCTCATGAATGGGCTCCGTTATCTCCCTTATCTCCCAAAGGTGAAAAGACAAACTATTCGTACATGCCTATTCCTGCCTACAGCCAGAGCTCCCTTAGGTACATAGATATAGCCTCTCTTGACCTGATCAGGAGGGCTAAATTCTGAGCAGTCCAACAAAAATGTAGAAAAGTGAGAAGGTACATTAGCTGCAACTCACAAGAGATAATGTCTAAAACTTGCTCTTTTCACAGTTTTCTCTGCAGTGTCCACCACCCTCACATTCAACATTCTACAGACGTTTAGCAAAGTTCAAAGTGTGTAATCCTAATGCGGGATGAAAATTGAGCCATGTAGAACACAGTTGAGAGCAGGATCTGTTCAGCTCATGCTTGCACTCAGGTCAGCTAAGCACTGCTCTGTAACAGCCCTGACACATATGTGGGTGAAAAAATGAATATTTACCAAGAGCAAATAAGTAAAGCAATATACAAATAATAAATGGGAACAGATAGACCACACATACTTACATTTTGATTAAGAAAAACAGTATTTCCTATCTCCTTTAAAACTTGACTTAATTGATATTTACCAGAAATGAAGCTTAGAAAATATTAAACCAATGCTGTTCGATACCACCCCCCCAAAAAAAAGGCAAACTAAAATTACTTTAAATGATTTAACAAGATAAGACCAGTAAGTGAGATCCAAATCCAGTTGTGTCGTTCACAGAAAGCACTGCAGAGCCCAACATTAACAAGATTCCACAATCCTCATATATTGTCAAAGACAGATCATAGTGCAGTCTGTGACTGTCACAAGAACCTCATGCAATACTTGCTGACCTTCTTACCTTGGTCCATGCCTTTGTGACCTCTCGCCTTGATTACTGCAATGCCTTGTACCTAGGGCTACCAAGGGTTGATATCCACCACTTGCAGCTGGTGCAGAATGCAGCGGCCAGGCTTTTGACTGGGACATCTAGAAATAGTCATATTATGCCTGTGCTGTGTGGACTGCACTGGCTGCCGGTTCAGGCTGAAGATCACCTTTAAGGTCGGGCTACTGACCTATAAAGCCCTACGTGAACAGGGACCACGGTATCTGCAAGATCTCCTTACTCCCTACTGTCCCTCTCACTCACTCCGATCCACCGACGAGGGATTGCTAGAGATTCCCAGGGTTCGTTTAACGACATCTGGGGCACGTGCATTTTCTTACGCTGCCCCCACCCTCTGGAATTCTCTACCTCGCCGGCTACGAGGTTGCCTGACCGTCGAGAGTTTTAAATCTGAGCTAAAAACCTTTTGGTTTTTAAAAGCGTTTAAAGATTGATTTTATTATTAATATTTTGTTTATTATTTAATGTTATTATTGTACAGTGCTTTGGTTTTTGAAAAGCGCTTATAAATAAACTTTTACCTACTTACTTACTTGCCCTTGTGATTAAAAATTAAAAATGCTGTATAATTAGTGCTGGTCTCTTATGTGTGCATCAATTGCATTTTTTATGGCAGGATCAGCTCAAAATTCATTCTGTGTCCTTCACAGTATAATGAAGTGTGTTACGGCTGTACTGAAAAGCCAAGGACATTTTACTGTGTATTTCTCACAGCTGCAATCCCTCTATACTATTCTAATGAAAGTAACGTGAGAGATCTGTGTTGTGAAAGCAATGTTACCAGAGTGGCATAATACCGTGTCACTATGCAACATGCTACATATATTCTCATGGAACTTCTCTTCACTATTTAATCAGATTATGTTAGCAGCATCACTTTCACAAAACAAATGCCTCATGTACTTTCATTAGAAAAGAATAGCAGGATTGCAGCTGTTAGAAATACAAAGTAAATGTGCTTGGCTTTTCATTACAGCTGTAACACATTTAATTATACTGTGAAGGACACAGAATGAATTTTGAGCTGGTCCTAAAATGAAAATGCAATTGGCATTTTTAATTTTTTATTGTAAGGGCATAGGTTTGAGTCTCGCATAAGGTACTGATGACAGACACTGACTGCACTGTGATCTGTCCATGACAATATATGAGGATTGCAGAACTGTAGTAGAAGTGTCACCCAAGCCCTTAGGATAAAGAATAAGGAATGCACTCTGCTTCTATGATGCCAACACTGTTGGAATGCAAGAGTCAAGCAGGGTTCCTTATTTTAGGGCACAGCACGGCTAATAAGTGAAACTAAGTGTAAAATTCAAATAAATTTGCAGTTGCACATTATTATGTCAGTATTGATTATTCAATGAAAGGGCTTGAGTTCGAGCTTTTCCCTATAAATTCTTGAAAACTGCAGAATACATTTATATCAGACCATAATACACTGTGTGAAAAGGAGTGTTGTAAGAACCGAGTTGTATTGTACTTACAGCAAGATTGCAACTCAAAACAAAACTATGTTCAAGACATGAGTTAAAGTGCATATGGAAAAATCTATTTCTGATGCCAGCATGAAATGGTTTACATCTTCAGCAGCTCAGCTACCTAGGGCTCACATAACATTTTAGAAAGCTGCCACAGCTCACCCTCCCCCGCCCCTGCAAAAGCTATCAGCACTTTGGGGATACTGTAGATCAGACAGGGACCAGGGTTTTTCAACAAGGTCAGCCCTTCCCCCGCTCTGAACAGTTGGACTTTCCTGACATCTACAGCCACAGACTGAAGAATGCTGCTGGCTGCAGTGCCAGCAGTGAGCCAGTGATCCCTGAAACCCTGCCCCTTTGAGTTCCCTCCCCTGCCTGTTTACCTCTGCTCAGTTCATGCCCTTTCAGGTTACACTCTTTGTTGCACATCTGGGTAAGGGAGATGAAACTTTCCTTTGTTGCACAGCAGGGAAGGGGGATGTCACTATCTGGAGATGGTGTTGTCTTAGTCGTGCCACCACTTGAGAAGGGGCGGTGGTGTTTATGCATAGCACTGCAGTATTCTGTGTTGCCAGCTTGAAAAAGGAAAGGTGCCTTGAAAGGCCACACCCACAGCTGGCACTGTGAAAAGCAATGTTACCAGAGTGGCATAATATTGTGTCACTATGCAACATGCTACATATATATTCTCATGGAACTTCTCTTCACTATTTAATCAGACTATGTTAGCAGCATCACTTTCACAAAACAAATGCCTCATGCACTTCCATTACAAAAGAATAGCAGGATTGCAGCTGTTAGAAATACAAAGTAAATGTCCTTGGCTTTTCATTACAGCTGTTTGACTAAACAGTTTCTCCCTATCACATCCCGACCCTCTCTAACCAGTACTACAGCTAGCCAGCGTCATAATTGAGAGGTTCCAAGCACCTCATATGCAAGCTGAAACAAATAGTAGCCACTCTAGACGTGCTGAGAATGGTCTCTCTGGCAATAAAAAGGGGATGGCTTTGCTGGAATGGGGGAAATCCTAGTTAATAAAAAGTTAATTAAAAAATGCGAATGTTCAATATGGTTTGGAATTGGGGCTGGGAGTTGGGGGTAGGTTTCTTTGCCTTTCTCCTCATTATCTCCACTTCTAGTCCTGCTCTGGATCAAATTTTACATTTATATCAGTGGTTTTTGGTTTGGAATAGAAACATGTGGGGGCGGGCTGGAAGAGACATTATAATAAGGCTATGTTGAAGACATGGGGTCAAAATATTAAAAAAACAACACAGTTATGAATATGCGTTGAAACGCTTCAATGTTCACTCATAACTTCGGTAATTTTCAATATTTTGACCCCACATTTTCAACATAGCCATTTTGTCACACTACTTCATGAATTTGACAGGTGTTGTTTCTCAAATCCTGGCCAAAATATCTTTTTGTACTTGTAGCATGAAATGATGCTTCAGTTGGGATTTGAAAGATTTCACCTACTGGGTTCATGAGGTATGGCCATAAGAAGACTATGTTGAAAATCTGGGGTGAAAATCTCAAAAAACAACAGTTATGAGGCAACAATGACATTCTTCAATGTTTACTCATAACGTTAGTATTTTTTTAGATTTAGGCCCCATATTTTCAACAGACCCTTGTTTTAACCCACCTCATGAACAAGGTAAGTTTAATTTTTCAAATCCCTTCCAAAACATGTTTTTGCTGTCCTTCCACGAAATCACCTTTCAGATGGGATTTAAAAAATTCCACCTGTCTTGATCATAACGGGGGTAATAAACAGACTAGTGTGTGTGTGCCCGTGATTATTCACTACAAGCCAACTCACACATTACTTCTATGTCTCTTCTCAGATTAATGCATTAGCAGCCATTCTGGCTCCGACCAGAGTTTGCTACTGTGAGCACTAGTATGTGTGCAACAGATGCAGTGGTAATCATGCAAAAGTTGACCAGTACTGCATGGTGTGTATTATTGCATGGTACTGCTATACATGTTATTCAATGGGTACCATGCTTGTGCACCACTCAGTATACCATGCTACCAGTCAACATTTGCATGACTACCACCATATCTCATATCTGTTTTCCTCATTCTTTCTTGTTAATTATTTTTTGTCTGTGGTCTATGATTTCTTATTTTGTTCCTGTAGTTCAATTTGGTGTGGTTAAGTAAAGTATTTTGTCTGTCTTTTTCTATATTAGTTTTATTTAGTTTAGTTTTTAAAGTGACACTGTTCTGTCACTTATACAAACTTGTCAAAGTGACACAGTCAGATTTTTATGACTTTAAGAGTATTCCCCTTATATGTTATTTCTGACCCTTTCTGCAAATACTGTTCCCATAAAACCGAAACATGTACTTCGATCTGCATAAATATTACATTTAGCAATTAGTTTGCACAAAAACACATTTTGCTTAGACTGACTGTATGTCCTGTCAACTGCTGCTCCTGTTCATCCACGATGATGTCGTGTGGAAAAAATATTGCTGCTGAGTGAAATACACTGCCTGTTCCTAAATAGTTCCCTGAACTGTACAAGCTGATGTCCATTTCAAACTGAGTGCCCTAAATGAAAAGAACTCAGAAAGAACTGGAAGGAGACAGGATCAGTTGTGTTCCAGGACAGTAGCTGCTGCTTGTGTTTTCACAGGGTTCTTGTGGATTTTACTTGGTAGAAGGTTAGTTCTTTTCTTTCTTACTTCTAAGGGGCTAGCAGGGTATTGTTTTGGGGGCTGCTGGAAGTTTGAAAACTGGTTTGGTGGCTGTAAGTGGGCTCATTTTGTGGATGTTTCACTGTGTAACAGGCTGCGCTGGTGGAGGCCTATTTCTTCTGATTTAAAACCTATTTGGTGGGATTTGCTTGGGCCTGGTTCTTTGGCTGCTGGGCTTGGAGGGGAGACACAGGGCTGATACACTCTCTCTCGAGTCAGGTGTCTGCCCAAGACCCGCCCTCCCCCACCCTCCTTCCCAGAATTCTGCTAATTTATAGGGGAACACCTGCCCTGCAATTTGAGGAAAAGGCTGCAGGTGCAGCTCATGTAGTTCTAGCCACTGGGGGTTGGATTTAAAGGCTGGGAGAGAGGAGCTTAGGGAGTTGTTTATTTCCCTTATAAGTTTAATGTGTTGTACTGCACCTAGTAACAGGGTTACTGGTGTACAGTGGGACTGTCTCTAAGATTAGTGCGTGACCTGATTAGGCAGTAGGGTGTATCTTGGACTGGGGGGACCTGGTGGCTCACCCAAGGAAACCTATTTGGAAGGGGATGGAACCACACGTCATTAGGGCCAGCATCTTTGGGAGGGTGGTGGGGTGCACAGGGTGTGGAGCAGCCATGATACTGGACTGGGCTTGGAAGTTCGGTGGTTGCCCAATGTGCTACCAGCTGGTACAGCTTAGGGAGGAGGTTGCGGGGATTAGGAGATAGCTGGGGGAAGGGAGGAGGTATGGTTGGGGAAGGGGGCTGGGGATCTCCCATGGGGTTGCACCAAGCACTGGGGCCGGGGGCATAGGGAAAGGAGTGCAGGAGAATACTCAGGGGTCACATAGGGACCCTGGCAGAGGGGGTCCAAAAGGACACTACCAAGGAAGCAGGCAGGTAACTGGGGACCCTAACAAAGGAGGGACGGAGGGACAACATTCTCAGGGAAGTAGGTAGATGGCCAGGGCTGGACAGAAGGAAGCAAGGCAGGAGGTGGATCAGACTTACACTCAGTAACTGCTTCAAATCTTTCTTCTGCTCAAGGATGAGGGGTGATGTAGCCACGACAGGGTGGTTAAGAGATGGAAAGGGAGTGGGGGCAGGAGGCAGGGCCAGATAGCAGGAAGAACAGGGGGACCTGGAATTCAGGAAAATGGGGGAGCAGTGAATCAGAGTAGGAAGGGCAGGGGAAGAGGAGGCAAAGGAAAAGGACCAGTTAGGAGGAAAGGTAAAGGAGAAGGACCAGAAGTACAAGGAGGATTCGGTAAAGGCAGCTGAGGGTTTAGGCCAGGGAGCACGACGAGCAAGGAGGAACTAAATGGAGACAGGAAGGAAGGAGGACAAGCCAGGCTAGTTTAGCAGATGGGGAGAAGGACCAGTCACGAGCAGTGAGGGGAATTAGCAAGGTACAGAAGGATACTCAGGAGGAGGCATAGGATTGGAGGGAGGGGTGGCCATGGTAAATAAGGAGGGGTGGCATGTGGCACCCAGATAGAAGGAGGAACAAGGAGCCGGCTGGGTGGAGGCCAGTAGAAAGGATGAGGGACATGGAAGGGGGAATGGAGGGAAAGGAGGCGGTCAGAGTGCTCCTGTTGGGAGATTCTATGATCAGGGGTATCAAATGGGAAAGGAGGAAGCCTGGCCAGTTAGAACAAGATGCTTCCCTGGACTAATGGTGCACAGGCTAAGCACAGGTATATCAGCTGACAAAGGATTGTGGGGGTTCCCCGGACATACTGGTCCACCTGGGTACAAATGACATTGAGGGAAATAGCGAGCTAGAGATACAGGCAAGATTCAGGGAGCTTGCCAGGGTCTGTCATGACATAGGATGCACAGTTTCCTTCTCAGAAATCCTGCTGGTGCCAAGGGCTAGTGGGGAACACAAAAGGAAGATTAGGGAGATAAACCAGTGGCTCAGGGAGTGGTGTGAGGCCAGAGGGTATGGGTTGATGGGGGATTGGGGGGAGACCTGGGAGGATAAGGAGCTGTATGCTAGAGATAGACTCCATCTCAATTTGGAGGGAAGGGGAATTCTTAAGTTGAAAATAGAGGGGTTCATTGGTGAAAAGTAGGGTTTAAACTTGTGAAGGGGGAAGGGATGGGAGAAATGGCTGTCAAGAGGGTGCCGATAAAGGAGGGACTGTGTCTCCACCCCCCTGGGGAGCTGGAGGATTGCAGGAAAAGGCCGACTGGCAAAGTGCAGACCAGGGGAAAACAGAATCCCCATGGGAACACGAGCAGGGGAAATGGAACTATAAGGAAAGGGTGGAAGGTAGTCCTGCTAAATGCCAGGAGCTTGGGCAATAAAATGACTGAGCTCCAGGCGATGCTAACTAAGGGAGCAGTGGATGTGGCAGCGGTCACTGAGACTTGGGCCACTGCAGGACACGACTGGGACCTGAATCTGGAGGGTTACACTATGTTCAGGAAGGACAGGGGGGAGGGAAGGGGAGGAGGGGTAGCAATGATAGTCAAAAACTGCATTGGCATAGGGGAGTAGAGGAGGCGGAGGAAACTGTGGAGGCGATTTGGGTCACCTTGATAACAAGGGGGCAAGACAGTAAAAATAGGAGTGGTGTATAGACCCCCTGCCCTGGCGGAGGAGCTGGAGGAGAGTCTGGTGGCAGATGTTGGGAGACACTGCAGACTGGGCAGAGAACGGTGGTGGTGTTGGGGGACTTAAACATGCCAGGAACAGACTGGGAGACTATGACATCCTCTGTGACCAGGGAACAGAGGTTGTTGGATGTCTTTCAAGACGCTGCTCTAACTCAGCAGGTGAGGGAACCGACCACGGAGGCGTGGGTACTGGATGTGGTCCTGGCAGACAGTGACCAGATTGGGGGCCTGGAGGTAAGGGACCCATTGGCGGGGAGTGACCATGCCACGGTCTGGTTCTGCCTGGACCTAGGAGGGGTAGAAGGCTGCACAAAGACAGAAGTAACCGACTTCAGGGGGGCGGATTTTAAGGAAATGGGAAGGATCCTTAAGGAGCATTTGGATGGGATTGGGTCAGACATGGACGCTGATAGTAGGTGGGAAATCATCAGGAGAGGGGTGCAGGATGCTACCAGCACCTGTGCAAGGAAGTAGGCAATAAATGCGGTAGGGCCCAAAACCCTGCTGGTGGACCAGGGAGGTCCAGGAGGTGGTGCGGGGAAAGAAGGCAGCCTATAAGCAATTCAAGTGCTCAAGGAGTGAAAGGGATCGAGGGGAGTATGAGCTGATGGCTAGAAGGGCCACTAGGGTGGTGAGGGCGGCTAAGGCAAGGAAGGAGCAGAACCTGGCCAGGGAAATTAGGAGAGGGAACAAGGGGTTCTTTAGATACATTGGGGAAAAATGAAGGGTGAAGGGGCAGATTAGCAGGATTAAATCAGGGTAGAGATGGGCACAAGACCGGGGGAGCAGGCTGAGGTACTAAATGAGTACTTCACCTCAGTTTTCACCAAGAAAAATGGGGTGCTGCATCATGCATGGGAGGAGACAGAGATACTGAGGAGGAGGGACCCTTACCGATCAGGCGGGTCTGGGGAGAGGGAGGCATCACTGGCAGAAGGGGGAGGGCTAAGCAGGAAGAAGAGGTACCAGATGGAAATCACAGCAGAGAGTGAGGAAGCCCTCAGCTCCCTTAAAACCGGAGAAAGCACGGGGCCGGATAAATTACATCCCAGAGTGCTGAAGGAACTGTGGATGTCCTGGTGAAACCCCTGGCAGACTTTCACCATCTCTCTGAGGACAGGGTGGGTGCCCCAGGACTGGAAGATGGCACATATAGTGCCTATCCACAAGGGGGATCAAGGGAGGTGGTAGGGAACTACAGGCCTGTCAGCCTGACCCGGTGGTGGGCAAGGTGATGGAGGGCATTGTCAAGGAGAGGCTAGGGGGGGACCTGGATAAGTCAGGGTGCCTGGATGATAGACAGCATGGATTCATCCTGGGGAAATAGTGTCAGACAAACCTTGTGGAGTTCTATGACTGGGTGATGAGTGCCTTGGACCTGGGTAGACCAGTGGACGTCCTCTTTCTAGACTTCAGCAAGGCATTTGACTCTGTTCCTCTCGTGGGCCTGTTGGATAAGCTGGTAGAAATGGGGGTGGGGAACCACATGATTAGATGGATAGGCAATTGGCTCCAGGACCGGACCCAGAGGGTCATAGTTGGCGGGATAGTCTCATCCCCAAGGAGGGTCATTAGTGGGGTCCCACAGGGATCAGTCCTTGGGCCCCTTCTGTTCAACGCCTACGTCTCTGACATAAGGACAGCAATCAGGAGTGAGATGAGTCTCTTTGCAGATGACTCGAAACTGGGGGTGGTGGTGGATGGGGAGGAGGGGAGGGTGGCCCTACAGAGGGACCTGGAGGCTCTGGAAAGATGGTCTAGAAAGTGGAAGCTGAGGTTCAATGCAGGGAAATGCAAGGTACTCCACCTGGGGGCCAGAAACCCGGGCCAAGTGTACATTCTGGGGGGATGCTACAAGTCTCGATGGCTGAGAGGGACCTGGGGATGGTGGTGGATGTCAAGATGAACAACTCGAGACTTGTAGGAGGGCAGCAGCCAAGGCCAACAGGATGCTGGGATGCATCGCTAGGGGATCACCTCAGAAGGAGGGAAGTGATACCCCTCTGTATAACTGCTTGGTGAGGCCGCACCTTGAGTACTGTGTGCAGTTTTGGAGGCCACACTTAAAGAGGGACATTAACCTCCTGGAGAGGGTCCAGAGGAGGGCAACCAAAATGATTTGGGGCTTGGGGACAGGACCTATGAGAGAGGCTCGAAGAGCTAAATATGTACACATTGGAAGAGAGAAGGGACCGGGGGGACATGATAGAGGTCTTCAGGTATGTGAAGAGGGTAAATAGGGGAGGAACAGTCAGGGTGCTTCGAAGGAAGGAGGAGGGGGCCACTAGAGGGCATGGGTGGAAGCTGGAGGGGGGAAGATTCAGGGGAGAAAGGAGGAGGTGCTACTTCACTGAGAGGGTGGTGGAGCCATGGAATGCGCTGCCTAGGGGGCTGGTGGAGGCAGAGACAGTGGAGGGGTTCAAGAGGGGGTGGGACAGGTACAGGGGAAGGGTTCTGGAAGCAAAATCCAATGCAGCACGAATATCCGGAACTGGGAAGGGAGAAGCCAGAGAAGGCGAGGGGGGCAGCAAGGTCAGCACCCAGGGTGGGGACTGACCAAACGAGTAGACATGAAAGACCGTTAGGCCTATTCTGCTGGCATTTTAGTTTGTTAGTATGTTAGTAAATGTAGTAATTTACTGTTTAAAAATGCAAGCCATGAATCTGGCCATGTGCAGTAGCATTGACACTACTGTGCATGCCCAGATTCATGACTTGCATTTTCAAACAGTAAATTACCACATATAGAGTGCTCAGTTTGAAATGGGCATCAGTTTGTACAGTTCAGGAAACTATTTAGGAATGGATCCTGTATTGTACTTAGCAGCAATATTTTTTTCGACACTCATTCATGAATGAGTGCACCCCTCAGCTTGGCACCGACATCACCGTGGACAAACAGGAGCAGCAGTTGACAGGACATATGGTGGGTCTGAGCAGAATGTGTTCTGTTTTTTTGTACTTTTCATTTATAGATTTTATGCAGTAAAATAATACACAAAGCACTCTGTGCAATGCAATACAACCATATGATCACCACATACAAAGGATATGCAGATAAGTGATACATTGCTACTTTCGGTACAAGAATAGGAGAAATATAATTATAATATTTGCTCATTTTGCCAAATGGCTAATACTGCCAATGCTTAAAACTGTTTAGAACAGCACTTTATATTTCCTCCCGAATAGAACAAAAAAAGGGCTACTACACCCTTAAGTTAATAGCTCTTCAAATCTAATTACATAATCTCTCCCATTTCACTCCCACAACATCCACAATATTTTTAATTAATCCAATGTCAGTTGAAAAACCACCACCCAACCCCTCAATATCATTAAAACAACATCAACCAGATAATGAGGTAAATAACATTTATCACCAAACTATGCTGTAGTCCATTTTGAAATGTGTTAATCTGTCCAGTTCAACCTCAATCCAGGAACAAGGAAAGGAAAAACACATATTGACCCCCCGGGTTCCCGACTGAAATATCAAACTCTAAGTTAAACAACCAAGCATTTCCGGGGGATTAAATAATGGAAACATTACAGTTTATTTGTAAATAAAAGTTCTCCCCACTCACTAGGGCTGTTCATATGTCCTCCAGTTCTGATTCTGAGGAAGAAACTCCTTCCCGTGCTGCTTTCTCTGCCTCCAGTTTCTCCACTAATTTAGCAGCTTCCTTTGGGTCAGTGTAGATATAAGCCCTCCTTCCAACTGTGACATGTAGATGAGCCGGCACTAGGGGATTGTTTGAACCTCGAGTTCTCTCGGATGGTGCTGCACAGCATCAAAATGTTTCCACTTCATGCAGGTTGCATATGATTACTCAGGAAAAGAAAAAGAATTCTGGCACCATTGAGCTCCATGCCAAATCTAGCCCAAGCAGCCTGGAGGATACGATCTGTGATCACCACTGAGATGGTAACAAGCATTACAGTCCTAAAGCCTGCCATCAATGTACTTGCTCACTGAAGATAGACCCGGTAAGCACGGACCACTTTTTCTTGCAGGTCCAGGCCCATGGTCTCTGAAAGCCAGGCTGTCAGGTAACCGACCAGATCATCTCCTTCTGAGCCTTCCTGTAGCCAAATAATTCTCACATTAGCAGCCGTCATTGTGTTTTCTAAATGCTCCAAGTGTGAGCGTAGCAAAGCTTGCTCCTTAATGCATGTGGCCGCTGATGCTTGCGCTCTCTCCGAGGATCATTTGGCCACCCTAGTCATCTCCACTAGGCCTTCCACCTTCTGTTCCACTAGTACCATTCTGTCCTGGTAGGCATCCATTTTTTTATCAATCTCTTGGACTGTTTTGGTCAAATTCAGCACTGTAGTTTGTAATGATTCCAACGTTACTGAACTGGGTTCATCTATGGTCTGGACTATAGTGTGTAGAGTAGTGTGTGTAGATGGTGGCTTAGAGGCCCCACCATGTGGAGCAAAGAAATTGGCCTTTTGTTCCCTATTTTTTCTGCCCATCTTCTATATATTTGGGGTTCTTGGGTGTCTCAGCACTTTCAAGATTCAGTATTAACAAGAGATGGGTAAACTATAGCTAAATATGAATGTTGAGAGGGGAGTTGCATGAGAGCATGTCTTCACAGCTAGGCAGTTGGCCATGCCCTGCCACAAAATGTGTTTTAAGCAAAATAATTGCTAAATGTAACATTTTATTTATTTAAAAAGGTTTCACCAGGAAAGATAACATGAGCTGTGAACAGCTCATTTCCAGAAGCGACCTGGAGGGAGGGGTTACAAAAGTGGGTAGTGCAAGAAAAACATAATCAAGTAATACACAAACAGGCTAATATACAGTACATAAGGCAACAAACAGTACAGTTCATTACAATCCAAGACAACTGCAGAGGCAGACAGTACTGTATAGACATTCCATACAGGGTATAATACCATGCACAACAGCAATAGTAATATCAAGTAACTAGGTAGGGTATAGTCCAGGAGAGGAGTACACCTTAGAAGTGCTAGGTAAAGCAAGCTGAGCAGGGATTTACAAGTGCATAGGCTGCCCACTACGATGGCAGAGAAAAACAGTGGAAATGGTTGGGGGAAGGGAGAGGGCAGGGTGTAGGGGAGGAGGGAAGAGAGACATTGCCAAGCACTACACCTCTTCAGGATGATTAGAACCCTGCAAGGAGACAAGAACCTGGCAGAGATGGTGGAGGGGTGAGAGGGGAGGAGGGAGTGAAAAGGTGGAGGGTCAGATGGGAGAGACATGCCAAAAACTAACCCCCCCAGGATGCTGAGAACCCTGCAATAGTACAAGGACCTGGCAAAGATGGTGGGGGGGAGTGAAAAGGGGGGGTCAAAGTGAGAGATATGCCAAGGACTACATCACTTCAGGATGCTGAGAATCCTGCAAGGGAACAAGGACCTGGCAAAAGAAAGTCAATCAATCAATCACTTTATTTAACCAGGCATAAACACCATTGAGCAAGCTCATTTTCAAGGTGGTCCTGGGCATTAATACAATACAGTACATTTCATAAGATTACAATTATGGTGGACAGTGGTGCAAAAAAAACCACATTGTGGAGGTGCTGGTCAATATGGGCCTATACATACCGGTCAACATAATTAACATGCAAAGGTACTTAATGATAAGCTTTACTGGAATGAGAAGAGACAACAATCCCATATAGTCTCCACTGAGTAAGAGCTCATACCTAAATGATAAAAAATAAGGAAGTATTAAGGAATAGGGTAGAAATTAGGGTGAACGAGTAGGCAGCCAAGAGGGAGGCCAGAATAGGTAAAAGATTCAGAATAGGCAGGGCCATCTCAGATTAAGGGAACTAGGCTTGTAGGTCCTAGGTTTCTGTTGTTAGGAATGTGGGGTGGATGAGATACTTAGTAGTAGTATTTGAGAGTGGCACCCGGGGCTTAGAGGTCATAGGCGTCTGAAACAGTTGCATGATTCCTTCAGATATCAGAAAGTGAGGGGGACAAGGGCCCGCAAAGAAAGTGGAGGGGAGAGGGGTGGAAGGGAATAAAATAGGGGGTCAGATGAGGGACAGGGTGGAGGGTAAGTAAGGCAGCAATGAAGGATAATCTTGAAATTAGGGGAGAGTAGAGAGGGGAAACTGGGGGAGAGGGAAAATTGGTACGCCAGAACTTCTCAATTAAATTAGCGCTGTGAGATAGGCGTCTGGTATTGAGGGAGGGAAAGGAGAGCGGAGCGAGGAATAGAGATCACAGTGGTGAGTGAGCGGAAGGCAGCCAAGTGCAAAGCGACAGAAGGAATTGAAGAGAGTGTCCAGTCTGGAAAGTGTAGTTTTAGGAGCCAAATTGTAGACTATGTCCCCAAAGTCAAGGATGGGGAGAATCACCTTTTGGATGATCTAAGTACATATTTCAATTTTGTGGGCATAGTATTTGCAGAAAGGGTCAGAAATAACATATAAGGGGAAAACTCTTAAAATCATTAACAAGCTGACAGTGTCCCTTTAAATACCCCTGCCATGTGTGCCTTGTTAATCCCCGTTGTGTCAAAAAATTACACAAAAAACCCTTTTTTGTTGTCTTTGGTAGGGACACAGATGTGCACCTCATCTGGAACCTGAGGCATCTGTGGTGAGGATCTGTACAGGAGTTGGAACAAGGAATGGAACTCCCTGTAAAAGATTGTTGCAATCAATCCACCGTAGTACCACACTGTGCAATGGGGACATGACAAGTACCCTTTGGTCCAGCTCATCTATCAGCTTATCCCATGGGAGCCTGAGTGTCCTCTGTGGTATACAATTCTACCAAGCCAGTTCGACAGAAAATCTGCCGACCAGCTTTACAGTGATGGCACTATGTTGACCGCGATCACAGTTGGTATTGTGCCATCAAGAAAAAAGTGTGTTTTTAATGGGGGGCTGTGCCCCCAGCACCACCCATGCACCCCCCAGACTTTAATATAATCAACTCCAGGTCAGAGTTATTTCAAGGAAGGGGCACAAGACCGAGAGAAGCCATGCCGGGGTCCCGTGCGACCATTACATCAGCCTGTCTTTGAACTGCCCTGTACTTTGACACCATTGATTCTGTAGTATCCATTGGATGGGACGTATCTTTAGCCATGCAAATTCCATGGTTGGTATGGCAGCCATCATATGCCTGAAGAGGCATAACATTAGTCTGGCAGTGACTATTTTTTGAGACTGGATCCATAAGGCTAGGCTTATCAGGGTCTCTTGACGGGGCAGTGGCAAATATGCCTTGGTCACTATTGAGTCCAGTATGGCTCTTATATATTGGAGTGATTGGGTAGGCTGTGGGTTGGACTTCGACCAGTTTACTGTTATCCCAAGATCGTGGAACATCTGTAGGGTCTCCAAGAGGGAGTCCAGAAGATGAGCCCTAGAGTCGGCTTGTATTAGCCAATCATCTAAATATGGGAATACAAAATTACCCCACTTCTGTAATGTAGTGGCCACCACTGCTAAGCATTTGGTGAACACCCGAGGGGCCGATGAAAGATCGAAAGCAAGTGCTCGAAATTTGTAATTCTGACCCAATAGATGGAAGTGTAAGTATTTGTGATGAGCCGGGTGGATGGAGATGTGAAGATAATCATCTTTCATATCTAGAGCAGACATCCAATCCCCTTTTTTCAGGAGTGGCATGATTGCTGTTAAGGTGGTCATGTGAAAGTGCTTGTACTGGATGTATTGATTCAGACCCCTGATATCCAGAACTGGTCTGAGGTCCTCTGTCCATCTGGGAACTCGAAAGAAATGGGAATAAAATCCCATTAGCTGGTCTGATCTGGGTACTGGTGTAATCATTTGTTTATTGATCAGGGCAAGCAGTTCCTCCTGGAGGATAGCTGTTTGATCTGGAGGGTATTGAATCATTCAAGGTGGAAATGCAGGGGGCCTGGAGATGAACTCCAGTGTGTGCCCATCTTGGATTATCTGCAGTACCCATTTATTGGTTATAATCTGTTTCCATGCCTCTATATGAAGGGCACAATGACCCCCTACCACCTCCGAGGCCTGATTGAGGAGGCGAGAGAAAGCTCTGCAGAGTCACTGTGAACTGGACTGGTTGATCCTGGCTAAAGGACGGGCGTGGGAATGACGGGTGGAGGCGGAGCCACCCCAGGTGGGCTGGCCACGTCCTCGAAAGCCACCTCTATTGCAGTTTTTATACCTTCCACCTCTTTTATTGTATGTATAGGACTGGGTCCTGGTAGAATAGTACATACCCTGGATGGTACGGAGATTCCGACTGGAGGCTTGCAGGTCTTCTACAGTGGCAACCACAGACATCGCCAGCTATTTCCTGAAATTTCTGGAGAAATCCCCTGCTTTCTACATTTCCACAGTAGGGGCAGCAGAGAGAAACCCTTTAGAAATTTCGTGAAATATCTGGAAATAGCTGGCAATGTCTGTGGCTACTACTGTAGAAGCATCTGCGTTCCCAGGACCAAAAAGTTTGTAGCCATTAAATAGGGCGTTGACTACCTTGTGTTATATGTCAGGTGCCAACCCAGATTTGCGGAGCCATGCATGGCGGTATAAGGCAATACCCATAACTGATATATGGGTTGAGGTATCTACCACATCATATCCCGACCTGAGAAGGTGCCGGGAAATGGATGTCATAGTTGACAAGGTTTGTATCAATTGTTCTTTATCATTGGAAGGAGGCAGTTTGTTTATAATGTCTAAGGCAGCCGTCCCCAGGGTCCATTGGTATTTCACCATATGGCCCATATAATTCATTATTCTGATATTTATTGTACCAGAAGGGAACGCCTTTTTGCCTAAATAGTCAAGTCTCCTGGACTCCTTATCTGGTGGCAAAGACCTCAAGTGTCACGGTTTTTTTGTTCTGTCATGAGCTGCCATAATGACAACGGAGTCCACTTCAGGAATCTTGGCAAAGAAGGGGTAATCTGCTGGGGCCTGATATAGGTGGTCAGCTTTTCAGGGAACAGCAGTAACAGCCGAAGGTTGGGTCCATGCCTCTGAAATTGCATTCTGATAGGTCGGTATGAGTGGGGGTATCACCACGACCAGTTCCTCTGATAATTCCAGATATTCAGCCATATCTTTGTGCTGTTTATCATGTTCAGTAGTGTTGAACCCCATCACTTTTTGAATCTGAATCATCATTTCATTAAAGGCCGGGTCGTCTGAGGAGACATGGCCAAGGGAGCAGGGATGTCCTAATCAAAGGAGGAGACCACTGGATAGGGAGAGTCCTGGTCAGGAAACTCTAGGTCCTGGAAATCTATGTCCTCTATATCCTCAGGTATATCCTCCAGTATGTCTGGGTCATCTGACCAGTAAGTCTCCAATGGAAGAGGAGGGGGTGACCATGGAGGAATCAGCTCATGGTCGGTATGATGCCTTTTAGGAGGAGGAGAAGGAGAACACCCAGGGAACAGGCCTGACTGGACTGGGGCGGAAGGAGGAGCATACCTATTGAGTGAGACACTTGATGTACAACTTTTTCAATATCCGGTGCCTGAGTAGGAAGCGGGTTAGGAAGCTGGGCCAGATGTTTAGACACTATAGGTGTGACGGACGGGATTGGCCACTGAGAAGTAGCGGGACGAGCCCCTGGGTAATATAAACCTGGGTCCCTCTCAGTATCTGCTTGGCCCCTATAAGAATGCCCTTGTGAAGGAGGAGGGGTATTTAGCAAGGCAAATGAGGTAGGTTTGCCACTAGGAATATGGGACATTGTGAAGGAGCCCGTGGAGGCAACATCACTATGGCATTCATGCTGCGCCGACAGAAAAATGACGTCCATCGACGAGAGAGCCATTTGTTGGCAGTATTACCATGAGTGAGTGTCAACGGAGAGAGTTTCATCGACGAAGTAGGAGTAGCCTGCATAGATTTCAATGCATAGGAAGCTGCTGTCGACGAGAGACTAGGCACTCACGTCGACTAGAATGAAGGAAAAGCACGCGCCGTCGATGGTGGGAGTGTGGAAAGTGTCACCATCGACGTGCAACACAGCAGGGAGTGTGAGGAGGGTTTCTCCTTCTCCCTTTTCTCCCGGGAGTGAGACGCTGAAGTGGGGGAGCTCTTAGGATGAGCCCCCTGTGTCTCCAACAGACAATCGTTGCTCCATCAATAATTTCTCAAGCTGAAGCAACCGTTGTTGATGGGTTGCTAAATTAAATTCTTGACAAAAAAGAACAAGGGGAGGTGTCGTGTGCAGGTCCCAGACACCTAAGACAACTCCGATGATTGTCAAAGCGGTAAATTTTCCTGCCACAGGAGCAGGAACGAAATAAGGCTTCTTTGTTTGAAGTAGGTTTTTTAGACATTCATCTTATCCAATTTCTCATTGATAACTGCTACACAGAAGTT
Organism: Neoceratodus forsteri; assembly: GCA_016271365.2. Taxonomy (NCBI): domain Eukaryota; kingdom Metazoa; phylum Chordata; order Ceratodontiformes; family Ceratodontidae; genus Neoceratodus; species Neoceratodus forsteri. The sequence continues at coordinate 1,326,729,417 of CM057452.1, forward strand.
TAAGCTAGCTGCTGTGCGTGCTGAAGTCGGCGGGAAAAAGAACTGAGGATACCAGGGACCACCCACAATTATATAGGGCACAGAGAAATGATGTCATGTGTGGGTGGTCCCTGATGAAAGAATGCTGGAAGAAGCTGCCATGTGAAGTCGCCCTCTGCTGGAACCTCCCAGAAGTAATGACCTACTGCAAGAGACCATTCTGTGGAAGATCTACTGTTACAGGTGAGTAACTTGTTTTTCTAGGGACGTGGATATGATATACAGTGCCACACTTCTGGCATACTCCAAGCAGTTCTCCAGGGAGGTGGGGGGCAAGGTGCACACCCCCTACTTAGGGAACATACATTGGAGAACTGAGGCCCGAAAACCAGCATCCCGGCATGACTCAAGGTCAATGTGATTGTGGGAAATGAAGGTGTGTGCTGACTTCCAGGTAGCAGCTCCACAGATTTCCTGGATAGGGATATACCTGGAAGCAGCCACTGAGGCAGCAGTATGATGGGTGGAATGAGCCCTAAGTCCTACGGGAGGCTCCCTACCTGGCAACCTATAGCAGAGGTTGATGCAGAATACAATCTAACTGCCAATCATCTGTTTAGCTGCCGGTCTGACAGGCATGGGTTCAGCGTAGGTGACAAAGAGCTGATAAACCTCTCCCTGAACTCCCAACCATGCGCTCCTTATAACAGGTAAGTGCCTACCTCAGGTCCAAAGTATGGAGCCTCTGCTCAGCTTCTGAGGTGTGATTGGTGAAGGAACTCCGGGAGATGCATCACCTGGTTAAGGTGAAACTTGGGTTGGAGCGAAGGACAACCTTCTCTGTGTGGAAAATCAAGTAAAGAGAGCTCCACTGAGAGCACCTGGAGCTCACTGATCCTTCTGGCTGACGTGATAGCCACCAAGAAGGTGGTCTCCACAACAGGTGTGACATTTCACACCTGTGCATTGGTTCAAATGGCTTGTCCATGAGCTTTGCCAACACCAGCAATGAGTCCCGCGGTGGTGGTTCATGCACCAGAGGTGAAATGTGGTCAAGGCCTTTGAAAAAGCACCAGACCACCATCTTCTACACCACTGATGGCATACCAGCCTGCATCCAGTATGCAGAGATGGCTGCCAGGCACACCTTAAGAGTCGTTAACTGAAGGCCCAGCTGAGAGAGGGGTGAAAGGTAGTTGAGAATGCCAGCCACCAGGCAACATAAGGTGGTCAAGCCCTTTGCCCTGGCACCAAAGGGAGAACCTTTTACATCTGAAGGCATAGCATTTTTGGGTTGACTCCTTCCAAGAAGCCTCGACCACAGTGAGGACATCTTCAAAGAGACCCAAAGCCTGGAACTCTAGCCACCCAGGAACCAGGCTGTCAGGTGCATGGACTGAAAGTCTGGATGGAGTACCTTCCCCTAACTGCAAGACAGCAGGTCCAGGTGTAGAGAAAGATGCCACAGAAGCCTACAGCTGAGGCTGAGGAGATTGGGATACCGGAATGGAGGGGGCCAGTCCGAAGCCACCAGACTCATCCATGCCTTGTCCCTCCTGGCTTTGAGCAGCACCTTGTGGATCAGCAGAAATGAAGGGAAGGCATACATGAGACTTGGGATCCAGGGCCTTGAGAAGGCATCCCACTGCAGTGTTCTCTGCTGGGGGGGGTGAGCACAATACAGCCTCAGCTCTGTGTTCTCCCTGGAGGTGAAAATATCAACCAGAGGGGTGTCCCACCAAGAGAAGAGACTATGCACTACCTCCTGATGGAGAGACCACTCATGAGATGCCTTGCTCACTGGGCTGAGGGTATCTGCCAGTTAGATACGCCAACTACATGGATGGCCAGGAGATCGGCATTCAGGCTGAGCACGAGGGTCCAGATGCAGGGAGCTTCCCTGCACAGAGAAAAGGGAGTGCATCCCACCCTGTTTGTTGAGGTAGTACATGGTTGTGGTGTTGTCCAAATAGAGGTTTGCAGGGCAATGCAGGGCTGGTGCTTGCTACTAGGAGGGTGGCCAGTCCTAAAGCAATACTCAACCAAAAAAGAGTAGCAGCACTCAAAACGTGGTTGATAGCAAAGGTAATCCAGCTTTATTCCAAACAGTAGTGCTGTGCTTACAAACATCTAACAGCAGTCTGCTGTACAGTAATAACTGTACAGCAAGGAGCTGTTATATGTTTGTAAGCACAGTGCTATTGTTTGGAATAAAGCTGGATTACCATTACTATCACCACGTCTTGAGTGCTGCTACTCTTTTTTCTGTGTTGTCCATCTGGACCTGAATGACCTGACCCCAAATGTGTGGAGCAAAGGCTGCCAGCATCGGCCAAACTGCCCGAAGCTCCAGTAGGTTGATATGGCACCAGAACTCCTCAGGGGTCCAGAGTCCAAGGACTCTGTGTTCCCCCAGGTGGTCACCCCAGCCCATCAAGGAGGCATTGGTCATGATGGTGACTGTTGGCTCCAGGTGGACATATAGGATTCCTTCCTGAAGATGTTCTGGGACTAACCACCACTGAGGGTGTCCCACATCAGCTGGGTCACAATGACTGGCAGATCAAAGTGGCCCTTGCGCTGAGACCATTGATGGTCAAGCTCCCACTGCAGAGAGTGTATTCTCCACCAGGCCCACTGGACCACTTTGGTGCATGCTGCCAAGAATCCCAGGAGGAGCAGAAAGTCCTGAGCAGGGGGAAACTGCCCAGCCCAAAATGATCAGGTAAAGAAGGAGAGAACCTCCACCCAGCCTACCAGGAGTCGGGCTCTGGCTCTGCAAGAGTCAAGCTCTGCCCCAATGAAAAGTATCACCTGCAAAGGTACAAGCTCCAACTTGGCCTCATTGATGAGAAGGCCAAGAATCAAGCAGGTCTGGAGGCCAGATTTATTTATTTATTTAAAAGTTGATAAGCGGGAAAAGCACCAGATGCGACCAGGGAGAGGGCGAATAAAATGGAGAAGGGCACAAAATTCAGCATAAAAACACATAGAAAAGAGAACAAGTCATGGGTCAGGGTTACAAGACCCATTTACAATGTAAAAAGCCCCAGATCCCTGGACCACTCCACCTCCTCCCTGGAGGGACCTGCTATCAGCCAATCATCCAGATAGGGATACACTGGAACCCCTTAGCATCTCAGGTAGGCTGCCACCACTGTAATGCACTTGGTGAAGACCCTGGAAGCTGAGGAGAGACCGAATGGCATGGCTTGGAACTCATAGAGATTCACTTCTGCATGGAACTGAAGGAACTGGCAGTGGGACGGACAGATGGAAACATGGAAGAATGCATCCTGAAGATCCAGAGAGCAGAACCACATGTTCTGCTCCAGGGAAGGAATTCTCTGAGACCAAGTGACCATCCTGAAGGTGTGTGACTGAAGGAACTTGTTTAGGTTGTGCAGATCTAATATGGAGCACCAGCCCCCCCATCCGCTTTGGAACCTGGAAGTACCTGGAGACAAACCCTGGGCTTAATGGAGGGTCCAGGACTTGAGCCACTACCTCCTTCTGGAGGAGCTGGGCAATGTTGTCCCAAAGGGCTGACAGCATGTCTGCAGACACCATGCCATCCTGTGGGGCATGGATTCAGCAAGGTGAGTATGCCTTGAACTCTAGAGGCAGATCCTGGCTGACCACTTCCAGAACCCACCTGTCCATTGTGACAGCAGATCAGGTGGAAAGGAAGTGGCATAGCCGACCCCAACATGGGAGGACCCAGGTGAGACAGGATGGGAATGGGAGAGGCACTCCCCATCTCATCATTGTGCAGGCTTGGAGGAGGAGGAGGAGGAGGGACCAGCTGAGGAAGCAGCAAGACCTTGATCACCCAGTTTGAGGACAACTGAAGCAACTGACTTCAGTTGAGGACACCAAGCCTTTGCCCGCTGCCCAGCTGGGGGCTGGGTTGGCTTGGCTGTAGGGGCAGATAGGGGCCAAAAGGGCTTCTTCCTCTGAAACTTCAGCCCTTGGGATCCCTCTGGGCAGAGGTGACAGAGTCCAGGGTAGCAATGGACTTCTCAATTCAAGTAAGGTGTCTTTCCACCCCTGGCCCAAACAGGTCGGTGCCCAAGAAGGGGACATCCGCCAACTTGTGCTGGGCATCTGCCGTAAAGGTAGATATCCACAGCCAAACCCTGCAGTGCATGGCCACCACAGCAGTCACAGACCACTTGCAGGAATTGCTAATGTCCATGGCTGTCTGGAGCTACTTGTTGGCCACTGCTCGGCCCTGGTCCTGGACCTGCTTGACCATGATTAATATGTTAGCTGGGAGCTGAGGAAGCACCTCAGCGAGAGTGCCAAGAAGGGCATGGGTGAAATGGGCCATCAAAAGGGTCAAACTCACCTGCCAAAGGCCGCGCGCAGAGGCCGAATAGGCCTTTTTGGCCATGTGATCCAATGTCTTGGATTCCTTGTTGGGAGGCTTGACCATGTCCCCAACATTACCAGTACGCCAAAAGACTGAGTCAGCCACCAGATCCTCAGCTGAGGGGTGCTCAGTGAAACCCGACAGGGAACTCATAGGAACTGTGTACTTTAGGGCCATAGGGGGCCGATGGTGCACGGCAGGAGGCAGGGTGCTGCCAAAGCTCCAGAGCTGGGCTCGGCAACCGGGAAGGCAACCCCATGGGAGTCCCCTCAGTCAAGAACTTTGGACAAGGGATACTTGGCCCATTTTTGGATGGGCTCCATCTGAGTCCCAGTTGATTCCGAAATCAAATGGAGCAAGCCTCCAAAAGAAGTGGGACCATGCTCCAGAGACAAATCCTCCCCTGATTCAGCATCCAAACGACAGAAATGCAGAGAGGAGTCCTCAAACTCTGAGTATTCTTCAAAAAGTTGACCACCCAGGCGCTGCAGAGCATCCAGCAGGGCGGACGCGATCTCTTTAGCTCTCTGCAAAGTTGGAGGAAAACTGTTTATTTTTTATAACGTTTTACCTTCAATTCAGTTCTACAGCACTGTGGTGGGTGGCGGAACTATTGCAGTTCATAATGAGCCCAAAAAAACAACATGCTGCTACACCAGGACTGGAATCCTACCTAATTCAGCCTGGGCCCAGTGTGTCAGCCCATCCGGGACGCCCATTGCCTTCTTTGGATTTAGCACAGATTATGCCTCTACTCACTAAATTGCAAGAAACCGGAGATGAAACTAATAAACGTCTTGTGACGATGGATCAGAAACGTACCAATCTTGATGGCAAAATTACAGCTAATCAGTCAGTGATTGTAGAGCTCACCAGTTCCTCTGAGCATCAGTCATAAATTAATGCAGGCCTGATCTGGGATGTTAATTTTCTCCGGACCAAGGTGGAGACTCTGGAGAATGGTCTCAGACAGTGGAGTATTAGAATTGTGGGGTTTCCCCCTCTGTTGGCTAGCCGTACGAAACTGTTACCTGCAGTGGAAAGATTGATCTTTGATGATTTGGGCTTTTTGAGTGGTGCAAGCTTTTGCCATTCCACTCCATCCTAGGGCCCGTGGGGGCTCTATTGAATGTTTGCTGATGGCCATCGCAACTCTTTCTTCCTGGACGCTAGGATACCTCTGTTACAAGTGGCCAGGAGTAAAGGAGACATAGCATGGGAGGGCAGCCTTTTGGGGTTCTTTCTCAACTTGTGTTCTCAAACCCAGGATCAAAAAAAGTAGTTAAGTTGCTGAAGAAGGCTCTTCTGGCCAAAGGGGTAAAGGTTCAGCTCCTATTCCCAGCAAGGCTGCAGGTATCATATAATCAAAAACAGCATGTTTTTACGGATCCTGAGATGGCTAGTAGTATTATGGAAAAGATCCTAGCACAGTAGGAAACTGAGGCTTCTGAACAGAATTCTGATGGGGAGCCAGAGTGAAACAGCGAGACTATGCCTGCTTCCCTATGTACACAATATGGATTCACTGGTTCTCAAGGACTAAGGTTTGGATGCTCCAGGGACAGTGAATTAAGCTGACAGAACTATGTGTTAATTCTGTTTGGAATCCTTTTGTTTCTATTCTAGGTTCCTGTTTACAGCTTGGGAAATTCTTACATGTATATAAAGGGACTGGTTAATATTGGTGCTTTAGCACTGCTCAGTTTGTGAACTGTATTATTACCTGTTGTGACTTTTCTTACCCCTGTGCAACTATTTTGAGTCTCATATATGCGCAGGGTTAAATGTTAGCTTGACCGAGTCCAGACACTGTTTAAGATAATTTTGAGTTCCTATATAAATGGACTTCCCCCTACAGTATTTAGGTATACCTGCGAGTAGGAGAGAAGTTCGGTGTATTGACTGCTTCAATTATTTTGTGGTGAGTGCTGAACTCCTACAAATATACTCTTTCATGCATATTACTCCACTGTCTATTTGGAGGTGGTGGTTTCTTGTCTGAGGGCAATATAGTTATTGTTTAATTTTTTTTTAAATTGAGTTAAACAGACAATGTTACCTGCTATTCATTGTTAGCATATGTACTGTTGTTATAAGTGCATGCTACTACAACATGATGAAAACATATAAGTAAAACATTTAAAAAAAAGCAGTTGACCGCACAAGTCCCTGCAGACCCTGCGGGGTCTGTCGGGAGTTATCATGATCAACAGCTGATGAGGAAGCCTGGCAGCAGTACAGGCATCCTTAGGAGGGGGACCATCCTTTGGCTGCTTAGGAGGTGGCTCCACCTGGATGGGCAGAGAGGCCGTAATAGGCCGAGCCGGAACTGGCTGAGCCAGAGTAGGCTGCTGCCTTGGTGGTGGGAGGCACAGAAGAGCTGGAGTGGGAGCCAGAATCAGCTTAACCCTGGAAAACATGAGCTGTTGCCACATGAGTGCTTCATAGCACCGGTGCATCTTGCATCAGAGGCTCTCCTCATCCAAGAAGGAAGAATAGTGGAGGCACCATTTGCCCAAGTGCTAAGAGTGGGAACACTGATGTTGGCATGGGCAATTCAACTCCAGACTACAGGATCGTGATTTTGACCACTGGGGAATCCAACAGCGAGAAATTGAGGGAACTGGCAAAAGCCGAGGATCTTCCAAGGTAATGGGATCCCAAGGGTTACTGATTGGATCAGCATGCTGATCCAACCCACCCTGAGCGTTAACAGGTACGGCCAGAGTACTAGAAAGTGAGGTATCCACCTCATCCTGTAACAGCACATTGACTGGGTCAAGAAAAATGTTGACAGGTTAGTAGACAGGCATCTTGACCAATTAGCCTGATGGGGAGACTGTGGAGCCAGCGACCTGGACTGAAGGATCGACCATAGCCAAAACCTCCAGGGAAGCATGGGAGTCCAAGGCCCGAGAGTGCTCATGAGCCCACGATCATCAATGATACTTTTTCTTAGCTTCCTTTTCTGAAGATTTTGAGGGTTTTGTGCCCTTAGAAGGATCCTGCCTGAGGTGGGAAGTGACTGGCACAAATCTCTAAATGCCCCATGAAGGTGGTGCAAAGGAAAGTGGCACAAAGACTGTAGTCAAAGAGGCATGCTCTGCAGCCTGAGCCACTGCCTCTTCAAAAGCCTCTAGTTGTTCTGTGGACCCCACAGCCACAGAAACTGCCTGACGGGTGTCCTTCAATCAAAGGGCTAGGTCCCATTCATCTGGTCACCCTAGAAGGAGTTGAGCATGCCAGTCTTCCAGAGTACTGAGATGTAGGTGCAGCATAGGCCATACGCCTGGGGATTGTGATCATGGCCTAGGCAGTAGATGCTGGTGTGGAAGTCCATCTGAGACATCTTGTACCCTCAATAGCATTTTTTTAAACTGGATGCCAATGTTGAGTCATCCATGATGATAGTTTCAAATTGATTTGAACTTGCTTGAAGACTTGAGTCGAATTTGAAGATCTGAAAGCAAAGGGCCTACTCAGCGCTAGAGCGGTAAGGAAATAATCTTCTTCTTCCAGCGGAAAGGAAGATCTGATGTCAGGGGGTGGTGTAAAAGAAGTTACCACCCGGGTGGGTGGGAAGGGCCAGATTGAAGACATTCTGGTAGCAATTAAAGGGAAAGGAACACTGCCAGATGTGTGGAACTGCACATCATTTCCATGTCCCTCGAAGGAGGAATTTACTGTGTGTTGGAAGTAGTTGTCAACAGGAGCTCAGTGCCTGTTGGCTCAGTCCCCAGAATAATAGCTTGCATAGGTAATCCAGGCAGAATGAGTCATATAATCTATGAAAATGACATCAGCACAGCCTGAGAGTCAACCACACCCTAGCCAGGGACTGTGACTACTTGTATCAACCATGGGCCTTGGTACTATGACAATGACATCATACCATCTACAGCAGGTATGGCAGCACCTAAGCCAGGCCCTGATCTTTGTGTCTCACATACGGTTGGGGAGGGGGTCTGTCATCAGTGCTGCTGGAGTGGGCATTGATGCTAAAGGATTACCTTGTCTCAACAGCGAGCAGGATCTCGCTGCAGAAGTAGACTTCTCTTTGTCACTATGCTTATGGCCTGACAATAAGGAGGGCCATGACTACGACCATTCCCTGCCCTAGTCCTTCGACTTCAGCAGCTGTATCTCTGACGATGTGGATGGCAACAGCGATTTGGGGCCTTACACCTTCTTCATGGCTGCTAATGCATTTCGATAATGCTTTTTGGAGAAGGACATTTTCTAAAGCTTTCTGTGACAGGGTTGGGATAAGACCCTGTCCCATTTGTTATGCAGATAAAGTTAAAAGCAAGAATCATTTCTGCTCTCTCCCTATTCTGTCACTTGTCTATCTCTTGCTTGTCTGACTGCACAATCAAATTTTCCTTGTGGAACCTGGGAATTAGCCTCTCCAACAATCCCACAATTCCCCCTGTTTTCTCCCTCCCTTCTTCACTTGCTGCTTCTATTCTTTGTGTCTTCCCTTGGTTCTCTATGGTTACAAAATATATGTGAATGATTACGTGAGACTCAGAGCCCTTGGTTTGCAAATGTTTACTGTTATATTGTTGAAATGATTACAGACAGCTATTTGGGATTATGTGAAACACGGGAGGTTAACCTTGAGGTGCATTTTGATCTCCACAAGCTTGTTTGCAGAATTATCAGCAGGAAATTAGCCCTGGGACAAGATGTCATAATTGGTTGCACTTGTTAAGAAGACTAATTTAGTCTTCAGTCTGGTCGCAGGAAAGAAATTGACAAAGTCTTAGTACATTTTGTGGAACACAGGTGGTGAAATTTACAAGAACTGGATAAAGACCTTAACTGCCAGGGAAAAACAACTTCTAAAAAAAGATCAATGTTATGTTTAGAGAGAGAGAGAGAGACAGAGAGACAGAGATGGAGATTTTAAAGAAACTCTCAAATGAAGGACTTCTGTTTGTTTGAACTGCCTGTATCAAAGCTCTCCTGCAAAATTTTATTTTTTATTTTATTGTTATTGATAATAAAATGCTGTTTGCAAATGTTATAACTTCTCCTGGTTTGCCTATGCTTCCTGACCTATGCCTCAACTGCACTTTCTTATGGCAGCACCTTGTTGTTTGCTTAAAGCCCTTGCAGATCTCACAAGTCCTCATGTTGTGAGACAGGCCCAAACAGCACAGACAAACTGTGTGCGAGTCTTAATTTTGTCTCCACACTTAAATATTGAAATAATGTGGCTAACAATTTTGGCGGCATGCAGAGACGAGGAAAAACACTTTGATAAAATAAAGAAGAGTAAACGGCAAATGCTAATTGACATTTCATCAGCAAATTCAATATGAATGACTGACAGCAGGAAAAGAACTGAGGAGTGATGGAGCTGCCCACATTTATGTAGACGCTGATGCATGATGTCATTGTGGGTGGCCCCTGGCTAGCAAATGTTTCTGTGTGGTTCTAATGCCTGGCGGCTGTAGTTCCAAAGGTGTGGCCTAATGGAAGACACATCCTTGGAGAAAATCACATAATGCGACAGATAAGGACTGCTTGGCCCACCCAGTCGGCCCATTTTCCCTTTACCTACAGTGTTGCCACAAATCCTACTTGGTCTACGGCTCTTCCCCCCACTTCCTTTTCACTAAGATGCCATTATGCCTATCCCATCACCTCTGCTGGAAGACTGTTACAGGCATCCACCGCTCTTTCTGTGAAGAAGCACTTCCTCATATCTCTCCTGAATCTACCCCTCCCTCCAGCGTCATAGCATGTGCCCCTGTTCTTGAGCATCTTTTTTTCTGAAAAATACTCCTCTACTGTACCTTATTTACTCATGTGAGGTATTTAAAGGTCTGCCGTATCGCCCCCTCACCCTTCTTTTCAAGGGTGTACATATTAAGGTCCCTTAGTTTCTCCTCATAGGGCTTCTAATGCAGACCCTGCACCATTTTAGAAAATGTCAGAGTGATCTTTTTTGAGATTTGAGATCCTGCCTGTCCTGGGGGCTAGTGAGGAGCAGCAGTGGACAATTAGGCGAGCAAATGCTGGGTTAAGGGTCTGAAGCAAGAGGGAGGGTTTTCCTTTTCTGGCTAACTAGAGGGCCTTCTAGGGGAAAAGATGCCTATATGCTCATAATGGGCTTCACCTGTGCCAGAATGGAGTGGGATACTGGCCATGAGAATGGACAGGGCAGTCAAGGGGAATTAAGGAAATGTAAGGGTTTGTCATGTGCAGGAAGCAGAAACACAGGATCACTCAGGGAAAGACAACATAGTATAACATGATATGAGCTATGTCTGAGTTCACAGAAGCAAACAAGAACATCTGTGAGGGGTTCTTATTTTCCAACCACTCCACATCTGCTGTGATGGGCAATTTTGATGCTGCTTCTGTCTAGGATGCGCCAACCAGATGACCTGTGGAAACCAGTGTGACGGGACTGGTGACTGTGACAGTGAGGGCTGCAGTGCACTGCCCAAATGGAGACCACAGGACATGACACACAAGATACAATCTTGGAGTACAGACTCAAATAACAGTTTAAGATAAGGAACCCAAAGAATCTTTACTGATGTTCTGATGGTGGCAGACATGGTAGGTGTATGCACATTAATACTTTCAGTAACATAAACCTCTATGGGCCCGATTCACAAAGCATTGCCTCAGTGCAAAACCCGTTTGTGAGGCAAAAGCTGGGTTTTGCACCATAGTGGTATTCGCAAAAGCCCAGTTTGTACTGTCAAAATGGGTTTGCTCCGAGGAAAAGCTTTTAGGGAGCCACAATGCAAATTAGGGGGAGGGGACCTGTATAATGGCACAGTCCCATTCACAAACTATTTTCTCCATGCAAGGGACATCTACTAAAGGCACCGCCAAAAGACCTGGCAGTATTCCACACAACCCTTGTGGTTGACGGAGGTATTGCAGTGGCCCCCACACACCAACATTATGACCCTGGTAGTCTAATGTTCCCTCCCCCTTCCCCATTCTCCAATCGCCGTCCTGTACATGGTAAAATATTTCCCCTGGTAGTCTAGTAGTCCCTCCCTCTCCCTATTCTCCAAGAGCCATCCCATAAATTGGAAAATATTTCCCTGGAAGTCTAGTGATCCGCACCCCCTCCCCATTCTCTGATCACTGTCACATATATGGTCAAATATTTTCCTGGTAGTCTAGTGGTCCCTCCCCCTCCCTGTTCTCCGATCACGGTCCCGGTCTTCTAAAAATTAATTCCCTGGTAGTCTAGTGGTCCCTCCCCCCTGCCCATTCTCTGATCCCCATCCTGGTAATGAAAAAAATCAGTGCCCGGTAGTCCAGTGGTTCCCCTCCCCAATTGCTGTGCCAATAGTTTAAAAAAGAAAGTAATGACTACCTCAGTGGAATTTTGTCCCCCTCCACCCCCATGTGCTCTAACTGCCATCCCTCTAATAAAAAAAAATCTGTGTTGGTCTTGTGGCCCCTCACCCTCCCTGATCATTGATCAGTGTAATAGGACACAGTCTCCCTGGTGGTCCAGTGGTCCCTCCCTTGCAGATTGTCTTCCCAAGAATTACATGTACAAATAACTAAAAGGTTTCCCTGATGGTAGTGTACCCCCTCCCCTGTTCCCCGATCTTCGGACCATCATAAAATAAATAGATTCCTTGGTGGTTAGTGGTCCCTCCCCAACCCAATCACTCATCCCATATATATATAGAACATTTGCACTGGTGTCCAGTAGTTCCCTCCCCCCACTCAATCACCCGTCCAAGAGATAAATATAAAATTTGCATTGGTGTTCAGTGCCCCCCCACATCCCAATCCCTTGTAGGATGAAGTTCCCCCATTTCCCTGGTGGTCTAGTGGACCCCCCAGTAGGCATCATCCTACCACCCCGCTCCTGCCAACTGGACCACAAGCTGGCGACCAGCACAGCCCTCTTCTCGCCATCACGGCTGGCCACCGACTGAGCTCTCAAGGAGCACGCACTGCATACAATACATACTTACTGATAGTGAGTGACAGCTTAGAGTGAGCTGTCATTCAATGAGCGTGTACTGTATACAGAATTTGCTGATTGACAGCTCAGGTGGTGGCCAGCAGTGGTGGTGAAAGGAGGGCTGTGCTGGTCCTTAGTGCTGGTACTGTGCTGATCCTTAGTACTAGTACTTAGTTAATAATTGGTAACCGGGAGAGGCACACTGAGCCATGGCTCATTTCTAGGTGCAACCTTTGTTCTGCTGAAGGTTACCTTATGGTGACATCTAGTAACTGCTCCCAAGCTAGAAAGAGAGCAGTTGTGCACCCAGCCCTGGTAATCTGGATTTTACTGCCACTAAATGTAAACTCTGCTGGGTCCCTTGTTTTTAATAAGAGATTAAATGCATTTTTGATTTTGTGGTGGTGTATCTTTATTATTACAAGCAAAGTACTTTAAAACTTAAGAAAGGTATATTACTCCCATCTGCTCTCTAGGATCCTACTCCCTATTAATATAGCAATATAGGGCCACCCTCTCAGCCACATCCACCTGCAATTGTCCCCCCGATGCAAAGTCCTAATGCCCTTATTTTTTTTTTTATCTAATACATTGCACTGTTATGTATAGTCTGTAAATTGTTTATATTATTTAATATATGTGTGCTCTCTCACAACAGTGTTTATTCCATCACTACCAAATCTGTAGCTTGTATCAGCAAGTACTGTAACAATCAAATGTATCTTTTCACTTATGTCCTTTTTCCATTACCTTTACTGTGCCATCTTAATGGCTCAGGTCTTAGTTGAAAATGGTCCCTGGGATCTGTGTACCCACCTGGTTCACAAATTAATAAATTAATTTTAATAAATGCATCTATAAATAAAAATAAAACAATAGAACCATAGCTGAAAAATTGTTCATCCATGGCCCCTTGCACTTCACTCCTGGAATAAGTTACTCACACACCTCTGGGTAATTCTAACCCTCTAAAGCATAAAATATGAACTGCCTTCCTGCACACTGTAACAGGCATCTTGTGCATTTCTATAACTTTTGTAACACATTGAATGATAACTTGATTTGTGTATGCATAGTACATCAATGACTGTAATCTCTACCTTTACTCCTATGGTACTGTCCCAAGGGCACACTTGAAAACAAAATGCTATATCTGAGGTGGTCTGTCCTGCTGTGGATGATTTCAATTAATACCCAATTAATTTTAGGTTCAGTTCAGTTTATTTGAAACCAGGAAAAAAAACTTCATTGAACAAGGTCATTTACAAGGAGCTCCTAGAAGGACTATACAAAGAAGGACATCAATAACAATACATGAGAATAAATATACAACAATTTAAATTAAGTGGAAGACAACAAAAAACATTGTAAGGGAGAAAACGGGAAAATATACATTAAGCGATAGGGGCTATGAGACAATTCCATCTGATCAGGTAGTTACAAACAGAATTAGACTTCCTAAGTGTAAAGATGCTACTGACGCTCAGAAGCAGGTATGTGCCAGCCCTTGCCTCCTCAATCAGAACGCTAGTACACTAGTAAGGACTGGTACAGAGGAAAACACAGTCACTCACCTGTAACTACTGTTTTACTACAGGTATTCTTTCAACCGTCAGACTTGTGCCGTCATCTGAGCATGCTCTAAGTCACTGTAAAGCACATTGGCTACAGACTCCGCTACACCCCTTTTATCTCACGTTATTTTCCTTCCATGTTCCAGATCTTAAATGATGAACCCTAGAAAAAAGTGTGAAACTTCCTAATGGGTAACAACTGAGGACTAGTGGTCAGGGGATCTAGGGCACGTTAGTGTGAATGTAGAAGAAATACCAGTACTGAAACAGTTTTAGATAAGCAAATGTTTTACCCCTAAACTGTAAGAGATGTCATCTGGTACTGATTTCTGGGGTTTTTTTTTTTTTGCATTATCTGTTTTTTCCGCCCCATGCTCGCCGTCCTCCACTCCTTCAAGCTCCGCCAAGTTCCTCCTGACCTCTTTCTGTCCTTGCCCAGCCCTCCTCTTGTTCCCAGATCGCAGCCGATCCCTGGGATATCCCGGTGTATCCCTTCACCGGGCGGGTCCCTCTCCTCCGAGGGGGAAAGCACCGGGGGGAGGACAGCCCCAGCATGTCCTTCTAGGGCCCGGGGATGCTGCTGGGGAACAGAAGGCACCGGGAAGGCACTGGAGGCCCCCAGGAATGGAGAGCTGTCATCTGGAGGGCCAGCGAGTGACTTTTTCTGGCTTTCTGTTGGGGGCAGCGTAGTGACGTCATGGCATACGCCAACGTCCGCTCCTCCCCCGGTTAGTATTTGGTCATGCATCCTGTGATGCTCCCAACCTCCGCTAGGAGCCAGCAGGTGCTGGACCAGTCCCCTACCCTCTCCCTGGAGAAGGAGAGCTGTCCCTGGGATGCTCGATCCTTCTCCCCCCGGCCGGCCCTCCAGTGACCCGGGCCCATTCCCGAACCCGGGTCGCTGGCATCGCAAGCGGAAATCCAACTGCTGCGCCGGTGGGCTGGCCCTGATTTCTGGGTTTTTAATGGTTAAGTTTAATTCTTTTACTAAATTATCATTACGTATTATATCATAATACATAAGTAGATCTCCTCTCACTCTCCTAGTCTCAAGTGACATTAGTCTTAAGCTCACTAATCTTTCCTCATATGGAGCCATTCTTATTTCAAATACCATTTTTGTGGCCCACCTCTGCACCCTCTCCAGGGCAGTAACCCCACCCCTTGATATGGGCCCCCACACCTGACTGCCATAATCCAACAATGGTCTTACATATGCTCTGTACAGTGGCATAACCACTGCCTCACATCTACTCCTGAAGTTTCTTTTTATGGACCACAGTACTTTATTTGCTTTAGTCATGTGTTTATAGTGTGCTTCAAAGGTTATTTTATTTATGATAATTTCAAGATCCCCTTTCCTCTTCAGATTTTCTTAGATTTTGACCATTTAGAATATAATTATGTTTATTATTTCTTTTTCCAAGGTGTATGACACAGCATTTATCTGGGTTAAAACTCATACCCCTTTTCTCTACCCAGTCTTGGATGTTATTTAGATCCCTTTGAATAGAGTTAACATTTTCTCTATTTGCAGCAGTGCCGGCCAGTTTCGTATCATCTGCATATTTACTTATCCAGTTTAATGAATCATCACCCATAGTATCCATGAATATACTAAATAGCGCCGGGCTCAGCGCCGACCCCCTGCAGCACTCCACTGGTCACCAGAACCGCCTCCGAGGTACCCATTTATGCTGACTGTCTGGGTTCTTTGCCCCAGCCATGCATCCACCCACCATATAATTTGTTCTTTAATGTTTTTATTTTTTAAACATTCAATGATTTCGTCATGAGGCACTTTATCAAAGGCCTTGGCAAAATCCAGGTAAATACAGTCCACTGGCTGGTCAAATAGGTCAAGAAAGAACACGCATGTGGATGCCCAGGTGGCAGGCCTGCAAATCTCACTGATAGGAGTGTTCCAGTAGTGATCGCAAGAATGGCCATGTGCTGGGTTGGGTGGGCTTGGATGGATAGACTGATAATTTATTTAAAAACATATAAAACCAAGGCACTGTACATGCAAAATCTCAAAACACATTACAGAAGGAATATATACATTTAAAATAAATAGTGTAACCAAAAACAGATAATATTAAAAAGAAATTCATAGCAGTTGTAATTTAACATACAGTGCAGGTCTAAATCTATTTCTGTCCCCAGCCTGTCTAAAAAGCCATGTTTTTAATCTACTTTTGAACATGGGGACAGATGGGGCAGATCGAATATCCATGAGTAGGCTGTTCCAAAACTGCCTTCATGTGGCACACAAGAAGCCAAATCATAACACTCAATACAAGACTGAGTAATGGTTTGCTTGGCAGTGGTATGGTCTTGCGACTGCTCAGTGTGAGTCACAGACAACTAGGTAGTTGTCCCTGTACAGTCATCAGTTCTTTGATTTAATAACAGCAGGGCACACCTGATATCAAGCTGATGTAGTCTCTCCTCAGCAGAGGTAGCATGGAGCTTTGAAAAGAACACCAGAGGCTCCCTGATCTGGTTTAAATTGAACCATGAAACCACCTTGGGTAGAAATTTCTTATTGGTGCAAAAAAAAGATGTCCTTGTGGAAAACCAGATAGGACTGATCAGCTGAAAAGGCTTGTGGCTCACTGAACTACCAGGCTGAAGTAATGGCCAAGCCCCAAGAGAACTGATTGACCACCCACTCTGAACTCAGACAGGGGTAACCTGCCTTAGCTTGATATGCCAAAATAGCCAAATAAATGAATCTAAGTTGCACAGAAATCCTTCATTGACGATCACAGAAAGTCAAGAATAAATTCAACTGGGCACTCTATTGATTCCAGGCCTTGTGGCTGGCATTATAGCGATACCATCTTCAATTTGAAAGCATAGGTACTACAAGTACAGTGAAGGATTTTTGAACAACCATAAACCCATAAAATTCTTCAACTATGAGGCCAAGGTATGAAAACTCTAGCCTCCCAAAAACCATGCCATCAGATGCAGGTTCTACTATATGTGCCAAATCCTTCTCTTGATCTGTGTCTTAGTATATGCACTGAATTCTTCGAGTAAGAAGTTCCAGCCAGAGTAAAAGCTTGATTAGGTGCATGACACAGGCAAAGCAGGTACTGATACTATAACTGACCAAGACAGCTAGAGGCTAAAAGAATCATTCAAGCCCTCTCAATATGTGTGTTCAGCAGGAACTTGTGTATCAAGGGAAAGGGTGTAAAAGCATAAATGAATCTGCTTATTCATTTCGGGGCACATATGAACATACAAAATTGCCAGCAGATAAAGGCCTCATGGTCTATCAAGTCTGTTCAATTCTGCAGCTAGCAGCCCTTATACTGCAGCTGCCCCTCCCTCTCCTCCCTCCAGTGACCTTCCCCTTTTTCTGTTTGTCCCATTCCATTTTGAAGCAGCCCACTGTTCTACAAGATACCACTTCCTCTGTCAATGCACTCCAACCAGACACCACCCTCACCACAACAAAAGTGTCTCCTCATTTCCCCTCCTGAGTCTTCCCCCTCCCAATCTCAGATTGTGCCCTCGAGTGTCCCTCCCCCGCCTTAATTTGAAAAGCCCCTCCATGTCTGTCTTATTTATTCCCTTCATGTACTTGAAGGTTTCAGTCATGTCCCCCATCCCTCCTCTCCTCCAGGAAGTACATGTTCAACTCCCTCAGCCTGCTTTCATAGAGTCAGTCCCCTAGCCCCTGGATCATTTTTATTGCCCTGCACTGCACCCCCTCCAGTAACCTAATGTTCTTCTTCAGGTACGGTAGCCAGAACTACACGCAGTACTCCAGGTGTGGTCTAACCAGTGATCTGTATAGCGGCAGGATCACTTACCCCCTCCTGGAGGATATGTCTCTGGCAATACAACCCAGTATCCTGTTGGCTTTTGCAGCTGGCTTTCTAAACTGTGCTGAGTTGTTCATTGCTCCCATTATAATCACCCCCAGATCCTTCTCCTCTTCCATTTTGGCTATTTGAATCCCCTCTAGCTGGTAGCTCCTCCTTGGTTTTTTTGTGCCAAGATGTAGCACCTTGCATTTCTTGGCATTGAACTCCAGCTGCCAAGTGTCTGACCAGGCCTTCAATTTTGTCAGATCATCTTACAACCCCTGCCACCCTTCTAAGTCATCCACTACTGCTCCCATCTTGGTATCATCAGCAAACAGACTGATCTTGCTCTTGATGCCTATTGAAATATCTGCTATGAAGATCCCAAACAGCACCAACCCCAGTACAGGGCCCTGTGGCACCCTGCTTGTCTCTGCCTTAGCAGATGAGACCTCCCCTCCCACCACCACCCCCCTCTGTTGTCTCCCTTGCAGCCAGTTCACTACCCATCCTACCATCTTCGCCCCCACCCGTGTGCCTTCCAGCTTACTTCCTAGCCTCCCATGTGGCACTGAACAGAATGCCTTACTGAAGTCCAGGTACAGGACATCCACTGCATGGCCCCTAATTGCCTGGTTACCCAGTCATAGTACTCCACCAGGTTGGTCTGACAGGATCTGCCTGAAACAACAAACCTATGCTGTTTGCTGTCCTGCAGCCTATTAGCCTCTAGGAGGGAAACCAGCCTCTCCTTCAGGACTATCTCCATCAGTTTTCCCACAATGGATGAGAGGCTTACTGGTCTGTAAGTCCCAGGCACCGCTCTTGTGGTGGGGTACCATGTGCACCATCCTCCAGTCCTGAGGTACACTCCCTGAGTCCAGGGAGTCATTGAACAGGTCTGCCAAGGGTTCTACCAGGACTTCTGCCAGCTCCTTCAGCACCCTGGGGTGTATGCCATCCAGCCCTGGCGCCTTGTCCACCCTCAATGCCCTCAAGCCCTACACGACTCTGCCAACTTCGATTTCCTCATCTGTCATCTTCTGCCCCCGTTCTCACCCTCCCACCCCCCTTGAGTACAGCTTCCCCTTTCTCTTTAGTAAATACTGAGCAGAAGTACTCATTTAATGCTTCTGCCTGTTCTGCCCCTGTTTCTACCCACCCATCCTTCTTTATCCTTACAATTTGGTCATTACAACTCCTTTTACCACATGAATTTCATCTTTTGTGACATTTAACAGGACTTGTCTTTGAAACAGGGATTTCATCCCTAATGACATGTGATAGATATCCTGTATAAAAATAAAAATGTTACCTACCTACCTACCTATTCTCCCTGATGTACCTTAAGAAGTCCTTCTCCCCCTCTTTGATGCCCTGTGCTAGCCTGAGTTCCCTGGACGCTTTGGCTGAGCTGACTGCCCTTATCACCTTCGTCAACTCCTTCAGGTATTCCTCTCTGCCCTCCCCTCTCCCTGGTTTTTTGTACCTTCTAAAAGCAACTTTTTTCATCCTTACTTTTTCCATGACTTCCTGCTCACCCAGCTAGGCTTCTTGGCCCTAGTTCTCTTACTCTGGACCCTGGTACATGTTACAGTTGCCTCAATTCCCAGTTTAATGACCTCCCACTTCTGGTTAGTGTCCATGATTGGATGGATCCTGGCCAAATACTCCTGTACTATTTCTCTCATCCTTCCAAAGTTGGCCTTCCTGAAGTCTAACAGCTTTGTGCCTGTTCCTACTCCCCCCTTTCCCCATGTTTATCATGAACCACACTGAGTGGTAGTTACTCCACGCCAGCGGTTCCTCCACCCCCAGCTCCCTCACAAACTCACCATTCACCAGAACGAGGTCTAGGGTATTTCCTAACCTGGTTGGCTCATTGACCATCTGCAATAGGAAGCTGTCCTGGAAGGTGGCCAGCAGTACCTGCTCCCTCCTATCCGTAGCAGCTGGGGTACCCCAATCCACTCCCAGCAGGTTGAAGTCCCCCACAATCACCATGCTGCCCCTCCCACAGGTCCTTCTGATCTGTCCTGCTAGTTCCCTGTCTAATTCTTCCATCTGAGAGAGTGACTTGTACACCACTCCCATCCTGAGGGTCCTATTTTTGGAGTCCTGGAGCTGCACCCATAATGACTCAGTGCTGCCTTTCTCCTTGACACACTTCAGTCCTTCCCTCATGTACAGCACCACCCCCACTCCTTTTCCTTTTACCCTGTTTCTCCAAAATATCCTATATCCTGGTACTGCCAGTTCCCAGTCATGGTACTGGGTGGCCAATGTCTCAGTGATGGCCACAATGTCCACCTGCCCATCTGCCATGAGAGCCTGTAACTCTGCTGTTTTGTTCCCTAGACTCCTAGCATTCAAGGTTACCACCCTACACCCCGCTTCATTCCCCCCTCTCCCTACTTGTTCTGCCTTTCTAGCAACCCCTCTTGACCTTCCCCTAAGCCCCTTGCTGCTGGTATGGTGGGTAAGCTTGTTTGACTTCCCTACCTGTGGATCCTGCCTAACTCCTGCCCACTTGCCATCTCCCTTTTCTAGTTTAAATTCTCACTGTTTGCTAAGTATTTCCCCAGTTTCTGTTTCAATACCCTCCTTCCCTCTTCACTTATGTGAAGCCTGTCCTTAGCGTAGAGATCACTGTCCTCCCAGGTCCTTCCCCATCCCCCACTCCCACCATCCCATACCCTTTGGACTGACACCATTCTCTTAGCCATGTGTTAAATCCCTTTATCATCAGCTTCTTTGCCATGCTTGCCCTGGAAGCACCTCTGAGAAAGTTGCAGATCTTTCTGCTTCCTCACAAATCAGTCCCATCTCCTCAAACCTCCTCTGGACTATCTACTGTATTTTCCACCAGGTCATTTGTTCTCAAATGCAGAACTATATGAGGTTCCTCCGTACCCCTCCTAGCATACTTCAGAATAGATTGACCCACCCTTTCTGCTGTCATGCCTGGCATGGCCTCCACCTATATGTGGCTATGTCTCTCCCCTTGCTTCCCCCATCTGATCCCTTTCAGAATTGAGTCTCCCGGCCAGCACTAGGATCCCACCCCCATTTTCATGTTCTACTTGCTTGTCCTTCCTTTATCCCATCCCCATCCTCTCCACTCCTACTCCTCCTCCAGTGCAGTTGTCCCCTGTCTCTACTCTGCTTTCCTTCTCCCCTTTCTCCTCAGATTGTACCTCTCCTCTCCACTGGGGTCAATGTGCCTCCTCCCCCTGATGCATCCCCACCCCTTTCTTCTCATACCTCCCCTCCTCTGTTCCCCAAAACCCCCCTTACTCTACCTATCCCCCATACCATATCTCTTCAACCCCTTGGCCCCCCCATTCCCTTCTCGTCTGGTCTGTCATCAGCTCCTCCGCCCCGCACTCCCTCTAATGCATCCCACAATACTGCCAGTACTGCAAACTGATTTTTTGATGTCCCTTCACTACCACCTATTTCCTCCTTCCTTCTGCTCACCACACCACTGCTGCTGACTCTGCAACTGTTAGATTCCTCTTTCCCGCCTGTCCTCCATTCCTCCTCTTTCCCACCCTTGTTTGTCCTCTGAACCAGGACCCCTGTCTCTTTCCCCTGTCTGTCACCTTTTTCCCTCTCCCCCCTTTGATCTGTCTTCCCCCCAATTACCTTCCTTCCCTCCCCAGCCGCTGAGTTGTCCTCCACTGCAGCCTGCGTTCCCCTACTAAGCTCCATTTGTAAACAGCTGATCTCATGCCTAAACTGCCTTGTTTGTTTGCACACCAAGCACACTTCCACTTTCCAAGCAATTTTGTTTTTAGAAAGATTGCCACTCCACAGCTGTTGCAGTCTACCACCTTTTCCCGTCTCACTTTCACCCACCAGCGTCCCCCCTCATTGTCAGTAGAAGTATGCCCATACCACCCCCATGATCCCTCTCATCCACCTTTTCCAGTTCTGCCCATGGTTCCCCCAGCTCTCCAATACCTTACCATCATGGAAAAGTTAATCAACCAACAGAGCTTGCCACACCAATAAGTGCAGTCTGTTCCTTAAGCACAACCAAAAGCAATCTGCCCTTTAAACCTTGGTTACACTTCAGTAGTACAGCAAATCCTAACCTATAATCACTGTGCCAAACATAGCAATACTGGAGTTTCCAGAAATGCCCTGGTAACACAATTAGTATAGGACATATTTGTAAGCAAATCACTGTGCCAAACATTACAACATTTCAATTCAATTCAACTCAGTTCAGTTCTTTATTTAACCAGGTGAGCACCCTTGAGAAAACTCATTTTCAAGGTGGGCCTGGATAGGTTCCTAAGTGTCGCACAACATGTACACATGATACAATAACTGGCATCCAAGAGCACAAAAGCTGGTGGTATGCCAACGTAGGAAGATATGAATGATTCATGCAAGAGTACAATGCATGTGAAAGTAAACAACAGTATGTACATTATAACAATGAATACAGCAAACCAGTTATGCATCAATACAATTACAATAGGTGCATTATTAGTGCTTACATCAGGTGGAAGCTGAAAACCATACAGTATACAGCTCTTACATACAACCCTAGCAGGAATGCATGAGTACAGAATGGGCAACAAGCAGAAAAAAGGTAGGAAGAGTAGGGTAAGTTCATGAAATAGGGGTACCAATGTGCCCAATACTTTGTATGTTGATTAAAAAAAAATTAACAACAGCCACTGCAGTCATGATAAGTAAATTTAAAAGATAGCCACAAGTACAGATACATTTCATAGTTTGAGAAACCTAGCTGCAACCATTTTATTTTTATTCCATGTCCAGCTCCAGAATGACACAGATTTTCCCTAGTAAAATGTGACATGCAAACCACAGTACATTCCATTGCTTCTATGAAGACTTTATTTTAGTTACTTCAGTAAATTTATGTTAAAAACTGCATTGGGTGTTGTCTTTTGTTAATGAAAACATTTTCACCCTAGTTTTTCAATGCATATAAAATTTCTGGTTCACTCAAGTTTTGCGTGGCGCGTGCAACTGTGGTGTCCAAGCAAACTGCACTTTTTACATGTTCCTAAATTTTCAGCAAAGGCATCCAGCTTTTTTTGAGTGGGTGATTTTCTTTTCAGATAGGGTCTTAAAAGTATTGCAGGACATTGGTGAGAGAGGGGTGAAGGCAATGCTTTTTTTAACTTAAACATTTGTGTGGTGTCCACTGTTGCATGTTCAATGCTTGGTGTCCCTGTTGCACACGCAACGCTGAAATTGCTTTTCTCTCATATCTGATATGGAGTTATCCCACAACATAGTCCCTTTTTCACTACTGAGTCATACTGTCTTGAAATGCTTAGCAAAATAAATAAAAAATGAACGTTTTTTTTTCAAGTTAAACACCTCTTGCATATGCAATGTTTGGTGTCCCCGTTGCACGTGCAACACTGAAGGTGCTTTTCTCTCAAGTATGATATAGAGTTAGCCCACAACATACTCCTGTTTTAACTCTTGGGTCATAGTGTCTTGAAATGCTTAGTAAAATAAAGTAAAAAAGAAAAGTAACATTTTTTTTTTCACGTTAAACACCAGTTGTGTCCACTGTTGCATATGCAACGTTTGGTGTCCCCGTTGCACGTGCAACACTGAAGGTGATTTTTCTCAAATCCCTGCTAGGAAGTTAGCTCATAATCTGGTTCCTTTTTGACTCTTCAGTCACAGTGTCTTGACAAGCTTATTAAAATTAATCTATTGTTGATTTGAAAAATTCTCCCTCATGCCACACTTTGATAACCCTGTTTCATGAACTTACCCAGTAGTGAACCAGGCAAGGTGGCCATAGAACATAGAGGGGTAGAGGCATAGGGCCATGTAGAACTGAGGAAGGGGTGCAGGAGAAATTATGACTGCATGGGCAGTGACCAAAGATTGCAATAGTGGACAGTAGATTATTACTGATTGATAGGAAGACAATGTTTAGAGGCTTAAGAAAAGGTGTGTTAGCTTAGGTGGAGGGGAAAGGGGTAGGCTTAGGAGAAGCATGTGCAGTATTCCTGGAGGTACTGACTAAGGAGGGTTTTGAATTTTTGTAGACTGACAAAGTTTTGGATTTTAAGGAATTTTTGTATGGTGTTCCAGATGGTAGGAAGAGTATGGCTTATAGACTGAGAGCTTTGTCATGTTCTTACTCTCAGAGTAACTAGGTGAGATATAGGAATATCTCCTGAGTGAATAGCTCCCATGCGACATCATCAGAAGGTTGCAGATGTAGTCTGGCAATTTATTTATTAGGGCTCTGTAGGTCCAGGAGGCTATGTTGTTTAGTCTTCTAGTTTTGAGTGAATACCAACCCATCAATGAGTAGATGGAGCAGTGATGGGTGTCTGAGGGGTCCTGGTTATGAATCGTATAGCCCTGTGGTACAAGGTGTCCAGTTTTGCCAGGGTAGTACTAGGATCATGACTATAGATAAGGTCGGCGTAGTCCAGGAGCAGGAGGAATGTAGACCGAACCAGTCGGATTTGGGCATCTTGCGTTAGTAGATGTTTAATGCGAAAGAAGAGGCCCAGTCTCTATGTTTTTTTGCTAACTCTTCAATGTGCACTGTAAAGGAAAGTTTACAGTCAATCCACATGCGCAGATATTTAAATCTGTCCACAGATTCGAGATTTTCACCCAGAAGCATAGTGATCTGTTGCAAGGTCCCCATAGACAGATAATTGGTAGCATGTTGTTGGGAAGAGAAAAACATGGATTTTTTTTTTTTCATGTTAAGTAACAGTTTTAGCTTCAGAAGGTTATGCTGCAGAGTGTTAAATTCATGCTGCAGCGTAATCAGCGCTTGCTCGGGGTGGGCTTGTTGACATAGATCATGGTATCATCTGCAAAGAGATGGACCAATGCATCCTTTACACTAGAGCTGAGGCTATTAATGTAGATCATAAATAGCAGTGGACCCAGTATGGATCCTTGTGGGACTCCCCTATGTAGTGTTTTCAAGGGGGAAGATGTCACTTTGTGTTTTAATTTGCTGCTGACAGTTAGTCAAGTAGCACTGGAACCATTTCAGAGCTTCACTGTCAACACCAGTTTTACATAGTTTAATTATGAGTAAGTCATGGTCGACCATATCAAATGCCTTGCTTAAATCTAGGAATACAGCACCCACGTGTTTTTTAGAATCCATAGCTAGCTGCCAGTCATTGGTCACTTTGGCCAAGGCTGTTATAGTGCTATGTTTAGGTTGAAAACCAGACTGTACTGTGCTAAGTTTATTGTTGGATTCTAGGTTGTTACATCTTTTCTAGGAGTTTAGAGAGGGTAGGTAAGAAAGAAATTGATCTATAATTGTTGAGTTCTGAAGGGGCTCCAGATTTAAAAAGTGGAATGACATGAGCAATTTTCCATATATCTGGGAGGGTACCTTGTGACAGGGACATGTTAAACAGGTATGTAATAGGGGCAGTGAGCATGCAGTATCCCAGTTTAAGGAAAAAAGGGTCGAGGAGGTCTGCTCCCACACTGTTTTTGATATCCAGGGCTAACAGTAAGTCCTCAACTTCTTTGTAAGATGCTGGGGAGAAGCTGAACTTGTCATGATGAGCTGTATCCTTGCTTAACTGTTCAGGCTTGTCAGCTATACTATGGTGAGAGAGAATTTTACTGGCTGGAGATGAGTAGAAGGCCAGACCAGCTGTCGCAAAGTGAGTATTGAATAGGTCTAATATACTGGACTTGTCAGAGGTGATTTAGTCACCAATCATGATTTTGGTGGGAAGGGAGGAGGGAGGGTGATGCACTTCAATGTCTCTCAGCATTTTCCAGAAGGAGGCAGGATTAGAGGAAGTGGCATACAAACTGGATGTAAAGAATTTCGATTTCTCCATCCTAATTAAGTTAGTACATTGGTTCTGTGCTTTACTGAAGGCCCCAAGTCAGAAGATAGCTTTGGCATACTGGTTCATTTCCAGAGGGAGTCCCTGTTTTGGAGGGCAGATTTTATACGGTCATTGAACCATAGTCAGGACCTTTACCTTGTTCTAATTTTACTTAAAGGTGCATGTTTGTTAATTACTTCTAACACAAGATCAAGGAATAGTTTATATGCTACCAACACAGATTTTACCAAGTAAAAATCTTGCCACCTTATATTGCCTAAATCCTTCAGGAAGCTGGTGCTATTCAAATTTCTGTGGTTCCTTTTATAGGTGTATGTAGAGGTCAAGGGGAGACTGGGAGTTGTCTGCAGACAAGCTATACTGCAATGATCACTTATGTCCTTATAGAACACCGTGGCACTGGGGAAGTTGTTGGGTTAGTTTACTAGAATTAGACTGAGAAGAGTACTATTTGCCAGTTTTTTGCCATTGGGATGGGTTGGCTCAGAGATAAACTGGGTCAAGCCATGTCTATCTCAGAAGTTTTTTAGCGGCTCAGAACATGGGAAGAGCCAGTTGAGATGGTCTCCCATGATGATCATTTCTGATGTCTGAATATCCAGTAGATGGTGGAGGTGGTTTAGCAGTTCAAGACCCCCCTGAAGGTGGTCAATAGCACATGGATAAAAGTATAGATTTGGAATTGGATAGTTGTATCCTGACAGAGAGAGATTCAAATTACTTAGGGACAGAAAAGGAGTCGATTAGGGAGACTGAGAATTTGTCCTTGATGTAGATTGTGACTCCCTCCGCCCTTGATTGTCGATCCACTCTATACACATTATACGAGGGAAAGTTAATTTCATGGTCTGGAGTTTCTTTTCTTAGCCAAGATTCTGAGATAACGAGCACATCAGGCTTGACATGGCAGAACCAATATTGGATAGAGTCAAATTTCTTGAGCAGGCTACAGGCATTTATATGAAAAAAACTTATTCTCTTTAAGCTGGCTAACTCAGAAGGGGCTATGCCAGATAATTGGGGCCCTGGGTTGACTTCAACATTACCTGAGCAGATTAGTAAAAAAAAAGAAGAAATTTTGTGAGGGAGCTTAACAACATCTTACGGAGTCAGACCCTCCCCCTCTTTGTAGGAGATAATGTGGTAGGTTGCCTATCTTGGGCAGCTAGGTAAAGTTTGGAAGTGGAGGTAAAGAGGAGTACTCTGGTAGAGAGAGAATGAGTGGAGGGGGGGTGGATCCAAGGTGGTTGGAGAGGCAATGCAATGGGTAGGTTACTTGCTTGGCAATCAGTACCAGAGTAGATGGAGAACTGTAGTGTTAGGTTGGTGCTGTAAGTAGATACGTGTGAGTAGGTACCATATGAAGGATCATGAACAAAATGAATACAACCTAGCAGGAGGGCACAACTAAGGAAGGATATATAAGGGCAATGCCTCCTGCTAGATAGCATTTTTAGGAAGTGCAGAATGGACTGATGGTAGAATTAAGTGAGAGAAAATGCCTGAGCACCACAAAGGGACAGGCAGTTCACAGGAGGCAGGTGAACAAGGTTAAGCTCCTTGCAAGCAGGGAAGGATGACTGATTTCTGAAGGTGCCTGATTTATGCAACAGGAAGCGGTAGAGAAAGGAGGGAAGAGAAATTAGTTACTTTGGAGCAGGACGGGGGAGTGGTTAAGATGTATTCGAGAGATTTGGGACAGAGAATGGTGTGTCCAGTAGGAGAGGACATAGACATGGTTTAAGACAATTTAGTAGGGGCTGGAGGAGGGGGGAGAAGGATTTTTCGACCTAGCAGAGACAGCAGGCCAAAATCAGAGGATTAGCAAGGCAGAGCAGCACCGTACATTCAAAAGCGACAGTCTAATGTGAAGGACCAATAGGCAGCATGCTGCAGTCTTCACAAACCATTCACAACAGCATCTCTCAATCTGTCCAAGGTCTGGAGCTACTGTAGCGGTAATGTAACTGTTTCCTTTGCTTGGAGTGGCAGGCGGGAGTCTGGGATGGAAAGCGGATGGCAGAAGGTAAGCCGGAGCTGCAGGACGTGCAGTCAAGCCAGATTAGGGCTTCTCCCTGGAAAGACAGAGCAAGGAGAGGGCTGATTACTTAAGGGGAAAAGAGAGACAAAAATGCAGATTATCTGAATCAGGAGCAGGCAAGGTGAGATACAGTAAATGGCAGGGGCAGTTTAGGAGGACAAAGAGGGGTTCAATCAGTGGGCAGGCCCAACCAATGGACAAAAGAGGTGAGAAAGAAAGATAAAAACAGCAGGTGCTGGGGGAGGAGAAATTAGGCGAGGGGCTGGATTCACAGGTGCCAGGAGCAATGGTAACTGTGGGACAGATGGGAGGAGATAAAAGGAAAGACCAGCAATTACACAGAGAGCAAGAGAGACAGAGTTAGGGAAAGGACCGTGAATCAGAAATAGGGTCCGATAGTCAGTACCTGTTTCTAACACATGCCATCACATACAATATTAATTGGCTATGCTGTTTGAATTTGCAAAACAATTACGGCTGTCTGAGTTTGCACAACAATTTGCGTTAACCTCACCTAGTAAGATACAATGCAATAACTACATAGCATCTATTGCTGTTTTATAACATTATCCTCTGCCTGGTGTATCAGTCTTGTCCTGTATATTCTTCCTAGTTATCAGACCTGCTATGACTCATACCCTGTGATGTAACAGGATATGATGTGGGGGTAAACGGGAATAAAGGAGAAGTGAGCCTTGAGGTGGGAGGGTGCAGGTTAGGAGGGTGGGATCACACACCCCTCCTCAAGAAACATTCAGGCCAACAGTGTTCAGAGCACTAGAGCTCCACATGGTTCCCTGAGAAAGTAGCAGTATCTAGATATGTGTACCTCAGTTGTGCCTCAGTTGCTAACTGCTTCTGGGGGGAGGGGAGCATGTTTGCTCAACAATCTCCCAAAAATCCTGAGCTGCCCTGAAGTCCGACACAAATGTTGCTGTTTTTAATTAATATCTGACTCTACAACTATGCTGTGAACCTGCAATAAAAGAAAGCAATAAAGAAAGCAAAGCAAGTCTAGCAAGAAATCCTAATCTCTAATTTAGAGCAGCAGGTTCTGTTCCTCAATGCATCCAAAAAAGTGTCCCAACACACCCTAAAATACTGTGACAGAATATCTAGGAAAAAAGCTAATAATCCCAACACCTGGAAGAACAAAATATATATATATATATATATATATATATATATATATATATATATATAGGGCACAGTAGCCCCTATAGTTAAGGTTAGTAGGCACTTTAATGTTAAACCTCAATTTTTGCATGTTAACAACTTTGCAACCATTGAATGGATTTGCACGAAATTTGGAAAGCATGGTCTGATGTCGCAGATCTCTTGATTTACCAAGTTGTGTTTTAGTCAGACATATGGTTTTTGTGCAGCAAAACGCCAAAAAAATGCACTTTCCGCCACTTTTGATGTGTTTTTTCCCCCGTGGCGCTGTGCGGGCACTGTGTGGTTTTTTGGTCTGAAACTTGGAACATAGAAAAAGGTTGGGTCAAGGAACAATCCAGCATTTGTTTGGTAAAAAACTGTTAATCCCTTCCAAAGTTATTTAATTTTTAACTTTTGAGTTCTGAGCATGCTCAGTTCACTCAAAATGTATATGTATATTTTGTGAATGAAAAATGGTCTCACGGTCTAAGATCTTGCAGCCTCATGAAGGGTAATCTTCTGCCATAAGAAAAATTCTTCATTCACGAGCCACCATCTTGTTTTTAGTTTTCCCGTCAAACAAAATGTCGTAGCTTTCTCCACGGGTGACTTTTGGGGCAAATGAGGCATGGGTTCTGTTCAGGGTTACCCCCTCTACAAAGCCATGCCTTTGGTTTGCTTCATTTCTGTCAAAAAAATAGGTTTTTAAAAATAACAAAAATTCTTCGTTCATGACTCGCTAACAATCTTTGTTCGTGAGCCTGCAAAATCTTCGGCCGCGAGACGATCTTCGGCCATGAGTTTCCTTCATGTGGGGACGACCAGATAGCAGGGATTGACAAATTTCAGAATGGCATGCTAGTCCAGGACAACTGGCCTTGACCAAAATGGTAGTCCCAGAGTTCAGAGAGGTAGTCTGATGCATTTCAATGGACATTTTCAACCAAATTAATAAAAATAAGTTATGGTGTGGCAGGGTTTGTATTGTATTGTACTATTATTTAATAAGATGGATGGATGTAGATGTAGAAGAACCTCATAAATCAGGAAAAACAGTATTTCCTATATTTAATACAGGGTAGTAGTACTACAGGCTGAAGTCCGTAATTTATTAGAAGAGATTGGAGAAATGTTACAGACTGAGTTAGAAGGACTGGTCATCAGTTGAACGCAAAATTGGCATTAAGGACTATGCCAGGAAGAAGATAATGGCATTGGGTCTCTGGGAGCAGAAGTACTAGCAGCATCAGGATCATCAGCAAAAAAAGCAGAAGCGGCGGAACCAGCAGATGTAGCAGCTGCAGCACGCCCTCGAACATGTCAAGTGCCTGGACCAGAGAGCAGCCAGTGGTTAATTGCTGGATCAGGGACAACGTCATGCAGTTCAGGACCTTCTACTGCTATCTGCAGGAGAGACTGTAGTGAATCATCAGCCAGATGTTTGTTTTGATTAGGTTCTGCACAGAAAACACACACATATTTTGCAGTTGATACACTCATTGCCATGAATATTTCGACTAGGTCAAGAATGTGCTTAATCTGGGGAAGTTTTTCTTTTAGTAATCTGGTATACACTTGCAAATAGGGTTTTCAACTGCAGACTGCAGTAGTGTTTTAAATGCAGCATACTCTGTCTTTATATGGTCCTGCTGCTCCTCCATGAAAAAAGGAAAGTATTCAGCCAAGTTTGCCAGTGCAGAGGTACCAAACACCACTCACTAGTTGGTCTCTTGGCAGATCAAACTGCTTAAAATCTAACAGTTGAACCATTTGAGAGGCACCTGTGAGAAATGTTTTAATCTGTCATCAATGTACATTATTGCTGCATCTATTAAAGTCTGCAGTTGTCCACCTGTCAGAAAACTGATTTGTGGGCAGTTGCCTCTGAATGGGAAATAAAGTGTCTTCTCCTCCCCTCCCTCTTTGACACAACATACTCCATACATTTCTCTTCAGGTTTGTAATGGCTGAGGAACACTGACATGTATTTCCCTGGTGGTGTTTTCAGTTCTGTAAGCTGGAGTAGACAGGTCTCAACAAGTTGTGGAACTTCCAGTATTATTATATCATCTTGTTGAAACTGTAGCAACAGGTTTTTTAGTATTGGCAGGAAATCTTGCAGTATGTGAATAGCTTTTACAAAGTGCACACTCTGTACTTCTTTTAAGAGTTCCTTTGTTTTTGAACCTTCATCACCAGCAGCCGAAGATGCATGTTCTAGGTGTTGTATAACAGTAGGTAGATTAACCTGAACTGCATGCACTGAACGTGACCTATTGGCAAGCCATCTCACTTGTTTAATTGCACTGAAGTGCACTGGATCTGTATCCATGATGTTAGCTTGGAGCGCTCTAATTTTGGGGGGACTATAGTGATAAAATGTAAATATTCCCTTGAGAGTAGTTTCAAGCTTTGATACAAAAGGATTTTTTTAAAACATCGAGAACTGCCAACTCCAGCTTATGGACAACACAGTGCATTGTAATTATCTGAGGACAGTGTTCCCTCAACTTTGCTATAGTTCCTCCTCTTTTGCCCATCATGACACTGGCCCCGTCAAAATTTGCTGAAATAAGTAGTGGCCCTGGATTGTTAACATTTTGTAGGTTACTGAGGGGAAGATTAACTGACTCCAATGCAGTCGATGTTGTATGAAATACACCTTCCGCATGTGCATGTTCCAGTGGCACAGCTCGGATAAGCAGTGTACAAACTGTTTTGAATTCAGCTCAACAAACTGTAGAAAACATTTTTCCACTCAGTTATACTGGAATCAGTACTGCCGTCAGCAAGAACTGTCACATACTTAACATTAGTAAGAGTCTGCGTCTGGGTTCAGGATATAATTGCTGATATAGCACTGCAAAAATCCCTGGCTCACTTATCATTAGTATAATTAGAACCTAGTTTAATGCCATTTTTTTCTTGTAATTCACGGAGCCACTCCATGTCTGAGAAAGGGTGCAGATTTTTGGCAATGGAGTACGCTGTGTTAAACAGACATCTCATTTTCACCTTTGTGGCCTCTTCCAGTTGTGCAAAGGCTTGGTAAAGTGGTGACTCATTTATCTCACAGTGCACTACTCATTGGCCACTTTCCAGAATATGTTGGTTCTGGCATAGCACATGTGGATTGGACTTTTCATGTGCACGTAGCGACTCAATCCGAAAGTTGTTAGAGCCTGTGGCAAAGACTTATTTTTTTTTTTTTTTTAAAGGCTGGAGTTGCAATACTGGGATACTTTTCACATACTGTGCAGTACATAAGTCCCTTGTTATCATCGTATCTCAACCATTTATAAGTGGACAACCAATGACACAGAAATAGTCTGGCTCTTTTTTTTTTGGTCATATTTCTTGTCTTTACTTCTCCCAACTTCCATCTCATCCTCAACTAAACTACGTTTCTTTGCAAGTGATACAGCGGCTTTTTCAGTTAAGGCTACAGCTTCTCTGTTCACATTACGTGCCTGATCAGCAGTTATATCCGGTGCCACAGATGCTGATGCAGATTTATCAGTTTCATGATTTTTATCTGTGGAAGTAGTACTTGTACTACTAGTACCAGTAGACTGTGTTTGTCTTGTAGAAGAGGATGTTGCTGCTGCTGACCAGAGAGATAAGGGACTTTGTTGCTTGGCTTTGCTCTGCCTCTTCTGCATATTGTCTGTATGAATTGGTCACTTTTTTAAAGTCTGCTAATGGAACTAATAAACTTATTTTGTATCAAAACACTGTGCGTGTCTTTTCACTGATGGGTCACTGCAATCATACTTTCTAATCTATACACTGTTTAGATTAAGCAATGCACACTCACTCACTCAGGAAAGAACAGGAAGGTTAGGCAACAGGTGGTGGAAGGGATTGGGTGGGATGAGTTGACTGTCAAGTGGGAAGAAATACCAACAGTGATTCAGTCACTGACAGAAACACGGACAGATAGTGTATGTATGTATTGCTTGCTTGGTGCTTAGTGCTTACTGTTTGTTTATATATATATATATATATTTTTTTTAAGCATCACAAGCTGTCTTCTCTGATCACAAGCCAGCCAGCCGCAGGACACTGGGTAGCATGTCAGTCACTTATTGGCTTCAAGTTTACTTCTTACATAATCACAATCTCCCAACAGCCCACCCGCCCACACAGAGTTAGGCTCCGCTGCCCCGTATTATTTTTTCTTTACCATCTTTTTTTACTTACTGTATATTTTTTTTTACTAGTTTTATTTCTTTTCTGTGTGTCTTATTTCACAAGCCAGGTGGCCGCAGGACACACTGGGTGGGATACACCGGGCCCTTGCCTCACTCCTTTTCACACAATCTCCTATCTCCCACTGCCAACAGCCTAGGCCCACACACACAGAGAGCTAAGTAGGCTTCTCCTCTCTTATTTAATTTTTCTTTACTACTTTTTTTTTAAAGCTTTTTTTTTTCTGTCTTTCACAAGCCAGCTGGCCTTAAGACACACGGCATGCCGTGTCCGCCGTGTCACTCCTTACTCCTTTCCACATAATCTCCCAAAGGCCAACAGCCCACACGGTTAGGCTGAAGGCTCCTCTTCTTCTCTCTTATTTATTTTCCTTACAAGAATATTTTATTTTTTACAAGCTGTCCTTTTTTTGTGTCTTCACAAGCCAGCCATCAGCACGACACTGGGCAGGTCAAGGTCACCCCTTTACTCACAGCAATCTCCTCTACTAACCTGAACAACAACAGTCCAAGTTAGGCTTCCTTCTCTTGTATTATTTTCTTATATTATTTAGTTTACAATGTTTTACAACCCTTTTTTCCTTTAAGTTGCTTTCTTGTTTTTTTTTGGGGGGGGGTCTTTCACAAGCCAGTGAGCTGCAGGTCGTAGACTGGGCAGTGGGCTGGTCAGTGGTCACCCCTTCACAGTCACTCCTCTCCCCACACAAACAGTCAGACTAAAGGCTCCTCTCTTATTTTATCTTCTATTAAAATATGTTTCTAATCCCCACACACTGGGCTTCTCACTTATCTTCGTTTTTGTTCTTTAAAATCTTTCAAGCCTCCCTTTTCCCCTCTTTAGTAAAGTCTGTGTGGACTGGGGAGGGAGGGAGGGACTGGGAGTTTCCTTTTATCCCCTCTTTTTATTTCCCCTTTGGCAGTCTTCTAGTCACGGATACTTAGTCATTTAGTCAGCTAGGTTTCTTTTTCTAGTGGTTTTGCTTGCTCAGTTCAGTACTGCAGCAAAGTCCAAAATTCAATCTGAATCCTGAATCGGTGTTCAGTCTCACACTATACTGTAGCTTGCTCACATGGATTCCTGCCTTTTTGTGACCTAAATTCTGCTTATTTACTTTGTTTTTGTCTCAAGCCTATTTTATGCCCGTCATCGGTCCAATCTTTTTACAGTACAGATCAGAAGAATCAGATCACCAATGCTCAAATGCTGTCTGCCTAACAGGCTAATAACCCTTTGGGCTTAGTCTTTAAATTTTGATTCAGGTCTCCATCTCTTCTTAATTTGTGATGTTTTCCCAGCATGCAGACTAAAGCTGCCTACTAGACAGATGATCTCTTATCACCCCCAACCTTCTCCTTGTGGCTCCCGTCTGAGTCCCAACCCTGACCCCTTCTCAGTCACCAACGTGCGCTGTCTTCTACTGGCTACTTGTATTTTTTTTTTTTTACACAAAAACATATTTGCTGCCAGACAGTGCCAAATGAATGGTAAAGTAAACTAAAGAGATCTTTCAGGTTTTTTTTCTCCCGCATTGAGCGTTCTGTTCTCACGCACACACTGTGTCTACTCTTCTCGAGAATACAAAGCAAAGTGAGCCCTCCCTCAAGCATTAGTACAAACCCCAACTTTGGACGCAGCCAATAGGTGTTCCTCCCCTGCATTGGCAGATCACACCACTGGCAGTATGACCTGCCAGTCAGTCTCCTCTGCTCCTCCCTGTAGCTCTGATTGGTGTACCTCTCATGCTCGCTCTCAGCTCATCAGCAACGTGCCAGCTTGCCATCCAGCTACCCTTCTTAATCACCTGACCACCAGCAAAGACAGACATGGGACTTGTTTTTACCGACTCTGCCCCATGCTACTCACCCTGCTGGCCAAACCAGTAAATGCACCACTGCTGAAGGTAATTTTAATTAACTCAGACAGTACTTGTCCACGGACTACTGGAGACAGACAAAATGCTTGTCCCTACTTGAAATCTGATAGTCCGGGATGCTATTGGATTTGTCGAACCCTGCCAGATAGCCAGATTTTCATGACCAGATATCCCTGGGGACGACCAGATGGCCCAGACTGGCATGACAAGATGTCCGCTCGTAGCCTAGGATTTCTCTCGATGTGGAAAAATTTGCAATCTCACAGCTGAAAACTTTTTAAAGGTGTAAAAACTTAAGAATTGCATATCTCATTAACAGTTTGGTCTTTTTACTTGAAATTTAAAGGGGATTGAGGGGATGCCCTAGAGGGATGAATTATGTTGTTTAGGTGTTGGGGAATTAACTGGTTGCAGAGATATTCCATGACGAAGTTGACATTTTTCCCATAGGATTACATTGCGGTCTCCTTCATGCCTTTTGGCACCGTTATCTCAAAAAACAAAGCGAGATACAGAGTTTTCGCTACTAGCAGCATAGGTCACCTAAGGTGACCTAAGCTGCTGGAACAAGATTTTAAGTTGTACAGTAAGCCTGCAGTGGAATTTTTTTTTTGTAGGCTGCACGGTTCATGAGATATTGTTACATTTGTGTTCCAAGGGTTTCTTGCTGTACATGGATGCTGTATAGCTATGCATAGGTGGGGGCCCATGCTTCCACAGATGTATATTGTTATGCAGTAATGGGCAACTTGGTGGGAGCGGGGGCCCAAAGGGTACTATGCTCCCACCAATACATGTTTTTTACTACTTATATTACACTTTTTCAAAAAGTAAGGAAATTTATGGCAAAAAACTGTGTTTAATGCATCAGGGTTAAAGTGACAAAAGTCAGGAAATGAGACATTAGGGTTAAGCACCTACCCCCTCTCCACAGACTGACAGATGCTGGGGTGTGCCATGGGGTCATGCGGCCTAACTCTCACCCCATTCTCCTTTACTGTACCATGTCAACCTGCTAACGCATGGAATGGGGTGAGAGTTGGGCCACACGACCCCATGGCACACCCCAGCATCTGTCAGTCTATGGAGGAGGGGTGTGGTGGGGGTTTATGTGCTCAACCTTAACATCTCATTTCCTGACTTTTGTCGCTTTAACCCTAACTGATGCATTAAATGCAGTTTTTTGCCATAAATATAGCCAGCAGTAACAAGGTATTTCTTTCCTTTTAGGCCGAAGTCCTTGGCTGCCCCTAGCTTCCTCCCTTCCCTCTAGCCCAAGTCTCTGCTGCTGTTATCAACTATTATATCATGGACATAAGTGAACAGCCAATGAAATCATCAGACTGGCAGTTTACCACTGGTGTAAATCCTCTGATAATCAACGGCTGTTGATTAAACAATCCAATGAATCATCTGCAGCACAGGAATAAATACAATAAAATTAAAAAAACAGATCAATCTCTTTAATATTTGTATTTTATTACAGTAAAAAAAAAAATGAACCTTGGTATAATCACAATAAGCCACTCAGAGGATGTGGGTTATCAGGGGATTTACCACGGCTGACGAGGATTTACCCAAGAGGCGCACAAACCACTCCAGCCATGGTAAATCCCCTGATAACCCATACCCCCTCATGGCTTATTGCTTAAATATCATGACTCTACCAGCCTAGACAAATCCTTCCCCTTCAGCTGAGCCCCATTTGCGAACTGCTTATAGGGGGAGGGGAGTAGGTTTGCTCAACAACCTCCCAAAAATCCCTTGAGCTGCCCTGAAGTCAGACACAAATGCTGCTGTTTTTAACTAATATCTGACTCCACAACTACACCATGCACCTTCAATGAAAGAAAACAATAAAGCAAGTCTAGCAAGAAACTAAACTCTGTTAACTTAGAGCAGCACATGGCTCCTGCTGAACGATATTCGACACTAATGTACGGGCACAAATATTTTACAATTTATTTTCCCAGGATAGTGCAGCTGAGGTGCAACATCTTATTTACAATATGAGGAAGTTTTTATACACGGAGAGAGTAGTGAATGCCTGG
Source organism: Neoceratodus forsteri (assembly GCA_016271365.2). NCBI lineage: Eukaryota > Metazoa > Chordata > Ceratodontiformes > Ceratodontidae > Neoceratodus > Neoceratodus forsteri. The sequence continues at coordinate 1,326,766,326 of CM057452.1, forward strand.
AATAGTCTGTCACAAGAGGTGGTATGGGCAAGCACAGTGGAGGGGTTTAAACATGCCTGGGACAAGTACAGGGAAACCTTGGGCAGGAAGGGAGTGATGAAAAGCCATTGACCACTTAGGGTGAGTGGATGCATACATGTATAGGGCCTATGGGCAGACTGGATGGGCCTAGCGGTCCTTATCTGCCGACAATTACTATGTTTCTATTTCCAGTTTCAAAAATCCAAACAGGCATTTTGCTACACAGCTAATGGGGTTGGTGCATGCTAAAAAGTGGGCGGCCAGCCCAACACAAGAATGAAGTCAAACAAAAAGTGGTACTCAGTGTGTAATCTGTATTTAAATGCTTTACTGAAATTCAAATTTACAGATATACACACAAAAAGCAGCACAGTCAGTCTAGCAGTTACTGCTAGACTGTGTGACTTTGTGTGTGTACATCTCTGTAAATTTGAATTTCAGTAAAGCATTTAAATACAGGTTACACACTGAGTGATGCTTTTTTGTTTGACTTATTTCCAGTTTCAACCTGCCACCTTCTGGTTCCCAATCTGGTGTTCTAACCACTAGACCAAACAACCTCCTCGTGGCATCTTGTGGTTACCCCAAGATGAAAACAAGTCAGTGTGGAGAGTTCCCAGCATTGAAAAATATTGCACATATCATGATGAAGAGACCACTTTTGGGACACAGTCTTCCAGGCAGCTGTAGTTGTTCACCAACTCCTTGTCCACACCAGTTAGATGGGTAGCAAATAACAGCAATATGCAGATATTGTTAGCGGTGTAGGCATCATCGGGACTAATGCATGGTCAGGGCTGTGGCACAAGGTCAGAAGGCAGAATGCCTACAACCACCCAGCCATGCATTAATTCCCCATTAGATGCCACCTACGTCGTGGCTTAATGCCTTTGTAACCTGGGTTGTGTGTAGATATGTTCACTTTAGCTATCTTTTTTATAGTGGAAATGAAGTCTGCAGAGACATCTTGCAGTGTTCCAATATGTTTACTGCACTTTTGGAACTCGTGTGACCTTACAGGAACATTTAGTTATATCGTGATGGTGTGAAAACAACAACAGAAATAATGAAAGAGCTGGTATTATTAAACACATTTCTTGGCTTTTGGGCTGAGTACACATGGCTATTATTTTCATAGCTGGTGTAGGAGGTCCACAGTAGGAGAATGTCTCTCTTCTGTAACCTGGCATTCTTGCTGATTTACATACTGCGTCCCATTTGGTTTGTGTGCACAGCATTCCTTTGATGTTTTCAGCTCCGTAAGTGCTTGTTTCGTGGTTACAGTCATGTTGTTCGCACTACTACCACTTGTTGCTGACACTGACTGCTGATTCTGGTTCAATCCTGCACTGCTCATTTGCTCTGTGGAACGTTGTGGTACTGCATTTTGGGGATGGCATTATTGTAAAGTTAATGTCATCTCCACGGTGTGTCATGAGATGCCTTTGCTCCAGTCATTTGTGTTGATTTTAGTTCTTGTGATTTTGCCATGTTACAAAATGTATGTATTACTACCAACAACTCCAGTACTTCCTCACACAGTCTGGAGAAAAGGGTTGCCTCTGATTATTAACACAGAACAAGGCCACCATGTATAAAGTAAAGGAGTTATTTATGCTGAAGTGGAGGGGAGGAGAAGGGATGACTAAGAGAAAATGTACAGATTGGAATATCTCCAAGTAGGAGATCTTGGGACAGATTAGATAGGCTGTTCAGGACTTTTTCTGTTTGCCACTTTTCCCTATTTTAGGATTCATACTGAATGACTAGCCACCATTGACAGTACAGTCCCCACCACTTATAATGGGCGCATTTGAACAGACACATTCTGCCCGTTATAGCAGATGATCACTGTAACGTCTCGGTTGAAAACAAAAAGGTGCCGACTATCATTGCAGTAAGGCTGGAGTTGTGGGACTGCAAGGTCAGTGATCAGAAGGGGGGGGGCTCCTTTGTTTCTGTGGAGCCTGGGGGTTTACAGTTCATGCGCCACTTCTGCCCATGCTCTAACTGGTGGACAGTCCTCCAGTGCCACTACAGGTCAGCAGCCATTGTCCCATGGTCCAGTGCTGTGCCACAAGGTCGGCAATTGGAAGGAGGGAGACTGGCAGATAAGTCTGTAGTTGTGGCTCTCTCCGACCCCCTTTGTAGCTTAAAAGCTGCCATGATCACACCTAACTGGGGTGCTAATTGCAAACTAACAGCTATCAAGCTGATCAACGCTGATCGCACGACTTGGTGGCAGAATGCCTGACTGAAAATGCAGGAAACAGAAGGTGCTCCTAAATCATTATATACGGCACCAATTACCATACTTGCCAATGTAGATGGCAAGTTGATAAAAGGATTTGCCCGGTAAATCCTGTTGCCCGTAATAACTGTAGCAGTATAAGTGGTGGGGACAGTATCTGCAACGCCAGAAAAATTGCCCTCAGCTCTAGCATAATGATGTGCAGCTGTTGCTCCGCAGGCCATGTGCCCAGTGGTTCCTAGATGCACTTCCCAGAACAGAAGGTAGGCATCAGTAGTCAGGTCCAGTGTTGGCTTTGACAGGATAAAGGATACTCATTCTTTTTTTTTCATTTGTAATTTCTGGGTTTTTGCTGGTTTTCTTCAACCCCTACACCCACGCGTCCCTGACGTAGCATGTCGCATGACGCCCCTCCCTTCCAGTCACACTAACTGCCTGCACCAGCACCGAACCTCCATTCAATGACAGTGGAACTATGGGCAGGTGACCCCACCCCTTACCTAGGACAGGAGAGCCAACACTCTATCCTGCTCCCTCCTCCCCATGCGGCACCCTGGTGACCCGAGGTTGTTCCCGAACCTGGGTTACCAGCATAGTGCAAGTGTGGCATCCAAGGGTACTCATTCTAAAAGGTGCCCTGGGACCAGTCACCAAGAGATCGTCCCAATCATGGTCAGTGACTACAACCAGCTAGGATAAATGGGTCAACCTCTGAAACAACTGCACTTAAAGCTCCCACTGGAGATGGCGCATTTGCAGTTAGGCCTAAGGAAAGGCAAAAATTCTTAACTGCCATCAAAGAAACATAGACGTTGTTGGCAGATAAGGATCTCTTGGCACACCTAGTCTGTGCTATATTCCCTACCTACTGTGCCACCACAGACCTTACTCAATCTCCAGTCTTCTCACCCCCCTTACCTTGCATCTAAGGTCCTCTTGTGACTATCCTATGCATACTTGAATCCCATTACTCTTTTAGCACCCACCACCTCTGCTGGGCGGCTGTTCCAAGCATCCCCCACCCTCTCTGTGAAGAAGTGTTTCTTCACATCTCCTCTGAGTCTCCGCACCTCCAGCTTCATAACATGAGCCCTTGTCCTTGAGCATCCTGTTCTATGGAAAATGCTACCTTCCTGTACTTTATTAATACCTGTGAGGTATTTGAACATTTCTATCATATTCCCCCTTTCCTCTAGAGAGTACACATTTATTACCTTGAGTATCTCCTCATAGGACTTCTGATGCAGGCCTTGTACCACCTCCACCCTATCTACTGTATGCCCTTCCGGAGATGGGGCATGAGAAACCAGAAGAAAAAATTACTCACCTTAGTAATTATGTTTCTTCTATTGGAGTCTTGCTGTATTTTGACTAATGCAGTTAGCCCTAGCTTTTAAACTGCCCCGGAGAATAAAGGGTTAAACTTTCTATGCAGAGCATAGAATGCTGAGCTCAAGCTCGGTTGATGTCTCTGTCTGTTTCCCTTTGAAATCTAACCATTAGATTCTTATGAGCAAAAACTCACTAGCTATCCTATGTGGAAATTGTACAATTTTTACTAGCCGACTGGCAACAAAAGGTTTTGGATTCCCAAAGGAAGACTCAAATCAGGAAACACAAAACACAAAACCAATTCAAATAAGAATAACAACAAAATAAACACCCAAACAAAAAAGCAGAGGGTGTAAAGGAGCACCCCTGAGGTACAACACTACGCCTGCCCACCCACTTCCCAAAAACCAGGTTCTGAGAGGGGAGGTGGGGGGGAGGTCAGAATACAGCAAGACTCAAAATAGAAGAAACATAATTACTAAGGTGAGTAATTTTTTCTTCAAAAAACATGAAGTCTTGCTGTATTCTGACTAATGCAGACTACCAAGCAGTACCTCCATGCCGGGGGGACAGAACCTACTTTGGGAATAGGCTCTGAAGTACTGCTGTGCCAAACCGAGCAGCACTCCTAGCCTGGATATCCAGAGAGTAATGCTTGGTAATGGTATGGCCTGTTTTCCAGGTGGATGCTTGACAAATTTCTAAGAGAGGAATATCCCTGGCAGCAGCCAGGGAAGCAGCTGTACCTCTTGCAGAGTGAGCCCTCAGGCCCGAGGGTGGAATCTTTCCCAGTTTCTCATAGCAGAATTGTATACAAGACACAATCCACCTGGCAATAGTTCTCTTGGTGGCAGGTTTGCCCTTTCCCACTTCTCCATAAGTGAGGAACAACTGGAGGGACTCAAACCTGTGACCCTTGGTATGCTCTATGTAGGGCTCTTTTAACATCTAAACTGTGTAGCCTCCTCTCTCCTGAGGAAGAATGATCAGTTAAGAAAACAGGAAGAGACATAGACTGATTCAAGTGGAACCATATCTCTCAACCTCCTACTTAATAAATCAGGGACAAAGCTTAACAAAATCAGGGACAAAGGACCAAAATCAGGGACACATCTTCAAAATTGGTGATATCCACTCAAGAAGCTGGTAGAATAAGGGGCTTACTGTAAATTGCATTTTCTAAGGAAGAACAAGTCTGTAACTTAAATGTCTGACATTATTGTGTGCTTACAACCATCATTGTTTGGTCACGGAAACACAATTTTTAGGAAGGACAGAGTAAAATTTTGAGACAAAATCAGGGACGTCCCTGAAAATCAGGGACAGTTGAGAGGTATGAGTGGAACTCTGAAACCACTTTGGGCAAGAACCTTCTATTGGTTCTAAGGACCACTTTATCCCTGTGAAAGGATATAAAATCAGGTTCCACTGACAGGGCTTGCAATTCACTGATACGTCTGGCTGAGGTAATGGCTACCAAAAACACAGTTTTCCAAGTCAAGTACTTAAGCTCTGCTGAGGACATGGACTGAAAAGGAGGTTGCATAAGTTGAGCAATGCAAACATTTAAATCCCACGCAGGGGCAGGGTCTCTAAAGGGAGGATTGGTATGAAGCAATCCTTTAAAAAATTTACAGAATACAGGATGAGATGATAGTGAGGAAGACTTCTCCACTGACAGAAAAGCAGAAACAGCTGACAAGTGCACCTTGAGAGTAACTGGTCTGAGACCTAGGCCATTAAGATGGACCATATAATCCAGAACTGTAGGCAATTCAGCAGTGTCTGGAGAAATATACTTCTTGGAACACCAAATGCTGAATCTCTTCCATTTGGAGTTATAAGTCTTTCTGGTGGAGGGCTTTCGAGAAGCTTTGAGAATATCCAGAACACCCTGAGACAGATGCAAATCTGCAAACTCTTAACTCTTCAAGAGCCATGTCTTGAGATTGAGAGACTGAAGATTGGGGTACCAAATCCTCCCCTGAGAGGAGGCTAATAGGTTGTAATTCCTGGGAAGAGACAGGGGAAGATGGACTGCTAGGGAAAGCAATAGGGGGTACCAGGGCTGTCTGGCCCAGTCTGGAGCAATCAGAATCACTTTGCAAGGTTGTGACCTTATCTTGACTAAAACTTCGAACAGAAGAGGGAAGACATACAGAAATGTCCCTTCCCAGTTCAGAATCAGAGCATCCAGGGGGACTGAGCCCAAGACTGGGGGTCTGCAACAAAAGAGAGGAAGTTGGTGATTGTCTGGGGCTGCAAAAAGATCCATCTCTGGAGTGCCCCACCTTGAAAAAATGACCTTCAATACTAGAGGGTCCAGGGACTATTCGTGATGGCCCTATGAGATCCTGCTCAGTGCATCTGCTAGCACATTGTCCTTCCCTGGAAGGTGAACTGCTATCAGAGAGGTCTGCAGGGAATAAGCCAGGGACCACAACTTCATGGCTTCTGTGCACAAGGCCGTAGACTGAATGCCTCCTTGCTTGCTGATGTACCACATGGTGGTGGTGTTGTCTGTTCTGACCTGAACCACCTTGTTCTGTACTGACTGAGAGAAACCTTGCAGGGCCAGAAAAACTGCTGTGAGCTCTAGGAGATTGATATGGAGAAGGGATTCCTGAGGGGACCACAGTCCCTTGGCAGTGAGGGCCCCCAGATGGGCTCCCCAGCCCAGAAGGGAAGCATCCGTGGTAAGGACCACTGAATGAGACTGAGTGGTAAATGGGACCCCTTGCCTTAAATTGTCCTGATCCTGCCACCATTGAAGGGCTTGGATCAAGGTCAGAGTCACTGGGATCAGTTTGGTAAGGGAATCCTTCCTCTGAGACCAAAAAGCCCTCAGATGGAACTGAATGTCCCTTATCTGGAACCTTGCCCCTTGGACCACTGCCGTAGAAGCTGCCATGTGGCCCAAGAGCTGGAGGAAATGCCTTGCTGGTCGAGATACCTGAAGGCTGAAGGAGTAGCTAGTTCTATAAGAACCCCTGCCCTTTCCAGGGGAAGAAAGGCTCTTGCTTTGACTGTATTCAGCTCTGCCCCTATAAAGGTAAGAAGCTGGACTGGCTCAAGAACTGACTTGGGAAGGTTGAGAAGAAATCCTAGAGAAGTGAGCACTTGCTGGGTCACTTGCAGGTCTGACTTGACTTGGTCTGGAGACTGGCCCACTATTAGCTAGTTGTCCAGATACGGAAAAATGGAAATCTTCTGCCTCCTTAGAAAGTCAGCTTCTACTGCCAAGCACTTTGTGAAGACCCTTGGGGATGAAGTTAGGCCAAAGGGCATTACTCTGAACTGATAGTGGCTTGAGGGCAACTCGAACCTGAGGTACTTTCTGTGGGAGCACCTGATGTAAATGTGAAAATAGGCATCTTTGAGGTCCAGGGAGGCTAGCCAGTCCCCTGGCCTTAGAGAGGGAAGAATTATTCCCAGAGTTACCATCTTGAACCATGGTTTTAACAGATGTTTGTTCAAGTATCTTAGGTCTAGGATGGGTCGCCACTCCCCTGTCTTTTTTGGGTTAAGAAAGTACCTGGAGTACAGACCTTTGCCCCAGTGTAGGGTAGGTACTCTCTCTATGGCTCTTAAAGCCAGCAGAGATGAAACCTCTGCCTCTAGGGCAAGGGTTTCTGAGAGACCTGCAGGTGGAAAAGATATGACTCTCATCTTCAGAAATTTTTTGAAGCTGAGAACCAGCCCCTGGCTTACTACTTCCAGGACCCACTTGTCTGATGTAATAGACATCCAGTCCTGGACGAAGTAAATCAGTCTGCCCCCTACTGGAATAGGAGAGTTGAGCCGGGCAGGCCCATCAGGGTGTCTGCTTGGCAGGGGCCTCAGGCTGAGGAGTGGATGCAGCCCTGCTCATCCCCTTTCTGCCTCTCCCTCTGAAGAACCCCTCTGTGAAAGGGAGAAGAGGACTGTGCTTGGTAAAAAGGCCTATGAAAAGGCCTGCCCCTGCCTCTAGACTGCTGCCTTTGAGGAGTTGCCTGCCTCTCTTTGGCCTGAGCAAACTCCTGTAAGTGGTCCTGTACTCATCCATTTTCTTCATGTAATTCTGTCTGCTTCTCAAACAGAGAATTACTCACTACAGGAAAATCCATGGCCTTAGCCTGGGTATTCTGCGAGAGGCTAGTACATCTGAGCCAAGCCATTCTCCGAAGAGCCACAGATGTAGCCATGACTCTTGATGACACATCATCACTGGAGTCCACAGCAGCATGAAACTGAACTTTTGATGCCTCAATCCCATCTGCAGCCACCTCCTCCAGCTCCTTGGCTAGCTGGGGGGAGGCCTGTTTAGCCAGTGCCAATACAGTGTCCCACCTAGACTTCTGGTACCAGGCTGCATAGGCCATATAATTCACCTGCCTGAGTCCCAAGGAATATGCCATGTACTGTTTTTTTGCCATGGCATCAATCTTCCTGGAGTCTGTCTGGGGGTGTGTGAAGCCAAGGGAATGTTTGCCATATCACAGGCAGCAGCCTGCATAACCCCAACATGGCTGCATTGCTGATATAAAAACTCAGTATCTGAGCCTGAAAGTGTATACCTCTTGTCCATTCTTCTATCAACAGGAGGTATAGAATTGGGAGATTTCAGGATTTTTTGTGTCTGCTTCCCAAAAGATTTGTGAAGGAGTATAGACAGTCTCCTGGACTCTGGGATGTCCATCATTTCCACAAAATCAGGCTCCTCTTGATCCTCCATTGCCTCCTCCATAGGAAGCTGGAGGGTCTCAGCCACCTTTCTGTAGAACATAAAGTGGGAAGGGGACTCAGAAAGCCTAGGAAGGGATACACCTGAAGGTCTGTCTGGGGAGATGTCCGGTTCCACAGGCACATCCAGACTTTCACTATTACCATCATCATCTTCAAACTCTTCCCCCTCCTCAAACTCCGGTTCATAAAATTCTTATGGGGTATAATCATGAACTGGGGGAACCGACCGAACCGAACCCTTGCCAAAAGGTGCCGGATCGGTCGGAACCAGGTGAAGCGATTCGACAATCCGAATTGGTCTGGCTATTTCCTCGGTGGTCGGAACATGGGCTTCTGGATCCGAAACGGACGATTTCTCTTTACGTTTTCTTTTTGTCGGAACCGAACCCTTGGGATTGGCTCTCCTTTTGCCCAAAGAAGTATCGCCCTGGTCAGAGGGCACTTCTTCTGGTTCAGTCGGAACCAAACCGGGCTGGCCATCCGGGTCAGCAGACTTCTCGGCCTCCTTTTCCCTCAGTCTACCTAATCTCTTTTCAAGGGTAGATTCGGGAAAGTTTTTACAAATTTGGCAGTCTGAATCGAGGTGTTCAAACCCCAGAAAATAAACACAGGTGGTGTGGGGATCGGCCTTAGCAAAGACCTCCCCACACTCACTGCAGTGTTGAAACCCAGTGGGCCCATTTTTTTTCTTGGGTTTCTCAGACATAGCCAACCTAATCAACTTACCCTTTTTTGGCAACCGCCAGGCAGACTCCCTTAACGGTTCCTAACGTGTCACGGGTCTTGGAAAAAAACGTATCAAACACGTTTTTTTTTTAGAATCGATAAGGACTGGTAACCACACACTAAAGAAAGACACAAGAATCAACAAATGATCGGTTCAGCCGAACCGATCCACACTTTTACAAGTTCCACACAGAAAAACAGTACAAAACCTATCTAGTACTCACAGACAGAGACTGAACCAATTATGCGGAATTAAATTTTGGCTAAAAACCGACAGTAAACCGACACTTCAACTGACTTTCGAACAGAGCTGCAGGAGAAATCTCCGGAACGACTGTTCAGTGAGGCAAAGTAAAGAATCTGATGATTAGATTTCAAAGGGAAACAGACAGAGATATCAACCGAGCTCGAGCTCAGCATTCTATGCTCTGCATAGAAAGTTTAACCCTTTGTTCTCTGGGGCAGTTTAAAGGCTGGGGCTAACTGCATTAGTCAGAATACAGCAAGACTTCATATTGTTTGAATTGGGCACAGTACTAGAGGTGGGATTTTACCCATGATCTATACAGGAGTAATACTGCCTCCCTTCTTTCTGCTGGTGATGCCCTCCCTTTGCACCCGAGCATCCTGCTAGCCTTCCCCACTGCTTGGCTACCTTCAGGTTATCAGAAATGATTACTCCAGGTCCCTTTCCTGTTTTGTGGTTGCTATTATCTCCCCACACAAGTGGTATGTTGCCCCTGGGTTTCTGTGCCCCAAGTGCATGATTTTGCACTTTTTGCATAGAAACCCAGCTGCCATTCCCTTAACCACTCTTCTAGCTTTTTCAGATTGTCCCTCATTTTTTCTACCCCCACCACCCTCCGTTGTGTCCACTCTGTTGCATATTTTTGTGTCATCCACAAACAGGCATACTTTCTTCTCTAGCCCTTCTATATTGTCATTAATAAAGACATTGGAAAGGACTGGGCCTAGTACTGACCCCTGTGGCACCCCGCTGATCACCTTGCCTTCTCCAGAGCAGACCCCAGTTACCACCACCCTCGGACTCCCACTGCTTAGCCAACTTCTTACCCATTTTACAACTTTTGGACCCACTCCTAGGTTGCTCAGCTTGCCCATCAGTCTTTTATGTGGAACAGTGTCAAAAGCCTTACAGAAATCCAGGTAGGACACATCTACTGTTCCTCCCAGATCCAGTTCCCTGGTCATCCAGGCGAGGAACTCAATCAGACTTGTCTGGCAAGATCTCCCCCTTGCAAAAAGATGTTGACTCAGATCCTGTAATCCACTGATTACAAGGTATTCCCCAATCCTTTTCTTCAGTAGCGATTCCACTGCTTCACCTACTACCAAAGCCAGGCTGACTGGTCTGTAATTTCTTGTCTGCTCCCCATTTCCATTTCTGTATAGTGGGACCACATCTGCCCTCCTCCAGTCCCCTGGAACCTCCTGTTTCTAGTGATAGGCTGAACAGAGCTGTCAGTGGTGCAGCCAGCACCTCCTTGAGCTCCCTCAGTATCCTAGAGTACACCCCATCAGGTCCCATTGGCTTATCTACTTTTAATTGCGCCAGTTCCTTAAGAACTCTCTCCTCTGTAAAAGGATTAGTGTCCACCTCCCTTCTTTTAATGCCCTTGTCCCTCATCTTTGGCCCGTCACCTACCCCTTTCTCTATAAATACTGAACAAAAATAATTGTTCAATATGTCTGCTTTTTTTGGTCCTCTTCCTCACAAACCACTCATTCCCCTTTTAGCCTTTCTATCCCTCCTTTGGTCCTCCTCTTCTTGAATACACATCTAAAGAATGTTTTATCCCCTTTTTTAACTGTCTGGGCAATATTCTCCTCCATTTGCGGCTCTGCACTCATAACTGCTCCCCCCGCCTCTCTGTTTCTCCTGGTAACTCTCCCTACTTTCCTCCTCCTTCTGTGCCTTCTTGTACCTTCCAAATGCTAGTTTTTGCTCTTACTTTCTCCACTACTTCTCCAGAGAACCACAGTGGTCTCCTTCTTCTCTTGCCTTTGTTAACCCGCATGACAGACATTTGTTGTCTTTTCAATGCCTCCCTTTATTCTTGCCCATTGTTTCTTAACTCCCCCCAGTCTCCCTATCCCTGCTAGAGTGTCCCTGAGGAATTCTCCCATTTTCTTAAAATCAGTTCTTCTTAAGTCCAGGACCCTCATCTTAGCGTGGCACAATTCTGACCCAATTAATATATTAAGCCACACCGTATGGTGATCACTGGTCCCCTTGTGGCCACCCACTGTGAAGTCAGCAACACTGTCCCCATTTGTCCATATCAGGTCTAGTATTGCCCCCCCCAAGTGGGTTCCTTAACTAGTTTCCTGAGGAACACCACTTGCAGGGAGTCCAGTATATCCCTATTTCTGTTTGTTGCTGCAGCTGGTAGGCTCCAATCCATGTTGGATAGATTGAAGTCCCCTACCAGCAACACCTCCCCTTTGTGTGCAGTCCTTTGGATTGCTTCCATCATATCTTTATCCACCTCTTGCCCTTGTGCTGGAGGTCTGTAGATCACTCCTGTGTGAACAGCGGCCTCCCTCCATGTCTCCAAGGTGACCCACAGTACCTTAGCTCCTCCATGCTCGCCCTGTAATTCTGTAGCTTTTATGTTATCTGTGACATAAAGAGCCACTCCTCCCATTTATCTACCCTGTCTTTTCTGAACAGAGTATACCCTGGTATGGCTACATCCCAGTCCTGGTTTTCATTGCACCATGACTCGGTAATTGCTACTATGTCCAGGTCCATGCATCTGCCATGATGGCTTCTAGGTCTGCAATCTTATTGCCCAGACTTTGAGCATTTATTGCACACATGGCTCTCCAGATTGTCCTGCCATCCCCTCCTTATTTCTCATTTCTTATTTCCCTCACTATTTTGTTACTATCTCCCTTTCCTTTTACCTCTTGGATTCCTTTATTTGGTTCCTTTTGGGGTTTCACTCCTTCAGGATTCCCACTGCTGACCTCGTGAGCCTGTGTGGGGAGGACAGTTTATGTCTGTCTGCCTTATTCCACCTCCCCCTTTGGCTAGGTAAATACTCGTCTATGTAGAATTTAAACCATTCGCTAAGGACCATACACCCCCAATGAATGAAGACCATCACCCCAGTAAAGGCCCTTATCCCTCTAGGTGGGGTCCCAGTCCCCAATGAAGCCAAAACCCTCCTTTCTGAACCATTCTTTCAACCATGCAATGAAGATCCTGGTGCAGAGAATCCTGTTCTCCCTCCTGTTGTAGACAGGTAGCACCTCTGAGAAGGTCACAGATCCTGCTACTTGTCTAAGATCCCTCCCAAATTTCCTAAACTCCTCCTGAACTATTGTTGGCTCATCCCCAGCCAGGTCATTAGTCCCCAAATGGACAATGACGTCCAGCTCTCCCTCCCCTCCTGCTGCCCCAGCGATTCCTTGTATCCTCTTTCTATCCCTTCAAGCTGTAGCACTGCTAAGGCACCTAACCTCCCTCTCCTCATCCATACCTGCCCCCAACCAAATCCTCCTCGTGATGGAGTCCCCCACCAGGATTCACTTCCTCCTCCTCTGGGGTCCTCTGCCACCCCCTCCCTCAGGGTCTCCACTATGAAGGATCAAACTGAGAAGATGTTGGAAATACTTAACTTGGCGTGGGTCCAAAAGAAAGAATTGGCAGACAAACTCCAGCAGATCCAGAGCTTGTTAAGGTGGTACCCGAGCTCAGATCTCTCAGAAGCCCAGCTGAACCCTGATGACTTTCACACACATGAGTCGGGGACAACTATGACATTTCCCAATTCAGGATGAGCCCTAGATTGAAGATGCCCTTCACAGTAACCTGGAAAGCTGTCTTAGTCTTTAAGGGTGCCCAGCTATGAATCACTCAGTCATCAAGATAGGAGAATTGTGGATATCCTCTCATCGCAGACTGGCTGCTTCCATTGTCAGTACTTTGGTTAATTACCTGTTATGCTGATGAGAGAAGGAATGATGTTAAAGTGAAGCCTATTTATAAGAACATCGGTTAAAGGAACATCCCTCTTATAGGAACACAGTGATGATTTCCCGATTTTTTTACCATTTATTTCTATGGGCTCAATGTCTGTTAATAAAAAGTATCAGCCCGGTTAAAATAACATATTTTTCTCAGCATCCAGCTAGTAAAGTGCATTATCACCTCTCCTGACAGTTATTAGCGCCTATTCTGGTCCTGGGCAAAGTGTTAATCACAATTCATTAAGCACATTTCTTAATGCTTCCAGTGCTAGAAAGGACCTATTGTTCTCCTACTGGCCTTACCTGACCCCCCAGGAATGTAGAAACCACGAAGTACCATGCTAACACTTTTTAGACCGCAAGTAAATTAAATGCCAGTGAGACGCAAACAGAGAAGGATCTGTCTCATCTTGAAGTGCCCTCCCAATTCTAACACAGCCATATTCCCCTTGTCTCCCCCTTCCACTGAACACAACAGAACTGATCAGGTCAGCTCACATGAGAAATCGCCACACTGGACCATACTGGACTGCATTCCGACACTTGACTTAGAGCTGGAGACAATTTAGGCAGCACAGTCAGTGAAGAGAGTGTAGAAGCATCATAGATTACAATTACACAGTGGGGATATCGACATGCTGAAAAGTACAGTTACGTAAGAACTTACCGTAACAGCAGATCTTCGAGAGGAGCTCTTGCAGCAGGTAACACATGTAGGACTGACGCCACCTGGCGGCAGATCTCGGCAATTCTTTCTTCCAGCAGTACCGACGTGGGACCGTCCACCCCCGACATCACCCAGTATAAAGGCAGGTGGCGGTCCCCACATGCTCCAGTTCTTGTATGTCAATGACAGGCCAAAAGCAGACAGCTGTGGATAGAACAAACTCCACAGGAAAAACAAAAAAAGGGCAAACAACTAAGCCCACAACTGGAAAACATGAAGGTTGGATCGGAGCAGAGAGATTTACTCCCAGGGGAAGGAGGGAGAGAAAATTATACCTGCTGCAAGAGCTTCTCTAGAAAATCTACTGTTACGGTACGTTCTTACGTAACTGTACTACCTTACTTTGAGAAGAAGCTCTTGCAGCAGGTAACACATGTAGGACTGATTCCCAAGCAGTATAAAACTTAAGACAGCCCTTGGGAAGGGGAAGTAAACATACAGACATGCTCCCAAGCAGTATAAAGCTTAAGACAACCCTTGGAAGGGGGAAAGGAGAGGCAGACACACACACAGGGAGAGAGAACTCTCATGAGATAAGGCCCTGGAGAACCACAAGGCCAAACCCTGCTCGACGCCTGGAAACTATATCCAGGCTATAGTGCCTGATGAACGTGTGAAGAGAGTGCCAAGTGGTGGCAGCACAAATGTCAGCTGATGACACTCTCGAGTGCTGTGAAAGAAGTAGCAACCATTCTAGTGGAATGTGCCCTGACCGCATCTGGAAGGGTTTTCCCACCCTTCTCATAACAGAAGGATATGCAGTTAACCAACCAATGCAAAAGCATTTGTTTGGTAACCAGGCACCCCAAGGACCTGCCCACAAAGGACACAAAAAGCTGATCCGATTGCCTGGCCTCCTTGGTTCTGGACAGGTAACAGCACAAAGCTCTATGCACATCTAAGGTGTGCAGAAGCACCTCACCCCAGTTGGAATGTTTTGGGTAATAAACTGGAAGCTGAACCGAATGGTTAAGTGTAAGCTCCAAGACAACTTTAGGAAGGAATTTTGGATTGGTGTGGAGATTCACCCTATCCTTATGAAAAATCAGATAAGGTTCTCTACACATCAAAGCATGAAGCTCAGAAATGCGTCTAGCAGAGGTGACTGCTACCAAAAGCAACGTCTTCCAGCAGATGTAACGAAGCTCACAACTCATAGCCGGTTCAAATGGGGGGAGCGTTAGCATTTCCAGAACAAACAATAATTCCCAAGGAGGAACAGGATCCCGAACAGGGGGACGGAGATGAAGGATCCACTTAAGGAAGGTTTTAATTACCTCCAATTGAGCCACTGTCCTGTCATGGATGCAGTGATGATAGGCAGAAACAGCGGCCAGGTGTACTTTTATGGAGGAGTAACTGAGACCTGACTCCGAAAGGGACAACAGGTATTGTAAGACAGAGCTGACCAGACAGACCAGAGGGTCCAATCTCCTGGCTGTGACCCACAGACAAAAGTGTTTCCATTTCATGGCATAAGTGGCCCTGATAGTGGTCTTCTGAGTCTCAACCAAGATTTGAGCTACCTCGTCCGATACTCCAAATCTGAGCTTCACTAGGTCCTGAGGAGCAAAGCATGCAGGTGGAGGGAGCATAACTTGGGATGGACCAAAGCTCCCTGTTGCTGACAGAGTAGCTGACCCGAGAGTGGAAGGGGCCATGGAGGCTCCACTGTAAGACACCGGAGCAGTGGGAACCAAATCTGTCTGGGCCACAGAGGGGCTATCAGGATCATAACCATCTTCTCTGACTGGGCTTTGAGCAGGACCCACTGCAAGAGGGGGAAGGGAGGAAATGCATAAAGGAACCTTCCTTTCCAGGATAGGGACAATGCGTCTTGCCAAAAAGCTCCAGGCTCAGGACCGAGCGAGCAGAAATTGGGCAGTTTTGTGTTGCACTAAGACACAAACAGGTCCAATTCTGGCATCCCCCATCTGGTGAACACGGTGTCTGCTACCGAATGTAGCAAGGACCACTCAAGAGTTAATGGTTTGGCTTGGCTGAGAGCATCTGCAACCACGTTCAGAGAACCTGGAACAAGGACTGCTGATAGACTAAGCCGATGCTCCATCGCCCAGTCCCACACTCTCATGGCTTCCCGACATAGGGGATAAGAGTGTGTGCCTCCCTACTTGTTGATTTAGAACACCACAGAGGTGTTGTCTGTCTGAACCCGAAGGTGGCTGTGAGGTAGGAATGGAATGAGTGCCTGCAGAGAGTACAGGACAGCTGTTAGCTCGAGCACATTGATGTGCAGGCTCTCCTCTAATGGGGACCACAGCCCTTGAGTCCTGTGGATCCCCAGATGAGCCCCCCCATCCTGTCCCAGATGCAACTGTAGTGTGAATCTGGGTAGGTGTGTCTGGCTGGAAAGGGAGGCCTCTGAAGAGATTCTGAGGGAACCCCCACCAGCAGAGTTCTCGATGAACTGGTTCTGTGATCCGGATAGGCAAATCCAAGTAGTCCCTGGTTTGGTCCCACTGAACACGAAGCGTCCACTGAATGATGCGTATGCGCAGCCTGGCAAAGGGGACTGAAACTATGGCAGCCACCATGTGTCCCAGAAGCTGAAGAATGGATCTCGCTGGGATGACAGATGCTGAACAAGCTTGGATTGCTAGTGCCCTGAGATGCTCTGCTCTGTCGGAAGGTAGGAAGGCCTTCCCTAAGGAAGTATCCAGTAGGGCTCCTATAAATTGTAGATGCTGGGAGGGAAGGAGCTGTGACTTTTCTATGTTCATTGTGATCCCCAGGCACCAACAGAGGGAGAGAGTGTCCAGGATGATCTCCCAAAGACGAGACCTGGATGGTGCCAACAGAAGCCAATCGTCTAGACAGAGAAACAGGAAATGTCCATTTCTTCGCAGTGCCACTGTGACAACGGCAAGGTATTTTGTAAAGACCCTGGGGGCAGAGGAAAGGTCGAAGGGGAGGACCTTGAATTGGTAGGACTGACCTTCGAACCTGAATCTCAGAAATCTCCAATGATTTCTGCAGATGGGTATGTACAGATATGCATCCTGCATGTCAAGGGAAACCATCCAATCCCTGACCAAAAGGAAGGGATGGAGATTTGGAAGCGAGACCATTCAGAATCTCCGATAGGAGACCCACCAATTGAGATCGCTGAGATCCAGAATGGGCCTGAAGTCCCCCGACTTCTTGGAAACCAGGAATTTGCAGGAGTAAAAACCAGAGTCTACCTCGGCCTCTGGGATGCATTCTATAGCATCCTTGGCCATCTCCTGTCTGATAGGAGCTCTGTGGTCTCTCGGATAGTGGGAGGGGGGCAGTGGTCTGTCCAGTGGTAAAGTCTTGAACTCTACAGAGTGCCCAAACTCCACAAGGTTGAGGACCCACTGGTCAGAGGTCACTTCTCTCCAGGCCTGGGTGTAAAGAGAAAAACGACCTCCCACCGGCTCTCATGATGACAGGTCTTGGGGTGGGGGTTGCTTAGACAGTCAGGTTGATGGAGGGGGAGGGAGGGCAGTGGCTGAAGGTCTGGCCTGTCTAGAGGAGGCTGAGGCAGCACCTCTGGACCCACCTCTTTGACCAAAGCCTCCGCGCTGTGTGTGAGACTGAACACGAGGTTGCTGAGGCTGATGTCCCCCTCTGCCACAAAAACGGGGCTGGCAAAAACGCTCCAGTTTTGGGCGATACATAGACTGCATGGAACGGGTGGCCTTTCCGGAGTCCTGCAGTTTAACTATGACCGTCTCTGTATCTTCACCGAAGAGCACAGAGCCTCTGAAAGGGGCATCCAGAAGGGTAGTTTTCACTTCTGGGTCGAACCCCAAGACCCGGACCCAGAAATGGCACTGAAGACAAATTTCGGTAGCAGTCACCCTTGCTGAGGTGTCTGCAGAGTCATACGCTGCTCGGAGGATGTGAGTACCCACATCCAAGCCCGTCTGCAAAAGTTTAGCAAGTTCTGCCTTTTGAGGACAGTCGGGCATGCCTTGCAGGATGTCCAGTCCTTGGTCCCAAAGGGCGTTTTGGAACTGGACCATGTGCGTTAAAAAATTAATGCCACGTATGCTGCAGGTGGCAGAATGAGTACACCCTATGCCCTTAAGAATCCAGCTGCTTAGACTCCCTGTCTGGTGGCTGGGTACTCAGGTGCTTCGGCCTCTGTGAATCACTGTGTGCAGCCGATATAACCACGGAATCAGCTGTGGGATGTTAGGCTAAATAAGAGTGGTCCTTGGGGGCCCGGTACAGGTGATTTGCCTTTTTGGACACTGCAGAGGAAGCATGTGGATGTTTCCAAGTGGCAAGGGAGATGTCTTGGAAGGTATCCACTAATGAGGGGATAACCACTGGCTTGGGGTCCTTCTGGCGCAAATACTTTGCCAGATGCAAGCGTTCAGGGTCCAGGGCCTCTGCATCCCATCCCATGTTCTCCTGTATGTGCCTCATGACCTCCATAAAGCTGGGGTCATCAGGCAGAGATTTTGGCTGGTCCTGTGTGTCACCAGGAAGTGAATCAGGGTCAGAACCAGGGTAGGAAGGTTCGGACTCCCCACAGTCCTCTGAAGAGGAGGAGGAGGAGGAACGTCGTCTCCTCTTCTTGTGTCTGGGTCTTCTGGGTGGAGGAGAAAGGAGATCTGGTCCTCCTGCACTTAATCCTTGTGCTTCCTGGGGCTAGTGGGGGTTTTAACCCCCTCACTTCCAGATGGAACAGGGGTGACCTGAACATCTGGTTCCGGGGTGACGGGAGTAGGCTTAGGCATGGGAGTAGGAGGGGAAACCAAATCCTGCTTGACAGTCTCCCACCAATAGGTGAAAAGTTCCTTCACCTGAGACAAGCCCAGCCTCGGAGGTTCAGGTTTTGGATGCGATGTCAGTCTGCCTTCTCCCGAACTGGCATCAGTAGGATCAGACATCGGTCTAATAGGTGACGTCGGTGGTATTTCAGTAGTACCGTCGTCGGGTTTGGATGTGGATGGACCAGCATATGGTCCCTTGGAGCGGCGTTGGTATGGTCCCTAAGACAGGCATCAGGGCTAACGACAGGGGACGTCGGGGGGACCGATGATGGTAGGGGTACGGTGGGTGGCTTATCAGTCGCCGTAGGAGGCACTGAAGGATGATTCTCCGGCGTTGGACCAGAAGCCTTGTCCGATGGACGTCCCTTATCCGGGGAAGGGTGGGGACGGTCGGAGCATGAAGAGGCCTTGACCAGCCTGTCAGCAGATTTGTGAGGCTTGTCCAAGGGACATCGGTCGGAATCTGCAGACAGACGCCGGTCAGACTTGTACTTGGGGGGCAGGGATGTAGCCCTGGAAGAGGAGTGCCCAACAGACTGTTTGGACTCCCGGGGATTGACCAATGCCGATCAGTAGGAGGACTTACCTTTAGCCACTACAGAGCTGGCATCGGAGGGCCTCTTAGGCACTGAGGAGTTGGAGTCAGAGGGCTTTTTTGCCGCTGTGGAACCAGAGTCCGGGGGCCTAATTTTTATAGGCTGAAGGGAAGACCCCTTAGCAAGAGAAACTGAGGTGGGAGGCTTGTGAGAGGTAAGCCGGGCCTCATGGCCAGAGCGACCAGTGGACTGGGAGCTGGAAGACCTGGGTCTGGAGGGCGAGTGATCCTGGTCCCAGTTGTGGTGCTTCTCCTTTGGAATGAGATTCCCTCCCAGAGGACGTCTCCTGCTGCATCTGGGCCAGACGTTGTTTGGCTAGGTAAGCCTGAAGAGACTTCTATCTCCGAATCCTGGTCTGGCTGTTGAAGGCCTGGCAGTGGCTACAGGTGCTGGTGTCGTGGTCTGGGCCCAGGCAAAAAAGGCAGGCTGAATGTCCGTCCTTGGAAGGGATCTGCTTCTCACAAGAGCACTTACTACGGTGCACCATCGGTGGACAGGACATACATGGTAAGGATCGCTGAAGCAAGGTGGTAGAAAAAGGTTGTAAAGCTGAGGAACTGTTAGAGGGACGAGAGCTGACTAACACGTCACTGTGGCAGGAAAGAACTGGAGCACGTGGGAACCGCCACCTGCCTTTATACTGGGTGATATCAGGGGTGGAGCCAACATTGGGTGGGCGGTCCCACATCGGTACTGCTGGAGAAAAGAATTGCAGAGATCTGCCACCAGGTGACGTTAATCCTACATGTGTTACCTGCTGCAAGAGCTTCCTCTCGAAGTAAGATCAGGAGTTCTCAGAAGAAACCAAAGAAGATGAATCAGAGCCATCACTTGAAGTACAAATGTTACCAGAGTTAAAAGTGTTTAAATAAATTGATAACTATTTTTAACTGGTTTCCCTTCAGAAACAAACTGAAAACAAACTGCTTCTAGTGGTTATTCATGTATTACAAAAGCACCACCATGTGTTCTCTTAGTGTAATACAGCAAGCCTGCTTATAGGAACAGCCCGGTTATAAGAACATGTTTCTCTGGCAAACAGGGTGTTCTTGTAAGTGGGCTACACTGTAATCTGAACTGGAATAGGTCATTCTCCATTGAAAAACAGAGGAGCTATTGATGTGAGCTTTGCATCTTTTCAGTTCATGGTCCAGACCCAGTCCATCATTTCTAGTCAGGGGACCACTTGACACAAGAGTCACCATTCTGAATTTCTGTCATCTGATGTATGGTAATGACCACTCAGCCCAGGAACATAGCAGCAGCTGTTCATCCTTTTTGTGACCAGGAAGTACCTAGATATGAACACCCATGCAACATCAACCTGTAGAATGTGCTGTATTACATTCAGTCAAAGGAGTGGCAATACTTAATCTGTGAGCATCTAAAGGTGGTCAGGATGGTGTACCCTCATTGGACATTGAGTCAACTGGGACAGCCATGAAACAAGTCTAAGGAGAGACTGTGGCTGAGAATTTTGAGCACCCTACAATCAGACGTTACTTCCAACCACTGGTGCAGAATGTGTGTCAGGTGGCCTCCGATCAGGAGGCATTGTAAGGCCTGAAGAGGTTTGGTGAAGGTATCCTGCCTCAGGTCACTTCACAGGGGACCAAGTTTTTGGCACCGAAACCACCACGGGCACCCCTTTGCCTTGATTTTTAGCAGTTGTCTTTGGCCTTGGTCCTGGACCATGCTGTTATGAAGGGAAGATAAAGAAGAGTCCTGTACCTTTTGAGGGATAAATGCTGCTGCTGCTGCTTAGTGGATGCTGATATGATCATTTTCATGGACTTCTTGGAGTCAATTTCCTTCAGGATACCCTCACTTGAGGGTGGAACAGCATGGATACATCAAAAAGGAGATCCAGAACTCTGAACTGAATGTCTTTGTCAAAGGAAAAGGAGTACAACAGTTTCACATAAGAACCTGTCCCACAGCCATACATCAAGAGTCATCTGCTTAGTCTATGACCAACTGCGACTGGTGTTTAGCTACAGTAATGACTCATTCGATAATGCAAGTGCCTTTTCAGATACTCCAGAGGAAGACCACCACTAACATCCATGTCTGAGTAGCCAGCTTGGCTATGAAGGAAGGCGCTTCCACAGAAATAATCTCCAAGTGTTTATAACTCACAGCGCTCACCACCTCTTTAAGAGAGACTTTGAGGGAGTTGGAAATGCATCTCAGGAGATGAGAAAAAGACTCCAAATACTCACCGAAGGCCATGTTATCCAACCTGTCCTCATTTGAGGGATAGGAGGAAAAACCATGGTCAGGTTGAGTATAACCAGCCTCAACAGGCCACTGGAGCTGTCTGGATCCATGCTGAAACATTCCAGAAGAAATTGCGAGAACTTGTCCAACGTAACTTGTACTGCAAATGAGAGCAGTAAACTAAGGGCAGTAGCAAAGAACTAACATGGAATCTGCTGAAAAGCAAACATGAGAAATCATGAAAAAGAGCTTAAAGATGACGGGAAAAGAATATCTGGTACAGGGCTGCCCCAGTAATATAACTTACCCTGCCAGCTGAGGATTTTATGCAAGTAATTATTTTAACATTTTTTAAATAGTCATTTTTTTGTAATTTTAATGTGCAGAGTTTTACCCAACGAGGAAATGGATGCCTGCTCCCTGCTGTTTTCCATATAGTAATCCTTTCATCTATGCCATTAAAATGGGACATTATCCCACAACTCCTAGTGCTTCTAAGGCAGCTCAATCTGCTTCCGCCGAAACTCTGCACACTAAAATTACAAAAGAATGACTGCACAAAAAATTAAAATAATTACTTGCATAAAGACCTCAGCTGGCAGAGTAAGTTATGTTACAGGGACAGCCCGATGCCAGGTATTCTCTTTCTGTCACCTTTAACAGGTAGGGCTACCAGAAAGATGATCTTGAACATAGAGGGGGGAGGATGCCAAAGGAAGGAAGGGAAGGAGCTTAAGCTCTAGTAAACGGGATTTCTAATGATTTTGTGCATGCCCATATACCTGCACAAATGTGACTACACTGAAAGAATTCAGGTGGTTATAAGCCTAATATTTCAGAATACGTTGCTCATCCATTTTATCTGCTGTGCACAAGCAATGTAAGTTCTTCTTGTTGCCATTTAGTTTGAGCTGGCTTACTTTCCAACATCCAATACCTGATTTCTGTGACACAGTAAGTATTCATCAACTAATTCTTGTATGGCAAAGGAACTGCAACAAAAGTCAGCTTAAGGAAGGCCACTTGAAATTATGCAGATTGTCCCTTTCATTTAACATAAAAAATAAAGAAAATTAGACCCAAGAAAATATTTTAGAAAGGAAAACACAAAAATGCACAAACTATATGAAATTATGTTCTTTATTTGCTGAAATCAAACATGCATTATTTTACAGCACCTGTAAACAAGTCCTTGGGAACTGTTATTAATTGTGCAGCTTCCAGCAGTACTTAACAAATTGGAATGCCATACAGCCCAAAATCCCCAGTTTAATTATATAAACTCTAAGACTACCAGAAGCAGCATACATTTGCATTATTCAGGGTGAAACAATGTCTCCGACTAGGAATACTCCTAGCAGCAGCTTTCTCAAAGGATGGAGTTTTTTCCTCATCAATTCATTGCACTTAGAAATACATATATAGAAAAGAGACCACCTAAAAACCATGAATACTTTTTGTTTCACATCTGAATGATTGTCTTTTTTCTGCTTGACTATCACAAGCTTAAACACAGCAATAACAGTTTCTAGGGCAGGTTCTCATAGCACTTGGTTTTGCTCTCATTAGAAATTTGAGCTCTGTGAAACATGCCAACAATCTGACAAGAACCATTTCCCTACCCTCAGCATCATCAGAATGGGATAACTGTTTATCAAGAGAAAATTATTTAAAAAAGATAAACTGAGCTATGTGCAGACTTTAAATGGGTAGAGAGCGGGATCAGCAGTGTTGGTATAAATGTGAAATTGCAAACACTGATTTTAATTAGCTAGCTTGCTACAGAAGCTAAAGCAGAATAATTGGAAAGCCAAGATCAAAATAAGAATGTTCGGGGTGCATCACGAAATGCTCAGTTTGAATTCCTGTTGAAGTTTCATCACACACTTTCCAGTTAAATCACAGTAGTTGCAGCTGTGAAACTTCAGTGGGGTATTCACGGTTACTTGCATCATTGCACTCAATAGAAGTTACCCCTTTTTTAATCAGACATTATTACACCACATACGCATTTGACCTTTCTGTACAGAACCTGATTTTGTGAACCATAGGTTTTGCGGTTTAAACGTCCTTAAATTGTACAAAAAATTATTTTCTGTATAAAATAAAACATTTTTTTATGTTAGATGATTATAATGCATAGGTGTCTGCTTTACAGAATCTATGAATCCTCATTTCACTTTTTTTAAATGACTAACAGTACAGTATTAATATCTGCATTGCAGGCATACAGGCACAATAGTGTTACCCTGGGTAAGAATTCTAAAATTAAAAAAATATACAACAGAATCATAGTCCCTTTGTGTGAAGGTAAAGAATAACTGCATCTGCTATAAGGCTAATATACTCCACATAAGACTATTTTACATGCTACTTATGAAGATATTACATCTGTCTACTCAGTATAGATTTCTTTAAAAATCAAACTATTGTATAATAAAAAATCTATTAAGAATTCCCTTCCTTTATACAGATTCAGTAGTACTTTAAAGCAAACCAGCAAACATATTGTAATGAGTGCGAGGTCTGCAATTCCAGCACAGTAGGAAATAAGGCCTCATTTTTATTGGCAAAACAAAAGAAAAAAATTTACATCAGTATTAATTTACGCCTTTCCCTATCTATGAAGATACCACTATATAGTCACTTGATGACAAATTTTCTAGAAAATACGAAATACAGCATTGATTTTTCTTTCGGTACGGAGTACTTCTATCTGTATACTTGTTCCCAGTTTCTTGTAACTGTTGTTCTTTACATCGCTGGCAAGTCCTTTACAAAGCATTGTACAGAAACTGTTCTTGTGATATTCACTCATGTTGAAAGGACTGTCTTCTTTAGTTTGTCTATTTCCTTCTGTAAATAAAATTGACAGAGTTAACACCAGTTTTTTTAACTGTGCAGAAGATTAATCTCAACTATACTAGGAAAAAAAAAACACTTTATAATATATTGCCCAGATTCCACTGCAAACATAGCATTACATGTTGCAAACTGAACTTCTAAAGTTTACATAAAGCCTTTCAAACTTGTCAAGCTGGAGGAAGATACATGGCTCCTCATCATAACAAACACCAATCATGGCTCCCACAGAAAAACAGTAATCAGGTGTTTACTAACTGAGCGACTAGTTAATCTGCTGTCCCGAGAAGCTGTGTGGAGTAGCTGGATTGGCAAGAAGCAGACCCTCTTAAAGGCTCTGGACAAATGTGCTGCACAGCATGTCCCATTTTAAAATGCTTTCACCCCTTCACACTGCTGCCTGTGATCCTCTTCACACACCCCTAATCCAGGCACCTTCCAAAATGCAGGCGCACTCACTCAACACCCTTTCCTTGTGGAACCTCAAGAGGAACCAGAGTAAGCAGGACAGTAACAAAGTGGGGTCAGACTAGTGGGACTCCTGAAGTCTGGGATGACCATGCTGAGTGTGGTCTGACTGGGGAACCCTGAAAAAACAGGCAGCAACAGCAATGTATTGAGCAGCAGCTGCATTACTGCAATCAAGAACTGGTAGTGTAGGACATGGTGCATACTTAACTGCGCTAAGAAAAACTTAAAGTGTCAGTTTCAGCGTTCTTAGAATGCCTCCATATGCCCAACAAGTCAGTGTAATAAACAAGATCAGTAGACCCACTTTTGTTCACTGTAACCAGGGAGCACTGTATTTTAAAGCTAATAAATCAAATGTGTTAATAAAGTAGTGCAGCAAACACTGTGGTGATGGAAGGGGCTCGGAGTCCCTCTTGCCTGCCCCTGCTGCCACATTATCAAAAAACTGATAAGAATAAAAAAAGGTCTCTGGGAAAAAACTAACAAAACTCTAAACCAAGAAACATGGGTTGACTTTTAAAAGAATAAGAAATAAAGTTAGCCAGGAAGTTAGGAAAGCAAAATCATTTTATTATAAGCAAAAAATAAATGAAACAACAAAGCCAAAGCAATATTGGTCACTGATACATACACTGACAATGCCTGTAAAAAATAAACCTGAGATTGTGATTAAGGAAAATGGGATCCCACAGAAACCAGCTAGAGCAGCAGACTTGCTAAAAGAATATTTTATAGATTTGCCTGACAGAGTAGATCAAAACAAAGAAATCAATAAGAAAAGAAGAAAATGGAGGCAGCAGTGTCTATACACAACATGAAAATGAAATAAAAGACAATATTTCACCAAAGTTCAGATATAGGAGAACCACAAGAACTGAAGTACTTAAAGCAATAAATAGACTAAAAGTGAATAAGGCTAGAAGATTAGGCAATACAGAGAACAGGTTACTGAAGGACTCCGCACCAGAAATATCTCAAATACTAGCAGTTATTTTTAATTGGAGCCTAAATGAAGGAACTTTTCCTCAGAGCTGGAAACAATCAAAAATAATACCGATTTTTTAAGGGAAGAGACCCTTCCAATCCTTCCAATTATCACCCTATAGCACTTTTATTAGCAGTATCAAAACTAATGAAGAGAATAGTACATGGACAACTGTACACATATCTTGAAAAATATAATAAACTAACTCAATTTCAATCAGGTTTTAGAAAGGGTATGTCCACGACCACCACACTCACAGACCTTCTTGATTTAGTGGCTTCACCATTAGGGGCTGCTAGGTCTGTGGGTGCAGTGTTCGTGGACTTATCTAAAGCTTTTGATTTAGTGGACCATGAGATCCTGTTAGATAAGACTAAAAGACATTGGAATAGCTGAGGAACCATGCACTTGGTTCAAGTCCTATCTAACAGGACACAAACAGTCTCTATTGGTAGTTTCAATCAGGGACTCAGCCTGTGGCATGTGGTGTGCCCACAGGGATTGATCTTGGGTCCTCTTTAGTTTTCAATTCACATAAATGATCTGCCTAGAAGTACGAAACATACAAACATTGGACTATGCAGATGATACAGTTATGGTATCGGAGGGTAGTGGTCCTGAGGAGGTGGAACACAACTTGCAGCTTGACATTTTGGGAATGCAGAAGTGGTTCATCTCCTCTGGTCTACAAACAAATAGCAAAAAAAACTCAAACCATGATGTTTAGTCCACTACGATGTGTTTGATGGGGCTTAAGACGGTCAGGCGCTATTCTCCCACTCTGCTCCGGGACCTCCGTCCCTTTCATTGTCCTCGGTTATCTGATGACGTTTTTAACAACTGTCGAAAAGCAGGGATAATGAGAAGGCGTGTAGGGGATGGATGGGCTAGACAGAGTGGGAGAATGGAGAGGGGGTGGGCAGATAGGGATAGTTGGGTCAAGGAGACGCCCTGGGGCGAAATGGGTTCAGGAGAGGGGTCCTCCTTGCCTGATTCCCATACCCAAGGGCCCCACAGATTGTGGGCAGGTACTGCGATCCTCTCTGAAAACCCATCCAACTCGGGCGGTGTTATGTAATGCCAGGTCGATTAGGAACAAGACTGCTATTATTGCAGATCTTGTTGCAACATCTGACCTGGCATGTATTACCGAGACCTGGCTGGATGAGAATGCAGGTCCTATTTTAGACTCTGCTGCTCCAGCTGGGTTCTCGGTAATGTACCATCCGAGACTGGATCATAGAGGCGGGGGAGTGGCCATCTTTTTTAGATCAGATCTGAGTCTTGTGGAGGTGCCAGTGGGTAACACCAGATCCTTTGAGTGCATCCAGGCAGCAGGTGCAGAGCTCAGGATTCTCCTCATATACCGTCCACCCAGTGATGGTGGTGAATTCCTGAAGGAGTTCGCGGACTTCATCGTTGACATGGCACTGGAGTCGCCTAGATGGTTAATACTGGGTGACTTCAATGCCTGGGTCGACGATGAACTCTCGCACTTTGGAAAGAACTTCCTCCAACTTGTGTCTATGTTGGGCCTGTCACAGGTAGTTACCTCTGCTACCCATATAGGTGGACACTCTTTGGACCTGGTGTTCCTACTGGATTTGGATGTCTCACATTTGGAGGTGGAACCAAATGTGTGGACAGACCATCACACCATAAGATTCAGTTTTGGGGCACCCCCTAATAGGTCTGCTCCTACGGAGATGGTCCAGTATCGCCCTTTAAGGGGAGTAAACCCAGAGGGCCTATTGGCGGTACTGGACCTATCGGGTGTTTTGGATGAGAGCATGGGTCCAGGGGACCTGGTTATTGCCTATAACAAGGCGGTAACCAGGGCCCTGGACAAATGCTCCTGTTCGTGTTCGCCCACTCACTCAGCGCCCAAAGACTCCTTGGTTTGATGAGTCTTTGAAGGAGCTGAGAGAGGGGCGAAAGCTAGAGAGGCATGGTGGAAATCTTGCCTGGATGCTGACAAACTTAGATTGATGGATCATTATGTTCTCTATCAATCAGCAATATCCCGTAAGAAGGCAGAATTCCTGTCCAGGAGATTGCTGCTGTCCTGGCTCGACCGGCTCAACTTTTTCGGACTGTTGACAGACTGTGAAATCCACTCTGTCTACAGTCTGGAAGAATTTTCACAAATAAAGTGTGATGAGCTTGCTCGATTTTTGCTGATAAGATTGCCAGCATTAGGTTGGATATCAGCCAAGCTCACTCTTCAAGGGTTTGCAGTGATCGTGAGGGAAGCAAACACCTGTGTCACCTGGTCTGACTTTGGTAGGCGAATTCATGGACATTGTGAGGATTGTCAGACTGTGCGTCCAACCAGCTGTAGTTTGGATCCGGACCCTCGCCTCTATTATTGGGTTGCGTAGATATTATCTGTCCGACCATTGCTGAAATTGTCTGGAAATCTTTGGAGCAGGGATCTTTCCTGAACCCTTAAAGGAGGCGGTCGTCCACCACTCCTAAAAACCTTCATTGAATCCTGACTGTCCAGCTAACTACAGACCTGTTTCTAACCTGCCCTTTTTGGGTAAGGTTATTGAAAAGGTGGTTGCACTGCAACTGGATGACCATCTTACAAATCACAATGTCTATGATACTCTTCAATCGGGATTTAGGAAAAGACATAGTACTGAGACTGCTCTTG
Organism: Neoceratodus forsteri; assembly: GCA_016271365.2. Classification (NCBI taxonomy): domain Eukaryota; kingdom Metazoa; phylum Chordata; order Ceratodontiformes; family Ceratodontidae; genus Neoceratodus; species Neoceratodus forsteri. The sequence continues at coordinate 1,326,794,669 of CM057452.1, forward strand.
TCCGGGTTCTAAATGATCTCCTGATAGCGAGAGATCAAAAGGCTTGTACTATTCTAGTCCTTCTTGATCTCTCTGCAGCATTTGACACTGTGGACCATGATGTGCTTTTGGAACGCCTACAGTTTTATTGTGGACTGTCTGGTACGGTTCTGCAATGGTTTCAATCTTTTCTCACAGGGCGGTGACAGAGGGTTATCACTGGAATTTATTCCTCTGATGCTGTCTCTTTGCCTTGTGGGGTTCCGCAGGGTTCCATTTTGGAACCCATGTTGTTCGCTGTCTATATGCTGCCATTGGGAGACATTATTAGGCAATATGGCTTAGGTTTTCACTGCTATGCAGATGATACCCAGCTATATTTGTCCTTTAGTCCTGGGCAAGAAGATGCAGTCTCTATACTTAACAACTGTCTATCCGAGATCAATGATTGGATGAGTGCCAGCTGGCTAAGGTTAAACCTGGATAAGACTGAGGTGTTGGTGGTGGACCCAGGTCACCTTGAGGCAGGTTGTAGGGCTGGTCTCCTTTCGGGCGTATGGATCGATGGTGCCCAACTCTCGACCTCAGACCGGGTGCGTAACCTGGGCGTTATTATTGACGACAGATTGACGCTGAAATTTCAGGTGTCTTCTGCTATCAAATCTTCCTTTTTCCATCTGAGGAATATTGCTCGGGTGAAACACCTTGTTCCTCCGGCTGACCTTCTGACTTTGGTCCATGCCTTTGTTACTTCTCGCCTTGATTACTGCAATGCCCTGTACCTAGGGCTGCCAGGGGTTGATATCCACCACTTGCAGTTAGTGCAGAATGCAGCAGCCAGGCTTTTGACTGGAACATCTATGAGGAATCATATTACGCCTGTGCTGCGTGAGCTGCACTGGCTGCCGGTTCAGTGGCGGATCACCTTTAAGGTCGGGTTACTGACCTATAAAGCCCTACACGAACAGGGACCGTGGTATCTTCAAGATCTGCTTGTTCCCTACTGTCCCTCTCGCTCACTCCGCTCCGCCGGCGAGGGATTGCTAGAGGTTCCCAGGGTTCATTTAAAAACTTCGGGAGCACGAGCATTTTCTTATGCTGCCCCTACCCTGTGGAATTCTCTACCTCGTCGGATACGAAGCTGCCTACCGTTGAGAGCTTTAAGTCAGAACTTAAAACTTATTTATTTCAAATAGCATATGGGGAATGACTCATTGTATTTTATTGTAATTATATTATTATTTTTGTTGTTGTGTTATATGTATGAAATTTGTATGTATTTAAATTGTTCTATTTGTACAGCGCTTTGATATCGAAAAGCACTTAAAAATAAATTTTTACTTACTTACTTACGAAATAACAGAAAGAAATCTCCTAAATTGGAAATAAAAACTTTAGATGGCACAATTTAACACAGTCAATGAAGTACAAGTATTTAGGAGTCCACTTTGATCAGAATCTAACATTTGAACCGCATATTAAGAATTTAATAAATTAAATTAATATAAGAATAGGAGCACCAAGATGAACTTCATATTGCACAACAAAAAAATTTCATTTATCTATAGTAAATCAATTAATTGTGCCAGTAATTGACTATGGAAGTCACATATATGGATTCACAAATAAAACACAACTAGATAGATTAGATTCTAGCTATAACAGGCTAGCAAGATATGTGTTAAGTTGCGATTATCACACCAATCATTACACAATTTATGCAAGCTTGAGTTGGTACCCACTCGAAGTAAGGAGAAAAGCGTATGTGGGAAACCCAAATCCATGGAATGCTAAAAAACATACCTGTAAGCTTCTCAAGTAAATTAACAAGACAAGTCAGTTTTCAATTAAGAAGAAAGGGAGCCAGAGAGCTGATTATCCCAAAAAACAAATAATAACAGTAAAATAACCTTCCAGTATAAGGTAGCCAGTATTTGGAATGCAATTCCCTCACAACTTAGAAAGCCTGAACTATCATCATTTGCTTTTAAAACTGCAATGAAGCAGGAACTCAACTACAGATGTGAATGTAACAGGTAAAATAGCACATCAATTTAAGACCCAGTTTTATTGATTGTGATACATTAGGTAAAACTTGCCATTTCTACATATTTTTTGAATAATGTTTTTTGCAATAGTGATTGTGTCTGTCATGTTTTAATGTGTAACTCAATCTTAATGTACCATCATACAGGAATCACCTTGTAAATAGGGTATTCATAGCCTTAATGGTGAAAAGTTTTGACTCCTGTATAAATAAAGATTTTACTACTACTACTACATAGCTGTGGCTATACCAAACAATATGGACGTACATCCAAACATTTTGGCCAGAACCTACCCTATACACATCCTGCATAACCCTCAATGGACATTCCCTTCAAGAATCTGTCTGGGGCTGCATTTTCTAATTAATGTTCAATTCCACAGTCTCACTGAGCAGGCTATTTCAGTATTAATTGTCCTCTGTGTGAAATAATGCTTTAATGTTTCTCCTTGCCCCCCCCCCCCATTTTAGTATATGTTCTTAAGTTCCGCTTGCGCTCTCCAGCTCAAGCATCTGTGTATACCCCATCTTGTCTTTCCACTTTTCGGATTCAGAACATCGTGACAATGTCCCCTCAGCCTTCTCTTCTGTTGACTGAATAATTTGAGCACGCCCAAGCTCTACTCATAGCCCTTGTCCTCAAAGCCACTAATCAGCCTGGTGGCCTGTGCAGACTCTCTAGAGCTCTTCCATGTCCTTCTGTACTGTGACAACCAAAACTGGCTGTAGCATTTCAGCCGTGGCTCCCCATCACTGACCTGCTAATTATCCTTCACCTAATCCATTCCAATACTGCCATTTGCTCTTGACTGCCTGGCTTGAGCGTCCTGTCCACAATTACCCCTATATCCTTGAACATGCGCATCCTCATATTAAATCTAAGCCCCAATTCCTCCATCCATACTCCTAACAGGTGCAGAACCCCCTGTAGTGCATCCCACTATATCATTAGAAACCTTCAGCAGCCTGCTGCTGACCATCTCTATCAGATCACTGATAAGCAGGTTAAAGAGCAACAAGCCCGGCACTGCCCCCTGAGGTACTTCAGTCACTACATTCCTCCATTCAGAATGGTGCTCATCTACCACCACTGTCTATGTCCTACTTATCAGACAATTTTCTATCCACTCCCTGTACACTTTCTGGATTCCATAGGACACTGTTCTCTCCATGTGTTTTCCATATGGTACAGTGTCAAAGACTTGCTGAAGTTCAGATAAATTACATCCAACACCTGGTCCCATCCATCCCAATAGTTACTTTCTTGAAAAAGGCAACCAAGTTAGTTTGGTTGAATATACAGTACCTTTTATGAAGCCATATTTTATTTATTTTGCTTTTATTTACCAGGTAGGGTACCCTAGGCAAGTAAATGCTTATTTTGAGGTACAGGGTGAACATGTTTAGGGCTGCCAGTCTCTCCTCATTTTAGAGGCCCTGCATTACACCCTCTCTACTGCCTTAATGTCCTAATTGTCCTTTTTATATTGGGCAGCCCAGAACTGCACACAGTACTCCAGATGAGGCCTGGCAACCCTAGGTCGGGGAGAAAATCTGTTTGCTCAGCATTATGCTAGGTGTGTACTTCTGGTCAGTGGTGCCCAAGTAATTCCGGACACTAGAAGCAATAACTAAAAATGTCCAAACCAGGAATAAGATTCTAAAGTGTGGCTTTTATTCACATCAACACAGGAATAACAAAGCAAAGATGGACCCCCATAGTGCTACACTCACTGGCAGTGCAGATTTACAGAGGTCAGAGCACATCTTCTTCACTACACGAAAACCCTCAGGTTCTCAACAAATCTGGGCTCACATGGCCCAAACTGGCACTCTTCTCTTTGATTCCTTGACATGGCACCCTGGCCAGTACAAGGACACTTTTCCATATGGCATGGAGGTTGATGGTGGCTCCCAAAACCACCCATGAGCACTTTCTAGCTCTAAAGGGAAAAACATCCATAATCCCATGTCTGGGTGCTTTCTGGGCATTCATTTGGATACAACACCTTTCTTCGAACTACTGGTTGTAGATGCTATCTCCAAATGTTTCTCACATTTTAACATTCTACACTGTATTCAGGTGGTGTCCTGACTTAAGAAAGTTCTGTTAGTGGCTATGCCCATTTCCTAGACCCCCACTGTTTCAGATGCTTCCAAGCCATACACAAATTAAAAGTAGTGTACTTGGCTAGTCTTCTCATGACCCCACAGTAAGCAGATACTTTTACACAACTCTGTCTTGGTGAACAAGGCTCTATTTCAGAGCAGACTCACCGTGGTATGCAGGTGCCCCAGGGCTTCTTTCAAAGGAAACACTAATTATCTGGTACTCTCAGTACAATTCTCCCTTTCAGGTAGCTTTTCCCTTTCCAAGCAGGGCCAGGGGATTGCCCCTGAAATGCTGGAATTCCTCCCCATCCCTCCAGGGATGGGGCACTGGAACAACACATGGAACGGTCTCTATCACTTCCTTCTGGTCTCTTCAGTGTTCCTCTCTAGGGTGAGAACATACAACCCACTTTCTGATGTAGCTCTATAACAGAGCTAGGTTTTGAGGGGCTGTCAACTGCAGCACACCTCTCCCTCTGACTGCTGTGTCCAAGAGACTCCTCAAGACTGACTTGAAATCCCCAACGCTCTACAACTAACCCTTGCTGCTGCATTCCAATGTGGCTTATGCTGCTGTGAGAATTCTATGGTGATGTCATCACTCCAGCTCAGCTGAGACTGAAGGCAGAGTGAGACAGTGTGAAACCCATTTAACTGGTGTCTCACAAGCTGCCTTTCCCTGCCTGCCACCGGTTCTAAGTGGGATTCTAGTAACCCTGGAGAACAAGTGGGTTACACCTAAAACTAAGAAGAACTACAGTTTGTTATTTTTGTGTCCATTTTAGTGTACTTGTCACAAGTAAATATAGAAGAAGTAGGCTGTTGGTTAACTGGGATCTGCAGCTTAACCAGTAAGTAGGGAACTGGACAGACTGGGTGGGCCAAGTGGTCTTTATCTGCCATCAAAGTCTATGTTTCTATGTAGTGTTTCTCAGCCCTACTGAGTGTCAACAGCTGTTGGCCGTGCAGGACAGTAGAGAACTTAAAGAGACAAGCAGCCCTGGCAGCAGGGCCATGTTTGATCCACTTTGCCTTCCGGGGAACAGTATTGAGAGAGGCCCCTATGGTGGAAGCATTCAGGAGGGGCTGGAAGACTCATCTTTTCAGCTTAGTCTTTCCTGATGATGTTTTTAACTTATACAAATTTTAATCATTTAAATTGTTTGCTTATATAATGTGAATTATATTAGGGAGGCAGTATAGCGCAGTAGTTTATGGCTCTGAGCTGCAAACCTCGAGATCTGGGTTTGAATACCACAGCCCCCCTTGCATACTGTATGATACTGAGCAAGTCACTTAACTTCCCTTTGCTCCCAGGTTGCACCTGTAAACAAGCTTTCAGCTTAGTGTCTCTCTCCTGGTAAAACAAAGGTAAAAAAAAAAGAATTGTTTTTACTACTCTGTCAACTTTTTCTGCTGTACAGCACCCACAGGATTGGGCGCCAAAGAAAGAATTACTTACTAAAATGGGTGACCCAGTGCCCAGGAGGAATGAAATCCTTCTATAAGCATAGAAAGAAATGGTCCTGATCCAGCATACGCTCTGTGTCAGGGTCCAGGCACTGCTCAGCTTTGACTTCTTCCTTTTTTTACAGGAAGGACAAGAAAAAGCATTGATTGAAGTCATCCTTTGCAAGGCCTGCCATGAGATACTCAGTTTCCCAGAGTCCGAGATCCTCACTGTCATCACTGGGGACACATAGGGCCTCTAGTTCTCTATAGTCAGTGCCTCGAGCCCAGAGACCCCCCCCCACCTTTAAGTGAGGGCTCCCTTTTGCAGTTCAACCACTGGGCACTTTTTATTGAGCAGTGGGTGCAGCATGTGGCTCGAGTGGCACTACTAATGGAGCCAGTTCCTGGCCCTTAGGGGCCGCAGGACCAGGTAGTGTGCTCACGTCTGGCAAAAGCTTTTGGGTCCTTCCCAGGGGTGGCACCACCATTTGTCCCACTTATGCACTCCCCCCCCATTCTATTATGGGCTGGGTGGCCACAGTGCCATGGCCAGTCACTTTGGTGCTGGCTGTGTCACTGAACCCAGTTCTGGTGCCATGTTCAGTATGGGGTCTGGGCCCTTTGGGACCCGGCCTGGTGCTGGGTTCAGTGCTGCATGGGCTCACATGCCGGCAACCTTCCTGGTGCTGGTTCCAGCTCCACCTCTGTAACCAGTCCAAATGCCCCTTGGGGTTGGTGCCACCAGTATTGCTGCAGCCATGCACTAGATTGTCTGAACTGTGATACCATCCTCTCTTCCACACTCCTTCTGAGGAGGGTGGAGAGGGGAAGAAGTCAGACCCTGACCTCATTGTTTCCGAAGGTGGCGATTATGACTTCTCCTATAGCTTAGAGACCTCAGACCAAGCTCCTGTACCTGTGCCTCAGGAGGATCTCTCTTTCCAGGCTCTACTCAGAAATATGCACTCAGCATTGAATTTTGAGCCAGCAGCCACTGATCAGACTAAGCACTTCCAAATGGAGTTCTTAAATCTGCCTGCCTAATATGTAAGTCAGTTTGGTTCCTCCAATCCTTCCCGCATTAGAGGCTTTGATGCGGTTTGGCAAAGACCTGCTTTGCTGGCTGTTACCCCCAGGCAGCTGGACAGAAAATACACTGTTCCTTAAAATAAGGGGAGCAGTACGTTTGACTGACTGTTGAAAGACCGACATTCATTTGCCCGTCTCCAGAATCCAGACTCACTCAAAATACCACAGCATAATGAACAGAGTGCTGAAATCCTGACAACAGCAGCTTTCCAAAGGGAGAATGTGTACACCACAATATTACCTTTCTCTGACTTTAGGCAGACTGTTCCACCCAATAAAATCACACAGTTTCCCAACTATCTGAAAGTCAGGCTGTGGATTTCACTCGTACAAACTGGGTTCTGAACAGCAAATACCATCAAATCGGCTTTTTGTGTAAAGGCGTATAGTGTAAAAGCAGCATTCAAGCAGCAGACTTCATCATATAACCAAATAATAAAGTTTTATATATGTTCTTGATGTTTTCACTTAAATTAGCTGACCAGGCTAATGATGTTGAGCTAACTGTAATGGGAGGAGACGGTAAAGTTTTACTTGGTAGCGTTTACACAAAAAGATGACTTTAAGGTATTTGCAGTTCAGAACCCAGTTTGTACGAGTGAAGCCAGACTTTCAGATAATTACCGCTTAGGAGAAATCATCAGCCCGAGTGAAATCAGTGGCGCGACATTCAGGTTTTTAGGGTTTCAGGGTAAAACAGTCTGGCTAATGTTAATGTTACTGTTATCTACTAAAACACTTTAGCTAGTTTAACAATCATGCACTCGGTCACAACCAGCACCATAAGTACAGCCCTACAGTCGCACTCAGGAAATAATTTCAATTTAGCTAAATATGTACTATTACTCCCATAGCAATGTTGCTGTGCAGTCGGGATTTCAAGCAAATGGTAACATGAGCATCGGTCTTTTAATTCAGTGGGGAACTTGGAGACCGGATGTTGCTAAACGGTCTTTTGGGAGACGGACAAATGCAACAAACCCAAAATAAGCCAGTGTAGGTCACTAAGCCCATAGCTGATGCTATTGACATTCTCGCTGAGATGTTAAGCACCTTGTGCCAACCATAGATGATGGTTATAAGTCACTATATGTGTATGATGTGCAGAGATGTACATTACAGCACGTGCCATGAAAAAGCCTTCCTCCTTAGAGCGCCCATCTAAGCAGAATTTGCTTGTGGAGGCAGTCATGCATGAGGCACCATAGCCCCAATAATGTCTGCAGTACTTCAAGCCCTGAGGAGGGGTGAAATACCTCACCAGTGGACCCTGTGGGTGCGCGATATCACATGAGGTAGTCCCTGGGGATGTCTGGATTGGAAACAAGATGCCTCCACACTGCTCTAGATGCCTCCTCCATGGCCCTAGGTCAAAGAGGAATGACTACCATGTTATGTTGGGAATTCCAAGTAGTATCAATGGCAGGGCTACCAGACTGCAGCTAGTATCGGCAAGCATCTGGATCATCTTCAGCAAGAATCGCTGGTACAGGGTGTACTTAGAAGCACAAGGGAGCTGGATAGATGCTCTGTTGTTCTCACCACAGGACATTGATGGGGATGAGATGCTGCTTCTGGTTAGGGTCAGTACTAGAGAAAAAGGGGCTGGACTGGCCCTGTCTGACTCCCTATACCAAGCATCTAAGCCATCAAACCCATGTCCAGTGTTGCTCCCATGCCAGAGGCCTCTCATTGCCTATCAACAGGGTCATCCTTTTTAGGAATCAAAAAGGAAGGGGTTCAAACTCCACATTCCTGGGGCCTTGTCCTGGGCTGCAGAACTGCATAGGGGGGCATTGCTGAGGGAAGGGCCTAGCAGTGTTGCCTGAAGGGTTTCCTTCTACATATGAGGAGTGACCTGATCAAAGACCATAGGGGGAACCCCCAGGTGAGGAAAGTGGAGCCATACAATTCCCGCAGGGCAGCACCAGTCCTCACCTGTGGCAGTGACATCCAGCAGTTCTGAAGAAAACTCCATCTCCAGGCTGTCATCCCACCTTGAGTACTTTGGCCACAGCGAATAGCAACTGGAACTGGACAGTCCCAGGCAGCACCATGTTTAGACAGGAAAAGGGAAATGGTAAAGGATGAGGTGTAGCCCTATATGTCAGGGAAGGCACAGAGGCAGGTGAGAATGGAAACACCAAGGTAAGTAAAGGGGAAACAGAATCGTGGGTTCAGCTCATGGCATCCTCAGGCAAGAAACTATGGATGACGGTGATCTACAGACATCAAAGATGGGGGAAGAGAGAGATAAGGAGCTAGGGACAGAACTAGAAAAGGGGTGACAAAGGGGGAGGTGGTGATGGTGATGAGAGATCTAAAACCTGCCAGATAATGACTGAGTCATTACAGTGGCTAGGAGCTCCAGAAGTCATGCCCTACTTGATACACTGAAGGACTGCCTGCTGGTGCAGCTGGTTAAGTAATCCACTAGGCAGACTGCCATTCTCGATGTGGTGTTCAACAACTCTGAAGCAGTAGGAGTGAGGGTAGGGGAGCCACTTGGGTCCAGCAACCATAAAACCATATGGTTTGACCTGGCCCTTGGGACAAGTAAGCCCTCATCAATGGCTGAAGTCCTAGATTTCAGAAGAGCAGCCTCCAACCAGATGAAGGAGCTGGTCCAGGACAAGTCAGTTGGAGTGGACAGCATCAGGGATGTGAAGGAAAGATGGGAGACCATCAAGGGAGCCATTCTTGAGGCAAAAAATCTTACATGAGAAGGATAATAAAAAGAAACAGGCACAAGAGATCAATATGGTTCTCTGGAAAGGTCAGTGAAGTGGTGAGAGCCAAATAGAAGGCCTTCGTCAGTTACAAGGAAAAACAAGGGAAGGAAGAATGGGGAGACTACCAAATAAAAATAAGAGAAACCAGGAGGGTGGTCAGAGAAGCAAGGCAGACACAGAGCTGCAAATTGCAGAGGGGAGCAAGGGAAGTAAAAACAGTTCTGTAGATGCATTAAGATATATTAGGGGAAAAAGAAAGAAGGGAGCAGAAATTGTTAGACTAACAGTGGCAGGTAAGGTAATTGAGGAGGACGGGGAGAAAATAGCCATTCTTAACTACTCCTGCTCTGTATTCACAAGGGAAGGCAGAGATGCTCTGCCAGAGAGTGGCATTATGGCAGCTGTAATGGAGATCCTGAAATAATGCAGCAAGTATTTACCAGCGAAAGGGCTCAGAGATGGGGGCACTGTGGAGCCTGAGCAAGATGGCCACTTGGGATTAAAGCTCTACACACAGAGTAAGCAAATTGATTTAAATGTTTTTTTTAGCATTCCGAAGAACTTAAATGGTACTCACAAATGCCGGAATATTTCCTATATAACATAGGAAACTCAAAGAAAGATAAAACTTTGCAAGACAGCGCTAAAGACAAAACTGTTTCTGGCCCTCTGACCATGAGGTCTGTCCCAGTCTTCAGGCTCTTCTTCCATGCTGGAAGAAGAGCCTGAAGAAACTCTGCAAAGTTTGGGAGTGAAAAGTGGTTATCAAATACCCACCGTTATGAGACTGGATGAAAAATATGATATCCTTACCAATAGGATGATCAATCTAAAAATTTAACTTACTTTCATAAAAATGGAAACAGTGGATGCCAAGAAATGTTCTGAGGCGCCGTGGGTGCTACTGCGACCATCATCAAGGAAAATCTCCATTTAAGATCATGACTGGAGTCCCTCGAAAACCAAGCTTGAGCCTCCAATATTAGAGTGATTGTAATGCCAGAAGGGTGTGAAGGAGATGATTTAATGTTGTTTTAAAAAAAATGGCTCGAGCAACAGTTACGAAACAACATCTCTGAGAAATCACTGAGCATACAGAAAGCCTATTGAGTGATGACAAGGTGCAGGCCTGATAACCCAAAATGCCATGAGCTATGGTGATGGTCATGGATGGAGTGGGCTATAAAGATTTTATTCTGGCTCTGGTGAGGAGGAATAAAACGTTGTTACGGGATGGCCAGCAAGTGCAGTTATAACAGGACATTAGCTTTACAACCGGTCAGAAAAAGAAACATACTGATAGTCCTGGCCTGCCTTCGAAATGCCAATCAGGGCAGAGTTTATTTATTCTCATACCCTACTGAGGCATTAAAGGCAGCCCAAAGACATGCTCCTGTATGAGAGGACTCACACCATTTAGAACTGGAACCTGAAGGAAAGGAAACCCGACTGACCTGTTGTTATTTTTTTCTCAGGTTTGCAATACATCATGTTGGTTGCTAAACAGGAGGCATGACACCTGGTTGTTAGAACTTTAAATACTCCACAAATATCTGGTGTTTTGAGATGCGACTTAATCTCATGCCACTTTAGTGAATGTTACACCTGTTCAATTTCTAGTTTAACAATGTGGGTTTATATGAATCTCATTGTTTGTGAGTTTTATTACTGGTTTACTACTTTTAAGGGAATGTACCCCCGTCGCATAGTTATTTTTTTTTCCTGCAGCTGACTTGTTGAAATAATTAAGTGGAAGAGCTTTATTAAAAGTAGTTCTGGTTTATTTTTTTAAAGCAATGATCCCTATGTGAAATGAGCCTTAGGGTGCTTATTTTGGTATAGCATACTACTCTGATGATCCCTACAGGGAACAGAGACTTTTGAAGAATGTTACTTTTAAAAGACAATATACATATTTTTTTATCATGCTGCTCCTGGACTCTAAAAACACAGCTAAGTGAACTGATATAAACTTAGGGATTTTGACATGTTGCTATAACCTCGAAAATGTATCAGTCGAACACTGACATTTAAAATCACATGTACTGTATTAAGAGGTGTGGCACCCTCACTGCGTAACTGGGCCACTTATTTGTATGTCCAATGTCTGGAGTATTAAGCTGTGTGTATCTTTATAAAAATAATAAATATACAGTTTAAAAAAACTGGTTCAGAAAAGGCTAGCAGTCCTAAAGACAAATACAGCCCCAGGGCCACAGTGGATGCATCTGAGGGTGTGCAAGGAATTGGTAACAGAACTAACTGAACCCCTGGTAGGGCTGTTCAACAGCACAATTTATACAGGGTAGTTCCAAAGGACTGAAGGGTAGCGTACATAGCCGCAGCTCTATTGGGTAGTAGATATAGTCTTGGCTCTATGGGGAGGGGGCAAGAAGCAACTGGGTAACTACAGGCCTGCTGTGACAGGCTTCAGTAAGACCCTGTCCCATTTGTTATTCAGAGAGAGTTAAAAGGCAAGGCTCTACTTCATACTCTCCTATTCTGCCACTTTTCTGCCTTTTGCCCATCTGCACAATCAAATTTTCTGTGGCACCTAGGAATTGGCCACTCTGATGGTCCTACAGTTTCCCTCTGTTAACTCTCTTCTTTCACTTCTGGTTTCTATTCTTTCTCCTCTTACTTCTCTGTGGTTAAAAAATATATGTGAATGTTTATGTGAAACTGGGATCCCTTGGTTTGCAATTGTATATAATTATATTGTTGAAATGATTGCAAAAAGCTATTTGGGTTTCTTAAAAAGATAACAGTTTGTAATACAGGGGGTTGACCTTGAGATGTATTTTGACCTCCACAGGCTTGTTTAGGGAACTGTCAACAGGAAACCGGCTCTGGAACAGAATGTTCTATTTTGCTGCACCTGTTAAAGGCTAGATGTGATCTTCAGGCTGACCTCAGGAAAGAAACTGACAAAGTTCTGGTACATTTTGTGATTAACAGGAGAAGCAACTTACAACAATCAGGATGTACAGTTATGCAGAATTTAAACTGCCAGGAAATGACATCTTATAAAAAGAGAGCAATGTTTTGTTTAGGGAATGACAGAGAGACTGAGATTTAAACTGAGAGAGAGAGAGAGAGAGAGACTCTCAGACATAGGATTTTCTTTCTTTGTACTGCCTGCAAGAAGAGCTGTCCAGTACAATGAATTTTTTTTTATTTTTTTATTGTTATTGATAATAAAACACCACTTGCGAACTGTATAACTTCTCCTGTTCTGCCTATGCTTCCTGAGCTTGACATATGCCTCTAAGACACCTGTCAGTCTTACCTACATTGTGGATAAACTGATGAAGACACTAGTCAAAGAGGACTACATAAACTATCTGTATAGCAATTTACTCCAGGATAATAAATAGCACAGGTTCATAGCATGGAGGTTTTGTCAGACCACTCTGACAGAATTCTTTGACTGGGTAACAAGGGTAATGGAAAAGGGCTACTCTGTGGATTTACTCTACTTTGATTTCAGCAAGGCTTTCGACTCAGTGCCTCACAGATGGCTGCAGAAGAAGCTAGAGGATCTGGGTACAGTGAAGGACACAGTTAGACTGGTGAAAAACTGGTTGGAAGGGAGACAGCAGAGGACTGTAGGTAGAGTCAACTCAGATGAGAGGTAAGTCACCAGTGGGGTGCCAAAAGATCTGTTCTTGGCCAAGTCCTTTTCAATATGTTCATCAGTGACATGGGAGAAGGAATCCAGGGCAAGATGTGTCTCTTCACAGATGACACTAAGCTCTGTGGCAGGGTAGATAGCGAGAACAGAGGTCAAGGAGACTCAGAGACTTACAAAGGCTAGAGAGGTGGTTAGTGGTTTGGCAGTTGAAATTCAATACCAAAAAGTGCAAGGTGATGCACATACGGAATAAGAACCCCATGACAGAGTACTGGATGGGGGTAAACTGGTCACAACCTCTGAGGAACGAGGCCTAGGGGTCATCATCAGTGACCCCCTAAAACAATCAAACAAGTGTAACGAGGCCTACAGTAAGTCAAACAGGATGCCTGGTGTATAGGAAAGGGTACTGGCAGCAGAAGGAAGGAGGTATTACAACTTCTCTATAGATCACTGGTGCGGTCTCACTTGGAGTACTGTGCCCATTTCTGCAGTCCTTACTTAAGGAAAGATAAGGCTGGAAATAGTGCAATGTAGGGTGACCAAAATAATTCATGGCCAGCAGGGCAGATCTTACGAGGATCGTCTCAAGGCACTGAACATGTACTCGCTGGAGCCCGGACGAGAGAAGGGATATATGATAGAGACCTTCAAGTTCCTGAAAGGAATAAACAAGGTTAATTGTGAGAAACTATTTAGCATGAGTAGTGGATAAAGAAGACAGAGGCATGAGTGGAAACTGATGAGCAGGAAGCTCAGGAGGAAATAAGAATGTTTTATTTTACATAAAGAGTGGTGGCGTCATTGAACAATTTGCCTGCTGATGTGATGAACGCCAAAACTATCAATGGTTTCAAAAACAGCACAGATAGAGCGAAGGCTTTGTGGCTGCTCAGGGTGGTAGCAGTAAGACAGGGAGCATGGGGGTTGAAAGTGTGGTTTAGAGCCCTGTATGGACAGGTTTGTTAGGATTTATAGGCAGACTGGATGGGCCAATGGTCTTTTTCTTCTGTCACTGTCAATGTTTCTATGTAACAGCATGGTTGATGCCAGAAAACAAGGTGTCCACCGATGCACACTGAGCATACAGCTGTGGCCTTGCCATCAGGAACATCTACTGCTCAGGGCAGGCAGACTGTAGAGGGTTTGCAGTCAATGGTTGAGAAGGAGACATGCTGAGAAGAAGTCAGCTGTCCACCAGATCCATCCACCAGTGACTGTGATGCCTCAGTGTAGTGAAGTTAAGGAGAACGCCATACTTCCACAGAACCAGAGGTCATAGGAAGAGGCTCAAGGAAAGGCCTGGAGACCTGGTCTTGGATGCACGTGTGTGAGGACTGCCTTCAAAGCTGGGGATCGGGCAACCTCATCTCAACACATGGTTCTCAAGGCTATGGCAGTCCATGGTGATGCAGGCATCGAATGCATCCACATCGTGCTGCAGTCCAAGACAGGCTACACAGGTCTGATGCCATTCCGGAACAGGAATCAATTTCCCCACAGGGACAGCAACACATAATGGGTGGCTGTTGGACCGTCTTCAAAGACTCCCCCCCTCCTTTTGTTTTTAATCAGACTTTGGCATCGTATTACAATAACAGACAGGCGACACTGCAAACAAAAAAGAATTACAGGGATGTAGGAGAAATAAGCGATAAGGTGCACTGTGGTGCTGCACTCCCCGGGTGTGCATTCAATAGCAGAAAGAATAGCACTGAGGCTAGTAAGAAGCTGGCAACAGTTATTGGCTGGCACGTGGCACCACATGGGAGTGCTCAGGCATCATGCCCAGTTTCCGTGGCTGCCCCCTGGTAAAATCTTTGCCTCCATGAGGTCCTAGTGCCACCAGTCCAGACTCATAAGTGGGAATCAATGGGGGAAGATGGATTCTTGGAAGATCTGTTCCTTTCAGTGGAAGAAAAAATCTGAGTGCAGTGGGTGTGGAGCTGGAAGACCACATGGCTGGGTGGGTGGTAGAAGAAGTCAAGCTTGAAAACTATTCTGGTGACTGAGCATGCTCAGTGGTAGACTGCCAAACTGTGGACAGTGAACTGAATCTAGAAGAAACTTAAAAAGTCTGCACTAGGTAGCCAGTGATCACTGATAGCAACAGACCTTTCAAGTTGAAAAAAATCATGGTACTC
This sequence comes from Neoceratodus forsteri, assembly GCA_016271365.2. NCBI lineage: Eukaryota > Metazoa > Chordata > Ceratodontiformes > Ceratodontidae > Neoceratodus > Neoceratodus forsteri. The sequence goes on from CM057452.1 coordinate 1,326,809,858, forward strand.
ACCACCTGTTAACAGAGAACATGTGGGAGCTGTGAATATTGTGTGCAATTCCTTTATTAGGTGAAAGTTACACAGTCTGTGTAGTTTTGTAGAATGGGAGAAAAGGCAGACTCCCTCAGAAGGTGATCTACCTGAAGTGCTTCACATTATCAAAGCTGCCTACTCCATCCTATGATGTGCCACTTAAATTGTGTGACCTAAAGGTATTCCTCTGAAGGGAGTTGGACTATCAGTAATTAATGCTTTAGTCAACCGTGCCACTAACTTCAAAATATATACGTTACTGTACAAAGATTGCCATTGAAGAAAATGGTCAGGAATTACCCAAATAGCCAGAAAAAGTGTAACAAAAACAGTTATGTACTCATTGCAACAGTAGGTTTTTGAGAGACTCTCTTATCAAGTCACCCTATGGAACTATATTGCATCACCGCTAAGAGCCCGTGGAATGTTTTGCCCTCATTGTCGTGTGCGGCCCCCTCTCTCGTCAGTTTCCCTACTGAAGATTATGCTCTGAGGACTTATAAACTAGGGAACTGGTAGAGTGAAACAGCACCCAACCCCACACTAGGTGACAGGGAGTGCAGAAGTCACAGATATGGGAAAGCAGCACAATTAAGAAAAAACATAAGAGGGGATGGTAGGAGAGGTGGCATGACCTGATGAAAGAGATTCTCTTGAAGATTTGTTGTTACGGTGAGTACGTAACTGTTCTATCTTCTTCAAGGATATCTCCTTCAGCAGGTCACATCTATGGAACGAGTCCCAAGCCATACCGGAAAACCCACCAGGGCAGGAGGAGTATCATGTAGATATACTGTGGTACGCCCCAGTACTTGAAAGGGCCTGCACTGGATTCCCCCCTCTGTAAAATAGCCAAACTGACAATTCTGATAGGTGATTCTGTTTGATTCTGATAGGTACCAGTGTGGCTCAGTTGGTAGCACATCTGCCTCTGGGCCAAAAGGTCATGGGTTCTAGTCCCACACTAGGACTTGGCCCAGAAGTCCAGAAACCCTGATCTAGGCATAGTGTCCTATACAGATGCCCGCTGCTGCAGCCCTGGCAGAAGCATCTGAAGCATCATATACTGATCTTATAAGATGTTTGCCCACCTGATTGGCTGCCTCCAGGATACATTGGAGTCCCTGTTTCACTGTGCTTTCTGGTAACCCCTGGGCAGCAGTGTGCACTTTATGCCACAGAATGTGTTGATATTTCACCATATACACAGTCCAATATAATCTGCACTCCAAGCTCCCTGATGAAGGGTTACGACCAGAAGCACCGGGCCAAGTGGTGTGCATGGTGATTGCCTATAGGCACATTCTGTAAGAAGCAATAAAGCTTTGGAATTTGGTGAATGTGCTTATTTTTCCTTGAGCTTGGAGTGCAGATCATATTGGACTGTGTGTGGATGTTTGAGCTGGCTGACCCCGATCTGCACCCACCGAATTTAGGGTGATTCGCAGTCCTACCCTTGGACTGTACTTCACCATATAGGCTTGATACTTAGAAATTCTTAAGCCTAAAGAAGCAGCTGCATAGGTATGCTTGTCAAGGGCATCTAACCTTCTAGATTCCCTGTCCACAGAGTGAGAACAATGGCGAGTGGAAGCCCAAGAATAGTGGTGTTCGGGTGTTAAAATCACTGCATCCAACTCAGGTTGAGTGGCATAATACACTTTAGAGGGTGGGGGGCAAGTTTTGCCTGCCTTCCTGGGAACGGGTGGGACCTCATTAGGTCAGTATCAGACCACAGATGTTACATCCTCCAAGACTGGGTAAATAGAGGGTATAACTACAGGAGGGGCCGCAGGGGCCTCCAAGAAGTCAAAAAGATCTTGTTTCAAGGAGTCTTTCTCCTCCCTTGAGAAGCCCACTGTTGCCTGTATGTCTTGTAGCATGGACATAAAGTACAGCCCTCTGGGTGTGACTGCGGAGTATAAACTAGAGTCCTCACTATAGGAGGTTGGAGACGAGTCTACTGCCATCCGATTCTGAGATGTCCCATATCCTTCATCTCAGCTCAGGAGGGAAGTATGTGGTCAAGTATTGACATGTCCGCCGGCAATAAGAGGGGTCACGGTGGCGATGCCTGTGGTAATGGAGGATTCCTCTTCCCCAACTCAGAAAGCATGTACCTTCCTGACAAGCTAAAATGGCTGCTGATACAGCTACAAATACCAATACAAGCAATGCAATAAATACCAATTACGAGTTTCTCACATTTAGAGAAACTGAAGGTGCAGACATTGTGTTTGACCAGGCAACATGTGATTGTTTATTTGCATCTGTGACCAGCACGAGTGCGGCATTCAAAGTAGATGGGATAAGTTTAGAAAATCTGATAAAGAGACTGATACGATGCCAAATGCATGCTTTTTCATTATCTCACTACTGGAGAGAAAGGAAAATTCCGAGAGGCTTGAGGATCCAGATACTGCCAGCATATTGGCTGGACGATCCCATTCTTATATAAGATTGGGAAAGAAAATTGAACAAAGCATCAAGTGATTTAATATTGAGCCTAATCAAAAAAGCTAGAAGAGATATAGAATCTGTGCAAAAATAGATTGAGCAGATGGAGATGGAAATTAAACAAAGTATGGCAACAACAGAAACAGATTTATTGTTTAGAAAAATAGACTCTAATATGTAAATGTCAAGAAGAATTAAAAGATTACAACTTGGGGAAGCATGAACGAGATGATAAAGACTATGCTAGAGGCCAAGTTTACAACTGGCAATGTACAACCAGACAGGAACCGTATAGATACAAAGGAGAAGCACAGAAATTCAGGGTGACTAACTCTGAATCATCTCCAGAAAGTGATGTGGAACAGAATAGATCAAAAGTTTTTTTAGGACAAGTGGGGGAAGGGGACCTCACAAGGAACCAAGCCACCCCAGTCTTACCCCCCACAACAACAGTACTACATGGACAACACAAAAGCAGAACGAAGAGAGGGAAGGGGAAATGGAAGAGGAAAAAACATAGGCAGAAGGTCTTGGCAGCAATCAGGACCACCCAGGAAGTCCAAATGGAACAACAAATACCCATAATAAATTTAACAGACACTCCCCTAAATAAAGAACAGGAGAGAGTACTACAAAAAGGGTTGTTGTATGTTGCAACTGCTAATATAAACCCCCTTCCAAGTGCGTATTGATCTGTATAAATTTTATCGACAACTCCATCTGCATTGTTTCTTTGATAGGCCAGAACAGGTACACCTGCAACAGCAAGTAATGAATGTACCAGGGTTGCCAACTTCGAGTCCCACCACAGCTGAACATGTCAATACGACACATTTGAGGGAAAAAAAATCAGTCTTTTGCCCCCCTTACTTATTCAAACCATGCAGTGAACACTTTTGAATCTATGGTAGATAAAGAAGTTGAAGAGATTTTGTCAAAAAAGACAAAGTAAATGGAAACCTGACAAGGAATGAACGCAATGCGCTGGAGCAGCTTCAAAAAGACTTAGATCTATTGATAAAACCAACAGACAAAGGGGGCTCGACTGTGATACTGGGTAAACAAAAATATGAGAAAGAAATGGAAAGGCAATTAAATGATGTAAAATATTATAGGAAACTTGATGGAGATCCAACAGAACAAATAAAAATAAGAGTGGACGACTTCATCAAATATGGAGAACAACAGGGCCAGTTAAAACAAGAAGAATGTAATTTCTTAAAGAGGCCAAATCCAATTAAACTGTGTATGTATTTGTTGCCTAAAATTCCCAAAAATCTTAAAAAAAAACCCTGGGAGACCAATTGTGGCTGCTACAGGCTCAGTAATGGAGCCATTTTTACAACTGATAGACTGCCACTTACAGCCTTTGGTTCAAAAATTAAGGTCCTATATCAGAGATACCAATGATGTAATACGTTCACTGGTGGAGGTACAAGTTAATTCGCATACAACTTTGGTTACTTTCGATATCGAAAGTCTCTATACAAATATACCACGTGATGGGGGGCTGGAGGCTCTACGTCACTATCTGAACCAACGGAGTGACATAGAGAAACCTGAAACAAATTTCTTGGTTGATATAGCAAGAATGGTGTTGGAGTCAAATTATTTTATATACCAGAGGAAGTTCAATGGTACTGCGATGGGCATAACTTTTGCGCCTTGTCTAGCAAGCCTATATGTGGGTGTCTGGGAGGAAAGCTTCTTGTATGAGAATGGACTATTTAAGCAGTATGCCACATTTTGGAAGAGATGTATAGACGATTGTATTATGCTTTGGAAAGGCCCTATGGATGAATTAAATCTATTGCACCTTATGAATCGGGCAAATGTGAAGTTAAAATTTAGCATGGAAAATAGTGAGGCATCTACAAACTTCCTGGATTTAACTATGTGCAAGGGGGAAATAACATCTGCACTATGATGTTCAGGAAGCCGACTGATTGAAACAGTTTGCTGCACTATATAAGTAGTCATCCCAAATCGTTGAAAGATAATGTACCAGTGGGGCAGATGTATAGAGTAAAATGTATATGTAGTAAGGAGGGTGAATTCCAGAAACACGCTAAGGGTATGGGACAGAGATTTGTGGAGAGGGGGTATCCACCGGAAAAGTACTAAAAGGGATGGAAAAAGCAATCTCACAAGACAGAAGTAGTCTTTTAGTACCTAAAAAGAAAGAAAATATGGCACAGTCAATCACCTTTGTTACAACACATAACAATCAAAGTGGAGAAATATTGAATATCATAAAGAAAAATTGGAAGGTCAAACAAAGCTGTGCAACTTTTGAAAATAAAGTAGCAAGAACAACATAACAAAAAGGAACCAACATTAAGGATAGACTTGTACATAGTTTACATGAACAAGTAAACAGCCCGAACAGTACCTGGTTACCCCCCCCACCCCAAAAAGGAATGTTCGTTGTGGGCTCTGCGCTTAGTGTCATAATATGACCGATTCAGCAGTATTTAAACATCCACGATCAGGGAAGAAATTTCCCATAGCCTCTTTTATAAACTGTTCAACAACGTAATTTATTTATTGACATGCCCGTGCGGCTTAGGATATGTTGGCCAAACGAAACGAATATTAAGATACAGAATATGTGAACACAAATCAGCAATTTGCAATAAAGTTGAAACAATTGCAGCAGCTCGACATTTTTGTGCAGCAAACCATGGGTCACCAGCAAATCTTCATTTTACAGGAGTAGAAAAAGTGGAATTGGGAGCAAGAGGAGGAGATATTCAAAATAAACTATCCAAACGAGAGTCTTTTTGGATTTTTAAATTGGAGACCTTATTCCCTAAAGGAATTAATGAGGAACTACCACTTCAGTGCTATTTATAGTGCGGATGCTGATATGAGAGGTTTATAAACAGTGTGAAAGACTGTTTGAATCAGTCTTAGCATTACTGTAAGTAATAAGGGTGACTCCCACTCTGTGAGTATGTATGAGTTAACTGATTAAGAATGAATGTGTGTGCTTGAGCTAATCAGCTCTGAGGAAGCCTTACTGGCGAAACATCAGCTGATTAGCATACACATTGAGCATGTTGCTGCTGGCAAGCAATGGCTGCGGGAGCACTCAGTGAGTGCTGGCATGTGATTTATTTGTAGCTTTTCAACCAAATGTTTGTCCGCCTGTTTATGTAGTTAATTTTTTAAACTGCGACATTTGCACCTGTTTTGCACGAATAAAGCCCTTTGGATACAGCAAGGTAAGCTATGTGCTTTCTATAGTTTGTAGCAACAAACGGGGCATGGGTCAGTGCAGTAGCCCTTTAGAAGGTCGTTTGCTTCTTTCCCTTTTTCCTTCCTGACAAGGCACAGGGCTGGCAGTGTGGCTCCAGTAAGTTATTATGGGATGTCGACAAGAAGAGTGCAAGAACAGGTAGATTTTCAAGTGCCCTAGAAGGATGAGCTTGAAAAGGTCCTGTCAGCATGCCCTGTTGATAGCGCAGTGAGAGCTGAGCAGCAACCAAGGGTGGAGGCTGCGGGTGTACCATCGAATGGACCAACCCCGTAGCTGAAACAACCAATACGAAAGGATTATCAACAAAAAGGTTCGATGAAGGATTCATAGTCTGTGGTGACCATAATCTGTAATGTTGGTAGCTGTAGGATTAGTACAACAAAGGTCAGTGCGCATACCGTACTTAAAGGAAGTAAACACTCCAACGCTGGACAAGTGTGGAAGTGCTATGCCGTTTATTCACAGGTTAACTCAGAGGGAGCCAAAGCAACAAAACAAAGACATCAACAAAAGTCCCCGGTGCTTCGAATCAACTAAATTCTTCCTCAGGAGTGCGGGCCTGTCTGGCTGTTTTGACCTACATTCAGGCTCATCTATGTTCTACTCTAAATTAAAATAATAATTTTACCAGAGCTAACATGTCCACCCCTAGTAGAACTCAACACATATAAGGTCCCTATTAAAACTTATTGTAAAGCAGACACTGAAACAGCAGGGAAGTTACCAACATTACAATACTAGCAGCAATACAACTTCCTAACAGGCACAGTAGAGTAGCACTCCAAATGGCATCAGCAGCCTGGAGGCATGCTGACCCAGCATCCAGCAACCCTGGAGCCACTGAATGTACTGTAGGTCAAAACAGCCTGACAGGGAGAATACATTGGGCTGGCTAAATCAGAAACACCTAGTAAGGTTTCAAAACAGCACTGCCTCTCTCACCCCCATTGACAAGGAGATGGAATAATTGTTTTAAAGTGCCATCCTTAGAAATCACCGCAACTGAATGATAGGTGTGAATGATCTCAGCCTTTCACCAGATCAGAAACTTATTCAGTCTGCAAATCTCACAACAGTGTGCTATGTCCCAGCATCCAACAACCCTGGAAAAAAAAAGTCCACAACAAAAAGGCACCCCACAAAAAATTGTCAGCTTTGTTACAAAACCTGAAACACACATAGTCTGTAAAGCAATGTTTATTGAATGGTACTGCCTGTTTTACTTGTGAAAATCATTGCACATGATCTTTACAACTTTGGATAAATATGTCATATAAGCTTGCTAACAGGGAGTACAAGACTGAGTTTCTGAGATGACGACAGCAGCTCTTTATCGAAACAGGCTTTGTTGAACAGGTAGTGAAATCAGGGTTACTAAATAGCTCATAACTTTTAAATGAAGTAATGTCGAAATCTAGTTTTTGATATGAGATTTACTGGGGGTATGCTTATTCTAATTCTGCAATGTAGCACTTTTGGCCAGAGTGGTTGGTGTCAGTTGCTCTTTAAGCAGAAGCAGCCAATACCCACAGGAAATGAGATGTAGTATATTAGCTAGGCTATCCTGTGTAAATAAATTGCTTGTGAATCTCATTAGGATACAACGTATTAAAAGCACTATATAAATCTAAATTCCATACTATTATACAGGTCACACACTACAAATATTTGATTAAAGTATAAATACTACTGAGTGGTGCTAAGCTATCCTAACTTTGCCTTAATTTCTTTAATCTACTCAACACCTCTTTTTTAAACTTTTCCTCCATTGTATCTTCTGGATTATGGGGACATGCCAAGTGACAATTTGCATGATCAGCAACAGGGGACAACAGTGCACAACCAGCCTGTGTAATCGCTGCCAACCACAGAGCACCAAGATTGCATTTTACAATGCGTCTTCTTGGCATAACCCATCCATACCTAGTGTACCTATAACAGACCCATTATAGTTGGCATGACGTGCTTGAGAAGCAAAGGCAGTTTGCAAATAGCATGCATAAGCAATGTAAGACGACAGAATACATGTTTTTCTGTTCCTGTAACTCTCTCATAATAAATATGCATATATTTTGAAGCATAAAACCCAGTGCAAAGCATCATGGGTATGCAAATCCTTGTGCTGTGTGGGGATGCTAAAATTGAAATATCTAATATAAATGCAAGTTTTACACTATTGGAAACACAGAAACATAGACAATGTCAGCAGAAAAAGACCAAAGGTCCCTCTACTCTGCTAGAGTGCCCTATCTGTACCAGGACCTATTATACTCTAGTCAATACACTGCCATTAATCAAAGCACAAAAGTTACTAAAAGAGGCTGAAGTAATCTTTCTTATTTTGCCATACAGTCCTTCATTCCATTTCCTGGAATGTAGAAGCATACAGAATGCCAGCTTGCTTGATCAGCAACAGAGGACAACACTAAGCAATCAGCTCACGTAACCACTGCTGGTCACAGAAGAGATAAAACTTTACTGGCAAACAGAGATTTTGGAATCATCAGCACTGCTCATTAAACTCACTGAAGATTCTGTAGCAAATGAAAAAGAGATCAGAAGTGATCTACGGGGAGTGGTGCTGTGGAGCCCAAGCAAAATGGCTGCTAGGGTTTAAAGTTTAGCCATCAATAGGAACAAAAGTATAACATTTTTTTTTTTGTGCAACCTGAATGCAGCAAATGGAATAATTGTCAATCGGAAGACTAGTGGATACAGCACGGGTAATCCAAAGAAAAAAAAGGTTACCCAGGAGGGATCCAAGAGCAAAAACACTCCCAGACTGCCAGCCAAGAGGTCTGCCCAGAACCTGCTATATAGTAACCTGGGATCCCTGGAGAAGAAACTTTACATAGTCTGGGATTAAAAATAAACAGATTAATTTCTTCTGTAGAAGGCTTGGCTTCCAGGTTTGACTCTCTAACCAATAGAGTTACGGTCCTACAGTTTCATAAGGTAGAAAAAAATGGGCAGACTGGATGGGCCTTGCGGTCCTTATCTGCAGTCAACTTCTATGTTTCTACAGTATGTTTCTATGTTCCCTTTAGTCTGATGTAACCCTCATTAAAACGGCGGCAACAGACACTAGCAAATGATCGAAAGTGGCCTTAGGGGCTACGGCTAAACTTGTCATTGAGAACACTCATTTACAGTCCAGAACTGAGATGCTGGAGAATCAGCCAATCTAAGAGTGGTTGGACTGCCAGAGCGGAGTGAGTGTGACCATCTGGGACTGTTTGTAGCCAAATGGCTGGAGCAACAGCTCGGACAGACCCTTGTTGATCGCAGTATAAAAATTCAAAAGCCTACAGGGTTGCAAGAAGGGGCCCATACCTCTCAACTGTACCACATTACGGGGAATGTTCCTCATTTTACTTTACAAAAGCTCACTGTTCCACATTGTGAGGACTTGTCCCACATTCAGTGTTAACATTTTAAAACAAAAATATATAGTAAATGATGCACAAAATATATTATTCAATTAATAACAGACTTTCTGAATATAAATGCAAACATTTTAACAGTGTTCTGAGCTTCTTAGGTAAAGATTTGAGTAAGTGTTCCACATTTAGCTCATTTGTTCCACATTTTGAGAGGCAATGTTCCACATTTGTGGGACAAAAGGTTGAGAGATATGAAGGGGCCATCAGATGAATCTGGATGCACCTAGGGTAATTGTGCTGGTTCTGGACAGTGTGGGGATGAGGGATCTTGGTCTGGCCTTGGCTAGGCAAAAACGTACAGTACTTTACTGTATGCTGGGCAACAAATCAGGCTTTACCCTGATCTGAGCTATGCAACCAGGCAGGAGAAAAAAATGCTCTGATGACGTGCAAGCCATACTGTGAGAGGTGGGGGTGTCCCACAGAATGCTTTTTCCTGCATGCGTAAGAATCATCCATCAAGGCAAAGTATACATTTTCTGACCTTCTAGAGGTTCTAAAATGGACACAGTGACAAGTCCTGTTTCATCGCTGCTGGGAACATTGATCATAGTCCCAATCTGAGGAGAAAGAAGGCGCAGACAAGGGCTCAACCTGATCTGACACCCAGAGATAGATCCGACCAGGATTGCTGAGAGTTTCAGGTCTGCCACTATTTATGAACATTTCTATTGCTTGAGACTGCCGTTTGCTGTGGCACACATGTTTAGAAGGCCACGATAGCGGAGTTAGTGTTTTCTTAAATCTGGGCTTAAAGTTTATAATACTTTATTTTCTGGGCATAAATACTTTCCTCTAATTGTCTAAATAAATGTTTTTTGGGAAGCACCCTGATGCTAAGTGTATGAAAGTTAAAAAATATAAAGTTGCAAATTAGGGCCATGAAGGTTTGTTGTGTATTGAATGGCCTGGACATATAGTTAAAGTGCTGAGCTAAACCTCACTTCCGTTTTAAACCTTTAGGGTACTAACTACTGGAGAAATGCATGAATTTTCATTTCTTCTGGCAAGAAAATGAGACTGAGTTAAATAACTCTCTGGGTTTGTGTGTTTTGAGTAAGTCATATTTTCATGCTGCTCATGGACCCAATTTCACAGCTATATTACAGTTACAAGTTGTTCACTGGCTATCACAGCCTATAAGAGATACCCTCCTTTGATGTAGCTAACTGATGAGGCATGATTACGTTTTTTTAAGTGTGTGTATTAAGAGGGGCGGTGCCCTCGGTAGTGATAAATGCATTTCGTATGTACTTCATCTGTATTTTACATGTATATGTATTATTGATAAATCAATAAATATAAAGTAAAAAAAAAGTGATCTACAGAAGCAGCAGGAAACTGTGAACCAGAACACCAGCTGAATTTGACAACTACAGTAAGTTCCTAGGTGAGATCATTACTACAGAGTATCAACAAGCAAAATGAGAGGAATTTTTAAAGGGAAAGACTGGATTACCTAAGAAAATGAAATGCACATCAACGGAGTAGACTTCCTGGTTTCAAACTTGGATATCAAAAAAGGAGTCTGCACTCAAGAGCTAGCAAAAAATGGCATTTTTCTCTCCTAAGCTGGTCACCGGACTTCCATACAAATAGATATTCAGGCAGGAACTAAGCTCTGCAGCTGGAGATATCCAGCCCTCCACTTCCTGTTTCCATCAGTTTACTTCCTGCCTTTCAACTAGCAGATACTCTGCAGCAGAGCTCCGAGCATGTGGCAGAGCTAAAGACATCAGACTGTAAGTCACAAAGTTTTATTTCTTATTGGGATTGCTGAAGAAATGCAGCACTTTAGAGCACTCCTGCGTGGGTCCCAGTCTCAGCCTTGCAAGCTGCACAGACTGGCCCCACTTTATCATGGAGGTTTTTCCCGCAATTCTGGGCTCAACCCAGTGTTCATTCTAGCCTTGGAGTTCATCGACTGGTGGATTTCGTCGATGGGGGCTGTTTTTTCGGCGATTGGAACAATAATAGCATCTCAGTGCTCTGAGAGGATTCTCTCCCCATCGATGGCAGTGCCGTTTTTTCTCCCGTCGACAGCTGGCTCCCTATTTCAGCCTCTCATCGATGGTGGGCCTGCAGCTCTAATTCAGCCACTCACTGACGGTCCAGTGCTCTCTCGTCGACGAGCACGGCGGTTCATCAGAAGTGCTGCTCAGGACATAACGGAGCTTCTCACCTATGCTGCAGGTCCCACCCTCCCCAGCACTAAGGGAGCAAGAATTAACTGATCATGAAAAAGGCAGCAGTTTAAACAGCTCAGCTTTTTGTCCTTTAAGGGCCAGCAGCAGTGTTCCACTGGAGCTTCAGCATTCTTCTGGTCAGCCTTCCATTTTATCAGGAATCCTCCTGGGGAGAGGGGGATATGCTGAATCAAAGGGGATTAGAGTAATTTTCAGTTATGGCCTCAGACAAGCCTGCCGGGGCAGAAAATGCCAGCACTGCAAATCCCCTCTTCTAATCACCTTTGCAGGTTTGCTGTGCCTAAAATGTGAGAAGGCAGTGTCTGCAACTGGGGAGGATATGGCAGAGACCTCCCACGCCACAGCTTAGACTGACAGCCAGTGGACAGACAGGTCTGAGTGAGTAGCAGTCATCAGGTCTGAGAGAGCAGCAGCCACCAGGGAGACCCAGCAGTCTGCAACCCCCTTTCTGGCCCCAGACCTCACAAACAAGCTAAACAGGGCCTTTGCACTGGACCCTGCATGCTTCCACTGGCAACCTCCAGTGTCACCAGATGTGCGACCTCACAAAAAGGTGAAAAGAAAGATGATCCCGTCCTCATCTGAAGAGGGACAGCTGTCCTCACATCACTTTGATAACAGAAAGAAATTCCGATACAGGAGCAGATCCTCGGACAAGGAGGATCAGCATTCCCCACACCACAAGAGGAAGAAAAGATCTTGGAGCAGATCTAGGAGCACCCACAAGGGGAAGCGTCGCAGAGACTGTTTCCCAGGCTCCTCAGACTCAAGTTGTTGTTCTCCAGAAGAGGGGGAGCTAGTGGACTCATCCTCGGACTCGAATGACTCCCCATCCAGAAACTTTGACCTGGAGGACCTAGATTTTTTCATTAAGAAGGTCATTGCTGAAATTCATCTTGATTCTTCCCCAGTGGCTCCAACACAGCCGAAACAGGCCTTTCACCTGGCATCTGCTGCCAAACCGGCCACAGCCTTCCCTACTCCTCCAGCCATAGAGAACTTGCTAAAGGAGGAATGGCAGGGTCCAGAATGCACATATCCAGTGCTCCGGCATATCTCTAAGCTCCTCAAGTTTGACAAGAAACAATTTGAAAAGTGGCTAGACTGACCCAGAACTGACCCTCTGATTTTGAACCTCACCAAGAAGACAGTCATCCCAGCCGAGGGAGGGGCATCACTCAGGGACCCAGTGGACAGGAAAGTGGATGCCTCACTCAAGAAGGCCTTCCAAGCATCAGCAACATCTCTCAGGGTGGCAACTGTCAATCTTTTTTTGGCCCAAGCCGCTCTGTCCTGGGTTTCAGAATTAGCTTTTCAATTCACTGAGTACCCAGCAAAGAACAAGGCTATTATTCATCAGCTGCAATTAATGAGTTTGGCATTGGCTTATACAGCAGACGTAACAGAGGAGGCAGTCAGGTGTGCTGCTCAGACCATGTTTTATAAAACTTTGGCTCGCCGTAACCTCTGGCTTCGGGCCTGGCAAGCAGATGCCTCTTCTAAGAGACATTTGGTAAATGCTCCCTATGAAGGTAACCTCCTGTTTGGCTCAGCTCTGCAGGAGGTGGTGAAGGAATCTGGGGAGACTGTTAAGGTGCATATGCCCCAGTCAAGTGGCAGTGGCAAATCATGGTCCTCAAGCCCCAGATGCAATTTTCATGACAGAGGTTACAACAACGGTCAAAATTCTAATTTCTATGGAAAGAGAACATGGTTCTCCTCGTGGAACCAGTGTAACATCAGAGGAGGTGGATCCAGTGGTAGTGGTGGCACCAGAGACACTGGGAACAGCAACAAGAAGTCACAATGAAGCTATCTGGGCCCATCCTCGAGTAGGGGGCAGACTTTCATTTTTTCCTCGAGGAATGGGTCCAAACCACGTTGGACAAGACTCCACTACCTCATGTGGTACCCTACCCTATCTCTGGCAACCCGTCCAAAAGACAGGCTATGTTACAGGCCATTACAGATCTTCTTCAAGCAGGGGCTATCGAGCAAGTTCCCCACACAGAGATCAATCGGGGGGGGGGGTCTACTCCCTATTCTTCATCGTGATAAAATGTGCAGGGGGATTCAGGCCAGTGCTAGACCTCAAATTCCTGAATCATTTTGTCCGCAGCAGAACCTGCAAGATGGAAACCTTGTCATCAATCATCAGGGAGCTGCAACAAGGGGGTTTTCTGGCACACACTGATCTGCAAGATGCCTATTTGCATATTTCCATCCAGGAACTACACAGGCAATATCTCAGTTTCAAGGTGGGGAAGCAGCACTTCCAATTCAAAACACTGCCATTAGGGCTTTCTTCAGCACCAAGGACATTCTCCAAGGTGCTAGTAGCGGTCATAGCTCACCTTCAGAACCGAGGGAGACACCTTTTCCCTTACTTGGACAATATTCTCATCAAGGCCCCATAGCTCGACCAAGCCGTACAAGCAGTGGATGAGGTAGTCCGGTGCCTGTCAGCACATGGATTTGTTATCAACTGGAGAAAGAGTTCCCTAACTCCAAGCCAGACCTTGAACCACCTGAGGGCAGACTTCATGACACAAGCCAACAAGGTCCTCCCACGGAAGCAAAATTCAGAGACCTGCCAAAGCTCATCAAGAAGTTTCATACAGCTCCTCAGCTGCCGGCTCACTCCTTCATGCAGCTAATTGGGACTCTAGTATTTCTGGCAGATTCATTCTTTTGGGCCCTAGTCCATATGCGGCCCATTCAAGTACACTTGCTCAAGCTGTGGTCCCAGTCCAGACACAGCCAGCACCAACTGATCCCAATTTCTCAACAGATAAAAACTTCCCTCCAGTAGTGGGTTTAGAGGTCAAATGTCATGAGGGGTCACAAGTTGGGCCATCCACACCAAATTTGAATCACGACCGATGCCAACCTCAGGGGCTGGGGGGCTCACCTGCATCAGCTGTCAGCTCAGGGCAAGTGGTCACTGTTAGAAATAAGGTATAGCATAAACATCCTCGGGATGAGAGCTGTACGCCTAGCCCTGATACACTTCGAACAGCAAGTCCTCAATCAGGACATACTGATTCTAACAGACAATTGAACAACGATGGCATACATCAACCATTAGGGCGGAACAAGCTCAAAAATGCTATGGGAGTCCATTCTTCTCATTCAGTGGGCTGAGCATGAACTGGCAAGCATAAGGGCAGTGAACATTCCAGGACAGGAAATTGTCACAGCAGACTGGCTCAATCGCCAAGATGTTCTACCAGGGGAATGGGAGCTGAAGGACAGTGCCTTCCACATCCTAACAGAGCAGTGAGGCAATCCTCACATAGATCTTTTCACCCTGCCGGTGAAACTCCAAGGTAAAGCAATTCCATTCCCTGGCCAAGGATGAACTAGCACTGGCTCAGGATGCCTTTTTCCTAGACTGGGGTCAGTTTGGTCTCCTGCATGCCTTTCCTCCAATACTGCTTCTATTCAGAGTCCTACACAAAGTGGTTCTGGACTGGGCAGAACTGATTCTAGTCTGTCCCCGATGGCCTCGTTGCCCTTGGTTCCCGCTTCTCATTCATCTTTCAAGGCGACCACCTCCATCCTTCCAGATCAGCCTGGACCTTCTCCATCAGGGTCCGGTGCTGCACCCAATCTGAACAACCTCTCCCTCTCGGTCTGGAGACTGAGTCGGAAACTTTCAAAGAGCTAGACTGCACAGCTCCTGTTATTGAAATGATGGTGAACTCACGTCGCCCCTCTTCCTCTAAAGCGAATTACAGAATTTGGAGGAAATTCTTGTTCTGGCTCCAATCCAAAGACATACAGAGCCAGCCAATATCATTGCCTGTACTACTGCAGTTTCTTCAGGATGGATTTGACAAAGAACTGCAATCAACCACTTTACTGGTTCAGGTTTTCGCACTGGGGGCGCTTTTGTTGGTGGATTCCGGAGAGTCACTGGGTTCACATCCCCATATCAGGAAGTTTCTAAGGGCATCAACATTAAAACGCCCTCCAGTCAATCCAACAGTACCATCTTGGAGGCTTAATTTGGTTCTCAAAGCTTTGACCAAGGCTCAGTTTGAACCTCTCAATGAGACATCCCTCATGCATCTTACAACAAAGGTCGCCTTTCTCGTAGCTATTACTTCAGCCAGAAGAATCAGTGAGCTAGGAGCCTTATCCACCAAAGAGCCGTATATGTGTTTCATCAGGACTCTGTGGTGCTCCGAACAGATCCAGGTTTTTTACCAAAAGCTATTTCTCCATTCCATTGCAACCAGGAGTTGATTCTGCTTTCCATCTGCCTACACCCAAAAAATGTAAAGGAAAGGGAATTTCACATGCTGGATCCAAGAAGAGTGGTGAAAATGTATATTAAACAAACAGATTCTATTCGAGAAACTTCTAGTTTGTTCATCCTAACTACACGTCAAAATATGGGTAAAAAAAGCTTTGAAGGACTCTATAGCCAGATGGAGCCATTCTGTCATCACCACTGCTTATGATCAGGCTGGAGTAACCTTGTTTGGTCCAGTGAAGGCCCATCCTATCCGAGTTATGGCCACTTCATGGGCGGACTTCAGAGAAGCATCTCCAGCAGACCTATGCAGGGTGGCTACTTGGTCATCCATTCACACGTTCACAAAATTTTACAAACTGGATGTGACGGCCTTGGCGAAGGCGTCCTTTGGCCTCAGAGTTCTTCAGGTGGTGGTGGACCCTTAAGGGCACTTACATTCTTCCCACCCAGGATATCTGGGGATGTACTGCTTTTGTGTATCCATTTGTATGGAAGCCTGGAGACCAGCTTAGGAGAGCGAAAACAAAATTTAAATACCTGTAAATTTTCTTTCTCCAACAGCTGGTCTCCAGGCTTCTGCTTCCCTCCCAGAATGTATAAAGTTGGCAAATTGGCCATGAATGGCTTAATTTTCTTGTTTTTTGTTTCTAAGTTCATGTAGCACTGCCACATTTGGACTGTTTTCAGAAGAACTGATGGAAACAGGAAGTGGAGGGATGAATATCCCCAGCTGCAGAGCTCAGTTCCTGCCTGCATATCTGCATCAGGAGGTACAGCCCATTTGTATGGAAGCCTGGAGACCAGCCATTGGAGAAAGAAAATTTACAGGTATTTAAATTTCATTATTGTGCAAATACAATAAAAAGTCAAGTGCTAATTCTCCTATGCCCGACTCCCCCATGCGCATTCAGAGCCATTTGGTGCTTCCTCAGTGGGCCTACTTGAATGGACTCGTATTCATTCAGAGCAGAAGGGCGCAATATCACAACTAAGTCAATACTGACAAAGACCAGGGTCAGAAACAGAAAACTCTGTGACCTATCATGAGAAGCAAACATGTGACCTGCTTCCAACTAGGAATAAGAAAAAGAGATGAAGGGACCAGTAAAGAAGGCACAGACCAAAAAGCAAGGGCCACAGGCAGCATACAGGAGATAGCTCGTAACACAGTAAATCTTTCTAGCCACGTGTTGACAACTGGTGAACAGTCAGTACTTCAGAAGGGGCTTTTATTTATCCCTACCTCAAAAGTGGACTATTTTGGAACTGTAGTGGCTTTGTACAAATTCTTCCAAAAGCTCAGTTTAAGCGCAGTCTTTGAGAACAATGTCAGTATATGAGAGCAGACAACAGGACTGAAACCCAGGTGGAGAGCAGGAAGGGGAATGATGGTTAACATGGGTCCCAAGATGTACAGACATTTTGTAACAAATTTATGTTTTACCTCTTGTTAAGCCCTACAGCGGGAGTGTTTGAACTGGTCTGTGAGGAACAGATAATCTCCCTGAACAGAAACTCACATCCCTACTTTACAAACTATTTCTGATGAAATTCAGGCACTCAAAGATCTGGATAACAATAAGTTGCTCTGTATTGAGCCAACAGACAATTGGGGTGGAGGGGTCATCTATAGTTACATTAGACACTGTAGCCTATGGAAAAGAATTACTGTGCCAGCTTGACAACAGTTGTTTTTACCATCCACTAGCACATGACTCCACTAATACTTACAAAAAGGATACAGACCTGTGTTTAGATATGCTGTAAACAACTACTGTATGTCATATCCAAGCAGATGGGAGTTTCTGAAAGTTGATAACCTGGTGAGGGTGACAAACTTATGCAATCCCAAAAACACAGGAGTCTTGAAGTTCTGCCTTAATGACCCATCATTGCCAGCATCAGCTCCCTTGCAGAACCTTTTGCCCATTCTGCCGACAACCACATTAAGCACCTTGCAATGTGGCCAAGATCTTATTGTCAGGAACTCCATTTACATACTGAATGTACTGAATGACCTTCACAGAACCAGACTGGCTACTTTAGATGTTGAGTACCTGTACACAAATATCCCACACAAGCAGGGACTGTTGATGCTCAGCGGATCCATGAATACCCTGAGTGACTGCCCTGCTGAACTCAGAGTTCATCATGCTACTTACTGAGAAAGTACTAAAACTTAACTCCTTTCTATTTCTGGGTACCCATTAACTACAGATTAATAATACAGCAATCAGGGACATCCCTAGTGCCCAATTATACTAACATCAACATGCATATCTGGGAGAACTATTCTATACATGACCCTGAAAGGAACCCCTACTTCGACAAAACTGACCTTTGGAAAAGTTATATTAATGATGTTCTGATGCTGTGGCATGGTACCAAAACAGAGCTTAGGAACTTTGTGGAATACTTGAAGTCCACAAACCCAAATCTTAGATATGTAGTATGCGGAGTAGTGACCACTAAATAGTAACTTTTTCGATCTGAAAATAGCTAACAGGGCTCGAAATACAGCCTTTCTGTAATTCCGTGGACATATGGTCAGGCTGCTGGAAATGCAAAGTGATGCTCAGTTACCTTGTGCAGTTGCCTACTTTGCCTGGTCGTGGCTGCACTTGTCTTTCCAGAGGTGGAGATCAGCATGGAGTGTGCGATGGACAACATTTTTTTCCTCCAGTCGTTCCGTGACTGCGCTGCCTTGATGGGGTGGGGGGGGAGTGCTCTAATCAGAACGTGACCTCGGGACCTTTGCAAAGCACGACCAGTGAGACCTACTGCACCAAAACTGATTGGCTGCTCGCACTCTCTTCTCACTGTGCCAACAACGATTTTCTTCATATGACGTCTGGCAGTCAGAGAGAAAGGAGGCGCTTTGCTCAGTTTGGAAATGAGCTAGGCTAGTGAACCTGAATTTTTGACAGATAGAGGAGCTGAGTGAAAGAAAATATTTAAAACTACTGGGGGGGGAGATGAAAAAAAACAAGGAGTGCTGCAGTCAATACCTGCATTTGAAATAACTCCCAAAAACAAAATGCGGGAATCCCTATCAATTTCTCCATATGCAGTGGGGTCAAAACGTGGCGCTTGCTCAAAATAAATGAATCGGATGGCTGATTAAAAAAAATATATACCGAGTGCAGTTA
The DNA here is from genome assembly GCA_016271365.2 of Neoceratodus forsteri. Classification (NCBI taxonomy): domain Eukaryota; kingdom Metazoa; phylum Chordata; order Ceratodontiformes; family Ceratodontidae; genus Neoceratodus; species Neoceratodus forsteri. Next base: position 1,326,828,664 of record CM057452.1, read on the forward strand.
GACAGTATTTGCTGTACTAAGTACCCTTTTCTGTTTGGCAAGTGTAAAATTTGGTTTCTTGGCACAAACGGAGCAGTTCTTAAAAAAAGAATGATCTCATCTACTTTATGAAACATTTCAGTGTGTTAGACTGGGGCAATCTAAGTATCTAAAAAAAGATTTCTAAATAAGTCAACTACAGACACCTTCTGAAAGTAAAGGTGTTCTGTGGAGTCTTAACTGCACTACATTGAACATTCATTGCCCTAACAACTTGTGTTAGTTGCAGTTTTGTGTTAAAAAGACTGACTCAGGCTACAATAAATAGTCCTTAGCAAAGCCAATGGCTGCTGTATAAAAAGTAAATAACAGCAGATGCCCATTTAAACTGATCATTGTTAAAGAGACTCAGGGGAATCCAAAGTGTTACAGAACTAAATCCACTACCTACTGGGAGACTCTTGGAAGCCTTAGCTGCAGTGACTTTAATAAAGCCTGTATATGACAGTAACAGCTACTGCAGTCTACAAAACCAAAACAAGGGCAATTTTAATTGATTTTGGGATTGTATCTTAGCTGGAGTATCATACAATCTGCTTTACTGGCTCAGCTCATTATCCTAGAGTAAAGGGAGAATCCAAAGGAATTTGTGATTCCGGGTGAATTAAAAAGATAAAAAACCTTATTCTATAAAGTACTGACAAACATTCACGATTGCCATAAGGGGGAAAGTCCTGACTTGTGGAGATTTTTCCGTGTGAGTTGCATTGAGCTGGTGTAACTACGTAACTGCAAGCCTTAGCTCAATTGCCCTAGAAGTGGAAGCTCCTGTGATTAAACTGACTCAGTCTTCGCATTCAGTGGGTCAAAAAAATAAGATAATTCCTGCATTCTAATCTGCTGCTCTGCCCTACAGTAAGGGGATCCTTGTAGGGGACACTCTGATGGAGCTACTGTGTGTATTAAGAAAATAAAAAGATAATTCCTGCATTCTAATCTGCTCCGTGCCCTACACTAAGGGGATCTTTGTGGGGGACACTCTGTTGGAGCTACTGTGTGTATTAAAAAAATAAAAAGATAATTCCTGCATTCTAAACTACTCTACCATACCATACCATAAAGGGATCCTTGTGGTGAGATCTCTGTCAGAGACCTGTGTGTGTATTAGAATGCAGCTATGAATGTGAAATGGCAGAGGGGAGGGTGTGATGAAGGGCGGGGTTTATAGAGAAGACGGGGGAAGGGGTATGGGGTACTGGGGCCTTCTCCTCCTGAAGGAAAATGAAGGGGGCTTAGAGGAAGGAAAGACTGGAATGACTTTGGAAGGTCTGGGTCAAATAAGTAACGGAAAGGGAAGGGGGAGACAAAGAAACTCGAAGGGGAACAGTGTAAGCTTTAAATGGCTCTCTGCTTTCTCTCCATACAGGAGTGGTACCAGAACAACGGGCATGGATGGACAGCCATGACGAATGCTTCAGGGGTGGTACCCTGCCAGTGTTTTTACAAGACCTCAGTCCAGGAGTAAGTAAGGGCTCCGTTAGAGAGGACCGGAGAATATGGGGGAAATGGAGAGGGTGCAAAACTGGATTGAAAGGGATGGGAGAATTAACGGGTGATTAAGGAGACTCTAATAGCTGCTCGGTGGGTGGGGAGATAAGGTGTAATCCACTTATATGCTATGACTGGGTGAATGTTGGGTACTGGGGAGGAGGGGGAAGGCGGAACCTGTACTTGTATCTGTTAAATCTGAGAGGGTTGGTGGGGGGCGGATTGGACGGTACTCTATCCTTCAAGTCCAGGTAAGAGAAATGGGACATAGGAGGATATTGTAGAACAAGGCTAGAAGAATAAATGAAGGTGTTACAACAATATGTAATATTCAAAGTTTTGTTAAAGTTTGTTATATGTTGGTTGAAATCCTGCAAGTTGCAGGAATAGTTGGGAAAGAAAGGGGAGGGAGGGGGACACTGAAACTCGGGAATATTATTGGGATAATGCAACAGTATGAGACTGTTGTGCTGAATGAGGGAGGGCAAATGACAGGGATCTGGAAGTGGGCCAGTGAGAACAACTGGAATAAGAATGGATAATGACACTGTGATAGTATCATGGAATAGCCATGGTTTCCACAACCCCATAAAATTGAAAAAGGTGCTACAGGAACTAAAGAACCACCAGACCCAGGTAGCTTTGCTTCAAGAGACCCACCTTACTGTGGGGAAGCATCAAAAGCTGGTGGGAGGTTGGGTTGGGGCCTGCCATGCTGCGGTGTTTAACTCCCATAACCGGGGAGTAGCAGTATTATTCCCTAGGAATTACCCAATCAAGGTGGAAAGGGTGGTGGGGGACCCAGAGGGTGGACGGTATGTTTTTGTGCAAGGCGGGGTGAAGGAGTAGTAGATAACATATGCCAGTATTTATGTCCCATCAGTGGTTGATGCTGAATTTTATAAAAAGATATTGGATGTCATGATCAGTGAACACTTCCCCAATCTATGCCTAGGAGGGGATCTAAATTGTGTAATGGAGCCCAGCCTGGACCACTCGGAGGGAATAGGTAGACATGATAGAGCACTCACCCAGTGGAAGCAAGGGGTGGTGGATTTGGACATGGTCAATGTATGGAGGGCAGCTAACCCCAGAGCTCAAGAAAACACGTTCTACTTCAACCCACATGGTATGTGGTCCAGGCTGGACTATATATATGTCGCGAGAGAAGGATATGGAGGGGTGCGGGATGTTATGCATGGGCCCATTCACATATCGGATCATGCCATGGTGGTGTTGAGGCTACGCCTGGAGATGGGATCTTGTCCATGCCAAGGCTGGCATTTCCCCACGTACTTGATGACATCAGAGAAATTTAGGAAATTCTTGAAACAACAATGGGATCAATATAAGAAGACGAACGAAGCTACCACCCCCACAAAAGTGGTATACTGGGAGGCAAGGAAGGCATACATGTGGAGGCAATAAGTGGCTATGTGGATGGGTATAAGAAGCAGAGAAGGATTAGAAGGCAGAATCTAGAAAAACAATTGAAAGACACAGAAAGAATGATTGCGCAACTTTCAGAGCAGCTTCAGGGGGAGATGTTGGCACTCAGAGGGGGTCTCAACTTACTACTACTGGGAGAGGCTAGTACATCCCTGTTCTATGCCAGACAGTGATTGTATGAATGGGGAAATAAACCGGGGACAATACTAGCTCTGCTGGCAAGGGGCAGAAGGGGAACAGCGGTGGTGACCGGAGTGAAAGACAGGATGGGACAGTTACAAACGCAAAATGAAAAAATAAGTGGGGCCTCTGTTGCATTCTATGAAGGCCTAAACAAAGCAGATTATGGGAACACAGAACCATTGCTGGCCCGGTTCATGGAAGGATTGAGACTGCTAGAGCTTTTGGAGGAGCAATGGGAGAAATTAGGGGAAAAGATAAAAGCAAGGGAGATTAGGGGGCACTAACATCAATGAAAAATGGAATAGTAGGAGGGCCTGATGGGTTTGTTATGGAATACTATAAAGAACTGCGGGGAGACCGAATAGGGGCCATGGCTGGTATGTTGGAGGAGGCAGGAGAGGAGGATGGGTTGCCAACAAGTGGCCTACAGGCAATAATTTGTGCACTCCCCAAGCCAGGTAAGGACCCGGAGGAGTGTGGGTCATACAGTCTCGTAACACTCCTGAATTGTGATACTAAAATTTTCGCGAAGGTACTGGCCCATAGACTAGAAGGGATCTTACCCCAACTGGTGCATGCAGACCAGACTGGATTTGTACAGGGCCATCAGTCTTACCACAGTATGAGTCAGCTACTCAATATAATCCAGTGGGGAAATCGGCATCCAGGGCAAGTGGTGGTGCTGTCCATGGATGCCGAAAAGGCATTTGGTCACATAGAATGGCCCTATCTTTTTGAGGTGTTAAGGAGATTTGGACTGGGGGGCACTTACATAGATATGATTCAAATGTTATACAAGAATCCAAGGGCCCAGGTCTTGGTCAATGGGGGCCACTCTTCAATGTTCAAACTATGCAGGGGGACGCAGCAGGGGTGCCCCTTCTCCCCACTTTGTTTTGCCTTGGCAATCGAGCCTCTGGCTATTTGTATACTAGAAGATGCCAGAATTCAAGGGGTGATGGGAAAGTCAGGAATACATCATAAACTGACCCTTTATGCGGATGATCTGCTGCTGTTTACCACGCACCAGGAAATCCCTATACCAGCCCTACTGGAGGTGGTGCAGGAATTTGCTAGCTTTTCTTGATATAAGCTTAAACTAACCAAGTCAGAAATGTTTAGGATTGCAACACCAGGCGGTAGGGATGGAGCTAATACATGGGGGTTTAAGGTGGTAAAGGACAACTTCACATATATGGGAATTAAGGCAGGGAGAGACTTAACTGGGTTTATGGGATTAATTATGGACCCCTGTTAGACGCTTAAAGCAGATGTGGAGAGGTGGCCGGCACTCCCAATTTCGTGGAAGGGGTGCATCAACCTCCTAAAAATGAGTGTGCTTCCTAGGATCCTTTATCTGATGCAGATGCTACCAATGCGATTAACTAATGGGGACTACAAAGATATAGAAAAAGAGTTTAGTAGATTTATCTGGCAGAACAAGAAACCCAGGATGAGTCTGCTAAGGTTAAAGGGTAAGACGGACAAAGGAGGCCTTAATTTCCCAGATCTTAGGGGCTATGCACTAGCTATGCAGAACAGATATATTCAGGACTGGGTATGATGGGGGGAAGAAGCAGGCTGGGTGGACCTAGAGGGTGAAGACACAAAAATCTGCCTGACAGCATACCTAGACCCAGGAGGTAAGAGGGCATACCACAGGTTGAAGACCAGGAACCCTTTGGTGGAATGGACATTAGAAGCATGAAAACAGGCCAGGAAAATGAGGGGTGGAGAGAGAATAGTAGTTTAATAGCAAAAAAAAACAATTTTGGAATGCTGGGTTTTGAAGAACAAGTTTGATGTAGTCGCTGTGACTGAAACTTGGTTGTCTGATAATATTATTAATTCTGAAATTATGTTGCCAGGATATTCTATCTTTAGGAAGGATAGGGTAGGTAGAGGGGGGATGCCTGTTTTATGTAGCTGATCATTTGCTGGTACATGAATTAACCATTATTCCTGATAGTAAAATGTTTGAATCAATTGCTATCTCCATTTCTTTTGGTGATAAAAAAGTTCTGACCATCATTAATGTATATGTTCCACTAGACAAATCAAAGGAGGGGATTCCTGCTTTTTTCAATTGTATTCAAAATTTATCAATAATAAGGGAAACTATTTTGGTTGGTGATTTTAATTTAAATTGGTTGTCCTCAGCTGAACATGAGATTAGAACTGTTATTGATCTTGGGTTTCAACAATTGATTGATGGCCCCACCAGGGTGAATTACAAAACAGGGTATTCATCAACCCTTGACTGGGTAATTACAAATAATCCATCACATACAGTTAAATGTGGAATTCTCCCTGATGGGATCAGTGATCACAGTCCGGTATTTCTTGCTTGGTCAGTTAAAGTTTATAAAAAAAGAAGCTAGGATTATAAAATACAGAAGGCTCAGAGATTTAGATGAACGAAGGGTTTTTGAGGAATCACAATTACTTTGGTCATTTCTGGATGACATAATTGATATTAATGAAGCATATCAGAAATTTTATCATTATTTTATTTTTATTTGTGACAAATTAATACCAATTAGAGCTATTAGGGTTAAGGGAAATAGCAATGTTTGGTTCACTTCTAATTTACTGAAATTAATAAGGGAAAGAAATCAAGCATGGAAAGTTTACAGAAGGACAAAACAATTGGATCATCAATTACTCTATAAAAAGCTTAGGAATAAATGTCAATTAGCCATTCATGCAGCAAAGAAGGATTACTTTAAGCGAAAATTTACAGAAGTTAAAGGGAATCCAAGTGCAACTTGGAACACAATTAATCTATTAATTGGTAAACATAAGGGGAGTGAAAACTGTGTATTGGAGAAGGATGGTAGTATTATTATGGATCCTAAAACTGTGCCAGAAGCCTTTAATTTACACTTTACTAACTTGGATAGGTATAGTTCTAATGTGGGTAGTATGGATAGTTCCTGGAGCCATTTGGATGCACTCTTGCAGTCAAGTAGTGATGGAATGTATGGGGATGATAACATTCCAAAATTGCATTTTCGTTTCTTACAAACTAAAGGCGTGATTGAGCTTGTGTCTAAAATGGATCCTAGACCTTATAAGGGATCTGATGATCTTAATTATAGGATACTGGAAAGAGTTATTAACAGTGTTGCCGGACAGTTGACAAAATCGTTTAATCATTCTCTATGTTATGGGACCTTCCCTGATGTGTTGAAGAGTGCAGTGGTAAAACCAATTTATAAATCAGGATCAAGACTTGATCCAAACAACTATCGTCCAATTTCTATGCTTGCCCCCCCTCTCTAAAATATTAGAGAAAATAGTTTCAGTTCAGTTAACAGAGCATTTAATAAAATACAAACTTTGGTCAGATTCACAACACGGTTTTAGGCCTAATCATAACACGGAGACAGCCTTGATGAGGTTCACTAGTCAAGTCGCTAGAGCAACAGATATTGAAGATGTTGTTGTAGCGGCTTTTGTGGACCTCACCCAGGCTTTCGATCTAGTGAATCATGAGGTACTTTTGAAACAGTTATCTACTTTAAAGCTGTCAGAAGGGGTTATTTCTTGGTTTAGTGAATATTTGGTTAATAGGAATCAGAAGACATTAATTAATGGAATACTATCTGAACCTTCTCTGCTGAAATGTGGAGTCCCCCAGGGCTCCATTTTAAGCCCTTTGCTTTTTTCTTTATTTGTAAATTCCTTGGCTATTAATTTAAAAAATCCTGAGTTGTTGTATGCAGATGATGCAGTTTTATTTTGTTCCGGTCCAAATTTTTTGTCTTTACAGAATACTTTGCAACATGATTTTGGTTTGCTGCATTATTGGTTTGATAAACATAAATTGGTGTTAAATTCAACAAAAACTAAGACAATAATATTTTCCCATCCTAGGAGAGTGCAAAATCAAGAATTAAAAATTACTGATAACTTGGGTAATGCAATTGAACAGGTTAAGCAGTTTAAATATTTGGGAGTATTAATTGATTGCCATTTAGCATTTGATTCTCATGTAACAGAGTTAATTAGTAGGGTACATAAAAGGTTGGGATTTCTTTATTGAATTCGGGATAATTTAATGGTAGATGTTAAACTAATGCTTACTCATAGTTTATTATTATCTATGGTGGAGTATGGGTCTATAATATATTCATTTACCTCTGAAAAAGTTTTGTCTAGACTTCAAGTAACATATCATTCTGTTCTACGTTTTGCATCTGGTCAATCAAGGTTAACCCATCATTGTTCACTCTCTAAACAATTAGGTTGTTTGTCTTTAAAGGGGCGGTTTAATTTTAGGGCATTGTTGTTTTTGCACAAGGGTTTTTTTAGGTATTCTGCCACAAAGCGTTATTAGTTTATTCCCTAGGAACATACCTGGTTGCACAAGATTACAGAGTAGGGAGGGCTTTTTGGTTCCATTCTGCCAAACAACTCTTGGCTAAAATTCATTGAATTTTACTACTGTTAAGATATATAATCAACTTCCTAAAATTGTTATAAGACAAAAGAAATTGTCTATTTTCAAGTCTGAACTAAAAAAACTTTGTTAGAAAACTCAAACTGTAAATGTTATGTGTAATGTATATTTATGCCTTGTTATTGTTTTAAATTTTGTATGTATGTTTTTGTATAAACTGGTCATTTGTGAAAATGGGCTTGTCCCACAGACTTACCAGTATAAAAAATAAATAAATGAAATGGAAAAAAATGAAAAATAGTAACAGGTCTGGTGCCAGTTGTGGGGAATCCGGCCTTCCTGCCAAGGTTAGAGGGGGAAGGATTTGAACTGTGGGAGCAAGGAGGGGTACAATGCCTCAGAGACTTATTGAGGAGAGGAGGTTTTCAAACTCGAGGATCTGGGGAAGAAGTATGGTATCCCAGCCTCACACAGGTACAAGTATCTCCAGATAAGGGCCTTTAGTACAGCGAGAAGTGGACCTAATGGGCGGGCTTCCACACTGGAATCCCTGGAGGAATTGATATGGAATAAGCAGGCTATACCCAAAGGCCTTATAGCACGTGCAGTAAGGCAGAATAGGGACCTGTTCCCAGATAGATCTTTAAAAGTTGAAGGATTATGGGAGAGGGATTTGGGAATCCAGATCACAGAAGAAAACTGGTCTTTGGTCTTACAATCACATATGGGGTTGCTGATGTGTAATAAGTTTAAAGAATCACAGTATAAGTTTCTACACAGATTGTATTGCCCCCTGGTGGTGGTCAATAAGTTCTACCACTCTCTGATCAATATGTGGTAGATGTAATGGGGTGAGGGGAACATATATCCACTATTTCTGGGAATGTAGAGAGTTACGTCCCTTCTGGACAGAGATAGCGCAAGCGGTGACAGACACCATGCATATCCCTGTAGCAGACACCGCAGTCTCTTTGATGTTTTGGATGGAGGATCTGGGGGAGGAGGAATGGGAGCCATATCCCAGAATGATAAGGGTACTATTGAATATGGTGAGACAGTGTATCCAAAATACCTGGGTCTCACATGTCTGGCCATCACTGGGGCAATGGAAAACCTTGGTAATAAACAATTTAGCATTGAAGAAGCTGACATATGAAAGATATGGGAAGGAGGAATTATTCTTGAATAAATGGGGGGGTGTATATCAACTCATTGCTGGTGGGGGAAGCACTGGTCTTAAGATAAGGAATAACAAATACTTGAAGGCTGTGTTTGTTACTTCCTAGGAACACAAGATAAGAGAAAGGATATCCTGGATCTGCAGTGGAGGGTTGGAACGCTACCTGTGAGCTGAGGAGTGGACCAGAGGCGGAGACGGAAACTCTGAGGAGGCTCACAGGTAAGTGCTACATAGGAGGGACAAACCTGCAGAGATATCCTGAGAAGGGTGAGGGAGATATGCCTTTAGGTCTATATATCGGGGGAAGGTAAAATAGAGTGCATCCTAGGTAAAAATATCTCAAAGCACAACAACAATGCAATATAGTAAAGTAGAAGAATGGATGATACTCAGGTATAACTGTAAAGTAAGGTGGAATGTATATAGTTTGGGGGAATTATAAGTTAAACTAAGGTCAATATTTAGTTCAGACAGGAACAGACAATACTGCATTGAATAATGAAATGTATTGCAGAAAATGTGGAAGCAGCATCCTCAGTGGTTGGAAGAGGAGCTCTCTATTGCCTGTAATGTCACTAAGTCTGCTATTTACCTGAATGAAAGATTTGAAACATAAAAAGCACCGGTCTGAGCACTGAGCCCTGTGGTACCCCATTGGTGACCTCCCTTGTGCTGGAGAGTCCTGCCCCTCAACCAGTTATCCACCCACCCGGTCAACTTCTCAACAACCCCTAGATCCAACAACTTCCTGATTTAACTTCTTGTGTAGAACTCAAAGGTCCTGCTGAAGTCCAGATAAAGGACGTCCACTGCTTGGTTACTTGTTTACTGTTTTAGTGACCCCGTCACAGAAGTCAGTCAGATTTGTTTGACACTATCCCCCTGCTGTACACCCATGTTTCCACTCATCCTGGAGGTCAATGTTTTCCACATATTTTATTAACCTTTCCTTAAGTATGGTCTCCATGAGCTTGCACATGATTGAAGTCAGACCGACCAGTCTATAGTTCTGCAGGTCGTCCTTAGGACCACTCTTATGGAGGGACTACATGTGCCATTCTCCAGTCCTGTGGTACCTCTCCCAACTCCAGTGAACCATTGAACAGGCCAGCCAAGGGACCTGCAAGCTCCTCCCCTAGCTCCTTCAGCACCTGTGGGTGTATACGGTCTGGGTCTGGGGATTTATCTACCTTTAATGTTAGCAACCCTTTCCTCACCCTATCCACCTTTATCAAAACATCTGCGCTCCCTCCCTCCAAGTGGCACCAGTCTGTCTCTCTCTCTGGTGAAGGCTTGAACAGAAGTACTCATTCAGTACCTCTGCTTTGTCCCCGTTCTCCTCTGCCCACCCATACCCTTTCCTAGGCCTAACAATCCCATCTTTCTTGTCCCTTTTCTCACTAATATAATGGAAAAAGACCTTTTTACCACTTTTTAATTCCCTCAGCTAGCTGCGTTTTCTTCTGAGCTTTAGCCCACTGTACTAACCTACCTGCTAAAATAACCATCTTCAGGAAGACCTGCCAGTCCTCCTCACTCTGGGTCCTCCTGAACTTCTTGCAGATTAACCTCTTATCCTTTACTGCCTGGGTGACCTCTTTGCTAAACTAGCTGGGTACTTTGGCCCTTGAGTTTTTTTTCCCCTTAAGCATAATGCACTCCCTTGTGGCTTTCATTATTTCCTTTTGGATGATGGACCACCTGTGGTCCACTCCCATGCCCCCTTGGATGCTTGCCAGGTGACTCCTTAGCAGCTTGCCCATTTTTTTTTTGAATGAACAGGGAAAATTAGCCTTCAAGTCTACAAAGGACCCACAACTAGTGGGAGTTTCAATTAAAGTTAGCCTTTCAGGGCTAGGGAATTCAACCACCAATATGGAAGTGGTTCCCAGATTACTTATGCCCCATCAGTGCCTCATCAGGAGAGAGAACAACAGGCTGCATATGGAGCAGGATTGGCAGATTAGCACCTCATTAGGTGCTGGTGGCATTTGCTATTGCCGTGCACTATAAGTACATTTTAACAAGGAGGAAAATAAAGGGGCCCTATAGCAGTGGGTTTTGGAAAGCTAATTTCATCTGTACTAAGCAGCTGTCTGGCTTAAAGTGCACAGTATAAGTGGTGTATACTGCAATTGTAAAATCAACACCTAACTATTACCAACAGCTAGAATTCCACAGCCAGCATTCTCTAAATCTCACCTGGACAGGCAGCTACAATTGCTTGAGCATCACAGCAGCATACATAGATTATTAAAGTCCTTTTATTCTCCTGGTGAGTGGAACCAGGTAAAGTAACTGAAATGTTGATCAGAGAGAACAGGAACAATATGCAGGATGCATAAATGACAAGGACGACAATAATTTCCAATTTGTGTGGCTTTTGCAACCACAAATACAATAAAAGTCTAAAACCCAACATGAAGCATCATGGTTATGCAAATCCACGGTGTGTGTGTGTGTGTGTGTGTGTGTGTGTGTGTGTGTGTGTGCGTGTGATGGAGTAATGTAGGGGAAGCGTTATACAACATTCTGATTGCCATTTCTCTACTCAAATCTTGCCACAACTGACAAACACAAAGTAAAAGCACCAATAATCTTTAAAAGTTGCACAAATGAGTAAGCATTATAACAATTGACAGAAGTTATTTCTTGCCATTGAAAATACAACAAAAGCAGCAAAAAGGATTGAAAACTTTGAAAAACCAACCTTGAGGCAAAGCTACAGACAGTACCAAGGGGAGAACTTATGCTTCCAGCAGAAAGATCAAAGATGTGGAGGGGAGATTGGACAAGAAAGGATCAGCTGAAGCTTTAGCTAATGTGCTTCCAAAGGATTCTGCACATGCTCAATGTACTGTATAAGTATTACGACGGAGAAGGAATCCAGGTAGCTGTAATTATGTTTGAGGTAACAGCTATAGCACTGCTTTTATAATTTACTAGCTTCAAACACCTAAAACGGAAGTACACTGTAGCTTATACAAACAACATGTTTTCCCTTCTTGTAATTTACCTCTAGGCTGCTTCGTTTCCTCTTTTCTTCTTCCAAGTCCTTCCTTAAGTCTGCTAGTTCTTTCCTACAATCAAAGATGAGTTTGGGTTAAAAATTTGTTTTGTAATGTCCTCGTTATATGGTGGTTCTTGTACTATCGAGATATTCAGAGAAAATACAGTATAATATACAGGTGACAGTTACAAAATCCATGACTAATATTATAACATGGGTAGGAAGAAATGCTGCATTCTGACTGGCTACTTGCCATAGGTAATTGCAGCCCTACTAATACCTAAACTAAGTCTTCCTGTGTCATCTAGAAATTTCCCTTTCAGAACTGAAAGACACCAAAAGAAAATCACTACCTCACCTTATTTCAGAATTAGCAGCCCAAATTCTCTCTTCCACAAAAACAAAACAGAAACGTTAGGCTTTCTACCAGTTACCTTTTAGTTGTTCACAGATACTACCTTGAATCAACTTTTAGAATCAGCAGAAGAAACTGAAAAACTATTACCTTGAAAACCATTACAATTTCTTCTCAATTGCCATTTTTTTTTTCACTAAACTTTATAAGTGCAATGAGATACTCCATGTTGTAGGTAGTAGTGCCCGGTATACACTTCCAAGTGCTGTATTCAGCCTACAGTCTAGTGCCTTACTACACCCTCCTGGGCCATTCATGACAATATTATCAACACCCTTTTATTCCTTATTACTTACCTGTATTATAAATTATTTCAGCGAATCTGCATACAGAACCACCGGACAAATTCTTACAGCTGTCAACTCTTGTGGTGGTGTTAAAAAAATTAAAAATAAAAAGGTACCTACCTTGTAAATGTAGTTCTCTAATGTATGTTTTTTTATCTGATAACCACTTTAAGCGGCCAGCCTGCATGTGTTCTATTTCCCAGAACGTCAGAGCAGTTTTAAATTAAAACGAGCACTGACTGCACAACCCCTGAGCCTCAACTGCCAGATCATTTAGCAGTAAAGACTAGAAGGCTCAAAATAATCAAACAAAAGTATATTTTACAAAAATCTATTAATTATTTGAATTATACCATTTAGATTAAAAGTTCTGAGACACAACCTCTACATAATTCATTGCAAAAAACTATGTTAGTGCACCAGTTAGGGTTCAATTTAATGCCACTAAAGTAGGGAAATATGGTGTTAAGAGTTTCCAACTGTAACCCCCTCCCCCAAAAGGAAAAAAATAGGGTTTTGGGTCTCTGGAGTCTCAGCAAATCAGTGGTGGGGTCTTCCTTGGGATTGTCCACCCAAGTACCCAGCCCGTTCATTGAGCAAACAATATCAGACATAATCTCCTTTCTTCATATAGGGCCTGCAAGACATCACATCAGTGCTACTGCATTTGTGTCATCTGGAAACAGGGTATGTTGTTTGTCTAACCCGATGATGGGTGCCTACAGTTGCTTGTGTAGCCTTGTCCTTTTCCTGCAGAACCTCAGTTCTGTTCGCCAGGAGAGAATCAAAGTGGCGAGAACATAAAAGAGAGGACTAGATACTTTCTAGCCCAAAGGGATAGGGAAAGGATATAGGAAATAAACAAAATAAAACCCGACTATCAACATAGTGCTTAAGAGTTGGGTCTACTGGGTGGCACACGAGTAACTGGCTTAAAAGAACAAGAGCCTGATTTCACTAGCCAGACAGGGGATGGATAGTGATAAGGAAAAAAAGACAAGGCACCAGCCCTGAGCATATGGTGCATTGGCATAAGAAAAAAAAAAAAAAAAAAAAGAAGTCCAATCTGGGATCCCCTAACAAATAAGATGGTAAAATGCCAAAATGAAAAATGTATATCCTAACACCCAAAAAGGGGTAACTCCATGTTACCAGATCAAAATGGAGTGAACTCGAATGTAAACTCACCTCCTCCTTTTTCCCCTAGGAGGTAGAAGAAAAGAAAGGGCTAGGAGCACTGGAGATACAGGACTGGGCGATCCCAGCGAGTCAAGATATAGTCATCTACTCTGGTGTCGCCCAGAGGAAGGTAGCAAAGGCCCAAATGCATATGGAAAAATAACAGAGAGTATACCCACAAAAAAACAAATAAGTGATAGAATATGACTTGCTTCTCCTTGCAACCACAGGGAAGTACCCTGTGTGGAAGCCAGCATATTAATTCAAAGTAAGGTGCACACACCAGTACATGTACAGAGCATCTACTCAGTAGAGTTAGGCTGGATAGTGCCCAGGTCACATGTTGCACTGTGCAACTAAAAGGGATATACTGCAGGGTGGATATATCCCCGGCAGGGAGAAAGAGGAAAAACACTTTTTTTTGGTTGGCAAGAGGGCCACAAGTGATCCTCACTCAGATTTTTATTTGCATTTTGTAAAACACAAAAAGCAACCCACATAAAGGACCACTGCAGTGGAGATGGTCAGCAAGCAAAAGAAGGTGTTGCCAGCACCTGGAGGGTGAGCAGCCAGAGGTCCTGGATCTTACCTGAGCAGGGGATAGTGGGTGAGCATGTGAATCAATTGTGAAGATATTCTGGAAGATTGAAAATTATAGTAGGTACTTCATTTTCACATCTTCCAAGAATCAATCTTCACCACTGATTACCACTGATGGGTCCGAGTACCAAGCTTCCCTAAATAGGGAGTAGCTGGCTCATCACTAGGGTAAAGGTTACCTTTCACCCTCTGCATGGTGGAAAAAAACTGAGGGCAGGGGCTCCTTACAGGGTCTAGAGAGACCCAAGACCAGTCAGGGTCAAGTGAAGGCTCTTGTGGCCCAGCAGCAGGAGGGCACCCCGATAGCTCTTGCCTGACCCTGTGGGAGAAAAAAATGAGCCCCTGTAACTGCGAGTTAAAGCACCTGTTGCCAGGCCAGAGTTGCAAATCTTGAAAGGCAAAGCCACACTGTCCGCCACATGCAGACTGCAGTTTCCACGAGCCTGGAGACCATCTCACTGGCATCATGCGATGCTCTTGACTGGTGCCTCACCAACTCAGGGCCATTCACAGAAAGGCAAATGCTGCTGCTACAGGCATCAGCTATAGGCTGCCTGATGTGGCGCAATGCACGCCATGGTGTAAGCAGAGGTGAAAATGTTCCTTCCCTGAGCATATACTTGTCTGAGAAGAGTCATCCTCAGGAGACTGGTTATACACAGGTGCTGAGGCCCTCTGTGGTTTTATAGGACAACAATCTCCGAGGTGGAGTGAGGCACTGCCACTGCAGAACCCGTGGGTGCACAGTACTGTAGTTGGACATTCCTGGGGGCTGGGGGGGCATGAGAAGGGACATTTCCAGACTGCCCCTGAACATTCCACTAAGGCTCTAGGCCAGGGAGAAAAGGCAGAAGTTGCACTGCCAAAATCTCCTAGAAATCCCACTTGCAAGGACATGGTACTGTGACTGGTAATTGGGCCCACATCTAGCACCTGCAACATATCTGCCAGGAATCTCTGGTATAAAGAGTACTCAGAGGCTGAGGACATACACTGTGGAGACTCTGTGTCCTTAGAGGACACTGATGGAGAGGAGGCACTGGGCCAGATGGGGCTGGCACCTTAGGGCCAGACTGAAACTGAACTGGAATGGCATGTCTATGGTAGTGGTGCAAGGCACCAGTCATCCATCAGTACTGATTTCAGATGAGTGGCACTATGACCCCTAGAAGCTTGGGAAAAGGTGGCATAGGACTGAGAGGTAAGCAGAAGTCAGGGGTTTCAGATCCTGTGACTGGACCCCGAGGTTCGGGCACCTTGCCCAAGGGAGGGCCTAGCAGGACCATCTCAACAGGGTAAATCTATGAAAGAGGAGCGACCCACTCAGTGCCCATGAGGGGGATTCTCCCAGCTGAACACAGCAGAGCAGTACAATCCCCTCAGGGCAGCTCCAACTGTCAACGGTGGCGGGCTCAGCACATGGGTCTGGGTAGAACTCCACCTCCCGCCTGTCATTTGACCCAGAGCCACTGTCATCTCCAAGACCAGGCCCAGGGCCAAAGACCGGACTAGAGATAGTTTCCTCCCCATTGCTGTGGCCAGTAATGCAGTCGGGGCTGGGGCTGGAGTCAGGGTTAAACATCAGCCCTGGGACCATCCCCACCACTGGCGTGATGAGCACTGTCGAGAGTTGAGCTGGTGCTGCAAACGGCACCGGGACCAAGGATGGCACCAGGAGCGACACCATCACCAGTGCCATGCCTGGTGTTGGGACCAGTACCGATAGCATGACCAGTGCCGCATCCATCGCTGAGGGCTGTTTTGGCCCCTCCCCAGAAGCCACTACGACTACCCGGGGAAGAGACTGCCAATACCACCTCGGCAACCTCTCCCAACACCGTGACTGGTGTCAGGAGGGGACCTAAAACTGTCTCTGGCACCACCCCAGTCACCAACACCGGGAACAGTATCAGGAGTCAGGATGGCACAAAGCCACGACACAGAGGTGCCACCAGAAGACCAAGCATATAACTTGGGCCTCACCACCAGGGCCATCTGCTGTCCAGAACAGACAGACGGGGGAAGGTCCGCAGCCAACCACCTGAAGGAGCTGGCAGTCCACAAGACCCACTCCAAGGGCCTCCGATGCCTCAGTAAGGTGAGGTCAAGGAGAACCTCATGCTTCCTCAACACCAGAGGTGCTGGGAAAGACCCAGAGACTGTGCCTTGGTTTCATGAGTGTGATGCTTGCCTCTGAAAGTGTGGATCAGGTGACCCCACTTCATTGCATGGATCTCAGGGTACGGTGGTCCATCGAGAAGCAGGCATCACACTCATCTATGTTTTGGGAGAAGTCAAGGCAAGTCCAGCAGCGCTGATGCTGATCTGTCACAGTGATGAGATTCCTACAGGGGCAATGATGGGAGGCTGCCTGTATTTCTTGGGACTTTGATGAAAAGTTGTGTGGTGATGCAAAGGAAAATTTGCTGTGTCAGCAAACTGAGATGCTGTCACTTTCAGGATGTGCATTCGACAATGGGAAGAATAGAACTGAGGTGATGCGTGGCAGAGCACCATGTGGAGTACACAGGCACTGTCAGTTTATTGATTTATTTATTTCAAAAGTTTTACCAGGAATTTCACACTGAGCTGGTTGTCACAAACGCACTCAGCAGGCCAGGCCCTCTGCTCCCACAGAACAACCTCCGAGCTCAATATTGTGAACAGGTAACAGACAGGGTAACCCTCCTGTCTGCCTGTGGGTCCGAATCAGCTTTAGTCTCAAGTTCTGGGGGGATTCAAACTGTGAACCTTATGCTAGCGTACCCAAATGTACAGGCTCAGATAATCTGCTCTTCGGGTGGATGCCAGATATCTTTCGCCTAAGGGCACCTAACCAAGTATCCAAAATGAACCCTTAAAACTCTATAAAAGGCCTTAGGTATATACTCACCTTTTCCCAGTTTAGTAACACCATCAAGCTCTGAACAATTTTTTTTTCAGTCTTAACCCTCTATACGTCACATGCAAAAAGAACTTTGAAGACACACCCAGGCAGTTTTTCAAAATAATATTTTTACTAAAATGGATAAAAATATGTAAAATGTAAACACAGAACACTATATCAAAAAGCATACAATCACTTAAAACAAGGTAAAGTACAAAACAAACTCCTACCACAATACAACTAGACTTTTTCTATCTGATGTATTACCTCTTTACAGTGCTTAAGTTAGATCTTGTTTCTTAAGAGCCCAAAAAGAAATGTTCAAACACAGAATACAGTTTAACACTCTGTGTTTCCACATCCCTTCTATGATGTCATCTAGCTCCTCCTTTTAGAATATAAAAAATATACAAACAATGATCTTCCTGTTAGGAGATATTTTAAATACTGTGACTTCAGAAAAAAAAACTAATTTCCCAAATGATGACAGTCTTTAATTAAGTCTTTCCTTTGATCTTGTGTGGTTTCCTGTTCCCCAGGCAGGTCAAAGATTTTACAACTTTTCACACCAGGTTGTTATAAAATGTTTTTCCTCTAAGACGACATAAAACTTTACAAGCCCTATATCCTGGCAGCTGGGTCAGTTCTAATTAAGAGAGAAAAACAGGAGACCCTTAATTAAGTCTCTCTAGTCTTTTAATTACCTCCTGGTTTCAGGTCACTTGGCACTTCACTGACCAGGGGGTGCACCCATAGCACAGGATGTCTCATGTGAGATACTCACATACCACATTCTATATTACAAATATCATACAACAATCATAACCAGCTGGCTAAGCATCACACTGGTAACAGCTTGTTTTCAGATGTGTCATGGGAAAAAGGGAAGAGAAATGGAAATTACGTACTTACCATAATTCTTGATCTTTTTGGATGAAGTCTCCACCACTCATTCACACTATTGGGACTCCGCAACGCCGGAGGTGCTAGGACTCTGTGGGAGCCAAAAATCTTCAGGAAGGTCGGTGCTGGGACAGGACCGTGCATGCACGGCACCGTGAGACTAGCTCATGCCCTTATAGGCTGTCTTGGCGTTGACCCTCCAACTGCCTCAGTATCTTTTCGACTGAGGAGGTGCAGCGTAAACTAACGAAAAAAAATCTAACCCTAACTTCCGGGCATATGAAGGCCCGGATGACCCATGTAAGAAGGGTCAATTCAACAATGTCTTCATAGCCCAAAAAAGCAGGAATGAAGATCAAAACAGAACGAGTGAGTTTGGGGGATGGTGGGTGGACATGTGAATGAGTGGTGGAGACTTCGTCCAAGAAGACCAAAAATTACAGTAAGTACATAATTTCCATATCTTCCTGGACTAAAAGTCTCCACCACTCATTCACACTAATGGGAGAGTACTGAGCTGAAAATCAAACCCCCAAGTAGGGCAGAAGGAGACAGAGTTCACTCAGGACGGAAGTCCATAAGGACCATCCCACCAAAGAAAGTGAACTGTCTGGCATGGACAACCAGAACATAGTGCTTTTACAAAGGTATGCACGGAGCTCCAACTCGCCGTCTTTCAGAAGTCTGCAATGGGTACATTACAAATCTCTGCTAGGAAAGCTGTAACCACTCTTGCAGAGTGGTGTAAACCCGGCTTTCCAACTTGACCTGTGCCATGGATTACTAGTGCCGAAGACATGCAACTAATCGATCTGAAATATATCTCGTGGCAACAGGCTGACCCAGTCGAGGCATGCTGAAAGATAAAATAGATGCTCGGATGCATGTCTCTTTATTCTGTCGTAGAATCGCAGAACCCTCTTAACATCCAGAGAATGAAGGGAGCGCTTTCCTTCATTCTGGAGTTAATGAAGTAAGTAGGAATAAATAAAACTTGATTAACGGTAACTTAGCCAGGGATCTGTCTACTGGCTCAAGATAATATAATATTAAATAACAAAAAATCACAAGTTGTGCTTTTTGAACATAAGCAGACGGTTACAACAAATTCATTTCAAATTAAAACGTTGACTAAACATATGTTAACACAGGTGAATTCGTATAGATACATGGGAGTATGGTTAGATACATATCTAAAATGTGACTTACATATAGAAAATTTAATCAAAAGATTACATAGTATATTAGGAGCGTTGTACAGATTGAAAGGATGTATACCAAATAAAGCTAGGGCACACAATCAATTTTACAATAATCCCACTTTTTGATTATGGTGACGTGGTGTAAGTCGGTGCATCGAAAACTGTATTATAGAGGCTGGACATAGTTTTGAATAGATTTGCAAGATTTACCCTAGACGCACCGGCGCACCATGTATAGTGTTTTAAACTGGACTAGCCTTATGGAGTGCAGAAATTTGCATATACTGCACTTAATTCACCAATATCTGAAGCAGAAGACTCCACCTTACCTGGATGACTTGATTCAGATATACACATCTAGTAGAGTAGGTTTGCAATCAGCACAAAACCTGGAACTGGTAATCCCAAAAACTAGAATGGCAAAGGCGAATTCTGCATTAATTGTGAGCAGGCCTAAACTCTGGAATGGGCTACCAGATTACCTGAGAGCAAAGGTAATTGTGCCATGGTATGAGATCAAAAAATGGTTAAGTCAGAAGTCTATTCAATTAACTGACAGTGGTCCCAGTTGAAAAGTAAGCACTTTTTACAGTCATTTTTCATTATTATTTATTACAATCACCATTACGGTTATTTTTTTCCCCCCCAAGCCATTTTTAAATATAGACTGGTTATTGGCTGGGTTTTATATTTTTAAAATGTGTTATATGTGGTGTTGTCTATGGATAAACAATATTATGAGTGTGACAGAGTACTACTTTGCAAAATATGTATTTTACTGCAGTATGTGTATTTTTTCTATGAAACTGTATTGTGTGTATTGGACCCCATTGAAAATTAGTTTAACCATTCAAAGGGCTATCCTTTTCCTGAATTTATAAGGAATAAACTTTTACTATGTAACCCCCTTACAAATGGGGGGGTTCCCAAAAGTCTTCCAGGAGGTTGCTGGGCGCTCCACGTCTGGATGGTGTTTGTCGTTTAAGCCGTTGTTAAATGACAATGCAGCGAGTGCTTTTACAGCATCTGCGTACTGTCCCTTGAAGAGCTGCCTGCTAGCAGGCTCCAGTGACTGTGTAAGGGGGACTGTGTTTCCCTGCTCGAATCCTGCCTGAGCTGCGGTGGCATCGCTTCAATTTTACAGTCACTGTAAGCGCAAAGGGAGCCCTCCCGATAGATGTAACTGCTGGTTATAATTGCATAGAGTATTAGTGAAATTATAGTTTGTCTAACCTGCTTCCATTGCAACTGGGACTTTGTGCACTTGGCCCCTCCATTTTGGACCTGGACTGTGTGAGGGGTCCAATAGGAACCAAGGGGGTGCCTAAAATGGAGTAGGTAGCAGCCAACCAGAATTAGGACTCTTAAGGGAGCCAGTTGACCAATGAGACACAGCCAGTAATTCTGGGAAGTGAAGTCTGGATTATGGCGCCTTGTTTGCACCAATAGAGGCAGTATCAAGTGACTGGCATCTGCAGCCCACCTATGGGATCAGGTGGCGCCTGGATTGTGAGGCTTGCCCTAACTGCCCAGGGGCAGAGACGCTGTGGCAGTGAGAGAGGAAGGAGCTCTGGGCTCCTGCACTGTTGAGCGATCACGCAGGAAGCGCGTGTGGAAGGCCAGAAGTCGGCGGTTTCAAATGCCAGCAAGTGTCAGACTAAATCCACTAGGCAGCGGTCAGAGGTGGCTGTGCAAAAGCGCGGCTACCTACCAGGCTCACCCTGTAGAGGACTGGAGAATCTGCTTCAATCATGCTCTGCCTGTCAGGACAAGTGAAGCTGCATCGTTTTGGCCCGGTGTGTGCAGTGAAAGCGATCGGGAGGTATACAGCAGCTGCCTGGTATGGTACCCCTCTGCCTTTCATATAAATGTGTGTAGAAGTGTTCGAGTCCCAGGTTCGATCCTGCGAGTGGTGTGAGAGCGCTTTTTCTACTGGAGTCATGAGTACTAAACCAGGGTAGCTCCCTGTCAAATGTTCCTAGTGAGGGCAAGATCTTCTGGTTTCTTAAAATAAATCAGATTGATTGTTTTTGCAAAGGTATACTGGCTAACTTGTGTGTTTATGGTGAATTACTGTACAATGATTATTGTGTAACAGCATAGAAACATAGAATTTGACGGCAGATAAGGACCGCTTGGCCCACCCAGTCTGCCCATTTCCCTACCTGATGGATAAGCTGCAGATCCTAGTTAACCAGCAGCCTACTTTCCTACCCCCACCCCTAGAATTGCCTTATGACTGTCCCATGCATGCTTGAATTCCACCGCTGTTTTGACTGCACAACCTCCTCTGGAAGGCTGTTCCATACATCCACAACCCTCTCTGTGAAAAATACTTCCTTAAATTACCTCTGAGCCGCCTTCTATCTTCAAATTGTGCCCCTTGTTCTTGCACACCTCTTTTTGAAAGATGCTACCCTCTTGACTTTGTTGATTCCCTTGAGGTGCCTGAAAGTTTCTATCATGTCCCCTCTCCTCCTTTCCTCGAGGCTATACATATTAAGCTCCTTAAGTCTCTCTCTTCATATGTCTTCCGGTGCAGACCCTGCACCATTTTAGTTGCCCTCCTCTGGACAGCTTCCATCCTGTCTATGTCTTGGGAGATTGGTCTCCAGAACTGCACGAGTACTCCAGGTGTGGTCTCACCAGCTGTCTGTACAGAGGGATAATAACTTGTTTTCTACTGGTGATGCCTCTCCTATGCATCCCAGTATCCCCCAGCCCTCCTTGCTGCCCTCTCACATTGCTTGCCCACCTTTAGGTCATCTGAGATGACTACCCCCAGGTCCCTTTCCATTTTTGTTGTTGTTAGTATCTCACCCCCATTGTGTACTCTTCCCCTGGGTTTTTGTTTCCCAGGTGCATTACCTTGCACTTCTTAGCATTGAATCTAAGCTGCCATACATTTGACCATTCCTCTAACCTTGCCAAGTCCCTTCTCATCCTTTCCACCCCACCTTGTGCATCAACTCTGTTGCAGATCTTTGTGTCATCTGCAAAGAGACGTATTTTTCCTTCCAGTCCCTCTGCAATGTTGCTTATAAAGACATTGAAGAGGACCGGTCCAATACTTGAACCCTGTGGTACCCCACTGCTAACCCCTTTTTCAGAGTGGACTCCATTTACTATTACCTCTGTGTCCTATTCTCAAGCCAATTTTTACCCAGGCTGGCTAACTTGTATGTTAATCTTTTGTGGGACTGTGTCAAATGCCTTGCTAAAGTCTAGGTAGGCCATGTCCACAGCCCTCCTCTGATCAACTACTTTGGTCACCCAGTCAAAGAAATCTATCAGATTTGTCTGGCATGACCTTCCGCTGTGAATCCATGCTGCCTTGGGTCCTGTGCCCCTCTGGCCTCTAGATACGCAACAATTCTTTCCTTCAGAAGTGATTCCATCATTTTCCCTACCACTGAGGTTAAACTAACAGGTCTATAGTTTCCTGCTTCTGCCTTGCTCCCACTTTTGTGAAGGGGAATCCCATCTGCCTCCTCCAGTCCTCAGGTACCACCCCATCCTCCCATGATTTGTTAAAGAGGGTAGTCAGTGGTGTCACTAATTCTATCCTTAGTTCTTTAGAATTCTGGGATGAATCCCATCAGGCCCCATTGCTTTGTCCACCTTCAGTTTTAAGAGCTCTTTCAGAACTCTTTCTTCTGTAAATGGCTGGTATCAACTTCTGTATCCAGAGTGTTTCTACTGTTTGTTTTAGGTACCTCCCTCTTCCTTTGTAAATACTGAGCAAAATATTTGTTTAGTATCTCTGCCTTTCACAGTCACCATCTGCCCACCCTCCCTCCCTTTATTAAGCCTCATTATCCCTCCCTTGGTCTTCCTTTGCTCCTGATGTACCTATAAAAGGTTTATCCCCTTCTTAACTGAGTTGGCTATCTTTTCCTCGGTTTGGGCCTTTGCTGTTCTGACTGCCTTCCAGCTTCCTTTTGCTTTAACTGATACAGTTCTCTGTCCTGTTCCTTCTGTGATTCCTTGTACTTCCTGAATGCTTTCCTTTTCTCTTGAACCTTCACTGCTATTTCCTTTGAGAACCATAGTGGTTTCTTACCTCGTTTCGTTTTGTTTATTTGCTTTACACAAAGGCCTGTTACCTCTGTGATGGCAGTTTTTATTATTCCCCATTGTTCTTCCACCCCTCCTTCCTGCCCATTTGCTAGTACATTCCTTAGGCACTCACCCATTTTGGCAAAGTCAGCCCTCCTAAAATCCATTACCTTTGCCTTTGTATGGCTTGACTCTATTGCTGTGTTTATTGTGAACCATACTGTTCGATGGTCGCTAGTTCCCAGATGGCTACCCACTTCTACATCTGTGATCCTCTCTTCATCTCCATTTAGAGAACCAGGTCTAAGATTGCTCCCTCTCGAGTGGGCTCCAATACTAGTTGTCTAAGGCATGCCCCCTGTAGGGCATCTAGAATAACCCCACTCTTAGAAGTGGCTGCTGCAACTGCACCAGTTAACATCTGGCATATTCAGATCACCCATCAGCAATATCTCCCCTTTATCTGCCATTCTAAGTATACTTTCTATCATTTCCTTGTCCATTTCCTCCCCCTGAGGGGGGCTGTATACAACCCCTGTGCGGATTGTGGTGCCATTGCCTGCCTCCAAATTGACCCATAGTGCTTCTTCTCCTCCCTGTTTACCCTTTTGTTCTGTTGCTTTGATTTCTTCTCTTATGTAGAGAGCTACTCCTCCTCCTCTTTTACCCTCCCTGTCCCTCCTGTAGATAGTGTATCCTGGTATGTTTACGTCCCAGTCATGGTTCTGTGTGTACCAGGTTTCTGTGACTGCCACAATATCCAGGTCTTCCTCCTCCATCAAGGCCACTAATTCAGGAAGCTTGTTACCCAGACTACGGGCACTGGTACTCATTGCTCTCCATTTTTTGATGGCTTTACCTTCTGTAGCGGCAACCCCCACTGACCTTTCTACCTTGGTCTTTTTCTCATTTAGTACCCTGTTTTGTAGGGGAGGCTGATTTTCCTTCTGCTTATCAGTGCCTCCCTTGACTAGTTTAAAGGCTTGCCAATGAAGCATTTAAACCGATTGCCCAAAAGACTTGTTCCTTCCTGACAGATGCAGACCATCCTCCCAGTATAGGCTGGTGTCCTCCAGGTGGAACCCCAGTCCCCAATGAAGCCAAACCCTGTGCTCCAACACCATTTTTTCAACCATTTGTTAAACTGCATGGTGCAAAGTACCTCGCCTCACTCATGCCACTGACAGGCAGCACTTGAGAAGGATACTGTGTGTGCTACTTGTCTTAAGCCCCTCCCCAACTCTACAAAGTCCTTTTGCACTGCTCTAATCTCATGATGAGCCAAGTCATTTGTCCCTAGGTGGACAATGATGTCCAGCTCAGACTCCCGTGCAACTGTTCTCGTGATCCTAAGGATGCGCTTCCTGTCCCTCCAAGCCATGGCACCAGGCAGGCACCTTACTTCAGTTTTCCCTGCTCCCCCCAGTTCTATCCCCCTAATAATTGAGTCCCCCACCAGGAGCTGCCTTCTTTCCCTGTGGTGCCCTCTGCCTCCTTCCTGAGGGCCTCCCTTGTGACAGTTGTCTGCACCCTCCTTAGTCTCCTCTGCAGGTGCATCCATAGCAGAACTATGCTCCCCCAGAATGGTGTATGGATTGTGGAGTGTAACAACTGACTGGGTGTGCCTCTGTTCCACCACCCCTTACCCTCCCTGAGCCCACTGTGGTCCAACTGCTGTGCTTTCTTCGCAACCTCTGAGGTAGTGGTGGTGGCTGTGGTGCTCCCTGGATGGGGGAAGTTTCCTTGCCACTGTCCAGTGCGGCCTGAAGATGGGCAACTTCCTCCCTCAGGGCAGATAGTTGTCTGCAAACAGGGCAGCATCTCAGCCTCCAGAAAGACTCCTGGAAGACTGCTGCCCCACAGTCATTACATTGTACTACCCCACATAACTGTCTACCTTGTTTAGTTTTTTGTGTGTGTGTGTGTGTGTGTGTGTGTGTGTGTGTGTGTGTGATTGGTGTTATATAGAAATATATGTATTTATATAATGTGTATGCTTATATTGTCAGTGCAGTGTGCTAGACAGGATATGACAGTGATGTGTACCTTGCCCTCTTGAGGAAATGATGTCAGAACCCCAGGTATAAATGAACTATTTCAGGGTGGGTGGGGTGAGAGGTGGGAAAGGGTTGGGCTAAACTGTGCCCTCATGAAACAATCAGCTAACGCCTGACCTACTGATGCGATGAGTGCCTTCCTGTCAGCAAGATGCCATACACGACAATTTGTAATACTGCTTCAAACCAATTTGACAGAGAAAATACCTTGCTAATCAAACAGAGAAAATCCAAACATCCAAGTCAGACACAGGTAAACCTCCCCAGCCCCAAAAGAGCCTGGTGACTTGTGCTCTGAAAACAGTCAGCCCCAAAACACGTCAGCTGTGCAGAAGGGCAGACACAGAAAACAGTATTTAGTCTATGTGGGTTTAAAATCTTCCTGCACTGAAAACCTTAACACTTGTAACACAAGTAAAGCAAACTCCCCCTCCCTCTGTTGATTGAAAGACTGCCTTTTCTGATAATTCTAAGTTGCTTATTTCACCCTTCAGTTAGAAGTATCCTCCACCTGAAGAATATTAACTTTCCTAAGGAATCTGCTTCAAACCAAAGACAATTGTAAATTGTAAGGTTCACCTCCCTCTGTTGTGAGCACTACTCACTTTCTTGCAAATCTTAAGTCCAGTGTTGCAGCTTGCAGCCAGAGGTAGCTTCACCTGAAGACTATGAGGTTATCTCATAGTCTCACTTTTCAGGGGGTCCCCGGAGCAAGCTGATTGGTTCAAGCCTGGGGGTCAGTGTATACAGTGAAGGTGCTGTGACTGATTTGTGTGGGCCACTAGTGGGAAGAAAGGGGGGTTGCAGTGATCCAGAGGGCTGCGACCAAGTCATACCAGACTGTCTCAACCCCAACCTCTGGGTGGAGGCACCCGCCATTGGATCCAGGCTCCTCAACCTGTTAGTAGCAACTCAGGCAGGGGTAGTAGCCCTTGGGATAGTGCCTCCTGGGGGTTACAACTACAACAACAACAACAAGATAGACCAGAAACACGCAGAGGTGTACTTTCACTGCCGAGTAATGCAGACCTGCATTAGACAGGTCCAAGAGGCATCCTAACATCTTACTTGGTGGGTAACCGGAGGGTCCAGACAAGACTTGCACCCCAGAAGAAGGGGTTTCCACTTAGCTGGGCAAACCCTCCTGGTTGAAGGCCTATGCATGGCTTAGAAGATGTAAGCGATGTTTTGGGAAACCTAAAAATTGCCCACTTTCATTTCTTCAGGAGCCCGGCATGGAGATGAAAGGTATGCAGGTTAGGATAGACTAAAGTCCCTGTGTCAGAGGTCCGCTCGCAGAGAGAGTCACCTCGGGGGAACTTCTGACACACTGCTGATCAATGCAATCATATCTGCCAAGGCCAGTCTAGGACGATGAGCATCACCCCCCCCATGCCTACAACTTGTGTAGTACCCTCTGACTTAAGGGGAGAGGAGGAAAAATATACAGGGTGCGTTTTGTCTACTGCAGTGAATACATCCTAACAGGAAACACCAGAGTCTGGATTTCTGATGCAGGACAGAGGCAGTTTTGCGTTGAGAGGTGACGCAAAAAGGGGCAGGTCCGGACTGCCTCACTCACCGAAGCGACTGCACGAAATCTGGACTGACACATTGTACTCAAAGTACCACTGTCATAACCTCACGGTGTTCCTGCAGACAGGGTAGAAGGGCACCCCACCCTGCTTGCTGATGAAATACATCACAGCTCTGTCATCCATCCGAAGCAGGATCACTCTGTGACAGAGGGCATCCTTCAGGATTTTGTTTATGAGATAGCTCTCATCTCTAAGAAATTTATGAAAAGATGATGTTCCTTCTGGCTCTACACCTGAGTGTGGAGGTCTTGACAGTGAACTCCCCATGAGAGATTTTGTCCAAGGCCCTGTTATTTTGAATGAAAGATTGTGGATGCATGGTTGGAGACCACTGCTTGCTGCAGGGGAACGCCCCAAGTCCCAGGATCTGCTCGACCAAAAGGAACCCTGATGAGCCATCTGAAGATGTAATTTTTCCTGTCCTCTGGAATGAAAAATGATAACCTAGAGGAATCCAGGAGGGCTCCTAAGAAGATGAGCTGCTGGGAAGATGAAACTGACATCTTCTCCAAATCAGAAACCCCCCTGAAGAGAACAACCGAGAAGCTGTGGCAACTGCCTCCTGTATCTCTTGCCCGGATGGATTAGCTAGGAGCCAAATGTCTAGGAAGTAAAAACTTGAACACAGAGGGTTCTGTGAACTCCTCCCTGAACAGGTACTTGTTTAACCTTCCAAGGTCGACAAATATGCATGCAGCCTGTTATCTTGGAACTAGAAGCAATGGAAATAGGAAACTGTGCTCCGTTCCACTGTGAAACAACTTTTACTGCCCAGTTTCTGCAGAGGCTCCATATCTCAGAAGCAAGAGAATGTGACTGAGAGGCAGGCAGACTGGGATGCTGTCTGGGTGGAAGGTTTGTGAAACTGGGAGAGTAGCCCTCTTGGACAATCCTTATGACCCCATATGTCCGCTGTAATGGACTTCCACTGGCTGTAAAACCGAAATAGATGCCCCTCCTACCGCCGAGAAGCGTCCCCCTCAGACATCTGAGGTGAGACCTGGGCTGGATCCACAGAGGTAGGTACAGGGTGCTTTGGGGCCCTGTGCCCTCTACTGGGTTGGTTTCTGATAAAGGCATCTAGGCCTTTACCTTAAAAGGACTGCCTGTATGAGAATGTCGAAGGTCCCATCCCTCAGAGACGCAGTAGGAGCTGTCTTGTTGTTTAAATGGCAGCTGTACTGTTTTGAGTAGCCCTCAGAACTCAAATTGAGGGCCGAACAGATAAGCACTGTCAAGGAGACGTTAACCACCTGCTGCCAGCAGCAGCTGCCCTAGACGCAGAGTTGTAGGTGTCCATAAAAAACTTTCAGCTGATTATTGGGTTGTAAGCCCCTAGCAATGGAGGGTTGGATTCCTGGAGACTCTCAATCATTGCATTGAGTGTGTTCCACAGGGTGTACTCGTACTGAGGAATGTAGGCACTCAAGACGTAGAAGTCTTTGTTGGTCCACAGATGAAGACTGAAATGTTATGGTGGATCCCATATCCTTGAGGAAAAAGAACTGGAAAGAAGATCTTCCATCATATTGATACAGAAGGCTTGCATTCCAACCCATAAAATGAGTCATCCGCTGCGTCTTCGACAAAGCAGAATAGGGAGAGACTCATCCAGATCCACCTCTACCCCAGAATAATCTGCAAAAGGCAGGTCTAGACCAGGAACATGGGAGATGCCACCACCTGGATTGGCGAAGAGTTCAGCGCCATCTGCAGCGCAGCATCAGACCTGGCACCACCCACGGTGCTGGCATCACCCATGGCACCAGCACCACACACGGTGTTGGCATCATACATGGCACCAGAACCACTGTTACATCTGAAGAAAGAGGGAGAAGGAAAGCGGTATCCGTGCTGGCCCCTGCAGGGAAAAAGGAGGGGAGGGTAGGCACCAGAGAGGGCACTGTGCACATCCTGGCCCGACTGAACCGGCCGCAGCCCAGCGGCTCCAATGCCCGAAGGCCCCGGAACTGGGTCCACTGGACAGGACACCAGGGCAGATGCCATATTCCTTGCTCTAAAAGTGTGGCGCAGAGTTAAAACTGCTCACCGGAACCCCATCGAGGACAGAGATGGGATCCGGTGTCAAAGCTTGCATCCGTTAAGAGCGGAGCCCCAGAGAAACCCACCAGAGTTGGCTCAGGCCTACCGCTCTCCACCGCCATGGATCTCCGTGCAGACATACCAGAGGGTGACCTCGAGCGGTACCGATTTTTCTTCCACTGACAGGAGGAAGAAGAGCTCGAGATCAAGCGACACTGGGTCCTGGAACCATGACTTTTGTGCTTCAGGTGGACTGTCTCTCCCCCCCAAAGCACTGGACTGCCCATGGTCAGACCCCCCCCTCTGCAAAGGGCAGCAGACTGGACACAGCCCCACTGCCATCATGACTTTCAAACGAAGTCTCCCTACCGACACCGCTACCGCCTAAGGTCAACTGCATTGATGGCAGGCTGAGAATGTCTTCCTCCTCTTCTTCTTCTTAATCAGCATCTTTTTTTTGTTTATTAAATAAGTAAAAAACATGCAAAATGGTAAGCTAAATGAATACTGAACAGCTAAGGCTGCTGTCATGTAGACAAAGACTTGACTCGGCAGGCGGCGAAGTAAATCATCGAAATTCTGTCGGTAGGAGAAAAGAACTGAGGTGGTTGGAGGGTCAACACCGAGATAGGCTATACAAGCATGAGCTAGTCTCGTGGTGCCGCGCATGTGTTGTCCTATCCTAACGCCAGACCTCCTGAAGATTTTTGGCTGCTGCAGGGTGCTAGCACCTCCGGCGTAGTCCCATTAGAGTGAATGAGTGGTGGAGACTTTTAGTCCAGGAAGATCATAACATAACAGAAAATACAATGTACAAAAATAATACAATAATATGGAAATAAGTATAACAAGACATACAAATTAACAAGATTCAAGAATAAAATTGCCATACAGTAAACTGTGGAACAGGCAAAAGAGAGAACAGTTAAATAAGAACTTACTGTAACGGTAGATCTGTGAGAGAATCTCCTAAATTAGGCCACACCTTTGGAACTGTAAGCCGTCAGTGTCAAGACCACTCAGAAACATTTTGCTAGCCAGCAGGCACCCACAATGACATGCAGCACTGATGTATATATAATGTGGGCAGCCCTAACACCCTTCAGTTCACTGCCAAAGATTAGCTTCAAAAGGCATCTTGCCATGAGAAACTAGGAGATTAAACCAGTACCAGGCAAACAAAGAAAGTCATTGGACTGGAAACATGATGCATAGAATAATGCCTTAAACACATAATCTGATGTAACCCTCAGAAGACAAAAGAAGAAGGAGAGAGGGTACGGCATGGCCTAATGGAGGAGATTTTTTTGAAGATCTGTTGTTATGGTAAGTTCTTAAGTAAACACTGCATCTTCATCGAGGATATCTCCTCCAATAGGCCACACCTTTGTAACGAGGCCCAAGCAGTGCAAAGCAGCCTGGGAGGATGGCACAGTCTGATAAGTGATCAGGACAGAAGGCCTTGCAGTACAGCAAGCCCAAAGCCAGCATATCTATGAGACAATGTCCAGACCACACTGTTCAGTGAAAGTGTGGACACTCAGCGTTCCATGTGGCAGCAGCACACATGTTAACAGCAGGGACATTTCTGAAACAAGCAACAGAAGTGGCCATATACTGTGTGGAGTGACCATGAACAGCAAAAATAGATTACTCACCTGTAACAGTAGTTCTAAGAGTGGTATATGTTGTTCATCCACACTTGTTGGCATGTCCTTTCCCTTTAAGATTCTTGCCGGAAGGTCTAAAAGTTGGCTCCTCCCACCCACCTGGGTGGTATATGCCTCAGCTCCGCCACTTGACGCCAGATCTTGCCCGCTGGAAGCTTAGGTTGTGCGTCGAAGCCGGGGAGGTCGGGTGGGTCCATGTGGATGAACAACATATACCACTCCTTGAACTACTGTTACAGGTGAGTAACCTGTTTTTCTAGGATCATGGATATGTTGTTCTATCTACCCTTTTGGCAGACTCCTAGCAGTTCTCCATGAGGAGGGAGGCAAGGTGTACACCCCCTCAATACTTACTTGGGGAACAGAGATTGGAGAACTGAGACCCCAAAACCAGCATCCCGGCATGACTCTAGGTCAATGTGGTAGTGGGTGATGAAGGTGTTTGCTGTCTTCCAGGTAGCAGCCCTGCAGACTTCCTGCATATGGATGTTCCTGGAAGCAGCCACCGATGCAGCAGTATGGTGGGTGGAGTGAGCTTTTATCCCTATGGGAGGCTCCTTGCCTGCCAACCTATAGCAGAGATCAATGCATGATGTAATCCATCTGCCAATCGTCTGCTTGGCTGCAGGTCTGCCAGGTGCAGCTTCAGCGTAGGTGAGAAACAGCTGGTGAACCTCTCCCCGAACTTCAGCCATCCGTTCTTTATAATAACAGTGCGTTCATCTCAGGTCCAAAGTAGGAAGCCTGTACTCAGCCTTCAAGGTGTAACTGGGGCAATACACCTGATTAAGGTGAACCTCTGACACCTTCTTCAGAAGGCATTTCGGGTGGGGGCACAGGACAACCTTGTCCCTGTGAAAGACCAGGTAAGGAGGCTCAACAGAGAGTGCCTGCAGCTCCCCAGTCCTTCTGGCTGACGTGATATCCACCAAGAAAGTGGTCTTCTACGACAGATGTGACATCTCACACCTGTGCATTGATTCGAATAGCTTGCCAATGAGCTTTGCCAGTACCAGCAGTAGACGCTACGGTGGTGATGGTTCACGCACCAGAGGGGGAATATGGTCAAGGCCTTTAAAGAAGCGTCAGATCATCTTCTCCTGTGCCACCATCTGCTGACCAGCTCATGCCCGGTATGCAGAGATGGCTGCCAGGTGTACCTTAAGGGTCGTAGACCGAAGACCCCCCTCTGGATAGAGACCAAAGGTAGTCGAGGATACTAGCCAATGCACAGGACAAAGGGTCCAAACCCTTGCCATGACACCAAATGGAAAACCTTTTCCATCTGAAGGCACAGCACCTCCTGGTTGACCCCTTTCTGGATGCTTCCACAACTGTGAGTATATCCTCAAAGAGACCCAAAGCCTGGAACTTTAGCCGCTCAGGAACTAGACTGTCAAGTGCAGGGACTGAAGGTCCAGATGGAATAACTTCCCCTGACTGACTGATATCAGGTCTGGGCATACCTCTCAACCTCCCTCATCACAAATCAGGGACAAGGCTTAAAATGATCAGGGACAAATGACCAAAATCAGGGACACATCTGAAAAAATAGTAATATTAGTTCCAGAAGATGTGTAAAACATGCTTCTTAGTATGAATAGCATTTTCTTAATGAGAACTTGACTGTAACACCAATGGCTAGCATTATTTTGTGATTCAGATCCCCATTCTTCAGTGACAGAAATGCCAAATATAGGAGGGACAGAAGAAATTTTAGAGGCAAAATCAGGGACATCCCTGAAAAGCAGGGACACTTGAGAGGTATGGGTCTGGGCATGCTGGAAGACGCCTCAGGGGCCTGGAGCTGAGGCTGAGGAAATCTGGATACCAGAATTGGCGAGGCCAGTCTGGGGCTACCAGGATCATCTGTGCCTTGTCCCTCCTAACCTTGAGGATCACCTTGTGAACCAAGGGAAGTGGAGGTAAGGCATAGAAGAGGCCTGGGGTCCACAGCCTTGAGAACGCATCCCCCTACAGCGAGCCCTGCTGAGGGGGGTGGGCATGAAACAGCCTCAGCTTCGCATTCTCCCTGGAGGTGAAAAGATCCACCTGAGGCTTGCCCCAGTGGGAGAACAGGTTGTGTACTATCTCTGGATGGAGAGACCACTTGTGGGACGTCTTGCCCACACGGCTGAGAGCGTCCGACAGTTGGTTCGTGGCTCTTGCCACATGGATGGCTAGGAGATCTGCCTCTAGTCAGCACACGAGGGTCCAGATGCGGAGCGCTTCCCTGCACAGAGGCCGGGAGTGCCTGCTGCCCTGCTTGTTGAGATAGTACATGGTCATGGTATTGTCCATCTGGACTTGCACCACTTGACACCGAAGGAGCTGAGTGAATGCCAACAGTGCCAGTGTGACTGCTCTGAGCTCCAGCAGGTTGATATATCATCAAGATTCCTCAGGGGTCCAAGGCCCATGGACTCTGTGATTCTCCATATGGGCAGCCCAGCCCGTGAGAGAGACATCGGTCGTGAGGACGATCATTGGCTCAGGATGGACAAAAGGGATCCATTCATATAAATGTGCTAGGACGGTCCACCAGTGGAGAGCGTCCCACATCTTCTAGGTCACCGTGACCAGCTGATCGAAATGACCATGGTGCTGAGTCCATTGGCTGACCAGCTCCCATTGAAGGGGGCACATATTTTATTCATTTATTTATAGAACATATCGGAATTGCAAACCTTTGAGTCAGAGACTCCTTTACAAAGGCTCCCCATCGTAAAACAAACAGTTGTACAGTAATGACATATATTAGGAATGCATAGCTAGTTACAGGCATGAGTTATACAATACATGATGCATATTAAGGACAAGAGGGGGTTACCTAGGCAAGCAAATAAAAGGTAGAGTGTAGGCAGAATGTGAGTCCATTGTCAAGAGGGTAGGGTGACTTGGGGGGGGGGGGCACCTCCGTAGATAGCAGGAGGCGGGAAGCACCAGTCAGTTAGTAGCAGTCACAGGTGCTAGTGGAACGAAGATGTTCCCTGAGGAGGGTTTTGAAAAGGCCTAGCCTACTTTCAGTAGTTATTGCACTGGAAAGAACATGCATCCAGTGGGGGGCCCTGTAGCTTAAGGTTCTCTGGCATAGTGTAGTTCTGCACCAAGGGATCAAGAAGGGAGATCTGGAGGAACTGAGGGTGGTTTTTTAGTAAAGGTGCAGGTTGCAGGAGGGTGGAGAGACCTAAGGGAGTAAGTCCAGAGATCTTTTTGGTGAGGAGGCAAGTTTGATACTTATGCCTTTCTTCAAAGTTGAACCAGTTGGAGTGACTATACAAGGAGCAGGTGTGAGTAGTCCAGTCACAGCCTGTGACTAAGCGGCAGGCTTGGTTGAGGGACATTCTAATTCTGTGTAGGGAGGAGTTATCAGCAGACCCATAGACCAGTATCCCATAATCAACTAGGGACAGAACAGAGGTGGACACAGCTATTCGGAGGGCCTCGGGGGTGAGAGAATGCTTGTAACAGTGAAGCAGACCAATTCTGGTGTTGACAGCAGAGCTTAGTTGGTGGATATGTTCATGATAGTTAAGCACTGAGTCGAAATTGATACTGAGGTATTTGAAAGTAACAACCTCGTCAAGGTGTTGATTCTGGGAGTAACAGATATGCAGTGGAAGGCCCTTGTGTTTACTCTGGTGGTGTGTGAACATCATGACTTTGGTTTTCTTATAATTTAACACCAACCAGTGTTCAGCAAACCAGGATTCAGCTTCATTAAAGGATTTTTGAAGGGATAGCTGGAGCATGTGAGGATCAGAGTGGGAGGAGTAAAGGACCGCATTGTCGGTGTACAGAAGCAGTTGCCCAGAGCAGGATTTTGGGAGGGTGTTGAGAAATAAGTTATTGCCACCAGGCCCATCGGACCAAGGCAGTGCAGGCCACCATGTACCCCAGAAGTCGCAGGAAGTCCCGGGCAGGGCACAAGTGCCCAATCAGAAATGATTAGGCAAAGGAGGAGAGAACCTCTGCCCTGTCCGCTGCGAGCCTGGCTCTGGCTCAGCAAGAGTCAAGCTCTGCCCTGATGAAGCAGATCACCTGCGAAGGTACAAGTTCTGACTTGGTCTCATTGACCAGGAGACCAAGATCGATGCAGGTCTGGAGGGCCAAGTCCCTGGACCACTCCACCTCCTGCCTGGAGGAACTCGCTATGAGCCAGTCATTGAGATAGGGGTACACCAGGACCCCTCGACACCAAAGATGGTCCGCCACCACTGCAATTTATTTGGTGAAGACCCTGGGGGCTGATGACAGGCCGAATGGCATGGCTTGGAACTCGAAGAGGGCTCCCTCTGCCCAAAAGCAAAGAAACCTCTGGTGAGATGGACAGATCTAGATGTGAAAGAACGTATCCTGGAGCTCCAGAGGGCAAAACCACATGTTTTACTCATGAGATGGTATCATCTGCGACAGAGTTACCATCCTGAATGTGTGGGACTTGAGAAATTGGCTCAGGTCGCAGATCTAGAATGGTGACCCAGCCCCATTCATTTTGGGACCAGGAAATACCGAGAAATGAACCCTGGGTTGGCCGAGGGTGCCACGACTATCGCCACCACCTACTTGCGAAGGGAGTTGGGCGATGCTGTCTCAGGAATCGACTTGAGTGTACGGACACCATTTCTCCCGGGGCGAGGCTCAGCTTGGTGGGTACTGCTCAAATTCCAGTGGCAGTACCTGGCCTACCACTTCTAAAACCCACCTGTCCATTGTAACAACAAACCAGGCAGAAAGGAAGTGGTGGACCAGGCAGAAAGGAAGTGGCAGAGCCGGCCCCCCACAGGAGGACCCAGAGCTGGTGTAACAGGTATGGGGGTGGCCACCCCCATTCCACCATTGGACAGGCTTGGAGGAGGGGGGTCCAGCTTGGGGACCACCTGAACCCCATCCTCCGGGTTTACGGGCCGCAGGGAGCACGTACTTCGGCCGAGGGTGCCAAGGTTGAGCCCACTGCTGATGCTTCCCCAACTGGAAATGGGGCTGCTTGGCTGCAGGGGCAGAATGCCGAAAAGGCTTTTTCTTCTGCTTTTTGGAATCCTGGGATTCCTTCTGAGCAGAGGTCACAGAGTCCAAGGTGGCATTGGACTTTTCGGTGCATTGGAGGTGACCGTCCACACATGGGCCAAAAAAGGTCAGTACCCAGGAAAGGGACACCCATCAGCTAGTGCTGGGTATCCCCTGTAAAGGTGGAGACCCGCAACCAAGCCCTGCGGTGCATGGCAACTGTGGCAACCACTGAACAGGCGCAGGGGTTCCCAAGGTCCAACGCTGTCTGGAGCTGCTGTTTCGCTACCGACTGACCCTGGTCGTGGACCTACTTGACCATGGTCTGGAGGTCTGCAGGAAGGACCTCATCAAGCAAGCCCAGTAGGGCATGAGAAAAGTGCACCATGACAACGGCCGAGCTTGCCTGATGGAGGTCCAGCGAAGAGGCGGCATAGACTTTCTGGGTAAATACTTAGCTGTTCTTCAAGGATATCTCCTCCATTAGGCCATGCTTTTTTAAACTATTCCCAAGCAGTCCCAAATAAACCTTGGCAGGAGGTTATAGTCTGATATATATTCAGGACAGCTGGCCTTGCAGTAAAACAAGTCCAAAAACCAGCACGTCTATGAGAGACTATGTCAAGACAGTAAAGTTCAGTGAATGTGTGGACAGCGCGCCATGTGACTGCAAGGCAAATGTCAGCAACAGAAACATCTCTGAAACACGCGACAAAAGTGGCCATTCCCCTGGTGGAGTGACCATGAATCGCACCAGGAAGTTGCTTACCGTACTTCCTATAACAGAACGTAATACAATGTGCCAGCCATTTGGACAGGTATTGTTTAGACACAGAAGCACCCTCTTTCTCAGAGCGCGAACAAAACTAAAAGCTGAGAGGACTTTCTGCAGTCCTTGGTACGATTAACATAGTGTCTTAGTATTCGGTGTATATCTGAAGTATGGTGCAATGCCTCACTCTCCCAATTGGCATGCTCAGGGAAGTAACCAACAAGGTGTATCATTTACTTCAGTGCAAGTCCAAGTTCAAGTTTAATTTTGATTGGTTTATAAACCATTACAATATTGTCTAAAAACACATAAAAATACCACTTAATGGTAAAAATATAACAGACTTAAAATAATAAATTGGCTATGGAGAGCAATATTACAAATGTTAAATTTCAATTTGTGAAGAGTTTTAAAATTCACACATGGATTAGCAGCCAATATTAAGTGCTCTGTATGCAGCTAAATCATCTGTAACTACACCAAAAAGTATAGCAAAGGGCTTTTAAAGGAATTCCCAGTGACATTCCAAGCCCTATACCTTATTTAAACTTTCCTAAATTTTTGTTATTAGTAAAATTTTCCACACTGTCTGACAGCTGCATTCGAGTATGTAAAATACCTATTAATTTACTAATTTAATCCACATTCTAACAACACATAAATAAGCACTGATGTAGAAAGAAGTTAATATGAATTGGAACCACTTTGCAATCCATAACATCACTTACTAAATGATGGCTTAAGGCTCCATTTTAATTCAGGGGTCCAGGGGCCCGATTCCAGGATGAATGTTGCAACTCGCTGGTGCTTGCGAGCTGGGACATATGCCACTACGCCGGGGACCCTGTGTCAGATTCTAGAATAGGCAGAGTCCCCAGCAATTACGTCCTACAACTTGCGGCACCTCCAGCGTTGTTCCACAGGAAGGGTGCACCTACACAGGGTGCCACAAGCCACATTACCGCTCTCCGACAGGGTGCAGGTCCCGCATGGCATGCCCCCCGATGCCTCATTCCCTGACACCATGTCAATGCCTCGCAGAGCTGGTGGGGGGGGCCACAGGACTACCATGGAGTGCTCGGCATGCATGCCAGTAGCGACATGTTGGTGAACCGGGACATGAACTGCCCTGTGGGGCAATACCCAGGGATGAGGGCGTGGGTGTGCCAGCAGCCCACGGAGGGCTGCCTGCCACAGGAGGACGGGTGGGGGCCTATATGGGACCGTGGCAGGGTGCGCCACTGTTGGGGCACCAGGCACAGAAGTGCACCCCCGGTGGACGTAGGGTACAGTAAGACCAAATAATAGGTGGTCTAACTGTACTTGGACCACTGTCTTCTGGGGTCCGCCTTGGAAGAGCACATTTGCTAGTCCATCTGTCACCCTCCCGGAATCAGGAGTAACTATTGCCATAAACCCCCTTGCGCCATGTCGCAGGGGTTTATGGCGCACTCGTGATTATAACGCATTTTACTTTAGAGGCAGCCTGCATCATGTCGCGAGGCTGCCTTTTGGAAACACCAGCTGGCGTAATGCACGGTGCAAAGCGCTACTTGCGCCATCGGGTTTGGTGCGAGTCACTTTGTGACATGCATAGCCCATTCTGGAATTGGGCCCCATAAGTTTAAAAACCTTGTTCAATGCAGGAATTTTGCTTTCCAGTAGTTGGAGGTCATAAGCTTGTTACAGTAATAACTTTAAAGATTAAGAAGCTACAACCCAAACAACCATTTTAGGCTATCAAAATTCCTTTGTTCAGAATCAGAGCTTTGTTTTAAAAGATTTAAAGGCTAGAGGCCCGATTCTAGAATGGATTACGCACATCACAAAGTGACTTGCGCCAAACCCAATGGCACAAGTAGCACTTTGCACCATGCGTCATGCTGACTAGTATTCCAGAAGGCAGCTTAGAGCATACGACGAGGGCTGCCTGGCCAAAGGTGCTTATTAATTATTGAGACGCCATAAACCCCTGTGACATGGTGCAAGGGGTTTATGGCAGCAGTTACACCTGCTTCCAGGAGGGTGGGAAGATGGAATAGCAAATGTGCTATTCAAAGACGGACCCCGGAAGACAGTGATCTAAGTACAGTTAGACCAGCTATTCTCCTGTGTCTGTGCCCGTGACAAAAAATAACTCAAATTTGAAACTGCCCCCACTGACCTGCTGTACGCTAGCAGCTGAACTGTAAGTGAGTGAAGCGCCAGCTCAGGAGGGAGACGGAAACTCTAAAGTGCAATTTAATTTGAAAGAATTTAATTTCCAAGCTGCTCACACTGCCCTAAGCATAGCAGTAGCCTGCAGCTGTTGGAGGGTTGCTGCTCTCCCCGCAGTCGCCGCGACTGCTCCCCACCCGCCCCCACCACACCCACCCTGTCCGGCTCTAGCTATATAGGGCAGGAATACTGTAACCACGCCCAAGGCATGCCCTACAGTAGTAGAAAATTAACTGCCTCCTCACTTTACCATTTGCAGGTTATTTTTGTTGGTAGCTAGAGGGCTCTAGAAACTAGTTTGGTTTCTCTGGCTGAGAAATCTAATTCCTGCAAACAACTACATACCCTGGTACTCTCCTTGAACCCTCTCCCTTACACAGTACTCTAAAATGACCATCTTAATTAATTTAAGTATGGCTAAAAAAACCTGTATTACACTTCTACTGGTCTTTATTTTTTCCTGCCTCATTTGGCTGCCTATATTTTACTCCCCTCCAACTATGAACCATCGATACACCCACCCAGATGACCCGTCGTTCTGTGCTATGTGCCTGCCAGCACGTTGGCCCCATTACACCTCCCCACTTCTCATTCCCTATAAATTCATCTACCACCTATCCTACACTCTACGTAAATCCACGTTGCACCTTATACTGCCTCCCCCTTTCATCCATCGTAAGTTATGGTACCTAGCACTCTTAGCCTTAGTACTAGCTGGGGATATTGAGCTAAACCCAGGACCCCTAAGTAATTTATCTCACCATGATGCAACCTGGATTGACACAAAGGGCCTCCGCATTGTACACATGAATATAAGGAGCCTGTTCCACAACATAACAGAACTAGAGGCATGGGTTGCTCAATATCACCCTGATATCCTTTGACTATCTGAAACCTGGCTAAAACCCTCCACCACCGATACCCTCAGTAGTCTACCCAATTACAATATCATTAGACAGGATAGGCCATCAGCAAAGCGTGGAGGTGGCGTAGCTATCTTCTATAAACCTAATTTGTTGCTATCCCACAATGTGTTGCCAACACTACCTCAATGCGAAGCTATCCATGCTACCTTACAACTAGGCTCAAAGAAATTACACATCGTCTGTGCCTATAATCCTCCTCCTGGTGGTAGCAAGGGTCTCAATGACCTCCTCTCCCAAGTAAACAGCACCATCGGCCGAAATGAAGTCCTTATGGTGGGGGGATTTCAACCTAAACTGGACTAGTAAATCAAACCAGTCCTCACATACAATGATACAAGGTAACAACCTTCATCAACTAATCACAGACCCTACAAGGGTCATGACTCCCCCTCGGACAAGTACTCTTATTGACTGGGTCCTTAGAAATCGCCCTGACAGCATAGTACGTTCAGGCACCCTTGCAGATGCCATAAGTGATCACTTCCCAATCTACTGCATCTGGCGCGCTACAAATAAACCACCGCCGCCTCTAAACTAATTACTTTCCGCAGTTTGGCCCATTTCAACCAAACTCAGTTTACTCATGATCTCTCCTTGATTAACTGGACCCCCCATCTACACCTCTACAAATGCCCAGGTGGCACTTGACTACTTCCTGGTTCACTTTGGCCTGCTTCAAGACACCTATGCTCCCCGTGTCACTCGGATTCGTGGAACGCAGACAAAGTGGCTAACAAAAGACCTACTTACCCAACTAAGGGCCAGGGACAAACTGTGGAGACGCTACAAAACAACTGGGCTACTAAACGACTATAACCACTATCGATCTCTGAGAAACACATGTAAAAAAAAATATTCGCCTAGCCAAAAGCACTTTCTGCAGAGACCTTCTAACAAAGGCTGCAGGAAACTAAAAAATTCTGGTCTACCATAAAAACACTCCTTGGTGCCAATACTAGGGCCCATACAAGTGATATGTTATTAAACAGCATTCACTGCAATAATCCCATGACCATAGCTAACTCTTTCAATCACCACTTTTCAGATCTGACAGCTACTTGACCTCTTTCCAAACTATACGTACTGCCTCACCCCCTAATGAACCTCTACTTAAGCACCCTCTCTTTAGGTTCCGGAGTATCACAAGGGCAGAAGTGCTAAAACTGCTACTCTCTGCTCCTGACAGTACCAGCTCGGGTCTGACGGTCTGGAACCTAGGCTCCTGAAAGCCGCTGCCCCTCTCATTGCCTCTCCCCTAACCAAAATTTTCAACCCTTCCCTATGTCATGGCTCAGTTCCTGATATCTGGAAAATAGCTAAAGTCACCCCAATTCCCAAAAAAGGAGATCCTAAAGAAATTAAGAACTACTGTCCCATAGCTATTCTCTCCATGCTCAGCAAATTTCTGGAAAAACTAGTGGCCACCCAATCAATAGAATATCTTCAGAAGTACAACCTCCTATCATGCTCCCAGCATGGTTTCCGCAAAGGCCACAGCACCTCCACCGCCCTTTTGAAACCCACAAATGACATCTATGCCTCTATGGACTCAGGCCTCCTGACAGGTGCGGTTTTCATCGATCTAACCAAGGCTTTTGACCTGGTAAACCATACCCTTCTTCTTGATAAACTACGCTCCCTAGGCCTCTCCTCTGATGTAGTAGCCTAGTTCAAAAGCTATCTATCAGACAGGAAACAGGCTGTAGTTTTCAACTCTGCCATATCAGATCTCTCCCCTATACATGTTGGAGTGCTCCAAGGCTCCATACTTGGCCCCTTGCTTTTCTCAATTTTCATTAACGACTTACTGCTCCTTGCACCAAACTGCTCATCTCTGCTCTATGCTGATGACCTAGTTATTTACCACAGTGCTAGAAATGCCGCTGACATAAACCACCCTCTTGCCTCAGACTTCGCCAATATCCAATCCTGGCTAACCAAGAACAAATTTGTTCTCAACACTAGCAAGACATACTCCATGCTCTTTGGCTCGCCTGCCAGGCTTAAGATGAATCATCATGCCTTAAAAATCCTGTGTGCTGACGGCTCCCCTCTGGACAGCACTAGATCCTTCAAATATCTGGGAGTTACACTTGATGAATCTCTAGACTTTTGCCTGCACATAACAACCATCTGCAAGTCTGTGAATGCCAGGCTTGGAAGTGCCTACAGAACTAGCTATGCCCTTACCCCCTCGGCCAGTCTAGCAGTGGCTCAAGGTTTCCTGCTCCCAGCCCTGGCCTATGGCTCAGTCACCTTCCAATCAGCTTCCAAATCCTCCCTCCATAAATGGGACACCACCTATAATAGCATCTGCCACTATGCCTCTGCATCCCCACGTTACAAACACCATTGCCAGCTCTATGCTGACCTTAAATGGCCCGGCCCCTCTACCCACCGACTCCAGTCTTTTGGCGCTCTAATTGACTGCATCACCAGATCAGGCCTCCCCCTATCCATTGCCTCCCTGCTGCGCTCACAACCTCTCTCCTATGGACTACGATCCACAGGCCAAGCACCTCTTCACGTCCCTAGATGCAGAACTAACATGGGTGCACGTGCTTTCTCTTACACGGCTCCAAAATACTGGAACTCCCTATCTTACACAATTCGTCAAGCGACCTCCCATGCCAGTTTCAAGAAACTGCACCGTGAGCATCTGCGGGCTACCAGCCCCTGCACCTGCTTTAATCCACCTTAGACCATCCTTTCGCTGCCCTCTTCCAAGTTAATCCACTCCTCTGACACCTCCTTCCCACCTCTCTTACACTCCCTCCTTTCATGTCCTCTCTCTCCCT
Source organism: Neoceratodus forsteri (assembly GCA_016271365.2). Classification (NCBI taxonomy): domain Eukaryota; kingdom Metazoa; phylum Chordata; order Ceratodontiformes; family Ceratodontidae; genus Neoceratodus; species Neoceratodus forsteri. The sequence continues at coordinate 1,326,871,038 of CM057452.1, forward strand.
CCTTTTTCCAACCCTTTTCTCCGTGCTTCCCACCACTCTTCCCTCTTCTCCTCGTTCTTCATCAACCATAACCTGGCACTTAAACTGTTTTGTATTGTTTTGTTTTATGTATGCCATCACCTGCAATGCCTGTCTTCTCACAGTGTTTTTGAATTGCATTTACCAGTACATCCTGTATTGTAGCTGCATCACTTGTAAACTTGTGTACTTTGTTTGTGCTGTTTCAACAAAAGTTTATGTATTTTGACCTTAATGTTACCCCTGTTTGCCTCATACTGGATTTGTCTCTACCTTTCCAGGATGATTTACTTTCTGAATCAACTGCTTAGTGTTATGTTGTTTTATCTATACCTATCCCATGTGCTGCGTCACATGTATGTGCTTTTTGTATTTTACATTGTCTATCTCCCGGGTCGTGCCTGAAAATAGGCATTTCTATGCCTAGTGTACTCACCCGGTTACCAAAAGCAAATAAATAAATGGCAGATAAGGACTACCTGGCCCACCTAGTCTGCTAATTTCCCTACCAATGTGTAAACTCCAGATCATATTTGATCTGCAGCCTACCTCATCCTTCCTGCCCTGGCATGGTGCCTTCAGCTTGTTCTGTGCATTCTTGAACTTGCCTACCCTTGTTGCCCCCACATCCTCCTCAGGGAGGCTGTTCCATGAATCCATCATCCTTTGTTACAAAATACCTCCTCATATTGCCAATGAGTCTTCCTCCCCCCTTCAGCCTCATATTGTGAACCCTTGTTCTTGCACATCTTTTCAGAAATATGCTGCCCTCTTTACCTCTTTGATCCCCTTGTGGTATTTGAATGTCTCCATTTCCTCAAGTGTATACAGAGAGGTCCCTCAATCTCTCTTCATAAGTTTTCTGATGTATCCACTGCACTATTTTGTTGCCATTCTTTGGACTACCTCCACCCTCTCAATGTCCTTCTGGAGATGAGGTCTCCACAACTGCACACAGTACTCCAGATGGGGCCTCACCAACTGCCTGTACAGCGGCATCACCACCTCCTGTTTTCTCCCAGTGATGCCTCTCCTTATGCACCCTAGCATCACCCTTGCTTTCCTCATTGCCAGCTCACATTGCTTGGCTATTTTTAGATAATCTGTTATGGCTCCCTCCAGGTCCCAGTCCAGTTTGGTGTTTAATATCCCCCCAATCCTGTATTCTTCCCCATTCCAGTTTGGTGTTTAATATCTCCCCCCATCCTGTATTCCTCCCCAAGGTTTTTTGTTCCCCAAGTGCATGATTTTGCACTTCTTGGAACTGAATGTGAGTGGCCACCCAGACATTAAAGAGGACTGTCTCCAGTACTGAACTCAGTGACACCTCTCAGGTTACTCCCTTTTTTTCAGACTGAACTCTTTAACACCACCCTTTGTGTCCTGTTGCTAAGTCAATGTCTTAGCTAGACTTTCTTACAGTATGGGAATGTGAGTATGTACGCTACATCTTTACTTTTTTTATTTACAGACTCGATAACGCTTGTGTTGGGAGGGATGGGTTGGACAAGGGGGGGTGGTAGCAGCGTGACAGCTTTGTGTACAAATCTGAAATCCCTGGCTACACCCCTGACAGAAGACCCTGGAAGCCTTCCTGCTGCAGCAAAAACTTAACAGTAATGGAGAAGGAGCTCCACAAAAGTACCTCCTCTTCTCCCCCGGCCTCCGGAGCTTCCACTTCATCATCCAATACAAGAACTGCCACTGGCACATCCTGTCCTCTGACTGAAAGAACAGGTGACATGGTTGGTTTCTACAGGATACAGGAGTGCTGGGGTGCCGGCAATCTCCCTCCCTCCCAAGTGCCTAACTGACATAATGCACCATGCTCCCTTCCAGTCTGAGCAATGGAAACCCGAGTCAACCTGTAAAGCTGAGTTTATTTGTTTGTTTAATGTCTGCAAACCATTTGGACTGAAAGACTCACGAGATGTGATGTCATTATTGTGGTATGTAGGTGCATGGAGCCCTGCAGTCGTACCACCGGGCCAGGCAATAAATTAATTTTTAGAATGATAAAATAAAAAGTACAGTATGATGGCGACACCATGATGGCCAAGGTGCGGGTGACTCAAAATAGAGCGTGAACTTGGACCACCATGTTAGGAGGCAGGCTAGAACATATCTGCTGTTGTGGGGGGTTGGCGTCGGGAAACCAGGCTAAGGGAGCTTCTTCCTTTTGCAGGATGTCGTTGCATGCAGCAGAGGCCAAAGAAGCTCCACCTATGGCAGTGGAGGCAGGAGTTTGGGGCATACAGGGAGAAAAAACTGTATGCCATCTACATATACCGCTGACCTACAGCTGCTGACATCCCTCCTTGCCTCTGGTTTTGCACTTGGTGGCGCTAGGCCTCCCCACTGTACTCAGTTTCTTGTACAGCCTACTGAATGGATACCCATCCTGATTGTATGATAATATGTTAATGCCTTGAAATGTAATGTGACCCTGCCCGTGTAATCATCTCGTATATCCTTGTGTATATTGTTCCATATGCTCGCATCATGGTATCTAACCTAGCACACTGAGTACATTATCCTATGTAATATCCAACTCTAAAATCTATACTGTGTTGTATTCTCTGTAATTTACTCTGGGTTGCCCCTGGAAAAGGGACTTTGTGTTCCAGTACACCTATCTGGTTAACAAAATTCAATAAGTAAATAACAATATCATGGCCCAGCTCTAAAGTCCCGCTAGGTTCTAGTGTCAGCTGCCACTAGATCCTAATCCACACGGTGGACTGCCGGGAAGGGGGGGGTCGCAGGACATAGTGGCAGCAAGGAGGCACTGACTGGATCAGGGTATATCTACGGGACCAGCAACAATGTATAGGAGTATTCATAGGGAGAAAAAATATATACAGTATGATTTATGTAGGACTGCGTGGCTTAGCAGTAGGTCATACAGCTGATCATTTCTTGATCAGTGATTCAAATCCAGCCAAGCTGGTCATGAGTCCTGACCTATTAACTGTCCCGGAGTTTCAGGGACTCCACTAACTTTGCCTCAAAAATCTCCTCAGACCCTCTGAAATTTGCATTTTCTTCATTAGTGTTTTTATGGACATTTTCAATAAACAATAACAGATAAACATAAACTTGAGTAATACATTGATAATTCTATATGAATATATGAAGAAGCCAGCAGAAGAAGGCCATTTGTTCTGTCTAGGCTGCTCGTATTGCAGGGTCCACAGCTTGAGCTACTGACCATGCCCCCACACTCCTCCCATCCTCCCTACCCATGATCCTTACCTTCTCCTATGTCTATCCCACCCTCTCGCGAAGCTGCCCACCGTCCTCAACTAGACCACCACTTCCAAGTGTCCACCATCATTTCCACGAAGAAGTGCTTCCTGACCTCCCCCCTAAACCTCCCCCCGAGCTTAAGACTGTGCCCCCTCATGCTATGTTTGCCACTTAGCTTAAAGAGACCCTCCTTATCCACTTTATTTACCCTTTTCAAGTACCTGAAGGCCTCAATCATGACACCTCTCTCTCTCTCTCTCTCTCTCTCTCTCTCTCTCTCCTGTCCTCCAGGGAGTACATGTTCAGTGCCCTAAACCTCCTTGTATGCACTACCCTGCTGACCTGCTATCATCTATGTAGCCCTCCTCTGGACTTTCTCCAGCAGGTTAATGTCCTTTTTTTTGTAGTTAAACTTTTTATTATTATAAATAATTTTATTAACGACATACATGAGTTACACAAGTAGAACATGTATAGGAGAAGAAAATAAAATACAAAAAGGTAATTACAAACATGGATCAAATACATCATATACATGTTTGTTAACAAGAGTATAAGACTGCTGCATGCCTAAAATTATCAAACCGTATCAGATTCAACACTAACAGATAAGACAAACAACACCTTAAGTATCATAACATATCAATATGAAACTGAGACACAGAATGCATGACAAATAATATATTTAGGTAACATATGCTGGACATTAGGAAGGCCTACATAGTATAGCAGTGGATAGAAAGAAAATATGATAAGGCTGCCAACATACTTCAAATTCCGAGAGGGCATCCATTGCTAAGGGAGTAAGGTGGTCAAACAAAGCAGTTCAAAGATGCCGACCAGGAGTTCAAGGTGATAGAGGGGGACCGCCAATGTGACAAAATGAGATGTTTGACTTGCATACAAAGAACTGCCAGCCATCTATGTGAATGGCGAGAGAGAGAGAGAGAGATGTGGTGCATATTCAATAATACTCAAAAGGAGCAATGGGACAGAAAGGGGTATATTACAACCAAGAACATCTGTCACAAGTTGCTGAACTTTCTGCCAAAAGGGGTGAATAAGATGGCAAAACCATAGTATATGTACTAAGCCACCCCTGGGGATAGACATCTCCAGCAATTGTCATTAGGGGGAACATGTAACCGATAAAGTACAAAATGGGTCCTATACCAAAAATGAAGAATTTTATTTTGGATAACCACATTATGCATATCTTTAAAAGTAGTATGACTATTAGTCTACAGTGTGTCCACATTTGTTCTGAAATAGTTATTTGATGGTCTCATTCCCATTTAGTTTTAGAAGATAAGAACTGATTAGAAATACGATCTCTAGATCTCAATAAATTAATCTCGCCCTACCTGACGTACACTTTAACCAAGTGAAGAGGGGGGTAGAAAGTTGAGATGCAGTAAGAGAAGTATGGAGCAATGTATTAATAGCAGTACAAAGTTGTAAATACTTCCAAAATTCCTGTTTAGGTAATCCCCAGGTGATTTGGAGGTTTGAGTATGAATTCAAGAAATATGTGTCCTGTACTAACAGGTCTCCCAGCTGTTGTATCCCCTTAATTTTTCATGGCTGCCAAAAAAGTGGTTTGACAGGTGTACATAATAGGGGCTTAGGGTTAATACATAGCCATCTATGGATTCTTTTCCAATAGTAAACTGAGGAACCTATAGTAGGGTGTTGCCGTAACTGCTTAGGGAGAGGGTTATAAATAAGGTTGGAAGCTACTCTGCCTGGAATTAGAGATGATTCCATATGCCACCACTGTGGCATCTCAGAAGAAGGTTTCTTGAACCAGCGCAAAGTTTGGGATGCGTGAAATATCCATAAGTGCCCCCCCCCGAAAACCACGGAAGGCCCAAGCCTCCAGTTGACCAGTGTGCCCATAGTTTAAAGTGACTATACTGCGGGTAAGTGCCCGCCCATAAAAATTCAACAAAGATGCGGTCTGTTTTATTTAGTGGAGACCGTGATAAGGTTAAGGGTACGTAGGAGAGAAGATTTAAAATTTTGGGCATTGTCATCATTTTAATTGCGGAGATTTTATTGCCAAAGTAAGCTTTAGGGTTTTCAACGATCAAAGGTAGTTTTAATTTCATGAAGAAACATAGAAGTTGACAGCAGATAAGGACCACAAGGCCCGTCCAGTCTTCCCATTTCTTTTTCTACCTTATGAATGTGCCACAGGCCTTTGCTCTGTAAATGGCCTATCTATTCATACTCATCTGAATTGCTCCATTATGCCTATCCCATGCCTGTTTGAAGCCCTGCACTGCATTCATATCCACCACTTCCTGTGGTAGGCCATTCCATGCATCCACCACCCTTTCTGTGAAAAAGAACTTCCTCACATTACCCCTTAATCAGCCTCCCTCTAATCTCATACTGTGTCCTCTTGTCCTGCTATTTTTCTTATATTGAAACATGTTAAACTTTTTCACATTGTTAATGCCCTTAAGGTGTTTGAATGTTTCAACCATATCGCCTCTCTCCCTCCTTTACTCTAGGGTATACATATTGAGCTCAGTTAATCTGTCCTTATATGTTTTCTGATGCAGTCCCTGCACCATTTTGGTTGCCCTTCTCTGGACTGCCTCAATTTGGTTAATGTCCTAGTGAAGGTGTGACCTCCAGTACTGCACGCAGAAGGGGGAGAAGATTCGCTTTCCAAATTTTATCTATTACAGGGGTAATTTTAATCCTAAGATAAGTAATACCAGAGGGTGCCCATCTAAAACCCAAGGAAATGATTATTTGGGAGTGACATAGCTTATTCAACAGCATAACTTCAGTTTTGTTACAATTACCAGTAAGCCTGGATAATTTGGTGAATGTATTTAAAAGAGTAAGAAGAGGGCAGGCAGAGGTCATGATGTCCTCCAGAAGGATCGATAAGTCATCTGCATATGATAATGAGGTACACTGTTGCCCCCCTAAAAGATATACCTTTAATTCCAGAAGATTGCCAAAGAGCTGCTGCTAGGGGTTCTACTGCAAGGATAAAAAGAAGGGGTGATATGGGGGCAACCCTGCCTGGTACCACTGGTTAACTGAAATGGAGATGAAAGGGTTGAATCTGTAAGAACCAGGGGCAGAAGGGGAAGAACATAAAATCTTAATCCAAGAACAAAAACGTACACCCAGTTCCAAGTGGGATAAAACAGAAAACAAATAGTCCCATTCTAGGGAATCAAAAGCTTTTTTCAAAGGCAACAGCTATGGCTGCTGCAGGGGACTTATGGTTTTTGGCTTTATACATAAGATTTATCAGGGAGCAGAGATGACTGGAACCCAATTGATTTTTAACAAAACCCACCTGGGACTGGTGAACTAAACAGGGGATAAAGGTTCAAGATGAGAGGCCAGTAACTTAGCAAAAACTTTATCTACATTAAGTAATGAAGTTGGCTGATAGATTGAGGGAAAGTGGGATCTTTGCCCTTTTTGGGCAGAACTGTAATACTCATTTCTTGCAAAGTAGGGGGAAGAATCCCAGTGGAAACTGCCTCCTCATATACTTTGCAGAGAAGAGGGCAAATGAGATATGCAAGAGGTTTAAAAAATCGCTATGGGGAAACCATCTCCTCCTGGTGTTTTCCCCATGTTTGATGGCATGAGAGCCTGCTGCACTTCTGCTGGAGTAAAAGGAAGTTCCAGAGTATCAGTGTGCTCAGGAGAGAGACGTGGAAGTACAAGCGCCTCCAAAAACTGAGTGGTGGCAGCTTGATCAGCATAGGGTTGGGAGGAATATAGCTGCTTATAATAGTTGGTCATGACAGTGCTAACTGCAGTGGCTTCCGTGGACACTGAACCAGATTGGTCTCACAAACCAGCGATGTGACACTCCATCTGCTGTGTACGAAGCCAATACACCAAAAGTTTGCCATTCTTTTCGCCTCCTTCCCAGTAGTTACAGTATATTTAAGTTTTAAAATGGCTATTTTGGCCTTCCAGGACACAAGGGTATTGATGGCCATGCAGAGCCTCAAAATTTCTTGGTGTAGGGTCGAATGGGGGTTAGGAGATGGTAAGGCTGCACACTGTGATTTCTTAGCTATAAGAGTTGTTTCCAATTCATGTAACTGATGTTCTCTCATTTTTCTATGATGAGATGTATAAGTAGTGATTTTGCCATGAAGAATAGCTTTCAGGTCTTCCCAGGTAGTGCCAGCAGAAGTATTAGCAGGGTCATTGCATGACACAAAAGTGGTTACTTCTTTTCTGATCCAGGGTAAAAAGTCTGGCTCTTTAAAGAGGACGGGAAATCATTTCTAACTGGCAGCTGTTTATAAAGTTCCGATTCTCAGAAATGGTATGCATTCACCTAAATTATCCATATTTAACTGTACCTGAATAAAAAGTGATATAAAAAGCTGCATTTTGCATTGTCTTGCTTTTATGGGCAGCATTCTGTTTCAGTTCTCTTCATGGAACCAATAATTTGGAGTTTTAACTATGTCATGGTTTGTGCACAGAACTCTCAACACGGTTCTGATAGGTCAGCAGCTCATAATTAGTATTCTGTACATAAATCATGACATAGTAAAAACTCCACATAAGCGATTCCATGAAGTGAACTGTAACAGAATGCTGCCCATAAAAACACAGCAGTGCAAACTACAGTTTTACCTATCACGTTTTACTTGGGTACAGTTAAAAATGGATACTTTAGGAGAATGCATATTGTTTCTGAGAATAAGAACTTTGTAAACAGCTGCCAGTTAGCACAAATTTCCTGTCCTCTTTAAGTAGAAGTGGATCCAGATGCCAGGAAGGAGAACGAAGAGAGGGATGACCCCAAAGGAGATGGAGTTGAACAGGTGCATGGTCAGAAATTACCAGGGGTAAAATAGTGGAATTGACCACAATTTGTGTAATGGAAAGGGAGGTAAACCAATAGTCTAGTCTACTATAATACTGGTGGGATGCAGAATTATAAGAATAATCTCTATCTCTGGGATGGAGAAGTCTCCAGATATCCGATAGTCCAGAGTCCTTCATCAGTAGAGAGAGGGCGCGGGAACACTTCTATGATGGAGTTCAAAAAGGGAGTTATTTCTGTCCATGGATGGGTCAACAGTAACATTAAAATCATCACCAATAATAGAGGGTAAATCAGATGTATTGCTAGGAGATATTAGCTGGGCTGAGACATGAAAACATTCAGGGGTATCATCATTGGGGGTGTAGATGTTCATTAACTGAAGTGGGCCAGTGGAAGTATCCACAATAGCAACAATACACACACACCCACCCTGGGGGTCACAAGTAACCGAAAGAGGTTTCCATTTTAGGTGTTTATGAACTAAAGTAGCAACCCCCTGTTTTTTTGAGGGAGTAGAGGCAGCTAGTACTTGACCTACCCAGTCATGCTTTAGCTGGTCATCATCAGTTTCTAATAATTTAGTCTCCTGGATAAAAGCTATTTGAGCCTTATGTCACTTAAGGTGTGACAACACTTGTCTGTGCTTACTAGGGGCATTGAGACCTCTGATGTTCCAAGTATATACTGTAGTACTGAATCTGCCATTGGAGAAAAGCAGACATAAATAGCCTGAGATAAATATAAAGGTTACATCAGAGGACCAAATGCACCAAACTATGGCCATCAAATAATTGACAAAAATAGAGAAGGAGACTATTAAACAAACTAGTGGGACAAAGGTGAAGATATCGATGGATGATAACATAGTATACAGTATCTTAATGTCCAGCTAAAAAGTATCATTAAACAGTAAACAGGATAAAATAGATAACAACAGCTGCCACAATGATGATAATAAACAAACCATTTAGGGTGGGTTAATGTCCTTTTTGAGGTGTGGGTACCAGTACTTAACTCCATATTCTAGACGTGGCCTCACAAGTGACCTGTACAAGGGCAGTATAACCTCCTCTCTCCTACTACTGATCCTCCTAGCTATGCATCCTATCATCTTGTTTGAACTTGCTGCTGCTTTTTTGCACTGCATGTAGTGTTTTAGCTCACTAGTGATTGTCACTGCCAGGTCTTTCTCCTCCTCTGATGCAGATACCTGCACTCCACCCAAGTAGTACTCCATCCTAGGATTCTTGGCTCCAGTATGCAAAAAGAACAGTTATGTAAAAACTTACCATAAAGTACAGTTACGTAAGAACTTACCGTAACGGTACATCTTCGAGAGGAGCTCTTGCAGCAGGCTATAACCATTAGGACTAATGCTGCAGGCAATAGGACCCACCGGAAAAAATTCTCAGCCAGCAGTACCCAGCAGGGACCGCCCCCGACGTCGGCCATGGTATAAAAGGAGGTGGACCCAGCTCCATCCCAGTTCCCCTGCCAAGACCCGCAAACGGGCCCTGACGAGAGAAAGAGGCAAAGCCTGAAGATGATGTTCTGTACATCTCATTCGGGGGATGGAGGGCGGGAAAGCAGCGCCTGCTGCAAGAGCTCCTCTCGAAGATCTACTGTTATGGTAAGTTCTTACATAACTATACTATCTTACTTCGAGTGAGGGCTCTTGCAGCAGGCTATAACCATTAGGACTGAATCCCAAGCAGTCCCGCACAAAGGAGGTGCCTAGCCCCGGGAGGTGGAAAAATGAGATGATGCTGGAAAACAGCAAGTCAGGACAGAAGTCCCTGAAGGACTGCCAGGACGAAGCCGGCACAGCGTCTGGATGTAATATCCAGGCTATAGTGCTTCACGAAGGTGTGCACAGAATTCCAAGTGGCAGCCGCGCATGTGTCTCTGATAGAGACATTCTTTAAAGGGGCAAAGGAGGCTGATACTCCCCTGGTGGAATGACCCCTAACCGGTCTGGGAAGGGATTTATTGTGCTTTTCATAGCAAAACACAATGCAGTGGACAAGCCACTTGTGAACAGTCTGCTTGAACACCGGTTTGCCCAAGTGTTGCGGTGCGAAGGCCACAAACAGTTGCTCCAATTTACGGTGTGCAGCTGTGCACTTAAGGTAGTACCTCAGCACCCTGTGAACGTCCAGAGTATGAAGGAGAGCTTCTCCCCTATTGGAGGGAGAAGAGAAGTAAACTGGAAGATCAACGAACTGGTTGAGGGTCAACTCTGAGACCACTTTAGAAAGGAACTTAGGATTCATTCTGAGGGAATCCCTTTCCCTATGAAAAATTAAATACGGCTCTTTACACATCAGAGCCTGGAGCTCAGAAACTCTTCGAGCTAAAGTAACAGCAACTAAAAAACAAACCTTCCGGGAAAGGTAACGCAGCTCACAATCAGCTGCTGGTTCAAAGGGGGGTGGAGAGTAAGCTTCTCCAACACAAACAGGAGGTCCCAGGGTGGGATAGAATCCCTTGTAAAAAGGTGTGGGCCATATCCAGTTGGGCTAAGGTTCTGTCCCCCAAAAGGGTGTGACAAGCAGAAATGGCCCACATGTGCACCTTTATGGAGGAGTAGCTCAAGCCTTGTTGATATAAGGAGAGGAGATACTGCAATGCTGAGTTCACTGGACAGGTGAGGGGGTCCAGATGGTGAGATGACGCCCATAAACAGAAATGCTTCCACTTCATAGCATAAGTGGAGTGAGTAGAGGGCTTCCTCGCTGAGACGAGGTTGTCCGCCACCTCCTGGGAAACCCCGTACCTGGACTTTGCTACGTCTGTAGGAGCCAAGCATGAAGGTGCAAAGACCTGAGATAGGGATTCACCAGTGAGCCCTGATCCTGGGACAGCAACGGTGAGCATATTGGAAACGGGATTGGAGGTTCCGAGGACAACCGCTGAAACAGTGGGAACCAAATCTGCTGAGGCCACAAAGGGGCGATTAGAATCATCCTTAGCCCCTTCGGCCTGTATCTTCAGAAGAACTCTCTGAATGAGAGGGAAGGGAGGGAAGGCATAAAGAAACCTCCCTGCCCAACAAAGGGACAACATGTCTGTCCAGAAAACACCAGATGCGGACTCTCGCGAGCAGCAAATTGGCAGTTTGGCATTGTGTGGGGACACGAAGAGGTCCAGCTTTGGACGACCCCATGTGTCAAAGAGCTGGTCCACTACTGATTGCAGTAGCTCCCACTCATGCACCTTGTACTGAGACCTGCTTAGGCTGTCTGTCAAGTCATTTAGGATGCCTGGAATGTGCACCGTGGATAGAGAGATGTGCCGCTCCAGCGCCAAGTACCAGACTCTCATTGCCTCCCTGCACAGGGGGTAGGAGTGTGTGCCCCCTTGCTTGTTGATGTAGAAGATGACCACCATGGTGTCCGTCTGAACCAGAAGACAGCCTGGGACAAGGTCCTCTTTAAAGGCATGAAGCGCACTGAGGACCGCTCGCATTTCCAAGACACTGATGTGGAGATCGCGCTCCATAGGGGTCCAGACTCCTTGTGTTTGGAGGTCCCCTAGGTGCGCTCCCCAACCCAAATCAGAGGCATCCATCACTAGAGTCTGATTTGGGAGCTCCTGACAGAAGGGGACCCCTTTTTCTAAACTTAGAGGGTCCAGCCACCAAAGAAGTGTCCTCTTGACCAGCTCTGTGATCCTGACCATGTGGTCTAGGTTGTCTGAGCATTGATCCCACTGCACCCTGAGCATCCATTGTAGGATTCTCATGTGGAGACGAGCCAGAGGAATGACAGGAATGGCCGCCGCCATGTGCCACAGAAGTCTGAGGAAGGTCCTGGCCTGGACCTGAGGGGTTAAAAGGACCGATCCGGCAATCTCCTGCAAGCGATTGCCCCTCTCTGGGAGTAGAAAAACCATGCCCTGGACCGAATCCAGGACCACCCCTATGAAGACAAGTCTTTGGCTGGGCTCTGGGGAAGACTTTGGAAGGTTCAGGGTGATCCCCAGCTCTCGGAAAGAGTATAGGTGTCTCCGAGAGCCTGAAGGAGGCACATCCTTGATGGGGTTGCAAGCAGCCAATCATCAAGGTAAGAGAATGCATAATGTCCCTGGCGCCTTAGAGCCGCAGCCACCACTGCCAAGCATTTTGTGAAGACTTGAGAAGCGAAGGAGAGGTCGAACGGGAGAACCCAAAACTGATAATGTGCCCCCCTGGAAGCAGAACCTCAGGTACTTCCTGTGGGGACCCCTATGTGCATGTACGCATCTTGCATGTGTAGGGAGCAGAGCCAGTCTCCCTGGCGCAGCAGAGGAATAAGCCCAGGAAGAGTCACCATCCGGAATCTTCAGTATTCGATATAATCGTTTAAAGAGCTGAGATCCAGAATGGGACGAAGATCCTGCGTCTTCTTTGGGACAAGAAAGAAATGGGAGTAATATCCCTTTCCCCGCTGCTGCAGAGGGACTGGTTCTATCACCCTTTTCTGCAAGAGGGCCTGAATCTCTCCTTCTATAAGAGGAATGTGAGAAGGAGGATATCTCGAGGACCTTGGTGGGGTATCTCAGTGAACTGAAGTGTATGTCCCCTACTTATAATATCTAGGACCCACTGGTCTGCAGTTATTGAGCTGCAGCCCTTCAGATGAGGGGAGAAGCGACCCCCTACTGCCTCCCCTAGTACCTCCTCCGGAGGAGGGGGGGGTTGGGAGGGAGTCATTGGGCGGAGCCGGGAGTGGGCAGAGAGGCTTGGGAGGACTTGGGGCCATGAAAAGAAGTGCCTCCAGGTTGCTGGTTGCAGGCTCTCCTTTTAAAGCCACCCCTCTAGCCCTGTTGGTTGCCGTGGGCTTGGGCACCTGAGGGCTTCCGAAATGGCGGCCTTTTCGCTTTCTTCTGGTCCCCTCTGTACATCTGATGGATGGACCAGATGGATTTCCCTGACTCCTGGAGATGAGAGATAAGTGACTCTGTCTCCTACCCAAATAGAAGGAACCCTGGAACGGGAGGTCCCAGATTCCGGAGTGCAGATCTTGGTGAAAGTCAGAGACTCTCAACCAAGCGTGGCATCAGAGACAGACACCTGATGTTGATGCTCTGGCCGCCGTATCTGCAGTATCATGCCTACGTCTGAGCCCAACTTGAGGACGTCCAGAATCTCCGTCTTCTGTGCGGAGTCCGACAAGGCATTAACAAGCTCTTGTCCCCTTTCCCAGAGCGCATTCTGGTATTGAACCATATGCATAAGGAAATTGAGGGACCTGATGGAGCAGGTGGAGGCAGAATAGACTTTCTTGCTCACCTGGTCCAAATAGCGAGACTCTGGGTAAGGAGGCTGGGAGCTAAGGTGTTTTGGCTGCTTGGACTTATCATGGGCAGTTGTAATCACAGACTAGTCCACCTGAGGGTGCGCTGCCCGGAAAGGTTCATCCCCCAGGGCCCTGTATAGTATGTCTGACTTTTTAGGAACTGCCGGGACTGAAGCCGGATGCTTCTAAGTAATTCTAGTAAGGCCCTGGAAGGTGTCCACTAAAGGAGGTACCACCAGAGTTTGGGCTCCTTTTGCCTCAGGTATCTGGCTAGTCTCCGGCGTTCCGGATCCAGGTCCTCCATATCTCATTCGTTGAAGGCCTGGATGTGCCTCATGACGTCCATAAAGGTTGGATCATCAGGAGGCGAGTGAGGTTGGCCCTTTTCTCCTGGGGAACCCCCGATCCCCAAGAGGGAAGAAGAGGAAGAGGATGACCAGCTACTGGGTGAAGAGCAGCCGGGTCTGTCCCTAGGACTGGCCCCTCTCAAACGTCGGTGGCTCTCAGACCGACGACGGAACAATGACGGGCGTCAGTCTTGGCCCGACGTCAGGAGCGGGCCCACCCATCGGAGAGGGAATGGCTCCTGGAGTGTGACCTGATCCAGCGTCGGCTACCTGACCTAGGTGAGCGCCGGCGTCGGTCTGGAGACCAAGATCGGGAATGGGCCTTGGAGGATGAGCGAGGCAGTGGCCTCTTGGGGGTCTTCTTAGGCGAAGGCGTGGGGACACCCTCCAGTTGTGGTTTGCCCGATGGGTCTGGAACTGGTGACTGGGCGGCCTTCGGGGGGGGGGTCTGTTGCTGGACTTGACCCCACCAAAAAGAAAACAGCTCCTCCCTAGTAAACACTGAGGTTACTGTCTCTGGAAAGGGGACAATGTGATCTTAAGTATCTGGCAGCCCTGGAGAGCCCCATGGGGAGGAGGACTTGGGAGACGCAGATGCTGCTCCTTCCTTGGTAGCGTCAGTCACCTTTTCCCCTTCTGCCGGCGTCAGTACCAGGACCGACAACGGTTTCTCCTGGCGGGGCACTGGAGTGTCCTATAACTCCAGAGGCTTACCCTTATTGGGTGAAGCTGGGATCTTAGCAGGCAGGGCCAAAGCATGTGCCCCAGAGGTCTTAGGGGTGACCCTAAGTGACGTCTGCTTAGGCTTGGCGGGTTTCTCCCCTGACGTACCTGCTTTAGCTGGAGCCTTCTTGGCAGGAGCAGAATCCTTACGGGAATGATGCTCTCTGGAGCCTGAGGAATAGTGGGGCTTCTTGGGGGAAGACCGAGAAAGTGACTGGGACCTAGACCAGTGGTGGGACAGACTACGGTCCTTGTCCCGGGAGCACCTGGATTTATCCTTATGTTTGGCCTTCTCCCCAGAGGTGTGCAGGACGTCCATCTTTTGTTCCAAAAGTAATGCCTTCAGAGCCTTAAATTGACAGATCCTAGTCCTGCTGGTGAAGCCCTGGCAGGTGGAACAGGTCGCAGTGTCAAGGTTAGGCTCCAGGCAGAACACACACTTAGTGTGGCTGTCCTTCAACGGGATCTGGCGGCCGCAGCTACACTTATTCCTGTGAGGCCCGGAAGATGAAACCGAAGATAGGGACGATATGTGTCGGCTGGAGTCAGTGAAAAAAACATTATACTTGAAGTAAAAAATGATTGAAAAGTTTTGCTGGCAACTGGCAAGCCAAGATCTTCCCCAATGTGAGCGGGTTGCAGCGGGAAAAGAACTGGGGTGAAGTTGGGTCTGCCCCCTTTTATACCATGGCCGACATCGGGGTGGAGCCGATGTTTGGGGGGCAGTCCCTGTGCTGGGTACTGCTGGCTGAGAATTTTTTCTGGTGGGTCCCAGTGCCTGTGGCATTAGTCCCAATGGTTATAGCCTGCTGCAAGAGCTCCCATTCGAAGTAAGATCAGTAGATCTTTGAAGGGATCTCAGTCATCAGGTCACACTGTATAAACTTCACCATCATTGAAGGGGAATCCACTTGGAAGATTTTTAGCAGTACAACTGGGGCCGCCTACGTCAATCGCATGTGACATCACCACCAACCCTATAAAGGCATGAGTGGCCCCGCTCCCTCCTCAGTTCTTTCTCCTGGAGACAAAGGGAACACAGCCCTAGCCATGGGGAACCAAGGAGAAAGAAATAGATGTGCCCAGACCTAAATGAAAGGCTGGATACACCAGACAGCCAGTTCCTAGACAGAAGTCCCAATGAGGGGGGATGGTGGGAGGGAAAGCAGACCGGATGACTGAGATTTCCTTGAAGATCTCCAGATGTGGCATTTACAGCCCTCCAGGATGATTTTAACTTTGTTGCAACACCAGCTCCTAAATCAAAAGTTGCTTCTGGAAGCCAAGAAAACAAAAGCTATGCTTTTCTCACCCTTTCCCAACACACATAACCCAGCCTCGGCTGGGTCTCTCTTCAATATCCACTGCCCTGGGCGAACAGAGTACGTAACTCACTTCAAATACATGGGTGTATGGCTCGACAACAGACTCTCCTTCATAGCGCATATAGAACAATTGACAAAGAAGCTTCGTCAAAGGCTTGGCCTATTCTTTAGGATAAAAAATCTCCTCCCACCAGATGCAAGGACAAGACTAGTCCAAACTACCTTCCTACCCCTACTAGACTATGCAGACTTCCTTTATAGCCATGGATCAGTCGGCGCACTTTCAAAACTTGACACGCTCTATCATAGAGCTCTAAGGTTCATAACAGATCTTCCATACTCCTCCCACCACTGTTTGTTGTATACCGCTGTAGGTTGGTCTTGTCTTACCCTCAGATGACAAAGAAATGCCGCCATCTGGACATACAAAGCTATTATCAATAAACTGCCTGACTATATCTCGGTCCTGCTTGCCACCTTGCACTCTAAGCAGATATGCACTGAGAAGTGCCTCCTATATCACCTTAAAGGTAAAAAAGGTCAGATCTCACTTTGGTTGGGCATCCATTAGCCACGCACTTCCCCAGCTTTGGAATAACCTGCAAAAAACTCTGAAATTAAAATCTAAAGTCAGCATCTCAGCCTTCAAAGCACTCTATCTTCAGCACAATAAGGAACCCTGTGTTTGCTAATCCTGACTAAACCACCCCCCTTATCATTCTTGTCTTGGTTTCATCCTAGATTCTGATCCCAGCTGGTGTATGGCCCTCTCCCTCTCCCCCATACCCTCTTCTGTTGCCTCTCTCCTCCTCTTCACCCATCGGTCCTTTGCTGATCCCAGCCTCTGCCTGGCCCTCCTCCTTCTAGTTCATCCTTGCTCCTCTCCTTCATCCTTTCTTCTCTCCTACTTTTGTCTAGCCACTGCTCTTATCCCAGTAGTATACCCACTCTCCCCTCCCCCTGCACCCTCTGTCTAATCCCATTCGTCAGGTTCCTCATTTACCTCTGCACCCCAGGTTCATACTCCCCCCAATTTGCCTCCGATCTATTCGCCCTCCATCCCTTCCCCACCCTACTGCCCCTATTCCATCCCCCTACCTGTGCTCCAGGGCCCATTTGTTCTCATGGTGCTTCAGGGGCCCCAGTCCCTTCCCCATGGCTTCTGTCACCCCATCTTTTCACTGCTGCTGACTTTATCTGTATTACTGTTGTTAGCCCAGTTTCTCATCTGAAAACATTTGTGGCACTTATCCTGCATTTCCTTACAATGTATTATCCATGCTCGTTTTTGATCATGGCCTGTGTATCATTATTTCCGTGTATTACCCTGTTATCTTGTATTTGTGTTCACCCAGGTCCACCTTGAAAAGGAGCTCTGCTCAATGGTGTTCGCCTGGTTAAATAACGATTTTGACTGACTGATCTACTTTTACGGTAAGTTCTTAAGTAACTGTTCTATCTTCATCGGGGTTATCTCAGTCATCAGGTCATGCCATTGGAAAGAGTCCCAAGCAGTTGCAGGTGCAAAGAGATAGTCTGTGAGGAGGGCTGTCCATAAGGAGGCCCTGCGGCACAGCCCTGCCAAAACCTGCATGGACTCTTTAGGAGATCTCCAGACTATTGTGCTTGGTAAAAGTATGGATGGTACTCCAGGTAGCAGCTGCACAGATGTCCATGGCTAAGAACCCTCGGCAGCCATGCCTCTTGTGGAATGAGCATTGACAGCACCTGACAATCCTTTGACGTACTTGCTGTAGCAAAACACAATGTAATTTGCCAACCATTAGGATAAACATTGCTTAGAAACTGTAACACCTTCTCTACCTGGGGCAAAAGATGCAAAAAACTGCTTTAACTGTCGACCTTCCTTGGTCCAAAGTAAGTAGTACTTCAAAGCTCTGCGCACATCTAATGTACGGAGCAGTGCTTCCCCTGGATTGTCATGCTCAGGAAATTAAACAGGAAAGTGGACAGAGTGGTTGAGTGTAAACTCTGAGACCACCTTAGGGAGAAACTTCAGATTAGTGAGCAAAGACACCCTGTCTTTGTGAAAAATCAAATAAGGCTCCTCACACCAGAGGACCAGAGGCTCTGAAATTCTTCAAGCAGAAATAATGGCAACTAGCTGGCCCAGTGGCACTGAGGGTTGAGGCACTGGACACCACACCTCACGCCACGCTGGCGACCTGGGTTCGGGAATGGACTTGGGCCGCAGGGGCTCAGCAGGGAAGGGAAGGGATCGAGTGTCTGGAGGAGGGTTCTCTTTTCCCTGGGGAGGGATTGGGGTCTCATGTCGTGCTCTATCGGCTCCTGGAGGAACTCAGTAGCATAGCAGAGACGTGGTGCTGCAGTGCAGGGAGGAGCGCTGGCAGACGTCGGCACATAGTGCCATGACGTCACTGCATGTCTGTGCTCCTGTGGGGAAAAAAACACTAAGAAGATCCCCAGAGGACTGGGGAGGCGAGGAGGGCCTCAGGAATCAGGCCTCACATCCTCAACGCCGGACCACTACTTCGATGGTACCCAGGCACCACCCACCGTATGGTCTCTCTAATTACAGAAAGATGCAGCCAAGGTAGAAGTGGTGGGCCCTCCTCTGGGGGGGTGATCCGGGGGACTGGGAAATCCTAGTGGGGGGGTGACCATTAGAGGAAGGGTCTCGGCAGGCAGTAGCAGGCCTGGATCGAGTAGGCACCTCTGAGAGATGCTGCGGTCTAAAGGTGCAAAAACAGAGTTTAAAAAGAAGTAATGGCAACTAAAAAGAATGCTTTCCAAGAGAGAAAGCACAGATCGCAAGTTGCGATTGGCTCAAAAGGAGACAGGGTCAACTATTCCAAAATAAAATCCTAATCCCAAACCAAGACAGGAGAATGGACTGGGGGTTTCAGATGCAGGATGCCCTATAGAAAGGTGCAGGAGACATCCAGCTGAGCAATCTTGTGGTCACCCATGGGCTCATGAAAGGCAGAAATAGCAGAAAAGTGCACCTTGAGGGATGAGTACTGGAGACCTGAGTCAGACAGAGAAATCGGGTAGTCCAGGTTGTGATTCACTGGGCAGGTGAAATGGTCCAAACTATATTTGGCAGCCCAGATGGCAAACCGCTTCCACTTCATGGCATATCTGGCTCGTGTGGAAGGCTTCTGGACAGCCACCAGGATGTCCACCACTCTGTTCGAGGCCCCGAACCTAGAGACACCTACAGTATGTCCTCAAGAGCCAAGCATGCAGATGGAGGGACCAGAGGTTAGGATAGATTAGGGTCCCCTGAGCCTGGGTCAGCAGATTCCTGCAGAGGGTAAGATGAACCGGAGGCTCCTCTGCCAGCTGCTGAAGTAGGGGGAACCATACCTGCCGAGGCCAGAATGGAGCTACCAGAATCATGCTGGCCCCCTCCACAGTGGTGCAAGTGGTAGACAAGAAGTACAGGAACTCAGGCACTATCAATTACGAAATACAGAATGAAGATCTTCAATCTAAAGGATAGCGGTGTCAAGGCACAACTATCTAATTTGACGCTAGTAGATTCAGTTAGAGATATTAAAGTATTTCTAGGAAAATAGCATTGTTGTACAAGTCAAATGGTCTTATGGAAACCCTGATAGCAGATCACAGATCCAGAAACTGTCAATATGTTGCTGGTTTAAGAATTTCGGTTGTAGTGTCAGTGGGAAGAAGTACAGGAACTCGGTTCCTGCTGCAAAAAAGGTACAAGAACTGAGTTCCTGTGCGTTCCTGCTCACGTTCATCTCTGCCCCTCCATCTGCAGTTTGATGAGCACCTTCCGAATAGTGGAAATGGAGAGAAGGCATAATGGAACCTACTGCTCCAGGAGCGGGACAATGTGTCTCGTCAGAAAACTACATGCTGTGGATCTAGCGAGCAGAAATTGGGCAGTTTTTTGTTGAGTGGGGATGCAAAAAGGTCCAACTCTGGACAACCCCATCTGTTGGACAAGTCTTCTGCGATGGATGAGAGGAGCTCCCAGTTGTGCATGCTGGACTCAGTCCGGCTGAGGCTGTCCACCAGAGTGTTTAGCATGCCTGGCACATGGACCGCTGAGAGTGCCCAGTACCACACTACTCTCATGGCCTCCTTGCATGGGGGTATGAATGAGTGCCCCTCCTCCCCACCACTTGTTGATGTAGTATACTACACTCAAACTGTCTGAGTGCAACAGCAGCTGACCTTGAACAGGGTGTTCCTGAAAAGCCTATATGGCATAGATCATCGCTCTCATCTCCAGGACATTGATATGCATGAAGGTTTCCAGCTGGGACCAAGAGCTCCCCAGCCCAGACCTGAAACATCCGTGGGAGGATGTGGTACTGGAAGGAGATCTGGAATGGAATGCCTTGAAGCAGATTCAAGGGGTCCATCCACCACTGCAGTATCTTGGGGACTGGGGAAGAGACCAGAACTGGATGGTCCAAGTTGTCCATGCGCTGGTTCCACTGCACTTGGAGGGTCCACTGGAGAACACGCATATGAAGCCTGGCCAGAGGAACGGTGGGTATGGCAGTTGCCATCAGGCCCAGAAGTCTCAGGTACACCCTAGCAGGAATGTGGCGGCTCTGAGCGACTTCCTGAGCTTGGGCGATAAGGCGCTCTGCCCTGTTTTGGGGCAGGAAGGCCTTCCCTTGGGCAGAGTCCAGAACCGCCCCTATGTACTGCAGCCTTTGGGATGGTACCAGAACTGACTTGGGCAGATTGATGGCAATGCCCAGGAAGTGGAAAAGCTGGAGAGTCTGCTCCAGAGTTACCAAAAGCTGTTCCGTGGATGGGGCCTTTAGGGAGCCAATCGTCCAGATAAGGGAAAACATACAGTCTCTCTGTTCTGAGAGTTACAGCCACCACTGCTAAGCATTTGGTAAAGACTCATGATGCAGAGAAAAAGCCAAAGGGCAGCACTTTGAACTGATAATGCTTGCCCTGAAACGCAAAGCAGAGTAACTTCCTGTGAGGAGAAAAGACCGAAATGTGCAGGTAGGTGTCTTGCATGTCCAGTGAACAGAGCCAATCCCCTGTTTAGAGGAGGGGCATTAGGCCCGGTAAGGTTATCATCTGAAACATTTTGTACTGGATGTACGGATTGAGGTCCTTTAGGTCTAGAATGGGCCTCAGATCGCTGGTCTTTTGGGGTACCAGGAACATCCTGGAATAGAACCCCTTGTTTTTCTGGTGCCTGGGAACTGACTTGATGGCCTGCTTGTGTAGAAGGGACTGCACCTCCTCCTGGAGAACAGACAGATGAGCCATGGAGTAATTGGAGGGTGGAGGAGGGATTTCTGGAGGTTGTTCAATGAGCTCCAGGGTGTGCCCCTTCTCTATGATCTGCAGAATCCATGTATCTCCATTGATTCATATGGAGGGAGAACCGGCCTCCGGACACCACCTCCTGGTCCAGAACCAGAAGAGGGGGGTCCGGCAAGGAATCAAGTGGAGGTGGATCCAGCTGCTTGGGCTGGTCCCTCATTCCTGGTGTGCTTGGCCGCAGCTCCAGCACTGGAGGGGCAGGCAAGGCAGCTGAGGCTCTGCATTTCCCTTGGGGCTGGGAGGCCGTACGGGGCCTATTGGGCACTTTACGAAAGGTATGGTGCCCTCTACCTCTGGACTGGGTATGGTGGAGGGAGTGAACAGACTTGAGGGCCCTGCCCAAGGCTTGCAAATCATTAATAATATCCTGGACATCAGGGCCAAACAGCTTAGTGCCACTAAAGAGAGCATTAAGCACTTTTGCTGTACATCAGCAGTGAACCCAGATATTCTGAGCCAGTAGTGCCTACGTAGACATATGCCCATGATAGCCACCCTGACAACGGTATCAGCCATATCGTAGAGGGCTCTGAAGAGATGCTTGCCAACGTCCTGCTTGGAGACACTGGAGCAGCTCCTTCTTCCGTGTGCCATCTGGACAGGTCTATGTCATGGCCTTGCCCTTTTTCCAACTGGCATTTTGGTATTTTACCATGAGACAGGTAGTTTGCCATCCTCAAATTCAGGGTGGAGGAGACATACACCCTCCTGCTCCAGAGGTTGATTCTTCGAGACTCTATCTGGGGGAAGGGAACTAAGGTGCTTAGGTGCCTTAGACCTGTCATGAGCTGCCTTAATGACTACTGAGTCTGTTTTGGGCTGGGCAGATAAACAGGGGAGCCCTTGGGGGGCATGATATAGTTTATCTGCCCTCCTGGGTTAGCTAGCACCATGTCTGGTCTGTGGCAGGATGCTGTGGTGACATTTCTCAGAGCAGAAAGGATTGGAGGAATGATTTTTGGGGGAGATTCAGGGATCTCCAGGAAGTCCACCAGCTCCTTTCTGGTGGCATCCTCTTCCTCAGTGTGGAAGCCCATGGCTGAGGACAGCTGTTTCATCACATTGAAAAATGTGGGGTCCTCCAAAGAAGACCCGGGAGTACACTTCACTGAGCCCTCACTGACAGAAGATGGAATAGATCTGTCAGACAGCAGGATCTCTTCCTCTTCCTCTTCTCTCTCTTCATCATCAGGAAGAATGAGGTCTGGGTGGCACTCCTTCTCGACGTCGATCTCTTCTACATCTAGGTATGGCGTTAGCTGTACTGACAACAGCCCATGGGGAGCTTCCCGTGGCCGACAGGTAGGTGTCAATGACGAAGCTGCCGCTGATGGCAGCCAGCTGCTATACAAGCATGTTAGTGAGTTTCAGCAGCACTTCATTCAAGTCGACGGTGTTCATCGACGAAGAGGGGTTTGAAGGCACAGTTGTTGATGACCTGCCTGCTGGATCCTGAGAACCCAAACAGCCTGTAGCCCTGGAGGGAGAAGGGGCAGGCCTCGATGAGAGAGTCGTCAATGATGAACCAGTCATCGACAAAGGAGGGCCGACGACCTGGAGGTCAACGGTCGGCTGCCCTGAGAATCGGGGTTGAGGTGCTGTTGGTAAGGGTCTGGTGGGACAGAGACCTGGACAGCAGTTTTCCACATTGGTGTAGCTGCAGCCGACAAGGATCCCCTGAAGAAGGAGAAGAGGCCATTGGAGAACAATATCGATGCCGTGGAGAGATGTCGTGATCTCGGCCTTTTTTATGATTTTTCCAAGAGGATTTGTCTCAGGCCTTGGAGGCCTGGGAGCTCAATAATCCAGTCAGCGACTGAGACCCGGAGGACCCCTGCCTGGAACTGGCAACCTGTTGATCCATCAGGAAATTTTTAAGAGTCTTTTTGCATCACCTGAGGGTTGTTTGGTTAAACTTCTCGCAGAGCTCACAGTCAGAAACGTCATGTTCAGGCCCAAGACAGCAGATACAGAGAGTGTTCATCTGTGGAGGCAATCTTCTTTTTGCAGCAGCAGCGACAGAAGAGAGAAGTTGAAGGATTAACTCTCAACATAAACAATTTAGAAGAATCTCTGAAAAAAGAGATTCCGAAAAATACTGTAGAAAAAAGCCATAGGGGAAAATTGCACAAATACTGCATTAGAGCTTCCATGGAGACCCATGCGAGTGAATCGACGGTGGGAAAGAACAGACGAGAGAGCAGGGCCGCTCACACCTTTATAGGGTTGGTGACGTTGGCGTGGGCGGCCCCAGTTGTACTGCTGAAAATCTTCCGTATAGATTCCCCTTCACTGACTGTGAAGTTCCTATGGTGTTACCTGATGACTGAGACAACCCCATTGAAGATCTCTGCATTTCTTGGCATTGAAGCCAAGTTGCCAGATCCTGGACCACCTCCCCGGCTTATCCAGATCGTCCTGGATCAATGTATGTAATCATTTAGAAGTAGTTTTATCCAAATTTGCCAGTTCTGTCACTGATGCATACAGATTTAAAGTACAATACTTTGCCAGACATAATTGCTACAGTCTTGTTCTCCTTCAGAAAATGCTCTTCACACTGAGCTACACAAAACAGCAGACTTCTAGAGCCAACATGACCATTTTGGACCATGGCTCTGATTTTAGTTATTTGTCCCTGAACTACTGAAGTCTTGTCCTCTATTTGAAAGGCGTGAGGTTGATAGATATGGTAGTGACTATATTCTCATCATCTAAAGACTGGTCAGTTAGTTGCCCATGTGAAATGGGTTGTGGTGAGTTTTTTCCACGTCTCGGGATGTCCACTTCATCACAAACTCCCCAGCACAATTAGCACTAAGTAGCACTCCTTTCGGAAGTTCTGCAGTGGAAGACAAAAAGGCTGAACAGACATGAGATCTGAAGAGCCCTCTCACCTACTAGTTTCCACTCCCAGGAATTGGTTTTGTTGGGTAGTGTTGGGAAGCCTATACTTTGCACCACTTTGCAACTCATATGATATCTGAGTTTACTGTTCTGTCTATCTGGCACCTTATGTGCACTTAATTCAAGGCAAAAAAGATTTAAGCACAAAATATATGGTTTGTCTTTATAGCTTAAATAGTTATTTGAAAATGTTTTACATAGCCCTTTGCAGTTTGAACAACTGCAGAGCAGTGTGCATTATTTTCCTTGTTTTGTTTTTTATGGCATTTTAGTCAACCGCTGCTAATCTGCAAAACATATAAAAGTGGCTACAGTCCCATTTAAATTATCTCTATTGGTTATGCTAATTCTTCAGCTGTCATGTATATTCGGTATAGTATACACCTTTCTTGTTTTCATATGTTACATTTTTTGTCTTCTGTCCGTTGTTGAAATCAAGACACTTGGGACAGATTTTCAAATCATTTGTTGCTAGCAGTACCGCTTGCCATTCAGACAATCTGGTTTCATGCACACCGCCTGGGAAATCTGGTTTAGAGGCAGGGTTCCGGTAACAGCCCTGGACACCTACTGCTTTGGGGAAGGAAGGCACCTCCTTCTGTTACATGACTACCCCCTGGTGATCCAGGAGAATGTCTGTCATGTGATAAAGAATGTTTATCCCATACAGAGTGGCTAAACCTTGGCATGTACCTGCTTGCTTGGTGTGGGATGCAGAAGCATCAAATGCCCAAAGCAGGGCTGGCAGAGGTCTTGTGTAAAAGGGGATTTATCACTCATCTCTCACATGACCAGGTGGTAAGTACAGTTACGTAAGAACTTACCGTAACATTAGATCTTCGAGAAGAGCTTTTGCAGCAGGCTACACCATAAGGACTATGCCACCAGGCACTAGGACCCCACGGAAAAATTTTAGCTAGCACTGTTCAGCGAGGAACTCCCCCTGATGTCAGACCACCTCCAACGTCAGCCAATGGTATAAAAGGGGAGGTCCCCAGTCCCACCTCAATTCTCCTGCTGGAGACCTGGCCTGAAGTAAACAGAGAACCAAGGAGGTTCTAATATTCCCACGTACAGGAAGCAAAAAGGCCAGGGGGAAGAAGGGAGGGCAAGCAGCACCTGCTGCAAGAGCTCTTCTCGAAGATCTACTGTTACGGTAAGTTCTTACATAACTGTACTATCTTACTTCAAGTTGGAATTCTTGCAGCAGACTACACCATAAGGACTGAGTACCAAGCAGTAAACCCAGTTCGGAAGGAAGGGGGAAAATTATTGCCAGCAGAGGCGATCATGAAAGGAGTCCCTGAAGGATGGCTAGGCCAAAGCCCACTCTCTGCCTAGAGGCAATGTCCAGGCTGTAGTGCTTGACAAAGGTATGCACTGAACTCCAGGTAGCAGCAGCACAAATGTCTGCTGCAGAAACATTTCTCAGAGAAGCGAACGAAGCAGCGACCCCCTGGTGGAGTGACCTTCAAACAGGCCCGGTAAAGGTTTGCCATACTTTTTCCTGGTAGACCAGGTGCAATCAACATAATAACAGAGCACCCTGTGGACATCCAGAGTGTGTAAAAAGGCCTCCCCATGATTGGAATACTCTGGGTAATACACTGGCAAGTGGATGTCTTGATAAAGCATAAACTCTGACTCCACTTTCGGAAGAAACTTAGGATTGTTTCTCAAAGACACCCTGTCCTTGTAAAAAACTAAATAGGGCTCTTTACACATCAGAGTCTGAAGCTCGGAAATTCACAGAGCAGAAGCAATGGCAACTAAAAACAACACTTTCCATGACAGAAACCGCAGCTCACAATCTGTGGCTGGCTCGAAGGGAGGCAAATTAAGTTTCTATAAAACAAAAGATCCCATGGAGGGACAGGGTCCCTAATGGGCGGTTTCAGATGCAACATGCCACGCAAAAAGGTGTGGGGCAGGTCCAACTGAGCAAGTGTTTTGCCCTCCTCAGGTGCATGATAAGCTGAAATTGCTGAAAGATTCACCTTAATGGAAGAGTAGCGGAGTCCAGAATCTGAAAGTGAGAGGAGGTATTCCAGGACAGAGTTCACCTGGCAGGTGAATGGATCTAAACCACAGGTGGGAGCCCATAAGCAGAATCACTTCCACTTCAGGGCATAAGTAGCCCTGGTGGAAGGTTTTATTGCTTCAACCAGAACCTCGGTGACCCTAGGGGAAACCCCGAAGCGGGCCACAGCTATGTCTGCAGGAGCCAAGCATGCATGTGCAGGGACCTGTGGTCTGGGTGGATCAGGGTGCCTTGCTCCTAAGATAGCAAGTGCAAGGTCAGAGGCAGGGGGATCGGAGGTTCCACTGCCAATTGCTGAAGCAAGGGAAACCAGATCTGCCGCGACCAGAGAGGAGCAATCAGAATCATGTCTGCTCCTTCTGACTGGAGCTTGAGTAGGACTCTCTAGAGAGGAGGAAAGGGAGGGAAGGCATAAAGAAATCTCCCTGTCCAGCAGATGGACAACATGTCTTACCAGAAAACACCAGGCCCTGGATCTAGTGAGCAGAAGTTGGGCAGTTTGACTTTGGACGGGAACATGAAGAGGTCCAGTTCTGGATGATCCCCACCTTTTGAAGAGGTCCTCCACTATGGGCTGAAGGAGCACCCACTTGTGGGCCTTGGATCGAGATCTGCTTAGGAAGCTGGCCAAGGTGTTTTGGACTCCTGGAACATGAACGGCGGTGAGGGACAGATCGTGATCTATGGCCCAGAATCACATCTGCATGGCCTCCCAGCAGAGAGGATACGAGTGAGTTCCCCCCTTGCTTGTTGATGTAAAAGACCATGGACATATTGTCCATTTGAATTAACAGGGGGCTCGGAAGAATGTCTGGCTGAAACACCTGTAGAGCATAGAGAATTGCCCCCCTCTCTAAGACGTTGATATGGAGAGCGTGATCCAATGGAGACCACATGCCTCGAGTCTGAGGATTCTGAAAGTGGGCTCCCTATCCTAGACCTGATGCATCCATTGATGGGATCTGCCAAGGGGAATCCCTCAGAAAGGAAACTCCCAGCTCCAAGTTGGGAGGAGTCAGCCACCATGCCAGGGTCTGGTTACTTCTCTGGAAATCTGGACAGATTGTTCGAGATCATCTGAGCATTGGTCCCACTGTACTCTGACAGTCCGCTGGGGAACACTCATGTAGAGGTGCACCAAAGGAACCGTCACTATGGCAGCCACCATGTGGCCAAGGAGTTGGAGGAATGTCCAGGTCAGAACCTGGCGGGAAGAAGAAATCCTCTGAGCCAGTGTCGGAAGACGGACCACCCTGTCGGAAGGGAGAAAGGCCTTTCCCAAGGTTGTGTCCAAGACGGCTCTGATATATTGCAGCCATTGGCTAGGCCAAGGGAACAATCTGGGAATATTTAGCATGATCCCCAGATCCCTGAACATCATGAAGGTGTCTGACAGGGTGGATAACAGCTGATCCCTCGTGGAAGCCGCCAGAAGCCAGTCGTCTAGGTAGGGATAGACATAATGACCCTGTCTCCTGAGAGCCACAGCAACCACTGCAAGGCACTTTGTGAAAACACATGGTGCTGAAGAAAGACCGAAGGTCAAGGTCAGGAGCTGGTAGTGTTTCCCCTGGAAGGTGACCAGCAGAAACCTCATGTGGGCAGGAAGCACCAAGATGTGGAGGTAGGCATCTTGCATGTCGAGAGAACAGAGCCAATTCCCCTGATGAAGCATGGGGACAAGGCCTGGCAGAGTCACCATCATGAACCTCTTGTACTCAATGTAGGTGTTCAAGAGACTTAGGTCTAGGATAGAGCAAAGAACCCCAATTTTCCTGGAGAACAAGAAATGGGAGTAGAAACATTTCCCCCATTGAGATGGTAGGACAGGTTCTATGGCCTGTTTAGACAGAAGGGCCTGGATTTCCATGTGAATGAGGGCAGCGTGGGATGGGGAGTAGGTGGAAGGGATGGGAGGACTGTCCAGAGGCATCTGAATAAACTCCAGAACATGTCCCTTCCTGATCAACTGAAGTACCCAGGAGTCTGAGGTTGTTTTGGTCCATTCCTTAGATAGAGGGAGAATCAACCCCCTACTGCTTCCCCCAAGGACTCCGCTGGAGGAGGGGGGTCGGGCATGGAGTTAGTCAGTCACAGGCTCCGGGAGTGGGCAAGGAGAATTGGGAAGACTTAGCATTTCTAGGTCCTGAGGCTCCGAATGGCTGAGAGGAGGCCTTGCATTTAAAAGCTCCTCTTGCTTGCTGCCCCTTGGGAGTACTGACCTGCAGGGCGATGAAAAGGCTTCTGACTGGCAGGGGTTGGTTCAGATGTATACATTTTGTGAATGGACTGGACTGCTTTGCCAGAGACCTGAAGACTTGTAATGATCTTTTCAGTAGCCTCTCTGAAAAGAACAGATCCCTGGAATGGGGCATCCAGGGTAGCTTCCTGGAGATCCTGAAGGAAACTAGAAACCCTGAACCAGGATTACCTCCTCAGGCAGATGCTGGTAGCGGTAGCTCTAGCGGAGGTGTCCACTGAGTCATAGGACTAGCGCAAAATATGTTTTCCAATGTCCAGGCCAAACTGGAGAATGTCTAACAGCTCTGTTTTCTGAGAGGAGTCAGACTGGGTCTGGGCCAACTCCAGGGCCTTCTGCCATAGTGATGTTTGATACTGCACCATATGTGCTAAAAGGTTGAGCAACCATATGGTACAGGTTGTTGAGGAGTAAATCTTATGGCCGAACTGATCCAGCCTCTTAGACTCCTTGTCCAGGGGCTAGGAGCTCATATGTCGAGGTTGCTTAGACCTGCCATGGGTTGCCTTCAGGACCACAGAATCGGCCTGTCGGTGCTCTCCTATTAAGGCCTCATTCTTAGGGGTCCTGTAAAGTCTGTCTGCCTTTTTAGGGACAGTGAAAGCTGAAGAAGGGTGCCTCCAGGCAAGCCTGGTGACATCCTGAAAGGGGGCCACCAACAGAGGCATGACCAACAGTTTAGGATCACTCATACCTAGAAACTGGGCAAGCCGACACCTTTATGGGTCCATGTCCTCAGTGTCCCACTGGTTAAGAAATTGGATGTGATGCACCACATCCATGAAAGTGGAGTTGTCCTGAAGTGACCGAGGAGAATCCTTGTGAGTGTTGGGCTGAGGTGGAGGAGAATTGAATTCCTCCCGAGGACCTGGAAGTGGTAGATAAGCTCCTCCCGTAAGATTCCTAAGAGGGGGAGTGGGTGCAGGCGTGCCCAGACTGACGTCCGCGAGAGCGGCGTTGGTGTCTGGAGGAAGACCAGGATGAAGAAAAATTACTAACCATAGTAATCTTGTTTCTTTCCAGTGATACTCAAATATTCATAACTTTCTGCAGTGTCCCTTTAAGCCAGAACTGCCCAGTAAGATGGAACATATGCAAATGATGGAATATTTTGCATGAGCCACTTTTTCAAATGCTGCCTTCTACTAACTGCCTTAGTTCTAAACCCCTCAGATTTCCTGGAAGCCCGGAAAGACAGGCCCATGAAGACTAAGTGTAATAATAATAATAATAACAATAATATAGTAGGAACTCCCTTAACACCCAAAAAGGCCTCCAACTGGAGGGCATAACATATGGAAGAATACCCCCGACTGTCAGAATCACCTGAAAAAAGGGGAAACAACAGTATTGAACACAGTCACAACATATGTGCTACAGTGTGGCACAGACACCCCTGAGGACAAAATGTTTTTAGGAGTGCAGAGGCTACTGGTTCTGGAAGGGGAGGCAGGGTGGGAAGTTATGAATACCTGAGTATCACTGGGAAGAAACAAGATTACTATGGTAAGTCATTTTTTCTTCTAACCCCAGTAATACTCAGGCATTCCTAACTTTCTGCAGACTACTAAGCAGTACCTTTGGAGGTGGGCACAGAACCTACTTTGGAAACAGACTCTGTATGACTGCTGTGCCAAACCAGGCATCACCTCTGGACTGAATGTCCAGACTATAATGCTTTGTAAAGGTGTGTACCGATTTCCAGGTAACTGCTTTACAGATGTCCACCAAGGGAACATCCCTGGCAGCCGCTATGGTAGCAGCTGTGCCCCTTGTGGAATGGGCCCTCAACCCTGTTGGGGGCTCCCATCCAGCCTTAGAGTTACAAAACTGGATACGCTATACTATCCAGTGAGAAATGGACCTTTTTGATGCTGGGTTACCCTTTCCCAAATCCTCATAGGTCAGGAACAGCTGTGTTCTGTCCTGCCTATGGACTTTAGTGGCTGTCAGGTAGTAGCTAAGAGCTCTTTTGACATCCAGACTTTGAAGTCTCCTTTCACCAGAACTAGAGTATTCAGTGAAAAAGACAGGTAAGGTGATGGTTTGGTTCAAATGAAAATCAGAAACCACTTTAGGAAGAAACTTCCTGTTTCCTCTCAGGACCACTTTGTCTCTGTGGAATGAAATATAGTCCTGTTCAATGCAGAGAGAGACTGGAGCTCACTGATTCTTCTGGCAGAAGTCACTACCACAAGGAAAACAGTTTTTCATGTGACATATTTCAAATGAGCTGAAGACATAGGCTCAAAAGAGGGACCCATAAGCCTCGCTATATACACACATTTAGGTCCCGTGCTGGCACCGGTTCCCTGTGAGAAGGTGCAAATGGGCCAAGTCTTAAAAGAACATTTTAAAGATAGGGTCTGAGGCCAGAGAAACAGTCTGTCCAACTGAAATGTAAGCAGATGCTGCAGCCAGGTGGACCTTTAAGGTACTGGACTGCAAGCCCAGTGAATACAAATAGGGTAAGACAGTCCAGCATAGCTGGAACACTAGCCTGTGCTGGTATCACTCCTCTGGTTGAACACCAAATAGAAAACATTTTCCATTTTGAAGCATAGGCTTTCTTAGTGGAGGACTTCCTGTAACCCCTTAAAACACATTTGTTCCCACAGACACCATATGACATCGGAACCATCCATTGCTAGATCCAACCCAAAATGGACACCGGGAGCAAATGAGTTAAAATGCCCAAGACACTTTCAGAAGGATGCAAGCCTGCATATTATAGGTTCTCAAGAGCCATGCTTTAAGCCTGAGTGACTTGAGGTTCGGGTACAGGAGCCTCCCCTGGTCGGAGGTTAGTAGATTGTGCCTCTGAGCAAGGTGTATTGGTTTGCAGTCTAGTGCTATCAAGATCATTGATGCTAACTGGGAGCTGAGCTTGAGCAATGCTCTGTACACCAGAGGGAAGGAAGGAAAAGCATACAGGTGCTTTCCTGACCAATCAGTATCCAGGGGGATTGTTCCCCGATATGGTGGTCTGCAACAGTACTGTGGCAGGTGGTGGTTCTGGTGGAATACAAACAAGTGCACCTCTGGGGTGCCCCACCTCCTAAAGATTACTTGCACCACGTGACTGTTCAAGGCTCATTCATGGTGGGATTGGTTGATTTGACTCAGGGTATCTGCCAAGGTATTGCCCTTGCCTGGCAGATGAATAGTCTGCAGGGAAACCCGCATGGAGTATGCTAGATTCTATATTTTCATGATTTCTGTGCAGGGATGGCTTGACCTTGTCCCTCCATGCTTATTTATGTAGCGCATTGTGGTGGCATTGTCTGTTCAAACCTGTACCACCTTTCCCTGTACTAGTGTGAAAGCCTTTAGTGCCAGTAACACTGCTCTTAGCTCCTGCAGGTTTATGTGCAGGAGTGACTCTGCACTTGACCACGTGCCTTGGGTGGTGTAAACGCCCAGATGAGCGCCCACCTTAGTAGAGATGCAGCTGTTGTCAGAACAATTGATGGGGACTCTTGTTGAAAAGGAACCCCTTCACTTAGGTTGGTTTCCCCTTTCCACCACTGGAGGGCCTGTAACAATGTTTTTGGTTACTGGAATTAGTTTTGAGAGAGGATCCTTTCTCTGACACCAGTGTGCCCTGAGATGAAATTGAATGTCCCTCATCTGGAACCTAGATTCCAGAGCTGTGCCAGTGGCAGCTGCCATGTGGCCCAGTAACTGAAGAAACTCTCTTGCAGTTTTTGGTTTGTTCAGGCTGAATGAGCCTGCTATCAGTGGAATACTTCTTGCCCTGTTCAGAGGCAGGTAGGACCTGCCTTACAGGGTATTTAGCTCTGCTCCTATGAACCGCAGTGCCTGAGCAGGCTGAAGGAAAGATTTTGTTAGATTTATCAGGAACCCTAGAGACTCCAGAAGCCTCTGGGTGAGTTGCAGATGCTCCCCCACTTGCTGGGGTGATTTTCCAACCACCAGCCAGTCGCCTAGGTTTGGGAAAACTGTGACACCTTGTCTTAGAAGGTGTGCCACAACCACTGCCAAGCACTTTGTTAACACCCTTGGAGATGAAGTGAGACCAAAAGACAGGGCTGAAAACTGGTAGTGACCTGATGCGAGTCTGAACCTGAGGTATTATCTGACACTCCCTTGTGGGGATGTGGAAATAAGCGTCTTTTAAGGCCAGGGATGCCGACCAGTCCCCTTTTTGGAGCATTGGGAGAATCAATGCCAAAGTCACCATTTTGGACTTTGGCTTTGTTAGATGCCTGTTTTTAGTACCCTGAAGTCTAAGCTAGGCCGCCACTCCCCATTTTCTTTGTGGTAAGGAAGTACTTTGCATAAAAACCTCTTCCCTTTTGCTGTACTGGGACAGGCTCCACTGCCTTTGACAGTAACAGGTTTTGAACCTCTCCTTCCAGGAGTTTTCCCTCTACATTTGTAGATGATTAGAAAACTTTTGTTTTTAATGCTGGAAGGAATTTGAAACCGAGGCACAATCCCCTGACTCTCTACATCCAGGACCCACTTGTCTGTGGCGATTGTTTACGAAGACTGGAAAAAGTGAGTCAGCCTGTCTCCAACAGGTAGTGGGGAGGCAGCCTGGGGAGACATGACAGGGTGTCTGCTTTGCTTGAGGCTGGGCCTGGGACTAGGAACCATGCCTGGAACCCCTTGTGCCCCTGACCTTGAAGTACCTTTGCTGTGGGTACTGCTGATACTGAGGTGCAGTCATGGCCTGATAAAAATGGCTTGCTTAAAATAATCTGGCTCTGCCTCCCCTTCCATAGGGTTTTAGTGGACAGGGAAGCCCTTTCTTTTGCAGAATTGCTTCTGTAGGTGGTTTTGTATTCA
Source organism: Neoceratodus forsteri (assembly GCA_016271365.2). NCBI lineage: Eukaryota > Metazoa > Chordata > Ceratodontiformes > Ceratodontidae > Neoceratodus > Neoceratodus forsteri. The sequence continues at coordinate 1,326,904,155 of CM057452.1, forward strand.
TCCACCTTTTTCATGTAAACCTCTGTCTTTTCTCCAAAGAGGGAGTTACCCTCAACTGGGAAATCCATAGCCTTGGGTTTGGGTATCCCGAGTAGGGTTTGTGGCTCACAGCAAGGCAAACGTCCTCTGAATCACTGTATTTGCCATCCATCTGGCAGCAGTGTCATTTGAGTCAGCAGCCATTTGAAACTGGCATTTGGCTGCTTCCAAACCAAATGTAGCCATTTCAGCTAGATCATCTGACGGGGGAGTTTAGGCCTTGACTGCCATAGCAAGAACAGACTGCCATAGTGACTTTTGGTATTGAGAAGCATAGGCTCGAAAGTTTGCCTGCCTGATGGCCAAAGAAGCTGATACACATCTTTCTTTGGCCATGCTGTCAGTTTTCCTGGAATTCTTGTCAGAAGGATGGGATGCCAGTGGTACCTTTGCCTTGTCACAGGCTGCCACTTATACCACCTCTGGTGGACAGGGTGGGAGAATAAAAATTCAGCTCCCTCCCTGTCTAGCTGATATTTCTTATCCAGCCTTTTATCAAGAGGGGAACAGAGCTTGGAGTTTGTAAAATCTTTTAAAGTATATTTCTTGAAGAATTTATTTACAGCAGGGAGAAGCTGTTCAGTGGGTGTCAGCCCCATCATTTCCAAGTATTTAGCTTCTTCCTCATCCTCAGTCACTTGACTGGTGGTGATATCTAAAGCATCCACCATTCTTCTTACAAATGTGAAGTGAGAGGAATAATCCTCAGATGCTCTGTGGGAAGAGCCAAACTCCTGTTCAGGGGAAACCTCAGGTTCAACAGGTTTCCCTTTCTCCATTTCATCATAATCACCATATTCTTCCTCTTAAATAACAGAAAAACTGAGCAGAGGAGACAGACTGCTTTGCAGAGGTCTGCTGCTGAGAATCAGACAGCTCTTGTAAGCTTGAATGACCTTAAAGGCCTGTGCTATTTCTGCAGGAGTTGCCAGGCTTTCTAGCAGGCACAGAAGACCCCGAATGCTGCCCAGCAGGGTGTTCTGTGTGCTTAGCTTTCTTTAATTTCTGTGAGGGAACCGGGGAATCAGCTGGTTCAACAAGCCTCTTAGGAACTGCTTGTACACCCATCTCAGGGGTAGCAGTTACAGTAGTTGTTGTGGTTTCACCCACAGTAATTTAGTGTATCGGCAGGTCAGAGCTCGAGGGACCAATAGGTGGTGATAGTTTTCTCTTTAGCCTTATCCAGGCATTTTTCACTAGTTTTCACAGGACATGTACTACAGATTTCACTCTGCTTTTAAATGTTCATGCCCAGGCAGGCAATGCAAAAAGAATGTTTGTCTTAGCAAAATTTCACTACACTCAATACATGGTTTGAAACCGGGATCATCAGCTTTTCGTCTCAGTTTTTCTGACATTCTCAATGTAAAACCGATAAAAAAGATGCAACCGCTAAAAAATGTTTTAAATTTAAAGTTTATTTAGTCGTTGCAGTCGGTTCTGGAACCGATGAGAACCGATCGGGAACTGGGAACCGAGGTAAAAGTGAACCGAGGCTATCGGTTCAAGAACCAGTGTTAGCGGTTCTTAATACAAGTTAAATTTAATAAAATTAATCATAACTAACAGTTTTTTAGTCAGAAAACTCTGATAAATATAAAATAAACCTAGGTTTACCCCTGGTTATACCGAACCAAGGAAAAACGAGATAACTTGTAATTTAAACACAAAAATTATGGTTTACCTTAAAATTACAAAAGGTAAAAGGCAGCAAATGATATGTATGTAATACTTATACATATTTTATATGTTTTTTTCACATCAGAACAAGGCGATGAGGAGATGACCTCCGAGCATCTAGTCTTGACAGGCGTAGAGAGAAATCTGAGGGGTTTAGAACTAAGGCAGTTAGTAGAAGGCAGCATTTGAAAAAGCGGCTCATGCAAAAGATTCCATCATTTGCATATGTTCCATCTCTCCAAGCAGTTCTGTCTTAAGGGACACTGCAGAAAGTTGGGAACACCAAAGTATTACTGGGGTTAGAATGATCTCTCTGTCTGTGACATCGAGGGGATCACTCATCCGAAAGTTCTGGAGGAGGGGTGACCCTCTTGGGTGGAGGCAAAGGCTTCCTGGGTAGGGGAGGAGTTGGTGGTTTAAGAGGGCCCTGAGGGACTCCCGAGGGAGTCGGATCTGGTAAAGGGGTCTGGTGCTACCAGGGCAGGAGGTCCCCTTTAATGGTGTTCCACCAAGAGTTGAACAGGGCCCCCACATCTGTCAGTGAGATGAGGGGAGTTCCTGGAGGGTCCTGCACCGGTGGTGGGACATTATGAGTACCCAGCGTTGGCCCAGACGGCGCTGTCAACCCTGTCATCAGGTCTGGTAATGCAGGCGTATTGGGCTCCGGTCCCGCAGGCGGCAGGGTACCTGACACTGGTCTTCCGGTACTTGCTTATCGGGTGGCGTCAGGTTGTTGGTCGGCTGTTTATCCAGCATCGGATTAGGAGGCGCTGGGTTAGCTGATGACGGTGACTTGGGTGAGGCCGGAGGAGGGGGTGATGCCCGATTCGACCCCGGGGATACAGACGTCGAGGTCTGACTTCGGCTGTCAAAGGTACTGGCCGGTGTCTTGTGCTTAGGAGAGCAGACTCATCTGGAGCTTCTGCTCCTGGCATCTATTTTTGTCACTGGACCCGGACATCCAGTCCGACAACAAGGACTCTCCACCCAAGCGGATGATGGCGCCTGCCCGTCATCTGAAGAGGAGCTGGCTGGACCCCTGGCTTAGGCCCAGAAGGAGGCTGAAAGGACCTAAGACTCAGGGGAGGGGCTGAAGGCCCTTGTCCCGAAGACCCCCCACCAGACGTCAGGACTAGGGTGGGGGCTTCATCAACAGGAGCCCAGAAGGAGATGGGGCTACTGGAAGGCAGAGTCCGACCTCCCCTGTGAGTGGGGACTCGAAGAAGCCACTTTTTTGTGGGGGGATCTGGAGCAGGAGTCCAATCTGAGTCTCTCCTTGTCCTTGTCCTTGTGGTGGTGTTTCCCGCTGGTCTTTTTGTCTTTGTGGGAAGAAAATGGGGAAATCCCTGGGACCGAAGAAGAAGAAGAGGAGAAACAATGGCTGGATGGGGTCCTCTACTTGGTGGCCAGTTGTTGCTCAAACAGATGGCTCTTCAAGGTCTTCAGGCAATGTATCCGTGTCCTGCAGTTAAAACTATGAGCAATCCGGGTAGGCCTATGACTCATGGCTGGGGCCTAAGCAAATCAAGCAGGCCAAATGGCTGTCTTTAGATGGTATCTGTTTACCGCAGGTGCCCTTAGACTTCCACTGCTCTGAGGAAGATGATGTAGAAGACATGCAAAGAATTCACTGATTTTGGTAACAAAATAAATTAGAGAATGCGAAAAACATGAAAATGGTGGTCGACTGGTAGCAGGATGCATCCGTGGAGTCTATGTGCATGGGTCGAAGGCGGTAAAAGATCTGGGGTGGGACTGGGGACTGCCCTCTTTGGAGGCAGTCTGGCGTCAGGTAGCGGTCCCACTGAATACTGCTAGCTAGAATTTTTCCATTGAGGGTTCTAGTGCCTGGTGGCATAGTCCTTATGGTGTAGCCTGATGCAAGAGCTCCAACTTGAAGTAAGATGTACCATCCAATGGCACTTACAGTCGTGGCCAAAAATATTGAGCCTTGCACTTTTCAAATAACTCACAATTCCTCTAAACATAAGTTGAAATTAACAGTACAGTATTTGGTCTCCACAATTCTTTATTTCTCTGTTAATATTACAGAACATTTGTTTTGATTCAGAATTTAATATAGCCTTTTAAATCAGAAAATGAAAAAAATGGCACTGACAAAATTATTGACACCCTAGACTTAATATTTGGTAGCACAGCCTTTGGTCAAAATAACTGCAATCAACCACTTCCTGTAGCCATGGATGAGCTTCCTGCACCTCTCTACTGGCAGTTTGGCCCCTCTTCTTGTGCAAACTGCTCCAGTTCTCCCAGATTTGAAGGGTGCCTTCTCCCAACTGCTGTTTTCAGATCTCTCCACAGGTTTTCAATGGATTTAGATCTGGACTCATTGCTACACTTAAGAACAGTCCAGCGTCTTGTCTTGAACCATTCCTGGGTGCTTTCTGAAGTGTGTTTGGGGTCATTGTCCTGCTGGAAGACCCATGACCTTCGACGGAGACCCAGCTTTCTGACACTGGGTTCAACATTGCACTCCAAAATGGCCTGGTAATCTCTAGATTTCATGATGCCATGCACACGTTCAAGGCACCCAATGCCAGAGGCAGCACAGCAACCCCAAAACATCACTGAACCTCCTCCATGTTTGACTGTAGGGAAGGTGTTCTTTTCTTTGAAGGCTTCATTTTGTTTTCTGTAAACATAGAGATGATGTGCTTTACCAAAAAGCTCTAATTTGGTCTCATCTGTCCACAGGACATTCTCCCAGAAGGATTTTGGCTTGTTCAGGTGTGTTATGGCAAACCCCAGTCAGGCTTTCATATGTCTCTCTCAGCAGTGGGGTCCTCCTGGGCCTCCTACCATATAACTCCCTTTCATTGAGTTGGCGACGGATAGTGCGAGTTGAAACTATGCGTACCTTGTGTCTGAGTCAGCTTGAATCTGGCAGTTGATCGAAGTGTTTTTCTCCACCATTCGAACAAGCCTGCGCTGCAATCTTGATCAAGTTTTATTTTGCTGCCACATCCAGGAGGTTAGCTACAGTGCCAAGGCCTTAAACATCCTGATAACATTATGTACAGTGGAAACAGGAACATCAAGGTCTCTGGAGATTGATTTGTAGCCTTGAGATTGTCCATGTTTGGCTACAATCTTCTGTCTGACCTTCTCAGACAATTCTCTGGCTGTCTTTCCTTTCTCCATGCTCATTGCGGTACACACAGTGACACAAAACAGGAGAATGAGTCCTTTTCTCTATTCAAACTGGTTGAATTAGTGATTTTTATATTGCAGGCACCTGCAACTCACCACAGGTGAGTTCAGTTCCAAAGTGAAGGAGAATCACCTGCTTGAAATCTAATTATTTCTAACTACTTCTAAAAGGTGCCAATAATTTTGTCCAGGCCATTTAAGGATTTGTGTGGAATAAGCTAAGTCTCAGTAAATGTTTCTGCTTTTTGTGTTTTATTCCACTGCAAACCAAAGAAATACATATGTGCATACCAAAATATTTTTTAATTTCAACAATTTTCTGGAAGGAATGGTGCATTATTAGAAAAAACTGCAAGGGCGCCAATATTTTTGGCCACGACTGTATCAATGAAAAGCAGGGGAATTTCCCCAGTGTCACGGCCAATTTTTCTCATCAATAAAAACAGGTCCATATAACCCATCCCCCAGGATGCACCTGGAAACAGGTTATTTCTGCTTAGTGTGCCCTTCCTGGTCACAAATTGTGAATAACTACATAAATAAATAAATGGCCCTGACAGGTGCAAGTGCAAGCACTCTTCAGGTGTAGAACCTGCAGGTTGGATACAAGGTGGGGCTAGGGGATGGAAAAAAGGGGCGGACTCAGGACAGATGAAGACTCCTCATCCCATATGTCCTCCTGGGCCACCTGGCCTGCTCCCTCCTCATCAGCTTCTCCCTACTGTATCCCAGAAATGTCTAGCAAAGTATTTTCTAAGAGGCTCTGTCCCCCTCTGAGTTTCTGCCTGTGGGGCAAGCCAGGTTACCTGCCGGGAGGGCAGAGTTTGGAGTAAGTGAAGGCAGTAAGGAGTGTGGGGTCCCCAGGGATTCCACATGTGGGAAAGGGACACTAAAGGTGATGGAAGGAGGTTTCCAGGCCAACAGGGTTCATGGATGTCAGAATCCAGGAGCAGGGGTATTTAAGGTTTGTAACCCACTAGTCAGACTGTGACAGGTTTGGTATTTTGATTGCAGCTGTTTTCTGCAGCTTTTTGTCATCACCTGTCCCTCCCCACCAATGCTACCCACCTCTGCAAGCCTACCTCCCAGCCCTATCCATCACTCTTCTCTGTTGTGTACCTGGTCCTCCAGGGCCATAGAGGTATTTCCTCACCAAAGGCATCATCTCCATGGTGGGTACCTTTGGGTGTATCAATACCATGACCTCCTTAAGCTCTTATTATGTATGGGTGAGTGCCAATAAGCTCAGATGATGTACAGCCTGAGAGTACTGGCTTCATGGTGCATAGGTCAGGGTTTTCCCCACATGCATTTTCCTTATCCTCTGGACACAGCTGTCTCATGCCTCACAGCATGCGAGCACACACTACTGCTTGGCTCGCACCACAGCCAGGCTGTTCCCCTGCTGACTATACTCTCCAGCTACACTGACATCTGTGCTTGCCAAGATAGTGGCGGTGTAGCAGACAGTGCTAGCTTTCCTTCCTGGAGGACAGCATCCTGTGATGGTCCTCCCCCAGCTGGCCCCTGCCACCCCAATCCCATCCCCAAACCCGTTTTGCAAGCTGCAGCCCCACCACTACATAAACAGGCTGGGCCTTCTGCAGCCGATTTGACCAACTCTTAAGTGATAACTGCAGCAAAAACCAGGACTTGAGGCCAACTGTAAAATCTATGTTCTCGCCTATTCCCTGTAACCCTCAATATCTTACCTTACCTTGGGGGTCTAGTAGTCCCCCATTTATTTACTATATACAAAAAAGAATATGATGGCAGTTTACTTTGGTCACAGATTAGAGGATGTTTGGAAAGTCTGACTCCAGATAATCAGATTGCAAAACACTGTACACATTTTCCCCAGTGCATTTTAAAGCTGCAAGATAAAAACCAAAAAAGCTTACAGTAGTATTCTAAAGAAGCAGACACACAATCTAAACATTTTATTTCTGGTCCTGCACATCATGCTATGGGAAGTAAAGTACATATTTTTTCAATTCTGTCACCTGTGGGCTTAAAAATGGGGCATGTACAATGCAAAAAACAAAACTGTTGTTTTGAATTACATAAATGCAAATTCTACTTCTACATTTTAAACACTTGGAGCCCCGTTCTCCACTGCAGTGGGTGGCAGCACAAAACGGGGCACTTAAAGGCACCCCATAGGTGACACCCATTCTGATATACAATGCTGTCATAAACTGCAGGGGAGAAGATGTCCTGCAACTGTGTTGCTATATAGAGAATAATGGCTGGTTAGGGAGTTATAGCGAGATTTTACACCCTCCCGTGGTGTGGGATACCACATAATCCCCCAAGAGCGGAGCTCTAGGGTTTATTCAGGCATCCACACTGAGGGTGTGTAAAATATGAGTTTTACACCCCCCCTACCCAGCCTTTATTTATATTATATATCTGTGATTTAGATGTTATCAGGCACAAACTTTTTTTTTAACATGCTGTTTAGTGAATGCCACAGTCCCAGCATGGCATAGAGCCAATCACAGGGTGCCATACCATACTGGGACTGTGCCAGTCACTAAGCATAGTGGCAACCACCTAGCATCGACTTTTGCAAACTCAAAGGGATAGCATTTACCTGTGTTCTGCTTTAAGTGATTCCACCAAGGCTGTTAGGTCAGTAATCTGAGCCCTGAGTTCTTCTACTGTACATTTGTTCACATCATCAGCTTCTGTTTTATTCTTGAGATCTGCAATGCTGGGTACTAGAGTTCTGTTTCAGAAAGTCAGTAGATATTGCTGTTGTAGGTACAGATGGCTGAAAAATAAGAAATAACAGAATTCAAAATGTACTGCCTGTAACGTTAGGTTTGAAACACTGAAAATGCATTTGCTCCGGTTCTGTGGTGCCAAGCGGTGTGGTATCTGCTTGACATGTTGGTAACCCAAGTTTGTGCCCCGAGTCTTGGATGACAGGGGCTGATGCAGACACAGATGCTCTCTTACCAGTGGAAGGAGAAACGCTGTATATCTCAGAAAGTAGCTACTGGTGGAACTGTGGTGGTGGTGCCTTGGACAGCACGGGTAGCCAAAAATGTTCAGAACCTCCCCACAGCTGGTTAACATGTGTGCATTCTAGTGGGTGGTGGGAGAGTGAGGACCAGAACAGAGAAAATAGTGGCCACTGGTTGACCTTCTATCCCCACCCCCCCAAAGCCACCAGACTCCCCAGCGCACTGCCAATGTCAAGGTAAATTTTATTTACATGGTACCCAATCCCGAAAGCTCTGAACGCCTTACAATAAAACAGATGAACAATATCTTAAGATCTAAAACAATTAATAGTCAAAGAACCAGGCCATAACATAGACTGAAAAAAAGGAGCTTTCAGGGATTTTTTAAAAACAGCCACTGAAGGAGTCCATTTCACCTCATGGGGAAGGGCACTCCAGAGGATGGGTGCTGCCACACTGAACGTCCTATCGCCCAAACATTTGAAACGGGATCTGGGAAAAGAGAGGAGGATCTGCCTTCATTAACCGGAGGGCACAACCAGAAGTGTATGGAATCAGGAAGTCTTTCAGACCCAGACCAAGTAGGGCCTGTATGTTAACAAGCTAACCTTGAAACCAATGCGCCACCTGACCAGGAGCCAATGGAGAGCACAGAAAACTGGCATGATATGCTCAGTGTGAGATGTCCCAGCAATCAGCCAGGCTGCTGCATTCTGAACCTACTGCAGGTGGCGCATCAGCTTCATGGATAGCTTCAGGTCAGAGTGTTGCAGTAATCCAGCCTAGGCGAGACCAAGGCTTGCACTAGTGTTGCGGGTCGGTCGGTGCTCGAGATCTGGCTTAATCCAAGCAATACTGCACAGATGACAGTAGTCACTGCGGACAACAGCCAAGACCTGGAATTCCACAGTCAGCTTGGAGTCCACAATGACCCCCAGATTTTTTACCCTATCTGCAGCACAGAGGGTCACTTCCTCCAACGATGAAAGGGCAGTGTCCCCAGTTGTTGCAGTTGAACTGGACTGACCCAGCTCCACCAGCAACACCTCCATCTTGGATGGCATGAGCCTAAGCCAGCTAGCTGCCATCCAATCCTGGATGTCTTTAAGACACTCACTCAGTTTCAGGATAGCCGGCCTGTCATCAGGGGCACAAGACACATACAGCTGGGTGTTATCAGCATAGCAATGAAAATGCCAAGCCGTAGCATCTGATGATCTCCCCGAGGGACAACGTACACAGCAAATAACATGGGATCCAGGATCGCCCCTTGAGGCACCCCCACAACAGAGCACAATACTGCTTGATGTAAAAAAGCCAAGTGCCACCTGCTGTATCCTGCCGGTTATGTAGGACCCAATCCACCACAAAATGGTGCCTGAGAGTCCGGCATAGTGCCTAAGGTGAGCCTGAAGCACCCAATGATCCACCATGTCAAAAGCCGACTTAAGGTTTAGAAGGATAAGAACAGAACATTGTCAACTATCCTTTACTGAAAGGAGATCATGAAGCACCAGACTAGGGAAGTTTCAGTACTACGGTGAGGCTGAAAGCCAGATTGGAAGGGCTCACAGATGTCATACCTCTCCAGGTGCTGTTCCACCTGCAACGCCACCACCTTCCTAAACAACTTTCTAAGAAAAGGAAGGTTTGAGACAGGTCTATAGTCAGCGAGACCATCAGGGTCCAAGGAAGCCTTCTTAAGGAAAGGCTTCACCATTGCCATTTTTTAGGGCAGATGGAAACACACCATCTAGAAGGAAACGTCTGATGATCTCTGCCACAACTGGATCGAGCAAGTCCCAACACTCTAAAAGAAGTCTGGTCAGCCCAGGGTCCAATGCACAGCAGGTGGGTTGCAAACCAGAAACCACCTGTGAGATGTCATCCAAGGAGACTAGCTCAGACTCAGTCTCCAAAGGCAGAGTGCCGACATCCCGCAAAGAATGGACACTGCATTGTCTTTTTAACAAAACACTCTTTTCCCTTTCATTCACACTTCCTGCCCATGCTCCAAGAGCGTAATTTCCTTTATACCAGGAATTCTGACATTACATCCCCAAAAGGGCAAAGGACACACATCTGTCATTTCATTAACATCCCAGCACACTGCACAGGGGTAAACACACACACACATATGCACACTCGCACACACTAACAAAAAAGAAAAAGGTAAAAAAAATGTAAAGAGGGAGAGACATGTGGGGAGTAGTGCAATGCACTGGGTGAGGGGTGGCAGTCTTCTGGGAGACATTCTGGAAGTTGTGATGCTGCTCTATTTGCAGCCACCTTTCTGGTCTGAGGGAAGAGGTTGCCTGTCTCCAGGCCGACCTACTGAGGATTCGGGAAACCTCCTACCTCACCTAGTGATCACTACGGCCACTGCCTCAGAGGTGGCCAAGAAGAGGCGGTTGAACCACGGTGGCCTCAGAGGGTGAGTGGTGGGACAAGGCACATCACACCAGTTGTACCTCTCCACAATTCATCGCCATTCTGGCAGGCGTGGTTCCTCAATGGAGGCATCCACAGCGGAGACCAGGAGGAGCTGGGGACCTCCACAAAGAGACCCACAGGAGGGGTGGCACAGGGCCCCAGAGGAGGAAACAACTCCTGGTGAAGGAACTCTATCATTAGGGGTTTAGAACTGGGAGAGGAGGTAAGGCGCCTGCCCAGTGCCATGGCTTGAGAGGAAAGGAAGCAAATCCTCAGGAACTTGGGAACAGCTGCACAGGAGAGGAGCTAGATGTCAATGTCCACCTAGGGACAAATGACCAGGCTGGCAATAGGATCAGAGCAGTGCAGGAGGAGTTTGTGGAGTTGAGGAGGGGCCTTAGATAAGTAGCCCGCATGGTAACCTTCTTGGAGGTGCTGCCTGTCTGTGACATGAGTGAAGCTCAGGTACTCTGCACCATGGGATTCAATAAATGGTTGAAAAACTGGTGCAGAGCTCAGAGTTTTGGCTTCATTGGGTACTGGGGGTCCACCTGGAAGGATGCAGGCCTATACTGGCATGATGGTCTGCATCTGTCCAGGAGGGGAACCAGGATCCTAGGTGATAGGTTTAAATGCTTCATTGGCAAACATTTAAACTAGCCAAGGGGGAGGCAGTGAAAAGGAGCAGGGAAATCCCAGTCCCATCCCCACAAAATAGGGTAGTTAGCTAGATAAACACCAAGGTAGCGATGTTGATAGGGAGCATGACGGGGTAAATGGAGAAAAAGGCAGTAAGGACAGGAATGGGGCATTTTCTGTCCCGTACAGTAACTGCTCATTGCTGTTTTTGTTTTAAACCTAGTTTGATGTGCTTTTAGTGGTGGTGTTCTTTCTTTGCTATCTTTACTTGGAATTGTTTTGGGGCTGTTGAACATTTAAAACCTAGTCTGCTGTGCTTTTAGTGGTGCTGTTATTTCTTTGCTGTCTTTACTTGCTGAAAATTTAATTTTCGCCCACCTTCCCTGCCCCCACTCTTAATTAAATGCCTTGTTAAATCTGACTGACAGGAGCCAAGCACAGGAATAGCAGGGTTTGTGGAGTAGGAGGGGCATAAGGGAGAAGCCCACCCTTGGCACAAGTGTTCGACTCATTTTGTTGCCATTTCTTTCTTTAAAAAAAGTGTCTGAGGATCAGTGGCAGGATTTTCAGAACCGTAAATTAAAAAGGGAACCAAAAGGAGCTTCAGTAACAGACAACTACTGGAATAGCAGTATAAGTGCAGTATAATGTGGGTAGTGGTGCAATGCAGTGGATGTGGGGCAGTTGTATTCAGACAGACCTTCTGGATGCTGATGTGCTTTCCTATCTGCAGGCATCTCTCTGGACTGTGAGTACGAGGGAGGTAGACTCAGAACAAGTAAACTGGGTCAGGAGTACCTTCACCCCTATCCAGAGACCACCCAGTCCAACTGCTACCTCAAGGATGCTAAGAACGGGAGTACTTGATGACAATGGGCTTGGGAGGGTTAGGATGGTCAGACAGAGGGCACATCCCAAATCCTGTTTCACTTCAGAACTCATACGCCGCACTGGCAAATGGGTACAACCAAACAGAGGCACCAGAGAAGTGGAAGGGAAGGATGTGGCGGTCAACTGAGGAGGTGACCTCAGTGGGAAAGCAGTAGACCCAAAGGAGGAGGAGGAGGCGAATCCTGGTGGGGACCCTATAGTAAGAGGGATCCAGCTAGGAACACATGAGGGGAGGACAGGAGGTGAGATGCCTTCCAGGTGCCATGGCATGGAGGGATGGGAGGAAGATCCTGGGAATCGCCAGGAAGGCAAGATGGGAGGTGAGCTGAATGTCATTATCCAGCTAGGTATGAATGACCAGGCAAATGGGGAGCCTAAGGAAGTTCAGGAAGAGTTTAAAAATTGGGGAAGAGTCTCAAGCAAATAGCTACATCTGTCACCTTCTCAGAAGTACTACCTGTGAGAGGCATGGGAGAGCTTAGAGGCACATGCACCAGGAACTTTAACACATGGTTGAAGAACTGGTGCTGCAAGAAAGGATTTGGATTCATTGGTGACTGAGGACCCACATGGAGGGATGGGGGCTTGTTCAAGCCTGACAGCCTGCAGCCATCCTGGAGGGAAATCCAAGCACTCAGTGATAACGTTTTAATGCTACATGGACAGGTATTTAAACTAGGCAAGGGGGGGTTGCAGGCCAGCAAGGAGGGTACCTAATTGACCACCCCATAGCTAGCAGTGGAACCAGTGAACAGGAGGAGGCAATATCTCTACAAAGCAGTGTGCAAAAGATGGAGGTAGACAGCCAAGGGGTGGATAGGCAGAAAGGGGGCAAAACACAACAGAAGGGCAGACAGCAGGAAGAACCAGAGATTAAGGACAACCAGGGAGGGGGGTGGAGTAGAACAGCTAAACAGTCCAGGGAGTTCACATCATGGAAAGCCATGTGTGCCAATGCCAGGACCTTAGCAACAAGGTGGAGGATCTGGAGGCTGCCATAGCACAGTCAGACCTGGACATTGTGGCCATCACAAAGACATGGTGTAATGATAACCATGACTGGGAGATGGCTATACCTGGCTACAATATATTCAGAAGAGATAGGGCAGGAAGGGAGGAGAAATGGCACTTTATGTGAAAGATGGTATAAAAGCCATTGAGATCCAAGAGGAACAAAAGCAGGGAGGGGTACTGAGGGTTACAAAATCCAAACTGCAAAAAGCTGCACTCAAACAACAGAGGGGTTTGCAACCAAAGGGAGACAGCCTTCAAAGAATAACACCAATTCCAGAAAGGTAGCGCTCTGTGGTTTGAAATCACAAAGGAGCAGAACCAAACTGCACAAAGCATGTATCCTGGAATTTAGGAGGGCAGATTGGGAAAATGGGGACATGCTTGAAAGAGGCACTAATGGGAACGGGCAGGGAATCGGGGTGGAGGAATAGTGGGCAAAATTTAAAAAAGAAATTACAAAAGCAACAGAATTATGCGTTAAGCAGGTTAGCAAGGGGAAGAGGAGGCCATTATGGTTTTCCAAGAAAGTAGTGGAGAAAGTGAAAGCCAAAAAGATTTCATTCAGGCAGTACAAAAAGATGCAGGCAGAAGGGGATAAGGAGAAGTACAAGGAGAAGCAAAGGGAGGCAGGAGGTCAGTAAGGGAAGCCAAAGCTCAAACAGAAGTGTATGTTGCAAAATCAGTGGGTAGAAGGGACAAAACATTTTACAGGTACATAAATGAAAAAGAAGGGCAAAGGAAGGGACAGTGAGACGGAAGGGTGAGGAAGGGGGAAGCGTGGAGGATGACAACAGTAAAGCTGATATACTGAACAGATATTTCTGCTCAGTCTTTACGGAGGAAGAGGAGGGTAATGGGCCTGAAGGGAGTACAAGGGGTGGGAAGAGCGCAGAAATGGACACAAGTCCCTTTACACGGTAAAGGCCTTAAAGAAACTATAAGGAATGAGAGTTGATAAAGCAATGGGGCCAGATGAGCACCCCAGGGTCCTAAAGGAACTCAAGAGAGGTGGTGGATAAACCTCTGGCAATCCTGTTTAGCTGATCACTGGAAACAGAGGAGGTACCAAAAGACTAGAGGACAGCAGATGTAGTCCCTTATACAAGCGAGAACAAAGAGGAAGCGGGGAAATACAGACCAGTCAGCCTGACCTTGGTAGTGGGAAAGATCATGGAAGCACTACTGAAGGAGAGATTGGTGGAACATTTGGTTGTCAATGAACTACAGGACCCAAGGCAGCATGGTTTCACTGGGGAAGTCATGCAGACCAAACTCACTGAATGTTTGACTGGGTGACAAGGGAGGTGGATCAAGGGAGGGCAGTGGGCGTGGCTTATCTGGACTTCAGTAAAGGCAGGAAACAGTGCAACAAAGCAGCAGATAAAAGCAAATAGGATGCTGGGATGCATAGGCAGGGGTATCACCAGCAGGAAAAGGAGGTCATAATTCCACTATACAAGACACTAGTGAGGCCCCACCTAGAGTACAGTAAACAGTTCTGAAACCTTGCCTACATAAGGACATGAACATGGTGGAGAAAGGTTCAGAGGAGGCAAACAAAAGATGGTACAGGGATCACATGTCCTATGAGGACAGGCTGAAGGACTTGAATATGTACTCCTGGAGGAGAGGAGGAGAGAGGGATATGATAGAGACATACAGAGTACCTTACAGGGAGAAACAGGGTGCAGGAATACACTATTTCCAGCAAAATGATGTTCCAGGACTAAAGGGCATGGGATGAATTTAAGGGAGAGCGATTCAGAGGAAACATGAGGAAGAATTTCTTCACAGAAAGGGTGGTGAATGAGTGGAACACCAAGCCAGAGGAAGTGGTGGGGGCTGAAACAATCATGGGATTTAAGAATACATGGGATAGACATAAGGGAATCCTGCAGGTCAGGGGTAAGGGGCAGCAGACTTCTAGAAAAATGTAAAGGGAACTTATAATTTCAAATGAGAAGACTAGGTGAGCCATAGGCCCATATCTGCTGACAGTATCTGTGTATAAAAGGGGTAAGGCCACTAGAGAATGGAGGGGAGGAGTACCAACGCCTTAGTCTGGGTAGCAATCTCCCTGAACTAGTGGCCTTGATGGAAGAGGGACGCATGGATATCGTGGCAGCCACAGAAACATGGTACACAGAGAACCATGACAAGAAATGTCAACATGCCAGGCTACACAATCCACAAGAGGGACAAGGAGGGTAAAACAGGAGGAGGAGGAGGAGTAGCTCTCTACATAAGGAAGAGATCAAAGCAATGGAACTAAAGGGTAAACAGGGAGGAGAGGAGGCACTGTGGATCACCCTGGAGACAGGAAATGGCAACATAATCCGCATGGAGGTTATATACAGACCCCCATCTCAGGAGGAGGAAGTGGACAAGGAAATGATAGAAGGCATTCTTAGAATGGCAGAAAAAGGTGAGTTACTATTGATGGGGAACCTGAATATGCCAGATGTTAACTGGAGCACCTTTGCTGCAGCCACATCCAAGAGCAGGGTCATTCCCGATGCCCTACAGGTGGCATGCCTCAGACAACTACTGTTGGAACCCACTCGGGAGGGAGCAATCTTAGACCTTGTACTCTCAAATGGGGACAGAGAGAGGATCTCAGATTTAGAAGTGGGTAGCCATCCGGGAACAAACGACCACCAAACAGTGTGGTTCACGATAAACACAGCTGTAGAATCAAGCCATACAAAAGTGAGGATACTAGACTTTAGGAGGGCTGACTTTGGCAAAATGGGAGAGTGCCTCAGAAAAGTACTAGTTCATGGGCAAGAAGGAGGGGGTAGAGGAACAATGGGGAAAAATTAAAACTGCCATCACAGAGGCAACGAGCCTTTGTGTGAAATGAACAAAACCAAATGAAGGAAAAAAACACTATAGTTCTCAAAAGAGGTGGCGGGGAAGGTTAGGGAGGAAAAAGATAGCATTCAGAAATGTCATTGCTAGACAGGTCAGGAACACAAGAAAACCAAGAGCAGTTTCAAAATTTGCAAATAGTGATATATTTTTCTCAATAATAGCAAAATAAAAAATACAATTTATTCAGTATAACTATTTACAAAGGCAGTACAAACAGAGAAAACAAAGTCCTTCTTCTGAGGGTATCTCTTAATTCCAAGTTTTAGTCTCTCACTCTCCTTGTCTCTCTAGCAAAAGTATTGCTGCTCTTTTTATAAGTCTCTGTCTGGGAACTCGTTAAGACAGCCTGCTTCTCACAGAATGTTCTTGTAAGTTTACAGAATGTTCTTGTCAGTATCGTTCCTTGCAGGTGCAGCAAAACAGTACATAGTGACCCAGAACTGACCTCTTGTTTACAGCTCTGCAAAGGGCTTAAAAACTGCATCTCAGGTTAACCTCTTGAGTTCCAAATAGCTTTTTGCAATCATTTCAACAGTACGACTATATACAGTTTTAAACAATGGGATCAGCTTTCACATACAGTTTTACACATAGATTTGCATATAATTTTTATAACTACAGATATGCAAGGTGGAAGAAAAGACAGAAATAGCAAGGGAAGGCAGAGAGATAGCGAGAGGCAGAAAATTGTTAAACCGTAGGAGTGATCAGTTTCTAGGTCTCTCAAGAAAATTTGGTTGTGCAACCAGACAACAGACAGAGAAGGAGAGGATAGAACAGATTCTTACATTTAACTCTTTCTGCATAACAAATGGGACAGGGCCTTATTCAATCTTGTCACATACCCCCTCTTTAAGAGGGAACTTGTTTTGGAAAAACAGGTTTCCAAAACATTCTATTAAATCCCCATTTAATATTAGATTATAACCTTTACGATTCAGTGCATCTGCAGCATAGCAAACAGAGAAGGTTCAACTCACATTTTTCAACCTTGAATTCTCAATTCCTGATCCATATCTTAACATAAAATCAGCATTGACATTCTCTTTCCCAGATTTGTGCATCACTTTAAATTTAAATGCCTGTAGTGTCAGGTACCACCGTGTGAATCTAGAACTTTTATCCTTCATTTGGTTAAGCCAACATAGAGGTTTATGATCAGTTAGAAGTACAAAGTTAGCTCCTAGTAAGTAAAACTTAAGGGACTCCTTGGCCCACTTTGCCACAAGGCGCTCCTTTTCAATGGTGGAGTAACTTTTCTCTCTGTCATGCAATTTTCTAATTATGTACAGAATAGGATGTTCTTTCCCACCTATATGCTGACTCAAGACTGCACCCAGGCCTACCTCTGATGCATTAGTCTATAACAGAAATTGTTTCTCAGAGATGGAGCTTCTTAAAACAGGGGCTGAATATAATGCAGCCTTAATGACCCGAAAAACCACGTCACACTCTGGGGTCCATTTCACATTAGTAATCGTTTCTTCGTGAGTTCAGTGAGGGGAGTAGCTAACTCAGCTAAGCTGGAAAGAAATCTCCGATAATAACCAGCCAGCCCTAAAAATGACCTGACGTTTCTTGGTTTTGGGGAAAGGGCTGTTAGCAACAGCTTCTATCTTGGAAACCTCTGGCTTGATTTCTCCACTTCCCAAAACATAGCCCAAATATCTGGTTTCCTGCATGCTCAATGCACACTTGGCAGGATTGTCAGACCTGCATTTTTGATTGACTGGATAACTGCTCGTAGGTGTTCCAGGTGGTTTCAGTCTGGACTGTACACCACATACGTCATCCAGATGCATGGCACAATAAGCAGTGTGAGGAGATAAAATTACATCCATGCACCACTGGAATGTAGCAGATGCGCCATGTAAACCAAGCGGCATGGTGGTGAACTGATAGAATCCTATAGGAGTGGCAAATGCAGTTTTGCCTCTAGATTCTTTAGCTAGGGGGATTTGCCAGTAACCCTTGGTGAGATTGAGGGTACTGATATACTTGGCACTTCCCAGTCTGTCCATTATAAATCATCTATTCTGGGCATAGGATAACTATCAAATTCTGACACCTAAGTTTCCTAAAATCAAGGCAGATTTGTATACCCCCTTCCTTTTTGTTTACAGTCACCAGTGGTCATGACCAAGCATTTCTCGACTCTTCTATGATACCCAATTCTTTCATTTTTTGTATTTCCTTAACCACGTCTGCTCTTACCGCTCTGGTAATCTGTATGTCTTTTGTCTAATAGGATGAGCATTCCTTGTCACTGTTACGTGCTCAGCCCCTTTGCTCGACCTGGTACTGCGGTAGAAGTACTGTTAAATGTCTTCATCAAGTTACAAATTTCTGTGGTTTGTTTGGAGGTTAAGAAACATTCACCTTACAGCATCACCAGTTACAGTTTGTTCCAGTCTGTCATAAGCTATATCAATATCTTCTTTATCAGTTTCTGGTAAAACTAGTAAGTAGTAGTAGTAAATCATTTTTTATTCAAATATGAATAATTGGATACATTCACTAGCAAAACAGTTTTGGTTTTTTCAGCCCATTTCTTGAGGAGGTTAGCATGGTATATCTTAGTATGATTTTTCCCATCAGGGGTCTCAAGCTCATAGATAACTGTGCCAGTACATCTAAGCACTTTATAAGGCCCTTGCCACTTCATTAGCAGTTTATTTTCTATAGCGGGTAACAGTAGCAAGACCTCATCACCTAGCTCAAAAACATCTTTTACCCCATGGTCATAATACATCTTCTGCAGGTTTTGGGCCCCTTCCTGATTATTATGGGCAATTTCAACATATTTTGCCACCTTCTTTCTCAGGGCACACATATAAAGATGTTACAGATTATTTCTGACGGGGATCATCTTCCCCTGTTTCCTTTATTACATCTAGTGGCCCTCTAGGTTATACCCCATGCAGCATTTCAAATGGTGAAAAACCTATTGAGGCTTGCGGCACTTCTCTGTAAGCAAAAAGCAGGTAAGGTAAGTACTTGTCCCAGTCTTTCCCTTCCCTTTTTATAAACCTTTTTAATACGCGTTTTAGGGTTTGATTGAAACACTCCACAAGACGGTCTGTCTGACGGTGATAAGGGGATGTTTTTTATGGCAGTGATACCTAGTAGTCTGTACAACTCCTTCAGTAAGGCAGCACCAGAATTACTTCCCTGATCAGTAATAATCTCTTAAGGGATGCCCACTCTGCTGAAAATTTTGGCAAGCTCTGCTGCCACTTTTAGGGCGGTGACAGTATGCATAGGAACTGCCTCTGGGTATCGAGTAGCATAGTCACATACTACCAAAATGAAGCTATTACCCTTTTTACTTTTGTCTAAGGGGCCAACCACATCCATTGCAATTCTCTCAAAAGGCACAACTATCAAGGGTAGGGGCACCAGAGGCACCTTGGCTTTTTTGATCACTGGTTCTACTTTCTGACATTAAGCACAATAACTGCAGTAGGTAGCAACATCTTCATGAATTCCATGCCAGTAAAATCTGTACAGCAATCTGGCAAGGGTGTGATCCCTCCCAGAGTGACCAGCCATAGGGCTATCATGTGCTATCTGTAACAACTCAGATCTATACTTTTGTGGTATAACCAATTGTTCTGTCTGGTCCTGTGTCTGAGGTTCAGCCCAAACTCTGTACAGTATCCCATTAAATTTTTAAACATAGGTTCACCCTGTTTTGATTTCACCCCCAGCTGCTTAAAATAACCCTGGAGAGAAACATCGTTAGCTTGTTCTGCAAGAAAATCCCAAACAGTGATCAGTTTAGTTTTAGCATTTTCATATATTAACACCTTATGTCCATCAGTCTTTTGTTGCCATTGTTTCTTCAGGCATCATCTTTCTTTCCCAGACTTACGGATCTTGAAGCTGTGCACAAACAAGTCCGAATCAAAATCAGTGAAAGGAAAAGAGTCCCCATCATTCGAGATTTTCTTTGCTTGAGGTCTTGTCATTACAGCTGCTGAAACATCAGCATTTGCTCCTCTTTGATTAACTCAGTAAATCCTGGAAAGTCATTTGCAATAATCACAAGTACAGGTAACTTGGGTACTACCCCACTTTCATTTAGTGTGACACCCATTAATAGTCAGAGTCACTTGGCTGGTGGGATAGTATCGCCGGTTCCCATGGATCCAGATGACACCAGTACCTGGTCTTTTTGGACATAGTTTTCCCAGCACATCAATATGCACTAGGGTCTGTCTACTTCCGACTCTGTAAGTCTCTTCACATCTGTTAAGTACTTGCCCTAATTTGCTAAGGACAAATCTGCTCCAGTGTCACTATTCTTACTATGGCAATTTCTTGCAATATGACCTGGCTTATTACAGTCATAGCAAATAAAGTCTTTAGGTGCAGATTTGTTACCCTCACCAGAGTTCTTATCAGACTTGGAGTTTAAATGGGAAAAAAGCGTCTTACTGGTGTTTGGCTGTTACCGCACTGCTGTGGCGTCCGTCTGGCCATTTGGCAGTCTTTGGCCAAAGATACGGCCTTTTCCCCACTTTGTGGTTGGTGTTCTTTCACCCAAAGCTGCACATGTGTAGGCAGGATGTTGATGAATTGCTCCATTGCAAATGTGTCGATGATCTGTGGGACTATTTTGCTCTGTGGTTGGAGCCATTTAATAAGAAGTTATTAGAGGTAGGTGAAGGCTTCTTGAGGATTGTCAACTGAGTTGTACTTCAGAGACCAAAATCTCTGCCTGTAGCTCTCTCCTTAGACAGCATATCTTTAAGGACCTCTCTTTCACTAGGTCATAGTTCTCCAACTGTGCAGTGTCCATATTGCTGTAGGCAAGCTGGGCTTTACCTGTCAGATGAGTGCCAGTCTGATTGCCCATTGATACTTTGGTCACTGGCAGGCTCGGCAACCCTTTCAAATGTTGTCGGGTATGCTTCGATATCATCCAAGGACACCACTTTGTAAGTTTAATGTATTTTAAGTTGTTTGTGTCTTGCTGCTCTGCTGGACTAGTGCCAGATCCTCCAGCTTTGATAACTTGCAAGACATCCATCCATCGCTGCATCTCTTCTCTTTTTGCTGCTTCTGCGCTGCATCTCTTCTCTTCTTTGCTGCTCCTGTCGCTGCATCTCTTTTTTTCTCTGTGTCTCTGAACGTTTAATCTCTTTCTCTCTGCTGCATCTCCTCTCTTCTCTGTTTCTCCATCTCTTGTTCTTGTATAGCCCACCATTTGAAAAAGGCAGTTGGGCTTTCTGGTTCTATCACTGCCTGCTCTGTTTTTCCATGACTGGTGTTGGCTGTACAGTCTCAGTTTCAACTTTTGTTTCTGCTTCTAGTTTGGCTGCCATTTTTCTAATAATCACTGCTGGACTTGCTGCTGCAGAATCCATACCTTTCTTCTATGCTTCCATGGTACCTGGTCTAGTACGCATGTACAAAACTCCTGGCTTAAAGTCTGCATGGTGTAAATCCCACTTAAGCTGACACCATCTGTCGAGGCACAGGTCAGGAAGCACAGGAAAATTAGGAGCAGTTTCAAAATTTGCAAACAGTGCTTTATTTTTCTCAATAACATCAAAATAAAAATTATTCGGTATAACTATTTACAAAGGCAGTACAAACAGAGAAAACAAAGTCCTTCTTCTGAGGGTATCTTTTAATTCCAAGTTTCAGTCTCTCACTCTCCTTGTCTTTCTAGCAAAAGTATTGCTACTCTTTTTATAAGTCTTTGTCTGGGAACTTGTTAAGAGAGCCTGCTTCTCACAGATTGTTCTTGTGAGTTTACATAATGTTCTTGTCAGTTTCGTTCCTTGCAGGTGTGGCTTCATTCCTTGCAGGTGCGGCATAACAGTACATAGTGACCCAGAACTGACCTCTTGTTTATAGCTCTGCAAAGGGCTTAAAAACTGCATCTCAGGTTAGCCCCTTGAGTTCCAAATAGCTTTTTGCAATCATTTCAACAATATAACTATACACAGTTTTAAACAAAGGGATCCCAGTTTCACATAAAGTTTTACACAGAGATTCACATATATTTTTTATAACTACAGATATGCAAGGGGGAAGAAAAGACAGAAACAGCAAGGGAAGGCAGAGAGATAGCGAGAGGTGGAGAACTGCAAAACTGTCGGGGTGATCAGTTCCTTGGTCTCACAAGAAAACATGGTTGCACAATCAGACAGACACGAGACAGACAAGGAGATGATAGAACAGATTCTTACATTTAACTCTTTCTGCATAACAAATGGAACAGGGCCTTATTTAACCTTGTCACAAGGAAGTAAGGAAGAATAATGAAACACAGAAGGAGCAGAACAGAGAACTGTACCAGTTAAAGCAGAACGAAGCGGGGAAGGCAGTCAGTCTAGCAAAGGCTCAAACCAAGGAAAAGATAACCAACTCAGTTAAGAAGGGGGATAAAACCTTTTATAGGTACATAAGGGAGTGAAGAAAGACGAAGGGAGGGATAATGAGGCTTAATAAAGGGGAGGGGGGGCAGAAGATGACAGTAAAAAAGCAGAGATACTGGATAAATACTTTTGCTCAGTATTCACAAAAGAAGAGAAGGGGGAGGTACCAAAACCAAACAATAGAAGCACTCTGGATAGGTGGGTTGATACCAATCCATTCACAGAAGAAAGGTTCTGAAAGAACTCCTAAAACTGAAGGTGGACAAAGCAATAGGGTCTGATGGGATTCACCCCAGAATTCTAAAAGAACTAAGGGGAGAACTAGTGACACCACTGACTACCCTGTTTAACAAATCATGGGAGGATGGTGTGGTACTTGAGGACTGGTGGAGGGCAGATGTGATTCCCCTCCACAAAAGTGGGAGGAAGGCAGAGGCAGAAACCACAGACCCATTAGTTTGACCTCAGTGGTAAGGAAAATGATGGACTCACTTCTGAAACAAAGAACTGTTGAGTACCTAGAGGCCAGCGGGGCACAAGACCCAAGGCAGCATGGATTCACAGCAGGAGCAGCACGTCAGATGAATCTAACAGATTTCTTTGACTAGGTGACCAAAGTAGTAGACCATAGAGGGCTGTGGACATGTCCTACTTTGACTTTAACAAGGCATTTGACAGTCCACACAAAAGATTAATAAACAAGTTAACCAGCCTGGGAGTGGGTCCCAGGGTGGTAGCCTGGGTAAAAAATTGGCTGGACAACAGGACACAGAGGGTAATATTAAATGGATTCCACTCCGAAGAAAGGGGGGTTACTAGTGAGGTACCACAGGGTTCAGTACTGGGATCAGTCCTCTCTAATGTCTTTAAAGGTGACATTGCAGAGGGACTGGAAGGAAAAGTATGCCTCTTTGCAGATGACAAAAGATCTGCAACAGGGTTGATACACAAGGGGGGGTAGAAAGGATGAGAAGGGACTTGGCAATGTTGGGGAATGATCAAAAGTATGGCAGCTTAGATTCAATGCGAAGAATTGCAAAGTAATGCACCTGGGAAACAAAAACCCAGGGGACGAGTACTCAACTGGGGGCAGGTTACCGACAACAAAAATGGAAAGGGATCTGGGGTAGTTATACCAGATGGCCTAAAGGTAGACAAGCAATGTGAGACGGCAGTAAGGAGGGCTGGGGGGATACTGGGATGCATAGGGAGAGGCATCATCAGTAGAAAACAGAAAGATGTTATTCCTCTGTACAAACAATTGCTGGAGTACTGTGGGCAGTTCTGGAACCCCATCTCTGCAGAACACAGACAAGATGGAGTCAGTCCAGGAGGGCAATTAAAATAATGCAGGGTCTGCACTAGAAGCCATAAGAAGAGACTAAAGTAGGAAAATGGGAGACTGGAGGGCCAAGAGGCCCTTATCTGCCATCAAAGTCTATGCTTTATGGTCAGTCAATGGCAGGTTGCTCAGGAACACCCCAGCCCGGATGGAGGACACCTTATTTAAAAAAATAAATAAATAAATAAATGGTTTAACTCCTCACATTTTTCTAAAGAAATGACTTTACAAGACTGCAGACAGAGTGGGATAAGAAGTAATCTGTCAACAGTGTTGAAAAGTTAAGCAGGCTGATTCCTTTCAGCAGCAATCACTCAGGACAGGAACACTGTCTTTTTCAAGGTGATTACCCACTGATACTCATGTCTCTGAGCTGGACCTCGGCCAGCAACGCTCCAACTTCCACCCTTAGTTTTCATCCTCCTCAGATCCGCATCATACCAGAATGACCTGAGGCATGAAGTCAAGGGCACTCAGACCAGTACTAGGGAATTGAAAGCAGAAGAGAGGGCTAGATTATAACACTCCACAGCTGTCACAACACCCATCATGCAATCTGACTGCATGCTTGTCAAGGACCATGAGGATGCTCTGAGGCTCCAACTGTTTAAAAGGGTGGTACCTGACCATCTCCACAGAGGGAGTTAAACATGGAGCCCCACACAAAGGAACTGAATGACATGATAATCCAACCAAATGACCATATCAACTTTGATATTACTAATGTCAAGACCAGTTGAGAAGATTAGATCCAAGGCACAGCCATGCGGATGGGTCCTGGTGGCAACTGCCTGCATGAAGCCCAGGGATGACATCACCTGGAGGAACTGCATACCAAAAGAAGATGCATCATCTTCAACCCAGGTGTTGAAATCACCTAAAACTATTAGCTTTGATGACTCCAACACCAGGTTGGCCATAAGAGTCTCTAGTTCCTGCAGGAATTCATGCCCACAACCAGGAGGACAGTAAATAAGCACAATCCTGCAGACTATATAAAGTGGATGGACACCAGCATTTGCCAGACATTGTTCTCAAAGGTTCTGGTCTCCTGTGGGGGTCTTGGTACCTCTGACCAAAGAGTGGGGCTTCAATGCAGGAGATTTCTCTAAGAAAATCAAGCAGTTTTCCTGACAACAGCAGTGTGCACATGCTTGCAATGTATTCAGTTTGCAGCAGCTGGCTAAGACAGCAGTATTAGTGATGGTTCAAACCCCTTCCCCAAAGTTAGACAGAGTAGTTCTCCTCAGCATCATGGGCCAAAGTCAGACTTGGGATGGATTGACAGGGGGGGAGGACTGGAAATGGGTGGTGGTTTGGCAATGGGCATCTTCATTTGGAATGAACTTATATGCAATAAAAGTGTGGCAGTAGTGTGGCATTTGGACTGGACTAGGTCAGAACAGGACTCGATCGAGGATCCTGACACCAGCAGCAGAGAGAGAGGATCAAGACTCAAATATTTCTTTAAAATTCTGAATTACAGCGAGATGGGTGGAGGAGAATCAGGTATGTCTTGATTGAATTTTGCAGGGTTGGGGCTTAGCGTCAGGGTGGCACTGTGCCTTCTTTACTTACTGTGGCTGGGTGAGGGTGTTGTACTATGCAGCTGGATACAGAATCAAAGTAGAATCAGCTTCCAACTTCTATTTTAGGAATTAGGAGTTAGGATAAGAATCTGATGATTTCAAGTCCATGACTCACATTCTGAGCATCCCTAAGCTGAGCTGTCCAGTAAAAATAAAATCAACAAAATTACCCAGCAGCAGTTTAGAAAAAGCTGCCAGAAAAACGATAAAACAACTTATTCTGTGTTACGATTCAGTGCAATTTTCTAAATGGCACAGCTTTCCAGATACTGCCTGAATTATGATGTCCCCAAATGGTGCTCTTTCAGCACAATTTTAAATGATTGGAACAGCGACTTAAATTTTAATTGCAGCATGTGTTAAAAATGGACTGTGCCAGCAACAGTGAAAACTCGTCCAGCAATCTGAATGAACTTCAGGGGTTGCGTCAACTTAGTGCAACTTCAAAACTTCATCAGCATAATGATGCAGTAGCATATTTTGCATTACACAATGGCAAGAATGAATGCTCATTCCTGATTGGTCAGACTGGGACTGGACCAAGGATGTTATCCCAGCATAATATCCCAGTTCAAGTCCCAGTACCTCACGACCATCAAATATATATTAAAAAATATAAAATCACTCTACGGAATGCAAGCCATCCCACGATCAGCTTTGTTCTTCGTGGTCAGCAGCCAACTTCCTTGACACCGCTCAGCAATACAAAAGTAACCCCGTTCATTTACACTATCTCACAAACCAAATAGTGAAAGAAAAGAAAGAAAGAAACCTGAAAAGTAAAAGATGCATTTCCAATCAGCTTTTGTTCAGGAGAAGGAAGCAGGAAGTGAAGCTGATGAGTGTTCACGAAGCAGGCAGCGAGGAAGGAACATGGGAGTGCTGTGAAGTCGATCGCGAAAATGGCTTTCACTTGTCTTTCTTTTTGTTGTTTCTTTTTTAATTAGTAAAAGACAACATCTTGGGGAACGTGTGAGGGCTCTGGATTAAATAAAGCTGAACGGAAATGCAGCTTTTACTTGGCTGCACCGAAGTAGGGAAGCCGATATCAGGACGGCTGTGGACTGAGTGTTCAGGGCAGCCGAGGATAGGCTGAAGCAGATGGCGTGACAGCTTCGCTTCTGGTAATGGCTGTCTTAATTCAAAGATACTTTTTCTTCACTATTTGCTTTTGAGGTCTGGAAACTGTAACAGAACATGACTGCATAAGCGTGTGGAGGAGGACAAGACGGAGGGGGCACCCATTACAAAGTCACAGAAGGGAACTACTTTTTAAAGCAATATCCTTCCACAATAAAACTCTCCAAAAATACAATTAAAACACTATGTTTTTACCTGTTTTTAATGTAAATGAGCCATTGTATTATAGGAATAATACCCTCCAGGGTGGGCGTTATACTGGGATAACATCCCTTCTCGGGTGTTGGAGGCCCTTGACTTGTTGTCTCGGGCCCAACCACCCAAGGCGGGATGTTATCCCAGCACAACTCCCACCCTGTCGGGCATTATTCCTTTATTACATAATTACGCAAAACCTGAACTTGCATAAAAAATGCACAAATTAAAAAGTCAAGTCTGATAAAGACAGACTCTGGCTCAAATTAGAAAACAGAGCTCCAACTTTAATCTGTTTCATCTTCATTATAAACCACTAAATTTGATAAAGGCAAAGGGAAAAAAACAGACAAGTACTAAAATAAATCTGTTAAGCTGCTTAGCAACTGTGACTTTTGCACACCAGATTAAACTACTACAATATGAACATGCAGGTTAGCTACTGAAAATCAGTTTGCAATGTTCTAGTTTTGAGAAGCCCTCCAGCTTTCTGATTCATACAGCTCTCTCGTTTTATTAGGAGTGAAAGGCAATAGTGTGCTAAGAGATTCTACTTCCTTCTATGGCAAGCCGTTAGGGACGTAATTCATAATCTCTGGCTGTATAATAAAACACATACTCTACATAGTGAAATACATATATCATATAGTGAAATGTATGCATCATATAGTGAAATGCATACACAATGTAGTGAACCACATACACTGTCTACTGAAATATACATCATATAGTGAAATACATATACTGTATACTGAAATGCATATAACAAATAGTGAAACACGTACACTATATAGTGAAATGCTTACATTATATAGTGAAATACATACACTATCTACTGAAATCTACATACTGAGTACTGAAAATCCACATACACTATATACTGAAACAAATGTACTATGTACTGAAACATATACACTACCGATTGAGATACATACACTACAGACTGAAACATCCACATAAACTATCTACTGAAACAAATACTCTACACATTGTAACACATACCCTATATACTGAAAAAATCTGCATGCACTATATACTGAAACACATACACTATATATTGAAATACATACACTATTAAAACCTTTTATTGGACCAACATGGATGTTACAGAAAAGAACAAAGTGCTCTAGCTTTCGAACCAATCAGGTCCTTCTTCAGAGCTTTGTGGGCCACAAAGCTACTGAAGGAACGAATTGTTGAACTAACCTCATCTTTTCTTAACATCCATGTTGAATCCAATAAAATATCAAATCATTTGTTTCTGGATCTGTTCTTGAAAGGACCAATACGGCACCTACAACACTTTTTAACCCTATTGAAATGCATACACTACTCACTGAAAAAAGCATGTACACTGTCTACTGAAACAAATACACAATATATTGAAACATCTACACTTTATATTGAAATACATACACTATCTATTGAAATAAATACACTGTGCATTGAAAAATCTGCATACACTGTATACTGAAACAAATACACTATATATTAAAAACACTTACCCTCTCTAT
Source organism: Neoceratodus forsteri (assembly GCA_016271365.2). NCBI lineage: Eukaryota > Metazoa > Chordata > Ceratodontiformes > Ceratodontidae > Neoceratodus > Neoceratodus forsteri. Next base: position 1,326,932,040 of record CM057452.1, read on the forward strand.
TGAAAACTTTTGCATACTCTGTATATTGAGAGAAATATATTACATACTGAAATACATACATAGTATATTTAAAAAAACACATACATTATATACTGAAACAAATTCACTACATGGTGAAATACATAACACTATGTATTGAAATGCATACACTGTAGACTGAAAAATTCACATTCTCTATATACTGAAACAAATAAACTATATACTGAAATGGACTACATTCTGAAATACCCCGAATGGCCTGGCTTTGCACTCGTATCCTGTTGAATTCAGGGACCTGCTGGCTTGATGAGAGGATGTCTACTGCAGAGCAGAAGGTAAATAAAACAGGGCTATCTATTATTTTACTTCTTTATGGGGTTTTACATCTTGTTTTGCTTGCACACCTTTAATCAAATTTCAGAACATTGTGATGTGACAAGAAAGTTTTAGAACTAATTTAAAATGATGTTGTTTATTCTTTTAAAGGGAAACTCCGCTTGAGTCCCTCAGTGCAGCAGTAGCTGCAGAAACGCCCGATTAGGGCTTTCAACATAAAATACATTTTTTTTACTACCTGGTGCCTCGGAATTTTAATGAAAATGATCCGTTTGCTCCATCATGGCAACAGACCCCCAGGCGGACATCTCGCGCACCTCGGGTGACTTCCTCCACGAAGGTTATGCTAATGGGGGCTAACAGCGTCTGCCGTTTTGTTGGTGGCCCACCGTTGGCGCCAACCTTCGGCGGCCAATCACCCGGCAGATCGCCAAATCTATACCATGGGCGGTCGGATCATTTTCGTAAAATCTGAAGTTTCAGGTCAATAAAAAGTATATTTTATGTTGAACCCAGAACGTATTTCTGCAGTTGCTGCTAATCATGATGACTAAATAAGTGCTACCTTCATTTACTCTAGACATTTGTATAGTAAATTTAATACTTAGGATATTCCTAGCATATCACTCTCATATACATATAAACACAGGGGGACTGCATGCATTTTTCCTAAGTTATAGTTTTTGATCAGATTTATGTGTAATTAATTACTGTATTGGTCTAGCAACTTATCTAAGCTGAATGCTTGGGAAGAGTACTGCAGGAGCTACAACCAAAGTGTAAGCCAACTCTTAACACAATTAGTACTCTGCCATTAGTTTTTGATTTGATTTTGTTTTATTTGAATGTTTGTTTGATAATGGTTTCTTAGTTAGAAAAAATATATACAGTATATTTTGCAGCAATCCTCAGGGCCAAGTTCTAGTCAGGGACTCAGCTGGCATATGCATAATTTGCACTTTCTGTTCTGAATAACTTCACTGTGATTCCTCACTGGTGGCATGCACAGCTCCTAACCTCCCATTACATATCTGTGGAGCATTGCAAAGGTGGACAGAGCTTTGCCAGGCACTTGGTCTCCACTAATAAACCTGCCCCGATCCTGACGCATAGTGCATGGTTGTACTGTTTATATGGTATGACTGTGTTATTGAGTTTAGATTCCCAAACTGTGTTTTATTTCTTTTCCACTGAGATATGTTTTATTATCTATTTTTTTATTTATTTAGTGATTTGGAAAAAACTTTGAGCACAGGCTCTTTTACAAAGGTTCCACGTCATAGTTTATAAATCCACGTTTATCTTCTAGGTCACCCACTATCCCCTTGTGCACTGGCCATCACCCATCACCTCAAAAAATCACCAGGACCTGCCTGCTACCTGAGATCTCCCATGTCCACCCCCATAATGGGCCCAGGAGTTAAGAGTGCCATTCACAGAAGACACATATTCAGACAGGAGCAGAGCCTGGTTAGTAATGCAAAGCCTGTGGCAGGTTGGTGGATTATTTTGCCATTGGAGGTTTTCTACCTTTGGTTTATCCCCTGGGCAGTCAAGCATGCAATGATGCCAATCCAATTAAAGGCAAGTAATGCTTTGTGCCTGCCTGAGCCCTGCCCATTATGCCACTCTGATGCCCTGCCAGCGTTCCTCCTAGGTGGCTGTTAAAGAGCGGGGTGGTCAGACTCCCCCTCCCTGAGAAGAGAGCAGTCCCCGAGATGCTCAATCATCTCTCCATAGCTAACCCCTATTTCACCCGGTCCTCCCACCAAATCCAGGCCACTCACATGGGAAGCAGTACAGCTACCACCAAGCCGCTAAACCAGCTCACCAGACTGTATTTTTATAAGTAAATAAAAAGCAACCTCGGATGAAAGAAAGAAATTGTATTTTAGCTACAGTTGTTTATTCATATTCTAAGACACATCATAATGTTTTGAAATTGGATAAAAGTTTTCAAGAAAATAACATAAAATAATACATAAAGATACAGAATAAGATAATCCATTTTGTTTACTTTCTGCATCTTAAGAGGCATCGGCGAGGATATTTAGTCAATTAAGGCCCAATTTTCCAGAAGGTTGGCGGAGTGCTAAACATCTAAGCACTGTGCCATGTGGGAAGAAACATGCATGGCTAGAACAGTTGCCATATATTTAGCAACCCCAATGCTAACCTGATCGTAATGCATATGCATATGTACTACTAAAACCTTGTAAATAGAGAGTCCCCTCTTGCATACAGAGCACAGTGCTATATGAAAGGTTTTGAAAGTGCTTAACAACTGAAATTGCAATACTGTTTACTGCTTAAAAATCCTGCCTCATTTGAGCACACAGTGGTGCATATTGTCACCCTAACCCTGGTCACATTCTGATGCTCCCAAGTAGTATACCAAAATGATCCTTGCATATAAGGTTCCACCACTGATCACAGTTTAAATGGCTCCAGTTATTATAATAAAATGATCCTTGGTGTCCTAGTGTGTCCCCCCAGACATACTAAACAAATAAATTCAGATGCATCCTGGTGGAAGGAGAACTTGTACAAGTGGGGCTTAGGTAGCACAAAGTTCAAAATCGCATACTTATACATGGAATGAGTGGTGCTGGCTGCAAGTGCTGGTAGATAATACATGCAAGATGTGAGAACTTGAAATGACAAGCAAACAATCGACAATCATATACAGCACAGTCAGGAGCCACAAACATATGCTGGCAATCAAACACAGAGCAGTTTAAATCAACACTACATAAACATTTGTGCATAATGCCTAGGTGGAAAGCATAAAGTGCCATATTAGCTGCACCTAAATTGGAAACAAGTCATGGAGGCAAGAGAAAAATTAGAGCAAGTGCAGGAGGGAGGTGAGACCTCTAGAAGTGCTTTGAAAGAATCAAGGAGAAGTGGGTGAATGGCTAGACGAGGGTTCAGATTTTGAGGCAGGAGGTGGCTGAATGTGGCTTTGCTGATGGAGGTTATGAAACTGGAAGGGACTGCTAGGCTTGAATATTTCAACTTCTGATGGTATGGCTGGGGGGTGGAGAGAGAGCTGGGAGGAATGGGGAAATAAACAGATTTTCCAACAAAGCTGGCACAGTGCATGGTGTCTGTTCACGAAAAAGAAAAGAGATTTATACATAGAACAGTGATGAGTCAATAAGGATGGTAGAGAAGTGTAATGGCAGAAATAGTTGAGAGTGTGTCCAGTCACAGCAGGGTATTGACTGGGAGTTGCGACTGTAGACCACATCACCATAGTCAAAAATTGGGAAGATCATTCTCTCGATAATAGCATGGTGTGTAGGTGAGATACAATTACAGTTCTGTAAAGTACACCAAATTGAGGTTCAGCTTTTGACTATAGCATCCACTTGTTCAGAAAAGTTTAGGTGCTGGTCTAGCTAGATACCAAGATAACTAAAGGTGTAACATCCTCCACAGGAGCCACCCAGGAATGGATAGTAGGAAGGGAGGTAGCATAGAGAGTCTGTGCCTTGTACCAAAGGACATGGAGACAGTCTTCTTGGCACTGAGGAGAAGCTGATTTGTGTGTGCCAGGGCTGGTGCATTGAAGTCCAGCTGGGGTCTGTGGGCCTGCTGAAGCAGACCATGTCATCCATGTATGTGAATGGATGAAGACAAGCACATAGAGGGGATCATTAAGGAAAATGGGAAAAAGCAGAGGATCTAACACAGATCCTTGTGGGACCCAAGAGACAGATACAGGCAGGGAGGAGAGGGGTCACCAAGTTTGACCCATCTCATGAGAGTAAAACAACCAATGGCTGGATTGGAGAGACAGCAGCCTGAGTCTAGCTAATATTCAGGTGGGAGACAGGTTAGATGCTTTGGCTAGATCGTGAAGATAGCAGAATTGGGCGGATGTGATCCTATATCATTGTGGATGGTTGGTGAACTGAGCAGGGGAGATGGTGGTGGAGTGATTTTGCAGAAGCCAGACTTTTATTGGGTGAAGAGGAAGAGGATCAGAAAAAGGAGAGTTGTCACAAGATAATTTGTTCCTGTATTTTGGAGGGAAAGAGTGAAATGGGTGGAGGTGGCTGTTAGTAGCAGATGAATACCACCTTTTGGAGAAGTAATGACAGTGGCAGCTTCAGTCAGCAGGGATGGAGGAACAGCAGAAGAGGAAGTTAGGGAGTCAGCAAATGGGAGAGACTGCAGAAGCAGAGATGGAGGAGCTTGCTATCCAGGCCATCTGGTCCTACCTTGGAAACAGTAAGGTGGGAAGGGTGTCAGTGATGGGAGGATGGAGTTACTGGAGAGAAAAAAAAACAATAAGGAAGGAAGAGAACTATCATGCAGGTTGGCAGGGGTGAGAGGAGGTGATAAAAAATGAATTACACCTCTGTGGTGATGAAGGAGGGTGAGAGATAAGGGTGTCTCACTTTGAGGACAAAGGAGATTGAGTGGGAGGAGAAGAGATTGCAGCAGCCTTGGTAGTGATTGGGGGTGGAAATTCTAGATGCCAGGGATCATTTACTAATTGGGATTAACTGACTGTGACTGGGGGGAACTATAGATGCCAGGTATCCCGGGCATTTTATTATATTAGGGACATCTAGTTGAACAGGAGGTGGGGGCTGGGAATGCTCTGTACAATTCCTCCATGCAGTAATGCACAGAGGCATTGTGCAGAGATATTAGAATATTAGTCCATATGGGCTGTAAATGTCCATTAGCACCTTTCCTGCCCTATGGACTTAGCATGCTGAGGTTGAAAATGACTCATGGGGTAAGCTCTATCTTGAGACGCCTCCTTTGTTCCTGAACCTGTTCTAGAGGCTGTGATAGTGCCTAGCCATGACACAGTGGGTTTCAGCCGAACCAGTGATCACTGCAGTGTGGTTCAACACTGCAATGGGTGCGAGTGCACAAAGATGATGATCCTGGACTTTAGTAGTTGAGTTTTAAAGAAACCAGAACTTCTTCAAACAGCCTAGAGGAGGATTGTCAGAGATGGGTACAGGAACAGGGGCAAAATTAAATAAAAAGTGAGAGAGGAAGCAGCATCTATGAAGGTGAGCAAAGCAGAAACAAGCATTTGTCAGTGCTGAATGTTTTCTTGCTGGTGTATTGACATTAGTAGTGCAGGACTTAGATGCATAATAGGAATAGCAGTGGTATGGAGTAACCCACCACCCCTGCTGAGACGACAGCATGGGGTGCCTTTGGGTCATACCATAACGCTCATGCCATTTCACCTCCCCTACCCTGCAGAATCCAACAAATGTCGCGTTGTGCCTTAGGGTCATCGGGCCTTGCGCTCACCCAATTCTATAGGAATATGTTGAGATGGGTGTAGTATGGAAATGGGTGTTTGGGGCCAGAGGTCAGGCCTGATCATGTCACAGGCTGTAGGGTGGGGTGGAATGGCAGCCACTACAGATGACAATCAGTCACCCCGATACCTGTCAGTCTCTACAGAGTGGGACAGTATGGTTGAAACATTAATGCCTTGGGCTTTTAACAGTATTCACACTCAAATTTTCAACATGGGCTTTTGACTCCACCTCATGAAGCATTGGGGCCTCTGCTCATGAACAGTGGCACGTGATTTAGTAATGTGTCCTCAACGTTGATTTCTACATCAACTGTGGCATTCTTCGCCGGAGTACAAAAACACATTTAAGCCGGATGTGAAAAGTGACAGCTATACTGTTCATGAGGAGGTAAAAATACAATGTTGGAAATCTGGAGTAATAAAATTCTCAAATACAAGCGTGCATGGGCTGCGTGCACACTCATAACCACAGTCATTTTGTGGAATTTGTTCACCAAATTTTCAACATAGGCATTTGGACCCATCTTGCAGACAGTAGCACTGTTGTTTCAGTACTCAGTCCCAAAGTGATTCTGCACAGAACCATGAAATCACCTTTCTGGACGAATAGCGAAATGACAGTGACTGAGTTCATAATTTGAGCCAAAACTTGCAAAACGGATGAGATATCCACCTAAGTTGAACCCCACCCACCCCCATTATATATACACTTACCAGCATTCTTCAGTTTAGTTGACCGAAAAGTGCAGGCGTGTTCTGCTCAAAAGATCACAGCCTGGACTCCAGAGGTAAATATAGAATTGAGGGGTGTGTGTGGAAAGTGAAGTACCAGAAGGTGAGAGTTTAGGTTGGGGGGGGACCTGATAGATTGACCATTTTCTTTGTTCTAAGTTATAATAAAAATGACCCTAGTGATAAAATGAATCCTTCCTTCCTTTGACTATGCAGATGTGGGCTATAGTGCTGCCCCTGCCTCCTCCTCCAAACTTGACATCTTTTACCGTGCCTTCTGTCAGTTTGCACTAACTCCCTCGCCTAACTCATCACTGCAACATCTACTCTTCCCTGTCCCTCAATTCTCTCCCAGAGATGCTTGTTGCACTGCTTCACCCTCATCCAAGTTCTGACTCAGGACTCTCCTATCTTACCTGCATCTCTCTCAAAGATGCTACCCATCCCCATACAACTCACAGTCATTCTGCACCTGCTGTTTTGCACTCCCATGAGTCTGTACCTCAGCCGGCAAACAGGCCCTCTCTTACAGGTTTCTTTCCCTCTGGAAGAGCATTTTCCTTTAACTGCCTTGATCCCCACCTTTCCTGCACTTAAGCGCTTACTCAGACCTTCTCCAACCTCATCCTGCACCTGTCCTCATCCACAGTTACCCACTACTCTCTTCAATATCTTTATTTATTTATTTATTTATCCAGGGGCACCATTGAGCAAGCTCATTTACAAAGGTGGACTTAGGGTCCCTACAGTAATAATACAGAAAGACAAGTTACAATAGTGCAAACAGTAAAGATAGCTGCTATTATAATAAAATGTACATTTACAGGTAATATACATTGAACATCGAACTACAAGAGGTCGTGGATAATGAACTTGTGCTGGATCAAGCCCAAAACTGTGCATTTTCTAGTGGGAAATGTTAGGGAGAAGGTAGGCATACCAGATAGAAGATATCAAGCTCATAATGTAGGGAGAGGTGGGGAATAGCGCAAGCAAAGAGGACCCAATTGTTAGAGCAGAATGAGGGACTGGGAGGGTGGAGGACCGTATGAAAGGTGACAAAGCGCTTCTTCCTCTGCCTCTCCTCTCCCATCTTTAAGCCTTATGTCTCAGCATCATCATACTATAAATATTTGTATATACACAATGTGTTATATTGTACATAACTATATGTATTGTAGTAACCCTATGTACAGCTGTGCTTTGTCACTACTTTATGGAAATCCCTTGGTTGTATCTGTACCCCTTCCCCGGTCGCACCTGGACATGAACCTCTTCTCATGGTACCTTTCCTGGTTATCAAATTTTAAAACAAATAAAATATACACCATATATTGAAATACATACACTATCTATGGAAATACATACACTACATGTTGAAAAATCCACATACACTATCTACTGAAATCAATATACTATATATTGAAACATATACACAATATATTTAAATACATACACTATCTAATGAAATACATACACTAGACATTGAAAATCCACACACACATCTACTGAAATAAATACACTATATATTGAAAAATATACACAATATATTGAAATACATACTCTATCTATTGAAATGCATACACTACACATTGAAAATTCCACATACACTATCTACTTAAATAAATACACTATATATTGAAACATATATATAATATATTGAAATACATACACTATCTATTGAAATACATACACTACAAATTTAAAATTCACATCCACTATCTACTGAAATAATGTAGTATATACTGCATATTCACTATATATTGAAATACATACACTATCTATTGAAATGCACTATGCATTGAAAAATCTGCATACACTATATATTGAAACAATACACTATATATTAAAACACTTACACTATTGGTTGAAAAATCTGTATACTCTATATACTGAAAGAAATGCATTACATATTGAAATACATATACAGTATATTAAACAATCCACATACACTATATACTGAAACAAACATACTACATGGGTAAAACACATATACTATATATAGCAGACATGATGGGCAGGAGTAGGAGATGGAAAATAATTTTCACTCCTGTAGAGTGAGCTCTGTATATTCTCACAGTGCCAAAGGCACAAGTGAGATGCACAACTCACTCTATGGGACTGAAAATATTTTCCATATCTCACAATCTGCACATCATGTATGTGATTTATACTCTTGGGAATGAGAGCTTTAGGAAAATTTTTTCTGTTTCTGTGTGTTTTCTGTTCATTATGTGTGTGTGTGTGTGTGTGTGTGTGTGATGGCGTCAGTGTTCTGAATGGACTGGGAGTCAGAAACACAATGGGACACAGGTGAGTGGGTTTTGCAAAGCTAATTGAGTAAGTTGTGAGGTTTCAGTGAGAAAGAAACTGCTGCAGGTAGCATTGAGAAAGAGAAATGGGTTTGTGAAGGAGTTTCCTTTAGAATTCAGGTTGTTTTGAAGCTGAGATCAGCACAGTAATGGGCTAGGAGTATTAGAAACACAATGGGACACAGGTGAGCATGTTTTGCAACACTAATTGAGTAAGTTGCAGCTTCAGTGAGAAAGAGAAACTGTTTTCTGAAGCAGTTTCATTTAAAATGCAGGCTGCAGTGGAGATATCCTCACTCTGGTGACATCCACAAAGTGTGGATAAATGGCATTTATCCTCACCCTGCCGATGTCATCAAGATTTATCCTCACTCCAGTGGAAATAACACAGGATATTCTACTGAGAAAGCTCTCATCCCCATGGTATAAATTGAAATAAGTACACTATAGACTGAAAAATCCACATACACTACAGTATGTACTGAAAAAAAACTACATAGTGAAACAGATACACTACATATAGAAATTAGCCCCTCCGCTGCACTCATTTCCTGCTGCATTCAGGGAGCTGCTGGCCTGGTGAAAGAATGTCTAAAGCTGCAGAGCAGAAGGTAAACATAACAGGGCTATCTCTTATTCTACTTCTTTATGGGGTTTTCCATTTTGTTTTGCTTGTACACCTTTACTCAAATTTCTAAACATTGTGATGTGATAGAAACATTTAGAACTAACTTACATATATAGTAGTTTTTTTTCTTTTGGCTGAGTGCTGCCTTCATTTATTATTAAAAACACATTTATATGGGAAGCTAATACTTAGGATATTCCCAACATATCACTCTTTTACTATATAAACATAGGGACTGCATGCACTTTTCTATGTTAAAGTTTTGATCAGATTTATGTGTAATTAATTTCTGTCTTAGTCTAGCAACTTATCTGAGCTGAATGCTTGGAAGCACTGCAGGAACTGTGATAGTGTAAGCAAAAGCTTTCATAGTTTGGACTCTATGGAGTTTGTTTTGTCTTTTGTTTTTATCTTATTGTTTTGTTTAATAAAGGTTCTAGGTTAAGAAACAAAAATACTGTATATATATTTTGCAGCAATCACTCAGGGCCTAGTTCTCGCAGGAGCTCTGCTGACATGATTTGCATGTTTCTGTTCTGAATAACTTCATGTGGTGCCTCACTGGTGGCATTCACAGTCCCTAGCCTCCCTTTTACATATCTGTGGAGCATTGCAAGCTAGACTGCGCTTTACCCAGGCACTGAGTTTCCATTAATAAGCCCACTTTGGTCTAGCTGCATAATACATACTTACCCTGTTTCATGGTACAGTATGACTGTTTTATGGGTTTTGAACTTCCCAAACTGTGTTTTATTTCTTCCTGTTCCATGGAGATTTTTATCTCCTTAGTCACGCTGCAACTTCTTGCCAACTGACCTGTGCAGCCCCATCACCCACCATCCCCAGTACTTACCTGCTCTGAGAACCCACATGAGCCCACTACCACCTCTATGGTGCAGCCAGGAGGGGAGGGCCATATGAGGAGACACATATTAAGACAGGAGCAGAGCCTAGTTAGCAGTGCAGAGCCTTGCAGCAGGCTGGTGGATCATTCTGTCATTGGGGGTTTCTACCTTGGTTTCATCCCCTGAGTAGCCAAGCATGCAATGATGCCAGGGCATGTAAAGGCATGTACTGCACCTTTGTGCCAGCCTGGGCCCTCCCCATTATGCAACTGCCCTGTAAGCCCTCCTCAGCTTGGTGGCTGTTGAAGAGCAGGGTGGTCAGACTCCTCTGTCCTGAGAGAAGAAGCAGCCCTGAGATGCTCAATCATCTCTCCCATCTGAGCCACAGTGCAATCTGGGTCCCCAAAAAAAAAAACAGGTCATTGGTATGGGAGGCAGTACAGCTACCCCAAGCCACTAGGCCTGCCCACCAGATTGTGTTTTTATAAGTCAATAAAGACAGCACTCGGAAGAAAGAAGAAATTGCATTTTAACTACAGTTGTTATAAAAGTTTTAAGTCACATCACAATGTTTTAAAATTGAATAAAAGTTTTGCAAGCAAAATAAGATAAAAAATACAAAAGAGATAGATAAGATAACCCTTTTGTGTTTACATTCTGCATCTTAAGAGGCATCAACCAGGATTTTAGTGAGTTATAGGCCCATTTTCAGAAGGTTGGCACAATGCTAAACATCTAAGCATCCCACTATGTCAGAACAGCACAGTTGGATGGTGTTATATTCAGCAACCCGTGATGCTAACCTGATCTTGTGCATGTGCACATGTACTATTGCAGCCATTCAAATGTGGGATCCCTCTACATACAGAGCACAGTGCTTATATAAAAGGTTTTGAAAGTGCTTAACAGCTGAAATTGCAATGCTCTTTACCACTTCAAAAATCCTGCCCTCACTTGAGTACACAGTGGTGTGCATTTGTCACCCCACCCGGTCACCATTCTGATGCCCTCAAGTAGTATAATAAAATAATCCCTGGCATCTAAGGGTTCCCACCTCTGATTGCAGTTTAAATAGTCCCAATTACTGTAGTAAAATTATCCCTGGTGCCTGGTTGTGCCCCCTAACACTGCCATTCAGATGCCCCAATTATTATAATAAATAGGTGAATCCCTGTTCTGCAGAAGGCTGTGAGAGAACATAGTCACGTCACAGTGTGCTGTTCTATGAGAACCAGTGATCACTGTATAGCAGGGTTTTCAACATTTTTTGAGCACAGACCCAGAGCAAAAGCCAGTAGTAGCAGGACTTCCTACTTGCAACGGCAGACAGGGATGCGAGGAGAAAGGTGGAGGTTACGTTTTTACCAATATAATACATTCTTTAAATGTTAATAAATGCTTTTTATTGGTTTTCATTTTAATACAATCATATAACTCATTGTAAATCAAAATCAAAAGACTGAATGAATGCCTGTACAGATACTACTGGTGTGAATACTGGAAGCAATTCCTTAAGTAAGGCTTAGTGCTGTCTTGACAGTGCAGCAGTAGTGCTACCACTTCTGATGCCAGTGACCTGTGTTCAAAAGCGAGCCTGGGTTGCTGGAGGCGCTGGCCGGGGAGGAGGACTACGTGCACAGAGGGCTGTTCTCCTCCTCCAGGGAGGGTGGGCTACAAGTCCCACTGCTGTACTGTCACCTGAGTGACCACGGGTGGAAGTGCAGCAGAATCACAGAGTGCAGGGCAGGAGGATGTTCAACCTGAGGTCTGCGGCGCTGACATATCTCATTGTGATTTCATATCCTTGTACCTCCTCATGTGCCATCATTGTCAAGAGGTCAGGGGACACAGAAACTGGAAATAACCCACATCTGTGCTGGAGATGGGCCGGTGCCTCAGCTCATTGGACCAGGCTCTGTGAGGGGCTCGGTTGGACCACCTGATGTAACAATTGTTCTGTAAGGGATGGCCTGGAGTCTACCTCCTCCTTGCCCGGGAGCAAACCATGACTGGATGAGGGTCAGTCCACCGAGGAAACCTTGAGATGCCTGGTGGAGTCTCACAGGATACCTTAGAAGTCCTAGATGAGAGGGGCAGATGTGGAGCTGAAGGGGCATGTAAACAGCAAATATAAAAAAAGTAAGGCTTTGTATGAACTACTGGCAGAGTGAAAGTCGGCATCAGTGTGTGTTCAATTATGCAGTTTGGCTTTTTTCATTCCAAATCAAAGACCAGCTGGCTGGTAAACTGAGTGAAAATGTCCTGATGCCTGAGTCGCTGTGTCGTCTGTTACTAGGAAATGACAATCAGCAGAAAATGAGAAAATTGAGGCAAATCAACAGAACTGCTGGCAGTGTCCCTGGAACAGTGCTGTTTTTGGAAACACTTTAACTTCTCAAACCAAGGGGAATTCAGAAAGAAATCAGTGATTTAAATGTAAAACTGTGACTCAGTGCATGTGCAAAAGCACTGGTGTAGTGTGTATGCAGTTAGTCCCAGTTTTACTCTTAAATCACCAATTTGTTTCTGAACAACTCCTCGGTCTTACTAAGCCATATCTGTTGATTTGCCTTCAAGAACACTAAACTCGTTCATGCACAAGTTCGGCATGATTCAACACTGGCTCACTATTGGGAATGCGTGGGAAGGAGAGCGAGCTTTGTATGAGGTAAGGACAACTGAAATGCTTTGCTTAAAAAAATTAATTAGTATAAGACTTCAAGAAAATAAAACAGCCATTGTCTTTAGTGCTGCTGTAAGTGTTGTAACAAAAAATAACTCTGCTAAGTACCACCAATGCCAAAGACTCACCTTCCTGAAAATGAATATGTTGTACCTGGCACCACATTTTTCTCTACTCATTCCATTGACTAGCCTGCCAGGCTCCACAGGAAACACAAACCCCCAGGTTGAAAAACCCTGTTGTGTGTGTGGTTCAATTTTAAGACAGGTGCAGCAGCCAGCCACAAAAGATGAGGATCCTGGATTTTAGTAGGTTGGATTTAAAAATGTGAATTACCTCAGAAGACTGAGCAGAAGTACCTGTTCAGGATGTCTCTTCAGAGGACACTAAGTTCTGTGGGAGGGTAGATAGTGATGAGGAATTAGGAGATGCAGTGACCTGCAAAGATTAGAGAGGTAGTCAGAAGTTTGACAGTTGAAATTCAACAAGTTGATGCACCTAAGGAAAAAGAACTTCAGGACAGAGTACTTGATACATGGGGAAAAGCTGAGTGCTACAGCAGAGAAAAGAAACCTATGAGTCATCATTAGTGACTCCTTAACAATGAAGCCAGTGCAACAAGGCCTATAGTAAGGTAAATAGAATGCTGTAATATATTGGAAGTGGTAGTGACAGTAGAAAAAAAGTGGTATTGCTACCTCTGTAGATTGTTGGTGAGGCAGCACCTGAAGTCCTGTGCCCATTTCTAGAGTCCTTACCTCAAGAATGATAAAACAGGCTGGAGATGGTGTATAAAGGTGATCTGGATGATTCAGGGCTGACAGGGTGAATTTTATGAGGATAAGCTCAAGGCACTGGGCATGTAAGACCAGAAAGAGAGAGTGATATGATAAAAATCTTCAAGTTGCTGAAAAGAATAAATAAGGTGAACTGTGAGGAGTTTGAGCATTAGTAACAGTTCATGGACATGGGGCCACAAGTGGAAACTGGCGTGGAGAGTTCTGGAGATATGAGAAGTTTATTTTACAGAAAGGGTGGTGGAGCCATGGAAAGTCTGCCAGTCAAGGTGGTGGGTGCCAAAAACATAAAGACTTCAAGCACAGTGTGAGTGTGGCAGCTGATATTCAATGAGAAAAGTGCAAAATCATGCATTTGGGGATGCAACACCCAGGGAGGATTACATGATGGGGGGGACTTACTGACAGTCGCCATACAGGAAATGGATTTGGGGTAATCATATCTGATGACCTAAAGGAGGCAAAACAATATGCCAAGGCTGTGGGAGAGCCAGTGGGATGTTGGGGTGCATAGGGTGAGGTATCACCAGCAGAAAAAAGAGGTGGTGATGCCACTGTACAGATCATTAGTAAGGCCTCATTTGAGTACTGTGTCCAGTTCTGGAGACCACATCTCCAGACATAGACATAGTGATGGTAGTGAAATCTGGTACCCTGTATGGACTATAGGTCCTGATGTTTGATAGGGAACTATGAGCAGACTGGATGGACTATTGGTTTATTTCTGCCATCATTTTCTATGTTTATATGATCCCTTAGGGGAGATGTGAATGAGTTTGCTACATCCAGCAGACCTAGGTTTGATTCCCACAACCTCCACTTGCGTACTATGTGACTCTGAGCAAGTCCTTAATCACCCAAGAATCCAGGTTTACCACTGAAAACAGGCACTTGTACCTAGTAGGTCATAACTGGTTACCAAAGAATGAATGAATGAATGAATAATGGCCCCACCCCATTGGGAAATTCAAGCCCTCCCCATCACACCTACCCAGGTCCCTCCACCCCATCCCCCATTGACTCTCCACTTACTCAAGATGACAGTCACCTCCCTGTGACTGTGACTGGTACAGTCCCTCCACCCATTACCTTGGCCAACCACTGAGTGACAGGAGTGAACATGCACCTACCATAGAAATAATTGTTTCTACAGCAGGCATGTGCTCACTCCCTGTCATTTCAAAGTGTGCCAACAGGTAGTCAGCACTAGGTCTGGGGCCTGTCACCATCACAAGGGGACTCTAACTCTTGGGGTAAGTTGAAGACCATTGTGAGTAATGGGTGGAGGGATCTAAGTAGTGGAATGGGGAAGGAGGCCTCAGGCTTGTGACTAAGGGGTGGACTAGGTACCAGGATCGTTTTAATATATTAATTGGGCATCTGAATGGCAATTGGGGTGGAGGAACTACTAGATACCATGGATCATTTAAAATGACCCAGATGGTAACCCAAGTCACCAGACAAAACTACAGGCAGGGCACAAACACCGTAATTGACTGGCTACTCTCCACCTACCAAGAGCGTATTACTGAGGTATCAGTGTTACAGGACTCCCTCAGTGACCATTCCCTGTGATGTGCACACTGTGCAGTAAGTTCATAAAGTGCACTCCCAATGACTAGAAACCACTTACTAAGAAATGGATAGTTGAAGCCATTCAAACAGTCCCTGAGATTGGCCGACTGGATCCCACTAGCTAGTGCTATGGATGGAAACCAAGCCATAGAATACGTTTGCACTGTTTTTACAAATGCATGCAATATCTGGACACCTTATAAGTCCAAAAAGTAAGGGAATTGCAAACCCATGGCTCTCTGGCTTTCTCCTCGAGCTCATGCACTTCAGAGACAATCTATGGAATAAAGTTAAAGCTACTGTGAAACTGGCTGACCTCATTGCCTACACGGCAGCCAGAAATAAATGCACAAAATTCATTAGGAATGTCAAAGCCAGTACTATAAAAGATCTCCTGGGCAGGAGTTGGGGTTGTGGAAGGAACTTCGGAACTCAGTGAAATCCCTAATAGAGTAAGGTTTCCAAGGCACCTAATGATCCTGATTATTTACAGCATCAGAAACAATACTGGAGCTCAAGATATTGCTAAGGCCTTCAATACAGCTTTCACAGACATAAGCACTATGCTACCTAGTAATTAACTTACCCCCTACACCTGGACAGCCTCCTTGTGAGGGCACACTCCCTCTCCACCATGATGGCATACCACCATTTTACTTCAGACAAATAACCAGAGCTGAAACTATAAAATACATCAAGAAGGTCCTAGGTAAGACAAGGATGGGAGTGACTTAATAGATGTGAAGATGGTAGCCTCACCCTGGACCGCTGTCTGCTCCCCTTACTAAAATCTTTAATACATCTCTAAAAATAGGTTGTTCCCAGACAAATGGAACTCAGCGCTCATCACCCTGTTTTTAAAAGCAGTGACAGAACCAGTCTGTCAAACTACAGGCCAATATCCTACTCCTCCCCATCTAAAGCCCTGGAAAGGATTGTATCTGATAAATTAACAGACTATCTGGATAAATACAATCTTCTATGTATACAACAGCATGGGTTTTAAAAAAATCATAGCACCCTGACTGCACTTATGACTACACCACACAACTATATGATGTGTTGGACACTGGAATGGCAGTGGGATCTATCTTCATAGACTTCACTAAAGCGTTCCACATCGTAAACCACCAACTCCTACTAAACAGCCTACTATCCATTGGCCTGTCCCTGACAGGTAGCCTGGTATGACAGCTACTTCTCCCGCAGATCACAATGCATGTGAATTAGCAGAAAACTCTCAGAACCAAGGGAAGTGAGCCTTAGAGTCCCCCAAAGTTCTACTCAGCCCCTGCTATTCAGCCTATTCATTAATTCCCTACCCTCCATCTGCCTGGCTCACATGGTGTCTCTCTGCTGCTGATGCCATCATCTCAGTATCTGGCAGGGAAGTGTCCAAAATTACAACAGAACTACAAGCCAACTTCCAAATGCTAGAAATGTGTTCACACAGAATAGACTCTTGCTCAACTACAAAAGACCAAAGACATGCTCATCACAGTGCCTCATAACAAGAAAAAGTACTGTCCACTGTTAATCCAAAGCCAAAAGGGAAACACTAGAGCAAGTCACACATTTAAATACCTAGGTATTCACCAGATGACAACACACCTCACCTTCTGCACTCATATTGACCAAGTCATAAAATCTGCAAATACAAAACTAGGAGGCGTCTACCACCAGACATGCTATGACTCCAGATGCATTGAGATTGGTCACATGCAGCTCTGTATTGTCCGCTGTCAACTACGGGCTAGTGATCTACGGGTCTGGTTCAGAGATCGGCACTCGAAAAGGGTCAAAACCCTCCGAAATAAGACCTGTAGGTTGGTCCTCAGGGCAGATTACTTGACCCACACATGTGCACTATATAAGGAGACTGGATGGCTCCCTCCATCTCAGACAAAATACAATTGTTCAAATGTGTCCCAGCCACTAAAAACACTAGAAGTGCAACCAAAGGAGCTACTGGTGCCCTATAAGTGCATTACATTCACTCAGAGATACCTATCATACCAGGGACCTAAGTGGATAAATTACCTCCTACCTCCGTTATCGAATGTAGTAGCTTGGTCCATTTAAAAGTGGGCTCCACTCCTACCTAGCCCATGAAAATGTTTATTGTTGCTCCATATAGACTCAGGCTACTCTAGTTTAATACTAGAGCTCACTCCGCTTTCTCCCATGTATTGACACATCCCACCCCATCAGATCATTCACCCCAACCCCATTCTTACTACACCCTCCATTTCTATGTCTCTCTATTGAACCTGACAAAGCCTCCTCTGGCTGTGAATATATCAATGCTATGTACCTAGGTAACCCAGGAGTCTTCTGACCTTAAGTTGTATACTGTACCTGTTAAAATATTGTACTGCACTCCTGGAGGTGTTGTTGTTTTCTCCTAAGTACTTCTGTAACTGAAATACTATGTAACCTGTTCAGTATTTACTGTCTTGCCTGCCTGCAACTATCTGTAACCAATGTATTGTCCTGTATTTTTTTACTTGGAACCTTTGTAAAAGAGCCCCTCAACTCAAAGTTATTAATCTGAAACTGAAAATAAATAAATAAATCTCCCTTTGCCCCTCTGAATCCCTGCCTTACAGGGGACTGTGATAGCACATAGTCATATCACACTGGGATGTCCCCTGAGAACCAGAGATCACCATACAGTGTGGTTCAATATTAAAATGGGTGCATTGACAACCAATGCAAAGATGAGTGTCCAGAATTTAATATGGCAGATTTTAAAGAAATGGAAGCCTGCCTCAGAAGCATCCTCACTGGGGAGGATTGCCAGTAAGAGGTAGAGGAACAGTGGAGAAAATGAAGGAAGGCATAGTGAAGGTAACCAGCCTCTGTATGAAGGGAGTGAGCAAAAGCAGGAGCAAAACAAGCCCATCCATAGTACTCTAGGGCGTTGCTACAAAGATGAAGAAAAAAGGGTGGTATTCACATATACAAAGAAATGCAGAGGGATGAGGATTAGGAGGTGTATCAGGTAAACAAGAGGAAGTGGGGCAGTGAGGGGATCAAATGCTCTGAACAGTGAGAAGGAGAACCAAGGGGTGGCAAGAGGGAACAAGACTTTCTTCAGGTGCATAAGTAAGAAGAGGAAGGCAATGAGAGGGATAGTGAGGATAAGGAGGATGGCAGAAGAGACTGCACAGAAAGGATCAGGAAAAGCAGACATCCTGAGCAGCTACTTCTGCTCAGTCTTCACAGTGGAGGGTTGGACTTCCAAGGAACAGCAAGAACAAGAGGGTGGGGAGAGGTGGACAATTTCATTTCCAAAGGAAAGAGTCCTGAAGGACACACAAATCTGAAAGTGGACAAGGCCATGGGACTGGATACTATATGCTCAAGAGTGTTAAAGGAACTCAGGAGGTGCTTGTTGCACCACTGACAGCCTTATTCAGCAACTCTCTGGAAACAGGAGTGCTTCCAGAGGACTGGAGGAGAGCAGATGTAGTCCTGCTTCATAAGAGTGGCAGCAGGAGGAGGCTAGTACTATAGGCCAGTGAGTCTCACATCACTGGTGAGGAAATTAATGGAAAACATGTGAAAGGAAAGGCTAATGGAGTGCCTGGAATCCTACAGGTTACAGGACCAAAGGCAGCATGGATTCACTGGGGGAGGGGAGGTCATTCCAGATGAATCCTATTGATATTTCAACTGGGTAACTAGTGAAATAGATTAAGAAAGGGCAGTGGACATTGCCTACTTGGACTTCACCAAGGCCTTCGACACTGTGTCTCACAGGAGACTAATAAAGAATTGGTCATTCTAGGGTGGGATCCAAACTGGTAAACTGGGTAAAAAATGGGTTAATTGATTTGCAACAGTGGGTGGTAGTGGACACTCATTCCAATGAGGAGAGAGGGACAAGTAGGTGCTGGAGGGCTCCAGTAATGGCACTGGTCCTCTTCAATGTCTTCATAAGTGGCATTACAGAATAACTGGAAAAGAAGATGTCCTTTTGCAGATGACACCACAATCTGTAATAGCATGGATAGGTGGGAGTGAAGAGACAAGTGTAGGGAACTTAGAAAACTGGAGGAGTGCTTTGGGGCATGGCAGATGTGGTTTAAAATAGCCAAGTACAAAATCATGCATCTAGGTCATAGAAACCCAGAGGCTGAGTATAAAATGTAGGGGAAAGTACTGATAAGTCACAGAGAAGGAAAGACCATGTACTGTGCTTCCACAGCTAGCATATTGGGACAGGCAGTGCACATCTATTGGAGCATGCTGCCTGTCAGAATATATTCCCAGGCTGGCTGCACTGTCTCCAGGTGCAGCACTTGGGAGTATACAGCACTAACGGCTGGCTCTGAAATGGGTGCACACGTACCTGGTTAGCCTGGGAGGCAGGACTGGGGATGGAGTAACAGTGGTAGGAGACAGATAGAGGGCTATGGAATCCAATCAGGGTGCTGGAAGACAAGCAGACTTGATAGACCAATAGACCTACTCTGCTGGCATCTAGTATGTATGTTAGTATGTACCACTGTAATAGGATCAACGCTGTGTTGTGATAAGCATGGATGGTGCTATTTAAAAAAAAAACACTCTTGCAAATCTGTCTGTGTGGCACTGTTTGTTTTTGTGCAGGACTACTACTTGCAACCAGGTGCCCATAGCAAATGGGGGTTACTCTAATGCATGTAAGGTTATAGGTATATTAAATGCTTTCTCTAATGCTAACAGACTGCTTGGCTAGTGCCAGTTAATGTTTCTGGAATCTTGTTTTAACTGCACACACACAGACTGCCAGCCCCCACCACACACACACACATGCACACACACCTGGTCACAATAAAAAAAAAATCCTTGGTAGTCCAGTGGTCCTCACTCACCTAATCCATGTAGAGCTGGTGGTAGACTAGGTTTGCTGGCAAAGGCACCTAGCTTCACCTGATCTTGTTTCTTCTAGGTTGCTTGAAAGGACAGAGCAAAGAACCTTACCACATCAAGGAGAAAAGATTAAGGCTTCTTTTGGCTAGGCAGATTTACTGTGTCTTATTTTCTTTTTACTCACAGAGATTGTTACTGTTTGTTGCTAGCATTTTATTTCTTTATTTTCTCTGATTCAAATTGTTGTTGCTGGGTATATCTTCTTCTGCATTATTATAGGTTGCCTACAGGTGTATGCTTACAGATTACTGCTGTAATCTTCTGATTCAAATTGTCTTTTGCAAGGTATATCTTCTGTTACTGCTTTATTTTCTCTGTAGCAAAGTGTTTCTTGCAGGGTATATCTTCTGTGAAATTATTACAGGTAGTACTTTCCAGGTTTTACAGTTTTATCTATCATTAGGATAAGCTTTCAGGGCTACTGCAATTGTTGCTGGCTGATTGTTTCTGCGCTTACCTCCTTGTTTCTTTTGTCTGTGGTTCTTCTTTTTGGCAGGGAAGGACCAGCCACCCCCCGCATCCACAACCACCCACACTACACACTCCATTTTTAGGGTAGCACAGTCATGACATTTCCTGTAGCAAAACTGGAAGAGGCGGATCAGAGGGGTATCCACATAATGACTTCATTTACAGGGGCACAATTAATTTTAACTTGTTATACAAAACAAACAAACAAAACACAAAATCAAACTTTTGCTTTCATTTTCCTCCTTCTAATTACTCTGACCAGGTTATAAACACAGCAACTTATATGGAATGGATATTATTAACTGTAGGTACTGGGGTCACTTTTCAAAATGGTAGTTTTACAGGATTTAGGACACTGTCCTACATGCTGGACCATTGAGATCTAAGGGCTCAGCTATAGGCAGCATGGGCAGAGATTTGCACCTCAAATCACATATTCAGGAGGAAATATATTATAAGACCTGCCCACCATTTCCCAAC
Source organism: Neoceratodus forsteri (assembly GCA_016271365.2). Lineage (NCBI taxonomy): Eukaryota > Metazoa > Chordata > Ceratodontiformes > Ceratodontidae > Neoceratodus > Neoceratodus forsteri. Next base: position 1,326,953,103 of record CM057452.1, read on the forward strand.
ATCCAACAGAAGCACCTCAACCACAGAGGGTAGTTGGTCCAGGAGGATTAGCAGGTGGTTAGGAGGGGCAAATTGAGTCCCCATCACCAGTGCTCTTCAACATATCACCCTCCACAAACCTTATAAAAACTACAAACAGGTATCTGCCTCTATCCTCAAATCAAACAAAGGGCAGAGGACACTGCAGAAGCAGGACACTGCAGCACAGGAGCTAGCACAACAAAACTCACCAAAACAGGAACCAAAACAAAAAGGCAAAAGGAAATCCAAAAACTTCTGAACATAGGAGACTCCATGGTTCTGGGAGTTGATACCTATCTCCAGCCAGGGGTAATGGTCAAATGTCTTCCAGGTACATCAGCATGGAGAGACACTGACCACATTGCTAAAACTGTACAGGAAGCAGAGAAAACATTGATGTCCTGGTACACATTGGGACTAACAATCTTACCAGCCGGTCAGTTGTTGAGACTAAAGAACACCTGACCAGGCTGGGTGACAAACTATCATCCATTTTGTTCGGCATCTCCTTCTCTGAGAATCCTGCCAGTCTGGGGGGCAGATGGATGGAAGGGTCAGAGAAGGGGAGATAGGGGCTAAACATACAGCTCAAGGGTTAGTGCTAGGAAAAGGACACCAATTTGTAGGAACTGGCAACAGTTTGAGGAGTCAAAGTTCTTTAAATTTGATGGACTGCATCTGACTAAGGAGGAGTCAGTGCATTGGGACGAAGTTTGATGTCTTTGCAGAATATTTAAACTAGCAAATGGTGAGGAGGGTGCAGCACCCAATACATTGAATGGAAAAACACCCTACCTCCTCAGCTAGTGGTTAAACAGGAGTTCAACATGTTTGTAGTTCATTTGCATCACCAGGTAAGGAAAAGGTCTGGCTCCCCATAGATGCACAGGGAAATGTCAGACCTCACCCAACAACAACACACTGAAATCTGGCCAATGGAAAATCATGTACACAAATGCTCTTGGTCGGAAACAACATCCCAGACCTGCAGGCAATAATGACAGAGGCTAAACTGAACATAGTAGCCATTAGCAAGACATGGTTTACCAGTAACCACACTTGGGAGACTTCAGTACCCTGGCTATGTACTTTTCAGAAGAGACCAAGGTGCAAAAGGGGCAGAGTGGCCCTTTATGTCAATAAAAATATCAATAGCTACAGAAATTCAGAATGCAAATAAGGAGCCAGAAGAACTATGGGTCACCCTGGAAACAGGAAATGGGACAGCCATACGAACTAGAGTTGTCTACAGGCCTCCAGACCAGGGGAGGACATAGACACATTACTGTTGGAAGATATACAAAAATATGACAGCTAAAGGGGAGGTTCTGATAATGGAGCATTCAACATGCAGATACAGATTGATCAATACCAGCAGGAACATCTACCAGAACTAGACACATAGTGAATTCTCTACGGAAAGACCTCAAACAACTGGTACAACAACCCACAGAAGACAGGGCTATCCTAGCCTAGTACTTACTAACACGGAAAGGATCACACCTCAGGTAGAAGGTCACCTGGGGACCAGTGACCTTCACATGGTATGATTCAATTTGGCAACTAGAACTAAATGATATCATTCCAAGGCAAAAATATGGGACTTCAGAGGATCTGACTTTGATAAGATGGCCAACATAGTCAAGCTAGCCTGGCAAAAGAAATACAGGTGAGGGGGTACTGGCAAAGTGGGCAAGAATTAAGGATGCAATACTTGAAGCAACATCTCATTGTGTTAGAGAAAAGGAAGTGCAAAAAGAAGGAAACCACTTTGGTTCTCCAAAACAGTAGCAGAAAGGTCAGAGCCAAAGGCTGGCCTTCCAGGAAATATAAAGGAACATGGCGGGATGAAGATAGGAGGATACCAAACTTCCCTTAGGGAAGCAGGGAAGGCAGTAAGGCAGGCAAAGTCCCAAACTGAGGAAACACTAGCATGAACAGTAAAAGAAGCTGACAAGACTTTCTATAGATACATTAGTGAACGGAGAAAGTCCAGAGAGGTATTGCTAAGATCAGAGGGATAAGGGGCATGAGGAGGAGGACCATATAAAGCATCTATCCTAAATAGATACTTCTGCTCAGTATTCACTGAAGAGAAGGTAGGGCAGGACCCACAGCTCAACCATGGACACAGGGGAGGAAGTTGTGCACCAGTCCCTTCACAAAAGAAAGGATCCTACAAGAGCCTCACTTAGCTCAGGGTGGACAAGGCAATGGAGACCTGATGGCATGCATCCCAGGGTACCTAAAGGGGCTAAGGGTGGAACTAGCAGAGCCATTATCAGAACTGTTTAATGAGTCTCTGAGCACAAGAGAGGTCCCAGAAGACCAGGGAAGGACTCATATGATCCCGCTCTACAAGAGTGGTAGCAGGGAGGAGGCAGGGCACTACAGATAAGTCAGTCTTACCTCAGCAGTCGGCAAGATTATGGGAGCTCAATGGAAAGGGATACAGGCAACACCTGGAACCAAAGGAGCACAGGATCCAAGACAGCATGGGTTTACAACAAGAAGGTCCTGTCAAACTAATCTCATTGATTTCTTTGACTGGGTAACCAGAGTGGTGGACCAAGGGGAGAAGTTGATGTTGCCTACCTTGACTTCATCAAGCTTTCGCTACTGTTCCACATAGAAGATTGAATAATAAGCTGGGTAGGCTAAGGGTGGGTCAGGCGTTGGTTAACTGGGTGGCAAACTGGTTGAGGGCAGAAAACAGAGTAGTTGTAAATGGTAAACAGTCAGAAGAGATGCAAGTCACAAGTGGGGTACCTCAGGGATCAGTCCTGGGACCAGTCCTCTTCAATAATTTCATCAGTGACATTGCAGATGAACTGATGGGTAAGGTTTGTCTGTTTGCAAATGACATCAAGATCTGCAACAGAGTAGATGATCCAGATGGGGTGGGCAGAATGAGAAGAGATCTAGATAAACTGGCAAAATGGTCAGAAGAGTGGCAACAGGGGTTTAAAGCCAAGAAGTGCAAGATCATTCACATAGGGAAGAGAAACCCTGAAGCCACCTATAGGCTGGGAGGGAAGTTGCTGGCAGTCACAAGGGAAGAAAGAGACTGGGCATCATCATCACAGATGATGTGAAATCATCCAAGCAGACCACTAAAGCAGTAGGTAAGGTTAGGAGGATGTTGGGGTGTATTAATAGGGGTATCACAAGTCGTAGAGGGAGGTAATAATCCCTCTTTACAAGACACTGGTTAAGCCCATCTGGAGTACTGCGTGCAGTACTGGAGGCCACACCTGCACAAGGACATTAACCAAATTGAGGCAGTCCAGGAAGGGCAACAAAATGGTGCAGGGACTGCATCAGAAAACATATGAGGACAGATTAATGGAGCTCAACATGTATACCCTAGAGCAAAGGAGGAGAGAGGTGATATGATCAAACATTCAAACACCTTAAGCATTAACAAGGTGAAAGAGTCTAATATGTTTCAATATAAGAAAAACAGCAGGACAAGAGGACACAGACATAGATTAGAGGGAGCCATTAAGGGTAATGTGAGGAAATTCTTTTTCACAGAAAGGGTGGTGGATGATGGATATGCCTATCTCAGGAAGTGGTGAATATGAATAAAGCAGGGCTTCAGAACAGGCATGGGATAGGCATAAGGAGCAATACAGATGAGTATGAATTGATAGGCCATTGACAGAGCAAAGGTCGAGCACATTCACAAGGTAGAAAAAGAAATGGGCAGACTGGATGGGCCTTGCAGTCCTTATCTGATGTCAACTTCTATGTTTCTATGTTTCTAGAGCTGGAACACTTATACCTCTCAGTCTAGTGGCCTCTCCTTTTACAGATCCTGGTAAAAACAGAATACTTATCTCTGGTACCTGTAGTGTCGCCTCCCAGTCCCATTATCCAGTGCCCATCCCCAGTATCTGGTGATGGTCCCTCAGTATCTGGTGATAACCCTCCCATCCCATCGGATGACAGTCTCCACTGTCCTGAGAAGGTAGCAGGCACTTAGCCTCTATTCACCACCACAGCTGACTGCCATCTATTAATCAAAGAACTGTTATTGACTGATACAGATCTTTTGCAGGAAGCAACAACCAGCCATGGAAGAGAGTGAAGGGTAGTGCGGCTGGTGTCTCAAGCCAGGTGAAGGGGGCTTTAATCAGATACTGGAGCAGGAACCACTAGACTACCAGGTATAAATGTTCTGAGTTTCCTGAAGCAGGCGAGGAAATGGGACTACCAGAGTATCAATGGTGAATGTTGTTTCTGTGAGAATTTGGAGACAGACACTGGACTATTAGGGAATTATTTTTTATTTTGACCAGGACAGAGGGTGTGCAGTATGCTGGCAAGGGTTGCTCGAATCCACCAAATGGATCTGGATTCATCAGACTCTGATCTAATTTACGAATTTAGATTTAAAGTCTAAAAATCCAAATCCAAAACTGAATCCTAAAACCTGTTTACATAGGCATTAGGATTTCAGATTTCAAATCTGAATTCTAAATCCAATTTAGGTCCTTTTAATCAGATTAATATTCAGAAATTATAAAAATCCTAAAATCTGATGGAATTGGCCAATTCGAGCATCCTTAGCGCTGGCAGACTGTTTGTGTGCAGCTAAAACATGATAGTTGGTACTTCAAGGAAGCACTTAAGTTGCAGTATGCCCTGTATGCATTGCCAGTACCACTCATTTGCATTGGCATCCAGTTGCATTTAGCAGTCCTGCACAAACAAATTAGCAACAGGTTAACCAGTGGATTATAGGATACAAGGCAACATGGTTTCACAGGGTGAGGTCTAGCCAGACAAACCTGATCGAGTTCTTTGACTGGGTGACCAGGATAGTGAATCAGGGAGGAGCAGTAGATGTGGCCTGCGGGATAGAAACATAGAAACAGAAGTTTATAGCAGATAAGGACAACACTGGCCCACCCAGTCTGCCCATTTCCTATCTAATGGATAAGCTGCAGATCCTAGTTAACCAGCAGCCTACTACTTCCTACCCACCCCAGAATTGCCTTATGACTGTCCATGCATGCTTGAATTCTGCCACTATTTTTGACTCTGACAACCTCCGGAGAGGCTGTTCCATGCATCCATAACCCTCTCTGTAAAAATACTTTGTAGAAATTACCTCTGTTAGCCCCCCCATCTTCACATTGTACTTGCTGTTGCTTACACACCTCTTTTGAAAGATGCTACGTCTTCGGACTTTGTTGATTCCTTAAGGGTACTTGAAAGTTTCTATCATCCCCCCTCTCCTCCTTTCCTCAAGGCTTATACATATTAAACTTCTTAAGTCTCTCTTCAAATGTCTTCCGTTGCAGACCCTGCCATATTGATTAACCTCCTCTGGACAGCTTCCATCCTGTCTATGTCTTCTTGGAGATTGGGTCTCAGAACTGCACGCAGTATTCCAGATGAGATCTGACCAGCTGTCTGTACAGAGGGATAATAACTTCTTGTTTCTACTGGTGATGCCTCTCCTATGCATCCAGTATCCCCCAACCCTCCTTACTGCCCCTCTCATTGCTTGCCACTTTAGGTCATCTGATATGACTACCCCAGGTCCCTTTCCATTTTATTATTTGTTAGTATTTACCCCATTGTACTCTTCCCTGGGTTTTGTTTCCCAGGTGCATTTATGACACTTCTTAGCATTGATCTAACCTGCATACATTTGACCAATTCCTCTAACCTTGCTAAGTCCTTCTCATCCTTTCCACCCCACCTTGTGCATCAACTCTGTTGCAGATCTTTTGTAATCATCTGCAAAGAGTCATGCTTTTCCTTCTAGTCCCTCTGCAATGTAAGCTATAAAGACATTGAAGGGACCGATCTAATACTGAACCCTGCAATACCCACTAGTAGCCCCCTTTCTTCAGAGTGGACTCCATTTACTATACTCTCTGTGTCCTATTCTCCAGCCAATTCTTTTCCCAGGCTGTCATCTTGGGACCCACTCCCAGGCTGGCTAACTTATATATAATCTTTTGTGTGAGACTGTGTCAAATGCCTTGCTAAAGTCTAGGTAGGTCATGTCCACAGCCCCTCCTGATCTACTACTTTGGTCACTCAATCAAAGAAATCTATCAGATTCGTCTGGCTGCCTTCCCACTATGAATCCATGCTGCCTTGGGTCCTGTGCCCTCTGGCCTCTAGATACCGACAATTCTTTCCTTCAAGTGATTCCATCATCTTCCTATCACTGAGGTTAAACTAACAGGTCTGTAGTTCCTGCTTCTGCCTTGCACCCACTTTTGTGAAGGGAATCACATCTGCCCTCCTCCAGTCCTCAGGTAACACCCCATCCTCCCATGATTTGTTAAAGAGGGTAGTCAGTGGTATCACTAGTTCTACCCTTAGTTCTTTTAGAATTCTGGGATGAATCTCATCAGGCCCATTGCTTTGTCCACCTTCAGTTTTAGGAGTTCTTTACAGAACCTTTTCTTCTGCAAAATGGGCTGGTATCATTTTCTGTATCCAGAGTGTTTCTACTGTTTGTTTTAGTTACCTCCCCTCTTCATTTGTAAATACTGAGCAAAAATATTTGCTTAATATCTCTGCCTTTCACAGTCACCCTCTGCCCAGCCTCCTTCCCTTATTAGCGCTCACTATCCTCCTTGGTCTTCCTTCGCTCCTGATGTACCTATAAAAGGTTTTATCCCCTTCTTAACTGAGTTGGCTATCTTTTCCTCGGTTTGGGCCTTTGCTGTTCTGACTGCCTTCCTAGCTTCCTTTTGCTTTAACTGACACAGTTCTCTGTCCCACTCCTTCTGTGATTCCTTGTACTTCCTGAATGCTTTCTTTTCTCTTGAACCTTCACTGTCACTTTCTTTGAGAATCATAGTGGTTTCTTGCATCGTTTCGTTTTGTTTATTTGCTTCACACAAAGGCTTGTTACCTCTGTGATGGCAGTTTTATTATTCCCATTGTTCTTCTACCCCTCCTTCCTGCCCATTTGCTAGTGCATTCCTAGGCACTCACCCATTTTAGAAAAGTCACCCTCCGAAGTCAGTACTTTTGCCTTTGTATGCCTGACTCTATTGCTGTGTTTATTGTGAACCATACTGTTCGATGGTGCAAGTTCCAAGATGAGCTACCCACTTACATCTGTGATCTCTCTCCATCTCCATTTGAGAGAATCAGGTCTAAGATTGCTCCCTCTTGAGTGGGCTCCAATACTAGTTGTCAAGGCATGCCCCTGCAGGGGCATCTAGAATAACTCTACTCCTCAAAGTGGCTGCTGAAACTGCACTCCAGTTAACATCTAGCATATTCAGATCACCCATCAGCAATATCTCCCCTTTTTCTGCCATTCTAAGTATACTTTCTATCATTTCCTTGTCCATTTCGTCCCCTGAGAAGGAAGTCTGTGTCTAACCCCTGTCTGGATTGTGCGCCATTGCCTGTCTCCAAATTTACCCACAGTACTTCTTCTCCTCCCTGTTTACCTTTTGTTCTGTTGCTTTGATTCCTTCCCTTATGTAATATCTACTCCTCCTCCTCTTTTACCCTCTCTGTCCCTCCTATAGATAGTGTATTCTGGTATGTTTACGTCCCAGTCATGGTTTTGTATGTTACCATGTTTCTGTGACTGCCACGATATCCAGATGTTCCTCCTCCATCAAGGCCACTAATTCAGGAAGCTTGTTACTCAGACTACGGGCATTGGTACTTATTGCTCTCCATTTTTGATAAGCACTACCTTCTGTTAGCAGCATCATGACCTTTCTACATCGGTCTTTTCATTAAGTACCCCTGTTTTGTAGGGAGGCTGAGATTTTCCTGCTGCTTGTCAGTGCCTCCTCCTTGACTAGTTTAAAAGCTTGCCAATGAAGCATTTAAACCAATTGCTCAAAAGACTTGTTCCCTTCCTGGACAGATGCAGACCATACTGCCAGTATAGGCTGGTGTCCCTCCAGGTGGAACCCCAGTCCCCAATGAAGCCAAACCCCTGTGCTCCACACCATTTTTCAACCATTCATTAAACTGTATGGTGCAAGTACCTCGCCTCACCCATACCATTGACAGGCAGCACCTCTGAGAAGGATACTGTGTGCTACTTGTCTTAGGCCCCTCCCATCTCTACAAAGTCCTCCTGCTGCTCTAATCTCATGATGAGCCAAGTCATTTGTCCCCAGGTGGACAATGACATCCAGCTCAGACTCCCGTGCAGCTGTTCTCGTGATCCTGAGGATGCACTTCCTGTCCCTCAAGCCATGGCACCAGGCAGGCACCTTACTAGTTTTCCCTGCTCCCCCCAGTTCTATCCCACTAATAACTGAGTCCCCACCAAGCTGCTTCCTTTCCCTGTGGAGTCCTCTGCCTCCTTCCTGTGGGCCTCTCTTGTGACAGTTGTCCTCAGCCTCCTTAGTCTCCTCTGCTGGTGCATCCATGGGGAGCTATGCTCCCCAGAATGGTGTATGGATTGTGGAGTGGAACAACTGACCGGATGTGCCTCTGTTCCACCATCCTCACCCTCCTGAGCCCACTGTGGTCCAATTGCTGTGCTTTCTTCGCAACCTCTGAGGGTAGTGGTGGTGGCTCTGGTGCTCCCTGGATGGGAGATTCCCTTCCTACTGTCCAGTGTGGCCTGGGGAAGGTTCCCTTACTACTGTCCAGTGTGACCTGAAGACGGGCAACCTCCTCCTCAGGGCAGAGAGTTGTCTGCAAATAGGGCAGCATCTCAGCCTCAGAAAGACTCCCAGAAGATTGCTGCTCCACAGCCATTACATTCACTACTCCCCACATGTTTATCTACTTTTTTGTGTGTGTGTGTGATTGGTTTGTTCTATAGAAATATATATATTATACAATGTGTATGCTTATATTGTCAGTGCAGTGTGCTACAGGGATATGACAGTGATATGCACCTTGCACTCTTGAGAATGATGTCTGAACCCCAGGTATAATGGAACTATTTCCAGGGGTGGGTGGGGTGAGGGTGGGCAAGGGTTGGAGCCTAAACTGTGCCCTCATGAAACAATCAGCTAAAAGCTCTGACCCACCACTGTGATGAGTGCCTTCCTGTCAGCAAGATGCCCTACACAACAATTTGACAGAGAAAATACCCTGCTAATCAAACAGAGAAAAATCCAGACATCCAAGTCAGACACAGTAAACCTCCCCAGCCCCAAAACAGCCTGGTGGTTTGTTCTCTGAAAGCAGTCAGCCCCAAAATAAGTCAGCTGTGCTTTAAACTCTTCCTGCACTGAAAATCTTCAGAATTGTAACAAAAGTAAAGCTAGATCCACCTCCCTATGTTGCTTGAAAGACTGTCTTTTCCTGATAATTCTAAGTTCCTTATTTCACCTTTCAGTTGAAGTAGCCTCCACCTGCAGAATATCTGCTACAAACCAAAGACAATTATAAGGTTCACCTCCCTCTGTTTTGAGCACATCTCACTTTCTTGCAAATCTTATGTTCCAGTATTGCAGCTTCCAGCCAGATAGCTTCACCTGAAGAATATTAGCTGTAAGGCTTTCTGTAAGGCTTTTCTGTAAGGCCTTCAACACCATTCTAAATAGAAAACTGGTGAATAAGCTGGCCTGTCTGGGAGTTGGTCACAAAGTTATAAACTGGTTGGGTAAGAAGTTGGTTAAGCAACAGCAATCAGAAGGTGGTGGTAAATGGTATGTAGTCTGGAGAAGGCAAGGTTACCAGTGGGGTGCATGAGGTTCAGTACTAGGCCTGGTCCTCTTCAATGTCATTATGTGTTGACATGCGGAAGGAACTAGCAGGAAAAGTATGCCTGTTCACGGATGACACGAAAATCTGCAACAAGTACACACACTGGGGGATGAGGGATGATTTGAAAATGTTAAGAAGAATGGTCAAAGGTTTGGCAGCTTGGTTTCAATGCAAAAGTATGACATCCTGCACTTGGGGCACAGAAACCCAAGGGCTGTGTACCAATTGGAGAGGAAGTACAGGCAACCACCAAACAGGAAACAGATCTGGGGGTAATCATTCCTGATGACCTGAATGTAACCAAGCAGTGTAACATGGCAGTGAGGAAGGCTAGCAGGTGCATGGGAGGGTATCACCAGTAAGAAGAAAGGAATAATATTCCCCTGTACAGATAGTCGTAAGACCCCACCTCGGGCACTGTGTCTGGGTTCTGGAGTCCCACCACCAGAAGGACATTGATAAGGTGGAGGCAGTACAGAAGAGGGCTACCAAAATGGTGTAGGGCCTGCATCTAAAGCCTATGAGGAGAGACTCAAGGAACTAAATATGTACTTTCTAGAGAAAAGAGGAAGGAGATATGATGGAAACATTCAAATACCTAACAGGTATTAACATGGTACAAGAAGGAAGCATTTTCCATAGAACAAGAAGCTTGAGGACAAGGGGTCACACTATGAAGATGGATGGGGAGGCTCAGTGGAAATATGAGAAATACTTCTTCACGGAGAGGGTGGATGCCTGGAATAGCCTTCCAGTGGAGGTGGTGGGTGCTAAAATGGTGACAGGATTCAAGTATGCCTGGGACAGACACAAGGGACCTTGATAGTAAGGCAAAGGAGAAGACAACCAGAGAGATCAAGTAGGGTCTGCGGTAGCACAGTAGGCAGTGAAAACTGGGCAGAGTATGTGGGCCAAAGAGGTCCTTAATCTGGCAACAACTTCTATATGTTTCTAGCAGATTAGCACTGTGCTTACTACTTTTAAAAATAGCACTAGCCATACTAAAAGACTGCCAGCCATGCTAATTACAGCACCACATTAATCCTGTTAGTGTGGCATTATCTGACTAAAAATCTTGGTCATTGTCTTTTAAACTTCAGTAGATAAATGGAGAATAATGGATAGGAAAGTGTGTGATGACCCATAAACCTTGAGAACAAAGCTCAAGAGGTTTATGTGGTCATCATACACAAGTGTCAAAACAAATCTATCAATACACACGTGCCTATTCTTTATTTTTATAATTGCTGGTGCATGGTTTCATTTCCTTTCACTTTCCCCACTGACTGTAGTGTGACGAGAGGTGTTCAGTCTTCTAAAGAACATTGTACAAATGTTACAGATAGAGCTCTGTTTAGTATAAAAACATGCTAGTTTTTTTTTTCAGCTTACTTTTAGTTTCTTGACAAAGAAAACACCGGTGTAAGTGAGGAGAAGCCGAGTGACTCGGCAGCTTCAGAGGCTCGATACAAGTGTCAGCAAGCATTCTATAGCAATGTTCACTATGCTTGTGTTAGGTCTTCTAGAAGTCCTGATCACTCACTTTACACTAGTGCTTCTTTGTCGACGAAAAAATAGCTGAAACAAAAAACTAATATTTTATACTAAGCAGTCTTTCTATCTGTAATCTAAATATTCTTCAAGACAAGCTTACAACTGGGTCATCTTACAGTCAGTCAGAAAATAATTAGCTTGGAATGCTGTAATAACCAGGATTTAGTGTTATTATGGCGATCAAGCGCTAATAATAACCAAATTTCGAAGTTATTACAGTGTTTGAAGAGATTCATACTCGGTTGATAAATGGGGTCTAATAATTATAATGGGATATCTTATTTTTCTTTTGTGTTTTTATTTCCATCTTGTTTTGCTTGCATAATTTTTCATCAAATTTTAGAACATGATATGACAACTTTTATAACAACGAAGTTAAAATAAAGTTTTATCTTTCATCTGAGGCTGCCTTCATTTACTATTAAAAAGTTGTTCGGGAGCTCAAACTTAGGATATTTATAATATAATGCAGTCATACCATTTAAGCAGGGATGCACTAAGACCCTCTACACTCTGGCCCGCATTCAAAAGTGGCTGGGTGTGCTGGCAAGTGAATGCATTGCACAGTGACTTGTGCCAGCACAAAAGAATGGGATATTCAGAAAGTGCACCAGAAATGCCATTGTGCACACTTGTCTGAATATCCCTAATATACGCAATCATGCAGTGGGAGATGTGCAGCAGCTGATCTGATACCAGCATCGAGCATATGGAACTGCACAATGTAAAGCCGCTTGTGCGGAGTGCAGTTGCAACATTCAGCCAGGATATGCAAATGGCCTAATTGCACAGTCGGTGCCCAAACAGCACATTTGCATGTCATCACTGGAATGTATTCAGGTCATTTGCATACCATTGGAATGCGTAGTTCTGGTTATGTCAGCACCACCAGTCCACAAAGGTGATCAGGGAGGTACTGCAGCCTAGCAGGCAGGTGAGAAGTCATGAATGTTTGTGGGTGGACTGCATTGGCCTGAGTACTGTGCTATTGTCCATGGCCACATTTGTGCCCATGGTGGCCACACGCACAACATGGGAAGGGTCCAGTGTCATTGAAGCATGCCCATGCCTCCAAGCCACGATTTAGTGCCATCCATGCCCCACTTGCTCCCACAGTTGTGCAATATCATGCAATAGAAGAAATCTACAATTTAAACTAGATTGAGGGTGACAAATCTGTACAACAAGGCAGGAAAATGTGGGCTACCAGCCTCCCCAGTGATAGTGCTAAAATACTGGGCATGAGGGAGAATAGAGATGGGGGAATGGAGGAGCCTGGCGGAAGGATTAGCAGCCATCGCCATGAGCTTAGCAAATAAGATGGTGGACTTGGAGACCATCATGGGGACAAGGACTAGATAAAATAGCTATAAGTGAGACCTGGTGGACAGAGTTGCACACCTGGGCAAATGACTATCCCAGGCTACAGACTGTTCAAGAAGGGATAGGGAGGGTAAGAAGGAGGAGGGTTGCTACATACATCAGGAAAGGCATAAGTGTAACTGGAGGACAAGAGGAGGATGGGAGACTGAGCTACTGTTGGTAACACTAAGTAGGAGGATGGGAGAATCCTTGCAACTGGGGGTGGTATACAGGCCACCTATGCAAGGAGGAGGGTGATCAACAGTTAATTCAGGCAGTCACAAGGCTGGCCCCTAAAGGAGAACTCCTGCCTGTAAGGGACCTAAACCTCCCAGATGTAGACTGGGAAATCCCAGATGCAGCATCACCCAAGGTGCGAGAGATACTAGCTGCACTTCAGGGATATTCCTTCAACAGCTACTCAGGGAGCCGACAAGGGCAACAACCTGCTGGATGTGGTCCTGACAAATGGGAGAGTGGGAGGAGGTGCAGGTGGGAGAAGCCCTGGCAACAGCGACCACAGCACGGTAATGTTCATGGAGGGAGACAAGTAAACCAGTACTACAGTCATGGACTTCAGACACACAGACTTTGACAAGATGAGAAGGATAGTAGGGAGACAGAAGGATGGTATGGAGAATATTGGGTCAGTGGAGGAGTTATGGCAAGCTATCAAGGGATGGGTACTGAAAGCTGGAAATGTGTATAGAAAGAGCAAAAGGGAGGAGACTGCTTTGGTTTACAAAGGAGGTTGTGGGGGCAGTCAGGGAAAGGAGGAGGCTTCAGAAAATTTAAAAGGATACTCAGTGAGGAAGATAAGGAAGAGTATAGGGCAAAGAGAGTATGGCAGGAAAAAGATCAGAAGGGCAAAAGCAGATACTGAGAAGAAAATAGCAAAATGGCCAAAGGGGGATAAAACCTTTTCAGATGTGTCAAGGAGAGAGAAGGGCAATGCAGGGATTACTAGGCTGAGGGGGAGAAAATAAAATTGGAAGGAGTGTGAAAAAGCAGGTTATTAAATAAGTACTTTAGCTCGGTATTCACAGAGGAGGGAGATAGGGGACCTGAGCTAAAGTCGAAGGGGAAGGAGGGCAAATGGGTGAATCTGACCCATTCATTGTGTATAGAGTTAGGGCAGAGCTAGATAGATTGAGGGTGGACAAGGCAATGGGGCCTGTTGGGTTACACCCCAGGAGATCAAGGAATTGAAGGAGGGTTGGCGCACCCCTTGACAAGGCTCTTCAACTTGTCCCTGGATACGGGAGAGTGCCGGGACTGGAAGAGGCAGACATAGTGCCTTTACACAAGGGAGTAGTAAGGAGATGAAGGGGAACTACTGACCTTCAGCCTCACATCAGTGGTGTGAACATAATGGAGGCATTAATCAAGGACAGGGTGGTGGATTACCTGGAGGAGAGTGGCTTGTGGGACAGCAGACAGCATGGCTTCACAAAGGAGAAGTCTTGCAGACAAACCTAATTCAGTTCTTTGATTGGAAGACTCAGGTGATTGACTGGGGGCAGTGGACTGGCCTGTCTGGGCTTAGTAAGGCCTTTGACACTGTCCCCATAGGAGGCTGATAAGCAAGATGGAAAGCATGGGGTTGGGTGGGAAAATAACAAGCTGGGTGGAGGCCTGTCTGTCAAGAAAGAACTCAGAGGTGGTGCTCAATGGGGTGCACCCTAGGACCAGCGAGTGAAGAGTGGAGTGCCACAGGGGTCAGTTTTGGGTCCATTCTCTTCAACATCTACATCAGTGATATTGCTGAGGGTTTGAGGGGAGGTGTGCCGATTTACTGATGATACAAAAATATGCAATAGCGTGGACACCGGGGATGGAGGACATGAGGGAGGACTTAAAGATGCTTGAAAATGGTCTGGGACATGGGAACTGAAATTTAATGCCAAGAAGTGAACTGTGATGCACTTGGGGAGTAGGAACAGAAGAACAGGTACACCCTGGGTGGGAGGAAATTAAAGTAACAGAACAGGAGAAGAATCTGGGGATCATAGTCTCCTCAAAACTTAATGTAGGAATCCAATGTGAATGGACAGCTGGAAAGGCCAATGGAATGTTGGCATGCATAGGCAGGGGCATTACTTAGAATGAGGAAGAAATAATGCCCTTTACAAAGTCATGGTGAGGCTGCACCTGAAGTATGGGTTCAGTTCTAGAGACCCTCATCTCCACAAGGATATAGATGTGCTGGAGAGGGTTCAGAGAAGGGCAACCAAGATGGTGCAGGGTATATAGGAAATTCATACAAGCAGAGATGTATCCCCAGCCCTCCTTATTGCCTTCTCACATTGCCTGCTTACCTTTAGGTCACCTGATATGACTACCCCAGGTCCCTTTCCATTTTGTTGTTGTTAGCAACCCTCCCATTGTGTACTCTTCCCTGTTTTTTTTTCCTAGGTGCATTACTCTGCACTTCTTTGCATTGAATCTAAGCTGCCATACTTTTGACCATTCCTCCAACCTTGCTAAGTCCCTTCTCATCCCTTCCACCCCCCTTGTGTATCAACCCTGTTGCAGATCTTTGTGTCATCTGCAAGACATACTTTCCCTTTCAGTCCCTCTCAATGTCACTTATAAAGACATTAAAAGGACCGCCTAGTACTGAACCCTGCAGTACCCCACTAGTAGCCCCATTCCTTCACTGTGGACTCTCATTTACTATTATCTGTGTGTCCGTTGTCCAGCCAATTGTTTATCCAGGCTACCACCCTGGGACCCACTCCCAGGCTGACTAATTGTTTATTAATCTCGTGTGGGACTGTGTCAAATGCCTTGCTAAAGTCTAGGTAGGCCATGTCCACAGCCCCTCCCTGGTTTACTACTTTGGTCACCCAGTCAAAGAAATCAATTAGATTTGTCTGACATTACCGTCCTGCTGTGAATCCATGCTGCCTTGGGTCCTGTGCCCCACTGGACTCTAGGTACTCAACAGTTCTTTCCTTCAGAAGTGATTCCATCATTTTCCCTACCACTGAGGTCAAACTGACAGGTCTGTAGTTTCCTGCCTCTGTCTTGCTCCTTGCATATTGTAAATAAAAGATGCCCTGGCTTGCTGTGCCACATGGTGAAGGTAAGAGAGTGATAGTACTCACCATGGAAGAGCCAGGAAACATGCCTCAAACAGAACAGGTCCAAACAGCAACAGCTATAGAAGAGACCACATTTTGTAATGTTAGGATCTCTGCCAAGATGGCAAAAGAAGTTAATGATAAATAAGAGAAGAACACATTTCAAAGGCTGGACAATTTACAGCTAGGCTACTTGATACACTGCACAATGAGAAAGTAGAAATTCCAGCAGGAGGTTTCCAGTTATCGCCTGCCACTGGTTGATGTCTGGAGACCGACAGAGGATCAGTGCTACCCTCTGTTTAAGCTAATAAATCACATTCATGATCTCAACTAATCAGTACTAAGAACTAAAAGGTCCCTCTTCCTGTATATAGTTGTCTCATGTGGCAGTTGTTAAGTGCCAGGAGCCATGATTCAGTGTAAGTAACTAGAATGAACTTTATTCTATGCAAATGCCACAGGGTGGCACTGTTGCACTATGGTAGCTAAACAACAATTGTGTTATGTTGTATCCATGACACTCCAGACATTACCTCTTGGGTTCCCAACCCGCCTGATAGGCTAGTGATGCACATCTGACCCAGATAAATTTTGCAGCATACCTTGGTCCCAGGAGTTCCCTTTCTCCAGTTCAACCTTTGCATCTGATGAGACTACAGCACTACAGGAGTCCCGGTGCAGCTAATTATGACAAGGTAGGCCAAAACCCTCAGAAATCAACTATAATTAAATATTTAATGGTTTTAATTGATCACGTGATGTTAGAACAGATGATGTGTGGCTAAAGGAATATTATCTGATGTTAAGGTTTGGGAGAGAGAGAGAGAGAGAGAGAATGTCTCTGTTCTGGGCCTAATTATCTTTGTAGCTATTTGCCTGATTGTTCAGTGCTTTTTATTGGTTCAGCAATGACTCCTGTCTCCCAGGTGTTCAAACAAGCATTTTTTTAAATTCCCTGTATTGTTTTTGCTACAGTTAGATTGGCAATTGGGAGGCTTATAATCTGTAAGAGCACCTTGTTGCTCACAGTAGCTGGAGTGCTCACATGTTTGCTCAGACTGTTTTTGTTGTTGATTGCCAGCAATTTAGAAAGAAAGATTCTTTAGAGTTAGAGTTACATGCTGGGAGAAGCGAAATGTTGTAGTTAGCGCTTAGCACATCTGGGAGCTGAAGCGATACGCCTGGCCCTGTTTGAACATTCACGCGCTCAGCCCTTCCCTCACTGCCGGGTGGTCCCCTCCCAAGTGGAGACCGTGACAGGCAAGAAGGCAGTAATCCACAGGATGCTTAGAGTAGCCTTTGGATGGCAGCTCACAAGCTCCATGAGCCTGGATGGTACTGGTGTCTGGTAGTGTCGCTCCCCTCCCAAGAGGGACTGCATGGTGCAGTACCAAGCTCTCCTCACCATCTGCCTAGCAGTGGGAGGCATGGGAGAAGCATAGGACCGCTGTCCTGGTTCCAGATGCAGTCCTCCCTAGTGACCACACCTCGGGCTGTATGCAGTCTCCTGATCCCCTTAAATTCAGGAAAAATTGTGGAAAATGCCCAAGCCGACTCCATGTTGCCCTCCCCACGTGGCAGCATCCTGTGGGGATGGGTATTTGTCCCTGTATCATTTCTGCTCTGGCAGCCCCTATTTAGTATCGCGAGGCAATGTCTAGGGCTCAAAAGGTTGCCGAGGGGCATAAGAGGGACATCAAGAGCAACATATAAAATTATGGGCAGAAAAATTCAGGGGACTCGGCTACTTTCTTTGGCATAGCCATGCATGCTCACTACTGGGCTACTGGGATCTCAGCCACCATTTTGTTTGGCTAGCCTGCAGCAGAGCTGATCTGCCATTTTAGGGGGTGCATGATTGTGATCTCTGCAGAAGACTGCTACCTCAGTTTATCCTTATTAACCTGCCTACAGTGTGCCTTAACACTAGAAACATGTTTAATTTGTTATGCAGTTGTTTTCAACAACTTTCAATGAAGTGCTGGTTCGAGAGAGCCCCCATTCGGTGGCGGCTAATACAGAGGATCTGGAATTCTACAGGGGACCTGCTCCACAAGTGTATTTCGGGAAAATGGGCCAATTATTGTTAATTCCTGTTTTCACAGGCTATTATACCCCACTGGGTACAAGGCTAACACTGTCCTCCTCTCGGTTTCTTCACCCTAGATGGTAAAGACAAATAAATGCATCTCCTGCAGCACAGCCTTGATGCCCCACAGCCCAGGCCCTCAATGCTTAGCGTGCCTACATGAGGAAGAACAAGCAGAGGGAGGTCAGCCCTCTCACAGACTTGGACAACCAAGGTCCTCGCCTCTGGATGGATGAATCCAGGGCTCTTCTCATCCAGACACAGCAGGCAATGGTGGCTATGATGGAGAGCCAGCAGAATTTTATGCAGAAGGTGATGGAGAAACTGGAGTCACTGACAAAATCAAGGTCACCCGTGTCACCACCCTCAACACCCTCCAGGGTCCAACCCCACCTCCACAGCCAGACAACCAGGAGGAGCCCTGCCCCCCTTCCAGGGACAGAGGATTCTGGGAGGCTCCAGATGATCCTGAGGACGTAGAGCCAGGGGATGAAGGCATGGATATCACCCCCAAGTCACCTTCCCTAACTTCAAAACTTTGCTCATTCAACCTCATTCCAGGCCTAATGAGGGCCATAAAGACCACAATGAGGTTCGACGTAGAAACTCCCAAGACAGAATCCAAGCTGGACCCCATGATTCAGCAAGCCAGAAGGTTAAGGACACCTTTCCTAGCTGTCCTCCATTGACGACATTTTGCAAAAGAATGGGAAGTGACTGAGCCTGGTCACCTGTCAGAGAAAAGAAACTTAGATAGGATGTATCCAATACAAGAAGAAAGGCCAAGTTGTGGTGCACTGCACCAAACATGAACCCTCAGATTGCCGGGCGCTGATTAAAAGGATAGTGCTGCCAAGGGGCACCATTTCCTTCAAGGATCCCACTGACAAAAAGTTGAGAAATGATCAAGAAACTCTTCGAACTCTCAGGCATGGCAGCTAGGGCCACAGTGATGGCGATCTATGCCTCCAGGGTGCAGATCCACTGGTTGGAGGAGCTCATGGAAAAATTCAACCCCAAGTCCAGGGAAGCTGAGCTCCTGAAATGTACCCTGGACACAGCAAAATATCTAGTCACAGGCCATGGACTGTCTCAAGTTGGAAGCTAGGGCCTCTGCCTTGACAAACAGAGCCAGACAGGCCTTATGGCTAAAGCTTTGGGAGGCAGATAATGAATCAAAGGCACTGTTGAAGAGCTTGCCCCTAAAGTGGGGCAGTGTCTTCGGGGAAGGTCTCAAGGAATTCCTCAAGCAAAAGAGGAGGGAAAAGACCTCCCAAAGACAAACAGAGAACCACCTACTTGCCATCAGCTCAGCATAGATTTCTGGGCAATGACAGATTCCAACAGACCAGAAAGCAAAATTACATGAGTGACTCCTTTCGAGGAGAGGTCAGAACAACAATTTCAGGGTCGCCATGAGGCAGCTACTCCACCTTCAGAGGAAGAGTTCACGCATTGCTGGCAGAGGACTGGGGAAGGCAGAAGCAGTTCTGACTACCCCAACGGTGACCTCACCTCTACACCCTCTATTGCCCGAACCCTGGTGGGATAAAGGGTAATGTTATTTCAGCAACAATGGCAACAAACAACCTCAGACAAGTGGGTACTGGAGATCATGTCTCGAGGCTATGATATCGAGTTTTCAAAGAACCCTGCAGAGACAGGGTAATTCTGTCCCCATCTCAAGAGAAGAGCAATGGCAAACCAGGTACAGGAGGTTCTCGAGTCCTGTTACAAAACAATGCAATTCAGCAGTTGCCAGGCATAGAGCATGGCACTGGGATCTACTCCATTTTCTTCCTAGTTCCAAAGAAAAAGTGGAATCTCAGGCCAATACTCAACCTAAACTTCCTGAACAAGTTTATCTCCATGCCTTGATTCAAGATGGAGACTCAGATCGAACTGAGGAGCATACAGGTGGAGACTACCTTACATCAGTGGATCTGAAGGATGCTTACACACACACATCCCAATCAGGCCCAGCCACCAGCGCTTCCTCCGGTTCCACATACTGGGCCAAGCATTTCCAGTATCAAGCACTGCTCTTGGCCTCATA
This sequence comes from Neoceratodus forsteri, assembly GCA_016271365.2. Classification (NCBI taxonomy): domain Eukaryota; kingdom Metazoa; phylum Chordata; order Ceratodontiformes; family Ceratodontidae; genus Neoceratodus; species Neoceratodus forsteri. The sequence continues at coordinate 1,326,972,952 of CM057452.1, forward strand.
TCGGCACCAAGAGTGTTCACAAAGTGTCCTTCATTCCTGCAGCCTGGTTGAGGCGGGGAGTGGACATTATCCCGTATCTGGACAACTGGCTGATCTGATCTTGCAGCAGCACCCAGTCAAAGAGACACAGAACTGGTTCTGTCAGCACTCTCGCAGCACGGCTGGGTGGTCAATCTGGAGAAAGAGTTCCTTGTGCCCATCTCAGTCGCATAGAGCATCTCCGGGCAGAAATCGACATAGCCGAAGAGAAGGCGAGACCATCAAAGAAGCACATAGATTCAGTGATCACGGTAGTTCGAGACACTACAGTCATCACCCTAAACCAACTATGGGCCTAACGGCACAGACTGTCGGCTTAAGACATCCTGCCTCGACTTGGTCCCATGGGCAAGATGGAACATCGCCCTTGCAGAGCTGTGTGCTGCAGCAGGGTTCTCCATCGAGGATGACCTCAACAAGGTTCCTGCCTGCCCAAAACAGTCAGGAGCTCCTTGAATTGGTAGGCGCACCACCCACATCTATCAAGGGCTGCCCTCTGGAGATATCCTACGAGGTGACAGTGGAGACCTGACACCAGCCTGACAGGTTGGGGAGCATGCATGGCCAACTCCATGGCCCAGGGCCACTGGATGCCAGCAGAGGCACAGTTATCCATCAAGCATCCTGGAGATGAGGGCAGTCTTCCACGCCCTGAAAGCATTCAGGGACGGCATCACCGGTTCGAGCAGTACTGGTGAAGTTCGACAACAGGGTCATGGTGGCGTACATAGCCAAACAGGGTGGAACGCATCAGCCAAGCCATGCTCAGGGAAGCAGCCAAGGTTCTGGATTGGGCCCAGTCCCACTAGCACATCCATGCCTCCACCTGGCTGGCAAGCTCAACACCAGGGGACTGGCTCAGCAGACAACAGGTCCAACCTGGGAGTGTCAACTGCATCTGGATCTATTCAACCTGATACAGGAGAGGTGGGGACAGATCCCCATAGACCTGATGGCCTCCAGGGCAAATACACAGGTCAGGGCATACTTCTCCAGGTTCAGGGAGAAACAGGCCATGATAGTAGATGCTCTGTCCCAAACATGGGATCAGGATCACTCCTACGTATTCCATTGATCCCACTGATTCCCCAGGTGCCAGCGAACATCAGACTATCCAGATAAGAATCATACTCATTGCACCATACTGGCCTCGGAGGGCCTGGTTTGCCTCCGTGATAGCCATGACAATGACAGATGGACCATCCCATTCAGGAGAACATGCTGTTCCGGGTCCAATGATCCACCGGCCCCTCACACCTAAAGCTATTGGTCTGGCTCCTGAGAGAGCAGAGACTGCTGACTGCAGGTTACCATGATTCAGTCATAACCATTCTGCAATCCAGGAAGCCATCTACCACATCTACTTATGGTAGACAATGGAACATTTTTGCAATTGGTGCACTGGCACAGCTTGACCCCATGCAAGTAGACATGCCTGTCATTCTGCTGTATCTACAACAGGGCCTCGAAAAGGGACTGTCCACTTCTTTCCTCAGAGTGCAGTTGTCGTGATAGGAGCTGCCAGAGGAAAGGTCAGGCATTCACAGCCAGACCCATCCAGATGCAATCAGATTTCTTAGGGCTGCAGAAAACATGCACCCTCAGGTCCGCACGCTGGAAGCCCCTGGGACCTAACCATGGTTCTAGACTCCTAGGGAGAGCTTGTTTGAACCCATGCATCAAGTGCCGATCTATTGGTTGGGCCTTAAGAAATGCTTCCTTGTGGCTGTCTGCTGGCTCACAGAATTAGTGAATTGGAGGCCCTGCCCTGTAGAGAACCCTACACCATTTCACTGTCCAAGGAGTATTCATGAGAATGGTATCAGCATTTCTTCCCAAAATCAGTCTACATTCCACAGGGACCAACAGTGGAACTGCCCATTTTGCACAAACACAACAGGGGAGTTGAAATCCCATCACCCCTAGATGTGGGCAGTACTGTATCTAAATACATCACATAGAACACAGCCAATCGCAGATCAGAAAGACTCTTTGTAATAGCCCAAGGCCACAAACAAGGACTGGCAGCGTCCAAAACCACCATCGCCTCTTGGCTAAAGAGGACGATACAGGAGGCATACAAAGAAAAGGCCTTACACAACCAGCAGAGATAAAGGCCCATTCTACAAGGGTGGTGGCTACTTCTTGGGCAGAAAGAGCTGGCGTATCCATGGAGGATATCTAAAGATCGGCAACCTGGTCCACTGTCCAAACTTTGCAAGACATTACAGACTGGAGACATTGTATAAACAAAGAACAGACTTTGCCAGAAAGTTTTGTCCACAGCAGGCCAAACCACCTGCCCCCTGATAAGCCTCTCACGCCCTGAAAGGATGGTCTAACTGCTTATTATAGTAACCCAAGAGATAATGTCTGGAGTGTCATGGATACCACATAACACAATGGGTGTTTACTCACCTGGTAAAGGTGATTGTGTTAGTTGTATCCATGACACTCCAACTCCCTTCAAGGTGATCATGGCAGGAATACTTCATGCTGGATGGTCACAGTGTATTTAAGGATTGTGAAACAAAGAAAAATTGGAAGTATTAATGACTCTGAATCAAAGAGAATGTTGAAATATCCGATTATTCAGTCTGAGTATTTTATTTCATATATGGTAACACTAGGTGACCGAAGCTAGAGTGTATCAATAGGAAATAAACAGAGCATATGGTGAAATTTCTAGCCATGTTTTTATTATTCTGTATGACACACAGTGGGAACTAGAGGGTAAGGTTTGGCCAGAAACATTGTTTCTTTTCAGCTATGGAAGAATCGAACTGGAGAAAGGGATTCCTGGGACCAAGGTATGCTACGAAATTTGATCTGAGTCACATGTGCATCACTAGCCTATCAGGTGGGTTGGGAACCCAGAGGTATTGCGTCTGAGTGTCATGGATACAACTAACACAATCACCTTTACCAGGTGAGTAAACACCCATTATCATCTCTTGTAACACCTCTCTTTCTAAAGGCATGGTGCACCAAGTGCATTTATTTCAAGGAGAGGAAGCAAAAGAAAAAAGTAAGTGGGGGAGGAGTAAGACAAACTGAATTGTTCCTAAGTAATGAAATATGCTAAGGAGCACAGAACTCCTCTTGCCCGTAATGTTCCTTTAAACAGTCCTCCATATCCTACTCTCTTTCAATCCACTTGTATTTCTTGAATGCCCTCCTCTTTTCTCTACTGGTTCATTGAACTTGCCATAACTGTGACTTTCCAGTCCACACTGGGCATATTGAAGTCCCCATTATCCCTACATCTTCTATCTTGTATGCCTTTTTAGAATTTCCTCTAGTTTTTGTCCACTCCTGGTCCTGACTTGGTGGCCTTTAAACTACTCATCCCTGATTTATTTCCTCTTCCCTGCAGTTATTAGTATCCACCAGGGGTGTAGCTACAAGGGTGCAGGGGTGCAGTGGCACCTGGATCCCATGAGGTCTGAGGGGCCCAAATCATAAATTTGATGTTTTATTCGAAACGGGGAGGGCCCTATAACATCATCTTGCACCTAGGACCTCTGGGAATTTGCTACATTACTGGTATAACAGAGTCTCTGAACATCTAGAGTCACCCAAATTATTTATCTCTGTGGCTGCAATGCCTTTCCTTATAATGGGCCCTATGCACTATTGTGTGGAGTGGCTACGTGTTGCTTATCTGTGTGCGTAGCCACTCTGCACCCACTAGGACCCCAAGCAGAATGCAATAGCAGAGGGTGCACAGTCCCCAGCACCCTAACCCACAGCCATGCAGAGTGCCAGGGGGTGGAAAGAGGGCATCGAGGGACATGCCAGCACTATGCACTATTCAGGCAGAGTACTGCTGTGCACCAGGAGGAAACCTGCTATAACAGCCCTACACCCATGCACCCAGCTCACGTGCACAGCCCACCTACACCTGTCTGTAACCCCCAAAAACACACATAGCCGAGCCACCCACCCGTGGAGGCAATAGGCACCCATCCCCAACACACAGGTGACCCACACCATGAGGCCATAGACTGCAGCCACCCACCCCATCCTGCAGTGGTACCCCAACCCCAGATATCAATGCCATCCCCTTACACCACATACTGCTGCGACATCCTGTTGAATCTACTGATCCCTCCCGATGCACTGCACTGCAGTGTCCAGCTCTATGGCAGGGCCAACCACCCCAATGCCCGATTGTAGACCCCCACCCCAGCAATGATTATGATGGTCAGTGCCCCCACACCCCTCTCTGGCACCAACAACCACTCCTGTCCCCCATTCCTGCCTGTAGGTGCTGTTTGCCAGGAATGGCCAGCAGCACAGCCCTCCACACACTTTTTCAGCCACAGGCCAGGCCAGCCACTGTTGGGGTGCACTGGCCTATTATAAGGTGCACTCCAGCATCATGTGGGCTGCCAAGGCGGTGTGTGGAGGGCTGCGCTGCTGGCCATTCCGGGCAGTGGCACCAACAGGCAGGAATGGGGTTGGGGTGGTGGTGCTGTGGGGGTTGACCACTGGCCACAGTTATGAAGCAGGTAGTATGGGACAGGGACAGGGGAGGAAGGGTAGGTGTGCAGTACTGGGCACTGACCCAGGCATGGCCGTGCTGCAGTGAGGAGGCTTTGCCACAGACCATGATGGTGGTGCGGGGGTTGCAGTACTACACCAGGGCCATGGTCTGACATGTTGTGTGTGTGTGTGTGTGTGTGGGAGGGCTGTTACAGTGGCACCATGCTTGAGACAAATCTCGGCTGTGTTAGGGTGGGGGTGATTGGCAGGCTCTGGGACAGGGCTCCACAGTGTAGGTGGAGGGTGCCCTGGACATTTGAGGATGGGGCTTCTGGATGCTGGAGAGGCCTCTACATCAGCGGCCTTGATGCCCAGTGACAAGCAGCTTGGGGATGTGGTACACGCGCCATCTGGGTCCAGGTGCTTGAAGGGATATTCATACTTAGAATCATACTTAGAGGAATAAGATAACAGAAAGAATGAGCCTATAATAGTTGTCTCCACTGTTTAGTGGAGGCAATCAAGTAGCCAACAGGAAAATAGTGATCTAGCCGCTCCTTAAGGTATCAAAGCCTGGTGCCACAACTATTTCATCTGGTAATATATTCCACATTCTGATCACTCTAGGCTTAAAGCTGTATCTCCAAGTATTAGTTCTACAATGTTCCTCAACCAGTTGCTGGGTATTTCCTCTTTGAACATAGTGTGGTTCCCTATATTTAAAATCCATATCAGTTTTTAATTCCTTTTGTCTGAGAGTTTTATATAATAATAACAAGTCCCCTCTCACCCTCTATTCGCTTAATGACCATAAGCCCAGTTTATTTAACCTAGCTTATACGGTACATCTTTCAACCTAGTTATTAGTTTAATTAAAGACCCTCTGTGGTCTCTCCAACTGACTTAATATCTCTTTCCAAAATGGACTCCATCCTGATGAACAATAGTCCAAATGAGGCCTTATGTATATTTTAAAGACAGGTAGTAAAATACATTCATTCCTGGAGAAGAATGTTTTCAAATGCAGTTTATAAAATGCATGGCTTTGTTGGATACATGAGAGCTACAGTATGTACCCTACTTTTTAAATCATTTCCAATAAATACTCCTTGGTCTTTCTCACATACTGACTCCTTTAATCTTACCAACTGCATATAATAATTCTGCTGTATATTATTCCTCCTCATATGAATCACTATACATTTGTGTAAATTAAATCCATGTTGTTACTTATGGCCCATTCATTAATATCAATGATATCCTGTCCTAGGGTTAATCTGTCCTCAAAGTATCACTACACCCCAAGTTTTATGTCATCAGCATATCTGACTAGCTTATTCCCACTATTAATATTCAAGTCACCTATAAAGATATTAAACAAAGGGGCCCAACACCGATGCCTGGGACACCACTGGTCACCCTCACCTCCCGATACCTGACCCTGGACCCTCACTGCCTGTGTTCTCTCTGTCAGCCATTGGGCAATCTAATTAATTGTAAAGCTATCCACAACCATCTTAATTAGCTTATCTATTCACAACCCAGGAGACACAGTGTTGAAGGTTCAAGTGAAGTCCAGCATTACCACATCCACAGCTGCCCTCGATCCATGTTACTATCCACAAAGTTATGGAAACTTGTTATATTAGTGTTGCATGACCTATTTTAGTAAATCCATGTGCTGTTTGTCTATCATGTTCCTGTCTAGCAAATGACTCTCGATTACATCTGAAATGATCCCCTGGATCAGTTTACCAACCAATGATGTTAAACTCACTGGTCAATAATTTCCGACTCCTCCCTGTTACCTTTCTTAAAATGGGCAAAACTGTTGCTGTCCTCCAGTCCTTTGAAACGTAACCTTCCTCCAAGGATCTAGTGCCAATCTCTGCTATGACAGGCGCTAGTTCCTATCTAATTCTGTAACCAGTCATGGATGAAGGCCATCAGGGCCTGCTGTCTTATCACTTTTAGAGTCTGGATTTTGCTATACACTTTTTCCTCAGTAATACATCCCTTGATAGTGGGTTTCCTGTAACAGGTATAGCCTTTCTCATGCTGGGGTCTTCCATTTGAAAGACTTTACTGAAGGAGGTATTAAATACTATAGCCATATCCTCTGGTTTAGATATTATTAAACCATCAATTTTTAGTTGCCTAATATTTCTGTTTATCCCTCTTTTGCTATTGAGTAGGCATAAAACCCTCCATGTCTGTCTATTCAAGCACCTGGACCTGCACCCTGCCATGCAAGGGATCCACTGTGGGACCCATGCCAATATTCATTGGATGTCCAACTCGGTCCACAACTCTTCCCCCAACCCTGTGGAGTATTACATGGGGAGGCAGCATGAACAGGTGCCAGCCCGATGGTGAATGCTGGCCATGTGCACCTATCGGTAGGTGCGAGGCCACAGGCAGGACACACACCTCTGGCATGTATTTCCTGCCCTGTCAGGCATAGGCCCCATAGATTGCTATTCCCCAGCCTTTCATCCTGTCCTTCCTTAACAATGTGTATCCCTTATGGGATGGCAGGCTAGCACCTTTACAATGATTTTGTACATAGTATGCACAGAAAGAAAGAACAGAAAGCTAATTTTTGATAACAAAATTGTTTTACATTTTACTGTTGAATGGGTCACACTGTAGAATATTGAGGCTTCCTTTCCCCTGTCAAAACTCTTACTTTAAAAGTTCTACACTGTCTGAATAAACTATAGATAATTTAGGAACATTTGTGAATAATTCAGGCTTATAAGGAACCAGACTGATTAAAATATTTTCAAAAGGCTATTGTTTAGCTAGTGGCCACGGCTGAGTTGCTGAATAGCTCCAACCTATTCCAATTCCTCACCACTGATTAGATAAATGTCTAAGTCATTCAGTTTTTGGAATACTGGTGCAATATGTAAGCAATAATCACTACAGGGCATGGAAGTTACCATGTAATTACCGCACCCTGCACAGGTTGGCGGTAGAGGCGCCAGCTGAGTACCTTTAATGGGGTGGTGGTGGTGGTTTGTGATAATTATACAGTAACTGCACACCCTGGAGTGTATTATTGTGTTTATGAAATGGTTCATCAACTGGTTAAAGCGTTAAACTGGTTAAAACTGATTTTATGTTTGCTTAGTGCGCATTGAAAGAAACATATTGAGTTAATAGAGCATTGCCAAGGTGTGGCAGTGTTGTGGCTTATGCAGAGGATGCTTTAATAGGTGCGTCCCTCAGCCCCCAATCAGTACGATAAGCTGCTGATAGTGGTGCTCTAATCAGGGGCAGTTTTGTCACTCAAGTGAGATCTCTCCCTCCCCGCAACCAGGTACATTACAGCCATGCACATTACAGTGCACAGTAATGTGCATGGCTGGAGTTATGAGCAACTCATTTACTCAGTGTGCCTTTCCTGGTGAAACATATTAATAAATAAACAAGCAAACATAATAAATGAGCCACACCATGGCTTTGCATAATTGGCGGCCTGCTGCCCACCACACCTTCCCCAAAGCCAACATCGAGGTGCCCAATCCCCATGTCAGCACATATCCCCCCTCCCTCCCACTAATGTGGCACACTGAGAGCCCACCCACCCATTATATTTCTCCTGGTGTCGGATGACTCCCCAAGCCTGAACATATCTTTTGCTGACAATGGGGTGCCCAATCCCCAATAATAGTATACCCCCTCCCAATACTTTGTCACACTGGGGCCACCCCAGTGTGCCAGTATATTCTCTATCTTTTCTGACACTGGGATGCCCACTACCAGTGTCGGATGTGCCCCCACACCCCTTTTAGCTAAACCAGGCGCCCAATCCCCCAGGTCAGCATTGATCCCCCTCCACTAGTCTTGCACACTGGGAGTCCACCCCACTGTGAGGAAATTTATTTTTATACTATTTCACCTGTAAAAGGAAAACGCCCCCCATGGTCTTTCTATTTTAAACCTAAAGAAAATAGTTCCTCGTCATCCTCGCCACCCTCTTCCCCATCCCGACCTACCATCTGTGTACCCCACCTCCCCGCACCCCTCATCCATACTTACCTCCAAAGGTCCAGTGATGCGATCTTCTGTGGACCAGGAAACATCTACATTCTTCAAATCCTACCACAAACTGAAGAAAATCACAGTAAGCCCTACAATGGCAGTCAGTGGGGAGTTTCAGCTTAGGTTGATATCTCAGCCATTTTGGGAGTATGTGTCCCACATTTTCAACATAGGATTCTTGGGACACCACCTCATGAATACTGGCACTGTCATTCCGTTTCTCAGTGCCAGAGCGTGATTTTGCGGTTTGCTGCATTGAATCACCTTTCAGGACCGAGTAATGAAACAACAGTGCCACTATTCATGAGGTGGGTCTAAGCATGTTGCAAGTTTGGTGAAAACTCAAAAATGACTGCATTTCAAGTGTATGTGTGCAGTTTGTATGCACTCTCAAAACTTTGCCAATTTTTATATTTACACTCCAAATTTCCAACATTGCCATTTTTTTCACACCTCCTTATGAACAGTAAAGCTGTCATTTTGCATCCTGCCCAAAATGTGTTTCGCATGTAGCGACAGAATGGCACAGTCGCTCTGTGAAATCAAATTTTGGGCAGATGAATGAAATCGCAGTGCCACTGTTCATCAGGGAGGTCCCAAAAAGGCTGTATTGAAAATCTGGGGAACAAATTCCAAAACATGACTGCCTTACAAGCGTGCGTTATGCAATTTCTATGCATGCTCATAACATCACCAATTTTTCATATTTTTCACTCCAGATTTTCAACATTGCCATTTTTCACACCTCCTCATGAACAGTACTGATGTCATTTTCACATCCTGCCTAAAATGTCTTTTCTCACCTGTTGCGTTGAATGGCACATTCGATGTGGAAAAATCACCTTTCAAGATTGAGTAGCGAAATGATAGTGCCACTATTCATGAGGTGGGATCCCAAAAGCCCATGTTAAACATTTGGAGTGAAAATACCAACAAAGCGCCCAGGGTGTTAGGTTTCCAACCATAACCACACCTATACAGACTGACAGGCATCGGGGGTGTGGCTGGGGTCATCGACTGTAATGCTCATGCCATTCCACCTCCACCCTGCAGCCCCAGACTAAAATGAACATTAAATTTAGGATTATGGGATTTCACCTGATCGAGTGGTATCAGAGAGGAACATTGGGGCAAGTTTTTGAACACATGTCTCATAGTTCAAGATCACTTTTTAGGATAAATATGTATTTATTAATTTTTCAATGCATTAAATATAATAGGTTTGATATTGGCCTTGGGCAGCTTGAATGTCAGGGAAATTTCCAGGTAGTCCATTCATGTGATACGGCACATGAAGGGAAAAAGAGAGAAAATCTTTTTACTGATACCACACAAAGTCCATTTTAGGTAAACTGGCATCTACTAACATACTAAAATGCCAACAGAATAGGCCTTTTGGTCTTTCATGTCTGCTCGATAGTCCACCCATACTGGGCACCCATCTTGCTGCCTCCCCCCCCCCTTTGGTTTTCCCCATCCCCTTGCAGGATATTTCCCCAGTATTGACTTCTTCAGCTTCACCCTCCACCTATACCTGTCCCAGCCCCTCTTGAACCCCTCCACAGAATCAGCCTCCACCAGTCCCTTGGGCAGCATATTCCATCGTTCCACCACCCTCTCAGTGAAGTAACACCTCCTCCTCTCCCCAAGTCTCCCCTCCAGCTTCCACAGGTGCTCTCTGGTTGCCCCTTTTTATTTGGAACACCCCATCTGAGCCTCCCTATTAATCCCTTTATGTACTTAAAGACCTCTATCATGTCCCCCGTCCCTCCTCTCCTCGAGGGTGTACATGTTGAGCTCCTCAAGCCTCCCCATTGGTCCTTTCCCCCATGCCCCAGATCATCTTGGTTGCCTCCTCTGGACTCTCTCCAGGAGTCTAATGTCCCTTTTAGGTGCAGCCTCCAGAACTGTACACAGTACTTGAGGTGCAGCCTAACAACAGTTATACAAAGGAGGATCTCTTCCTCCTTCTGGAGGTAATCCCCTGCTGATGCATCCCAGCATCCTACTGGCCTTGGCTGCTGCCCTCTACAAGTCTCAGAGTTGTTAATAACAGCCACCATTGCTGCAGATCCTTCTGCCCTTTGAGACTTGTAGTATGCCCCAGGGTGTACACTTGGCCTGGTTTTCTGGCCCCAGGTGCAGAACCCTGTATGTCCCGACATTGAACTTCAGTCCCCATTTACTTGATCACCTCTCCAGAGCATCCAAGTCCTCCTGCATGGCCACCCTCCCCCCTACCCATCCATCACCACACCCAGCTTGAGTCATCCATGGAGAGACTCATTTCACTCCCTGATACCGTTCCTTATGTCAGTGACATAGGCATTGAACAGCAGGGGCCATGAGGACCAAACCCTGGAGGACCCCACTAATGACCCTCCTTGGAGATGAGACTCCCAACCACCACACTCTGGGTACACTCTGAGAGTCAATTTCCTATCCATCTGATCATCTGCTTCCCCATCCATTTCCTCAGCTAGCTAGCAGGCCCCGTGAGATACCAAATCAAATGCCTTGCTGAAGTCTAGAAAGAGACATCCACTGGCCTACCCTATGTCCAGAGCACTCATCACCCAATCATAGAACTCCACAAGATTTGTCTGACACGACTTCCTGGGATGAAGCCATGCTGTCTATCGTCCAGGTACCCCAGTTGCTCAGTACACCCCAGCATCTCCCTGATAATACCCTCCATCACCTTCCCACCACAGAAATCAGGCTAACAGGCTTGTACTTCCCCATCTCCTCTCTTGATCCACTTTTGTGGATAGGCATAATATGGACCACCCTCCACTCATGGGGTACCCACAAATCTACAGGAAGATGTTGAAAGTTCCACCAGAGGTGCCACCAGGACATACAATAATTTCCTCAGCATCCTGGATGAATTTCATCCCACCCTGGAACTTTCTTTGTCCTTAGGGACCTGAGGCTTCCCTCATCCTATCAACTGGGATTTCAATCCCCTCCACCTTGCCACCTGTTCTTCCTAGCCCTCACCTGGCGCATTTGGCCCATCACCCTCCTAGACCCAGCTGGGCCCCTGGCCTCTAAGAGTCCTGTCTCTTTTGCAGGTTCACCATCTCTGTCATTAAGAGGTGCAGCCCCCATACTCCCTGGTAAAACTGAGGCAAGTACTCATTAAATACCTCGGCCTGCTCACCCCACCTCCTGTGCCCATCCCTCCCTGTCCTAATCCTGCTGATCTTCCCCCTCACTTTCCTTTTCCCCTATAAATCTAAATAACCCCTTGTTCCCCCTCCTGATTTCCCTGGCCAGGTTCTGCTCTGTCCTCACATTAGCCAGTCTTACCACCCGGTGACCCTTCTGGACATCAATTCATACTCACCCTGTTCCTCTCTCTCCTTGAGTGCTTGAAGCACCTAAGGCTGCCTTCTTTTCCCCACCACCTTCTGAACCTCCCAGGTCCACCAACACAGTTTTCTGGCCCTACTAGTTGCGTCTTACCCTTGCACAGGACTTGGTAGCCTCCTGTACCCCGCCTAATGATCTCCCACCTACTGTCAGCATCCATGCCTGGCCTATATCTCATCCAAATAACCCTTAAGAATCCTTCCCATGCCCCTGCAGTCCCCACTTCTAAGTCAATTATCACCATCTTTGTGTGTTTTTATCCCCTCCAATGTCCAGGAAACACCAGACCATGGCATGGTCACCCCACCAATGGGCCTCTCACCTCCAGGCTCCTAATCTGATCACTGTCTGCCAGGACCACATCCAGTATCTGATCCTCCCTAGTTGGCTCCCCACCTGCTGGATTAGGAATGCATCTCTGAAAGACATCCAGCAGTCTATGCTCCTTGGCACTAAGGACATCATAGTCCCCAGTCCATCCCAGGCATGTTTGGGTCCCCCATCACCACAACCATCCCTTGCCCGATCTACAGTGGCTCATAATACTTGCTACCAGGCTCTCTTCTGGATCTTCAGCCAGTGTAGGGGTCTGTATACCACCCCTATTTTTACTCTCTTATCCCCCTGCATTTGCAGGTGATCCAAATCACCTCCATGTCCCTCTCTGTCTCCTCCACCCCTTCAATACCAATGCCATTTCTGACTATCAGTGCTACCCCTTCCTCCCCTAGCTTTCTTGAACATTGTGTAGCCCTCAGATTTAGGTCCCAGTCATGCCCTTGGGTGGCTCAAGATATCAGTGATAGCTGCCACATCCATTGCCCCTCTACTAGCATCACCTGGAGCTCAGACATCTTATTTCCTAAGCTCCTGGCATTGATCAGGACCACCCTCTACTCCTCACCCCCATCTCCAACCCTCATGCTTCAGTGTGGCCCTTGCCTTCCCCAGTGGGGAGCCCTAAGATTTCAAGGTAATAATAATACAGAGCATTAAGCCTCACTGCAGGTGATGTCATCACTTAGGGCAGTAGAACAGTATAAGCATGAGGCATTTCAAACATGCTAGAACCATTTGGGGTTGGTGTTTGATTGAGTAGCTTGTGGCTCAGGTAATAAGTTTAAATATAACACAACTTCAGCAATTGAAAATAAGGGAATAGAATAGAGCAAAAGTTGGAAATATGGGCATGTAGTATAAATCGATTTGTGGTATGCAACAGGAACATGGAGCAATGGTTAAAGTTTAAACATAGACACATAAGATAGTGGTGTACAAGCAGCTTTATTAATTAGAAAAGTAATTATTTCACACAATCTAAGAGTAAAGAAGTGATATAAAAAGAGTAGAAGTAAAATATTACCATGCTTAAGTGAGAGATGTGTGATGCTGGAATATTGTATGAAGTGAGCATTTTTAACAAAATGAGTGCTATTAGGAGATACCATTGCTAGTTGATTAGAGATACTCTATACCTAAGTTTTTAATAGAATAAGAGGAAAGACAGGCTTACAGTGAGTATTAGGATACATACAAGTATGTGCTGCTTGTGTGAACACTTCACTGAGGTTGCAGTCTCAGAGGCTCAGTGGTAGCACACTCGCCTCTGAGGCGGGCCATAAGAGGCTGTGGGTTCAGTTCCCACATCTGGCACTTGGGTTAATATCCTAGTACTGACACTGTAGTGCAGCATGGAGGGGTGCTGCACTTCTGAGGTGCCATCTTTCAGATGAGGTTAAACCGAGGTTCCATCTGCCTGAATTGGTGGTAGTTCAGGTGGATGTTAAAGATCCCATGGTACTTTATCCAAAAGAGTCGGGAATTTTTATTATAAATTTCAAAATCAAAAACCCAAACACGAATTGTTAATTCACATAAAAACACACAAATCGTAAAAGTACATCAATTAAGTATTCCAATCATACTATCATACTAATATTAAAGAACTTTTCTGAAATTTATAGAACTCAAAAACATTCTGATACTTGAAAAATTCCTCCTCCCCCAACCCTATAAAAGGAGTAAGGTAATTACATTTTTCCCATAACAATAATCCAAAATAAACCTATGCTAATCCACACCTAAAAAAAAATCTTTTTTTTGAAAAGAAATTACTGATAAGTATTTTAGTCATACAATATCACAGTAGCAAAAACATAGACCTTTAACCTGTGTCTAACTAAGTAATATTAGATCACCATAATTTGTATTTCTGTAAAGGGAACTGCAAGGATTCCTGCAATTTATGATTTTTCATTATCCAAAATAATTGTTCTGGGGTCACATATTGTTGTCTCAAAGACCACTGACACTGTATCTGTTAGATATGATATTTTATAAATATTATATGTAATGTCCTAATATTATATCTCTTCCAGCTTGAGATATGAGACCTAAATATAAAATCTCTGAATTCATATCTGTAAGAGGGAAGCTCATCCAATGCTTTTGCAGTTTCTTTCCAAGACTGAATTATAAAAGGACATTCAGTAAACAGATGATTCATTGTTTCCAGTTCTTGACCACACCAATCTTGTCTTGGACAATATCTCTCCATGCATCCTTTATGTTTTAAATTATTTTTTTACATTCAGCCTGTCATGAGCACAAAGCCACAAAACATCCCACATATATACTGGTATTCGATTATTTCCCAACATTTGTATAATTTCTTTAAAATCCTATCAGATCTAGTCCCAAAAGAGAAATTCCCAAAAAATTTCTGAACTATATGATTATATAACTTTTTCTTGATAAAGTATTTCCTTCAAATTTCGTTAAGCCCCATAATTTTATTTAATGAAACAGTGTTGAAAATATATTGAGAATCCAAAATGGGTTTCTGCCTAGTAATACCCTTATGGGTTTCCCAAGATTCCAACTAAGGTGCTACAGTATCCAAAATCCAAGGGCCCCAACAATTTTTTTCCTCTGTAAAGGGGTAAGACATTTGCTTGAAAAAACATACTGAAAAACAAAACAAAAACGGATTAATCATCCCTAAACCCCTTTCCTTATAGGTAAATATAAAACTCCTCTCTTTATAGGGTTTAGCAACTTCCCAGATACCCTGAAAAAACACTATACACCCTTGTCTCTAACTGTATAGGCAACATATACACTGTACTAAGATGTAAAACATGCTTAACAAAAATGTTTGTTTTGAATTTTGTTTTGAAAGAAACCATCTGTTCTAGTATACAACTTTCTTTTGAGCTTCTGTTAATAAGATATCCCAACTAAAACCCATATCATCTTGACCAAAAATACTCCTAAAATCTTACAAGGGAATAAGTAATTGGCATACCAATTATGTACTGATGCTGTGTAAAACTGTCCCAACTGGAACACACTTACTTTTAGTGAGATTTATTCTGGAACCTGTTTCCTGGGTAAAGTTGTTCAACAGAGTTCCAATGCTCCACCAGAGGAAAATCTGCCAAGGTAAAACATAGATCATTGGCATATGCAATGTATTTTATCTCATTACCAATGCTTGAAATTGTTACCCTTGAATTGCTGAATCCAACATCACCTTATGCAAAAAGGCTCTAAAGTCAAAATGTATAACATGGGACTTAAAGGACAGCCTTGTCTTACTCCTTCTCCGTACTGCACAATTAGAGCTCAACCATCCATTCACATATGGCATGGTGGATGCATTTTGCATAACACGTATGGATCCAATTTATAAAAGGCTGTGGAAAATTAAATTTTTCAAGACATTTCCATATATATCTATGTGCCACTTTATCAAAAGCTTTTGCTTGATCCAAGCTAATCAAAACCTACAATTTCTTGTAACCTTCCTTTTTCCATTATTTCTTTTAACAAAATAAGACCATCTGTAATCCTTCTCCCTGGTACCGAACAAAATTGTGTTGGTAAAATTATATCTTGTAAAACTATTCTGAGTCTACCACTAAGTAGTTTGGTAAGAATTTTTAAATTGAATTTAAAGAGAAATAGGCTTCAGTTCTTCAAACACTTTCCACACTTTTAAATAACAATATCAATAAACTAATATTCATTTTATCCGAATATGATTTTTAAAAAGACAACTATTATACATGAATACTAATTCCTTCCCTAAATATCGATTTATATGGGCATATACTTCACTAGGTAAACCATCATTTCCTGGAGCCTTCCCTAAAGGGAGAGAGGTAATTACATTTGTAAGTTCGAACTTGTAATAGGAGTCGATAGGACAGAAATAACTATCAGGAACTTGTGGAAGTTGTAAATCTATCAACCAGTCATCTAAACCACTCTCACCTATTTCTGTATCTTCCTGAAACATGTTAGAAATAAAGTTTTCTATTTCATATAATATTTCTCTATTAGTTTGTAACATACCCCTTTTGTGTTTTAATACATATAACTTCTTTTGATGTCTCTGATTTTTACAACTGTCAAAAGGATTTGTAAAAGCCTGTTTCCTTTGGTTCCAAACCATTGCTCCTCTCTAAAGATTTCATTCTGTCATATTGCAGCTGTATCAATTTGGTCTTAACTGTTGCTATTTCTTGTAAATGACACTTTCCTCTTGTAATTGCAAAGCCTGGAGCTGACTAAGATGATCCCGTAAAATTAGGCACCTGTCATTCCGACGTGTCCCATTAATTTCCTATTTTCTGAAAAAACTCCGACATATTGTTTAATTATCTTCCCACCAAGAGACAGGAGAATCATATAGAAAGAAACAGATTGTCTTGCTTCTAGCAAGGAAATAAAACCTTTCATAATCTCTGTATTTTCAAGTAATGAAAGGTTCATTCTCCAATAACCTGGGCCTTTAGTAGTATTTTGAAAACTAGAAATCTTCATTGTCAATAATCCATGACCAGAAGTAGCTACAATATGTACTTTTGTTGGTGATATTTTAAAGTTGGGGTGATAAAAAAGTAATCTATTCTTGCAGGCTTTCTGCCTTGAAACAAAGTTTTGAGTTATCCTTCTGCTCCCTACTAAAAACATCTCAGAGCCCTGTTTGATATATTAAATTATTCAAAACCTGCATCAGAAAAAGTTTTTGTTGTCTGCCTGGTTTTATTAGAAAAATATTGACTAATATTAAAATCTCCACCAAACATTACATTTTACTAGCAAACAAAAAGGCTTAATTAACTTTAATAAATCTATCAGCTCCGCTTTACCCTGAGGTGCATACACATTAATTAAATAGAAATCTACTCCTTTACCTGGATATCCAATAATAATGCTCTACATGAGGAAAATCTCAACTAAATGAATTTCTTTAAACTCAGAAAAAGGAAACAAATTCCTATTCCACAGCATCGGTCCTCACCACCTGACCAGAAACATGGGCCCTATAGCCATGCCATGGAAGCAACCTCAAGTCTCCTCCATGATATATTGAAAGGCGCTTTAAAATAAAGTTATTATTATTATATAGTCTGGTATCTTGTAAAAATACTGTATCTACTATATAATGGGAAAATAAGGAAAAGTGGCCAAACGTTATGTTCTATATGGATACTATTAACATTCAAACTTGCAAAGGATAAATTATATTGTGTTCAAGGCAAAGTAGTTACACATCGAAGTTTTTTTGCTAATACTTTTCCTTAAACCCATCCTGGTACCCCTGAATTTTTTTTCTTTTACTTTGTCAGCTGGGTCAATATTTGTTTCTACATCTGACATAGCTGCCTTCTATGAGGATGTACCAGAATCAGTATCTGAATCCTCCCATCCTCTGTTTATAATATAGTAAAAGGGTTGGAAGTGGCTATACATCCTGGTGCTATTGCTGGAACTGTCCGAACCATTTTATTACCTTTGATGATTTGAAAATCTTTGCTAGGAACAGAAGGGGTAACATGGAGGTAACTACCTCAGGCATGCAAGGGAACTAGGAGACGCTGTTGTAACAGAGACTTCCATCCTAGAATCCTGTAATACTGTGTGAGTAGGCTAACTTCTAAAATTAAATCTGAATTTAACACAGGCCCTTGCTTGGCTGCCTCTGGTATGTGCGGCCTTCTAAAGTATTTCTGGAGAACTGTTTCAAAGGGTCCAGGGACTTGATCCAACATTTTCCTTGCTGCTTTAGCTAAATACTGGTCTTGAATCCCAAAATCAGCATCTATAGTGTTATGTGATGCTTTCGGACAGTCTGAAAAATCATGACCTGTGTCTTGACATAAAGAACATTTAGGACTGTTGTCACAATGAAGCCAGAATGCCCTGGTTCCCCACAATAAAAGCACAAAAGAACTATGCAAGATGTACTAATATGTCTAGCTGAACCACATCTATAACATCTCCGTGGTTGGCCTGGATAGAAAATAAAACCTTTGTCTCTACCAATAAAAAGACAGTTTGGTAAATGTTTAAAATCTGCCCCTTCTTCAAAAAGTTTTACTTTAACCCTCCAACCACCATTCCAGAAACCCTCAGAGTCTAATATTGGATCTGGTGCTCCTAATATTTCACAGTGTTGTTCTAGCCAAAACATAACATCCACAATATTCACTCCCTTCACTATGAAAAGAACAGTAATTAATTGAAAAGCTTGTTTCGAAGAGGAGTGACTTGAAAAGGAGTCCAAAGAGGGTCGCTTCAATTATGTATATTTTGTCCAAAATTTTCTAAAAGTGCTGCTGAACGAAAACTAATATCAAAAGTATGCCCCAGAAATGTGTATAAAAGCATGAATGTCTGAAGGGGCAAACCCAAAGATTGTTTAATCAAAACCTGTCCCACATAGTGCCTATCAGGTGATTTCTGCAACCCAGTCAAATATCTTAATCAAATTGCATTCCTTCTTTGCCAAATCTAGTTGCTTCCTTTATAGGCCTAAAGCTAGATTGTTTGGGCCCTGAAGAGACCTCCCTGGTCCCAGGAGAGACCGCCTCATTTTCCTGAACCTCCCTCCTGTCCTTCTTCCATAACCTCAGTTTGGACGTTAATCTGTTCCGGCCATATTTTGATTTGAAATGTGCATCTTGCCTGAAACGCCATCCAACTGTTTATCTTGCACTTCTCTCCGTATTCCTGGAGATGCTGGTGCTTGCTCACAGTTGTGAGATAATGATATTGGAAATGCTGGTCTGTGTCCACTGACTTACCGGCTTCGTGCCACCTGCAACCCGGCCTGGAGTCACCGCAATCCATTCACCTGTAGGCCAGACCAACCTGTTTTTCTAACGCTCCGTCAGGTGACCAATTGGTATTCTCAGTTTCCTGAGCGACCAACTGCTTCTCCATCTCCCTCTCTTGTTTGTTTTCTGAATCAACATCCAGCGAATACTTTTGCAGTAGGTGAAACTGACAAACCCTGAAGGAACTTCTTGAATCCGTTTCTCTTTCCTTGTTCTTCTTGACCCACGGTTTCTTTTTCCAACAATAATTCTACTGATTTTAACTCCGTCTGTAAATGTCTTTTTCTTGTAGAGACAATCTAGATGCTGGATTAGAAATCCCATGTTTTATACACTGTGTAGAATCTTTCACCACATTCGCGAAAGCAAGATGTTGCTTTTTGGTGTCTCCAGTGCCTAGCGCTTGCAGCACAACTCCTTCCTCCTCCATGTTTCACAACACACTGAACTCCTCCACCACTGCCGAGCAGCAACGCCACCCCTCCTGAGAGTAGGGAATTTCCGTGTCCTGGCCAAATTTCACTCATTCACTACAAATACCACCAACAGCTTAATCTGGTTCAAGGTCAGTTGGCATTCATCTGTATCCCCTCCAGGTCGTGCCTGAAAATAGGCAGGATTTGCCTAGTGCACTTACCGGTCAACAAAACTAAAAAATAAATAAATAAATAAATGTGAGCTTGTGCGCCGTGTGAATGCCTCATGTAAGGTGATTTTTTACTCACAGAATGGCAACCAATATATGGGGCATACATCATAGAGAACAATACACTGCATAAAACATCAAACACCAATCCATGATAGATGCTGTATTTAAATATAATAATATAGATATAAATGTTTGTCAAGCATAGTTATAATTGATTGAACGTTAACACACAAATGTATGCTTTGAATAATGAGGGAACTGATGAATGAAATCAATTTCTGGTCAATTGTTGTTAGCTGAATGATTAAAATGATACTGGTTTGAGTAACTGATGCCCAGCTGTATGAGGTCTAATAGCTAACAGACAAATAATGATTGTTTTCAATGATGAGGAACTTGTCATAGTAAATACTGATTGGTTGGGATATTTATGGGAACTGTTTACAGACCTGGTGTTTAGAAATAAGAGGAGCACAGCTGGTATATATGTGAGTTACAATCTTTAAGTGTCTGCTTTGTTGTTTTTCATTGTATAGATAAAACAAAAAAGAAAAATATATACAGAAGCTTAAATGTATTAGTGAGTTGGCTGGCTCACTACTGAGAAAGTGAGTCTATTTATGATCCTTCAATGAAATTTGACCATATACATTTTTTTAAAAGAATGGTTGGATGACTAAAAATACATTGTTTATTGTTATATTGTAGGATTATAGGCATTCTCCTGAATAAGCATATACATATGGAAAACATTGAGACTGTGGCCTCTTAAAATATTCATCAATAAAATAAATGACAGCACAACTGAAATATTGGTTTTGCCTACTCTATCTTCATGCCCTCTACAGCTAGAGGATGAACTTCGTTTTGACGTTGTACACAAAGGGTGCAGCTGAACAACAATTATTGGTCCTTTCCCAAAGAAACATGGTGTGCTCATGCACACTGAACTAGGCAAGAGGTCCCAAAAGGGCATGTTGAAAATTTGAGGAATAAATTCAAAACATGACTACGTTATGAGCATGAGTTACACAATTTCTACCCATGCTCATAACTTCATCAATGTTTCTATTTTCATTCCAGATTTTCAACATTGCCATTTTTCACACCTCCTCATGAACAGTATAGATGTAATTTTTCACATCCTGCCCCAAATGTATTTTTGCACCTGTTGCACTAAATGGCAAATTGCTGTGGAAAATCACCTTCGGACTGAGTAACAAACTGATAGTGCCACTGTTCTTGAGGTGGGGTCCCAAAAGCCCATGTTGAACATTTGGAGTGAAATACAAACAAATTCACAGGGCATTAGGGTTTCCAACCATAACGCCCCACCCTGTACAGACAAGGATCAGGGGTGTGGCAGGGTTATCATCCATAATGCTTACCCATTTCCACCCCACCCCAACCCCTGCAGTTGCTGACCAGCACTGAGGTGTGCCTTAGGGTCTTGGCCCTAACATTCACCCCATTCTCCTATACTGCACCCATTTCAGCTTATTTCCTTACGGAATGGGTGAGCATAAGGGTCAAAAGACCCCAAGGGACACCGTAACACCTGTCAGTGTCTGCAGGATGGGGTGAGGTGGAATGGCATGGGCATTATGGCCGATGACCCAAAGACACACCGCAATGCCTGTCTGTCTCTGCAGGGTAGGGGTGGGGTCAGCGTTAGCTCAGTACTTCACTGCCTATCCTATTATGCATCTCTCAAACTCCTGCAATACCAATGCCAATACCAGCAAGCAAGCATTCGGCACTGACAAATGCTTGTTAAAATTGTATTCACTACTTTACCGCTGCATGTTTTACAGAGCAGCAATGATGCAGCACAGTCTCTATGATGATTGTGGCTAACTTTGAAACTGATGGAAACTCATAAAAATTGATGAATAAATCATGATGTGAGTGTTGCCACATGCTGATCTTGAAGTTACTGATTTTTAAGCCTTGTTTGATTAGTGAGTTGGTCACCCAATGTAGTGCTCTCGTCGTTACATGCAGATTGTAAGTGGAAAGCTGCATGGCCACAAGAAAGCTCTCTGAGGACTTTACAGACCTGTGCAGTTACCAGTCAACTAATGCATGGTTCTGGACAGCGACTGACCAGTCAGGATGCCAGATTGTCCCTGCCCATTTTATAATAACTTTATAGTTACTTGCCTCCCTTTGCTACCAGGGTGCAGCAAGTTTCAGTCTCTAGACCTTGTTGCAACATTGAATTCTTCCCACAGGCTCTTTCCTGGCTTTTTGGACAAACGTTTAAGTACAGTAAGACTAATCTTTAAAAGTCTTTTTCTGTTTTAGTTTAACTTTATCTGAGTCACCTTTTAGTAGTCTTAAACTGATTTTTCCATTTAAGTGAATTCTCATCACCAAATCACTCAACCTCTTACATACAAACATACAAAACGGCAGCAGATACAGGCCAAGCAGTGTATCATGTCTGCTCGATTAGTGCAGCTCACAGTTTAGACTACTGTTGCTATCTCCTCCACCCCACCCTGTGGCCATCTATCATCATCATTTCCTGGCTGCTTTCCTCCCTACTCAGATTCTCCCTACTTGCACCATGCCCTGACCCTATCCCATCCCCTTTTAAGATCCTCACTGACTTTTGAGATATCATTTCAGGCAACATGTTCTAACCTGCAACCACTCTTTCCATGAAGTAATGCCTCCTTATTTCCCTCTTGAACCTACCCATTCTAACCTCAGACTATACCCCTAGTCATCCTCTCCCCTTTAATCGAAACATGACCTCAGTACTAACCTTGTTCATGCCTCTTTAAGTACTTTAAGGTCTCAATCATATCCTTCTTTTCTCTCTTCCAAGGGTACATGTTGAGCTCCACTTAATCAGTCCTTCTTAAGGTTTCTCCCCTTTCTCTGATCATCTTTGTCGCCTGCTGGACCCCTAGAAGCTTGATGTCCTTAAGTAGGGCTCCAGAACTGCAACACAGTACTCCAAACTGAGGCCTCACCAGTGATCTGAATACAGCAGCAGGATGACTTCCTCCCCCTAGAGGTGATTCCCCTAGCAATGCTCCCCAGCACTGTATTGGTCTTGGCCGCTTTCCTACATTGAGATGAGGGGTTCATACTATTTTCTCCACTGAGACTGATAATCAGTACCCTTCCCAAATGGTATTGTGTGCCAGGGCTCCTGGCTCTGAAGTGCATGAACTTGTACTTCTAGCATTGAATCCCAGCTGCCAAGTGTTTGACCAATGCTCAAGTGTTACCAAATCCTCCTGGAGTCCCTTCCCACTCCCCACACCATCCACTACTGCTTCTATCTTAGTGTCATCAACAAATAGGCTGAAGTTACTCTTAATCCCTTCTGCTATATCACCTATGAAGACATTAAACAGCACTGGCCCCAGCACCAAGCCCTGCAGGACCCTACTGGTGACAGTTCTGGGAATTGAGAGTAGCCCCCACACACACAACCATCCTCTGATGTCTGTTCCTCAGCCAGTTTTCAACTCACGTAACCAGTTTCTCCCAGCTCCCAGGTTCCTCAATTTACTAGTCAGTCTCCCATGGGGCACCGAGTCAAAGGCCTTGCTGAAGTCCAGATACAGTATATCAACTGCCCAACCACCATTGAGTGCTTTTTGTTACCCAGTCGAAAAAGTCAATCAGGTTTTATTTTTTCATCATTTTGTGTCTAGGCTATCATCCTCTACCTATTTGAGCAAACAGGTTAATGTGCAAAACAGAGGCCCCAAGTCCTGAAGATTCCAGGCTCTCCTTCCCCTCAGCTTTGATAGGCTGTTACATACAGCACAAGTTTGCACATGTGAGGTTTATGCAAATGCTGGGAAACTGGCATGCCTCTCCAATCCCTCATAAATGGAAAGGGTATGTGCATGACAGTCCCTGAGTGCCTGAGCTAAGTTACAAAGTTCAGAGAAATGCAGAGATCCTGGTCCAAAGAAAGAGAAGAGAAATGAACAAGAGAGCCTGTGGCTCTCCCCCCCACCCTCAAGGGGCAAGTGGTGTTTTTTAAGCCAGAGGCAGCATGGAAAGTGTACAGAGGATGAAAAGATATGAATAATGGGAAAAGAGGAAGAGGACTGACAACATAAAAAGTAAAATAAAGAGAGAGAAAGAGAAGACATTACAGAGACTCAGCATAAGGGCTTGAGCTTGGAGGAAAATAGAGGAAAGAGAGATAAAGAAAAACTGAGAATCTGAAGGCTCCATGGTCTCACTAGAGAGAGAGAGAGAGAGAGAACTGCAGGTGGCGAGGTGGTGGGTTTTCATCAAGGGAGTCGCCAGTTCATGAGAACCTCCTCCCAGATTTTGTGGTGGAGAAGGAGAAGTAGTGTAGGCCATGAGGCTGAGCCACAAGAGAGTCGAGAAGTCCTTCACTCATCCTGTCAATGATATATACTCCAGGAGAAAGCCACACATGAGTGCTGAGCATGGCCTGCTAGGTATGTGTCTGTGGAGGCTCAAGATAGTTCATCCCACAGTGACTTGGCGCTAAGAGTAGGTTGTAAGAAAGTCTGAGGAGAGTTACCCCATTAATAAAGTCCTCCCAGGAGAAGGTACTGTAACAGCAACCCCTAATGTAGTAAGAGAAGGTGGTGGCCATAAGATTACTTGGCCAGGCCCCTTTCTGGGTGGATGCCCTGTGTTATGTATAATGGGTGATGCGGATTAGTACTGAGGGTCTATAGGGAGGTATCCCCAGAGTAAAGTGTCCTATGCAACAGAAACATCAAGGACAACAATAATGTAAAGTGATCCCACAGCCTGGGACCTTAGTGTTATGTGTGCCCTGTATGTTTTGTAATGACCTTTAGTTTTGAGCCTCTGTCTTGTGTGTATACAGTTAATAAACTAACCTCATGCTTGACTCTACTTCCCAAGTGGAGAATGGCATTTGCAAAAGTGTAAACAGTTATCTCAGCAGCAAGTCATTCAGTCTGCAGTGGCCATTTTGAATGAGGATGAGCACAGAAAGTTTGAATTTGTATATGAGTTCCAGGAAGGAATGCTAAAGGACTTCTTGTTCTCCCTGATGCCCAGACAATTCAGAACCCTGGATAGCTCCAAGTAATGACCTTGTGAGGTGGGGCATATAAGTATCCAGCATTAATGATACTGACTACAACCATTGACTTTTCAGATTTTATCAAACTCTTAAAATGAACCACTAAACAGTCATCTATTAGCTTAGGAAAAGACTGCACTGTTATTTTTTTAGTTTAATTTGTTCTCTAGTTGTGTGTTCCCACTAGCCTTCTTGTATTGAATAGCTCCACAAAATCACCTCCTTATAAGGGATCTTTTTTCTCACAGGCATCTCATAATAGTTATCCTACATGGATATTTCTGACTGGAAGTGGTCATTATGAATTTTTGAATACCCTGGAAGTATTTGAAATACTTCCATGTACCTGGTTGGCTGACACCACATTCTGCCAAAATGTTATTTCAGTACATAATCACAAACTGAAAGTAGATAATGCCATCAGTCAACAAAATCAAATGGATCTATTTCATAATTGCAGTAATATTTCCAAGGTATTATCTTGAGATATCATCCCCTTTCAGACCTATGGCCTTGTGTCTCACAACACGATGAGGTAGGATGATATCCCATGATATGACGCACCTTATCATGTATTATTACTTAAATAGAGCTCATAAGAACAGAAGCTGACATAAGTGTAACATTTCTATAAGAGTCCTTATGTATCACTCATAAAGCATCAAAACTTAGTTTTTTAGGGTGATGACTTTAAAACAATAATTTATTGTTTTTGCCTTTTCCTTGAGCTTTTAGCAGCAGTCAAAAACTTATGGAACAAGCATTTGTCAATGCTGAATGTTTGCTAGCAGTGTAATAGGGCTTTAAAGAGAACCTAAACAATATATAATTTAAATCAACTATTTCTGGGGCCAGATATTCAAAAGTTTTCCAGGTAGAAAGCTAGTTGCATGCTCAAACTGGCTGTTCATGGAATTCCATATTCAGAAGTCCAGTTAGCATGAGCAAACAGTTTGTGCCCAGGCAATATTCAGAGGGGCACACAATGCAAATTGGTCAGAGCACTGAATATCGGTGCAGCCTAATATTCAGAGTATTTGCTTCATGCAGGGTGTTTTGCATGGTCCCTTGCACAGCACAAATACCACTGATTCAGACCCTGACCTACTCCCACACAACCCTAATGACTGGCAGAAGAAGTGTGGCATCCCCTCGACTGCAACACAGTTGTTCCAGGTGTCAAGTGCCCCCCCCACCAATCACTGGCCTGATGTAACAAATCTTCCTTCGTGTCCAGTGGCCTCCCCAGACCCACACCCATGCCTGATGTATAGTTCATTATTCGCTGGTGTCCAGTGGTCCCCATCCCAATCTCCTGTATTATAAAATAACACCATTCACTGGTGTCCAGTGTTCTCCATCCTGATCTCAAGTAAAATAAATTGCAACCATTCCCTGTTGTCTAGTGGATCCCTCCTATTCCCAATCCCTGTAGAATAAATTGCAACCATTCCCTGTTGTCTAGCAGCCCCCTTCCCTATCCCAGATCCCCTGTAGAATAAAATGTAACTATTCTCTGGTGCCTAGAGAACCCTCCCTCCCTCTTATCCCTGATCCTCTATAGAATACACTGCATCTATTCCTGGTGTCTAGTGGACCCCTTCTCATCCCCAATCCCCTGTAGAATACATTGTAACCATTCCCTAGTGTCTAGCAGCTCCTCCCTATCCCTGATCCCTGTAGAATAAATTGCAAACATTCCCTCGTGTCTAGCTGGACCCCCTCCTTATCCCTGTTCCCCTGTAGAATACCTTGCATCTATTCCTGGTGTCTAGTGGATCCCCTCCCTATCTCCAATCCCTATAAAATAAATTGCAACCATTCCCTGGTGTCTAGTGGCCCCTCCTATCCCAGATCTCTGTAGAATAAATTGCAACCATTCCCTGGTGTCTAGCAGACCTCCCTCCTCTATCCCTGATCCTCTCAGAACTAAAGTACACCCATTCTCTGGTGTCTAGCAGACCCCCAACCTTGGCAGGCAGTGCCCTGTAACCCGCTCCCCATCTCAATCCAGAGGCAGTGACTGACACAGCCCTCCGCTTCTACATCCCAGCTGGTCACTGGCCTGAGCTGTCAATGAGCATGTACTGTAACATCTGATTATACATTATGTGCTCATTGACAGTTCAGTCAGAGACCAGCTGTAGTGTGAGAGCGGAGGCTGTGCCAGTCATTGGCTTGAGTCAGATGTGGGGAGTGAGGTAGTGAGGCACTACCTGCTGGGGTGGGGGTGGGTTCTACTAGACACAACAGAATGGGTGCACTTTAGTTTACAGAGGATTAGGGATATGGAGGGGTCCACTACAGACCAGGGAATGGTTGCAATTTATTTCACAAAGGATTGGGATGGGGAACACTGACACCATAGAATAATGAATTATACATTGGCGTGGGCACGGGTGGGTGAGGAACCACTGGACAATTGGTGGAAATAAGGAATTAAGCATTGTGCATGGGTGCAGGTGAGGGAGGGATCTCTGAACACCAGCTTAACAATGAATTTAAGCATTGCGGCGGTGAGTGGGGGAGGGACCACTGGACACCAGGGTAAGATTTATTTGTTACATTGGGCTGGTGATTGGCTGGGGGTGGACTACTAGCACCAGGAATGAGTGTTTAAACATCCAGACAGCAGTTGGTGTGTGTGGGTGGGGGCATTGGTACCAGGAGAAGAGATTTTGTTAAGCATCAGACCAGCAATAGGGGGGGTGATGAGGGGGCACTAGCATCAGGAATAGCTCTCTCTTGACTGGGCAAGTGGGGGGCACCATGCTAAATTGCCGAGGCTACCCATGCAGATGAGCCTGATTGGAATGCAATGATCCCTTAGTGCCTTGCATGCCCAAGGGCTCATTTACATGGGTCTATTTGAATAGCGATAATTTAGCCCAGGCACAAGCCATTGTGGCACTCTGTTTCGGGAGCCATGTCTGCTCAGTGCAGTGGCTTAGTGCTACGAACTGACATGGCCATTCAGTCGAATAGTGCTGGTGCACTATTCCACTGAATATACTGCATAGCAGTTTATATTCCACGCCTATATTTAGCTCTCCAAGCACACCCACATCTTCACTTCTTATTTTCACTGGTGGAAGACTAGTGCTTCTATACACAGTGATCTACCTAATATTCACTGTCTTTTATTTCCACTCTAATATGGAACCAGAATATAGTGAAAATAAAAGACAGTGAATATTCTTTTATAGCATCTCGTTGTCTCGAGTTACTACAAGATGGATTGCACATTTTGTGCTCTGCTTTGTATATTTTTGAATATTGGGCCCCGATGTTTTGTGTTCATTATTGACATACTGTTAACAAAACTGATGCAGCAGTTTAGTTACACAAAATAGGAAAACAGAACGGTCCAGGTTTTTCACTGTGCTAGTGTGAGGACCATTCTGCAACTTCAGTTACAATAGTCTCTTGTCTGCTTTCCTTGCCAGTTTCAATTTTGAGGGTGGTAACAACTGAAAGCAATTTATTGTGGATTTGTTTAGCACCAAATTCTTTTTATCTGTAATTCAAACATTTGTTTGCACAATCAATTTTACATATTATAATTAACCAGTTATCTACTGTCTGGCTGAGATATAACATTTCCCTTTCTACAACATGCTGTTTTTAACTTTTGGTTTCCAACATTTTGCACAAAAATACCACATAATTATTACTTATGTGGACTAGGTTATATATAGCAGATTAATGGCATGCTGTCAGTAACAGTATACGTTGCCCATCAAGGTACTGTAATTGTGTTCAGTAGTGCTGTCACTTTAACTGAAAAGGACATACTCTCAGTGACAACATGGAGAATGTAAACATTGAACATAGTGTAGTGAAGCGAGCTGGCAAGTCTAGATTTAAAATATCTGGACTGCTCTGTTTTTCTTACGTAGTGTGTGACCAAGCTGCACCTAAACCATCAAAATGCTTGCATGACAAAAGTGAATTCCTTCCCCATGCTTATTACAGTCACATAATCCTGTTTCAAAACTGGAGGACACAGTGCAGAGTTTCAACCCTTTACTTCAAGAGTCATCCAATAGATGGGCACATCACAATAACAATGCCACTGTGTTGAACAGTTTGTTGTCTCTGTGCTTTTGAACTTGGGCATGGTCAGTGTTGGACTTTACTTGATTTTGTTATAAGGGGCAAGGTGGCGGGGAGAATGTTTCCTTTTGTGTATAGTCTCCATAGGAAGAAAAGCTATAGGAGTGAGTGGGGAGACTGGCATAAAAATTAGGGGTGTGCCAGTAACAAATATTACATTTCAAATATTACAAATAATACAGTGTTCGGTATTTGAAACCTAATGCGAATAAGCGCACTATTGAGACGGTATTCAGGTCAGCTTGTCCCTGGATTTTAACATCTCTCAGGACTTGTTAGCCAGTCACTGAGCATTTGCTAAAGTCAGATCATGTGACTGCCACATTGCAGTAGACAAAGACATGGTGGAGAGCTCTAAGAGGGCGAGATTAAGCACTAGCAAATTACATTTACATCACAAAACCTTTGCTTTTTAGGGCTGTGGAGCCTGCAGTCCTTTATGAACACAGAGTGAGGACTTGCATTTTTATCTTAATTAAAAAACAGATTCTGTCTCGCTATCACAACCCCACCCGCCTCTCTGGTGCCCGTGCTCTTTAGTGCAGCTCCTCCCCCACCAAGCTCTCAAAACCCTCCTGCTACCACCCACTTTGCACTGTACCTGCACTGTACTGCCCCACCCCACCAGAGTGCTGTTTGCAAATTACAGTTTGGTCAGTATCATGTAGAAGAGGGCAGGCTGTGTGGTCTGGTGTTGTGACTGAGTGACATACTGCAAAGAGCACTGTATCTCAGTTTTGATAGTAAAACAGTGCTGTCATCTGATGTCAGACTCCTCTAATGTATTACTAATGCAGAGCACACTCAATCTCCTTTCTTCCATTGCCCACGGTGCTGTTTTTGCTATTCATGTTGGACTCCCCGATGTAGTTTAGTTTAATGCAGAGCACACTCAGCTCCTTTTCTTCCATTGCCTGTGCTGTTTCTTTTGCTATTCATGTCGGACTCTAATCGTATTATTAATGCTGAGCAACTCAATTCTCTTTCTTCCATTGCCTGTTGTGCTGCTTTTCTATTCCATGTCTGACCCCTGATGTATTATTACTGCAGAGCACACTCAGTTCTTTTTTCCATTGCCCGTGGTGCTGTTTTTGCTATTCATGCTTGGACTCCTCGATGTATTATTAATGTTGAGCACACTCAGTCCTTTTTCTTCCACGTTCGGTGCTGTTTTTGCTATTCATGCCTGACTCCGTGTGCTATTTACATCGCTGTGCACACTCAGTCCCTTTCTTCCATTGCCTGCGGTGCTGTTTTTGCTATTCATGTTGGACCTCCGATGTATATTAATGCAGAGCACACTCGTGTTCTTTCTTCCACGTTGCTCAAGAGTGCTGTTTTTTGCTAGTGTCACAACGTTGTTGTTGTTGTTTATTGTTCTGCTGCACAGTAGCATGCTCTGAGGTGTAGACATCACAACGGTGATGTGCACAATGCACATTTCAGCACTGTTTAGTGTCTTGCCATGGCAGGCTATTCTGGAGCAGCAGTGACTTCTGCATTAACATACTCCTCAGTGCTGTCTTTAAACTGTTACATAAAATGAAAAAAACTATAGTCAGGGTGTGACCTTGGGGAAAACAATTCAATTATCTTTAACTTATTATAGTGTGCAGCAGCGAGTTGTTACTGAACCATCATTCCTTTCAGCACTGGAACAACTTAGCTGCCTGCCTGTTGCAACACACTTTACAAGGCATCAAAGCATACCTAAAATTAAAGTAACTTTGTTGTAAGTTGAGTTTGGGTTGGGTGAGGATACACTGCACAAAGTACTGCAAAATCTCCCTTCAGGACTGGTCTCTCTCTGCTTTCTTACTTCTCTTACTCTCTCTCTCTCTCTCTCTTTCTGTTACCTCTTTCTCTTCTCTCTCTCTTATTCTGTCTCTCACTCTTCTCTCTCTCTCTCTCACCTCTTCTCTCTCTCTTACTCTCTCTTACTCTCTTTCTCACTCTCTCTACTCTCTCTCTCACCTCTCTTACTGTCTCTCCTCTCTTCTTCTCTCTTCCTCTTTCTCTTGCTTCTCTCTCTCTTCTCTCCTCTCTCTCCTCTTCTCTCTTCTCTCTCTCTCTCACTCTACTCTCTCACTCTTCTCTTACCTCTTCTTACTGTCTCTCTCTGCTCTTTCTCTCTCTCTTCCTCTCTCTCTCTCTCTCTTCCTCTCTTTCTCTCTCTTCTCTCTTCTCTCTCTCTCTCTCTCTCTCTTACTCACTTTCTCTGTCTCTCTCTCCCTTCCTCCAAAACATCAGCCACTCAGATTAGCCTGTTCAGACACTTTTTTACAAGTAAATAAAAGAATAAAAATGGAAATTTCTACTGGAACCTAAAAGTGTTTGTGAATTGATCACATTCTTCTGTTGTTACTAAATAAAACTTTATATGGGGCATGAGAGGATCATCTGGTTTTGAAACAAATAAAATGACTATATCCACAGATTAAAACTCTCATGAAAGTGCTCAATTACACAGACACTACTTAGTGTGCAACAGTCTGCAGCTCAATTGTCTATTATATATAATAATTGTGGTCTTATCTGTTTGTGAAGGTTGGTGTTCTCTGCACTTTGAGATTGCATGGACGCCTTTTAATTTAGGGTTGCCACCCCTTTAACCCTGTTAGTCTCTATATCGTTTAAAAGTCCCTTTTCTGTACTTTTATAAGCTTGGGGAGTATAATGTTTAATTACATGGACATTTTAATATATAGATATGGATCATGTAATGTCAGAGAAACTATTGAAATTTGACTCTTCCAGAGCTTGCCAAGGCACTGGGTTTGTACCTAGAGGTAATATGGTTTCCCAGATTTCATTGTCATCTCTGGTTAAACAAAGTATTATCTTTCTTGGGTCATCTGGAAAAATAAACTCTGATTCTGTCCACCTCACTGACTCTGCAACAACTGGGATAAAGATCAGATTGTTAAAGGTATTATTGCCTAAGAGCAGTCTATGCAAGTAGAACCACACATGTTGTAGACACTTGAAACTGTATTTTACTTTTTTTTGAATACATAGCATTAAAGCATAGTGTATGTTAGAAACTTCTGGTGATCTGCTGCAATATTTGAAAAGTGTGCTAGATCATCGGGAAGCATATTAATATTTACTTGTATGATTTTTCAGTGTGTCCTAAGGGGCTAGTTTTTGTAAGTTGATGGGAGTCTCTCCCTATAAAAGGAACTTTGTTACCTTGATGGTAGCTTGTATGGGGTGTAAGTAACTAATTAAACAAATGCAGTTTAAAAGAGCTCTCTACTGACTTCAAGTAGGAAATAAGGCAACCTGCCTGCCTTGATTACTGTCTGTTAAAAGAAGGCTGTCATAAACTCTTGTGCCAATCACTAGACTGCAGAAACATCTTATCACAACCTTTATTTTTTTTAATTTTGCAGCTTATATATGGTATGCAATTGTAATCCTTTCTTGCCTTGATGGAGGTTGCTAGTGCTGTCCTGGAAGTGCTATTTCTGACAGTGCTGCTGCACCGAAGCCTGAGCTTGACCCTTGTGGGCTAGTTGGTGAGCTTGGTTATCTTTCTGTTTGTGTGTGGAATCACCACCTCATGACGATCGGGTATGTTTTCTACAAAGTAAAAGAAATGATGTGCCTGGTAGTATTCTCTGAGCTCTCCACTTTAGAAACAAACCCCATCAAAATGGAGCAGTCTAACCTATTTAATTCTGTTAATGAAATTGCAGTTCTGTTCGACATGAGTGGTATGCCTCTTTCAATGTCTTTTATAAGGCATTGCAGAGGGACTGAAGGAAAAGTATGTCTCTGCAGATGACACAAAGATCTGCAACAGAGTTGATGCACAAGGTGGGGTGGAAAGGATGAGAAGGACTTCGCAAGTTAGAGGAATGGTCAAATGTATGGCAGCTTAGATTTAATGCTGAGAAGTGCAGGTAATGCACCTGGGAAACAAAACCCAGGGAAGAGTACACAATGGGGGTGGATACTAGCAACAACAAAATGGAAAGAGACCTGGGGTGAGTCATATCTCAGATGACCCAAAGGTGGGCAAGCAATGGGAGAGGGCAGCAAGGAGGGTTGGGGAAATACTGGGATGCATAGGGAGAGGCATCACCAGTAGAAAACAAGAGTTATTATTCCCTCTGTACAGACAAGCTGGTGAGACCACATCTGAGTACTGCGGCAGTTCTGAGACCCAATCTCGCAAAGACATAGACAGGATGGAAGCTGTCCAGAGGAGGGCAATTCAAAATGGTGCAGGGTCTGCACCGAAGACATATAGAAAAGAGACTTAAGGAGCTTAATATGTATAGCCCTCGAGGAAGGAGGGAGAGGGGGGGACATGATGAAACTGGCGAATCTCAAAGGAATCAACAAAGTCCAAGAGGGTAGCATCTTTCAAAAAAAAAGAGGTGCAAGAACAAGGGGCACAATTTGAAGATAGAAGGGGGGGGGCTCAGAGGTAATTTAAGGAAGTATTTTTCACAGAGAGGGTTGTGGATGTGTGGAACGGCCTTCCAGAGGAGTTGTGGAGTCAAAACAGTGGTGGAATTCAAGCATGCATGGGACAGTCATAAAAGGCAATTCTAGGGGTGGGGTGGGAAGAAGTAGGCTGCTGGTTAACTAGGATCTGCAGCTTATCCATCAGGTAGGGAATGGGCAGACTGAATGGGCCAAGTGGTCCTTTATCTGTGGTCAAATTCTATATTTTATGTTTCTATGTATATGCTACCGCGCTGGCTGAACTCAGAGCTGCAAATTTCATTGACAGAATTAAATAGGTTAGACTGCTTTGTTTTCGATGGGGTTTGTTTCTAAAGGTAGAAGTTCACAGAATACTACAGGCATGTTTCTTTTTACTTTGTAGAACATGCCCGATCATTCTAAGTGGTGTTCCACACACAACAGGAAGATAAGGGAATTTAATTTGGATGCAGGTTCTGCGTTGTTGCCGCTTACACTTCAGGACATGGCTCCTCTCACTCTGGTACATAAAATGCACATTTTAAGTGAAAGACATGCACTACAACAGATATGAAACTCTCTCACTGCAAGTTGCCAGGTGAGTAGTGGCTGGCAGGAAAATAGGGTTTATGACAGCCTTCCTTTAAAGGGATTGGGGTGGCAACTCAGCTAAATGTGGATTAAGATGTAGATTGTGATGCAGACAACAATGTCTGTTCACACATACTATGCCCGATTCCTTAACCATTTTGCTCTGGCAATTTTAGACCCCAGCAAGTGCAGACAGATGACAAATACGTTATTCATGGTTTCATCTCGAGCACTTCACATATTGAAGACTAAATTTTCAGCAACATTTCTCTCTTTTTATTTATATTTAGTAATTTATGCATTTATTTTAATTTTAAATATGCTGTATAGGAGTTGCTAAATCTTTCTTCTGTTGGTGTTCAATGAAAACCCAACCTTTGATTTGTATAAATCATGGAGTGTTCCTTTCACATTTCAGACCTCTTTGCCTGCCATTAAACAAGCTGCTTTGCTCACTCTGCAAAATGTATTTTCCATGGGAAAAAGCAAATACAGCTTTGGTGAAGATGCAATGAAATATTGTCCTGCATCCCTGGACTCAGCTCTGGATTAATATGTTCCCTCCTGGCATCAACCATGAGATTTTCCATCCAGTATAAATTCTCTCACCCTTCCTATTTTATTTATTTTTTTCTTACTGCATGCAAATCCAACTGCAGTTCATCTCAGAGCTTCTGTGGTCTCAGGCTCCTTCCTTCCCTTCTGGATTAACTTTTACTGGACAGGCTACTTTTTGTTCTCATTTATTAGAAACTGGAGATGACAGAGTCTTCTCCAGTGGATTAAGTGACGAAGTACCTCTGATCCACAAAACTGTTGGCCTACAATCTCAGTTTCTGGGAACAAAACAACACAAAACAAAACTGGAAAGGTAACAGATTTCCAAATCTCCTCAAAGCATCTTTCTTTTCAATAATCCAGTAAGGACAGGCTAACTTTAACAGAGTTAATATACAAACTTTCATAAAACACAAAAAAATTATCTCTGATATTTGTTTAAGCGGCATCGTAAGATGGAGCATTTTCCTGGGAACAATGGCTTACTGTCTCAGTGCTTAAATGATGGAAAAGTTGCAGCACAAGCAAAACACATGGAAGTGTGATTTTGTCAGTGGCTAAGGGTTTTCATAGCATGGTCTGGTAGCTGAACACATCTCACTCCCAATGAAAATGCAGCTTCAAGTTATTTATTTTCTGCATTTATCAAACTTTTGTTTTGAGAATTACTGGATGATTTACATTTAAAGACAACACAATGGGTTGTTATTATATCTTAAATAAACTCATCCATACACATTTATATCTAGTTAGGTCTCAAGATTAACTGTTTGGTAGGTCATACTATGATTCATCTATTTATTCACTTTTGACACCACTACAGGTCTTACAAAATTTCATAGACAAACCCACTCAGAAGTCATAATCTAGTGTTTCTTAAAGGAACTGTTCTGAATCCCAAGTCATTTTCCTGGGAACCCAGTGCTGATACTGGTTTAGGCAGCAGTCTCAGCTATGGTAACTGGGATACCAGTGTCGGCCTGGGATACCGACACCAGTATGTGTGGGAACCTGGTACTGGTATTGGGCTTGGCTTAGCTTGTACAGAAGGCCCTGTGATTGAACCCCTGTGATTTGAACCTCAGTACTGGCAGAGATCCTGACCTGGCCCCATTAGGGGCAGCCCTCTCAGCCTGGAACCCACTGATAGTTAGCAGAAACCCAACCACAATTGTTGTGATTCTTGTGTTATTTGCTGTCATTTTTGATGGGCACAACAGACAAGAGATGAGGTGAGAGGGGCCACATATATTTTGTCTACTGGATTAGGGCTAGTTTACTCTCGAGTTGGTATCATGATTACTGTCTGTTGTGCTATTTTCTGCTATCAGTGTTGTAGAAGCCCTTTGTGTGGGAGCACTATTGATAATTACCAGCAAGAGTGTAAAATGAGATGGGGGCACATATTCAACTAGATAATCCTTGAAGAAAGGCTACTTACATTTGATATTGGCTGAGAGAATGCTCACCGTCGATAGATTTAACATTGAATTAAAGACATATTTATTTGATCTAGCCTTCCCTAGTTATGGATGATATGATGTTCTGTTTTAAATGCTTATTTAACCTTATTTCCATTTGATGTATCTGTTTTATGTTCAGCACCTTGGCTTTGAAAGGCGCTATAAAAATAAAGCTGATTTGATTTGATTTGATATTGGTATTACTCTGGCTGTGAGCCATTGTAGCCTTAATGTGGGTAAAGCAAATAATAGATCTAATATTATTTCATTCACATGAAACAAAATCTGTTTGCTTTGTACTGCTCATTTCTCACTGTGAGACAGTTGTAACATGTTATGGAGAGGAGTAGACTCAATCAGTCAAGCAAGCAAGCAATCAGTCTTTATTGCCTAAGTGTACACCTCCTTATATTTTCCTAATAATGTGTATGCACTTCCTTTAGAACAGAAACTAAACAAATCTTACTACTTACAAATCACTGTGTTGTTTCACCATACCTCCTTAACAATTCCACACAACTTCACTAACTTCATTATGCAGCCTTGGTGGATCTGACCAGAATATGTTGTTAGTGTACTGTGTTTCTAATTAGTGCTTGGTACTAGTGAGATTGTTGTCCCTGAGAAATAATCTGACCTAGTGATTTATTTGCCAAGAACTGTGTAGAGAGACTTTGCAGTTTCACTGCCTTGATTTCACAGGCCTCTGTGCTGTGCTCTGTGGAGGTGAAGGAGTGTACTGTGTTTCTTAGTGCCTGGTACTAGTGGGAGGTTCTTTTTCCCCAGAGAAATCATCTGATCTAGTGATTACAGTAGTTCTAACTTCTAGCTTGACTGCTTTATTTAAAAAAATCTGTCTTTAATTTGGTGGTGTAAATTAAGCATCCGGGAGAAGTACTCAGGTTTCATGAAGGCAGTAGCAGTCAGATATTTCGTGAGGGTAGTCAGCTGACTGCACTCCACCACCAATAGTTTAGGGCCCAGTAGTGATGCCGTGCAGTTGCGCTGCACATACATCTTGATTGCTTTGCATGCTGCTTGCAAGAATTTTTTGTGCTAAAATAAATCAGTGCTTCTGTACATTTAAAATAAAAAGTATTATGGTAGTTCTGCTGTGAAATCTCCCTAAAAAACTGGTAGTGTAGTCTAAGGTTTGGCTCAGGTTTCACAAAAGTCAGTAGCAGCACAACAGTCTCAGATGGCAATCAGCTGACTGCACTCCTACCGCCACAGTTTAGGGCCAGGTAATGACACTGCACAGTTGCACTGCATGCACAGCCTTGCTCGCTCTCATGCGGTTGCTTGCAAGAATTTTTTTGTAATTAAGATAAATCAGTGCCTTCTGTACATTTACAAAGTATTACAGTAGTTAGTGTGTTTAGAAATTGTTGGCATAGACAATGGCAGGCAGAGGTGGTAAAAACATGCTTTGTCCAGCCCATGCAAATCTACAATGGAGAAACAAGTTGGTGATGATGAACCTAAAGTGAGCGATGGTAAGACCATATTAATGCCCAAAATTATTCTTTACCCTTGTAAGCCTATTTCTTCCAGCAGCAGTAGTACTTGGCTGGCACAGGAGAAAGTGATACAAGAAGCACATGCAGAAGAACACTGTTCTTGACTCCACAACCACCAATGTGTCCCCATCTCTCACCAGTACCATCAGATCTGTGCCCCCACCACCACCACCATAGAAACCCTGACTTCCACATCAACTGGCAGCATGACTACTACAGCCAGTCCTGCAACTGTGACTGTCACTCCAGCCACTACTGACACAATGAACCCTGCCACTACTGTAACACTATCACCACAGTCTGTCATCCCTGCCATAGTGAATATTACCAGTATGACCACTATAGTTGATCCAGTTATGCCTCCTGCTTCTCAGTACTCCTGAAAAGTTGTAGAGGAGGATCAGTCATCTGATTCTGAGTACTTCCCTCCACATCAATTGCCCAGTGATCGTCATCTTCTTCATCAAAGCCAAATGTGAGTGACTTTGAGGATGAGGGCAGAGTATGCTATGTGCCTTGAGGGGCAGAAAATAATGGTGGCTGGTAAAGAGTCTGTAGGAATAGCACTAGTAGCCAGGGTAGCAGAAGAAGTAGTAGTAGCGTAAGGGCCCTCTCCTAAGAAAACCAAACAAGCAACACTGATATATCTTCAGCAGGCTCCATCACAGCCTGAAGGACCACCTCAAGGACAGCCAAGTGATGGTAACACTGGCATGGTATCATCAGGGCCAGTGGTCACAGGGCAAGAACATGAGGACAAGACAGACACATCTGTTGAAAAAGAACTGGGGATACAATGCTACCAGAATCATTGGTAACCACGAGTGTTAAGAGTGCTGTGTGGCTGCATTTCACTGTGTTAAAGGAGGACACACAGAGAGCAGCTGTTCTTTTTGCAACAGCACTGTAAGTCAAGGGAAATGACTGTCTAACTTAACCACAACATTGTTACAAAACCACGTGAAGTTCATGCACCATCAACTCTATCAACGCTCATCTGGGGCTGCTGCCAGGGCACTGCCCACATGGGGGTCATGGCGCTGTCTGTGCCTGGCAACCCCCAGCAGTTCCATACCATCAGCTTTCGCCTATATAAATGGCATTCCTGCTGGGTGTCACGATACTTTATTGCATGCCCACTGTCTCCTGAATGCCCCTATGGCACCCCTCATGCCCCTTCTGCTCCAGACCCCACTTTCAGATCTCCCCAATTCACCACATTGTAGCACTGGTGCAGGTTGTGGAAGCCACCCTCATAGCTAGTCTAAGTTAAGCCCCTTTGCTATGTGTCTATGCTGGGGCTTCCAAAATCTGAAAAAGGGATGGTCAGGCCACCATCAAAAATACAACTCCTTGTGACCTGCACATAGATGCTGATCTCACAAAGGGTTGTGCAAGGCAGCTTAGGCACAAGGCATCCTGATTTCAATGCAGTCTGTGTTCGAAAATCAGTAATGCCGCCAGTTTGATGCAAGTGCCACTTGTGTCATTCCCATTTAGCAAAGGCACCTTGTGTCAAACTTCAAAGTTGAAAATAGGGCCCAAAGTGCACTACAACAAGAGTATCTTGTCACTTACAAACTTTGAAGTACACTGTGGTAGCATGTAGCAGCTGGTCCAATTTGTTGTGGCACTACAGGAAAAGTCTGGAATTCACAGGTTCAATATGAATTCTGACTAATGCACATTAACACAAAATGTGTTACAACAAGCCTGTTTAGGCACTTAAACACTGTGAGAAACAGTGTGACAGGATGTAGCAGCCTGTCGGGTTTTTTTTGCACTACAGGAAAATTGTGGAATTCACAGATTTAACATGATTTGTGATTAATGCACAACTAACACAAAAATGCATTACACTGGGTCACTTACACACTGAAATATGGTGTAGCTGCATATATCAGCCTGTCCATTTTTTTTTTGTGCAGCACAACAGGAAAATTCTAGAATTCATAGATTTAATGTGAATGTGATTAATGCACAATTAATATAAAGTGCTTTATAAAGAGTGTTTGGGGCATTTACACACTGTGAAGTATGGTATGACATCATATAACAGGCAGTTCAGTTTTGTGTGACACTAGAGGAAAATTCTAACATTCACAGATTTTATGTGAACTGTGATTAATGCCCTATTAACACAAAGTGCATTACATCAAGAGGTTTGGGGCACTTGCACTCTGTAGTATGGTGTGGCAGCATGTAGAAGCCTGTCCAATTTTTGTGTGGCACTACCAGAAAATTCAAGAATTCACAGAATTAATGTAAAGAGTGATTAATGCACAGTTAATACAGTGCATTACAACAGTGTTGAGGGGCACCTATACACTGTAAGTATGGTTTAGCAGCATGTAACAGCCTGCCCAATTTTTGTGTAACACTACAGGAAAATTTCAGAATTCACAGATTTAATGTGAATTGTGATAAATGCCCTATTAACACAACATGCATTACTCCAAGAGTGTTTGGGGCACTTACACACTGTAAAGTATGTGTGGCAGCATGTAACAGCCTATAACATTTTTGGCACACTCAAGACAAACTCTGGGAGAAGAGAAATCTGGGAGCAGAGAATGTATATAAGTTATGATTTATGCACAGTCAATATTAAGTGAGCCACACTAACAGTGCTGTGATACTAGAAACACACAGTCCAGTACCATGCAGCGGTACCTGTAGTAGACTATGGCATATTAATTCTGGTAGTTGAGAAAAATTAAGACAAAAGACAGATATAGAGATGAAAGGTATTTTTTAAGTGGTTTTGGTAACCAGGTAGGGTGTACTAGGCAGACACTTGCCTATTTTCAGGCACGACCTGGAAGGTTACAACAGCAGAGATAATACAAGATTAACAATGATAAGGCAGGTTTGCACATGACATCACTACAGAATAGAGATAACCACTAAGTAATAAAAGAGTGCACAACGATATTTACAATAATGTGTAAGAGAGGTACAACATGATTTTACAGAATTTTGTTGAGAAGCAAGCTGTAAAGGTGAATCACCTCTCAGGTTCTTGGTGGTAATAAACCAACAGAAGAAACAACAAACAAATGGCATAAGTGGTAATAAACTCGTTTATTACACAAAATCAGACATGTGCCCTAATCAGAGCCTTACCAAAATAGACACTGGGAGCCAGAGTTTCCCTGTACCCCAGGATATGAAGATGGTCACAGAGAAAATATATTGTGCAGTAGCTTATATAGTAAGATAATCACCATACCTACTTTGCCTTCATGTGTGTATTAGATATACAAACCAAGCCCTGTTGAACAAAAGTTAGGTGGCTCCACAGTGTGAAAGATATACAGTTTTGTAAAGTCAACCAAAATGTGTGAATACAAAGGATTCTCACAAATTACAGAAAGATAATAAAAATAAGTGTGGTGTTACATAAATCTGCATGGTGGCAGTGCAGGCTGTACAATACAGTGTGTGACTCCTCAGAAGATTAGAACATGAGTTAGGCAAAGAACACAGAAATGCATTCTTGATACGTTACTTATATGTTTCCAGCAATCACAGTAGTAATCACTAATAATGTCCCTGATACCTTACTCATATGTGGTAGGTACCTGTGTCCTATAGGTTAGTAATGATTATAGCTCATTGGAGCTACAATTAGAGTAATATTGTAGATGCTGTCAGTGGTGTACAGTAGGTTTCAGTATGATGAGGACCAAGTCTAACACCCCTTGTTGCCTTACTGAAAAGGCAACAACAAATAAAGGTAGGTTGTGGGTATAGCATCATTTACAGACCTGAGGCACGAGCCTTGTAACAGGAATTGTAATTACTCATGGTGTTGTTTTAGAGTATGCCTAAGACAGCAGAGAGTTGGTATCATAAAGAATATCAAAAATAGTTGTATAATCACAAAACCTTTGAAAGTTAATTTTAACCTGGTATTGGAGGGTGTGATGTTTAAATCACCATCATGGATAAGTGTATTGAGAGCATCTCCAGCTTTGGAGATCTTATTGCTGATGTAGATGAGGAAGCACCAAGTGACGGTAACAGTGAAAATCCTGACATCCCCGTCAGTGATAGCACAATGCCAACATCAGTATTGTGCCCTCACAGCAGACTATGTTTTTTGTGGAGGCAATGACCCCCACACCCACCCACCCCTAGTATTGTATGATTATTTACTCGGGTCAGAGTTGATTCGGGAGAGGGCAGGACACCAGAAAGGGAATCGACAAAAATAGACCATTACAGTGAATGTCGCTGTAATGGTCTGTTTTCCACTTTCACTGTGGGGTGTTGAACTGCAGGGCCACCAGTAGATTAAATAGGTGTCCTTTCTATCCAAAAGTGTCTTAAGTGCCAAGTTTAGGGGTCAATATGGATGTTAATGATGAGTAAATATTGAAACACTGAAAGCAAATATTCAGGGTCAGTATCAATAATATCTGGTTCTGGGATGGGAAAGGAGTAATAACAGTATGACCAATAACAGTAAGTTTGATGGAGAATAAAACAAAAGTTAGGTTCTTGAATTTCACAGGTTTTGGAACCATAAGCAAAAGATTTATCGATTCGTAACAACACAATATTGGCCATCAGAATTGTATAACACTCTCACTGTTGGAATCTGCTATTTGTGCAGTCAAATAGGACAGGTGAAAGATTGATTTGTCAACACTGTAGTGAAGCAATGAACTTCCTCCGTGTAGTCCTTGAAGAGATGCCAGTGTTGCTAACTGGTGAAGAGGTAGATGATGTTGCCCTAGGTTAACAGTCCCATTTGAAGAAAGGTCAGAGTCCAAGTGAAGGACCAATCAATGCTTTCAGTGAGTAACCACAGACAGGCTTGATGATGTCAAATATGTCACAGTGACAGAGGTAGTGATAATCCTTTTCGTGCAACAGTCAGTATGAGGTACACTTTTGGGTGGGGTGAAAGATCAGTAGAGATGGGAGGTCAGTTCTCTCCCTGAAGATGTTGTCATCAAGATGTCCTATAGAGTGGATGGTGGCCAGCTTGTTGAAGATGGCAGTTTGCAGATCAAAACACGGCAGTGAGACAGTGAAAGTCACAAACATGGTATCATGAATGCTACAATTTTTAGCTGTATAACAGGGGCCCCAGTTAGGATGATGTGTGACATAGCCTAAATTTCTAGCAGTTGATAATGGTATAGAAACAGACCTAGACATACACATGTATTTATTTATTATTTAAAAGTTGGTAACTGGGAAAGGCACTCTGAGCTAAAGCTCAGTTCCAGGTGTGACTCAGGGAAGGGCAAAGGGATAGAATAAACAATACAGCATATGTACACTGTAGTTCAAAATTTTACACAGCATTAAAATAGGGAAGAGCATAAATAACACAGCAGCAGGAAAAAAACAAGGCATTACAGAGTTGTTCACAGTATCAAGACTGGTACATTGGTGTGAGCAGTAGGGTGAAGTATAGGATCAATACATCAGTGAGAGACAACATAAGTACGATAGTGCATGGGACAGAGAGGTAGTTACAACGGCATTTACAATTGGCAATTCATTGAGAACATGAGAAAAACTGGCACAATGGTGCAAGACAAAAGTGGGATAAGTAATACATAAGACAGTAATACAAGACAATTGCAATCATCAACCTAGAACAACGAGGCAAATTATAGTTTGTTGGACTTCAAGACAACTGTAGGTGCAAATTATAGTGCAGGTAGTGCTTTGGAATGGGGGTAAGCAGTACAGGTGTTTGGTCACAGAATAAGAGCTGGGGTTGAATACAGAGGTTGGGGTGGGGGTTACAGATAGGGAGGGTAGGGGAGCACAGACTAGCATTTGTGGGGAAGTGGCAGGAGACATGGATGGGGAGATGTCTGAAGTAGTTTTCGATGGACGCCACAGTTGTCAAGCCTCGAACCTCAAGGGACAGTGAGTTCGAGAGCAGGAAGCTGGTAGGTAAAGACTTGTTTCCTGTGAGAGAGTGTAGAGTAGCTAATGAGAAAGATCATAAGTCATGAGAGTGCAGAGCATAGCTGGAGCAGGGGAAGGGGTTAATAGGGAGGAGAGATAGGGAGGAGAGTGTTGAACCAGAATTTTGTGATGAAGGAGACACAGTGTGCAAGCCAGTGATTGGCTAGGAGGAAGGGATACAATGAGGTAAAGTTGCCAATGATGTGTAAGATAAAGGCAGATTTGTAGCAAAGTGGCAGAAAGCATGGAACAGAGGGATTAAGCTTGGCCAAGGAGGATTGGGGGCAGAGCTATAAACCATGCATAGCATAGTCGAAGGAAGAGAGGATGAGCTTGGATTATGATGTCTTTCCTGACAGGGAGGAGGGAGAGACAGAGCTCATGCCTGTGTAGCATGCCCAGCTTGGGGTGGAACTTATTATAAACTGAGTCAAGGTGTGGAGAAACCCAGCTTGGGGTCTAGCTAAACTCCCAGGTACTTAAGCTATCTACCGCTGAGATTATGGACCCATCTAGGGCATAGAAGGAGGGGAGGACAGTTTGGCCAGCTTTGGGTTGAACCAAATGCCATGGCGACAGTTTTTTAGTGTTGTTTGTAATACATGAAACAGATCTACAGTGTGGACAATACCATTTGGCCAATCCTATCAAGTATAATATCTGAATACATCCTGATTCCAAATCCCAGAAGAGATTATTTATGGTAGTTTTTACATAAGAGCAAAAAGGCAGAACATAAAAGTTCCCTGGCAATATATTGCTTGTCTGTTTCCTTGTTATCTGGAACACAGGTTCATTGATTTTATTTCTAGTGTTATTGAAACTCTTGGCGATGTCATGTATGTTATAGATGGTAAAGCTCTCGTCACAACTAAGCCCATCTATACCATGCAATGAAGGTGGTAAATCATCATTCTTCATGCCAGTCTGGAATTTTCCATTTTGGCTTTTAAGGGCAGTAATATCTGCCCTGTTCCAATGGACATGCCGGTTCCAAGTAGACCAGAAATGGTGCCAGTTGCACCAGTGACATCAGCAGTGGCACACCCAGTGCATTTCGGATGTTTAGTGTTGGGGTCTTGTCTTGGTCTAAATACACCTAAGTGTTCAGTAGTATGTGTCCCAGCTACTGGGTCTTGTGTATGTGTCTGGTATGCTGCTAGAATGTCTAGTAACATGGTACTATGAAACTTAGACATGTTTGTTTTTGAGCACATGCCAAATTCGCCAAGTTTCAATGTGTAAGGTTAAAGA
Organism: Neoceratodus forsteri; assembly: GCA_016271365.2. NCBI lineage: Eukaryota > Metazoa > Chordata > Ceratodontiformes > Ceratodontidae > Neoceratodus > Neoceratodus forsteri. The sequence continues at coordinate 1,327,017,636 of CM057452.1, forward strand.
TAACAGGGATGTGCATGAACTGCACATTGTTGACAAGTGTGCCTAGAAGTGATGTGGCAGCCAGGCCACTAGCTGGTCCTGGTTCCTGTATGTTGCAGACTGTGAGTTCTGCTTCAGTAGGGGAACTACTGATAAAAACAAAGCTGCTGTAGTTATATAGTGTTGTGTGCAAAAGTCTCTAGCAGAGTCTTCTGGTAGTCATCATAAAAGGAGGGATTAATCAAAGCAGTGAGTTATATAAATCAGTATGTTTGTAATTAGCTTGACAAATGGACAGTATGCCATTTAGGGAAATTCTGGTATTGGGCCAGCCTTGAAAGTGCCTTTGTAAAGGCTGGCATCTGAAGTTGCTGTTCATTACTGTCAGTTTGCCATTCATTTTGGAGTGATGATTTGTCTGGTGCACAACCATGGCATTCAGGTAGACATCTGTGCCTTCCTGAACAGTGAATAATTTGCTGGGAACATCTATGCTGACTCCTTCTGAGATGGTGGTAGATTTACTGCTGAAGGGTTAGATCTCATTCTTCTGCAGGTTGGAGAAGTGAAAGGAGTTGCCCTAGATGTTGGTTGGTGTTGGATAATGTAGATATATCCTTGGAATAGACAATGGGAGGTATTCCTACAAGGAGGAACAGAAGCAAGACAGCCATCTTGCAGGTGTACCTGTAAGGAAGAAAAGAAAAGGTCAGTAGGTACTATTCTACCCAATGGGGTTAGGAAAAGTAATTATTCTCCTTTATATAACTTGAGCTGATTAGCATGTTGCCATTTATCAGTAGGTTTCTTCATGTGAAAAGTCTAACTTGGCAGATGGCTGGACTGAGTTTGTTAACAATGGGAAAGGATCCTTCTCATTTATTGGTGAAGGAATGTGTAGGGTGTGCAAATCTGAGTACCATTACCTGGTCTCCAACTTGCCAGTCCACTTGTGCGCATGTTTGTCAAAGTGAAGCTTGGATTGTTGTTGATTAGTACCCACGTGGTATGCTACATACAAGGGGTCTTGATAATGTCATCCCTAAATTTAGTAACATATGTGCAAGGACACTCTGTCTGCAGTTGGTATGTTCAGATCAATCAGCAGGTGTTCAGGTAATCTCATGGTCCTACCAGTTATTACTTTGAAAGGTGTACACTGGGTAGTGGCTGCAGAAGTACACTTTATTGCCAGAAGGAGTAAAGGCAAAGGAATCCCAACCATTGGGACAGTCCTCAATGAACTTGGATAATATAAGTTTTATCCATCTGTTGGCTCTTTCTACCTGACCTGAAGATTGAGGGTGGTAGGGTTGTGAAACTTCTGATGTACCCCAAGAAGTTTGAGTGTTTCTTGCTCTAAAGCTGGTTCCTTGGTCAGAGCCTACCTTCAGAGGTAGGTCCCACCTGGAAAACAATTGTTCTACCAGGAGATTTGCAGCTGCCTTAGCTGTGCTTTGGTGGACAGGAAAAGCTTCAACCCATTTTGAGAATAGATCAGTGACTACAAGGGCATATTTGTTGTTTTGCAGGTGGTAGTCAATGGTCCAATTAAATCAATTTGAATCACTTGCTAAGGGCCAGATTTTCTATGTGGAAGTAGTATGGTGTTTTTTTTAGCTGGGGATGGATTATTCTGTGCACAGATCAGACAGTTGTTAATGTAGTGCTTGACATCCTTGATGATACCAGGCCACGATCCCACAGTTTTAGTCTCTTGTTCACCCCTCCAACTGGTTGCATAAAGACTGTCTTAACACTTAGACTGTTTTTAAAGTATTTTGTCTTAAAAGCAGTCTTGTCTGGGACATTTGTTTAGGCAGTTACATAAATCAAAAATGACTTGACTTATGTAAGACTGGTCTTAGATCTATGTTGACTAGCAACTCCTGTAAGTCAAGTTAATAAGGCGTATCTGGTTGTCAGGAAAAACAAGATGGCAGCCAAGATTAAGAAGTGTAACATTTCTGAGGACGAGAAATTATGCCTAATTGAAGAGGTTTACCTCAGAAAATTGATTCTGACTGTAAACTTTGTCCAAATTTGAAGAATTCTGACAAAAAGAAATGCTGGGCTGAAGTAACAAGCAAAGTAAATGCTATTAATCCACCGTGGAGCGGACTGTGGATGAGGTGAAAAAGAAATGGAAATATTTATTAGCAGATGCTAAAAAGAAATCTCACAAAAAACCTAGACTGGAGGTGGTCCACATGAGCCTTCTTCTAATTATACTGTACTGGTAATGGACATATATGGTAGTCAGTCAAATTTTAATGGTATTGAGGGAGGTACTGAGTCATGTGTGGTGACTCAGAGAAGTGCATGCCTTAACTCTTTAGAAAAGAAAGTGTCAGTGTCAACAAAACTGACATTCAAAGTAAGTTCATACAGTATTATTATAGCAGGGTGTGTGTGTGTGTGTGTGTGTGTGCATCTGTTGAGGGCATGGGCATTTATCTCCATTGTTGCAGGCAATGTATGGAATAATTGCTAAGTAGTTACTTTCACTGAAAGAAATATTTATTCATGTTTATATTTTGTAATACTTAGGTAGATGTTCATTTAATAGAGGTGTGAAAACCGTACAGCAGCAAATATGTAATATTTCCCCACCTATGTAGAAATTGTCTGGCCAAAACTCAGGAACTGCTCCCATTACCAGCACGAGTGTCACCGCCTTGAGTATTCTGTGTGGCAGTTGCAGGTACTCCCACCCTCAAGAGCACAGGCTGCAGCCTGCTCTATCCAGGGAAGGGAGAAGGAATCTCTGTTGTGTGATGCATTTCAGCATGTTCGCGATACCGATGTAGATGAAGGAGGCTCATCAGCAGCCAAGACAGGATACATCTTGATGCCCTGCTTTTGCTCTGCTTCACAATCCACTTGCTTCAATCGGGCAAGCTCTCCTTTCCATTTCCAGTGAAAGGGCAAATGGCCAGCCTACTCCCTCATGCTGGATGAACAACATGCTTTGCTGAGCTGTCAGAGGATTTTGCCACTGGTGAGATGTCAGTGCTCCACATCTCCAGTGTTTGAAGCCACTGCAAATGAATCAGCAAGTTCACTTTGTCTGAGCAGCCTTCTGGGAAGAGAGAGCACAAATGCTTGCTAGGATGGGCTCGTGTAACCTGAGGTGAATCATAAATAAAATGAGTTATGTTAAGGATAGGGGAGGGGCATACAGAGCACCAGACTGGCATTTATGGGGAAAGTGGCAGAGACATGGAGGGGGACTTGTCTGCAGTAGTTTTGATGGACACCACAGTTGTCAAGCCTCAAACCTCAAGGGGCAGTGAGTTCCACAGACCAGGAGGCTTTAGGCAAAGGCTTGTTTCCTGTGAGGGAGTGCAGAATAGCTAATAAGTCATGAGAGTGCAGAGCATAGCTGGAGCAGGGGAAGGGGCTAATAAGGAGGAGAGATAGGAGAGGAGAGTGTTGAACCAGAATTTTGTGATGAAGGAGACACAGTGTGCTAGCCAGCGATTGGCTGTGGAGGGCAGGGATACGGAGGTAAAGTTGGCAATGATGTGTAAGATATAGGAGATTTGTAGCAAAGCAGCAGAAAGCATGGAACAGAGGATTAAGCTTGGCCAAGGAGGATTGTGGGGGCAGAGCTATAAACCACACAAGCATAATCGAAGGAAGAGAGGATGAGCTTGAGATTATGATGTCTTTCCTGACAGGGAGGAGGAGAGACAGAGCTATGCCTGCATAACATGCCCAGCTTGGGGTGGAGCCTATTATGAATCGAGTTGAGGTGTAGGGAGAAATCAACCTGGGGTCTATCCAAACTCCTAGGTACTTATAGCTATCTACTGCTGATTATGTACCCATCTAGGGCATAGAAGGAGGGAGGACAGTTTGGCCAGCTTTTAGGTGGAAACAAATGCCATGGCGACAGTTTTTAGTATTGATTTTAATACATGACATAGATCTACAGTGAGGACAGTACCGTTTGGCCAATCTCCTATCAAGTATAATGTCTGGAATACATCCTGATTCCAAATCCCAGTAGAGATTATTTTGGTAGTTATTACATAAGAGCAATAGGCAGAACATTAAAGTTCCTGGCAATATATTGCTTGTCTGTTTCCTTGTTATTCTAGAACACAGGTTCATTGATTTTATTTCTAGTGTTATTGAAACTCTTGGTAATGAACATGTATGTTATAGATGGTAAAGCTCTCGTCCTGACTAAGCCCATCTATACCATGCAATAAAGGTGGTAAATCTTTGTTCTTCATGCCAGTCTGGAATTTTCCATTTTGGCTTTTAAGGGCAGTAATATCTGCCCTGTTCCATATGGACATGCCGCTCCAAATAGACCGAAATGGTGCCAGTTACACCAGTGACATCAGCAGTGGCACACCCAGTGCATTTTGATGTTTAGTGTTGGGGTCTTGTCTTGGTCTAAATACACCTAAGTGTTCAGTAGTATGTGTCCCAGCTACTGGGTCTTGTGTATGTCTGGTATGCTGCAGAAGATGTCTAGTAACATGGTACTATGAAACTTAGACATGTTTGTTTTGAGCACATGCCGAATTCGCCAAGTTCCAATGTGTAAGGTTAAAGATAACAGGTATCTGCATGAACTGCACATTGTTGACAAGTGTGCCTGGAAGTGACGTGGCAGCCAGGCCACCAGCTGGTCCTGGTTCCTGTATGGTGCAGACTGTGAGTTCTGCTTCAGTAGGGGAACTACTGATAAAACATAGCTGCTGTAGTCATGTAGTGTGCAAAAGTATCTAGCAGAGTTTTCTGGAGAGTCATCACAAAAGGAGGGATTAATCAAAGCAGTGAGTTATATAAACCAGTATGTTTGTAATTAGCTTGACGATGGACAATATGCCATTTGGGGAAATTCTGGTATTGGGCCAGCCTTGCAAAGTGCCTTTGTAAAGGCTGGCATCTGGAAAGTTGCTGTCCATTACTGTCAGTTTGCCATTCATTTTGAGTGCTGATTTGTCTGGTGCCACAATCATGGCATTCAGGTAGACATCTGTGCCTTCCTGAACAGTGAGTAATTTGCTGGGAACATCTATGCTGACTCCTTCTGGGATGGTGGTAGATTTGCTGCGAGGGGTTAGATATCATTCTTCTGCAAGTTGGAGAAGTGAAAAGAGTTGCCCTAGATGTTGGTTGGTGTCAGATAATGTAGATATATCCTTGGAATAGACAATGGAGGTATTGCTACAAAGAGGAACAGAAGCAAGATAGCCATCTTGCAGGTGTACCTTAGGGAAAGAAAAAGTCCGTAAGTACTATTCCACCAAATTGGGGTTAGGAAAAGTCCTTATTCTCCTTTTATATAACTTGAGCTGATTAGCATGTAGCCATGTATCAGTAGGTTTCTTCGTGTGACTGAGTCTAACTTGGTAGATGGCTGGACAGAGTTTGTTAACAATGAGGAAGGATCACTTTTATTTATTGGCGAAGGAATGTAGGGGTGCAAATCTGAGTACCATTACCTGGTTCCAACTTCCAGTCCATTTCTTGTGCATGTTTGTCAAAGTGAAGCTTGGACTGTTGTTGGGTTTACCATGTGGTACTGCATACAAGTGGGTCTTGATAATGTCATCCCTAAGTTTAGTGACATATGTGTCCTGGACACTCTGTCTGCAGTTGGTGCATTCAGATCAATCAGCAGATGTTCAGATAATCTCATGGTCCTACCAGATATTACCTTGAAGAGTGTACACTGGTAGTGGCTGCAGAAGTACCCTTTATTGCCAGAAGGAGAAGGCAAAAGGGAATCCCAACCATTGGGATTGCCCTCAATAAACTTGGATAATATAAGTTTTATCCATCTGTTGGCTCTTTCTACCTGACCTGAAAATTGAGGGTGGTAGGGATGTGAAACTTCTGGCATTACCCCAAGAAGTTTGAAGTGTTTCTTTCTAAAGCTGGTTCCTTGGTCAGACCTACCTTGAGGTAGATCCACCTGGAAAACAATTGTTCTACCAGGAGATTTGCAGCTGCCTTAGCTGTGCTTTTGTGGACAGGAAAGCTTCAACCCATTTTGAGAATAGATCAGTGACTACAAGGGCATATTTGTTGTTTTTGCAGGTGGTAGTCAATGGTCCAATTAAATAAATTTAAATCGCATGCCAAGGGCCAGATTGTCTCTGTAGAAGTAGTATGGTGTTTCATTTAGTTGGGGATGGATTATTTTCTGCACAGATCAGACAGTTGTTAATGTAGTGCTTGATATCCTTGGTGATACCGAACACCATCTCACAGTTTTAGTCTCTTGACTGTGTTGTCCACTGCCTGATACAGAAAAAATTAAATAAGTTGTAAGCAGGTCTGTGAAAAATAATTTTCATGCTGGTATATGTTCTCTTCCACTCTTTTATTATTCAGTGTTTTCTCATGCCCCTAGGTTTCGCTACTACAAGAGCTTCTTCACAGGATTTTAGTTTCTGTTAATAAAATATACTTTGTATGTGTCACTACATTTAAATAAGTCTATTTTGCATTCCATTTCACATTTCATTATTACATTCACAAAAGGCATTGCTAGTCACCTTAAACACTGTATATTTGTTTTAGCTTTCTACTGATTTCTTCATTGGTGCATGCTTACTGTTTTCACTAAAACACTTCTGTAAAAAGAAAGAAATCATAAAAACATGGTTTTCACTATATTCAAAATGCATCAACCAAGGTTTCTGTTGCCATAAGGCCTACCACCCTTGCCCATCAGTGAAAGACATACCTGGATAGACTTTATATTATTTTGACTTCATGGTCTCCAGGTTCCATTTCTTCATATCTCCCTTATGTTTAACTTGTTTCTGAAAAACAGGTAAATAATATCACTTTGAATGGTTCCCTAAGTTAAAAATTCTTAGCTCCAATCAAATTCATGTATAACAGATTCAGAATTTATTGAAAACACAAGTTACCTTGCAGTCATTGTATCTTTGTATCCAACTGCGTTTTGCACAGATGTTCAGTTTGAATACTGCACCACAGGATCCTTTCACTTCCTGGAACCTCTGGAGTCCGTCTTGTGTGGCTATGCGGGTAACGTCACAGCCTGACACCTTCCCAAGAGCTCATGATGAGGTGAGTAGAGTTGTTAAGCAACTAACCACTTTCTCCAAAAGGAGTGCATTGCCACACAAGACGGACTCATACGCTGGTCATGATGCATTTATGTTTCTTATGGGCAACACTATTTAAAATCTACACATATTTAACACAAGATTATTCTTGTTTTCTATTAAATTTACTGAATTTAGTGTTGCCAAATAGATGTGAAAGGAGAGGATTACTGCAGAACAGTCTGATCACAGATAGATTTTCAGTTGAATGGGTGTGTGGGGAGGAGCTCCTGAGGAGAACCTTTAGGTTGACACATCTATTTTACATTCATATAATCTTGTTGCTTTATAATTTCTTTCCCAAGCACAGATTTATTATATTTTACTGATTGTTTTAGCCAAGATTTTACATCAAAAATACAAAGAATTTGTTTTTCTAATCCACTATCCAAAAATTTATACTCAGGGTATAGTCCTGTCTCAAATCCAGTACCACTGTTTATGTCACACACTGTGCCAGTTCCTGCTGCTCGATGTATGTCATAAAATGTTCACAATTAGATTGCTTAATCACATGCCTGCCAATTAGTTTCTATGTTGAGTCCTATATTTAGATCAAGTGTCTTCAAATGAAAAATCCATTTCATCTCATAGCTTAGTAGCATGTCTCTGTAATTATCCCTATCTCTGGTATTTCCACTACTTATAACCTTCAGAACCTGAGGAATGCCCCATTGTGAGATTCCTGGTTAAAATGTGTACTACGGGTGATTGTTCATCACCCTCCATATATCTTCTTTATTTATTTATTTTATTTATTTATTGAAATAATCAGTTTTATAACCTTTGAGTCAGAGACTCGTTTACAAAGGTACCTTGTCTGAGGGGAAGACAACAATTAAGTGCGGTTTTAGACAGAGGTTACATACAGGTGAGATACATACATACGTTGAGTTACACATCATTATATACACACAGTTGTTACAGTTGCAGTTGTTACAGTTGCCCAGTCGTCCATGGAGCACAGTGAGGACTTAGGGAGCTATTCGAGACAGGGTTATGTTCCACTACAGGCATTTACAGCTCCGGCTGTCAATAATGTGTTCTACGGAGGCTATTTTGAACCGGCCAATCCCAGGGATCTTTGCTATTCCCTCAGGAAGGTAGTTAAACCAGGCCGGGCTTTATGACTGAAGGATCTTTGGCAGAGAGAGGTCCTTGCCCTGGGTACTAGGAAGGTGGCTTTGGTGGAGTTCACAGGTTAGCACCGGCGGACGGCTGGTTGCAGGGATGCGAGACCCCTGGTGGGCATAACCCAGACAGGGATTTTTAGCCAGAAGGCAGGTGTGGTATTTTAGCCTTCCTCAAGAGTGAGTATGTTAGTGGCAGAGTATAGCAGGCAAGTGTGAGTTCTGCTGTGGGTGCCGGGTCAGAGCCTACAGGCTTTGTTAATAGAGGTCTGGACTTTAGATAGGGCAGAAGGGTCTGCCGCCATGATATTGGAAGTCCGTAGTCGGCCAGAGACAACACAGATGAGGTGATGGACAATTTTAAGGCAGATTCTGGGAGGCAGTCTTTGTGGCGCGTAAAGGAGCCCAATCCTGGAGTTCATGGCTGAGGACAGGGTTTTTAGATGGGCGTGGAATGTAAAGCCTGCATCAAAAGTGATGCCCAGGTACTTATATGTTGTTACCTGTTCAAGTGGGAGGAGTGTGCTAGGGGTGATGAGAAGGGAGTATCCTTGGCTATTTTGCCGATGTGTGAACAGCATTGACTTTGTTTTTCAGGTTCAGTACTAGCCGATGGTTACTGAACCATTTTTCAGCTTGAGGAATGTGCTTTGCAGCGTGCTTTGGAGTAGCAGTGGGTCTGAGTGTGATGCTAAGATCACTGCATCATCCGCGTAAGCAGTATTTTGTTGGAGCAGGAGCTTGGGAGGGTGTTTAGGAAGAGACTGAAAAGAGTGGGTCCAAGGATGGAGCCTTGCAGGACCCTGAGAGTACCGGTAGGCTGGTGGAGAAGGTCCTATTTAGCTTAACTCTTGGGATCTGTTGTGCAGGTAGCTTGAGAACCAATTCAGGGGCCAGATGAAAATCCCAGTTGGCTGAGGGAGTTTAACAGCAGGGGTGGCACACGGTGTCAAAGGCCTTGGATAGGTCGGATGAAAACTGCCCCTGCAAAATTACCTTTATCAAGCGCAGAGTGTATATGGTGGGAGAATTCCAGAAGGGCAGTGGATGTGCTGTGGCCCGGATGAAACCCATGCTGCTCAGGACATAGGATGTCGTATTTAGACAGGTATTCTACTAGCTGAGTGGATACTATTTTTCCAAGGCTTTGGAGAGGGGGAAGGATGGAGATAGGCCTGTAGTTATTTGGTAGTGTTCAGTCCCCAGACTTATGGATGGGGGTGACTTCGGCCTGTTTCCATGCTTCTGGGAATTGGCCAAGGCATAGAGATCTATTAATGGCAATCGTGAGGGGATTAGCATGACCTCCAGCGTGAGGCAAAGTATCCTGGAGTCAAGAGGGTCATTACTTGGGTTTTTGAGGCGAGAGATTTTAGTAGGAAAGGCTTGGCATCATGGGGTGAGATCGTCCGGAAGTGGAATAGTGGCCGGAGGTGAGTGTGTGGGTGGGCAAGGGACAGGGTCAGAGAATTGGGCAGGGAGAACTGCACTTAAGTCCGTGAAAGTTTTATTCAGGCAGTCTGCGATATATGATTGGTCTGTCGAGACTGCCCCATTTATGGCAATCTGAGACAGTGGGGGGAGGTTTTGCCATTCAGTTCTTTAATATTGTCCCAGAAGGCTCTGGCTGAGCCCCAGGAGGATGTCAAAGCAGCCTGATAGTGTCTGGCTTTCGCTGCTTGATGGCCCAGGTGCATTGGTTGCGTAGCAGCTCTATAGGCTTGCCTTGTCTGCCACCCACCAGACTCATTTGCTATGTGCCAGAGATTGTCTCTCGTTTTAGTTGCTGGATCAGTGCAGGGGACATCCATGCTGCAGCCCGTTTTTTTTTTTCGATGTGGTGATGGGGGAAATAGGTCGCAGGCATTGTTGAAGGCCCTAGTGAGGTAGTTAAAGCAGAATTTATGTCAGATGCTATGGTCATTGGAGTCCAATTGACTTGTGCGAGGTGATGTTTGAGGTTGTCAAGACCTTGGGGAGAAATCTCAGCTTAGGGGTTGAGCACTCAGGGCTGAGTGTGGGAGGACCAGAAGCAGATGACAGGGGTGGTCACTAAGTGAGTCCGCTAGGACTTTACAGATTCCAACTTGTGTGGCGATTGGAAAGAACTATGTCCAGGAGGAGCTAGTTTCCTTCGCTTGGTTAAGTCTGGTGGGCTGAATGACCATTTGAGACAGGTCAAGGCTGCAAGCTCGTCCTTTATATTGTCAGACGAGGGGCTGAGCCAGTTGGTGTTTAGGTCTCCCAAGATTAGTTGTTCAGCCTTTTGAGGTAAGGTGGATAGATAGTCTAAGAGGGAGTTGATTGCTAAATTTTGGTACTGGGATATGTAAGCCGTGGTTAGGTATAGGGGCCACGACCAGGGTGTGGGGTGATTTTTAGAGTAATGGCTTGTGCCCCATGGTTGAGCTCAGGGATTGGGTGCATGACCTAGGACTGAGTTACGCAAATAGATTGCGCACCCCTCCACGCTTGCCCATCCTATCAGCCCTGAAGAGGGAGAAGCCTGGGAGGGAGACAGCTGAGTCAGGTGTAAGATGGGAAAGCCAGGTTTCCACTAGCATAAGAATGTCAGGAGAATATTGTGCAACCCAGCATTGGAGTGCTGCGGTTTTCTTGGGGAGACTACATATGTTCATAAAAGCAATTCAGAGACCTTTGCCAGGTGTGCCGAGGCGTGGCTGAGTTGCCAGGCCCAGGGTTTGGGTGCACATTTCCTGAGAGCAGAGAAGCAGGGCAATAAGGTGCCTCATAGAGGGCGTTTGTTGTAGGTGGGGCGCTTTGCAGCTGCCATGTCATTATATGGGTGGTGCACGGATGGAGAGAGTGACTAGCACCGGAGACACTAGAGAGGAGAGAGACCATTTGTGACAGGGTTCATGGTACAGAGGGTTGTGTATTGGCGGTGGTGGTGGGGGTAGTGTGGTAGTCCAGTGTTCTGGGAAGGGTTTGGGGGATGGACTGATAGGTGGACAGGCAATAAGCTATGTGGAAAACAGGGTATTGTGTGTGGAGGGACTGAGGTTCGGCAGCGGCACGCCAGTGGATGATATAAAGAGTACCATGGTAGACAGTGGGTGCTGTGGTAAGAGGAGAGCCAGCATGGCAAGGATCATGGTTAAGTGTGATTTTACAGTAAAGAGAATTGGTTTAGAGTGCAGGCTCCTCTAGTGCTAGAGAGATATAACCTGCAAATGGAAAAGTTGGCTGATTGGTTCTGGCACCCCATGTGATTATAGCTATATAAGGGAATGTCGACTAAGGGTGGTGGTGGGGCGGTGGGGAGCCGAATGCAGGGCTCGTGCGGCTAGACCTAGCACCGAGAGAGAGAGAACACTAGCCGTTCCCTTTACTTCCCGAGCAGTGTGCAAGCAGTAAAATAAAGGCGCCAATCCAAGGATTCAAAACTGTCCACAGCTAGGCTCGCTCCACAGGGACCAACGGGTCGTCAATGCAGCACAGCGCTTTTCAGGTTTTTACCTAACAGCAGCCGGGCTTTCTGATTGCAGGAGGGCTTTGCAGTAGCCCTCACGACCTCCGCCCTCGGGGAGGGGAGTTCGATCTGCAGGAGAGTGAGAGAGAGCACAGTTTAAATAGGCAGGTAGGAGAGTCAGATTAGCGTTGGGGGCGGCAGACTTGGGAAAATTCAGCTTAAGGCTCTGCTGTGGCACTATTTGTAACTGGTAGCTCTTGGACAGCTTGAATCAGGATAAACCCTTTTTTTTTTTTTTAGACTCCAACTTCATACATTCTCCATATTCAATTTAAAATAATCACTTCTAATTAGGCAGCAATACAAATAAAAAGAAAAGTAAAAAACAGTTTCAGTTCCCTAGCACCAAGAGAGAGAGAGAACACTAGCCAGTTCCCTTTTACTTCCCGAGCAGTGTACAAGCAGTAAAATAAAGCGTCAATCAAGGATTCAAAAACTGTCCACAGCTAGGCTCGCCCACAGGGACCAACGGTCGCGAATGCAGCACAGCTGTTTTCAGGTTTTACCTAACAGCAGCTTGGGCATTCTGGTTGCAGGGAGGGCTTTGGCAGTAGCCCTCGCGACCTCCGGCTCCTCGGGAGGGGTCGATCTGCAGGAGAGTGAGAGAGAGCACAGTTTAAATAGGCAGGTAGGAGAGTCAGATTAGCGTTGTGGGTTTTTAATACCCTGCTTGTTTGTCCCATATATAAGCTATCACAGGGCACTGAATTACATAAATTACTCCAACACTATCACAGTTGATATGCTGATATATCTGAAAGTTTTCATTTGTGTATGGATGTATAAATGTTTTTTCTTGAAGTGTGCCCACACACTGAACATTTTCAGAGGATGACATACCTCCTTCCAAAGGTCCTATGGGTAATTGAGATTTTGTAGATATTTTAAATTGTGATCTAACAAGCTGGTCCTTCAAATGTTTTACTTTTTGGTGCCACTATGGACTTAGGCTGTAAACTAGAAATATGTAAATTGTCCACTCATACTAAATAACAGTATTTGTTGACCACTTGGTGAATATCTGAAAACTTATGGTTATATTTAGTGGCTAGCACAATGCATGGCATTTCAGTGCTGCGTCCCTTCCTGTCAGCAATTCTTTCTCTGTTGTCCCTCTGTATTCTATTCTCCGCTTGCTTTAAGACTTGCTGTTTATATCCTTTTTGTTTGAATCTCCTAGCATTTGAATCATATTTTCTGAGTTTCTTCTTCTGTACTGTAATTTCATTTCACTCATTAATTGGGAAAATGGGATACTATTTTTAGTCAAGGATTACGGTAGCTACTTTTATGAAGGAACATGTTTCTATCAGTCTCCTTTCTACATAAAGTAGTCTACAGCATACCACCCTGCTTTAATATAAGTAGACCCAAGCAGGACACCTGAGATTCATGGTATTGTAACACAATTTTCTTTTTTAAAAACATCTTTATTAATTTCCAACCTTTAGACAGACATACATATACCGGGCAAGCCAGGTACACAGTCCCAAACTGACTGTCTGAACTATATACAAAACACCTATATACATAAACAGCACAGGAGGCCCTCCAAAGTATTAGTATACACTTATAGCATCTTTGTCATAGAGTAACAGGATCAGTAAATAAATGTAATCCAAGTAAACACCACCCTTTTAACCCAACTCCTGTTTCTCTCTAGGAGGCATCAAACCACAAGCTCCTTCCTAGAAGCAATCCCCCAGGAGGTGGCTCCCCGCTATGTCCCCTGGAAAGAGAGAGAGAGAGAGTACCCATCCCCCACATATCCTAGCAGACCAAGACCATCCTCCTGATACCCTTTTGCTTGAACCACCACACTTTCCAGAAAAGCAGTTCATATGACCATTCAGACCAAGATCTTTCCATGCATAACTATGTTACACTCCAGCATAACCTTCTCTTGATAATCACAACCCAACAGACAGGCCTGTGTTTGATATTTTTAACCTGCAGTGAGTAAATCACTTCCAGTGTCAACCATCTTTAGTATACAGCCCTTTTTACCCTCCAAGCAAAGATGTCTTTTATTCTCCCCAAAGCCCCTATAAGATCTCTCACCCACAAATCATATGCATACATCTGGTCATCTTTCCAATGTTGTAGCAAAAGGATTTGATGATCGCTGTCATCAAAGAAAGATGATATTTGGTGTGGTATTTGAGATTTGTGAGAAATCACCTAAGATACAATATAAATTGTGAATAATCCAGCAATGGGTCCATATGCTGTTTGATTTCAACCCAAAGCACGCTTATTTTCTTACATTCCCACAACACGTGTATTAGGTCACCTATCCCCATCTCACATCTAAAACACAGGTCTGTTTGTCTGAGATGTCTATCACATAGTTTCACAGGGTAAAATTGCATACTCTTATATTTGGGTATAGATATATACTTATTACTCTTCCAGATATTGTCCCAATTCAGGCTCCATGGGGCCATCTTCCTGACCCAATATGCAGCTTCTATAGGAGAGTTCGGACTAAGGTAATCCAAAAGCACCTTGTATACTTGTGAAAGAGATTTAGATATAGGCTCAACATCCTTTAATTTGTCCCAAGTGAAAGAGTTATCCATAGAATCCCCAAGTCTTTTCCTATCCCTCTAACATGCGTGTTAATCGCAATCTTTTAAAAAGACATTCCTTCACACCCCACCGGGAGGGCCACTCTATTTCCCTGAATAACATCCCTTAGCTTCAGACCCAACAGCTGGTGGTATTGTAACACAAATTTTAAATTTCTGTCTTTGTATTCAATTCCTCATGGAATTGTATCAGTTTCTCTTCATTCCCCTCTTCATTTACAGACCAGATTGGCGAGTTGAGGTTGAGACACAAGACCTGATAACGCCTTGCTGAAGGAGTGACTAAATGGTTTCTCTTACTGATAGTAAGGTTTCTTCAGGAAAACAATACTACTTTTGCCTGATAGGTTCAGGCCCTGGGACTTCAATGCTGGATTGCATTCTTCCATAATCATGTTTGTGCTTTGCAAAATGTCTAGGTGCTTCTGCAAATGGGTAATAGTTCTTTAAAGAACTCATGGGTTTGGGAACAGAGCTATGACATATATTTCTTGTTGTTGGTTGAGATGGTGGCCACAACATGAGAATCAGAAATCATGACAGCATGGTATTGTCCAGTGATTTGGATCAAAAGCCAATTGTTCAAGTGTAGTACCCAGTCGGGTAGTGCTAGGAAGTCAATTCCTAGGATGCTGGGATGATGACATAATACCATGAGGTCAAAAGTCAAATCTGTGGTAAGGGTCCCCAATATCACGGGAAGTAAAATGAAGCGTTAGGTAAGCAGGGTAATACCATCTCACCTTGGGCACTGGTCCTCCATCCAGTGGACCAGGAAGAAGAGGATGGGTCCTCATCACGTAGTGAACATGGCTGTGCCTGTATCTAGGAGTTCAATGAGTTGGCAGCCCCTGACCATGGCCTTAGCACAAGGCCATCTGTTTGTATCAATGGTGATATTGTTTACAGTATGGACTGGGCCTGTAATAGTCAATCTGAACTATCAATGTCAATGGCATCGCCAGATGGTTCCTTAAACCATAGACCTGCAGGGTCCGCTGGGCCTCTTCTAGGTCCTGAATGGGATACAGGTGCTTCTGGGCAGTAGTAGCAGCAACAGAGAGGGATTGGAGTTTGGGCCAGTTGTGTCCCCAGAGGAGGTTCTGTTGTCTCCTTGACTTGATGAAGGCAGGGCCACAGGTGCAAGTACAGCTACGGCTTGTTTTGGGATGGACTCGCCACTGACTGACTTTTCCCAATAATTTTTCAGAGATTGTTATTTTCCTCCACTACCTGATCGTAGGAAGAGCCCAATCAGTAATTCTGACTGCCCTGACTGCCATTTTGGTTGGGATTCTTCCCATTCTTTTGTCTGTTCCTGTTCTTGTTGCATTCCACCCCCCCCACCTTGGTAGGTTTGTTTTCATCGGGAGTGCGGCCTGCTGTCCTGGGCCTTGCCTTCCATTGTGTAGTGGGTTGTGGGCTCACTGGCAGGTTTGTACCACAGCCACCTTGGTTTTCAAGCCATAATTGAAATCTCAGCGTAGAGCTGATAAACCTTTCCATTCTCATGAGGATGTTCTACAAACTTGACAGTTCTGGGGAAAACTGTAAGTTAAACCTTGTCACATACTTCCCAAGCATGTTCTGAATGAATGAGGAGTTGTACTCAGTCAGGTCATTTTCTGCTCCTCTTGTGAGAGAGACTTACCAGTACAGTAGGTCAATCATAACCACTGATGGTCTGATGCTGGGCTTTCCTTGCATACTGTTTGACTAAGTAGGCCAGCATGATGCTAATCATGCCTGGGGAGTGAGCAGCAATGAGTTCCGTGGCAACATCATCAAAAGCTGCATCCACAGCTTGAGGGATTGCCTCTGGGAGATTTGCCCAGAGGCCTTGGTTGGTAGTCTGTCAAGGACCTGCACTTGGTAGTCCACTGGGAGACTAAGTATTTCACACTTAGAATGGACCTTTTCCAGATGACAGCTGAGGTTATCACTAGGGCCTATGCAGTCTATACTGTCAGAGATCTACTGCACAGAGTGGGCTGCCTAGAGGGGATTATTGGGAACTGCTGGACGAGATTGGGAGGGATTGGAATAATTGCGACGAGGGTAGCCTCCGCTGTGGCATCAGCCACAGTGTGTGGAACTTAAATTCATGAGTAGCAGCTTTTTTCAACATTTGTTACATGTTTACTTGAAAGATTTGTTTTTGCTCCTCAGTCATATCGGTTCTAGCAAGGGCCACAATGATCATTTGATCAATATCTGCCTTGTCTTCCTTTTCAGGACAGCAATCAGAGGTGGATACCTTCACCTCCCTGGTGTCATGGGAGTCAATGCTGTTTTTTTTATTTATTCCAACCTTGTACTGTACTGTATACACTGTATATACTTTTTCTTCCTTGTATACCTGCTTCTGTACTGTACTTTGATGTACTGTATTCATGACCAGGTCCACCTTACAAATTAGCATAGCTCAATGGTGCCCGCCTGGATAAATAAAGATTTTGGTTGATTGATTGATCATTGTAGGTTTTGACAAGTACAGATCTGGTAATGAGTTTGGTTAATACTGTTTGCAGTAACACTTTGTTTTAACAGGATACAGTGCTAACTAGATTACTGGAAGCAGACAAGGGTACTAGACTCTGAGACCTGTGGACAGGTGCAGAATAAGTGCATCCATATGTTGGGAGTGTGAGAGAGGGTAACACAGTTTTAAGGGGTAGGACAGGCACATTGGGAGTGTTAAAGTAGATAAGAGTGGAGATGGCTACTAAAGGTGCTGGCTGTTTGATCCTGCCACACAGACGGAAGTATGCTATTCCAAAGCTTAGGGACAGTGGAGGAGAAAGATATTGTGCCATACCTGGTACATGATCTGGGGCTAGTCAGTTGGTCAGTGCCTGAAGAACTAAGGGAGTAGTAGACAGCACATGGTTCAAGGTGTGAGGTAAGAGAGAGAGAGGCTTTCTGTTATTTAATATACTATGAACAATTTTCCTTAGTGTAAGGTCCATTAGGGCTGAAGAGGAGGGCCAGCCTAGTTTTCTGTACAGGAAACAGTGGTGAGTAAGGTGATTACATCCAAAAGTTAGGTGGCATACATTGTTTATAGCCCACTGTCCATTTGTGCATGAGGGTGTTAGAAGCATTGGCAAAGACTGGAAGGCTGTATATAAGTTTAGGGAGCAAAGAGTGCATACAGTGATGTCCCAGCAGTAGGGGAAAGATTTTTGCAGGTAGGTAGGCAATACCAAGACTAGATTTGTAGCCTTACATGTGGAAGAGATGTGCAGGGTGAAGTCCAAGGAGTGGTCCAGAGTGATTCCTAAGTATTTGAAAAATACGACTGTGTCAAGAGGAGACATTTGCACAGGACACTGAAATTGTAGCATTTACACTTAAACTGAGAAGGTGTACCAAACAGCATTACCTGGGATATGGAGAGGTTCATTAGTAGTTCATTTTCATTGAGCCATGAGTGAACTACCTGGAGATCAGATGATAGAGCATTGTTGATGTTGATTATATCCCAGGCATGACTGATAAACACTAAGTTGTAAGTATAAAGAAGAGGGGTAGTATACTTGAAGCAGTGATAGAGTCTATGTGTAGAGAGAACAATGGTCTAAGGACTGGGCCTTGGGGAATGCCTAGCAGTAGGGAGATAGAGTAGGAAGAGTTTATCTTAACCCTTTGTGTCCCATTTGCAAGATAACTGGCGAACTAGGGTAAAGCATATTCAGAGATCCTAGGGAGCTTAACTTGCTAAGTAGTATCTGGTGGTTAACCATATTGAAGACCTTAGTCAGGTCTATGAATACTGTACTGACTTATTCTCCTTTGTCAAGGGAGGTGTAAGTGATATTTGATAAGGTGAGTAGTGCAGTATCAAGAAAATATAGGTAGAACCTATATATATTTTTTATTTCTTTTTAAAGAAAGTTGCAAGACTACAGAAAGAGATATGAAGACAAGGAACAATTAGTGGAACAAGGAATACCATCAAGACCATGATTGGAATGTCAGCACAGTGAAATGCGCATTGAGAAAATTGGTGTCAGTGAAAACAGCTACGTGGAAAAAGCAGTGTGGGGATTGTATAGCACTGTACTAGTAGCTGTGTGTTAGCTCATGCCAAATAGGTTTAGGCCATGAGTATGTGCTGCTTGATTGTACTGGTAGCATAGCATGGAGGTTAGAGTCAGGAGCTGTGAATGGGCTTTTGCATCCAGCAGATCCAGGTTCAATTCTGACTGTGTCTTGTTTTGTTTTTTTTCTGCTGCGTCAGACCCCCATCCCCCACGAGTTACATCCCTGGGGTATAATAATAAATGGTACCGCCTCCCAACTGTCACCCCCAGACTTGTAACAGTAAACCTCGCCCACCCCAGAGTTGTAACAGTAAATCTCACCCCATGACTGCCACCACCTTGGAGTTGTAACAGTAAATCTGCCCCCCAGTTGTGTCCCCGAGTTGTCATTGAGCTACTGCACTGTTTTTTTATTTAGGTTTGACAGACCCAGAGTTTGGTGGCGGGCATCTGCACTCAGCGTTTTCCGTGCATGGTTATCAACCACGGTGTCTTTGTTTTAGCTATTTGTAAGTCCCTCTTGAGGAGGGCTTTGCTCCATTTAGGAACCCTCTTTCCCTTCCTATCCCCCCAAAGCTAGGGGATTTATTAGAACTCAGGGGTTGATACCTGCTGTATGCCTCAAGTGGCAGCAAGGGCAGGTTTAAGGAGGTATATGGGCTGGAGACAGGAAGTTTGGGCCTTTTCCAGCCCGTGCATTAGATCTGGTGCTGGAGGGGTGGCTGAGGAGCAGATAAGGCAGGCAAGAAGGAGCTCAGCAGTCTGGTGGGCTAGTGAGGGACCACCTCCAAAGTGCAGATAGAGACAACCTCTGCAGTGATGTGGCGCCGAGTAGGGAGGAAGCTCTTTGGGAGGATGGTCAGCCAGATGCCTGCATCATTGAGATAAGGGAAGTGCAGTGGTAGAGGTATGCCAGCATAGGCAGGAGCCCATAGAGATGCCGTGTGGAGGTGGCTCAGGCTGCCAGGACTGTGGGGCAGCGGCAGGGTCCCCACAGGGAGGAGGCCAGTGGCAGTGGCTTTTCCTATACCCGGCATGGCAGGGTGGCCTGAGCATAGAGGGCCAGAGGGCCCTTCACCCATTTGTAGGACCTGCATGGAAGGGCAGGTCCTGGGGCACCTCAACAAACAAGGGCAGGGCAGGTCACAGGTCTGAGGACAGGCCTTGGGGGGTGCCTCCGATGGGCAGTTACTGCAAGCCCAGGATGAGTGGACAGAGATGTGGGGCAAGGAGCTGTGTACCCCTTCCAAAAGGTCATCCAGGAGCATTGAGAGGAGTCATAGGTGCTATCTGTCGAGTAATGGGTTGCTCGGAGGGCCTGGACAGTGGCAGGGCCTGGGTCTCTCCCATGGCAGAGTAGCCTATTTGAGATAGCTTGAGTGCTGGAGTTTATGATCCACCACCAATTGTATTACATGGTACAATATTATGTTGATGTTTAAACACTATGATGTCACTATATTTAAACGTAAATAAGCAGTGTCACTTTAAGGAAAGAAGGTGTATGTTTGGTTACCATGGTGATATTTGGAGTATAAATAGTGGTGGTGGGTAAAATGTAAGCCATCCTATGAAGAAGGACGTGAGGTTTGAGCCCGGGCGCTCGGACACCAGAGACTTATTCTTAGTACCGAGTCAGTAAAATCACTATTTGCACTAAGTATTATGTGCACATTTGTAGCACTTAATTGTTTAGCTGCTTGCTATTGAACTAATATATCCAGCATCATTTGCACGTTTTGGTTTTTCTTTTTTTTGCACTGGCAAATGGAGCATTTTACATGTAACTCACTCTCTTGAATGTATGTGAAACTGCTGCAATGTAATAACACATTTAAAACTATAGAACTCTATTTATTAATAAATTCTTGCTGTAGAATAATGACAGAAGATATGTGGTAACTGGCTACTTATTTTATATGCTAACTGGTTGCAGACACAGAGCTGAAAGTATAATATGTACAGCTGATGTGTGGACAACAGTGCTGAGGTCAGGCATTTAGTGTGCAGGGAACAATTTTTTGGATGTATTATACTGGGAATAAGAGAGTGTGATTACAAACATGGATTAGTTAAAGGGAGTAGTGTGTGCCTGCATATGTGTGTAGGACTGCAGATGGGCTGTAGTCATTTTTGTGATTATGTAATTAAGTGTTTGTGTGTCATTTCCAACTATCATACTAGGATTAGAATCGGGGCTGTTGGGTCTGTGATTAGGAGCACTGAAGGTTGACAGCTGTGTCGTTGGGTCAGACATTCTGAGATTAAGAGGGTTGGGTCTATGTAGGAGTAGGATGTGTTGAAAATTCATAGGATTCCAACTTACTCAGAGTGTCACAAAAGACAGTAACAGATGATGCCAACACAATGGATTGGGATTGGGATTGGGGAGAGGAAAGGGTGCTAGAAACATCAGCCAGGTTGGGACTGGGGAGAGGGAGGGGCTGCTAGAGACACTGACATGATTGGGATTGTGAGAGGGAGGTGCCACCAGAGACAGTAACTAGTAGGGACTGAGGGGGTACTCAAAACACCAACACAGCTGAGACTGGGTAAAGCAAGGGGCTGTTAGATGCCAGGGATTGAGATTGAGGGAAGGAATGGCTAGAGATGCTGACATAATTGCAACCAGGAGATGGAGATGTTCAGTAGATTCTGAGACACTCAAGACCATAGAGACAGAGGGGATGCCAGGAACATGAGGATCAGGCATGACTGGGACTGGAGAGAGGGGGGGTCACTATGATGCCTGGTATTCAGGATAGAGGAGGGCTGCAAAACAACAGGGACTGAGGATTGGTATGGGAGAAGGAAGGGTGATACCAGAAGGAACGTGTCTCACCCCAGTCTCACATATGCAGGTAGTCAATTGCTTTTTAGCTCCCGCTTCGTCAGGCTGTCAACCTCACCATGGCAGCACAGGGCATGATCTCACTGGCTGCTTATTAAAAATGCAGTAAAACAAACAACAACAACAACAACAACAAAAAAAACAACATGTGGCCCATCAACTGCCCATTTCCAGAACACGGGTGTGGGATGGAGTGCTGCTGAGCATGCCTTCATTGCTGGGGAGGTGGTGCAGGATGGAGAACCACCGAGCACAGCTCTGGGGGTGGGCGAGTGGCATGGGTTTGCCACTGACAAGGCCCTGTTGCTGATAAAGGGGAGTGGGACCAGAATGGAGTGCCACCAGGCATGATTCTGTTGCTGGGGAGCAGGATGGAGACCATGAACAGTTGAAAATAAGTGCATTATGACAAGTAGATCTAACAGGAGAAAGAGGAAGGAGAGGAGTGCAGAAACATATGGACACATTGAGAAAAGAGCAGGGATCTCATGCAGCTCATGGAAGGAGAAGGAGAGAGAGAGAGAAAGAATGCAGTGATTCATACTTACATTTTATGTACTTCAACTCCACTGCGTGAAGCAGACATTATGCAATGTATTTTAAAAGAACCTGAAATTCCTGCAGCTTCTGTTTTTCCTGTAATTCTCCTCTCCCTCCTCTATCTGCTGTAACTATTGCTCCTACCCTTTCCTTCTGGCGCTGATCCGCCCCCATGAGTTTCTCACTTTGTCTTCTTTCCTGCACAACTCACTCTGTTGCTTTCTAAATTATCTCCTGCCTCCGTCCACTGCTGTTTCCTTGGCTCCTACACAGCCTGTTCCCCATCCATTGTTCTGTGCTTAGCCATCTTTACTTTTTACTTCTCTTCCCCTTCTCTCCCTCCATCTCAGGCTCTCAGCTCCATCAGAATGTGGCTCCAGAATGGGCGCTGCCATCCTCAGCAGCTCTCTTCCATCCCACAAGCCTCTGCCTGCCCCTAGACCTATTGTTGTGCCTCCTGCCCTCCTTGGGCTGGGTGTCCTCCTGAATTCCTACAGGTACACTCAGCTTGTCAGTACCACTTTCAAAGGCTACTGGATGTGGAGTACTGAGCCGAATACAGTGGAGCTCCAGCTGGATTTAAGTTGATTGGCCTACCCGCTGCTCTGTGCTCTGATTGGCCAGTTCTTTCATCCGGCTTGGACTTGTGGCTTGCAGCTATTTTTTAATTCTGCCTCTACTCTGTGGACTTTTACTGTACTTTTACTGTGCTTACCTTTAGCTGCTCATATTTTGTCCCGCCCACCCTCCTTCGCCCGACTCTTTTAAATGGGTTTCTGCCCAAACGGCCCTCCTCACTTACTCAACCAACCAATTGACTAGTCTGCCAGTGTTCCTTTAAAGTGCCTCATCTATTTATCCTGGTGCAATCGTGCTTACATTTTAAACTACTCACCAATATCTTTTTATTCCCTCAATTCACTTATAACCTAATCTTATTCATATACAGTAGTCCTACATGTAACTTCTACCTGTTTTTCCTATTTCTCTTGCTGTCTAGTTTTTAGTTCTCCTGTTCACCTTGTTTTTGCTATTTTTACGCTCATTGGATCTTCTCTGTCTTGTCTGACTCCATATTTTCTATTTTCCACCTCAGCCGACTCTATCTTCCTAATATGCCCCATTCTGTTATTCTCTGTCAACATGCTGCTAATTCTAGCTTATACTTTACTCCTACCCATCCTTCCGTCGGCTCTCCTCCTTCCTCTGACCCCTCCTCATCACCCCTTCCATTCCCTTCCAGGTTTGATGGTCCCCTCTCACCTTTTCTCCACCCTCTTCTCCTTGCTATTTATCCTGGTCACATTCCCATCCTTTCCTTGCCTCTCTCCTCCTCACTGCCTATCTCCAGCACCTTAATTCCTCTGCTCAAAATCTCTTTTCCGCCCCCTCTCACCCTTCATACTTACACTCCATATCAGTTCGCCTTGCCACAAGAGCACTATGTTTCTCTACCTTATTATCACTCTTTTATTTCTAGCTGCTACCTAAATGCTAGAAGCCTCCTCCCTAAAATAGACTTGTTCCTACCTCTCACCATATCCCTTACCCCAGACATTCTAATAAGTCATGGTCTTTGCTCAGCGCAAAATTCCTGACTCCTCCATTGCTATTCCAGGTTTTGCTCTCTCCCGCCAAGACGATGCTGACAGAGGGGAGGTGTGGTAATGTATATCTCCTTCTCTATCCAATTCACCAGTATTCTATCTACATCTCT
The DNA here is from genome assembly GCA_016271365.2 of Neoceratodus forsteri. NCBI lineage: Eukaryota > Metazoa > Chordata > Ceratodontiformes > Ceratodontidae > Neoceratodus > Neoceratodus forsteri. Next base: position 1,327,041,092 of record CM057452.1, read on the forward strand.
CCCTTCAGCTTATGAGTTGCTTATATCAACTCTCCGCCCCTTCTCTGTACCTATCTTTGTGCGGGGGTTTATTGCTGCCCCTGGCAGCCTTAGCACTGCAATTGCCATGGACCTTCTAAAAACTATAGCCCGCTTACCTCACCAGACAAACTCTTAATCTCAATTAACTGTCCTCCTTCTAAATAAAACCTTAATGGCTTAGCTACCTTGAATCTCTCAATTGATTCAGGAGCCTACCAGCTAAATCATAAAACCGTTAATCACTCTCTCATTGGCTGGACCCTCACCACACACACCCACAGGGTCTTTCAATCAGGCATTCTCCCAGATGGTTTAGCTATCATCACATAATCCACCTAGTCCATGAGATACATAGAGCTAAGGCCCCTCACAAAAGTCTTCATACTAGATCCTATAAATCTCTCGAACCTCACCCCCTCTTATACAGCCTTGTACACACTGACTGGTCCCTCCATCTCTTCAGCCAGTACCGTGGATTAATGCCCTGTCATGTTTCAGCAGCAATTTCCTTCATGTCTGGAATACTCATGCCCCATTAGGTGTTCTAGGGTTCGAGGTAACCCACTTCCCTGAGTCACTCCTGAACTATTGGCCTGCCAGCATGCTTATGACAAGGTGTGGAAGACCCACAAAGCCTCTCAGTCACCAAGTGACTTACATCAATACCGTATGCTTCATAATTCATGTACCAGGGCCATTAGACTAGCAAAAGCTGAGTACTTCCACTCTACTTTCCAGGCTAATATAAACAAACCCTCGAAATTTGAAAGGTAGTCCATTCTCTGTTCTCCCCATCCTTCTCTTTCTATCCCACTCATTAACACAAATGGCTCCTAATAGCTGACCCCCAACCTATAGCCACTGAGTTTAACACCTACTGCACTTCCTGCACTTCTACTCTCCTATCTACCTTCCCTCCTGCACCCTACTCCTCATTCCCCACTTCTCCACTTCTTCACCATGTAGTAACGGGTTAGGTACAATGCCCAACTGACAGAATCCTGAAAACCTTTGCCTGACTTATTAATTCCGACACACAAAATGCCAATGGACTCAAATGGCCGAATTTCAGAAGCCCGACATTAGCTGTGTCGGGATGTGTCAGCTTTGTCAGAGCATCGATGGAGAAGAAAAAGCTCATCACTCAGTAATTGCCACCTCATCACCAATAATTGCCCCACATGTTTCTTTGCTCGCTTGTTCAAGTCCTGCTGCACGTCATATTGTTTTTCTAACTGCCCTAACCAGACAAAATAATACAGAAAATAGCATCCCTTGCCTGATTGTTTCCCCAGATTATTTTTACTCTGGCATTTTACTTAGGTGCACTATGTGCAAGTAGGGATGAAAGCACAGTACCTTCAATAGTCGGTCAAACGGCATACAAATGGCACATACGCTACTATTTTTGTAAGGTGCACTATGTGAGCGAATGCTGAAAAAAAGCACAGTACCTGCAATATATGTTCAAACTCTTCTATTTTTGATGTTGGGGTATATCACCATTGTGTTTTTCTTATAACCACCTTGGTTTGGTTTTTCTTTTTTAATTTACTTGTTTCTTTCTTTACTTTCTTTACTTCTCTTTTACATTTGCACATTGACTTTTTCTTTTTTCTTCCTTTAGAAATTTGTTGTTGGACAAGCAGCTTTCTACTAGCATTTCCTCAGCTTTGGTCCTTCTTCCTGTCTGTCTACTCTGCCTCCTCCCTGCACCCTTAAGTCTCTCCTCGTAACTTACCAACTCACTTCTGCAGCTGCTTCTGACCCAGCTATAGAACTACCCTCCAGCATGACTCATCCAAGCCTACTTTTGCATTGTGATTTACCCTCTGCCCTCCCTCCACAATTTAAGGTATTCCTAATCTATATGTATTGGAGGGCACCAGGATCTGGTCAGAAGGATAAAATAATGATGCCCCGCTGTAGGTGACAAGGCTTATAGTCTGCAGTCTATTCCCGGATAGGTTCCTACCCTTTTTCAAACAGCTGGTGTCCCTCCACAGCTATGCATGTGAGAGTCCCCACTGCTGACAGTCTGTTGGCACAGCAGTAGGGCTGCAGCTCTAGGTGCCACTAACCCAGATTTGGGAACAAACATGGATTGTTTGGGGGGGGGGAGATAATGATCAAAGCATCTCAACAGACACTGTCCTTGTGTGGAGAGGGTCAACGCCAGTCTCACTGTCAGCTGCATGACTGGATGGTGCCACACAACTGCATGTATGCAGGTGAGTTGGATTCCTTGCTGCTGCCATTATTGGGTGGGTAAAAAAGGGGGGAGCATTCACTGGCAGTGGTTCTGCAGAACTTGCAGCCACCAAGGCAGCGTGTTTTATGGGGACTGTCTTGTTAGAGCAGATCAAATGATAAAAGTGAAGATTTCAAACTGACCTATTGTAGTAACTACCGAATTAGTCAAGGATTTTAAAAATCCCTATTGAGAATTGTAAAACCTTTAGTTAGGATTTTGTTTTGTTTGTTAGTGTGTTCATGCTACCCAGAGACGTTGTCTCATCTGATTGTGTAGTTGAAAATCTACCAGATGGCACTTAAGTACTGTAATAGGAACTGGCCTGTTTCTGCAGGTATAACAAAAGAATTTTCGAGGATTTTTTTCCCTAAATTTTGTGAAGGATAATAGGAATCTCACAAAATTGCTTGACAAATTAGGCACTACTACTGTAGGAATACAGTATCACTATGATTCAGAAGATAATTTCCTAAACTATAGTCATTACACATCACAGCGGGATCCTTGCAGCGAAAGAAAAAAAAACAACAAACAGGCTGGCCCTCACATTGCACCAACTTTGCCACCATCCTGCTGCCTACCCATGTCCGCTGGGGGAATCCTCCATGTCCTAGACCCGGGGGTAAGCGGGTCTCACCTACCCATTTTGTGTTGGGGGCCCACCCTGCCTAGTGTCCCTGCCCAGGGGAGGTAAGCCTGGGCATGGGGACAGTGGAAGGAGCTGGCTTAGCTTCCAAGGACCAGGCAACCAAAAGAAAAGAAAAGACAGAGGATGGTAAGCAGTGAAACAACAATGCTGAGTTTACTTCTTGAGGTTTTCAAGAGAACCATAGTGAAGGAAATAACAATGGGGCGAGGAGGGAGGATATATAGGGAAGAGGGGGAAGGGGTGGATAAAAACAATTTCATATCATTTTTTATTTGACTCTTAACATCCTTATTATTTGATGCTTTTTTTTTGTTGTAGTTAAATCTTTTTATCTCCCCACCGCCACATTACAGGCAGCTCCTTCCACCAACTCCCCCCGGGACTTACCTTTATCCCGGTGCTTCTCCCACAGCCAGCTTGCCTCCCAGAGAAGGGGTCGACAGTGGGCACCTCACCATCAACAAATGGATCTGGTTCTGGGAGAGGGCCCTGTAGCCGATCGCGCGGAGCTTGCAAGGTCGGTTTCATCCCACGCTGCTCTGCTAGAGGTAGACAAGCAGTAGAACAGCAGCCCTCTCCCAGAGAGAGGGAGAGAGCAGTCCTCCGGACACCGATCCTCCCTCTCCCAGCTGACCCCTGTGACCAGAGTCCGCTTAAACCCGGGTCGCCGCGTGGTAAAGGGTAAGGCACCCAAAGCGCCTCAACTCTTTCATCACTGGGCTAGCTCCATATGCTTTCTTTTCTATAATGCATGGCACTTATTTGTTGCGTGTATAACTGCTTTAAATCCAAGTACATTTTTCATTTTTCATGTTCAGAAATGCCTGAACTAATAGGGGCACTATCATTATATAACCCTAGTGTGTTCTTTGTTCTTGGGGCATGGCTGCCTGTATCTTGCATCACACAGGCTCAGTCTTTACATGTCACTCTCAGTAATCTTCTTGGGGACACAATTTACTGTAATGTGCACAGCCCAGGCTCAGTTCTTTCAATAAGGGTCCAAACTGGAACGTGTCATTTAACTACTTGGGTCTCGCATTTCTGTAGCCTGGTGCCCCCTCTTTTTCCTAATGTGACTTGTTCCAAACCTTGAAATTTAAACTGATGGTGTGGACCACAACACATCACATGCTTTCCAAGTGAATTTTCCCTGTCATTCTTCTGAACTGCTCTCTGATGTTCACCTACTCTGATTTTGAAGGCACATTTTGTTTTTGCCCACATAGTAGTCTTGGCACACTGTACTACTTGCCTGATACAATGAAAAAAGTGCTGCAACTGAAGAATTGATTTTGTTTATATTCTTCCTGTTTGTTTGGTAATGGAAACACATTTCATATCAGGAAGGATGCACAGTATTCACAACCCCCACATCACTGTGTGCTTGGAGGTAAAGGTGGGCACGGATCCTGATTCGCCCGACTCTCTAATAGACTTGACACTTTAGCATCAGCAGTGTTCCTCCCCTCGATACACCATGCAGGGTTTTTGAATAACATGGGGTCTCAGGCTGCTCCCTAATTCTAACAAAATCCGGTTTTGATAGAACACTTGGTATACCCTGTGAGTTTATGGGACAAATGTAGTCACAAAGTTAAAGGGCTGTCTGTCTCCTTGTAAACGACTCTCCAGTGCTTGTTCTTTCTAACAGGGTTTCCTGGTTCAAATCCTTCACTCTTGTATCAGCCTTTGTAATACTTGCCTGATTGTACCCTCTTTGAGTGAAACTGTTCCTGAATTCATTAGCTCCTGATCAAAGTCCTCTTCTCTGACTGGTTCATTTTCTAGTGTGTCTCTGGTGGCAGCTGTGAAATGAAGCACCGAGTTTCCGTCAGTCAGCTTCCTGTATAGACTGCTCTTCAGACTGTTGTCACAGTGTGTGGGAATAAACTTCAGACGAGGCAAATTTACAGGTTTAGAACACACCTTGGTGTGATATTTATTTTTCAAAAGTTCGAAAAATAATAAATGAAAACAAAAAAAAATTGCAAAGAAAATCACTCTTAACATCAGTAGTTTCTCGCACAATACAGTCCTGGAGTCTAGAACTCCTAAGACCCTTGTCATCTGCATTCAACAGCTTGTCTGCAGTACCACCTCTGTCCTTCACTCTCAAGACTGAACTCTACTAGACTGAACTGAAGTGAACTCAGTGAAGAGGTATTTATATCTTTTGGTGGGGGTCACCTGACTGAGCCTTTCTATTTACAAGTCTGACATGCTGTTTCATGTCTGAACATGTTGTTTCAAAACCAAAGGGGGGGTGTTTCAGGGGATTTCCTGGTTCAGTTAAAGGTACAGTGTATATCTCCACAGATATTGACTCTATATATCTGATCCACAGTGACTAAGCACTTTTATACATTGAACATTATACAGTAACAGGCTCATAATGTCAATTTATGAAAATACTTTAAGGATTTCTTATAACTGTACTATTCATGACATTATTATTGGTTTATATGACTTCTGAATCCTTTTTCTTTAAAAAGGTTTTATTCATTGTATTCATTCTTGCTGTCTAAAATAGCCTTCATGCTTTTTGTACACAAAATGCACTTATGCACTTTACACAACCCCATTTCAGAGACTGGATGGATGGAAATGGAAAAAGAATGAAAAGAGAGGACTAGTAGAAAGTTTAGCAGGGATAGTAAAGAGCTACGCTAGGTGGCCAAACTAGGGTAGGGGGAAAAAAGAAGAAAAGCGTTAAATGTAGCTAGGAAATAAGGAGATAAAAAAGTGGTCCATCAGTCACAGCCAAGGGTGTAGCCTAACTCCACCACAACTGTCACTCGGAGTTTTTTGGATATCCACTTCCAAAAAATTGATGCGTTCCCTCTGGCAGTTTACTGTAAATTTTAAGTTTTCTTAGTACTCTCTAGGTAGCTAATGAACTCAGTTCATGTTAATGCATTACACAAAAGAAAAAGGTCATCAATAAACCTTTTGTACAGTTGTACTTCCCCAGATTTTCTGTGGGTCACATCCCCATATACACATTCACATAGTTGGGGCAAACAATGTCCCCATTGTCAGCTCTCCTTACTTGCAAGTAGAATCAGTCCAAACATGAAAGGTTAAAATCAGGCACTATAGAAACATAGAAACTGTCGGCAGATGAGGAGCCAGTCCATCCAGTCTACCCTTAATCCTAAACTTGTTTGTGGCTTTTGACCCTACTTGGTCAGTGGCTGTCTCTTCCGCTTCCCACCCCAAGGGTCCCAACATATGTCCCATGCATGTCTGAAGCCCCCCACTGTGCTTGTGTCCATCACCTCCTATGGCAGACTGTTCCATGAATCCACCACCCTCTCTGTGAAGAAAAACTTCCTCCCATTCCCCCTTATCCTGCCCCCTCAATTCTCATATCCCCTCGTTCTTGTATTACACCAATATTGAAGGACTATTTTATATTTATATTTAGTTTTTGTTGACAGGGTAAGTGCACTAGACAAATTTTGCCTATTTTCAGGCACGGCCCGGGGAAGGGGGATACAGTTGAATGCCAACTGACCTTGAACCAGATTAAGCTATTGGTGGTATTTTTAGTGAACAGGGGGAAATATGGCAAGGGCAGTGGAGAAATTCCCCTACTCTTTTCGAGAAGTGCCATGGGATCTTTAACATCCACCTGAATTACCACCAGAACAGGCAGATGGAACCTCGGTTTAACGTCTCATCCGAAAGACGGCGCCTAAGGAGTGCAGCACCCCCTTCATGCTGCACTACAGTGTCAGTATATTGGAATTTAACCCAAGTGTCTGGTGTGGGGATAGAACCCACAGTCTTCTGATATCCCGGTCTCAGATGTGCCACCCTCCTTCACCTTGTTTATGCCTTTAAGGTACCTGACAGTCTCTATCATGTCTCCCCTTTCCCTCCTCTCCTCCAGTCAGTACATATTGAGGTCCTTCAGTCTCTCCTTAAATGTTTTCTGGTGCAATCCGTGAACCATCCTTGTCATCTTCCTCTGGACTGCTTCTACCCTGTCAATGACCTTTCGAAGATGCGGCCTCCAGAATTGCACACAGTACTCCAGGTGCAGCCTCTCTAGTGTTTTATACAACAGAATTACCAACTCCCTCCTTCTGCTAGGGATACCTCTGTCTATGCACCCTAGCATGCCACTGGCCTTCGCTGTAGCCCTTGTGCTCTGCTGTGACACCTTTAGGTTATCAGAAATGATAATCCTGAGGCCTCTTTCCTTCTTGGTGACCGTCAGTAACTCTTTCCCTCCCCCCCATCCTGTAGCTTTCCCTTGGTTTCATCTGTCCCAAGTGCATAATCTTGCACTTCTTCGAACTGAACTTCAGTTGCCGTGCCTCTGACCAGCTTTCCAGTCTCTTTAGGTCTCTCCTCATTCTCTCCACCTCTTCTGGAGTATCCACCCAGTTGCAGGTCTTGGTGTCATCTGCAAATAGGCAGACCTTTCCCTCTAGCCCTTCTGCTATGTCAGTAATGAAGAAATTGAGCAGTACTGGCCAAAGGACTGATCCCTGAGGTACCCCACTTGTTACCTCCCTCTCCCCAGATTGGATCCCGTTTACCACCACTCTCTGCCTCCTCTCCATTAACCAGCTTCGGACCCAGTTTACCACCTTGTTGCCCATGCCCAGACTACCCATCTTGTTGACCAGCCTTTATGTGGGACAGTGTCAAAGGCCTTGCTGAAATCAAGGTAGGCCACGTCCACCACACCCCCAGAGCCACCTCCTTTGTAACCCAGTCAAAAAAATCTATCAGATTTGTTTGACACGATCTCTCCGCTGTGAATCCAAGCTGCACTGGGTCTTGGGCCCTGTTTGATTATTTGATAATTATTTGTGTTAAAGTCAAAATCATCTCTACATTCAGATGTAGCACTTGTGTACAAGTGTAATGCTTCACACAGTGCTTCAGTTCTCTTATCATGGTATATGGTGGTATTTAAAGCTTGCACATCAAGTGGCACCAGCAATGTATTCTCTGTTACGTGGGCAGTTTCAACGGTATTCAGAAAATCAGGTGTACCCTTTACAAATGATTGAAACATCCCAGGAGGGTCCCTGATGTGCTGATCTACAGAGTAAGCAAAGGGGTTCAGTTAAAGGCCTTATAGCTGAAAGAATGGACCTGCCGGGGTGGGGTGGGGGTCTCCATAGCTTGTGTATTTTGGTGAATATAGTTGTTCTCACAGGTGTGCTCCACTGTGAGATATCCTGAGATGACAGAGTCCATGAAACACTCATAAAATTAAAAAGGCAGTGTCTCTCTTGTACATACGAGTTGGATCACTGAGCAGGGGCTTATAAAATTTACATTTTCCAGACTGCTGTAAGACCTCCCTTTCATATATGTCTCTTGACATGATGACTACTGCCCCCTCCCCCTTATGTGCTGCCTGTACAAAAATGTCACTAATATTTTGCAAAGGCTGAAGTGCTTGCCATCCCTCCCTGGTTATATTACAGTACTTGGATTTTGGAAGGTCAGCAATCCATTGTGCAGTGTTTCGCTCACACACTTTCTTGAAAATGTCCACAGTCGAGTTCTGTGGTGGTACGAAGGATGATCTTTTCTTTTTTTTCTTTTTTTTTTTTTTTTTATTCAGTTAGTCCTGCAATTATTTCTCTTGTAGCTGTAGCGCCCCCTTGATTGTGTTCTGTAGTATTTTGTGGGTCGATTGACATTCCCGCTGGCCCATCCATGTTATCCCAAGCACTGTAAAGGCATTTTAGAGTTCTTGTGAATTTATAAACTCGTCATTATGCTGCATTAGAGATCTTTTTGTAGTACTTTAAGCTCAGCAGATAAATTATAGTCCAATAATATTTATAACAAAAGGTGTTTCCTCTATTGGCGCCTGCACCTCATTTCCAGTGTGTCTCAGTATCCCCCCCCCCCAGGTTCTGCTGGTAATTCCTCAGTGCTTGTCCTCTGTTCTGTTGTTAGTGACTGCCATTTATTCTATTTGCTTTCCACTGTCCCCTTCCTTGTGTGTTTCTTGGGGGCTTCTGCAGTTAAACTATTTTCAGGCTGCTTGGTAGAAATGATTGGGGTAGTTGAACCAGTGGGTTTGGTGGATCGGTGTTCCAGTCTTCCTCTGAAATAAATTAATTGAGGCGTCTGATTTGGGCTGACTGGTATAGGTGTCCCTCACCTGGGTCTGGTCTGTGTTTTTTAATATTGACCTTGGTTTGTCTGTGGTTTTTTGTTGTTTTTGTTTTGTACTCCAGTCAGATATTTTGCTATTAAAGTAATCTTGTTGGTTGCGTACTTAGCCCCTGGAGAAAAGCAGAAGTGGAAAACATCTCATCCGAGGTTATAGAAGCTCTAACGTACACTGCAGGCTACTGCTCTGATGTCAACTGCAGGGGATTCTGGAATTTGTAGTAACTGAAGATGTCCGTCTACAAGAAAAAAAAGTAGTCTGATACAATCTACTATACTAGAGCAAAATATTTTTGTTCACAAAGGGCACCGTGGGGCCAGCCCCACACTTTAGTGTCCAGGCCCTTTGTGCTTATTGTTCCCCTTTAATGGGACACTGTCCGCCAAAAGCCGACTTGTATACCCCCTTTTAGAATAAGAGCCTGAAGCTATGTATAGTCATAAATTAACATTTATGCTTCCAGACATTTAATGCCACATTGTAGTCTTTTTGTTACATTTCTGAGTCTTAGTATTCCAGACCAGACTTGGCTCCTGCTGATAAAGAGAGTATGGAGTTAGGCTGCCAGGTCCTTTACTAACAAAAAACACACACAAACTAAATCCCACACCTCTACTCCCTTTCCCTTCCCAGCTCCTGCCAGCAAGAGGAGTGTAGCACTTGTTTGTCCAGCCCTACACGCGTGCACACGTGCACATGCTACACACACACACACACACACACTTACGCGCACATGCACACACACACACACACACACACACACACACACACACAGGCTCAAATGTATTTCCCCTGTTGTCTTGGGCTCCCTGCTAGTGAGGTGAGTGTGGTTGGGCTGCCTGGCTCTCTACTAATCCCACCCCCAAAAAAGAAAATATGTCCTTCAACTGATTCTCTGTTGCCTGTATGAATCCAGCCGGTGAACGATGCATGGAGTTGTACAGCCTGGCTGTTTACCCATTCCCCCCTTCCCCCATAAAAATTACATCCCACGCCTGTACTTGCTGTGGCTTCTGCTGGCTAGGAGAGTATTTGGGTTGCCTGGTCCCTTCTCAAGAAAAAAAAAAAAACAAACAAACAAAGTTACGTCCTGAACCTGTTCACCCTCTCTGTTCCTGGCTCCTGCCAGTTAGGGAACTGTGAGGTCAAGTGGGTTGAGTCTTTTTTTTTTTTTTTTTCCTTAACTTATATTTTATTTAATTTTTAATATTCTTACATAACACTGTATATAACTGAGTGAGGGTGAGAGTCTCACTTGGTTTATAAAACAATATTCAGAAGCTTCAGGTGTGTTTTTACCTGGATATTGACCTTGCAGCGGACTTTCTTAAGCACTTTATTTAATTTCTTTATCATTATTTGATTGTGTGTGTTCATTTATTGAGTGGGGTTGGTATTGTGTGTTGGTTGGAGGTGGGTTGGGAAATATTAGTGTGAGTGATTTTATGGTCTGGCTGTTCTGCTCTTACAGTTTTAGAGAAAATGCTGGGAAGGTTTAATGACGGTCAGGCAGTATTCCCCCATTAGGGTCAGGGAATTGTGTCCCTGTCTTCCATCAGAGACCTGTATAAGGTATCATGCCTTAGGGATAGCGAGGAGACAACGGAGAAGGGGGAGAACTAGGCCTGGTGGGGGAAGGGAAAAGGGAGGGTGAATTGGGGTTGTGAGGACCAGGAGATGCCCTGAGGTTAAATGGAGGCAGGACAGAGTATTCCTGTCTTGTTCCCATACACAAGGCTCCACAGTAAGTACTTGGAGCCAAGGACTTCTTGATGACCCATCCTACTGGGGCGGTGTTATGTAATGCCATATCTATTAAGAACAAGACAGCTATTATAGCTGATCTTGTTGAACGGTAGATCTGGCATGCATCACTGAGACCTGGCTGGATGAAATGCAGATCCTGGCATCTGCTGTTCCAGCTGGGTTTTGGTGATACACTGCCCGAGGCTGGACTATAGGCGTGGTGTAGTCATTGTATTTAAGACAGAACTGGGCCTTGTGGATGTGCCAGTGGGGCCCACCAGATTCTTCGATTGTATCCTGGGAGAGGATGTAGGTTGCAGGATTCTCCTCATTTACCGTCCACCAGGTGATGGTGGAGAATTCCTGCAGGAGATAGCGGACTTCTTCATTGACGTGGTGCTGAGTTCCCCAGATGGATAGTTCTGAGGACTTCAGTGCCTGGGTCGATGATGAACTCTGCAGTTTGGTCAAAATCTCCTGCAGCTAAGGACAATGCTGGGAGTTACACAGGTGGTTACCTCCGCTACCCATATAGGGGGTCACTTGTTGGATCTGGTGTTTCTCCTGGGGATGGAGATCACGGATTTGGGGGTGGAACTAGTCAGTTGGTCTGACCATCACAGCATAAGGTTCGGTTTTTGGGCTCTCCCCAATGAGCCTGTGCCTATGGAAATGGTGCAGTACCACCCTCTAAGAGGGGTTACCTCAGATGGTCTATTGGCAGTGCTAGACCTATCGGGATTGTCGAATGAATGAATGAGTCCAGAGGCTCTTGTACTGGCGTATAGTAAGGCTGTGGGAGATGCCCTGAACAAGATTGCTCCTGTTTGTGTTCGAGCACTCATTCTTCGCCCAAAGACCCCTTGGTTTGTTGGTTCCTTGATGGAGCTGAGGTGAGTTAGTCGAAGGATGGAGAGAGCATGGCTGAAGTCCGGCCTGGATGCTGACAGGCTTAGATTGATGAAACATTACAAGAGCTACCAATCACAAATCACCCATAAGAAGGCAGAATTCCTGTCCAGGAGATGTCTGCTACATGTAGAATCGACGGCTCAGCTCTTTCGGACTGTTGACAGATTGTGCAATCCAATCTGTCTTTTACCCGGAGAAGCCTTTTCTTAGGCTAAATGTGAGGAGTTTGCTTGATTCTTCACAGATAAGGTTGCCGGCATCAGGTCCTTTATCGCCAAGCTCCCCAACGAGGGACAGTGGAGGTCTGCGGAGGTGGTGAGCACTCGGTTTGTCTGGTCGAACTTTAGCGGCCAGAATTCATGGACAATGTGAAGATCATCCAGACTTTGTGCCCAACCAGTTGTAGTTTGGATCCGGGCCCTACACCCCTATTAGTGGGTCGTGTAGATGTTATCTGCCCGATCCTAGCTGAAATTGTCTAAAGTTCCTTGAGAGGGGGTCTTTCCTGATCCCTCAAGGAGGCAGTTGTATGACCACTCCTTAAAAAAACCTCCTTGGATCCAGACTGTCCAGCTAGCTACCGGCCTGTCTCTAACCTGCCTTTTGTGGGTAAGGTTATTGAGAAGGTGGTTGCGGTGCAGTTGGATGATCACCTTGTGACCCACAGTGTCTATGAAGCTCTCCAGTCTGGATTTAGGAAGAGACATAGCACTGAGACTGCACTTGTCCAGATATTGAATGACCTCCTAATAGCGAGAGATCAAAAGGCTTGTACCATCTTGGTCCTTCTTGATTTCTCTGCAGAGTTTGACACTGTGGACCATGGTGTGCTTTTGGAGTGCCTGTGACTTCTTTGTGGGCTGTTGGGTACAGCCCTTGAATGGTTTCAATCTTTCCTCGTGGACAGGTCTCAGACGTGGTCATTGGAATTTTTTCCTCTGACGCCCTCCCTCTGTCCTACGGGGTGCCGTAGGGCTCCATATTGGCACCCATATTGTTTGCAGTGTATATGCTGGCATTAGGAGATATCATCAGGTGACAGAGTTTGAGTTTTCACTGCTATGCAGATGATATTCAACTGTATATGTCCTTTCTACTTGGACAGATTGATGCAGTCTCTGTGCTGTCTCACCGAAATCAAGGACTGGATCAGCACCAGCTGGCTGAGACTGAATCCAGACAAGACTGAAGTGTTGGTAGTGGACCCAGGTAGTCCGGGGATGGGTTTAGGGGATGGACAGACGTCAGGCTTATGGCTTGATGATGTTAGGCTCACCACCTCAGACTGGGTGTGCAACCTGGGTGTTATTTTTGATGATGGCCCGACCCTGAAATTTCAGGTGTCAGCTGTGGTTAAATCCTCATTTTACCATTTGAGGGATATTGCCTGGGTGATACACCTGGTTCCCCCACATGACATTCCAACATTAGTCCACGCCTTCGTCACCCACCTCCTTGACTACTGCAATGCCCTCTACGTAGGGCTTCCTTGGGTTGATATCCGCCACTTGCAGCTAGTGCAGAATGCTGCAGCTAGGCTTTTGACGGGTACATCAAGGGCCAGTCATATTATACCCTGCACTGGCTGCCTGTTCAGTGGCGGATCACCTTTAAGGTTGGCTTGCTAACCTTTAAAGCCTTACATGAACAGGGATCCGGCTACCTGCAAGATCTCCTGACTCCCTACTTCTTCCTCCATCCTCTCCAGTCCACCTACGGGGGATTGCTAGAGATTCCTAGGGTTCTCTTGAAAACATCTGGTGCTCGTGCTTTTCTTTTGCTGAACCTGCCCTGTGGAATTTTCTACCTCATCGTTTAAGAGAATGCCTGACCGTTGATAGATTTAAGGTTGAGCTGAAAATATACCTTTTTAACCTAGCCTTCCCAGAATTTTAAATTATTGTTATATTCTTTTAATGAGATTTTATGTTTGTACTTTGTATTTAAATGTGAAGTCAATCAATCAAACCTTTATTTAACCAGACGATCATCATTGAGCAAAACTCATTCTCAAGATGGACCTGGACAGCTTTGAGATCAATGTACAATACAAATAAGACATCAAAATTCACAATGGTTACAGTATTAAGAAAGAGTGTCAACTAGAGGCGGTATTATTAGCGAGTAAAACGCATTTGGTAAAGGATGACAGTATATACACAAGAGCCAGCACAAAAAACATAAGCATAATTACAGTTATATTGCAGCAGATGTCCACAACATATCTCCAGCAATCAAAAAAAAAATAATTAGTAGGACTAGGAGAGTGCAGCAGGTGAAGAGGGAGCAAAGTACCTTGAGGGCAATAAGGAAGGTGGGAAGGGGAGGGCGAAAAAAGGTATAAGGGCAATAAGGGTGGGGAGTATTATTGTACGGTAATTTATTTATTTATTTATTCAATCTAGGATTACAAGTACCTTTGAGTGCCAAGCAGCTCATTTACAAAGGTTCCACGTCAATGGGGGGGTACAGATCCATAATGGAAAACAGACTGGTTTCACAAACAATTAAGCAATTTGTATTGCAAAATACAAAATAAGAGAACAGCAAATAAATACACATTAGTTTAGCACGTGATTCAATGGGGAGTGAGAAGAAGAGGGAATTAGGAGGGGAGCCAGATCAAGGAAGGGGGAGAGCAACCAGGCGGCATTGTCAAGTAGCAGCTAGGATAGTAAAAGGGATGAAAAGCAAGGAAGACAGTGGGGGAGAAAAAGAGGGGGAGATGGGAGGGCAGGAAGGGAGAGGAGAATGAGAGGGCAAGACAAGTAGAGAGAACAGTGGAAGAATGGTGGGGGGGGGGTGAGGTCCCAGGAAGAGGGACAAGGATGTTAAGTGGTGCAATCACAGGAGTTTTTAGTTAGGATGTGCTGACGAAGTTTGAGTTTGAATTCACCAAGACTAGTAAGGTTATCCAAACCATTGTGGAGGCCATTTAACCAGTATGGCACTTTGATACAAAAGGAGCATTGCTATTGGGCGGTCCGGCAAATCAGGGCTAGTAGGAGTGCAGAAGATGAGGTGCGCGTATGTTGGGTCTTGGGGAATTTGTGAAGTAAGCATCCTAATCCCGAAGGCATGAGTCGAAGGAGAATCTTTTTAGCAAGTAAGCAGGTGTGGTATTTAATTCTCCCATGCAAGTTGAGCCACCCAGCCTGCATATAGACATCACAGGTGTGGGTGAGGTGTGGTGCACCAGTTAGGAGTCTACAGGCCTAGTTTAGTGCCACAGTGAGCCTTTTGAGTGCAGTGGTGGAAGCAGTTCTGTAAATGACAAGGCCATAGTCGATTAAGGAGAGCACCAAACTGTGGACAGCAAGATTTAGGGCTTTAGGTGTTAGAGACACTCTCTGTCGATAGAGGAGCCCAATCCTGGTATTGACGGCTCTGGCAACATTTTCGATGTGCTGTGAATAGGTGAGGTGTCTACCGAGGGTAACCCCTAGGTACTTGAAGTGCTATATTTGTTCAAGGGGGTCACCTTGGGAATTTTGGATGGTAAGAGCATGCTCTTTATGTCAACTGCAGGCTGAGGAGAACAGGACTTTTGTATTCTTGTAATTTAGTACTAGTTTATGGTTGCAGAACCAGTGCTCAACTTCCGTGAAGCCCTTTTGAAGGTTACTTTCAAGGAGGTAAGGGTCAGGGTGGCTTGCATAAATGACAGCATCGTTTGCAGAGCAGTGTTCGCTGGTGGCAGGCAGTTGGTAGATTAAGGAAGATGCTGAAAAGGAGTGGACCCAGGATTGAGCCCTGGGGTACCCCGGACCGAACAGGCTTCTGGTCAGAGATAGCATTGGAAATCTTCACGTGTTGAGATCTGTCCCTAAGATAGCTTCTAAACCAGGGCAGTGTATCAAGGGAGAGACCAGTTTGTGAGTGTTGTTTAAGGAGGAGTCTGTGATTAACCATGTCGAAGGCCTTGGTTAAGTCTATAAAGACTGCACCCACAAGACTGCCTTGGTCAATAGATTACTGGACGTAGCTGGTGAATTCTAAGAGTGCGGTGGTGGTGCTGTGCCCTTCCAAAAGCCATGCTGTTGTTCACATGGTAGGAGCATCTATCGAGGTAGTCCACAAGTTGGTTGACAACAATACGCTCAAGTATTTTAGAGAGGGGTGGAGGACTGATATAGGCTTATAGTTGCTGTGTAGTGCACAGTCTCCAGATTTGTGTACTGGGGTAACAGTGGCTGTTTTCCATACCTATAGGAATTATGAGAGGGTTGAGAGAGGTTAAGTAATTTAGTAATAGGTAGAAGTACTACCTCCATGGTGAGTGCGATTAGCTTGAGGACTGAAGAGTCATCACTGTGCCTGGACTTGCCCAGCACATTGTTTAGTAGTTTCCTGACCTGGGCCACTAAGACATATTTAAAGTAGAAGGGGGGGGGGGGTGATGATTTGTCTTGGTCTCAGGATGATGTGCTGCCATTAAGGTGGTATCGTCAAAGAAGTCTTGTGGTAGCTCACTACTTAGGTCAGTGACGGCATCATTAAAGGTATTCGCTATTGTGAGTGGGTCAAGTATGGGGGTACCATCAAGGTTTAACATCACGGGAGCCTTTTTTGGGTCTTTCCCCAGAACATCATTGATATTTGCCCAGAATTTCCTGCTGTCACCCCAGGTATTGGTAAGTTGTGGTGATTGCTTCTTGCTTTACGGATTTCAGTGCAGGAGTTTTGCAGCTTTATAGGCTTGCCAGTTCTTTAGCTTGCCAGAAGATTTAGCATAGTACCAGAGGTGGTCCCTCCATTTCATGCTGTCTATCAGCCCAGGAGTAATCCAGCGATGAACAGTGCCGCACCTTTATTTTCTTGAGCGTGCGTGAACATCACAGGCAGCATTGAACATAGTGATAAAATGTTGGAGTGATACATTAATGTCTGTAGAGGAGTCAAGTAGCGACCAGTCCTGACAGCTAAGTGTTTTAGGAGTTCCAGGTGGCCACATCTTGGCACTCTGTTGTAGATAGTTAGAGGTGGTGGGGTATGGCATTTGTTGATCCAATTGCAAGTAACAGGGGAGTGGTCACTGAGTGAGTCAGGATGCACACTTACGTTGGCGACATGGTCAGGGTGATTAGAGATTATCCAGTCAAGAATGGTGCTTGTCCCAGTCTTATAGTTAATTCTAGTGGGAGAGCTGTACAGCTGAGTAAGGTGTAGAGCTGTCAGTGCATCCTTTATGGGGCCACTGGAGGCAGACAGCCAGTTTGGAGAGAAGCTGGAATTCGTTGATAACTTCAAATGCCTTGGAGTCTGGATTGATAACAAGCTTGACTATTCTGTCCATATTGAGGAGCTACTAAAGAAACTGAGACAAAGGCTTGGTTTATTTTTTAGAATAAAGCACTACCTCAACAGAGACTCCAAAAAAGATTAATCCAGGCTTCATTCCTATCCCTCATTGACTATGCTGACTTTCTGTATGGACATTGTTCACCCCTCTTAAATAAACTGGACACCCTATACCACAGGTCCATCAGATTCATTACTGACCTTCCTTCAGCACCCATCATTGCGCCTTTATAAGGCAGTTAACTGGACATCATTACAACACAGAAGAAATAGGAATGCTGCAATTTGGATATTCAAAGCCTTATCAGGCAAGCTACCTACCTATATCTCAGACTGTTTTACTCAAATTACTTCTAGGCCATACAACCTAAGGATCAGCAAAATTATCATTCTTAAGGTCCCCAATGTCTGCACCCAGTTTGGGAGGGCTGCTATCAGCTACCACTAGCAATTGTTTGGAATTCACTCCAAAAACCATGAAGCTAAATAACCTCCTACCCTTAATATCCTTCAAAAGACTATTCACCACCCTATTCCCAGAACTCTGCAACTGCTTCCACAAGGCCTAAACCCCGCCCTACCTACCCCCTGTTCCTATATGCTGACAAAACTCCCGTTTCCAGTCCCAAGATTCACCCTCAAAATGCCTGCTAGGTCCTATAATCTACATATTACTCTGATGTGCCCATTACCTTCTGTCTCACAGATTAAAAGTTTTAATGTGCCTTGTACATATGTATATTGTTATATATTAGCACTTATGTCATTGTATTACTGTTTATGTTACCCTGTCATTGTATTACTGTTTATGTTACCCTTGTCAATGTAATAACACTTGCACTTTTGACCACTCAGGTCCATCTTGTAAATGAGCTATGCTCAATGATGTTCGCCTGAATAAATAAAGATTTTGATTGATTGATTGATTGATTATGTTGTAGTCACCAAGTAATATTGTCTCAGCGATGTGATTTTGGGCTCTCAGGTAGTCCAGGACTTTATGAAGACCAGTGGAAGGGTTGTGGGAGGTATGTAAACTGATAGGATTGTGAGAGTCTTGTGGTGGGCCCCCAGTAGCAGTTTAATTGCTAGCACCTGGGTGGGGCACCCAAGGTCAGCAACAGGCAAGACCAGTCCTTTTAGAGTATCTGTTAGATAGATAGCACAACCACCACCACGCTTAGTCGATCTGTCCAATCTGAAGGTAGTGTAGCCAGGTATGGCAACCGCTACATCTGGCATTTTGGGAGATAGCCAAGTTTCAATGACAGAGAGTATGTTGGAGTTGTTTAGCAAGACCCAGGCTTTAAGGAGGTTGATTTTGCACAGGAGGCTGCAAATGTTAATAGAGGCCAGGTGAAGAGTTCCCTGTTTCCGGTGATTATCCTTTGTAATAAGGCACACTGGTCCAGGGTTGGAGTGGATGTTATCTGATACCAGAAGTAGCAGGAGGGCTAGCTTAGGAGGTACTCTCTAATTTGTTTGGATGCTTATTTAGTAGCCATTCTGGAGCTATGCAATGATTTCGCATTCACTTTCATGTCCAGGAAGTGGAAGATAATAGGTCCTGAGGTGGTTATGATGCAGGTAGTTGGGTTAGTAGAAACCAAACAGTCCTGTTGAGGATGGAAAAATAGGGGAGACCAGGGCCCATTTGAGATGGAAAAATAATCCCCAGAAGTCCAGCCTATAGTGTAGTGGAGGCTAATTCCAGTCACAAGGATCCGGGGTTGAGTCTAGTTAGGTTTAGTGTTTCCAGAGTGACTGATCAAGAAGAAGAAGATAAGAATGTGGTGCAGGGCAGCAATGTTAGGCATGAACATAGTGTCAAGTAAGATTTAATTAAGGGAGAGGATAGAACAGCAAACACAGAAATGCACAGTCCAATTTCTTTCTGTGCCATCTGGGCTATTAGTACAACTTATGACAGAGGTCACCCAGAGTCACAGCTAGGCAGGGATTTGACAAGAGGCTTTGGCTATGCAAGACCTTGCAGGCATGCACTCCCCAGCCCCATTACATTGAAAGTCTGGACCACACTTACACAAGTACAAGTGCAGGATGTGAAATTCTTTTGTCTTTATGCGTCCTTTGTTATTTAAAGAGGTTGTTTAAAAGCCCACAAATAGATCCCTTAGGAGCAAGCCAGATGAAAATGCGGATTCGAGCAGGACCCAGAGTCACTGAGTTTGTCAGACTTTGTTGTTTGACTTCTATTTTGCTTGGGATAGCTTCCAGAAAGTTGATTTTAAACTGAAAATGCAAATACCTGGTGGTGATGTTTTGCAGAAATCCAGTCCAGGAGACCTTCACAGATGTAGTGAGCAAGAATGGTGTAGTTACTCCAAGCAGAAAATCTTGTAAATCCCCAAAACTAAGCTACAGACACAGACAAACACAAACAGCCACCCACACGACCCAGGAGGTTAGGCAAAGGTGCTGAAATGGGGTATAAGTTTCAGCAATCATAGATTACTGTTCCTGCCTAATTAGTGGTAGGTAGGGCAATGATGCATGGCTATGGGAATCAAAAGTATTTAGGTATCAGCACAATGACCTAAAATAAGGTATTTAGGAGCTAAAGGTGAGAAGATGGAAGGGAACAAGTGGGCAGGGGTGGAAGCAAAGAAGCCAGATGGGATATAGAAATGCACTACCTGTAGCAAATAGGAAGATTAGGGACGAGGAAAGAATTCGCAGGATTCCTTAAATGAACGAGCATATAGAGTCTTGAAGATAGGTTGGTAGGAATGACGAGTTTCAATGTTTTTTGCAACTTGTTCCATAGAACGGGCAGCACATAACTTATGGCGGCCCTTCCAAAGCGTAATTTTACCTTTGGTACTTTAAGCAAGATATAGGCGGTACTTCTTAGTGCATAGGTACCTATCAAACTTCGGAAGTCAGTCAAAAATGTACTGAGGCAGATTTTTGGTAATAGCTCTGCAAGTCCAAAGTGCAGCATTTCTTTGGCGTCTATAGGGTAAGGAAGACCACCCCACAGCCGCATATAGGGAACAGTGGTGTGTTGAGAAGGGGAGGCCAGTGATGAAACTTAGTGCTGTATGGTAGAGTGTATCAAACTTGGTAAGCATTGAGGCAGGACACTGACTATAGAGGAAGTCAGCGTAATCTATCAGTGAAAGGAAGGTAGTTTGGACCAATCTCATCTTGGCTTCTTTAGTAAGAAGGTGTTTGATACTAAAAAATAGTCCAAGTCTCTGTCTTAGTTTTTTTGTCAGTTCCTCAATATGGTAGGTTAAGGATAGTCGATTGTCAATCCAGACTCCCAGGTATTTGAAGTTTGTTGCATATTCTAATAGTTCACCAAGTAATGTAGTAATCGTGGAAAAGATCCAGAGTTGGTGGGTTTGGAGCCTGAATATAGGGTCAAATAGCATTGCTTTCGTTTTTTAGCATTTAAAAGCAGCTTTTGTTTTATGAGCTGGATCTGCAGCTGGTTGAAGTCAGATTGGAGGTCACAGTATACAGCTTCAGGTGTTGATCTGCTTATGTACATCACTGTATCGTCTGCAAATAGGTGTACATTGGCCTTTCTTATGCTTGTATCAATATTAGTGATGTAGATCGCAAACAACAAAGGTCCCAGGATGGACCCCTGTGGCACTCCTCGCAGAAAAGGTTTGAGAGGTGAGAAATCACCTTCGGCCTTTTCTTGCTGTAGCCAGCCTGTAAGGTAATCGGCAAACCAACTCAATGAAAGTTGGTCCAGGCCAGTGTTCAGAAGGCTATGTAAGCTATGGTCCACAGTATCAAAGGCCTTAGGTCCAGAAATACTGCACAGACAAAGTTTCTATCACCTAGGTCCTGTTGCCAGTCATTAGTCGCCTTGGCAAGGGCTGTGATTGTACTGTGTTGAGCTCTGAAGCCTGACTGCAGTGGGTTTGGCAGGCTACTGGATTGTAAGTGGTTCTTTAGCTGGGTATTCACAGTTTTCTCCAGTAACTTGGACAGTATTGGAAGAAGAGAAATTGGCCTGTAGTTGTTTAGGTTACATGGGTCACCAGATTTGAAGATAGGGATGACATGGACCGTTTTCCAAATGGGAGGCAGGGTGCCCAAGGATAGCGATAAGTTAAAGAGATGTGTGATTGGCACAGCTAAAACTTGGTAACCAATCTTTATGAAATATGGGTCTATAAAATCTGCTGCAGCGCTTTTTTTGGGATCCAGTTGTAGTATGAGGTCTTCAACCTCTTTCAGAGTAGCAGGCTGAAACATGAAGGATGGTTTGGGGTCGATGGATTCATTGCCTTGGTTTCAGAAAGGCGCTAGATAAATAAAGTTTTACTTTACTTACTTTACTTTACATACACCATAAAAATAAATGGTGATTGTAATTCAACACAAATTATTACATGAAATAAAGCATGCAGCATTGTTTTATATTATGAAAGGGGTAGAAAGAATGCTGAATTCCGATTGGCTGAGAGCTTGTTTCAGCTGGGCTGTTATCTCAGGACAACAGCCCATCTGAAAGTAATATGTTTAACAACCGCACAAAATTTGCTAAAAAAGACGCATTTCATAATTCCAGTAAGGCATTTCAGGAGGTGCTTTATGTTTTGCTAATGGACCTTCTCAGGTGGTGGAAACACTTGGCTATGCCTCGTGCTTCAACCCACCCAAGGTGGGCCATTATCCCACCATAACGCCCCCCCATCATGCCTTATTGCTTAAGACTGGATAGGGAGGGGACAAAGCATCGTTGGCCCGTGCTTACTGGAACTGACAGTGGCGTAGGATGTGAACCAGTTTACAGTTGGTGCAGAGATAACAGAGGAACAGATCTTCTTCAGCAGGAGGGGGTGTGCTTATCAAGTCAAAAGGCCTTGACCAGTTTGATGAAGATAATGACTGTGATATGTCCCTCACTCATCCCATTAAATATGAAGTAAGTGACATGCAGCAGGAAGGATACAGTGGTGTGACTATTTTATTTTTTTGGAAGCCAGACTAGAAGGAAAGAAGAAGTTAGAGGAGTGGAGGTAGTTGGCAAGTTCGGAATAGATTAGTTTCTCTTGCAGCTTGGCAAGAGTGGGAAGGATGGTCAACTTCACTCACTCATCACACACATGCACACACACACACACACTTGCTGTTTTTACCTTTCACTAAAGCAGAGAACCAGCTACCCTTGTTGCAGGCCAACTCTTGGTCTATTTGTATGTGTGTTTTTCTCTCTATGCATGTGTGTGATGAGTAGGGCTCCCTGGAATTCTGTTGTCCTGCCACCACAGAACATTACTGCAGAATTTGTTGATGGAATCATCTATTTTAATGGATGATTAACATATCTTTTCATAGAAGTAAATACCTGATCAGGGAAATAACGACTTGGTAACAGAAGGTTAGAAAACATTTTGCAGAACTTAGTACTGAAGTGTTAAGAGGAGAAGGAACCCTGTGTATGAGTGTTAGCTTGCAGGACAACATGTGCACAACTATATGTACATGTCAGTGCTCCTCTAGGTTTTAGGTTTCCCTCCAGTGCTCACACACAGATGATTTGTACTGCCAGATAGTGTTAGACCTGCCTGCACAACTGCAGAGTCAACTCCTCTGCACAACACATTGAGAGTATGTACTGCATGGGTGGCAGAATGGCACACAGTGGCTAACCTGGTGGTGCAGTGGTAATGCTACACAACCTGGCTTTGGAGAGAGCCTAGGTTGCCAGTAGCCTGCGGGGGTGAGGAGGATTGAGCATCCCTCAGGACACTCTCCTAGTGCACTCCGGCATAGATACCGCAACCTGAGTGCCTACAAGTGGAGGGGGCCAGCTTGAACTGCAGTGTGTGGTTGGATACCTCCAGATGGTAGCGTGAGCACACATTCCATGCATGTGCCACTGCTTTCCTAGCCCACAATGTGTCTGGGGAACCAGTGGACCTGTAATGAGGAATGCCAACTGACCCCAGCAGGTTGAAGAGGCACTCCCCTCCCCGAGGATCCACACTGGTACAAGGCACCCACCTCGACCTCCAACCAGTCTTGCTATCTGGAGTGGCTTGGGAAACCCCAGCAGTCCTGCCATGGTTGTGTCAGGGGTAATGGAGGTAAGGAGCAGTCCGAGAAAACTACAGGTGATGGGGCGGGGGGTGGCGATGGTGGATGTCTAGGTTGGCTAGACGAAGGAAAACTGAAGTAAAAAAAATAGGAAGGCACACAATGCAGCACAGAGTCTGATGTTGGGACACAACACTCTGCTTTGCTGCTAGCATTACAGTGTCAAGCTGACTCACAGGGTACAACTAAACCCACAAAACAACTCCCCTGTGCTTAAGCACTGTCATGTTAATGAGCCCTGTTTGGCGACGTGAACATTAAAAGCCCAGGGGCTATGCTTGCATGGCTTACGTATTTGCTTCCTGCAGGTGCACTCATGAGCTCATGCATAAATGCACCTGCAAGAGGCACATACATACCTGCATGGCTCATGCATGGGGTTCTCGCAGGTACACTCATGCATGGGCTAATCACAGGAGCTCTTTTGACTGGACAGCACAGTGTGTGTTACACAGTCCCTGAAACCTCTGATACAGTGGGGTAAGCTTTTCATGCCTGCAAGAGTGATGAGATCTTGTAGCCTGAAATGAGCCCTGGGAATGATTAGGAACTTCTGTTCCTATAGCTTTTTCCCAGTTATTCTTGAAATCAGGTTAAAAAAAAAAAGGAGTTCAGTGACAGATAGTCAATTGAGACAGTGGTAGAACTACTGCTTGCGACACTGGCAGCCTGGTTTGTAAATGAACCTAGGTCATTGGGGGTGTTTTTTTTTTTTTGGAGGGGGGGCGAGCATCCCAAAGAATGCACTCCTCTGTTGCAGTACTGCCACCTGGGTGTTCTCAGGTAGTAGTGCAGTAAAGGTAATCCAGAGAGAGGGGAGGCCACTGGCTGGAATTTGCGCTGCCATGCTTTGCATGCACGTATGCTTGATTCTCTAGCGCCAGTGTTCTAAAGTGCAGGGCGAGTGAATATCAGGGGAAAACAGTGCCACAGTACAGAATGACAAGGCATACTCTGGCACTGTCCTGACCTGCCAACCACCTCCCAAAGAGGCCGGTAAGGTAAGCCCTGTCCCAGGGTGTGGTGGTGGTGGGTGGGTGCTGGAAAGGGTTAAGCTCTGGGGATGCTTAGGTATGGGGATGGGTGGTAGCAGCTGGATAGTGCACCACTGGAAAGAAGAGGCATAAACGATAATTTTTGAAAAAGTTCTTTGGCTTTCCCATAGACATCTATGAAGGGCACCAGAATATGGTAATAAATGACAGTCCTTAAACTCGCCTCACAGATCCAGGTACATAGTTCCCCTAAGACCTGGACTGAGACCAGTTTCTTTCTTGCATGTTATACCCTTTAGTGCAGATTTACTATTTCAACCCCACACCACCATAGGTCACAATTTCTGTGAAACTGGAGGTTGAAAGAATTTTAGGTGAATCTTGATTCAAACCCAGATCTCCAGGATCTTAGCCATGTGCAATAAGCACTAGACTATGCCATCTGCTGCTGCTGCTTAGCAAGCTTGCAGTTACACACATCTGTGACACCAACTAACCCCAGAGCAGTTCAGCTTTGGAAAAGAGAAACTGGTCTCGGACCATGTCATTGGGGAGCAATCTTCTTAGACCCCGTCTCATGCTCTTTCCCTAAACCTCTGGTGTTCAATCACAGACTATCAATGCACTGGCAGTGACATCGTAAAATAATCCCTCCCCAAACTTCCCCACCTTCTTAAAATGAAAGTAGGACCAGGAGCCCATCCTGGGGGTCACTGAACACTGTCCGACCTCTCCAAAGTGGAAATAAGGCTGTGGGAGAGCATTCACTGTGCTGCTTGGGGCAGTTCCATAACCAAGACCTGCCCTACTTTCCCAAACAGGTGTCTACTGGTCAGTGCCCAGAACATCTCTGCACATAGACCTAAGGCCATTTAGAAAGGTAAGTTAGCCCCAGGGGTCTTGACTTTCTTTTACTGGAACTGATTGGGCCTTTCATCACTGGCGACTGTGTCGGTTACTGGAGAGCCCAGCTACCAATCAGTCTGCAACTTGTGAGCTCTGCTTCCAAATCTGGTGCCACCGCTACTTCGGAGTCAGTGACTCAATACTAGTGCCACCTTAACCCGGTTAATCCTGGTGTAGTAGCAGATCAACTTCTGGGACTTAGTCTCTGGTTAGCACCAGCTGACCAGCTTCTGGGTCAACAAGGGTGTGCAAGTCTCTTACAATAGGACTGCTAATCCCACAAGCAAATTTAACTACAGATGTTGGGGAAGAACAGTATCATCCTTCAGATACACTGGCTGTACACAAACCAGCAGCATACTTAGAGGAGCAGACATGTCATTCACAAATTTAAGGTCACCGTCCCAGTAACAGGTCCCAAGGAGCAAAGAAGGGAAAGGATAAGTGCAGAATAGCAGTACAAGATACAACTCACAAGATCCAACAAAGATCCCATACAAAAAAGTTATAGTTGCGACTGTGTCCTTACGGCAACTCATAATAAGGGAGGGGGGTTTATTGTTCTGCTGTTGCTGCACTATAGCTTTAATGAAATCAGCCTGTTTATTGGCTCTGCACAGTTTTTGCACTGTTTGCTGTGAGTTAAATGCTCAAGAGACAGATGGAGCCAAATGGATTTCTGAAGAGTTGAAGATGTGGTCATTGGCCTCATTACCCACACTGTTGAAAATGTGCACTAGTGAATCTGTTTTTGTGTGTGTGTGTGTATTGGGGGGAGGAGATGCAGTGTGCCACTGTGCATTGCTCGGTCTGTGTATGTGCGTCGCTGTGTGTATTACTGTACCTGAATGTTGGTTTGTGTGCATCAGTGTGAGAGTAGTATGTCTATGCCAGCATATCAGTGCTTGTGCATTAGTAAGTGTCTGTCTATTTACAGTAGAGTGAGTGTGTGTGTGTGTATCTATGTATGTCAGTGTTTCACCTCCAACCCATCCTTTTTCCCTGTATTTATGCCCCTGCTCACTACCAGCCTGGACTCCCTCAGGATCCCAAGGTGCCTTGCTGAACTGAACCCTATAGCTCCTGTGCTGTGGCTTACCTTCATGCTGCCTTGGCTCCGCCCCCCAGGCAGGGTAGAGGGACCCTCCCTCTGTCTCTATAGTCCTTACCAGGTTGCTGTGCACAGGGTCTATGACCAGTCCTCCTGTGGTCCACCAGGGTCCATTGTTTTCCAGGCTGTAGGGCCATTTTCTTGTTTATATACTCCTGTCCCCACTAACATGGGCACTCAGAGGAGGTCCTAGGTGTCAGTCCCTTCCACAGCATCCTCTTCCGCATTGCCACCTGTGATCACCCAAGTGGCAGTATTGCAGTGGGAAGGGAGACCCTTTCACCACAGAGGGGAGAGTATCCTCTGGGATGCTCGACCCTCCTCCCCTGTCCCCCAGCGACTCTGGCTCATTCCTGAACCTGGGTCATTGCCATTGTGAACGGTAGTACTATTGGCTGACTAGCCAGACCCTCCAACACATCCATGACCACAAATTATGTTATAAATCTGTAATTACACTGCCGCACCAGACTAATGAAGAAATGCCAATGACAGTGTGAAGTTTGCAAAGGGCATGTTCTCGTTATCTATTATGATGAACGTTAATCTGAGACTCCCTGTGTCACTCTTGAGGGTCTGTGTTTGCCCAGGGGCCCAAGTGTGTGCCATGGTTTTTTGTGTGTGTGTAGGTGCTTGCATGCGCAAGACCAGGGCTCATTATGTCAGTTTGGTTTTGGGGGGGAGGAGGGTTGCATGCATTTGTCCAGTGATTAAGTGTGTGTGTTAGAGGTGCCCGGATAATGCTTTTGTGGACCTGACTACTCACTGTTGGACAGTACTGGTATCCAACCAAGATCCAGTCAAAGTCAGTTTCCATATCCCTAGTCAGATAGTTATGAGGTCAAATCCATCAGATCATACCTTGGATAGTTGGATCCGATGGTTGGATACCTGATTCCAGTGTTTGGATCCATTAGATCCAGTTGAATCCTAGGATACCTCGGATACTTACTGTGGATCCTAGCAGGTCTGATGTCTGTGCCACCTGATGCTATCCAATACCTAACCAAAATGATGGCATGTCATGGTATCCCACATGGTAGGATATTATCTGAACAACTCTAGCGTGTGTTCACCTAGGCTCATTGTGTCAGTCTGAGTCTCCTTGTTTCAGTCTGAGGCTCTGATTGTTAGAGTCCCTCTGGTTCATGTGTGTGACATTCCAGGGGTTTGTGTTTGTGTGGTTGAAGCTCACTGTGTTGGTCTAAGACTTTCTGTACCATTCAGGGTCTCTGTGTGTCATTTTGAAGGTTAGTGCCTCTGTCCAGGGGTCCATGTTTGTCAGTCAGGGATCTATGTGCCTGTCAGGGTGCACGTTTGTCTGTCTGTAGGTCTGTGTGTGTCACTTTAAGGGTTAATGTGCATCTCTCTGGGGCCTGTGTGTATCACTCCATGAATTTACGTTATGTGCATCTGTTTGAGGGTCAGTGTGTTCTGTCTGAGGGTCATTTTAGTGCAGAACCTGTTTTAACAGAAGGTCATGTTTGAGAGAGAGCGAGAGCGGGGAGACGATACTGTAAGTAACACCAGCCATTTTACATAGGAGACTTCATTACATCACCTAGCTTTATATCGTCACTGAGGGTGTTGCACAGTTACTGGATAAGCCCCAGAATATGTTCAGTCAAAGAAAATGCATGCCAGTATACAGTATTGCCATAACAGAGGTGGTCCCTGTACTAGTATTGTACACAAAAGCAATGCCCAGAGGGTGAGCAGGCCTATGAAAAGCCTGTTTCAGTCACAGATACTGAAGGCACCTTACAACATATACTGTGCTGTAGTGTTCTGCATTAAACACCCCTCTTCCGTAAAAGAACTACAATACAGTATCAGCACTCCATAGGAGTCCCAGTAAACACTGATCTCCGTACATGCAACAGTAAACTGCTGTAGTCCACAGGTGCCTGCCTGCAGCAAAACATGGGAAGTTTAAACACTCCTTACCAACTTTAAATCAAGATACACTTAAAGAGAAAATAAAAACGTTTCACCTATTAAATATGTAACTTTGAACTTGTCAGAAACACTTTCTTAAACCAAAAAAACTTTATTCAGTAGGCATGAGACTGTATGATAGTCCATCTTTGGAGCAGTAGTTAACGTGAGGCAGGTACCATTTCAGCTGCAATTTACTGTGTAGAGCCTTGTACTGAGCCCAACCAAAGTCTTGCTGTCCACAAAAAAACAGAAGGCTTAGAAACAGCACAGGGATTTATTTGGCAAGGCCTTACCCCTACTCTGGTCCAGCATCCTTCCTGAACACCCAAACCAAGCACAGTACTCACAGATCGTCAACTCCTAGTTCAGCTCTCAGTCCGATGCCTCATACAGTCTTTGTCTTGATCCTGCTACCTAAAATCTGCCTTCTTCCTCTGAAGCAAGTCACCAGTGTTCTTTGGGTCACTTTAGATATTGCTTTCCACAGTACACAGCTTTGAGCTTTGCCAGTAGTTATAGTGTGTGGGAGACCCTGAAAGGTGGAAACAATGTCTGGATAGCATCAAAGGTTTTTCTTCTATCTTTCATAGCAAAACTTAAATCAGGATGTAATGAAATCCTGACCCCCAATTAATGGACCAGAAAGCTTCACAACCTCAGTCTGTTTCTTTCAAGCTGTCCCATTAAAGTGATCAGGAAAGTCCTTGGTGTGCTTTCGTTGCCCCTGCTCTTGAATGGAGTAATGTAGAAGGTTCTAAAAACTGTTGGGTCTGGTTCCAGGTGCAGGTTTACACTTAAACAAGACCTTGCAAAGCACGCAGGGTTGTCTCACTCAGTCATTTCACAGTCCCAAGAGCCTCAAATCTGTAGCCATTGTCTATTTCTTGATGGCTTTGAGTCAGTATCATAGAGATTTGTTTTCTTCTATCAGCCCAGCTGTATTAATGGCAGCCTTGAGAGCAGAGCTTGTAGCGTCTTTTGCTTCAGCCAGTGCTGCTGTTGCTTGGGTCTCAAAGATCACCAGTCCATGCACTGGGCAGACCTTGAGCAGGCAATTACACCAGATTTGGAATACTTTGACATATTATACCAGGACAACATACTCAGCTGATTATCAGAATCTGCCTGTAATTGCTCACCACAGAGTGTCCGCTCAGTATCAAGTTAGAAACCGCTTTTAATTTTCCCTTTATCCAGTAATTTGCCCAATAGCGGTCTTACCGCCTTTCAACCTGGGAGACTGACAATGCCTTTAAGCAATGGTCAAGGTAGGCCTTAGATACCTGTTCCAAATTACAACAGGAGGGAGACTATGGTCGTTTCAGGAAATACAGACAAAATTTGGTCTGCCCAGCTCACATCACTACTGGTACTTACAATTAAGGCACTATTATGGGTCTTTACCATACACTGTGCGCACACCTGAATGCTAGCCCCCCTTAATTACCTGCATGCAGTCCCTGTTTTCCTCCCTTAATCAGAGGCACCTACTATCAGTACTCTATCGAGCCTTGATTTCCTCCCTTATGGATAATATGGCTGACAACCGTAGAATGTGGCAACACGAACTGGGTGAACCTATAGATGAAAAACAATGGGAACAGGCCTGCAGACAGGTAGCTCGCACATCTAGCTCACACCATTGGCGAGAGTACTCCTGGAAATTCCTAGTTAGATATTTTTATACACCAGAGGTCACTAGTCATTTCACCCCTGGGAGCTCAGCTGCCTGCTGGCGACTATGTGGTGAAAGCAATGCCCACTTAACTCATGTAATGTACACTTGCCCTAAGTTAAACTTATTCACTCAAGCCTTACAGCTTGAACTCCAAAAGATCTTTGGAATACCTTTCCAGCTTACCCCGCAATTATTTATCCTTTTAATTTTCCCTGAAGACCTCAAGGATCATGGCATTCGCTATCTTTTAGCTATCCTCCTGTCAGCAGGGAAAAAAAACATTACCAAATTGTGGCTGACTCCTGACCCCCCAACCTTTCGGGACTGGTGGGCTGTTTCTAAGCAAATTTACTACATGGAAAAAATAACCTACAGACTGAATAACAGAGAAGGCATATTTAACTCAAGGTGGAATAGATGGCTGTTATATTATATGCTTATAGACCCAACATTTGTCCCATGAGTTGATAATCCTCCCCCCCTCCCTTTTACCTTCCCCCTCCCTCTTCCCCTCACCTTCCCTTCCATTTGTTACAATTTAACAACTAGGATGAGACTGATGTGGTGTTTGGGATTCCTCCCCTCCCATATCATAACTGAGAATCGAACTCCTGCGGATGTTTATATGGCAGTAATATAATTTACATTGATCTCAACTATCATGGTTTCCCTTGCCTTTTGGGCCATTGCCAGTATTTTTCACGTACTAATTTATCACTGACCAAAGGGCCTCTGACCTCCACGCCCATATATTGAATATAAGCTTGTAAGCTCTGAATTTAACTTTAATACTGTACCTGATTGTCAGCTGCCTCAATCTTAACATGACTACTCTGTATACCTAAGGCAGGTTTGATTCCTACTTTTTACCTTTGTGTGGACACAATCGAACTGAATGTACTGTATGAAAATCAAATAAAGAAGAGAATAACAACAACAAAAAAAAAGATCACCAGTCTGGAGTTAAAATCTTGTACATTTTGATCTAGTGCAAAAACTCACTTGTCCAGTACTTGGATCTCTCTCATGAGGTCCATCATCTATGGTTTGGCAGTGCTGGTGTTAGAAAGCACCCCCCAACCACTAGGCCCTGCTGGCTGTCTACACGCTTCTCCTCCATCCATCGCTTTTCTTGTATTACCCATGGAGCCGAGTTGACCAAATCTTGACCGCTTGCAGATATTTTGATAAAGTATCTCTTAGATGAGCAGGCCAGGTGGCACAGCAGTAGTACTACCGCTTAAGACATGGATGACCCAGGTTCAGAAACGAGCCCAGAGCATCAGAGGGGTGGAGCATCCACAGGACTGCTTTCCTCCAGGGAGGGTTGTAGCATCCAGCATTTGCCTGACCTGTAGTGGCGGCTAGGTGTGAGGGAGCCTGGAACCACATACACAGTAGGATAGAAGTGATGGATGTCTGCATGCTGTGTGCTGGAGCGCACATGATGGCATGCTAACACCACTGCACTTCTCTTTTGGGGCAGGCAAATGAAATGGAAAGCAGCTGGCTGACGTCAGGGAGATGCGCTCTGCTAGCCCCCACATGTCTGTTCTGCATCCGACCTTCCTGTTCCTGGACTCCCTGAGCTTCACCTCCACCAGAGCTGACTGGATTGAGTGGGATATTTACCAAGGAGCAGAAGGAAATCCCATTCCAGGGGGCAAGCTGGGAGGGCCTGATTTTAGTGAGTCTTGTGTGGCCTGGGAGCCTTGTGCCAGGTAGGAGGACTTCAGGAGGATGGGAGGAGCTGCTGCAGGGGCCAAAGGATTTCCTGCCCTAGAGCAGAGAAGGAGCATTAACAGAATTAAGAAAAAAATAAAAGTATCTGTTAGATCAGTTCAAGACAAAAAAAAAAGGTAAGTTTCAAAGTTGGTGAGGAGGAACGGGTCTTCTCTCAGTGGCTGCTGGCCACCACCTCCACCCCGTTGCTGTCTTTATTTATTTTTGTTTCTACTCTGTGCTTACAGTATTTCTTCCAGTTTTCTTCTGTTCCATTATCCTTAGCTTTGTTTTGTACCTTATTAACCCAACTCATTTTTTTTTTCATCCATGGAACTCTCGACCTTGCCAACTCCATTATTTTCCTTACAAAAATGTTCTTTATTTGTTCTCTATTTATCTCACACTTAAATGGACCAGCTGCCCCACTGTTATCTCAGCAGACTTGTTCAACTAGTTTATCTGGACTAAGTCCCATCCCTGTATAGATTGCTCTTCACA
Source organism: Neoceratodus forsteri (assembly GCA_016271365.2). Classification (NCBI taxonomy): domain Eukaryota; kingdom Metazoa; phylum Chordata; order Ceratodontiformes; family Ceratodontidae; genus Neoceratodus; species Neoceratodus forsteri. Next base: position 1,327,073,076 of record CM057452.1, read on the forward strand.
CAGTCCTTTTCAGCTCAGACACAAGGAAAATACTGTATTACACTTGCCCACAAAAAAAAAATCAATTCACTATTCATCAATTCAAATCTCAATCTCAAGAGTCTTTGTCCAAAGGACTCCTAAATCGGCTTTGTAATTTGCTTTCAATTTTAGAGCAGATTGTTTTCTCTCTCTGTGTTCTAGTATGAAACCTTATTATGGGTATAACCCCCTTACAAATGGGGGTTCCTAAAAGCCTTCCCGGAGTTTGCCTAAATGCTCCCTGCCTAACTGGTGTTCGGCGCAATGCCGCCTTCATGCAGGTGTTGTGAGTGCTTCTAAAGCCTCCAGTACTGTCTCTTTAAGAGCTGCCTGCTTGCAGGCTCCAGCGGGTTGGTATGGGGGGGGGGACTGGTGTTTCCCTGTTCGAATCCCACCTGAGCTGCAGTGAAATCACTCCAATTTGGTAGTCACTATAAGCGCTAAAGGGAACCCTTTTGAAAGATGTTTAACTGTTTGGCTATAGAGTATTAGTGGAATTACAGTTTGTCTAACCTGCTTCTTCTGCAGCTGGGACTGTGTGCAATTGGCCCCTCCATTTTGGACCTGGACTATTGAACTGGGCCAATGGTAAATGGGGGAACACTAAAATGGAGATCTTTTTGACCAACTCGGATCAGGACTCATGTGGGAGCCGGCTGACCAATGAGACACAGCCAGTAGTTCTGGGAAGTAAAGTCTGAATTATGGCACCTTGTTTGCACCAATAGGGGCAGTATTAAGTGACTGGCATCTGCAGCCCACCTATGGGGTCGGGTGGTGCCCGAGTGGTGAGACTTGCCCTAATTGCCAAAGGGCAGAGATGTTGTGGCTGTGAGCAAGGAAGGAGCTCTGGACTCCTGCGCCGTTGAGTTTTTGCGCAGGAAGCGTTTGTGTGGAAGACCAGATTCGGGCGGCTCGGTCACCGGCGAGTATCGGACTAAATCTGCTGGGTAGTGGTCAGAGGAGGCTGTGCAAGAGCGCAGCTACCTACCAGGCTCACCCTGTAGAGGACTGGAGAATCTGCTGAATCGCGCTCGGTCTGTCAGGAAAAAGTGAAGCTGCGTTGTGACTCCCCGATTAGCTGTGAGTTCAGTCAGGCCCTAGGAGCAGCTGCCTGGTATGGTACCCCTCTGTTGCTTTTCATATAAATGTGTGGAGAAGTGTTTGAAGTCCAGGCTCGGTCCTGCAAGTGATATGAGAGCGTTTTTCCTTCTGGAGTCGTGAGTACAAAATCAGGGTAGCTCCCTGTCAAATGTGTCTAGTAAGGGCAAGATCTTCTGGTTACTTTGCTGACTACACTAACTGAGCCTGCTGGCTCTATTAAATCTTTGTAGGAACTCTATGCTTGCTTCTGTGTCAGGGCCCCAACCAGCTGCATTGAGGGACTAGCCTTTATGGCCTGGGTACCCAGAGACCGTGACTTATAGGTTAGGCCTGTGCACAGTGCCCTAGATAGATACTGTACTTCTATATTAGACTGGTAAGCTAATTAACCTGATCACCCCAGTCCTTGTTAATTCCCCCCTAAATAAATCAGATTGATTGTTTTGCAAAGGTATCCTGGCTAACTTGTGTATTTATGGTGAATTACTGCACAGTGATTATTATGTAACAGCATCTTACTTTTCAGGAAGTCCCCTGAGCAAGCTGGTTGGTTTAAGCCTAGGGGTAAGTGTATATTGTAAGGGTACTGTGATTGATTTGTGTGGGCCACTAGTGGGAAGAAAGGGGGGGTTGCAGTGACCCAGAGGGCTGTAACAAAGTCATATCAGACTGTCTTAACCCCGACCTCTGGGTGGAGGCACCCGCCAACAGATCCAGGCCCCTCAACCTGCTGTCGGCTGAGCAGGTAGGGGTAGTAGCCCTTAAGATAGCGCCCTCAGGGGGGTTACATGTGTTATTTCATGCTGTACCTTTCTAGTTGGGATTGTTACGTTGTTACGTACTGGATCAGAAAGCAATCTTGAGTGCATTCTGTAAATCCATCCGCACTGTGTTTACTCCATGATGTGTTTTCTTATTAGTTCATCTCTGGGTAGTTACTCATTCCTCATTAGTGCAGCACTGATCTGGAATTGTAATTTCACCATCTGTTTCTTTTTTTTTTACTTAAAAGATTATTGACAGTTTAATTTCTGGAAGGTCATCCGCTCCCTTTTCAACCCTCCTCCCCCACCCAGTCTGCTCTCCCAGTTCTTAGTTCACCTATGTCTGACCCTGCCTGTCTTGCTGCTCACTTCAACAAGTTCTTCAGAACCTAGGCCCTCCCTTCTACTCCCTCCTGGTCCCCCGGTCACCATCCAGAAAACCCTGCTTGCCCTCTCTCTCTCAACTCATCAAAGTCCAGCCCTGACAGTCTGGACCCCAAACTCCTCCACCTCACAGCTCCTGCCATTGCAGCTCCGTTACTTACCCACTTAACATTTCCTTCTCCCTCAGTGCTGTTCCTCAGTCCTGATAGTTGGCAAAAGTTATTACACTTCATAAAGAAGGTGACCCCTCCACCCCTGGCAACTTTCATCTCATTTCCCTCCTTTTGTCCTGCTCTAAGCTGCAAGAAAAACTGGTCCATTCTAGACTCCTTGACTTCCTTTCATCATACAACTTCCTCTAACCCTTCTAGTCTAGTTTCCGGAAGCACCATTCCACCATTTCCTTTCTTCTGCATGTCACTGATTCTGTCTTTTTCGGGATGAATCGGGGCACATTACGGTCACTACAGTCATCGATCTGGCCAAGGCCTTTGATTGAGTGTTCCATCCACATGTCCTGGACAAGCTGAGCTCTGTTGGTCTCTCAACTCCCGCTGTTGCTGGGTTCTGTTCATACTTAATGGGCTGACAATACTTTGGGGTCCCACAGGGCTCCATTCTGGGTCCCATCCTTTTTTCCATCTTCCTGAACGACCTCCCCTGTGCCTGTGCCAACTTGCACATGCACATGTAACACCAGGCACATGTCCCCACACCAGGCACTTGGGTTAATATCCCAATACTGACACTGCAGTGCAGCATGAGGGGGGTGCTGCACTCCTGAGGTGCCGTCTTTCTGATGAGATGTCAAACTGAGGTCCCATCTGCCTGTTCTGGTGGTAGTTCAGGTGGATGTTAAATCCCCATGGCAATTCTCGAAAAGAGTAGGGGGATTTCCCCAGTGCCCTGGCCAAATTTCCCCCATTCACTAAAAATACCACCAACAGCTTAATCTGGTTCAAGGTCAGTTGACATTCATCTGTATCCCCTCCCCCGGGTCGTGCCTGAAAATAGGAAAGAATTTGTCTAGTCACTTACCCGGTCAACAAAAACTAAATAAATAAATAAATGTATGCATATGACACAGGCATCTTCACATCTGGCGCTCCTACCTCAGCTGTGGAAGACCCACTCCAGCAGGACTTAACAGTGTTCTGCACTGGTTCCAATCCAGTCATCACTAACAAAAAAAAAAAAGGCGGCATGACCATGACCTTTGATGCCAGTTAGAAACGGGCCAGACTCACTGCCCCACTGTTTTCACCACTAAGGATGGCATGCCCTTGATGCAGTTCAGTCCTTCAGGTATCTTGGAGTGTGGCTAGAAAGTAAGAATGAATTCTCAGCCCACAGCGATGCCATCTGTGCAGAACTGTCTCCCAAGTTCAGTGCCCTGTACTGCAGCAAGTTGTTTTGCAGCCTATTGGCCATTATTTTCGTGAAGATTTTAAGTTCTGATTCAGGACAGAGATGGGTCTATAAGACCCACACTCTTCCCTATTCTTTCCCAGTGTTGGTAGTGCTGATACAGTTGCCTCCGTCCATGTCCCTGCAGCCTCACCGTCCCTTGACATTGATGAAAATAGTTGCATATGTGGGGTACCAAGACATCCCTAAGTTTTTTATAGAAGTACCCCCTCTGAAACCATCTGTACCCAGAACCTTTGTACTGTTCAGAGTTAAAATGGCCTTGGGTGTTTCCTCCTCCTGATAGGTGCTTATAGCATTGCTTTATCCTCCTCAGAGGGCCTGCTGAGTTCTAGTTTATGTAGGAAGTTTATCATCTCTTGCTTTACTTGGTTTTGTCCTTATATAACTGGGAGTAAAAGGTTTTTGAAGCAGTCCACTATATTGTTGGAGTTGGTGTATTGTCTGCTGTCGTACAAGAAGTGTCTTCTTTTTTTTTTTTAAATTTTCCTTTTTACGCCCTGAGCCACCTGCCGCCTTGTCCTTCAGCCCGGTCACGGGCCGCCGGCTTCTGCCCTCCAAATCGGCCACAGCCCACCGATACCCTGTGGCTTGCCCCCCACGGTGGGGCCCGCGGCATCCGCACATGCCGCTGGGCACTGGGATTAGGTCGGGGCCTGGCCTGGAGGTACACATCAGTCACAAGCAGTCATCTATGGCAGCAGGCGGCTCCTCCTTTTTCCTGGTTTTCTCCCCGAGGAGGCGGGGACGTGCAATGACGCCAGCGTCCGCCCCGCCTCCTCCCCCCCATGACGAGCGTCGGCTGCGTGGGGACTCCCGGTCTCCACCAGGGGTCCCCAACGCACCGAATGCTGCCCGCACCTCCCCGGAGTAGGAGAGCTGCCCGCCCGGACGCTCAATCCCTGCCTCCCCCGGCCCGACCCTCCGACGACTCGGGTCCGTTCCCGAACCCGGTCGCCGGCGTCAAGCAAGCGAAATCCACCGCTGCGCCGATGGGCCGCGAGAAGTGTCTTCTGCCTCCATCTTTTTAGCCTGTAAGCCAGTAATTTAGTGCCCCCCATTCATAACACCTGTGGGCTCTATATTTCAGCTGTCCTCTACCTTTTGATTTAATAGTTACAATAGTTCCTCCCTGGCCTTTTCTAATTCTGTAGTTACTTTATGGTCTCTTGTTCGTTTCACCTGCTTCAAGTTCTTGTATATGCTTCTCTGTCTTATCCTGAAAACAGTGCCTTTAGGCCCTTTTGTACTACAGGCTCTGCACTGTTATGAGCAGTGCAGAGCAGCTGGAACATTACCTTGTTTGGTGTGCAAAGACAAGCCACACTGCATCACAGTGGATCATTTGCTGTATTGGTGTTCCCTGCATTTTGGGGCTTGCCCTTTCCATATGTCGTTTTGCACCGCATCATGCCCCAATGTAAACAATATGAGCGTTCACACTGATCCTGCAGAGTGTCTCACAAGACCCTCCTGGATCCCCTGTTGCTTACTCATGCTGCACTTCCCAGTACTCCGCCCCAAGGCTCATGCATGGCATATTTTACCAGAGTTCAGCTAATTATATCTTCAGATACTAGAAAGAAAGCTGAACGTGGGAAAATTAGTTACTTTTCAGAAACTGGGTCAAAAAGTACTTTAAAAGCGCTCTGGAAGTGGAGCCGTGATACTGGACATGCGTTTATGCGCATTCATTTACCAAAGGATATGAATGTGCATCAGCGCATGCCTAGTATCATTCAGGCCTCCAGGGTTTTTTTCACACCCGGGACTTTGGTCGGAGGAGTGGGCACCTAGCCCCTTTTTTCCAGAAGACTGTTTAGAGTCTGACTAAGTGTGGATGTAAACTGAATCTAGTAGTTGGAAAAGGTTTCTCATTTGTAACTAGTTCTACTACTGATATTCGGTTCTTGTCAAGTTGACCCGCCCAGCATCTCCTGGTCAGGTTTGCTCCTCAGTTCCTGTGTTCCAGTGTCCAGATCTGAGTATAGTGGGTTGATACCACAGGACACACAAATGGGTGGTAGGAGGAGTTGAGCTAGAAGACCTTTCTGGTGACGGAGCATGCTCAGTGGATTCTACTTCTGTGTGCATGTGAACTGAATACTAATAGTAGTAGAACTGTTGTTCTAGGGACATGGATATGTTGTTCATCCACACTTATTGGCAGGTTTCTTGCCACTTTAAATCTTGCCGGAAGGTCTTCAAGCTGGCTCCTCCCACCCACCCGGGTGGTAAAACTCTCGGCTCCGCCCCATGACGCCAGATCTTCCTTACCGCTTGGAAGCTCAGGTTCCCTCCTTAACGCGTTGCGATTAAGACTGGTTCCTAATTCTTCGGAAAGTTCGAAATTAAAATTTTTTGCTAAAAGACTTCGGTCTTCTTCTCCTCGCGGCTGCGATGGACAAATCGACTCCCGGTTTTCGGAGGTGCCCTTGCGGGTAGAAGATGTCTAGGACAGATCCGCACTCCATGTGCGTCTACTGCCTGGGCCTTGAGCACGACCCGCAGGCCTGCGACTTGTGCTCTTCCTTTTCCGCCTACGTCCTTGAAGACCGTGCTGCCCGATTACAACTGGGGCGCCCCGAGAAAAGAATTCCACCAGTGAAATCTAAAGAGGCCCGATTGGCGGTGTCCACGGCGGTGGGCTCGGCGGATCAGCTAGAGCAGATGATCGCCCTCGAAGAGTAGGCGGCGCGGGCCGCTTCTACCTCGGCTGCGGCATTTGTCCCGCTCTGTCTCGGTGCCTCGTACTCGGCTTCTTTTAAGGAGCTTTGTCTGACCCTCTCGACCAAAGGTGAGGGTCCAACTTCTTCGGGACCTTTTTCCAGGTCCAAAAAGAGCAAAAGTAAGTCTCTCCGTCGACGCTCTTGGGAGCGGGAAAGATCCCCCTCCCCTTGTCGACAGTCGACTTCGGTCGACCCCTCAGCTTCAGCCACTGGCTTCACGGTGTCCCCGTCAGGCCAGTTGACCGAGACTCCTGCCGACGCGGTCGAGATTTTTCTCGACCCGTTAGACGGGTTGTCGGCTGGAGAAGCTGAGAATCCCCTCTCCCCGGTTCCCCCAGTGGGAGTTGAGGATCCCGTCTGCTCGTCTGTGCCTCTGGTTCCGGAGTCTTCGGTGGGATCGTCCAAGCCGACGGGAGTGCCGATTTCTGACACTTCTCCTCACCTCCCTCGGCCTAGTCGAGACTCTCGGTCTCGGACATCCTCGCTGTCAGCGATCCCACTTCCATGGCGGTCTCGGTCTCGGCGCCCTGCTCCTCTTCCTCCGGATGAGGGAGGCTTGGCGTGGTCGTCGGAGTACGAGGAACTTATGTGGCAACAGCTCTTTTGACCGGAATAAGCCGACCCAGTCGTCTTCCCGGCCATTAAGTGGCTGTCACCGGAGCAGCCGAAACAACCCCTCGTTGTAGTCGAGGAGCCTGTTCTCAGGCCGGTTGTTCGACCAATTCCAGCTGCCCCACCGATTCTGGTGGAACCTCCGCCTCCACAGCCATTAGTTAGGGCTCCGACCAAAAATTCTCGGTCGGCTTTGGGTTTGCCCCATAGGCTGTCTGTCACCCTCATTCCCGATAAACCTCGGCAGGTGGAGGGTGGCTCAGGGCCGAGGCAGCTCTTTGAGGACTCTTCTGAGTCTGATGATGGTTCCTCCCTCTTCTCCAAGCGCATGGACTTGGAGTCCTCGGGAGGGCAGTCAATGGACGATAGCCCTTCGTCCTTCTTAGGGTTGCTTCGACTCATCTCGGAGTCCACCGGGATGAAGCTCGAACCGTTTCTAAACGGGCCAGGTATCTCCTCACGGAGATTCTGGACTGAGGATTCTCCTACAGAGGTCTTTCCGTGGCGAAGCCATAGTGGGTCCGGCCTTGGAACTTCTGGCAGCATCCTGCTTCCTGCCCTCGCCTTGCCAGGTTGGCCAGGAAGTATGCGGTCCCTACCGGTTCCCTGTCCGGTTTTTCGGAACACCCCTTGGCCGAGGGGTTGGTTACCGACAGCGTTTTCCGGCGTGCCGGGAACGCCAGGGATGTGGACAAACCTCCCGACAAGGAATCCAAGAAATTGGATTATGCCGGGCGAAAAGTCTATGCTGCGTCCTCTCTCGGCCTTCGTCAGGCCAGTTCGGCCGTCCTCATGGCACATTTTTCTCACGCCCTGTTGGGCTCCCTGGATGAGGTTGTCCCTCATCTTCCCACAGATCTGCAGACTACGGTCAGGCAGGTGCGGGACCAGGGCAGGGCAGTGGCTAAACAGCAGCTCCAGACTGCATTAGACATCGGGGACTCATGTGCCAGGTCTGTGGCGGCCGCAGTGGCCATGCGTCGTCAGGCTTGGCTGAGGATATCCACCTTTACCTCGGATACCCAGCACAAGTTGGCGGATGTTCCCTTTTTGGGGACTGACCTCTTCGGCCCTGAGGTGGAAGGTCACCTGCAGAGGATCGAGAAGTCCAGTGCTACCTTGGACTCTGTCTCTTCCGCTCAGAAGGACAAAGGCTGCAAGCCACAGCCTAAGCCCTTTCGTCCTTCTGCGCCCGCGGCGCGCCCGGCCCAGCAACGTCAGGGCCAGCAGGCTCGACCTTGGTATCCTAAGCCCAAGCCGTCGGCTTCCTCCAACAGGAAGCAGGGAGGTAAAGGCCCAGGAGGTCCCTCGGCCGGTCCCTCCTCCAAGCCTGCCCAGTGACGGGCTGAGGGGTGTCGCCCCCATCCCTGTCACCTCACCCCTGGTTCTCCCCGTGGGGGGATGGCTCAGACACTTCCTTTCCGCCTGGTCCACTGTTACCATGGACAGGTGGGTACTGGAGGTGGTGGGAAAAGGCCTACCTCTGGAATTCGAGCAGGCCCCGCCCTTCAGAGCCGTCGCACCTCAGGGGGCCTCGAGGTCCGCAGCCTCACTGGCGGCTCACCGAGCCGACATCACTCTCCTCCTCCAAAAGGAGGTGATCACGGAGGTGGAGGACCCCCCTTCAGACCCAGGGTTCGTGTCCAGGTATTTCCTGGTTCCGGAACGGACGGGGGGCTGGCGCCCCATTCTCGACCTACACGACCTGAACAAGTTCCTAAGGTCTCAGACCTTCAGGATGGTCACTCTGGCGCAGATAATACCATCTCTGGAACACGGTGTGTGGTTCTGCTCTCTGGACCTACAGGGCGCATTCTTTTCGTCCCTATCCGTCCGTCACATCGGAGATTCCTCCGCTTTCGAGCGGAGGGATCCCTCTTCGAGTTCCGAGCCATGCCCTTCGGCTTATCTCCAGCTCCCAGGGTCTTCACCAAATGCATGGCAGTGGTGACAGCATTTCTGCGGCACTGAGGGGTCCGGGTGTACCCTTACCTGGACGATTGGCTGATGGCAGCCTCCTCCAGACAGGAGGTGGAGAGGTCCAGAGATCTGGCCCTCCAGATTTGCTCTCGAGTTGGCCTTCTCATCAACGAGGCCAAGTTGGAACTCGAGCTGAAGCAGGTGATCCTGTTCATAGGGGCAGAGCTCGACTCTCTTCGAGCCAGAGCACAGCTCCCGGTGGACAGGGCCGAGGTTCTACCGCCTTTGCCCAATCATTTCTGGTTGGGCAATCGTGCCCTGCCCGGGACTTCCTGTGCCTTTCTGTCTCATGGCGGCCTGCACCAGCGTGGTCCGCTGGGCCCGCTGGGCACATGCGCCCCTCTTCCAGTGGGGACTGGCCAACCAGTGGTCACAATGCTGCGATCCTTGGACCAGCTAGTGATAGTGACCCAGGAGATGTGGAACGCTCTCCAGTGGTGGACCATTCCATTCCATCTGCAGGAGGGCATCCCGTTTGTCCGCCCTGAGCCGACGGTCTCTCTATCGACCGACGCCTCTCTGATGGGTTGGGGTGCCCATCTGGGGGAACACCGAGTGCATGGCCTCTGGTCCCCATGGGAGTCCCGATGCCACATCAACCTGCTGGAGCTCCGAGCGGTCCGCCTAGCTCTCACCGCCTTTGCTCCGTTTCTCCGGGGTCAAGTGGTCCGAGTCCAGACGGACAATACCACGACCATGTACTACCTGAACCGCCAGGGCAGAACGCACTCCATGCTTCTATGCAAGGAAGCTCTCCGCATTTGGTCACTCGTGTGCAGCCTGGAGGCGGATCTCCTAGCCATTCATGTGGCAGGAGCCTCCAACACCCTGGCCGATGCCCTGAGCCGGATAGGGGCTGCATCTCACGAGTGGTCTCTCCTGCCGGAGGTAGTACAAGATCTGTTCTCCCACTGGGGCACACCTCAGGTGGACCTGTTTGCCTCCAGGGAGAACGCGAAACTGAGGCTGTTTCATGCCCGCCCCCCTCAGCAGGGCTCGCTGCAGGGGGATGCCTTCTCGAGGCTGTGGACCCCGGGCCTCTTCTACGCCTTTCCCCCATTTCCCTTGATTCACAAGGTGCTTCTCAAAGCAAGGAGGGACAAGGCGCAGGTGATCCTGATAGCCCCAGACTGGCTCCGCCAGTTCTGGTACCCAGATCTCCTCAGCCTCAGCCTCAGCTCCAGGCTCCCGAGGCAGCTTCCAGCTCGCCCGGACCTGCTTTCAGTCAATCAGGGGAAGGTGTTCCATCCGGACCTTCAATCCCTGCACCTGACGGCCTGGTTACTGAGCGGCTAGAGTTCCAGGCCTTGGGTCTTTCCGACGAGGTCCTCAATGTGGTTGAGGCGCCCCGTATGAGTCGACCAGAAATGTTACGCCTTCAAATGGAAGAGATTCTCCATTTGGTGTCAGGGCAAGGGCCTGGATGCTTCCTCCTGTTCCATGGCAAGCATTTTGGACTATTTATGGTCCCTTTCTAGTCAAGGGCTTAGGTCGACGACCCTAAAGGTGCACCTGGCAGCCATCTCTGCTTACCGGGCGCGGGCCGGGAAGCAGTCGGTGGCGCAGGAAAAGGTGGTTGGGCGCTTTTTCAAAGGCCTTGATCACATTTCCCCTCTGGTGCGAGAACCTCCACCTCCGTGGGATTTACTGCTGGTACTGGCAAAGCTCATGGGCAAGCCATTCGAACCAATGCACAGGTGTGAACTCTCTCACCTGTCATGGAAGACCGCCTTCTTGGTGGATATCACGTCAGCCAGAAGGATGGGAGAGCTCCAGGTGCTTTGCATCGAGTCTCCTTACCTGGTCTTCTACAGGGACAAGGTTGTCCTGCACCCCCACCCGAAATTCCTTCCGAAGGTGGTGTCGGAGTTTCACCTTACCAGGTGCTGACTCTGCCGGTGTTCTACCCCAATCACACCTCGGAGGCCAAATGTAGGCTCCATACTCTGGACCCTAGAAGGGCGCTCGCTTATTATAAGGAGCGCACGGCTGAAATTCGGGGAGAGGTTCGCCAGCTGTTTGTCACCTATGCTGAAGCCGCATCTGGCAGACCTGCAGCCAAGCAGACGATAGGCAGGTGGGTCACCTCCGCATAGATCGCTGCTATAAGTTGGTGGGCATGGAGCTCCCAGAGGATAAGATTCATTCTACCCATCATACTGCTGCATCGGTGGCTGCTTCCAGGGACGTCCCTATCCAGGAAATCTGCAGGGCTGCTACCTGAAGTCAGCACACACCTTTATTACCCATTACCACATCGACCTTGAGTCACGCCGGATGCTGGTTTTGGGGCCTCGTTCTCCAGTCCTTATTTCCCAAGTAAGTATTGGGGGTGTGCGCTTCCCCCTCCTCCCGGAGAACTGCTAGGAGTCTGCCAGACAGTGTGGATGAACAACATGTCCATGTCCCTAGAAATACAGGTTACTCACCTGTAACAGGAGTTCTAGGAATGGTATATGTTGTTCATCCACATGATCCACCCGACCTCCCCGGCTTCGACGCACAACCTGAGCTTCCAGCGGGCCAGATCTGTCGTCATGGGGCGGAGCCGAGAGTTTTACCACCCGGGTGGGTGGGAGGAGCCAGCTTGAAGACCTTCCGGCAAGATTTAAAGCGGCAAGGAACCTGCCAATAAGTGTGGATGAACAACATATACCATTCCTAGAACTCCTGTTACAGGTGAGTAACCTGTATTTACAGACAGTTATATGGCATTGAATACCATAAACCAATCAGAGATAACAACTTTGCCTCCTATTCTGCATACAGTGTTCCTTCTTGTGCTGTCAATTTTGTGGTCTGCTTATTTACTTTATTTAGTTTTTGTTGACCAGGTGGGTGCACTAGACAGCAGAGCTGCCTATTTTCAGGCATGACCTGGGAGGTTACATACAGTTTGGTAAAAGCAGTAGCAAAATACAAGGGTAAGACAGGTGAACTTAAGGTGGCTTAAGACTGCAGACCACTTGGCTTCCTTTTTTCAGTTTTTGGTGATGCCTGCTGGCCTCTGCACCACCGTGCTGAAAAAATGGTCAGTATCATCATATACAGAGCCCCTTCTTTTTGTAAACATTCTACAGCCCCACACCACAGTGCTGAGCTAGCATGACATACACATCCATATTACTGCTGTAGGATTGGAAGCTGCCAGAAAGACAGGGAGCAGAAATAAAAATAAAAAAACTTCCATAAAATCTGTACATATAAATGTAGGCATTTCATTGCTACCTGATATGTATATGGGAGTATTAGTGGGTTCTTCTTCTCTCTCTTTGGTTGTACAAACAAAACTGCTCAGCTTCACAGTCCTCTTACCCACACAGCACTAGAGACAATTCTTACACCATAAGGCACCCACTATTAGATCCATATACACATAGTAATGTCTTTGTTCCCTTCATTCTAATGTTACAAATGGAGCAAAGGGGATAATGCACTCGTGGTGCCAGGACTCAGTGCAGCCGTACGGGTAGCAAACCATGATCAGAGAAACGCACAGCTCCCTAGGGTACCTGGTCCATGAAACACAGAGAGAGAGAGAGAGTTCACAATTGGGGCATTTTTCTCCTTATTTCATTTTTTTCCTTTAGTAACCAGGTAGGGCCCACTGGGCACAAACCTGTTTACAGGGGCCACTGGGGAGCACGGGGGAGATTGTGTATTATCGATTGATTGAAAATTGGTAGTCGGGAAAAGCACACTGAGCCAAGTTTTTTCTTCCCATGTGTGACCCAGGCGAGGGGAACAGGGAGACAAAACATACATACCAATTAAGTGCAGTATTTGCATAATTGCCCATGGTCACACAGTATGCAAGTGGACAGACTGTCACTTTTTGCTCTAGTTAGCACAATTTTTTTTCTACTTTCTGTGACTTCTATAACTGTAATAATAATGTTGACAGCTTACGCAGTTTCAGTATATTCTAGTTGTTACTCCTGTTGTTGAGTGCTACTGCTAGGTGCTGGGTGCTTTAAGCTAAACAAAGTGCAAATGCATGTAGCCGTCTCTGTAGTTTTTTTTTTCTCTCATACTAAACACACACATTGGGTTATACAGCTTGGGGCAGGGGCAACACGCTGGGTTATGTATGGGGGAAGAATATTTATTATTTATTTATTTATTATTCTTCGGAAAATACCTTTGAGCCAGAGGCTCATTTACAGAGGTTTCACGTCAAATACAGTTTGTACAAAAGACTAAACTAAATGACACAACATAAAATATAGAGCATTAGAGTAGTAGAGCGAGAGAAAGGGTAGTGATAGCAAGACGGGGAGGTAGGAAGAAGCGGGGAGGGTGAAGGTAGTGCAAGATCTGCTATAGAGCAGCTCTGTTGTCAGAGGGTAGGCATTTTTTTTTTTTTTTTTAAGAATAGTAAAGTCGGGGGTAGCTGAGTTCAACCTAGAGGTCTGTGTTGGGTTGGGTGCTCCCAGGGTTGTTGGGAGGACAAGACTGTTAGGTCACGTGCTCTTTGTGGCAGGCCGTACTAAGATGAGCATGAATATCTAAGGCTGTGGTGCGTAAATGATATTTTCCTAGCTGCATTTCTGAAATGGGCAGTCGGGGTTATATACCTAACATAAAACTATTCTAGAAGTTGATTTCTTAACACTGTTAAAGTTGTGGTTTTCCATTGAACTAAATGAATGGAAAACTTAGGCCAAAGAGGACATTTTTAATCAAACTGCATTTGAAACCATAAATTCCAATGTTTTATTCTTGCCTCCCATGATGTTTACAGTGAAATAAGGCTCTTTCTGATTTTTTTCTTACTTAAATACTATTTCAGTGGGTTGTTTTCCAAAATAGCAAGACACATTCCTAGTTGCCAACATGTGCGTTAGATCGCTCTTGTTTTGGAGCGTATCAGCAATCTCAAGAATTAGTAGACAGCCAGAAGCATGAGCAGTCATCCTTGGAAGCAATCTGTTGAGAATGATTGAAATAAATTTATAATTCCAAATAACCAGAAACAACCTTCATTATCACCACTGGAACTGACACCCAGACTGCATGTTTTCGGTGTTTGATATGTGGTTTATTTAAAGAGAAACAGTCAGCACAGTGGGACACTGTACTTGAGTATAAGGCTGGTCCCAATGTGCACTTTGTGTGCAGAAACATTTTGGTTAACTTACTAGTTATTGTGGTACAGTAGATTGTATAAGGCTAATTTTGTTTACTTCTAGGCTAACATCTTCTGTTTCTACAAGTTGCTGAATCCCCTGCAGCTGACATAAGAGTAGTAAACAGAACTGGGGAGATTCAGTAGCCTGCAGTGCATGTTGCAACTTTTATAATCTCCAGTCAGATGTTTGCCGAATCTGCTTTTCTCCAGGGGCTAAGCACAATACACTATGACTGTACATAGCCCATGGTGGACAGCGGGACCAGCAAACAAAAGATCAGAGCTTATATAAACTCTTAACATGCACTGCAGGCTATTGAATCTCCCACTGCTGTGTACTGCTCTGATGTCACCTGCAGATTTTAGTAATAGATGATGGCCTAGATGAACTAAACAAAATTAGTCTGATACAGTCTACCATGCTACAGTAAACCAAAGTGTTCTTGCACACAAAGCGCACATTGGGACCAGTCCCACAACTTGAGGTGGGGCCTTTGGTGCTGCTTCCTTAAACAAAAGAAAAAGGTAAAAAAATAATAAATATAGGCAGGATAGCTGTAGCACATGAGAAAATGTCATTTGTGCACAGCAGTGCCATCTAATAGTGAAAGCGGTGAATGACAGCCAGAGCAGTGCTGCGTAGTTGTATTAATTATCGATACATTTTTCTGCTTGGAAGGTCGGACTCAGTTCATTGAGCTAATTTCCAGGTGCATCCTGGGAGCACAGGAGGTTCAATGACTTGCTCATTGTCATATAGGGTGTAAGTGGCAGCTGTAAGATTCAAACCATTGTCTGCTGGGTCCCCAGGTTCACAGTTCAGTGTTCTAACTGCTAAGCTATCTGCCTCCCAGTAGTAACAGTCAGCTAAAGATCAGTAGTGGTGTCTGTGAGATAGCAAATATATGAAAGTGTAAAAAAAACATTCAGGCAAAGCAAAGGCTCCAAATAGCATTGTTGCATTTAGAACTGCTGGTATTTTATTTAGATAAAATGAAGCACTTACCACTATAGTGCTGATAGGAGATATTGATAAAGACCTCAGCAGCATCAAAGCGCTAGGTATCTGTCCAGATGACTCCTACCAGCATTGTGGTGGTAACTACTTTACCTGCTTGAATTGTTTGAATAAAATACCAAATGCAACAATTATGTTTTGAGCCATTGCTTTGCCCGCATTTTCCTCAACTTACAAAACTGAAGGTGGACAAGGCAATGGGGACAGATGGGATACATCCTAGAATATTAAAGAAGTTAAGGGAGATGCTGACAGCACCATTGGCTGACCTGTTCAACAAATTACTGGATATGGGAGTTGTTCCAGAGGACTGGAGAATGGCAGATGTAGCCCCTCTCCCCAAAAGTGGGAGCAGGGAGGAAAATGGCAACGACAGACCTGTCAGTCTGACCTCAGTGGTTGGGAAAATTGTGGAATCTCTGCTAAAAGATATTTATTGATCTCACCAAAGCATTTGATCTGGTAGATCACCAACTACTCCTGGCCAGACTGAAACAGATCGGTCTTGACTGTGTGGCAGTGCAATGGTTTAATGATTATCTCCTGGATATGTCCCAACTAGTTAGATGTCAGGGTACCATATCTGACAAGATCAGAATAAGAGATGGTGTCCCTCAGGGATCTATCCTGGGACCACTGCTGTTCTCCCTATTTATTAACAAATTGCCGACCTTCTGCAGTGATGCACAGGTCATCCTCTATGCAGATGATATAGTGATCTACAGGTCAACTGAGGATCCTGATGAACTAAACAGAATGCTATCCAAAGACCTGCAGAATCTGGAGGAGCGGCTGTCCAAAATAAACTTGTCCTGAATAGCAAAAAAAAAAAGGGATGCTGTTCAGGACTAAAAGCTGGGCCTAACGGATCGAATATACTAAACCTCTCTCTATTGTCCGGGGCAAGGGTGGAGGTAGCTGATTCACTAACATACCTAGGTCTCACCATAGAACAAGAATTCACCTTCAAGACCCATATTGATCAGCTATCTAAAACACTGAACCAAAGATTGGTCTCCTGTACCGACTCAGTCCCTATCTTACCCTGGGGTCATGTGCTAAGATTGCCCTTGGTACCCTGCTACCCAGCTACTCTGTGGCTCCCCCATGCTCCTCTCTGTTTAAAAACACTGAGATGAATAAACTTAGAACCCTGTACTATAGGGTTGGCAGAGTTGCTGTGGGGACACTCCAAAGAGAACACCACTGTCATGTTCTGCAAGCCCTAAACTGGCCCACCTTGGAAGGTAGACTACAATATCCATCATTATGCCTAGCCTACAAACTTCGGTGTACTACTGCTCTGCCTAGTCTGGCAGAGTTACTACAACCTAAAATGAACAGCAGGACATTAAGGTCCTCAAGCAGACAGCTCCTCATGGTTCCCCGGATGCAGTCCTCCCAAGGGTCCAGGGCCTTCTCGTCCCTCATTCCTCCCATCTGGAACACGCATCCATCAAAACTCCAAGAATGTGATTCACTGGGGGGCTTCAAAAAGGGACTAAAAACACACTTGCTGGAATTAAACCAATGCACTTGTAATCATTGAATCTCGACTATGATCCTGTTGTTTTCACGATTTTTGTATGAGATAGATGACCTTACCTAATGTTTATAAGAGAACTAACAATAGTCACTCTATGTAGTTTGTTCATAAAATGCTCACCACCTCTTTTGAAATGTAAATAACTATGTTAAAGGATCTAATGTAAATGATATATCCTGTTGTTGTATGTGTAATTAATCCCGGGTCGCCCCTGAAAAAGGGACTATTACTGGTCTCAGTGGGCCTCCCCTGTTACCAAAATTAAATAAATAAATAAAAGAAAGGATAGTGGGGTACTTTGAATCCAGTGGATCATAAGAGCTGAGGCAGCACAGATTCTCATCAGGAAAGTCACGTCAAACAAATCTGATAGATTTCTTTGATTGGGTGACCAGGGAAGTGGATCGGTGGGGAGCGGTGGATGTGGCCTACCTGGATTTTAGCAAGGCATTCAACACTGTTCTTTTTTTTTTCATATTGAATATACTTTATTTGCTTTTCAACAGCACAGATATATTCAAGAGTTAGTACACAGCACATCTCGCACATACAGAATCTTGCAAAGCCAAAAAGGGGGGGGGGATACAAGCAAACACCTCCCCTTAACACACTGAGATGCGAACATGAGCCTGATACTAGGCAAAAAAACAAGATCATTTCTACTGAAATAACATAGGCCCAGTCACCAGGCTATCTTAGCATTAGCAACCAACAACCCACCTAAATAATTATAACGCCCTTATCCCTCCTCAACCTCCCCCCCCCATGCCACTACACTGTGATAGTTGGGAGGATTCCTATTAGCGAGGAAGTAGAAAAGAAAGAAGGAAAACAATCTGGTCAATTAAAGGGAGCAATCAAAATGAGAAACAAGGACTAAACACGGTATATATTCGTATGGAGGCCCACTGTCATAAAGCCAGGAGGGCTAGCCGTATCATATAATTAGTAATGTATGCAGAGGTGCCCAAATCTTCTGGTATTTACTAGTATTTTAGATATATTTGCTATGAAGTATTCCGCCTGCAAAGCGAACAAAATTTCCTTATGCCATTCTGTGTATGTGGGGATTTGTTGATCCACCCAATGACGTATATAATTTTCTTAGCACAAAGGGATATTAGGGACATGTGCTTCTCCGAGTACCTGTCAAGCGTTGTTCTACATCCCCAAGATGCAGATTTCTGGTGAGAAGGCATCTTGCAGGCCCAGTGCAGGGTCAATTTTTAAACGAATGGACTCCCAGAATGGGTAACTTAGCACGCCCCAGAAAACATGGAGCGACGTTCCTCTGAGAACCACACCTGGTGCACAAATCTGAAGAAGGCTGACCCATCTTGTTACGCCTTACAGGTGTATAGTATAAGTCATGCAATACATGAAATTGAAGCAATCTGTACTGATCCCATCTGATATCTTTATGTAGCCTATTTCATATTTGGTGCCACTGACGGGGAGTGGATGAGGTGGGGGGAAGAAATCTATCCCACACGTAATGAGGAGTACCCTCAAGTTCACTGATTCGCTTCTGAATTTCCTTGTAGTAGAAGGCCAGGAGATGGGACGAAGGTCTCATGAACAAGGAGCTGAGTATGGGGCCCAACATGTAGTGGTCCCAGGGACCACTACCGAAATGTTGAATTAGAATATGGGAAATTTGGAGATATTTAAAGCAATGAGAGGAAGATAGGTTGTAATTCAACACTGTTCTGCATAGGAGACTTGTGAACAAGCTGGGCAGCCTGGGATTGGGTTGGGTCGCAAGGTGGTGAATTGAATTACAAATTTGTTGAGGGCTAGTACACAGAGGGTGGTGGTAAACAGAGCTAAATCCGAGGAAGGGGAGGGTGACCAGCGGGGTACCACAAAGATCAGTTCTGGGCCCAGTCCTGTTTAATATCTTAATTAGTAACATTTGTGGAGGGTCTGGAAGGAAGGTATGCCTCTTTCAGGTGACACTAAGATCTGCAATATGGTAGACACTCCGGGAGGAGTGGAAAAAAAAATGGGGAAGAACCTAGCTAAACCAGAGGAATGTTCAAGAGTGTGGCAGCTAAGATTCAATGTGAAGAAGTGCAAAATCATGCACATGAGTTTCAGGAACCATGGGGAGGATTACATGATGGGTAGGGAGTTACTGACGGCTATCAAACAGGAAGGAGATCTAGGGGTGATCATATCTGATAACCTAAAGGTGGCCAAACAATGTGCCAAAGCTGTGGGGAGAGCCAGTGTCATGCTGGGGTGCATGGGGAAAGGTATCACCAGTAGAAGAAGAGAGGTCCTGATGCCACTGTACAAATCATTGGTGAGACCTCATTTAGAGTACTGTGACCCATTCTGGAGGCTGCATCTCCGAAAGGACATAGACTGGGTAGAGGCAGTTCAGAAAAGGGCAACAAAAATAGTGCAGGGCCTGCACCAAAGGTCATATGTGAGGCAAGACTGGGCGCTCGTGTGTATACCCTGGAAGAGAGGAGAGAAAGGGGTCTTGATGAGACCTTTAGATACCTAAAGGGATAAATAAGGTACAGGAGGTAGCATCTTTTAGAAAAAGAGATGTTCTAGAACAAGGGACATGACATGAGGCTGGAAGGGGTAGTCTGAGGGTAAGGTGAGGGAATGTTCTTCACAGAAAGGGTGGTGGATGCATGGAACAGCCTCCCAGCAGAGGTGATGGGAGCAAAGTCGATGAGGGATTCAAAACTGGATGGGATAGACATAGGGAACCTAACAATTCAAAAGAGGAGGTAAAGCTGGAGATAAATGTAGGATCTGTGGCTTTTGTAGTTGGTAGGAAAAGGTAGATTGCATGGGCTGCGGTGCTTATCTGCCATCAAATTCTATATGTTTTATGTTTCAGCTGCACAGAATCTTTTATTTATTTATTTTTTTTGTGGATGTTTCTGTGGGCTGGCAGCCTTTCAGTGCACTGTCTGGACCCAAGGTGAGCACATCTTTTTTCCACCCAGCAAGTATATAAATGTCAGTGGAGCACTGCAGCCTCACAGCTGGGGATGAATTCATCTAGCTGAATAGTTGGAATTGCTGTCTTTGGGACTTGGGGGGAGGGGTGTCTCTCCGTATTTAAAGTAGCTGTTTTCCTTATATAGTACTTGACTTATCAAAGGGGAACCTGCCTGCTAGAAAAGAATGTTTGTTTTTGACCACAAGTTCTTTCCAATAAAATAGTAATTAGGGTGTACTACGGCACTTTTTCTCGGCTTTCATGTGCACCTATACATTTAGTTTGAGCTCAGAACATACCTCTCGGTTGTCCCTGGTTTTTAATGGAAGTGCCCTCCACAAAAAAAAAAAAAAAACAAATGAACAGCAAGAAGCAGCTGACAGATGAGTTCACTGATCATTTCTTAGTCTTACAGCAAAAGCCAACCAAATAAAAAAGCAAGAGCACTTGAGAAATACACATTACTGAGAGTGTTTTATACTCCGTAAACTCTCCCACTACTTTTTGTAGATGCATTTAATCTTACTTAACCCACCCAGTATTTTATAATCAGATTCCAGCTAGCCACATGGTAGAACCCTTTTCTTTTTAAAGTCACAAAAAACTGAACTGAAAATAAAAAATTCACACAGAATACCCCCCACATATACACACACACACACACACACACACACACACGCACGCAATATCCTTCCTCGTTTGGGAGAGGCATTTTTTTCCTTTTTGAAGGACAAAACCATTGACCCAAGGCCCGTGTACAAAGATGTCCTTTTGATAGATGCAGAGTAAATTTTTTTTAAAACAGAAACATAGACACTAATGGCAGAAAAAGATCATTGGTTTATCTAGTCTGGCCATAAAACCCAGACAGACTCTGGACCTACTGTATTAGTCACACATGGTTCTAGCCCACACTATCCATCCCAAAATAATATTTTATTGAGTGTTTGACAAACTTATACAGTGCATTTGCACAATTCTTTGCACAGGTCATGTGTTTTACTGATGAAAAGGCAAGAATTCAGTATAACTAAGGACATACTGAAGAATGGAACATACACGTACACATAGTAGGTGTCTCACTCTCTGTTTTGCCCTTGCATTTCAATATGTCATGACTGGCAGGTCATACTACAGTTATTTCAGTTTGTACAGTAGCTGGTGATATGGGCATCTGGGTATATATTTTGGCTGGGGTTGCTAAACGGGCTGGCTGTTGACATGTAGAAATATGTGTTTATAACACTGGGGATCCTGCTGCTGGATGGGCTGGAGAGACAGATGTTTCTCTGGTTCAGTTTTGAGTTCACGCCACTGCATCTAAAAGAGCACATTTTGTTGAGTATTCTGTGGGGGTATGGGGAAGGCTGTGGGCTTGTTTTTGTAGTCTCAGTTTTTCTATAGTATCCACTAGATAGTATCTGGTTAGCTGATACTACAGTTCACACTTATCCAGTTGGAGCAAGCTTATCCAGCCATCATTTGGATTGCTGAGCCAGGCATGCTTTGCCTGCTGTGCAGATGTTTAGTGTAAAAAGGAGTTTGAGGCTAAGGGAATTGAGCTCGAGGCCAGTACTGGTGTGCTCTCGCCCAGCAACTGGAACCATGGAAGCAATCTCCCGTGTCACAGTCCCTAAGCTCTCGGATCCTCTCTACGGTTTCCCGCTGCTGTCACTGAGCCTCTCACTCCTGCTGTCACAGCATCCACAGCAGCTGTTGTCACATAGCCTGTCTACTGCACAGAGCCAAAGCAGAAAGCTGAAACCAACACACTCAGCCTGTTGTGTCTATCGCAGTGCTCTGCACAGACCCCCTCCCCCTTTTCAGGGTGAGGCTTACATACCTCTCAACTTGAACTGGGACAAGCATGAACGTAACTGTGGGGAAGAATTCATTAACTAACTGCATTTTTAAAAACAAATATTGGTCATTAGCAGAAGTAACTAATTTTCTTGAAGTTCCTAATGAGTAATAATATGTTTATATGTAGAATTGTTCTGGTTCTTTTTATTTTGTTACCGAATAGGAAGTTTATCTGGTGCTGTTTGCGCTGCTTCATGGTCCCCTCACCCAAACAGCAAAAGATCCTTCTTAATCAGTAAGAAACTCCCACAACCCTGTATATAAACATATAAAATAATGTCAGGTAGTGTTCTATGATGGTAAATGGGGGAAATTAAAAGCAATTTCTAAGATTTGTATATAGGCTTTGTAACCCATTACCAAATGTTGGCGCTGGGCTATTGGTGGCAGAGTTATAATTTTATTTCACGTCCTGTGCGGGAGGGAAGGAATCATAACTGCAGTTGAACCCACAGCCATCCGATCCCTTTCACTTCCTGGTCTGCCGGCCATGCCCCCACGCTCAGACTTTTTGTGAAATCTAAGCAAGAAAAATGCAGGGGGTGCACCCTGTAGAAGTGTATGGGGAAGGATTTCAGTGCCTTTTTCTATATGGGTAAGCACCAGGTGCCCTATTACTTGAGTGGCGGCTTTCATGTTTCCCGAAGTTTGCTTACACATATAGAAAAAGGCACTGACATCCTGTTCTTTAGACTTCTGTGGGGCGCACCCCTGTGCTCTTACTGCTTAGACATCACACAGCGTCTGAGCGCGGGCGTGGGGCTGGTGGATCAAGAAGTGGAAGGGATCAGCTGGCTGTGGGTTCTGCTGCAGTTATGATCCTTTCCCTTCCTCATAGGACATGAAATAAAAATGGTAATTTTGCCACCAAAAACCTAGCGTCTGCTTTGTTAATTGGCTATAATGTCCAAAACCAAAAACCTTAGAAATTTACTTTAACAGCTTTGCTGCTGTTAAATGTTTGTGTCTGTGGCATCAGCTTGTTTTTTGTATGGATGGGAATCTACATGAACAGGAACAGACCAATAGGATGGAACAAATTGCTAATACACAGCTGGAGGGATCGGATTTCCATGCAGATGTCAGCCATAGTAGGGTGAATGCTGACCAGAACCAGTAGGGCCAGGATTTTATTAATCGAGCACAGGACATGGGCATTATTAACATGATGACAGCCATAGAAATACAAGTTAGAAGACACTGTTCTCAACTGTGAACCAGTAGCACTACTGAAGGAGAGATTGGTGGAACATCTGGTTGTCAATGGACTACAGGACCCAAGGCAGCATGGTTTCACCAGGGGAGGCCATGTCAGACCAACCTCATTGAATTTTGACTGGGTGACTAGGGAGGTGGATCAGGGAGGGCAGTGGACATGGCCTATCTGGACTTCAGCAAGGCCTTTGACACTGTGCCACATAGAAGACTATTACACAAACTGGGGAATATGGGTGTGGGCAGGACAGTAGTGTGGTGGGTAGGTAACTGGCTGGGGGCAGGACACAGAGGGTGGTGGTAAATGGCTGTCACTCCACAGAGGAAGAGTGACCAGTGGGGTACCACAGGGATCAGTGCTGGGACCGGTCCTATTCAACATCTTCATCAGTGACATTGCACAGGATATAGAAGGCAGAATTTCACTGTTCGCTGATGACACAAAGCTCTGTAACAGAGTTGACACACCAGAGGGTGTAGACAGAATGAGAGGGACCTGCAGAAACTTGAAGAATGGTCAAGGGTTTGGCAGTTGAAATTCAATGCAAAGAAGTGCAAGATAATGCATATGGGGCACAAAAACCCTGGCACAATATATCAGTTGGGGGTGAGGATATAGCATGCACCAAGCAGGAAAGGGATCTTGGGGTTGTCATCTCTGATGACCTCAAGGTAGGGAAACAGTGTGACAAGGCATCAGGTAAAGCAAATAGGATGCTGGGATGTATAGGCAGGGCATCACCAGCAGGAAAAGGGAGGTCATAATTCCGCTATACAAGACACTAGTGAGGCCCCACCTGGAGTACAGTGTACAGTTCTGGAGACCATACCTACGTAAGGACATAGACAGGGTAGAGAAGGTTCAGAGGAGGGCAACAAAGATGGTGCATGGGTTGCATCACAAATCCTATGAAGACAGGTTGAAGGAACTGAACATGTACTCCCTGGAGGAGAGGAGGGAGAGAGGGGATATGATAGAGACATACAAGTATCTTACAGGGAGGAACAGGGTGCAGGAAAACACTATTTTAAGCGAAAAGATGTTTCAGGACTAGAGGGCATGGGATGAAGTTGGAGGAGGACGATTCAGAGGAAACATGAGAAAGAATTTCTTCACAGAACGGGTGGTGGACAAGTGGAACACCCTGCCAGAGGAAGTGGTGTGAAACAATCACGGATTTAAGAATGCATGGGATAGACATAAAGGAATTCTAGAGGTCAGGGTGCGGGAAATAGACTTCTAGGAAAACAAACTGAACTTACAAGTCAAATGGGCAGACTAGGTGGGCCATAGGTTCATTCGTCGACACTGTCTATGTATCTATGTATCTATGTATCTATGTAGTACTGTCTGCAGAAATGGACATATTTTGCATGTTAAATAATATTGATTCCGAAATAAATGTTGATATTCCTGTTGTGAGTAATATAACTGTGTTGGGGATAATGTGATGTATAACACTTATTCCCTGGATTCTATAGCTAAGCAGGGGTTGTTCAGATCAACTTAATCTTTCTGCCCTACTGTCTGTGATCCCGCCTTACTGACACACCAGAGGTTAGTGAAAAGTGAAGTTTAGAAACTTACTAAGATAAAGTGGAATTTGGGACATCATAGCTTAAAGAGAGAGGAGAGGTGGGCCTTAATGGAGTTACAGCAATCAGAAATTCAGACAGGGGAAGAAATATAGTCCTCCTCCAGGACAAGGATTATAGGCAGATAGGCAGAGGCAGATAGACTGCTTAGTGATAGGGAGACTTGGGTTATTTTGAAACAAAGCTATATCTTAGATTAGAGTATCAGGTTGTATTGTTTGACTTTTGGATACTGCTTGCAGCAAAGGGTAAATAACCATGAAAGAACTTGAATTCTTAAAGGTAAAACATTCAATTACCCCACATTATATTACCTGCCTAAGCGTACAAAAGTGAAAAACACTACCAGGGAGATCAGTTGTTTGGGGTGTAGATTCACTAACAGAGAGATTGTCTCAGTTCACTGACTTTTTCTGACTACCAGTTGTAAAAATGTTGCATTGCTACTCCTGAGGAGGGCCTGGTTCATAAATCAAACTACATGTGGATCAGCATCGACGTGTGTTCTCTTTACACCTATATCCCACACCACCAGGGGCTAGAGGCTTTAAGATTTTATTTGGAACATTTCACCTGTACACTGTACAATCTTCTGATTTTTTTTTGCTCCTCCATTGCCCCAGTCTTTCCTCTCTCTTAGATCCCCCAAGCACCATCACGTTTCACTGCAAGGTCCGAGGACTCTGCTCCTAGAGTGCACCACACCATTGTTTCCGGAGCCCCTAGTTAACCCCCTGGACGGGGCAAGGAAGGTTCCCCCCCTTATCTCCCTCGAACTTCAGGGGAGTGTGCACAGTGGAGTCTACCCCCGGTTCCTCCATGGATGCATAGCGCAGAGAACTCTTCACCAGGACCAGCTGGAGTGTTTTCCCTTGTTTCTACTCCCACCCTCTACCAACGTCAGCGCTTGGGGAGGGCCAGTGAGACAGAGGCGTGCTGAGACTCGTCTCCGCTCAGGTCCTCAGCTGACGTAAGCCCCTCCCTTGTCTCTGCTTCCCCAACTCACCGCCAGTACCTGTGGTTACCCAGGAGATGGCAGTATCATGGTGGGGCTAGCACCCACCTCTACCCAGAGAAGGAGAGCAAGCCATCGGCTGCTCAGTCCTTCTCCTCCTGGCCAACCCCCAGCGACCCGAATTAGTCACCAAACCTGGGGTCACAGGCGTGGTGTGAGGTGTGGCATCCAGCGCCTCAAACCTCAGCACCACCGGGCCAGCTGATTTTTTTTTTGGGGGGGGGGATTCATGTCATTGAATTTGCTTTAGTATATGTGTATATATACATGTATGTGTATGTATATATGCGTGTGTGTATGTATGTATGTGTGTGTGTGTGTGTGTGTGTGTGTGTGTGTATATATATGTTTCAAACAACATGAAGTCTTGCTATATTATGACATATGCAGTGAGTCCCAACCTTCAAACTGCTCCGGAGGTGAAAGAGTTAACTTTCCATGCCAGGCATGGAACGCTGAGCTTGAGCTCGGTTGAAATTCTGTCTGTTGTTCTTCAAACTCAAACCGTCAGATTCTTTACTCCGCCTCACTGAACAGTCACTCCGGAGATTTCTCCTTCTGCTCGGTTCATTTTGTCAGTTAAAGTATTGTTTTTCTCGGTTTTCGACTGAATTTAAACCGAAACCGGTCGGTTCAGGCTCTGTCTGTGGTATTTGTGAGTACTAGATAGGTTTACATTAATTCTCCTCTGTGTGGAACTTGTAAACTGTTTATCGGTTCGCTTTGAATCGATCAGGTTGTTTAAAATATTTTATTCTGTCATTTAGAGTGTGGTTACCGGTTCTTATCGGTTCTAAAAAAAATGGATTTTCTTACGTTTTTTTCCCCGACCCGTTACACGGTTGGGAACCGATAAGAGGGTCTTGCCTGGCGGATTGCCATAAATGGGTAAGTTTGGTTAGGACTGGCACTATGTCTGAGAAACCCAAAAGAAAAACCAGGCCCACTGGGTTTCAAGATGCAGTGTGTGCGGGAAGCCTTGCCAAGGCTGACCCCACACCACCTGTGTTTATTGTCTGGGGTTTGACCACCTCAATGCAGACTGCCAGATTTGTAAAAATTTTCCTGCAGTTACCCTGGAGAAGAGAGTTGGCAGGCTGAGGGAAAGGGAGGCCAAAAAGTCCGCTGACCCGGAATGCCAGCTCGGTTCGGTTCCAACCGAACCAGAGGGAGTGCCCTCTGACCAGGGCGAGACTTCCTCGGGCAAAAGGAGAGCTGACTCTGAGGGGTTGGTTCCAGCAAAAGGACTAGGAAATCAGCTGGTGTGGAGCCAAAACTTTCCTCTCCAACCGCTGAAGAGATAGCCAAAGCGATTCAAATTGTCCATTCGCTTTCCCCGGTTCCGACCGAACCGGTACCATCAGGTAAGCGCCCAGTTCGGCCAGTTCCACTGGTTCAAGACTATGATTTAGAGGAATATTATGAACCGGAGGAGGGGGAAGAGGAGTATGAGGAGAGTGAATGTGGATTTGAAAGTCTGGATGTGCCCATTGACCCGGACATCTCCCCAGACAGACCTTCAGGAGTGTCTCCTCCGAGGCTTTCTGAGTCCCCTTCTCATTTTATGTTTTATAAGAAAGTGGCTGAAACCCTCCAGCTCCCTATGGAGGAAGCTGTGGATGATCAAGAGGAGCCTGACTATGTGGAAATGATGGATACCCCAGAGTCTAGGAGACTGTCTATTCCCTTGCATAAATCTTTTGGGAAACAGACTTTTAAAATTCTTAAAACTCCTCACACTATACCTCCTGTGGATAAGAGAATGGACAAGAGGCCTGCGTTGTCAGGCTCTGATCACAGATACCTTCACAACAATGCAGCCATGTTGGGGTAGTGCAGGCTGCAGCCTGACAAGGCAAATATCCCTGGCCTCACACCCCGGACAATAACTCCAGGAAGATTGATGCCATGGCAAAGAAACAATACATGGCAGCATCCTTGGGACTCAGACAGGCAAATTATATGGCTTATGTTGCTAGACATCAGAAATCCAGATGGGATACTGTTATGGCTCTAGCAAAACAGGTCCCTGACCAGCTTGCCAAGGAACTGGAGCAGGTGGCTGCCGATGGTATTGAGGCATCCAAGGTGCAATTTCATGCTGCAGTGGACTCAAATGATGTGTCATCAAGAGTCATGGCTACATCTGTGGCACTTCGCAGAATGGCTTGGCTCAGATGTACTAGCCTGTTACAGGATACCCAGACTAAGGCCATGGGTTTTCCTGTTGTGGGTAATTCCTGTTTGGGGAGCAGACAGAGAATTACGTGAAGAAAATGGATGAGTATAGGACCACCTATAGGAATGCACAGGCCAAGGAAAGGCAGGCCACTCCTCAAAGGCAGCATCCCAGGGGCAAGGGCAGGCCTTTTCATAGGCCTTTTTGCCAAGCCCAGGCCTCCTCTTCCGCTTATGCCCAGAGGGGGTTCTTTAGAGGGAGAGGCAGAAGGGGTGCCAGCAGGCCTGTTTCCACCCCTCAGCCCAAAGCCCCTGCCAAGCAGGCACCCTGATGGGGTTGCCAGGGCCGATTCTCAACTTCCTGTAGGGGCAGGCTGGCTTACTTTGTCCAGGACTGGGAGTCTCTGACATCAGACAAGTGGGTCCTGGAAGTAGTAAGCAAGGGACTGGTTCTCAGCTTCAAAAAGTCTCCAAAGATGAGAACCAGATCCTTTCCACCTGCAAATCCACCAGAGGCACTTGCCCTAGAGGCAGAGGTCTCTTCCCTCCTGGCTCTCCAGAGCTGTGGAAAGGGTTCCACCCACACCAGGGCAAAGGGTTGTACCAGGTACTTCCTTACCCAAAAGACAGGAGAATGGCGGCCCATCCTGGATCTCAGATACTTAAACAAGCACCTTTTAAAACCAAAATTCAAAATGGTGACTCTGGGAATTATTCTACCCTCTCTAAGGCCAGGGACTGGCTAGTGTCCCTGGACCTCAAGGATGCCTACTTCCATATTCTCATCAGAAGCTCCCATCAAGTACCTCAGGTTCGAGCTGCCCTCAGGCCATTACCAGTTCAGAGCAATGCCCTTTGGCCTCACCTCTGCTCCAAGGGTCTTCACAAATGCCTGGCAGTAGCAGTTGCTTCTCTAAGAAGGCAAAGAATTGCCATCTTCCCTTACCTGGACGACTGGCTCATAGTGGGCCAGTCCCCAGACCAAATCAAGTTACACCTACAGATAACTCAGCAACTGCTCACCTCTCTAGGTTTCCTTCTGAATCTCTCAAAGTCAGTTCTAGAGTCTGTCCAGCTCCTCACCTTCATAGGCACAGAACTGAACACAGAGAAAGCCAGAGCCTTCCTTCCTTTGGACAGGGCAAGGACCCTGTTGTTTCTGGCCTCCTCATTCACCCTGCAGGTGTCTCGACCAGCAAGGCATTTTCTACAGCTCCTGGGGCACATGGCTGCTTCTACAGCAGTAGTGCAGGGAGCCAGATTTCAGATGAGGGACATTCAGTTCCATTTGAGAGCCTTTTGGTCTCAAAGGAAAGACCCTCTAACCAAATTGATCCAGTGACTCAAACCCTGATCCAGGCCCTACAGTGGTGGCAGGATCAGAGCAATCTCAGACAAGGGGTTCCTTTTGTCACTCAGTCTCACTCCTTAATCCTTACGACAGATGCATCCTTCTTGGGGTGGGAGCTCACATGGCGACTCTCACCACCCAGGGGTTGTGGTCCCTCAGGAATCTCTGCTCCACATCAATCTGTTGGAACTCAGAGCAGTTTTTCTAGCACTTCAAGCTTTTTCCAAATCTGTTCAGAACAAAGTTGTACAGGTCAGAACAGACAACACCACCACAATGTGGTACATCAACAAGCATGGGGGCACTCGGTCTACGGCCCTTTGCACCGAAGCAATGAAGTTGTGGTCTCTGGCTTATTCCCTGAACACCTCCCTTACGGCAGTTCACCTCCCAGGCAAGGACAATGTCCTGGCAGATGCTCTCAGCAGGATTTCCCAGGGCCATCACGAATGGTCACTGGACCCCCTGGTCCTGGAGGTGGTATTTGCCAGATGGGGCACCCCGCAGATAGATCTTTTTGCAGCCCCAGACAATCACCAACTTCCCCTTTTTTGCTGCAGGCCCCCAGTGTCGGGCACAGTCCCTCTGGATGCCTTAGTTCTCAATTGGGAAGGGAAGTTTCTCTATGCTTTCCCCCCCATTCCCTCTTCTGTTCAAAGTGCTAGTCAAAATCAGATCTCAAACCTGCAAGATGATCCTGATTGCTCCAGACAACCCTGGTATCCACTTCTACTGTCCTTAGCAGTCCATCTTCCCCTGTGTCTTCCCAGGAATCACAACCTGTTAACCTGTGCTCAGGGGATGGTTTGGTACCCAAACCTCAAATCTCTCAATCTCAAGGCCTGGCTCTTGAAGAGTTAGAGTTTGCTGGTTTACACCTCTCCCAAGGTGTAATGGATATCCTGAAGGCTTCTAGAAAAATTTCCACCAGGGCTACTTATAATTCAAAATGGAACAGATTTTCCATATTGTGCTCTGGAAAGCATATTTCCCCGGAATCTGCTGATTTACCCACAGTCCTGGATTACATGGTCCACTTAAATACCTTGGGGCTGAGACCAGCTACCCTAAAAGTGCATCTGGCAGCTGTGTCTGCTTTTATTTCGGCAGGTAAGCTCTCTTCTCTTTCAGCTCACCCTGTATTCTCCAAGTTTTTCAAGGGATTGCTTTACACCAACCCTCCATTCTGGGACCCTGCCCCTGCATGGGACCTTAATGTTTGCATTGCTCAGCTTATGCAACCTCCCTTTGAGCCTTTGTCTTCAGCAGAGCTTAAGTACTTGACTTGGAAGACTGTGTTTCTGGTAGCCATCACTTCTGCCAGACGCATACGTGAATTACAAGCTTTATCAGTGGAGCCTGATTTTATCTCCTTTCATAGAGATAAGGTGGTCCTCAGGACTAACAGGAAGTTCTTGCCTAAGGTGGTTTCAGATTTCCACCTTAATCAATCTATATCTCTTCCAGTGTACTTCACTGACCATTCCTCCTCTGGCGAGAGGAGGCTGCACAGCTTAGATGTGAAGTTAGCCCTTAGTTACTACACAGAGCATACCAAGGGTCACAGGTTTGACTCCCTCCAACTGTTCCTCACTTATGGTGAGGTTGGTAAAGGGAGACCTGCCACTAAAAGATCCATTGCCAGGTGGATTGTCTCTTGTATCCAATTTTGCTATGAAAAACTGGGTAAGGTTCCCCCCTCAGGCCTGAGGGCTCACTCTACCAGAGGTACAGCTGCTTCCCTGGCTGCTGCCAGGAACATCACTATTCTAGAGATATGTCAAACAGCTACCTGGAAAACAGTTCATACTTTTACCAAGCATTACTCCCTGGATATCCAGGCTAGGAGTGATGCTCGGTTTGGCACAGCTGTGCTTCAGAGCCTATTTCCTAAGTAGGTTCTGTCCCTCCTCCATGCTCTGTAGTCTGCATATATCGTAATACAGCAAGACTTCATGTTGTTTGAAGAAAAAATTACTCACCTTAGTAATGTTGTTTCTTCTATTGGAGTCTTGCTATATTATGACCTCCCCCCTGCCTGCCCCTCTCAGAACCTCTGTTTTTGGGATGTGGGTGGGCAGTGCAGTGTTGGCACTTAGTAGGTGCCCACCTTGTTGTTTTTCACCCCTCCTTTTTTGGGGTGACTTGGTGGTGTGTTTTTCATTTTTTGGGTCTCTTGACTTGAGTCTTTGTTTTGGGACCAAAAAATGTGTTTTTATGTTTAGTAGCCAGTTGGCTAGTGTAGGTTTACAACTTCCACACAGGACCTCAGTGAGTTTAGCCCATAAAGATCTGACGGTTTGAGTTTGAAGAATAACAGACAGAGTTTCAACCGAGCTCAAGCTCAGTGTTCCATGCCTGGCATGGAAAGTTAACTCTTTCACCTCTGGAGCAGTTCGAAGGTTGGGACTCACTGCGTATGTCCTAATATAGCAAGACTCCAATAGAAGAAACAACATTACTAAGGTGAGTCATTTTTTCTTTTTATCCTTGCATTTAATAACCAGTATTTTTGCAAAAGAAAGAAATGGCTTTGAGGACAACTATAGCCTCAACTTACGCAAATTTTTTTGAGATATTGGGAACACAAGTTTATTTATGTGCAGTCCAGTACAAAACTGTTTTTTTTTTTTTGAGAAATATGATCCACTGATACAGGTACATAGATGATGTACTGCTAGTGTGGGATGGGACAAGGGAAGAGGTGAAGTCTTTTCTTGGATACATGGATCAGAATATGTTAAAACTGTGGTTTATACATGTTATATCTGATGATGTAATTCAGTTCTTTGATTTAGAGTTCTTCATTTCAGATGGTGTGTTTTTGCACTAGAGGATATAGGAAGAAAACTGCGGGCTACACCATTTTGTATGCCTCTAGTGCACACTCATACTACCCCTTCCAGATAATACTTACAGGGACACTGTCAGCCCCCTTTAGGACTCCATTTCAATTCAATTCAGTTCATTTTATTTATTTTACCAGGAAAATGCTCCATTGAGCAAGCTCATTCCCAAGGAGGTCCTAGGTAGGACAGTTGAAACTGTGCCTAGTTTAAAATACACATTTTATCATTAATTACATTCCGTAGAATGTACCAATATCACTGATAATTTGATTCTGACCCCTTTTTTTCTTTTTAAAAATGAAAAACAGACTGCCCACCATACTGTTGTAACTACACCAAACTGTGTTTGTTTACATTACTGAATTCCCACTGCATCTTTCTTGGACTTGGCAAAACCTCCAACAAAGTCTTAACTACTCAGGATGCAGTAGGTGGAGAGGAAGCTATTGCATTGTGAGTGACTGCTCTGTTTGGGGATGTTCCTAATGTTCAGGATGTATGCAGCAAAACTAGATTAAGAATTTGAAACAAAACGAGGTTGAGTATAATTATACCCTTAGCATGTATTTCAATTCTACTATGAAAGGAGGCAGATTAAACAACCAACAATGCCGGTGTGTTTTAGAGCAGTTAAGCAATCATAAAATGTGGATTTTCTGAGGGTTGAGGGTGCTGGGCGCCACACTTGCGCCACGCTGGGACCTGGATTCTGAGCCGCACCTTGGTTATCGGGTTGTCGGCTGGGATAGGATCGAGTGTCCAGAGGACGCCCTCCCTATCCCAGGGAGGGTGAGGTTCTCACTGCTTTGCAATGGCCTCTGGTGATGATGGGGCACCGTCAGAGTTGGTGCAATTGGGGTGGAGTGCAGCGAGACGTCGGCATGTTGTGCCTCAGGCGTCATTGCATGTCTGCACTCTTGGGGATCTAAGGGAGAAAATGGCAGCAACTGACTGGGCAACAGTGGCCGCAACTTCCTTGCCCAGTAGGGCAGCTGTGCCTTGGTTGCATCGTGTATTGGTTCCTGGCCTGTTGTGGAGATTAGGTGAGGGGTCCCTTTTCGAAGGTACGGCAGCATATGCCAGCCGGTGTGTGGACGAGCCTCCAGTTCGCGCGGGGGAAGTGAAGCGGTGGCTGGATGATCACAGGTCAGGCTGCAGGAGGAAAAAAGAGAAATACAATAAAATGTGGGTTTTCGGCTAGGAACTGTGTGAAGCAAAACCGGTTGACAGTGTTCCTTTAACATTTGAGAAGAAGCTGGTAGCAATAACCCATGACAGGGTGGGCGGTTATTGGGGATTAATCAACACCCTGGGTGCGTTGTGAGGTATGGGCCACAGGCCGAGTGTCCTCACAGCTAGGTGATGATTAATCCCTACCAACCAAACACCCTGGAGTGGGTTATTGCACTTATGACATGGGGTGTCAACAAAGTAAAAAAAAAAAAAAAAACACAAGGAAAGGCAGTTAATCATGAAACATAGGAACAATTTTATGTTTTCTGCCACTACTGTGTTGCTGACACTGGTTCTGTTGTGCTGCAGCACATGTCTCTCAAGCCATTATGGGAGATCATGCAGTCTGTTGTGTGGGAGGGAGCATAACATCGAGGAGAAACAAAGAATAATCCATGAAATGTTCAGTAAGACATCCCTGGATGATACTGAAAGTATGACCACTTTATTTAACACATTGAAATCTATCAAACAGAAAGAGTTCAACTGAAATGGTATGCAGTGACTCTCACCAATTATGCTGACACACAAAACACATTCTGTTGCTTGCTGTCCTGCTGTTGGCTCACAGCAGCAAGCTATTGGAGCTTCTCGACTGAGCAACATGAAGAAACACATGCGGGCAGTGAGCACGGAGACGCAAACAAACCTACTTTGTGTCTCTTTCCCCTCAGAAAAACATGCTGTTCCTGTATCCTGCTCCTGTGCATGCATCTGGCCACTTTTCCTGCTGTCACTCTGCTGCCTAAACCATCTCAGAAGACAGCTGCTCATCTGCTTTTACAGTGGGCACTCGTGGGTGCTGATTTGCTGGGTTGGTGGGGTGCACTGCTGTAGTCTGCAGTCTCTCTGTTCACACCCAAGTCTCACTCACACATTGCCACTGAAAGCTAAGAGAGAGAGAGAGAGACACTGGAAAGGCTGCAAACTGTAACACTGTGTTCTGCTGCAGGTGTCCAAGGCATTGGCAGCATGACTAGGGGACAGGAACGGAGCTGCCACAATTTATTTCCAGAATGTGTGCTGTGTTTTCCTGCTTTCTCTCTAACCACTGCAGGTAACACAGCAAAGCCGGAGAGCTGTTCACTTTGTAGCTGCCACACTCAAGAAACTGAGAGCAGATTGCACCTCTCAGGTCACTACATAACTAAGAAATGGGAATTTGTGTCAGTGGGGGAAAACAGAATGGAATCAGCAGCAGACAGAGGCAGTACAGAGACATAAGACATTCCAATGGGTTATACTTGCAAGGCATCAGCTATGCTCTCCCTCTCTCTGCTTCAGCAATATGTGACAAGACTGTGCTCAACTGACAGCAGCGGTGCCTAGAGGTCTGTAGGGTGGATGGGAAAACACATAGCTGCCATGGAAACATATGTGTGCCTGACCAGGGATTGGGGGAACGAACGGAGGACATGCAGAAGCAGAGACAGCCACTACAGAGAGAGGAGGACTGTAGCTGTCAGCAGGGGAGGCACTCTGCATACAAGGGGAAAAGGCAGAAACAGCTAAACAGGACAGCACTGATGAAGTACAGGGAGGCTGAGTGGCTTTTACCAGGGTGTTTGAGCCCACAAAGGCTGTCGGGGCACACAACACTATGGGACACTTGTTCTTCTGTACTTTTCATGTCCATCACTTTACAAAAGGCTGCCGTGCAGTTTGAATTTCTTCACTACACATCTAGTCCCATTCAGCTCAGTAATCCTGTCTGTTGCCCCATCATACCAACTGTGCATATATTGGGGATTAATCAACGGTCACCTGATGGCTCTGTACCAGTCCGGTACTTATCTTCCCCTACCCCATGTTATAATGAAAAAGAAACACATTACCATGGTTTTAGAGTATAATAAATTTGCACCAAAGATAAAAAAAAACAAAAACATATTGTTGAACATTGGAATATTCTGAAACAATGTCCATTACCAGAGATTTTTGAAAGAAAACCACGAGTAAAATTTAGCCAAACTCAAAACCTAAAGGACCAGCTCACACGCAGTCACTACTATGTGCCATCAAAGGAAAGGCATACGTGGCTTTTACCTAGACCACAGGGCCTTAACATGCAGTTAAAGGAGTGTAATACAGCATCCCTCGAAAAGTATCCTATCGCTTTAAGGCATTTTGTACAGTGTTTCCCAACCTACCTTGTGTAATGCTAGTTTATCCATGCCTTAAGATTTATATTGGCAGGACAACAGGCCCTGCCAAGGAAAGGATACGTGAACACTTAAGGGCCATAAGGTATGGAAATGAACTTACATCTATTGCAGGCACTTCAAGAAATCCACACAACAAAGAAGGCAGAAAGAAAATGTGACATTTTGAGGAGACAGGTTTAAAACTTACTGAAGAAAGAGTCCTTTTGAATTTTCAAAATGGGAGCTGTACAGCCTGGAGGTCTTAAGGAACAGTTGGATTTTAGTGTTTATTTATGATAACACTGTACTCAGACATTTGTTGACTATATTCAGAGTAGATGACTGAAAATCATGCTACAAGGTTTGGAATGAACTTGACAAGGAGGAAATGCATGCTGTGGATTGTTAGGTACAGTACATCTGGTATTGGGTTTGATAGTGCTATGCCTTATTACTTTTTCCCTCAAGGATCCAGATAATATTTAGGACTGGGAAGTATTTACTGCTAGCTTCTTCAGCCTGGTAGTATTTTCATCTAAATGGTAGTACTGTAATGCCATCGGCTGACCTGTCTTGAACTCTGCCTCTAAACCAAGTCTCAAACTCACTGGGCACCTGCAGCCACTGACTCTCTTTGACTGGTGCTGCCATGGAATTTGAGATGCCTTCCTGATGCTACAGTGTTGTGGCCTTGCTTTTAACATGTTGTCAGGTTACAACAACCTTCTGGCCAGTCAATTAGCAACTTCTGACACCGTGTCCTGTACTGTAGCACCAAATGATACTCATGCTGTTTTCTGTCTCCACCCCATATGCTTCCACTTTTTCAGTTCAATCTCTGGCAACGAACTACAATGGGACACAGTCTAAAGCTGGAGGGGGGAGGTTTTGGGGGAGGATAGGAAGCACTTCTTCACAGAGAGGGTGGTGGCCAGATGGAATGGGCTACCAGAGGAGGTGGTCTTGATGAAGTTGGTAAGCAGCTTCAGGAGAGGCTGGGATAGGCACAGGGGGAAAATGTGGGGCATGGGGAGCAGATGGAGAGCAGGGGAGAACCCGGTTGGAGGGGTCAAGGTCAGTAGTATAAGCTGAAGACTCTGCGATATGAGCATAGTCGATAGACTGAATGGCCTCCTTCTGCTGTATTCTTCATAGCAGTGCGTGGTGCAGGGGCTGTTAGGCATTGCATGGTGCTGCCAACACTGTGCATTTCTAATGAATATACTTTAAATACTGTATGTAGGGTGGTAAATAAATTTTTAAAATCAGAAAGTGGTAGTAAATCAGGCAAAACTGGGAGTAAAAATACTGTCTTACTTCCCTTACCTGTTCCCCTGCCTTTAGTTTGAGTAAGCAAGACTTTGTATGCTTGGTAAATAACCCATTCTGCTTTTTATGTAAAACACTCTCCCAATTGGATATTAGCTCTGTTAAGTAATTCTCAGGAAAGTAAGGATCCCCCTCCCCGTCTCTCCCTGTCTTCCATGCTTTCCCATTTGTATTTTGTCCCAGTCAGCCGGGTTTGCTAGTCCTTCGACAGTTCCATTTTTATCTGGATTTTGCTTCTAAAGTGTAAACCCTCTCTTTAATAAATTGTACCATTTTTGACATTTGTTTTAGCAGTGGTTCTTGAATTATAAGGAGAGGAGTTATTTTACAAAGGTTCACGTGTCTTTTGATTTCAGAAGAAATGGGCGGTGAGGAATATTATACAGAATAATGCTCAGGTTATCTGTGTCTTATGAGTTTTTTGTTACACACCCAAGGTGTGTGAAGACCGATTAACCTTGAGGCAAGCTCAAGAAGTTTGAATCATCACACACTGAAGAATGTTAAAAAAAAAAAAAAAAAAAAAAAAGCCCAAACAAGATTAACTAATTATTGGCGGCATGGAGGGGCTGCGCTGTCTGCCTTACCTTCTAGCACTCTGTGACCCGGTTTGGGAATGAGTTTGGGTTGCAAGTGGTCGGCCATTGAGGGAGAAGATAGAGCGTGTGATAGTTTAGACTACCCCCTGTTGGAAATAAGGCTATGGCATTTCTCTTTGTACCCCTACAGTCTACTGTAGTACATTTCTTACACCTTTCTGTATAACTAAACTTTCATTTTTCTACTACTATGGGTAGGCCACCCATAAAAGTACCTCTCCTCCCTTGGCTATTCCCTCTTTGTATTCCTTTTCTTCCCCTGCCAAACTGACATAAAGAAGGAAGACTAAATAATAATTAGCAGAAATAATCTGCACAGAGTTGGTTTGTGTCCTTGTTTGCTATGTTATGCTCAGTTAAAGAATTGAATATAATGCTTAGTCAGAGACAGGACGATGTCTTTTTGGGCACTGTTGTGTTATTTGCTGTTTAAAAATGTGCCCGATGTGTGTTTGTGCTAATTAAAGTGCCCTGGAGTGGAAGGCAGTAAGCGTCCCCTTTGAAAAGCTGCACTCCGTTTTGAAAAGCTGCACTCCATTTCAAGAAATGTTTAGCAGACGATTGTTTGTTTTTATGTCCTTTTCGGTCTGCAAGGGTAGCATTAAGGGAGCACTGCGGTCTTGCCTCCTAGCAGCAGTGTAGGAGGTAGAGTGACTGGTTGCAGCCGTCGGGTGTGTTGAATACAGACGTGGATTTGTCTTTTAAAGCAGTTTGCATATAAACACCCTAAAGAAGGCATAACTAATGTACAGAAACTAAATATAGGAGTGTTTCCTTTAGTATTCTATGCAGAGAGTGCTCTTACCTGAGCTAGGCCTTCTTGGAAACAAAAAATGTACTTCTAGGAGCCAGCAACCCCATGATGAGGCTGTTATATAAGAAACTCCCCAGCTGTCACTCAGCTGAAAAGGGGCGGAGTTATGTTGTTTACAAGTAATTAAGAAGTCTTTCTCAAATCTCAACAGCTTCAGTGTCAGAGTGTTAAAGGCAGAATGAAATAACTCCTTATGATTGTATGTTTTCCCTCTGCAGATACAGTCTGTCTGATCCCCATGTGTTTGTACTAGCCAGAATATTCCCTGTATTAGAAAGGGGTGGATCTGCTGACACTAGTGTCATAGGAGGACTGTACTATAAAAGCTGCCACTGAGCTAAGGTTAGGCAGATCATTCTGGGAGAGTGTCCTGAGAGGTTGGTCTGAGAGCATGGAAGTTGGTAGAAAATTGTACTGGTCAAAGTATTCTACACTGTGGCAGAATCACTGGAGGGAAGTGATTCTGAAGCTCGAGGAGAGCTTATTTATTTCTTTATTTGATTTCTTTGTTTATAGCCTGAAATTTAAGACATTATTACTTTATTATTGATTTGTTTTTATTTTTGTATAGCATGGTTTGCTCTGTATTATTTTTACAAAAATAAACATCACACAGAATTTGTATGTTGAACAAATCTCTGAGTACCGTGTATGCTTTCTTCTTTCTTTTTTTTTTTTATTTTTCTTCTTTTTACCTAAGCACTCTCGTCATCCTCCACTTTCTGATAGAGGCCCGACCACCGGATATCGCCGACTCCCCGGTCATCTAAACACCCCAGAGAGTGGGGCCGCGGTTCTGACAACCTATATCGGACCGCGGAACTGTAACTGGTTGGGGGAACGGCTCCGGTGGCCAATCAGGGCATTCCTGGGGCAGAGCGTCATCTAGACGCTAGGCGTGGGATTTTACTCCCATTTTTACCTCCCGAGGAGGCGGGACGCAGAATGACGCCTAGCGTCCGCCCGCCCCCCATTTTTGAACGCCGGCAGCTTGGAGTTCTCCTGCCTCCGCCAGGAGTCCCCAACGCCCAGATGTTGCCCGCACCCTCCCCGGAGAAGGAGGCTGCCCATCGGACGGCTCAATCCCTCTCCCCCGCGCCGGCCCTCCGACGATCCGGGTCCGTTCCCGAACCCGGGTCGCCGGCGTCGCAAGCGGAAATCCCACCGCTGCGCCGGTGGGCCGGCCCTACCATGTATGCTTTCATTAATCTGCCCCACGAACCCTACCACGAAGTGTCCGCTAGACAGCAGTCCCCTCCTGGGTGGGAGGGCATGTCATCTTGATCGTTGGCTGCCACCTAGTGGAGGCCAAGTGGTAGCACTGGAATTCTGAGTGATGCCCCAGGGAAGTGCCATGGTTCCATAGCATGTGTGCATCTCCACCTGCACATGCTTATGTGCCGCCTTGGCTGGGGAATGTGGGAGAAAACAGAAAAGGGTTGGCACTGGCTTCATGAAACCTGCTTGCCCACCCCCATCCTGGCAATGCCACCTGAACCACTGACCACGATTCTGTATGAGAGACATTGGGTGAGGGGAGGACAGCCCTCCCTTTTCTGGCCCCACCATGGGAGGCAGTCCATGGGGGATTCATGGGCAAGGTAAGTCTGGGGGAGGTGGTAACAGGGCCGAGTATCCTGCCAACGTCAGCTGCAGGAGAAAAAGCTTTATGGCAACAAGAAAAAAAACACACACACACACACACACATGACCTGAGTGTTATTTTTTGTAATAGCTATAGCTGGTCCCGTGATCCGACTGCTCTGACAGGAAGACCAGCACTGAGACTTGCAGTTTCACTTTCCAGCTGAATGTCTCAGGTCTGAAAGCACCAACTGTAATTTGCAATGACAGTTCACAACTGTTTCTCAGGATTCCAAATGAGACCTTCTGAGAGCGTTTTAATAACTGGTGTGACATTACACCCAGTTAGTAACGGCATTTCACATCGTCCAAAATCAGGTTGATAAAGTACCTCATCAGTTATGAGGATTTTGTTAAAATATATTAAAATGTGAAAACTTTATGGCAATTTTAATTCATAAACTGTGTTTGGTTATAGTACGTAGAACCATTCATAACATTGTATGTTCTTTGAAAGTTAACCATTAGTTTAAAATATTCCTCCATTTTCTGAACGTGCACATAGTATTATTGAATTTCCAAATGCATCACTGTCTGTTGTAGACGCCCAGTCCTGCGTTGACCCTTACGTTACATACCTCTGCCACACTTGTACCTTCTCCACTACTTTTAAACAATTACTAAGCATCAGTCAATCATTTATTGGGTGGATGGCAAATTGAAAGTAAACTCTTTTTTTTCAATTGCATCCAACATTAAACACTGAACATACAAGAACATACTTGGTAGACATACACATTAAGCATTGTTTTTCTTCTTCACATAGGATGTTAGTTTGGTTTGTAACAATCCGTTACAGTGAGTTTGACGCACATGTTTGACACTGTAACTTGTTATAGTAGTGATCGCTCTAGTTCGCTGATCAGATAGTAA
Organism: Neoceratodus forsteri; assembly: GCA_016271365.2. NCBI lineage: Eukaryota > Metazoa > Chordata > Ceratodontiformes > Ceratodontidae > Neoceratodus > Neoceratodus forsteri. Next base: position 1,327,113,464 of record CM057452.1, read on the forward strand.
GCACTCTTCTTGAATCAAATGTATTACAAAGTTGGAGTTAAGTTAAACAATGTTACACTGTAATATGGATCTTTTTAAGTGACCCAGTGGGGTGTATGGTAATGCTCACTTTAATAACTTATTCTGTAAGTATTGACACCTGGCGTCACTGTTAATTAATGCTATTGTTAATGACAGCACTAACGGGCAGCTCCAACCTCCTGACAAAGAGACGGAGTGCATCGAAGTGCCAGAGTGTTTGCATGTAGTGCTTGGCCTGATTAAACTTTATATAGCACACTAAATTGGTGAGCGCTGGGTTTTTGTTTGGTGGTTTTTTGAACAACTAGCTCAGCATAATAGCTGTAAGCTGGTTTGTATGGGAAGGTCATCTTAGCCATAGACTGGAGTAGAAGGTTTGGTTTTTTTTTTGGTTTTGTTAGTGAAAGCCCAGATACTTAAGAATACAGCCAAATCATCAGAAACAGCTACTGTACATCCTAATGTGCAGAAAAATAGAAACAAAATTTGCCAGCAGGTAAGGACTGCTTGGCCCACCTAGTCTTCCCATTTTCCCTGCCAACAGTACCACCACAAATACTAGCTGATCTCCAGCCTATTCACCCCCCCCCCGACCCTAAGATTCCCTTATGCCTGTCCCATGCATTCTTGAACCCCACCGCTGTTTTTGGCCCTACCCACCTCTGCTGGAAGGCTGTGTCCTGAACCACCACCCTTCTGTAAGAAGTACTTCCTCACATCTCCTGACTCTACCCCTCCAGCTTCTTATCATGTCCCTGTATTGGGCACCTTTTTTCTGAAAATATTTCCTCCTGTAAGGGTTTTCTGCTTCCTTGGAATTTGGTTGCCCTGTTCATGAATCTTTTAACAATATTATAGGGTTCGAGATAATGACTTTGGTGGTACATTTCCTCCTCAAATGTTGTTGGTGCAACACACCTCTCTGAGGGAACATTTTACATTTCCACATAGAAATGTAAATAAAATGAAAATATACAGTTGAGTAGTCCATAAATGAAAATACATTTTAGAGTGGTTCATAAACAGAATTACACCTCTCCTCACTCTATCCCTCAGAGGAACTGCATGACAGCACAGTTTCTATGTGTTTTTGCAAAATGTTGCCGCTCTGTTTTTCAGACATGACATGACATATTTATCAGACCCACAGGTCCCCAGTAACTGCTCCTTTGTCTACTAACAGTATGGCAAGATCATTTTTTAGGTCACAGTGAACAGCAGTAGGATTTTTCTTTTTTACAACTCCGTATCAGATGTGTAGTATTAAATCAAATTTTTTTTTATTTAATTAAATTTATTTATTTTTCATGCTTGCTAACTCAGTCTGAACAGTATTTGGCAGTGAGATTGTGTTTTTTTGTTGATAACTATCTCCTCCTTAACAGGGACGGTTGACAAGGTTTTAGGACCAGCAAGTCCATTTTGCACTTTCCACCTCGGTGACGTCACACTTTGTGAATCATCTGTATTCAAAAGAAAGCTACCAGGTAAGCATTAATCACCAACAGAGGAGGGCTCTACCGGTGGATTAATGCCCGGCTGGGCGGGGGGGGGGTTGGGGGGTAGGTGCACGAGGCTGAAGGCAGAGTGCTTCCAACCGCCCAGCGGGCATTAATTCCTGGTAGAGCCCGACGCTGGAGGTGATTAATGCACTTGTAACATGGCAAGTACAACAGGAATATTGTGCGGCCAGTATTTCAAATCACAGTAGACAAATGTTAGATGCCAGTACTACTGCTGAATGGTAAGGTATGCACCGGTTCTTTCCGTACAGGACAGTGACATGATGTGAGAATGTGCACGTTCACGCATGCGATAGACATTTATTTACATAGTGTCCAGTATTTTACAGTTGCGAGCACGAGACTAGTACTATCTGTGTCAGAAAAACTACAGTAGAAATGAGTAATTCTTAGCGACCGTTTGCATGCTTATGCCTTCGCCGTGACATCCTGATGGTGTAGACTGGCAGTGCAGTGTGGGTGATTTGTTTGCTTAGATACAGTGGCAGTAGTACATATTCATATACTGAGCTCTGATTGTGTCGAGGGGCTATCTCTCCCACTTTTTGCACAGTTGCACATCACATACAAAAATAGATGTGGGGACAAAAGGGATGGGTTCAGTCATACTGTTGGTTTTGCGGTGCTTGCTCTGGTGTTTCTATGTATGTAGTGTTTCAGTTTTTGGCTATCTGAGTTTCTTGTTGTGTTCGGGCCATTGTACTGGTTTATGATCCCCACCTACAGGCACACACACTGTGATACATGCAGAGAGATGACAGCAGGTAGTACTTGTTTGTGTGGTACTTCTGCTTTTGCGCGATCCCGATGCCGAATGGGCTCTAGCTTACCATTTCATCTCTAACCTGCTCATTGCCCTCCCAGTGCTGCACCGTGTGGCTACTTGTGGTAGGGCGCTAGTGGGCTCTACTGGTGGATAAATCACCGCTTGTTTTTGGTCAGCTGATGCGTTTAGACCAATGTCATCTCTACATTTCAGTCGTGTCTTCAGTGCCATGTTACAATGTACTTCTAAATCAGTGTCTTAAAGGGACACTGTCAACCCCCTTAGGTCTCAAAGTGTCCCTAGTTTAAAAAACCCATTTTATGATTGCCAACATTCTTTAAAGATTGCTGATGAAGCTGGTAGTCTGATTCGGATTCTTTTTTTCTGTAAAAAAGTGAGAAACAGACTGCCCACCATACTGGTGTTACCACACAAACACGTTCGTTATATTCCTTGATCAGCTCCACCTCCAACTGCATCTTTCCTGACTTGGAAACACCCAACACAGCTCCAGCCTCCTCATGATGCAGTGGGAGTTTAGAGGCTACAGCCTCCATGAGTGACTGCACTGTTTTGGTGTATTTGTAATGCTCAGGAAGTATGCAGTAAGAACAGATCCAGGATTGTAAACAAAACAAGGTTGTTTATAAATATACATTAGCATGCATTCCAATTCTCTAAACAGGAGACAGTTAAAACAAACAGCAACATCAATGAATTTTAGAGAAGGTAAGCAATCATAAAATGTGGGTTTCAACTAGAAATAATAGGATGAAAAACAGGTTGACAGTGTCTCTTTAATTGAAGCAGATTTGTTTAAGGCTAAGAATCCCAAAGAAGGACGAAGGGCTTTCCTCCGTCGAGACTGCCCGACTCCATCGCTCACCGGACAAGAATGTAGATCAGAGTCATCAGACCTCAAGTATCTGGATAAACCGGCCGCCATGCTGTCTCTCTACATGCCTGGGGCGTCAGGCATGAGGTAACCGATAACCTTCAAGGAAGACCCAGAACAGTCTGAGATTCTTTGAAGGAGCCCTCCCAAAGGCTGTTAAGGCAGCGCTCCACCACTGAAGGTGGAGAGGTCAATTTGGCTGAACCAGGGTGGGTTTCACCTGCTCCGTGGGCGAGGAACCATTTTAATCGGTTCCAATTGAGTCGGCTTCAGCCTAGAAAGCGAGAACCAAGTAATGGCCAGTGGAAACCATGGAAAGTTTCTGACCTTACAGTATCAGCTGTTGCCACGTAAGGTCTTCATAGTGTCGATGGAGTTTCCACCAAATCCTTCCCTCAACTGAGAAGGACAAAGATGAATGGCAGCATCGCTTTTTGGAGCTTACGCGCCTTCCTCTGCCTATCAGTTGAGGGGTCCGAGACCTTGACCTCGATCATTGGGGTAACAGACTGGGTCACTCAGGAGACACCAGGGAACCGCTATTTTCCTGATCTGGGATCTGCCTCGATGGGTTGCCAGCGGGCTGGGTTTCCTCATCGGGGAGTGGCAGACCGGGTCCTAGTAAGAGAGTTGTCGGCGCTTCGGGTGACAACAGATTGACAGGGTCGAGAGTGATCTCAACCGTGTCATCGATCGAGACTTTGTTTGGCTGAGCAGACGGCAGGGCCGAGAAGCCGGCGGCCGAAGTCGCAATCTCAGCCGAGGTCGAGACTGAAGATCCCTGGGACTGAGACTGCTCTCGATCCCAAGAACATCTTCGCTGAGACGAAGAATCTCTCTGTTCCTTGTCCTGTTTACAGGACTGGGAGACATGCAAGCCCAAAGGTCCCTTGCCCTTGGTGGGGAAAGACTGGCACATCTCCCAAAAGGAGCCCGAGAATGTTGAGCCCAGATTGAGTGGAATGAAAATCGGCCAAGAGGAACGATCTGTGCCCGTTCCATCTCTTCCTCCAAGGCCTGCATTTGTTCAAGCTGCTCGGCGGACCTCACAGCTGCAGAGACCACCCACCAGGCCTCCTTCGATTTGACCGCATATTCCGCTTCTGGTCTACCCAATTTTAGACGCAGTAGATGCTCATCAAGGACATTAGGGTGGAAATTCAGATTGCCTGCAGGGCTGTGTCAGTATTGACAATCAGACAGTAAAACGCATGTGGTATACGAGTCTGTGGAGCGCATTTTCTGTCCACATGGTCACCGATGGAATCTGGGAGAAGATTTCTCTTCGATCGTGGTCGAGACAACAAATTTGCGATTGCTAATTCTAATGAGTTTAATCTTCTGAAAATCCAAAGTATGAGAAGCCAGGGCCTACAGAACGTGGGAGCGGTAAGGAGGCAACCTGAATCTTCCAGCGGAAAGGAAGATCTGGCATCATGGGGCACAGCTGAGGGTTAAACCACCCGGGTGCGTGGGAGGAGCCAGCTTCGAGACCTTCCGGTGAGATGTAAAGGGGAAAGGGAGATGCCAACCAGTGTGGATAGAACAACATATCCACTGATTTTTTTTTTTTTTTTTTTTTTATAAAGTCAAAGTCATTTTTTAATGGTATTCTTTTTTTAAAATCATGTCACACTTTTCTACTCCTCCGGACAGTCCTCCATCCGACCACCCCATCCCCAGCCTTGTCACCCAGAATTACCAGGGCTTACCTTATGCTTGGCCTGGGGGTGGCATCTGCAGGGAGTCGGTCTTCATCCTGCTGCTAGCATTTTTTCTTCCGGTTTTCTCCCAGGGGCCCCAGGAGTAGGAGCGCATGCACATAGAGGCACGCATGCGCCTTACAGCCCCGATCACGATCCCTTCCCCCCACCCCATTGGCCTAGTGCCTTGGCACCCTCTAAGCCCGTGCTGCCCCTAGACTTCACCAGGAGGCAGCCATCAGCTGAGGGATGCCGCTACTCCTCCCCAGAGAGGAAAGAGGAGAGCTGCCTTTCAGTAGCTCCATCCAGGTCCAGCCCCCCGCTGTCGACCGATGGCCCAGGCTTGTTCCCGAACCTGGTTTGCCGGCATGCTGGAGGTAAGCTGTCCAGTGCCTCAGCCCTCAGCGCCACCAGGCCAGCTTTATTGGTATTTTTAAATTCTTTATACTGAGAACAGTTGCCTCTAACAGAACAGATTGTACCAGCATAGATGCCTTAGCTCTCTTTACAAGTAAGGCTCATGCAAATGGTCTTGCTGCACTAATGTATTCCTCTGCAAATGCAGCAACTAAAAGACTTTTTTTCCTTAGACGACTTATCTCCTGGAATTTCTCCTCTTTCAAGCCAGATAGCAAATGGCAGTTTTACAGATAAGGGATGACTGACCTGAGAGATGACTGATGCAGTTATCCATAGTTATGTGCCTTTCAAAGGAACAACCACACACAACCATGCTTACATATGGTTTAAAACAGAGTTACCCCCACCTCCCATATGTGCAAGTGCCAGTAGCTTGAACAACTTCTGGCCTCCGCCAGGGGTCCTCCTTGCGCCGGGCAGTACCCCATCCTCCCCCAGAGAAGGAGAGCCATCCTTAGGATGCTCCATCCTTCTCCCCCCAGCCAGCCCTCCAGTGATCCGGCTCTGTTCCCGAACCCAGGTCACTGGCGTCACAAGTGGAAATCCAAGTGCTGCGTCAACGGGCTGGCTGGGAGGATCCTTTTATCCTGTACATGGAAGGGAGGGACAGGGATGGAGTAGTGAATTGGAAAAAAAATAAAATGTTCACAATTTATTATGATATTTTCAGTTATTTTATTTAGTTTGTTGGTAACTAGGTAGGTATGCTGGGCTACAAGTTGGCCTAGTTTCAGACACGATTCGTTAAGGCAGTGCATTGTTACAGACATATTACAGGCATGAATTTTATTGCACGGTAGAGTGAAACGTTAGATTAAAAAAAATTGATCCTAACAAATCAGCAGGACCTGACTGTCTTTATCAGAGAGTTCTAAAATAACTAAGTAGCTCTATTGCTGAACCCTTAACATATATATTTCAGGTTTCATTGGATAGAGGTGAAGTGGTGGATGATTGGAAGAGAGCTAATGTAATACCTTTGTTCAAAAAGGGGTACGATCTGACCTGGCAAATTATAGACCAGTGAGCCTGACCTCTATTCCATCAAAAATATTGGAAGGTATATTAAAAGATTACATATTAGACCTTGAAACTAAATAACCTGGAGGATAATTCACAACATGATTTTGTCAAAGGCAGATCTTGCCAGACTAACATGTTGAGCTTTTATGATAAAGTGGTAAGGGAGCTTGATGATGGGAGAGCACTAGATGTGCCCTTTCTGGATTTCTCAAAGGCTTTTGATAAGCTACCTCACGCAGAGTTATTATTGGCTATGGGTAGATTAGATATTGCACATCCTATAATATGCTGGGGCAAGGTTAGCTAACGAATAGAAGTCAGAGAGTTGGTATAAAGGGGTCATATTCTACATGGTCGGAGGTTACAGTGGGGTCCCTCAGGGATCGGTGTTGGGACCCTGTCTCTTTAACTTATATGCATCATCATTACAATATGAAACTGAGGATGTTTGGATGTACAAATTATGGGTGATTGTCGCTGGGGGCTAAAATTAAAAATGCATTTACAACATCTTCGCTACAAAAAGAGTTGGACCATGTAGCTAAATGGACAAAAAGGCTGGATTATCATTGCATGTTGATAAATGCGCTGTTGTGCATTTGGGGAAAAACAATCCTGAACTTAATTATAGGTTAAACAATATAATACTAAGAAAAACATCTGAGGAAAGAGATTTGGGATTTTAGTGTCACAGGATATGAAATTTACAGCACATTGCAGGCAATTATCTCAGAAGGGAATAATATTTTAAATTCAATTTTTAGGCATATAAATGCAAGAAGTAGGGAAGTTGTTATGCCTTTCTACATACACTTGGTCAGACCTGTATTGAAGTATGGAGCTCAGGTTTGGTCTCATTATAAGAAGGATGTAGATATGTTGGAGCATATTCAGAGGAGGACCACTAGGAGTATAGAAAATTTAAAGGTAAAGTCGTACCAGGAGAGGTTGAATGATTTGGATCCGTTTACCTTGGAGTACAGGAGAAAAAGAGGTGATATGTGTCTTGTGCACAAGGCTTGGACAGATAATGATCTATGAGAAAATTTGGGTCTGGAAATGTCAAAAAATGTTTGATACTAGATTGCACCCACTACAGTTAGAAGCTAGGTACACAAGGCTAGCAAGATCAAGAAACTGGTTTAATCAGAGGGTGGTTAGGTATTGAATGGATTACCTACTGAAGTAGTGGTTAGTACCATTACACAGGCTTTTAAACTAGACTAGATAAATTCTATCTTAGAAATTAAAATATACGTGAGCAAATGGACGCAAGTCTACAAGCTCAGTAATAATCCTATGACGCTGTTATCACAATATAAGAAAGGAGATGTAACATCAGTATTACCAACACAAATGATCCCAGTTATTGTGGCATTTGTAGCTCCGTACAGGTGTTCACTTCAGATATAAGATATAGCAGAATGTTGTTACATTAATATCCATGCCTAGAATAGGGTTGTTGCACTGAACTAGTGACATCAAATATAGAATAATGTATAAGGAACCATGCACAACAAGGCTGTGTTTCCATTGGGGGATTACTTGAAAGGCGTATAATAAATTATTATTATTTATTATTATTATTAATGACATTGTAGAACTTGAGAAAGCTTAAGCTTGAGAGTCCCTATGGTATCATCAACCCCAAGATGGAAATACAGCCTTGTCTGTGGACAGTTCCTTATCTGTTAGTTTATATAGTATATGGTTTAACTATTTAAAATAACAGAAAAAATACATTTTTGGCTTTTCTTTAAACATTTGTAACTGTCACTGTTGGTCACCACTGTTGTTTCTGCTTCTGCTTGCTGTGCCCTCGCTTCATCCACACACGCACGCTTGGAGCTCACCTTTTGTAAAAATATGAGCAAATTTTTCTTGGCAGGTAGCAGGCTTTGAATTACAAAAAGTCACCAACAGAAATGAATTCTGTTCTGCACTGTCCTGTATTCAGCACTAAGAGGTTGGCGGCATCACAGAGGAGACAGCGTTGATGTAGAATATAAAAGTTGTTGTAGTATGGTAATGACATAGCTATTATACTACAACTTTTTTGACCTTTGAGCTGTCCTATGACAGCTTTCTGCTGTGTATCAAAATACATCTGCAGTAAGGACAACCGTATGCTACTATGTTGTGCTGCAGTAGTGATGTCACTACTGCAGGCTGCAGCACAACTTAGAATGCTGCCGCACAACTGCTTTCCTCTGCCAGTCGATAAGGTGCTTTTTTTTTACTCAGATTTAGAGGAACAGAAGCAACTGCATTTGCTAGCTGCAAATTGAATCAGTAGTCTGAGGCCGCCACCAATCCTCAAGCCGCTGCACCCCCCCCAAAAGAAAACCTGCTAGTTCACTGATGGAAAGCAGTGTGTCTGAAATGGGCATGATTGCTCATACATTATAAAAGGTAATGTATGGACATCCCTAAACAGACAAACCTGTATCTTCATCTTTGTAAGGCAACCAGGGAACCTCTCGAGCTTCACTCCAGAGGTTCTTGTCACATGAAACCTCCCCGATGCAGACAGACTTATTATATATAACTGCCCACATTATCCTTTTATGATATTATGTCAACATGCTACCTCCATGATATAGCCGTTGTGTGCATAGTTAATATCTGGATGAAACATATGTTCTTTTGTGATTTGTTTTTAATTTGGGAGGGGGGGATTCGAGGAACATGGCAAGATGATCCGACTGCGGATTCTGAACCAGTACTCCACAACTGGGGTTGTTGTGATAAGATGCTGGGCTTACCCACTGATTCGTTTTGAATTCCTGGGACTGAAAAACTCAGAGTGGCAATGCATGCAGCCTTTCCATCTCAGGACACGTCACTGGATTGTACAGAACAGTGGTCAGCAGTGCACAAAAGTGGTGCAGTAGACAGTAATCAGCAAAGTAGAATGTAATGCATCTCAGACTTGATAACATGATCCTGCTTAGTCACTGTGATTAGTATTGGTCATTAATCAGTAAAAACAACTAATCTATTTGTTGCCGTGGGAGTATGAACATTCATCGGCAATTCGAGTTTGGGTATTCTTCCTCCTTCCTCACATGTTGGTAAAACAATTGCACTTAAAGAAAAACTGCACCCTCATATCTTGTAGATTTGTTTCCAGGTCAACAGACAACTCTTTTCTTGTAGCTGTTGAGGATAACGTGTTTGCTTTAGTTTGTTTTCACTGTACATGCTGGTCCCCTGTAACTATCATGGGGGAGTTTTTATTTTATGATTGTTGAAATCTCATTGTCCATGAGAGCTTAATTAGCATATGAGAACAAGATGTCACAACACCCACTTATTCCATTTGCTGTATCTCTATGCTGCAAGTACAACTACGAAAAAACTCTGGAAGCACACACATTGAATGCAGTTTAAAGGGAAGGGAACCCCCTGCATTACAACTCAGTTTGCAAAGCTATTTGAACTAGGTTAATGTGGTATTTTTGCACCTTGCTGCAACTTTTTTTGTTGAACTGTAATGGAGCAGACAGGCATACTGTGAAGTTTAAAGGGTGTTGACGCACAATATTCTCTGGCAGTGTCAGTGGCTCAGTAGGTAGCACACTCGCCTCTGAGGCTGGGAGATCAGAGGGCTGTGGGTTCAGTTCCCACATCGGGCACTTGGGTTAATATCCCTGTACTGACACTGTAGTGCAGCATGAGAGGGGTGCTGCACTTCTGAGGTGCTGTCTTTCGGATGAGACGTTAAACCGAGGTCCCATCTGCCTGGATTGGTGGTAGTTCAGGTGGATGTTAAAGATCCCATGGCACTTATAGAAAAGAGTAGGGGAATTTCCCCGGTGTCCTGGACAAATTTCCCTCATTCACTAAAAATACCACCGACAGCTTAATCTGGTTCAAGGTCAGTTGGCATTCATCTGTATCCCCCTCTCCCGGGTCGTGCCTGAAAATAGGCAGGATTTGTCTAGTGCACTTACCCGGTCAACAAAAACTAAATAATAAATAAATATGCTAATGCAGCTCTTGGGGATGATGAGATTTCAAAAACCAGAAGATGGATATCTCCAGGATAGTTGCAGGGACTAATACGAACAGTGAAAATAAACTAAAGCAATCACATGTATTCCTAACTGCTATACCAAAAGAGTTGTCTGTTAACATGGAAACAAAATGTACAAGATATGAGGGTGTAGTCTTCCTTTAATCTTATTAGAATGGAGATTTTTAAGTAAAGTTGCAAACAGAAATCAGCAGCTTTGTAGTACACAGCAGAGCCAACATAGTGTTTAGCAAGTTATTAGCAAACATCAAATGGAACTGGACTGCAAACAAGTGTAATTTTAGATTCCTTTGTGATCCAAGGACTGCGTTCCCGTTTGTTTTGTGCCTTTGCCCAAAACATCTTCAGTTGATAAGTCACCTGGTTTTTAGTGTTGTGACTGGACTTTACATACTGTATTAATGCTGTATTGATTTATGGTTCTGTTATTTAGCCTTTTATGGGTCTTGTACTCAGAGCGGCCAGAAGTGTAGTGCAGCAGAATCTGGAAGCACTTGGCTATAGTGCTGGCTCCAGGTGCACTACTGAAAGTTGGCGCAGCATGCACACAGTGAAGAGGAGGAGCTGAGCATAGCAAGAGTCCTAATTTTACAGTTAGTAGTTTGATTCTGGGGTGGCTGAAATAGTATGGTAGAAAATGGTAATTCAGATCGAGAAGTGAAAGATTGTCCCATATTGAGATGGAGAAGGGCATGGTTGGAAAATAGAATACACTAGCGATGTGTCCAACAGAAGGTAGTAATTTCTTTTTTTTAACTATATTCATTTTCTGTGTATACATATACTGTAGAAAGTACTTTAAGTACTTGGTTCAGAGTACAGGAATGAATCACATATTATGTCATTTTAAGCTAGGAAGCGTCACCCTTCTCCCTTTATTACTCATTTAGGGGACTACCCTTGCAGCTGTATTTAGTTTCCATCAGGCTCTTAATAATACATGTGGTACATTTAGATTTTTGCTAAGTCTTTGTCCATGTCACAGTATGTATGACACAATTCTGTGTAAATAAGATGCCATTGACAGACTGACTCAGGCAAGCATCACATAAATTTCATTTCATTGTTATTTTTTTTTTACTTGTAAGCTGGATGAGCAGAACTGCCCTTTTCAGCAGTGACAAGTAAATAAATAAACTAATGAGGGTGATGATGACAGCTCTGGCAGCACCATTACAAGCTTCCACACACTGCTCTTGCCAGTGTGTTTCGGGAACTATGTGTTTTAAGTGAGAGGTGTAGTTTAGAGCCATTAAAGACCACCGAAACATATTAAACAGTTTTAACTTAAAAAAAAGAAAAAAAAAACACACTTTTAACATCCTTTGTAAAAAATGAAATGCTATGATTTGCCAAATATGTGTGTAACCCCCCCGTTACCCGGGGTTACTAGAACCCAGTTAGACCTAGTGGTAGGTAGGGTAGGCAGCTTGTGAAATTCCAGTTAAATGGATTTCACACTCTCACTCTGTTCTCAGTCTCAGCTGAGACTGAGGGATGACATCATTTAGAACTGTCGCAGCTGCATAAGCCACACTGGAATGTTGCAGTTGGAGGTTAGAGTAGAATGTTAGGGAATTTGAAGTCAGTCAGTAAGAGTCTGTTGCAGTCTGTAGTAGAGGAAGGAGGTGCTCTGCTGTAAGCAGGCCCTCAGAGCTCTAAGCTCTGTCAAAGAACTATTATTTTTTTGTAGAGGTGTGTGTTCTCACCTGAAGAGGAACACAAGAAGAGCCCAGTGAAGTGGTAGAGACCGCATTCAGTGATTCAGGGCCCCATCCCTGGAAGGAATCAGCCTGCTTCCAGGGGCAACTCCCGGTCCAGCTAGGAAAAAGAAGCTGCCTGAGTTAAGTTTGTGCTGAGGCACCAGAAGTTCTGGACGAGATTTCTTTGAGGAGAAATGCCTGTGGGGCACCTGCAACTATAGTGAGTTTCGCTTCGCTTAAGGGACAATGTGTTTTCACCTGAAACAAGATGAAACTAAAGTGACTGTTACTGTGGGGTCAGGAAAAGACAGCCAAGTACAGTTTGAAGATGGGGATTGGACTGTTAACTCTGTGGGGTCTAGAGTAATGGACACAGCCACTTTTAAGTATGTTCAAGTTCAGCACAAATGGGATGTAAAGACAGTAGACTGAATGTGAATACATTTAATGAGAATCACACAGCAAAGTGTTTTCAAGGATGAGGTGTTACAGTCCAGAGAAATGGCCTGGTATGAATTATGGGAGCGAGAGGTGGGAGACCCCCATCAGTAGTAACCAAATTCACCTCTACGGGTTTGCTTTGGGACACCTGTTGCTTTCTCTTAGGTATTTGGCCAGTGCCTGAGGAAAGTACCCAGACGTGGGATTGATGAGGAAGATTCCCACATGGAGCCAGAAATGCTCATAGGTGGTTTAGGGAGCCACCAGTAAATGTTTCCATGCTATATGAAAAGTGTCCAAAGGGCTTTCATGGTAGCTGAGCCATGGATGGAAAGTGTCCAAAGGGCTGGGAAGGGAGCCGAGCCAGGTAAAACCCAGAGCAGAGAACAAGTTTGGGCTGTATGCCCAGTGTGTTTCAGAGCCTCAGGGCTAAAGTGAATGAGGATGTGTTCTGATCTCCATAAATCTGCATTACCAGGAGTGTAGCCCCGTTGGGGTCCAGCTATGCTTTGTTATTTTGTTGGATGTGAATAAAAGCCACACTTTAGAATCCCTCTTCTGGTATTGGACATTACAGTTATTGCTTCCTTTGTTCGGAGTTACTTGGGTGTCCCTGTTGCAGAGCAGCAAACCTAGCCAATGTGCCGAGTGACATATTTCTCCCTGAACCCAGCCCACCAGGTAGTGCTGTCAAGATGGAAATGGCATACCTTGGTGAAGTTATGTGTCATACAGCTAAAATGTTATTATATGCTGATAACACAGTCATTTATGCAGTAAACAGAGATATAGCCTTGCTTGATAAAACCTTGGATAAACAATATAGTAATTTAGTAACCTGGTTTGAAAAAAAAAATCTCATCATAAATGGGGCAAAAACAAAACAAAGCAGTGCTGTTCTCCATGGTCCACAAAAGAGGTCAGACCACAAACATATTACAAATTCCTTGTAGGGATGGGGAGTATCTGGAGGTGGCAGAGGAGTTCAGATATTACTTGACTGTCATTTAAATTTTGAAAAACATGCAACAGCAGTGTCAATGCACTTAAATGAGAAATTGGGGGCCTTATACTCTCTTAAGGATTACTAACAACACCAGAAGCATTGTGGCACTGAGTTGTTTGTTGCCAGCCTTGAAGTATGGCAGCTTGATTTGGGGAGGTGTTTCTGAAAAAAATCTTAACAAAAAACACATTTGTATGTTTAATGCGATTTGTAGGTTTGCACTGAGTGCAAAACAAGGGAACCTCATTGCACCCTTTATGAAGAACTAAATTGGTTAAAAATTGACCAAAGGGACATCAGTTGTCCAAAGGGACATAGGCTATCTGCCAAAACCCTGACTCATCCATCTCCTTCCCAGGATATCACATCATCTATCTGGCTAGACTGTGGAAAAGAGGAGATGGTGTAGCTATGATCATTAGGCAACACCTCTCTCTTACTTGATAATGAAAATAAATCCTGCCTTGGAACCCACAAGCTGATTCTAACTAAATTCTCCTTTCCCAAACTCTCCCCACTTTCATTGGGGTAGTCTATGCTTCTCCTTGGCTCAGTCAAGATGCTCTTACAGCATGCATCTCTGCTCTCCTGCCATAAGCTCACTCTGGTGAACTTATTCCACTTGGGACTGTAACCTCGACTGGCTGTCCCCTTCATCCAAGTTCACAACATCCAAATTAGAATCCCTAAATCTCACACAGCTAATCACAAACCAACCCACTACAACTCCTCTCCTCTAATCATTCCTCATAGATTGGGTTTCTCATCCCATCCTCACTGTGATATCCACAGCTGGAGTCCTCGATCCCCCTAAGTGACCACTGCATCACCTACTGCATTAGAAAAACACACCTATCCAAATCTGCACCAAAGTACATTGTAACACGCCCACTAAACGCACTAGACACTAACTCCTCTCTGACTTACACAATGCCAACTGGGCACCAGTTTACACTGCAGCTACTGTTGGTACTGCCCTAGCCCACTTCATAAGTATTTTCAACAGTGTCTGGGATTTCCATGCCCCCCCTTAGAAAAGCCAAGGTCAGAAAACGCCACAACCCCTGGATTACCTTCCCTATAGAAACATAGAAACATAGAAGCTGACGGCAGATAAGGACCGCAAGGCCCATCCAGTCTGCCCATTTCTTTTTCTACCTTATAAATGTGCCATCGGCCTTTGCTCTGTCAGTGACCTATCTATTCATAGTCATTTGTATTGCTCCCTTATGCCTATCCCATGCCTGTTTGAAGCCCTGCACTGTATTCATAGCCACCACTTCTTGTGGTAAGCCATTCCATGCATCTACCACCTTTCTGTGAAAAAGAATTTCCTCACTTCCCCTTAATCGCCTCCCTCTAATCTCATGCTGTGTCCTCTTGTCCTGCTATTTTCTTATATTTAAACATGTTAGACTCTTTCACCTTGTTTATGCCCTTAAGGTGTTTAAATGTCTCGATCATATCACCTCTCTCCTCCTTTGCTCAAGGGTATACATATTGAGCTCCGCTAATCTGTCCTCATATGTCTTCTGATGCAGTCCCTGCACCATTTTGCTGCCCTTCTCTGACTGCCTAATTTGGTTAATGTCCTGTGAAGGTGTGGCCCAATACTGCACGCAGTACTCCAGATGGGGCCTAACTAATGTCTTGTACAGAGGGATTATTACCTCCTCTTACGACTTGATACCCCTACTAATACACCCTAACACCCTCTAGCCTTACCTACTGCTTTAGAGGTCTGCTTGATGATTTTAGGTCATCAGTGATGATGATGCCCAAGTCTCTTTCTTCCTTTGTGACTGCTAGCAACTCCTCCCAGCCTATAAGTGGCTTCAGGGTTTCTCTTCCCTATGTGCATGATTTTGCACTTCTTTGCATTAAATCCCAGTTGCCACTCTTCTGACCATTCTGCTAGTTTATCCAGATCTCTCTCATTCTGCCCACCCCATCTGGATCATCTACTCTGTTGCAGATCTTGGTGTCATCTGCAAACAGACAAGCCTTACCCTCTAGTCCATCTAGAGGTCACTAATGAAGATGTTGAATAGGACTGGCCCCAGGACTGATCCCTGAGGTATCCCACTTGTGACTTGCATCTCTTCTGACTGTATACCATTTACCACCACTCTCTGTTTTCTGCCAGTCAACCAGTTTGCCACCCAGTTGACCAACTTCTGACCACCCCAGCCTACCTAGCTTATTTATCAATCTTCTATGTGGAACAGTGTCAAAAGCTTTGCTGAAGTCAAGGTAGGCGACATCAACTGCTCCCTTGGTCCACCACTCTGGTTACCAGTCAAAGAAATCTTGAGATTAGTTTGACAGGACCTTCCTTTGTAAACCCATGCTGTCTTGGATCCTGTGCCCTATGGATTCCAGGTGTTGCACTATCCTTTCCTTAAGGAGTGCCTCCATAATCTTGCCCACTACTGGAGGTAAGACTGCGGTCTGTGTTCCCCGCCTCCCTGCTACCACTCTTGTGGAGGATCACATGAGTCCTTCTCCAGTCTTCTGGGACCTCCTGTGCTCAGAGACTCACTAAACAATTCTGCTAATGGCTCTGCTAGTTCCTCCTTGGCTCCTTAAGTACCCTGGGATGTATGCCATCAGGTCCCATTGCCTTATCCACCCTGAGCTTAGCAAGCTCTTGTAGGACCCTTCTTTTGTGAAGGGAGTAGTGCTCACCTCCTCCCCCTGTGTCCATGATGCTGAGCTGTGGCCCTGCCCTACCTTCTCTTCAGTAAATACTGAGCAAAAGTATCTATTTAGGATAGATGCCTTTACAGGGTCCTCCTCCTCACATGCTCCCTTTTCTCCATTAAGCTTAGCAATACCCCTCTGGACTTTCTCCTTTCACTAATGTATCTATAGAAAGTCTTGTCACCTTCTTTTACTGTTCGTGCTAGTGTTTCCTCAGTTTGGGACTTTGCTCACTGCCTTACCTGCTTCCCTTAGGCAGTTTGGTATGCCTCCCTATCTTCATCCCGCTGTGTTCCTTTATATTTTCTGAAGGCCAGCCTTTTGGCTCTGACCTTTCTGCTACTGTATTTGAGAACCAAAGTGGTTTCCTTCTTCTTTGCACTTCCTTTTCTGTCTAACACAATGGGATGTTGCTTCAAGTATTGTATCCTTAATGCTTGCCCACTTTGCCTGTACCTCCTCACCTGTGTTTCTTTTGCCAGGGCTAGCTTAACTCTGTTGGCCATCTTATCAAAGTCAGCTCCTCTGAAGTCCCATATTTTTGCTTTGAATGGGATGATTTAGATGTAGTAGCCAAATTGAACCATACCATGTGATGGTCACTGGCCCCCAGGTGACCTTCTCACCTGGAGATCTGGATCCCTTCTTTGTTAGTCAGTACTAGATCTAGGATAGCCCTGTCTCTTGTGGGTTGCTGTACCAGTTGTTTGAGGCCCTCCCTGCAGGAATCCACTATGAGTCTAGTTCTGGCAGATGTTCCTGCTGGTATTGACCAATCTGTATCTGGCATGTTGAAGTCTCCCATTATCAGAACCTCCCTTTAGCTGTCATGTTTTGTATATCTTCTAACAGTAATGTGTCTATGTCCTCCCTCTGGTCTGGGGGCCTGTAGACAACCCAGTTCTTATGGCTGTCCCATTTCCTGTTTCCAGGGTGACCCACAGTTCTTCTGGCTCCTTATGTGTATTCTGAATTTCTGTAGCTTTGATATTTTCATTAACATACAGGGCCACCCTCCCCTTTTTGCACCTCGGTCTCTTCTGAACAATACATAGCCAGGTACTGAAGTCTCCTAGTGTGGTTACTGGTAAACCACGTCCTCACTAATTGCTACTATGTCCAGTTTAGCCTCTGACATTATTGCCTGGAGGTCTGGGATCTTATTTCCCAGGCTGTGAGCATTTGTGCATATGATTTTCCATTGGCCAGATTTTGGTGTGTTAGTTGTTGGGTGAAGTTTGGCATTACCCTGTGCATCGTATGGGGAGACAAACCTTTTCTTACCTGGTGATGCAAATGAGCGGCAAACACGCTGAATTCCTGTTTGACCACTAGCTGAGGGGAGGGTGTTCTTCCCATTCGACGTATGGGTGCTGCACCCCTCTCCCATTGCTAGTTTAAATATTCTGCAAAGGCGCTCAAACTTCTGCCCCAATGCACTGACTCCTCTTTAGTCAGATGCAGTCCATCAAATTTAAAGAACTTTCGCTCCCAGAACTGTTGCCAGTTCCCTTCAAATCTGTGTCCTTTTCCTGGCACCAGTCCTGAGCCACATGTTTAGCTCCCTATCTCCCTTTCTCTGACCTTCCGTCCATCTGCTCCCTTCTCCCAGACTGGCAGGATCTCAGAAAGGAGATGCTGGACGAATAGATGATAGTTTGTCACCCAGCCTAGTCAGGTGTTCCTGGTCTCCACAACTGACCGGTTTAGCGAGATCATTAGTCCCTATGTGTACTAGGACATCGATGTTTTCTCCCGCTTTGTGAACAATTTTAGCAATGCGGTCAGTGTCTCTCCATGCTGATGTACCTGAGACATCTGACCATCACCCTGGTTGAGATGGGTATCAACTCCCGAATCATGGAGTCTCCTATGATCAGAAGTTTTTGGATTTTGTGCTTGTTTAGTTTTGGTTCCTGATTTGGGTGAGTATTGTGTGCTAGCTCCTGTGCCATGAGTGTCCTGCTCTGCAGTGTCTTCTGCCTCTTTATTTGATTTCAGAGATAGAGGCAGATACCTGTTTGTAGTGTTTATATGGTTTTGGAGGTAATGTGTTGGAGAGCAGAGAGTGATGGGGCACCTGATTTGCTCCTCCTAACCACCTGCCAACCTCCTGGACCAACTACCCTTCCAGGGTCGAGGTTTTCTGTTGGATGCTGGGGAAATGGCGGTGGTTCTTATAATGTATTTCCTCTTCAATATGAAATTTGAGGCGTGCAATCTCTGCCCATGCTGCCTGGAGCTGGGACCTAAGATCTCCAAAGGCCCAGCATGTAGGACAGTGTCCTAAATCCTGTAAGACTGTCCTCTGAAAATTGTTTCCACAGTACCTGCAGTTAATGAAACCATTCCAAATAAGTTGCTGGGTTTGTAACCTAGTCAGAGTAATTAGAAGGAAAAAAATGCAAGTAATGGTTTAATTGTGCTTTGTTTAACTTGTTATAACAAGTTAAATTACTAGTGCCCTGTAAATGAGATCACCTTGTGGAGGCCCACTGATCCGCCCCTTCCTGCTCTGCCACAGGAAATGTCACAACTGTGGTACCCTATAAAAGGAGTGTAGCGTGGGTGGTTGGGATGGGGTGGGTGGCTGGGCCCTTCCCTGCCTAAAAAGAAGAACCACGGACGAAAGAACAAGGAGGTAAGAGCAGAAACAATCAGTCAACAACAAATGCAGTAACCCTGAAAGCTTATCCAATGTTAGATAAAACTGTAAACCTGTAAAGCACCACCTGTAATAATTTCAGAGAAGATATACCCTGTAAGAAACACTTTGCTCCAGAGAAAATAAAGCAGTAACAGAAGATATACCTTGCAAAAGACAATTTGAATCAGAAGATTACAGCAGTAATCTGTTAGCACACACCTGTAGGCACACCTTGTAATAATGCAGAAGAAGGTATACCAGCAACAACAATTTGAATCAGAGAAAAAATAAAGCAATGAAATGTTAGCAACAAACAGTAGCAATCCCTGTGAGTAAAAAATAAAAACACCACCACACAGTAAATCTGCTGAGCCAAACTAAGTCTTAATCATTCTCCCTTGCTCTGGTAAGTTTCTCCACTCTGCCTTTCAAGCAGTCTTAGAAGGAAAGAGCTCAGGTGAAGCTAGGTGCCTTGGCCAGCAAACCAAGTCTTCTACCAAGTCTCCATATTCAAAGCCCGCGACAAAGCCTGGCCCACCTTCAAAGCCTCCCTAACCCTAAACTCAAGACAAGCATACAACTCCACAAGAAATGCGTGCACTAAGGCCATTCATCGTGCAAAGGCAGACTATTTTAAATACCGGCTCAACACAGCACATACCTCCTCGTTCTGGAACATAGTTCATTCCATTGTTGACCCTCCTCCATAATCCAACACCCCAACTCTTAAGCACAATGGCATTGAAATAATGGACCCCATCCATGTTGCAGATACCCTCAACACCTTCTTCACTACTTGTGCTTCCCCTGACCCAACCCCTCCTCCTCCATCTGCTTCCAAACCCACTCAACAACACATGCCAGATAACTTCCTTCTAGCCCCTGCTTCCACAAATGAAGTGCTGCTTGCCCTTCTATCCCTCAACATGTCTAAATTCAGCCCTGATGGCTTACATCCTAGTCTCCTGTGCTTTTCTGCCCCTGCCATCACTGTCCTCCTCACCTTCATCATAAATATGTCCTTCTCGTTCGGCATAGTTCCAAAAGCCTGGAAATCAGGATGCGTCGTCTCTCTCCACAAAGGTGGCGATTCTACCTCACCTGGAAGCTACCACTCAATCTCCCTCCTCCCCGCCTTGGCGAAACTACAGGAACGCCTCATACAATCCAGACTGACTGAGTTCCTCACCTCCACCAACTTCCTATCCCCCTACAAGTCCGGTTTCAGAAAAAAATCATTCCACCATATCCTCCCTTCTCCATGTCACTGGTCACATTCAGTCAGCCACCTCACTGCTGCAGTATTCATCGATCTGGCTAAAGCTTTGGTCCTCGGTACCCCCACCTTCTTCTTCTGTGGGCACACTCGGTGTGGGACTCACTCTTCTGCCTTATGGTGGTTTCACTTCTGTCTAAATGATAGGCATAAGTCAGTTAAAATTACCAGCTCCTCCTCTACCTCCCTCCTTATCCTAGCAGGAGTCCCCCAAGACTCCATACTTGGCCCTACCCTGTTTTCATTATTCATAAATAACCTCCCATCTGCCTGTTCCACCTCTCTCATCCATATGTATGTGGATCATGTCATTCTGGTCACCTCTGGTCCTCACCCAGCCACTATCCATTCTGCGCAGCGACAAGATTTCCACTCGGTTCAATCCTGGTTTCAACTGAAACAACTCAAACTAAACACATCTAAAACAGTCTCTATGATTTTCAGAACTTCTCAAAGACTAGCCAAAGCTATCAATGCGCCTTCCATCACCTCTCTTAATGGCACCCCACTAAAGGTAGTCCCTTCCTACAAGTACCTAGGCATCTGGCTGGACCCACAATTAAACTTCTCAGTTCATATTGATTACATAACAACTAAAATTCACCCAAAGCTCGGAATCTTCTACCAAAACAGAGACTCTCTCCCCCCTCCCATACATCGGGAACTTCTGACAAAGATGATTATGGCAGTGTTTGACTACGCTAATATTGTATACTGCACTGCACCGTCCACCTCACTCTCTCGACTTGACTCCTCTGCTATGCTTTCTGTCGCTTCGCCTCCAACTCTCCATACAGGACTCACCACTGTTCCCTACTCTCCTGCCTGGACCTTTCTCCACTCACGCACAGGTGTCTCATCCACTCTATATCCTGCATCTCCAAATTCTGGTTCAACCTGCTCCCCTCTTACATCTCTTCCCTCCTCTCTCCTGCCCCAGCCTTGACATATTATCTACGCTCTAGGGATTCACGCTCCTTCTCACTCCCCACTCCATCTTCCAACATGAGCAAATCTGCCTTTAATTATCACCTCCCTTCTCTGTGGAACTCTCAAACTCCTCTCCCATGCAACTTCTCCTCTCACTTCTCTGTCAGATTGCTGCTACGCCTCCTGCCCCTCCCTACTTGTTCCCATAACATCACATAGCACATGAAATGTTTGTTCCCTGTTGTATTTTCGCTGCTGTATGATATGCCTCCCTTACCCTGTACCTTACCATGTATCTTAAATATGTGCATAGCCTGTCTTGCTGTATTAGTCATCATGAAAAGTATTTTTTGCTTCCTGTTGTGTACTATTGTTCTTGTATATTTTGATCCCATGCTCCCTGTCCCCCGGGTCGCACCTGGGGACGAGCCTTGGCTCATTGTGCCTTTCCCGGTCACCAAATGTTTAAATAAATAAAATTAAAAAAAATAGTGAACAAAAGTTGCTTTGTGTACAGCCTCATCAAGTTCAGAGGGGAGGTGCTGCTAGCAGGCATGTTTGTCCCCAAAGATAGCACCAATCATTAAGTAAGCAATAACTCACGACAGGCTGTGCAGTTATTGGGGATTAATCGGCATCCCACGTGTGTTGTGAGGCACGAGGCTGCAATACCTGGAGTGCATTATTGTGCCTATAATATGGGGTCTCTTGGAACCACAAACATTATGAAGATGAATGGTGTTATTCCTGTAAAAATACAAAAAATTGGACTGTATCCTGCCACCTTAAAATAAAATGTGCCCCACAACTCATGCATAGGCAACTGATGTTATGAAGAGACAAATGCTACAAATATAGTATTAATACTATTACCGTCATTTCTGGCATTGGGTGTTCATAACATCAGTGTCACTAGGATTGCTGAAGTCGGTCACTGCACTCCTGATTTGTAACAGCTACCTCTGGGACCGGAGACATTGAAAAGTCACTGCACTGAAGTTAAAAGGGTGAAACAATAATTAGATATTCTTCCACTTAATAAATGTGTAGAATGTTGCCTTCCTGTTGAACATCAGACTCTCAAACATCTTTACTTAAATGCAAAGCAAAAAGGATGTGCTGCTTTGACAGAGTCTCCATTAACTACTGAGAGAGAGAGAGAGAGATACATACCTGTGGCACATACGCAACTATGTAAATATCGACCAGTGAGCGAGGGACAAAGAACTGAGGATGGCTTCTGTCAGCAGAGGACAGGAGTGCATGAGTCACCGAGGGGCGACAGCTGTGGGTGCAGACAAATTACTACCACCTGGTGGAGGCCTCATGGCAGTGCAGGTTGGGAGAGGCAGGCGTGGAGGTGCTGTGGGGACCCTGCAGCATCCGTGTGCCTCCACACACACACACACACCCCGATGTAAACACCCCAGCAAAGGGAACTGGGAGAAGAACTGGTATAAAAAAAAAAAAAAAAAAAGGACATGGGGCAGGCATAGATGGCGCTGTGCCCGCTAATCTCCCACCCACGCCACTACCAGGACTAGTCCCAGGGAGGTGATGGACAGTGGGGGTTGGCAGGGCAGGGCTAAAGGGAGCCCAAGCCTACTGGAGGAGCATAAAGTGCATATCTATGTCTAAGTCTGTGTCTGCATCTCTCTGCAGGTAACAGCCTTTTCTGTTGCCGTGCCAGAATGAGGAGCATTCTCCCTCTGAATATTCAGACTACCCACTCAGTGAACCATTTTAGAACTGCAGAAAACCTGTAACCTAAGCAGATGTGCTGGTTGATATCTTATTTTGTTTCCTGTAAATAGTTGAGATTAATGACTATGATCCCTTCCAGTTGGAATTTAGGAAGAGGCATAGTACTGAGACCCCTTGTTTGGGTGCTCAGTGACCTCCTCATAGCGAGATCGGACTCTCTGTGGCATTGGACATCGTAGACCATGGGATATTGCTAGAGCACCTGTGGTTAATCTGTGGACTGTCAGGTACAGTCCTCAGATGGTTCCAGTCTTTCCTCACTGGCAGGTTTCAGAGAGTAGTGTCTGGAATTTATTCCTCTGACCCATTCTCCTGCTATGTGGGGTACCGCGAGGCTCTGTGCTGTCTCCCATGTTCTTCGTGGTGTACATGTTCCCGCTTGGTGGACATTGTGGGCGGTACATGTCCTTTGTACCCGGAAAGGATACAGTGGTCTCTGTATTTTACTACTGCCTATCCGAGATCCAAGATTGGATGAGTGCCAACTGGTTGAAGCTGAATTCAGACAAGACTGAAGTGTCGATTGTGGACCCGGTTTGTCGAGTAGAGGGGTCTTTGGCAGGACAGGCAACTGGTCTTGTACTAGAAGGCTGCCAGCTGAGGACCTCTGAATAGATGCAGAGTCTGGGTGTTATTATTGACGAGGGTCTGACCCTGAAATCTCAAGTGTCATCCGTTGTCAAGATCTAATTTTACCATCTGAGGAATATCCCCAGATTAAACACCTGGTTCCGCCCGACGACCTACTGACATTGGTCCATGCCTTTGTGACCTCCCACCTGGATTACTGTAACTCCCTCTACCTAGGGTTGCCAGGGGTAGATATCTGCCGGCTGCAACTAGTGCAGAATGTGGCAGCCAGGTTACTAACTGGGCTTTCTTGATCTAGCCGTATTACACCTGTGCCGCACGGGCTGCACTGGCTGCCAGTTCGGTGGAGGATCACCTTCAAGGTTGGCTTGCTGATGTATAAAACTCTACATGGACTGGGACTGTACCACTTGCAAGAGCTTCTGTGCCCCTATTGCCCCTCCCGACCACTCTGCTCCACCGATGAGGGATTGCTAGAGATTCCCAGGGTTCGGTTGAATTCATCTGGTCCTCCAGCATTTACTTATATAGCCCCTACCCTGTGGAATTCTCTACGTCGTCAGGTTCAGGAGTGCCTGATGGTGGAGAGCTTCAAAGCCACACTGCAAGCCTACTTATTTAGTCTTATTTTTCTGTAATTGGATAAATTGATTTTAGCTGTTATTATCTGAATTTTAACTTTTATGGCTTTTATATTAATTGTGATATTTCTTTTGTAAAGCACTTTGATATTTGTGATTATGCTGTATAAATAAAGCTTATTATTATTAAGATTTATTTATATGTAATGTATATGTTCATGGAATTTTGAATTGTATATTATTATTTTTTTCCATTTCCTTTGGGTTCTTTGTAAACTGTTTATTACAGGTCTGGAACAACTTGGCCTCTTGGGAAATAGTCCTCATGCCAGTATTGCCTCAGCCAAGCGCCACCTCAGAACTGTAATTCTCTTATATTGCTACTGCACCTGATATTGACTCTACCTCTGTGTATCAGCTGCCTGATTACCTTGTTCACCTGGTGTTGTGCTCTCATTATAAATCCATTATAATTGGTATACAGTTATTGTTTGTACTGATTACATTTTTTCCGTGTGTAAATAGTTTTGCATATACTTACTATGTATATATTTTTCCCCTCAATGCTCCCTCCCCCTCCCCCCATTACAACTGTAAATGAGATTATCCATGTATCTCTGTATGTTTACCTGGTTAAACCATTTCAAATAAGTAAATACCATACTGTGCCTTGGTTTTTAGAGACGCATATCTATTTATTGATATCTCGGATTACAAACACCTTTGAACCAGTGGTTCTTTTACAAAGGTTCCACGTCAAGAAAGTACAAACAGTTGACAAAATGAGAAGAATAAATGTAATATTGACCTTCACTGACCTATCAAAGGCATTTGATACAGTGCATCATGTGCTCCTCCTTGAACAGCTGTCTGGCATTGGTCTTGCACCAGAAACTGTGAACTGGTTCCGCAGCTGCTTGAGTTACCTCTCCCAGCAAGTCAGGATTGAGGAAGTCCTCTCAGACAACCAGTCTGTATCGGATCTGGTGCACCACAGAAGACTGGGACCTTTGCTGTTCATTGTGTTCTTAAACAGTCTCCTGGCCTCTAGTCAGTGTGCGTATGCTCCTATATGCCGACAACGAGTCATTTTTACTAGCAACCCATGCCCTGAACTTCTAGAGGCAGAACTTCAAAAAGGCTTTGCATCAGCGGAAAAGTGGTTTAAAGAGCAAAGGCTGGTTATGAAGTATAAAAAGAATAAGACCATGCTTTACTCCACTGCACAAAACAAGCTCAGAAACTAACCCCTGGCTATAAGGAGTGACAGCTGTACCACACTGAAGCTAGTCACTCATTTCAAATACCAGGGGGTAACAATAGACTCCTCTCTGTCATCCTCACAGCATATTGATATTACTGCAAGAGCTATTAATGCAAGAATCGGGATCCTCTACCGTCATAGGCACTGTCTAACTCAAGAAGCACCAAATCTGGCAATCAGCAGCTCTGTTGTCTCGCTCACAGACTATGGATTGACTGTCTACTGATCTGCAATGAACTCAGTCCTTCAACGCATCGCAGTTGCCCTAAACAAAGCCTGCCATCTACTCACAGGTGCACCAAGACTCATCCTAACCTGTGATCTTTATACTCGGGCTGGCTGGCTTCAACTGAATGACAGAATCTGGTATCAAACCTGCCTAATAGCCAAAAAAGTCTTAAATCTGCTTCCAGCAGGGGTGCGAGAACCTGCTGTCTCTGCCTTTGAGAACCAGACAAACCAGAGCTCCACCACTCAAGTTTTCATGTACCCAGATGTCGACTGCCTTGGCACAATGTGCGTTCTCACACCATGCCCTCTGGGTAAACACACTGCCCGATTGGATCCTTTAAATACAGATTGCCAGCACCTCTTTGACTTCGGTAACTGTATGTGCCTCTGCATGCAGCAGTAAACTGCCACCTGCATTTTTTTTTTATTTAGTTGTTTAACCAGGTATAGCACACTAAGCTGAAAGCTTTTTACAGGAAGCGACACTGGGCACAAGGAGGTTAAGTGACTTGCTCAGGGTCACACAGTATGCAAGTGGAAGCTGTGGATCTAAACCCAGGTCTGGTCTGCTGGATGTCACCAAATTTGCAGCTCAGAGCCTTAGACCACTGCGCTATACTGCCTCCTTAATCTCCACCTATGTCCTGTCTGGATCACCCAGCCACAGCACTTCTGTTACTACCCTACCTCCTCCCGGGCACTACTCCTTGTGCCGTTGCCTTCCTTCTTCTCACCCTGTCCTATATGCACTGTCCCTGCGGCCTTCCCTCTCCCTTTGTATCCACTCCCTATTCTGTTTTCATCTTGACACAGGCATACATTGTACAATGCCTCAGCATACTTTACCCAGTGCTTTATGTTTGGAATTTTTGTACCTTCTGTGTATATTGTCCACAGTCTTTGTACCTTGCTGTCTTATGTAACTGACGTGGAACCTGTTAGCAGACATCCGCTCACAGGTGTTATCCAAGATCTCAGTAAATAAAAAATAAATAAAACAGTACAGTATCTTAACAAGTATGGTATCGGGTAAAGCACACCTAAAGAGGTCACAAACAGGTAATATAGCAGTCAGTAAGTGACTATCAAATTAACTTGTAATGGAGGAAGAGTAGTAAAGAGAAAAGTTATAAAAGAATAGGAAGAATGTCAGAAAGGGTGATAACGGGAGGGGGATAGGTGCAGTGTGTTAGGGGAGTAGGGTATTATGTAAGGCACAACTCCAAGGGTACACAAACAGGTAATAAAGCGGTCAGTAAGTGGGTTTGTTAAATTAACTTGTAAAGAGGGAGGATAGGCAAGCAATAACTCATGACGAGGTGTGGGTTATCGCCTGATAAGAGCACGTCCAGGACTTATGTACCTGGGCCTGCTCTTATCAGGCAATAATCCACACCTTGGAGTGTGTTATTACACTTATAAAACGGGTCCCCCATGTAGAAGTGTGGAAAAAAAAAAGTGTCAAAATAGAAATAAAATGGGTGGGGGAGTTTTTAGTACAACACTAAAAATAGTTCCTGTATTTATGCACTGTCTAAAAGTATAATGCAGTGCATTTCTTTTGGTCACCACTAGAGCCCTCTACCAACATACTGCTCAGGTTATCCCATTCAGTCACTGACATACAAACACACGCTTGTGGTCAGGTTTGCTACCCCAGTCACTTACAGACATTGTAAACTGCTTCAGATTTCTCCCCCCAACCCCTGTCGCCCACCCACATACATGCTGAGCTTCTCAATGTGTGTTTTTTTTGTTTGTATAAACTGTGAAGGACGGTTTGTGAGGGAACGTGTGTGTCCCTCTTCGGCCGCTGTAGTGAGGACTGTTTTTCATTGGAGTTCTGTGGTTTTTCCCTTTTTATAGCATCTTTCAAAGGGAATGGAAGATTTGTATGGCCTGAAGTGACCATGCATTTTAGGAAAGCATTTTGTTTCACATGACGTTCCATGGGTGCCGGTGGCAGGGGGCTGCATCGAGGCCATCAGAAAGCTGCTGCACAGAAGAGAAATCAGTGGAGTGGCTCCCGATAAGCTTGTCTACACTCAACATATGAACAAGCCAGCAGAAGAGGGCCATTTGGATTTATTTGCGGGGGGGCGTGGCCAGCAGCCGAGCTGTGAACAGCTTCCAAGCACAGCTCTGTGTCCAGAAGTTTATTTTGGTATTAAAACAACGTTTAAAAGCTAAAAATCATTCTTGTATGAGAGATCTCCTTCTAGGCTAATTAGAGGCTAAAAATCTTGATGGTGTGCTTGTCAGCTGGACAATTATGGTCCGCACAAACAAAGTGGGTGTGGCTGCAGAGGGAACCGACAGAAGGAAATTAGAGCTGCAGCAGCAAAGACACTCATCTCGAGGCATCAGATCAGAGGGCCCTCAACCATCCAACGCAGCGCCGAGCAATTCAGGACTAGACCGAAGCTAGAAGAATTCGACTGATCTAACAACTCCACTCAAAGGTGGATATTGTGGCTGAATGTACTAAAGGAGCAACTCAGAAAACCGAAAAAGCTCTAACAGTAATGGCGGGGCTTACTAAAGAAAATGAGTTACTCCATAAACGGATGGAAAATTTAGAGAACATGGCTTGATCTACTTATGTTCGTATTCTTGGTTTGCCAGAGGATTCAGAAGGGGAGCATCCTATTTTTTTCTTTCAATCTTGGCTACAAGAACTGTTGAAGACTGAATTCCATCTAGTGATCAGGGCTCACCGCTAACTCCACGCGGGCAGCTTATCTATGAAGGCAGCAAATGCAATAGCTTACTGAGAACTCTAATGTTGGAAGTTCGCACTATGGCAGAAAGGGATAAGCTTCTACAACAAGCCAAACTTTTAAGCCCAATGTCCTGGAATGACTGCAGAATTCATCTGTTCCCAGACTTGAGTTACGCAACAAGGATGCATCGGAAAGGTTTTGATGGCATTTGAAGTCGGTTACGAGCTCTGGGTATTCACCATGTACTTTTGATGCCAGCCAGCTTACACATCGTGTATGGTGGCAAAACATATCAATTTTTGGAACCAGCAGAAGCATTCAAAGTGTTGGAAAAATCGAAGGGAATTTGTGCTCGTGAGGATGCAACTGATTCTGAGGAAGAACAGGCAACTTGAATTTTATGTCTGTTAAATGCCCTAGTGAGGTGAAAAGGGGAGAGAACAATGTTATGATAGGATTTAAATAAGATGTTAAATGGGGTGGGGGCTTCCTTCCTCTGATGTCCTTTCTCAACAAAGTTAAATGTGGGTATATTATGGTTGGGGGAAATGTTATATGGGGAAAGACTGAGGTAGGAAGGTAACACCTGAAATGTTGGTATGCTATACTGTTTTTCTCTCTCTCTGCTATGTTTTGAGGGACAGAGGAGCTCATGATTCAAGCAATACTTTTTTCCAAGTAAGACCTACTTAAAAGTTATAGTGATTTGCAGTTTATAGAACTGTGACATGGAGATGTCTGGATGTAATGTTCTGTACTGTTATGCATTATTGATTATAAGATATGATGTTTAACCCTCTAATAGGTTGAGAGATGTGGTTATATCTTTCTATTTGTATCCCTGCTCATGGCAGCATAGGGCTTTCTGGACAATTAATATCAAGTATCTGGACATTACTACATGCTATTCTAGCATGGACTGATCTATTGATTCATTTTGGTTAATGTATTTAGGCATTCCCCCATGTGTGGTAACACTATTCAGGGGCATAGCAGTTGATGTTGCTGTAAAAATGTAGTCTATCAGTTGTAAATCTGAATGCCTACCTGTTGACGATGGAATGTAATGCTGTGTATTAAAGAAATTAATAAAATATAAGTTCAAAAAAAAAAAGAAGAGGGCCATTTGGTCTATCAAGTCTGCTCGTATTGTAGGGCCCATAGCTTGAGCTAATGTCCCTGCCCTCCCTTCCCACTCCTCCCATCCTCCCTACCCATGATTCTTACCTTCCCCCATGCCTATCCCAGCCTCTCTTAAAGCTGCCCACTGTCTTTAATGAGATGACCTCTTCTGGCAGTGCATTCCAAGTGTCCACCACCATCATTGTGAAGAAGTGCTTCCTGACCTCCCTCCTAAAGCTCCCACCCTCCAGCTTAAGACTGTGCCCCCTTGTGTTATGGTTGCCACTCAGCTTAAAGAGACTCTCCTTATCAACCTTATTTATCCCTTTCAAGTACTTGAAGGTCCCAATCATGTCCCCCTCTCTCTCTCTCCCCCCTCCCCCATCTTCCAGGGACTACATATTCAGTGCCCTCAACTTCTCCTCATATGCCTTACCCTGCTGACCAGCTGTCATCTTTGTAGCCCTCCTCTGGACCTTCTCCAGCAGGTTAATGTCCTTTTTGAGGTGTGGGCAACAGTACTGAACTCCGTACTCTAGATGCGGGTTTACCGGTGACTTGTACAAGGGCAGTATAACCTCCTCCCACCTACTACTGATCAAGCTGTTTTGTGCAGTGGAGGTTGGTGTTTTTTTTTTTATTTTAATATAAATCTTCTATTTTACTTGATGACCAGGCAGATACAGTCAGTTTGGGCACTGACTTCGGTGTTGTCACGGAGCGGGAGGGAGGGGGAAAAACGGGACGGTACTAGAGCACTACGTAAGAAAATGTTTTTAAAGTGGCATACATGGATCTCTGGCTGCACTGCGTCTTGCTTGGCATAACAAGTACCAACTGCCATGTAAATGAGCTGATAAGGACACAGCTACTGGTACCTGTTCGCCAATCAGGGTGCAGGTTCTCTCACACCCATTTTATAATTTAGATGGAAGAATGTCAGAAAGGGTGGAAAGGGGAGGAGGACAGAGGAGGATAGCTGTGGGGAGGAGGCGGTAAGGGACGACAAATGGTAAAATTCAGAGAGAGACGAGGTTAGGGAGCGGTGAGGTGGGGGAAGGAAGAGGTGGGAGTTAATACACCAATCAAGGAGAGAGGTGAATGTAGGATAGCTAGGTAGTGTGTGTGGAATAAGGAGGTTGTTGGGGATGGAGGTAAATAAGGGCCTTATGCAGTGATGGCAGAGGGAGGGCAGTCACAGCTGCCGAGCACTGTAAGGTGTTGGCAGAGTTTGATCTTAAAAGGGCCAAGCTTTGATATGGCATAGATGACAGATGGGAGGCCATTAAGCCAGGTTGAGGCGCTGAACATAAATGTACGCTGAGCCTGAGTGGTCTGGCAGAAGGGGACAAGGCAGGACAGTCTGGATGCACTTCGAGTACTATGAGGGTTGGGAGTCAGCACAAGAAGAGGCTGAATGGCAGGAGGTGTTTAAGCCCAGGATGATTTTTTTTTTTTTTTTTATAAGGCAGGTCTGGTAGGTAACCCTGCCCTTAAGTGCAATCTGTTGGTCTGTTCATATAGGTTGCATGTGTGAGTGTGCTTATGGGCCCCAGATACCAGTCGGCAAGGTTTATTAAGTGCTATAGCGATAATCTTGAGAGTGGTATCAGCAGCAGCTTCATATATGACAAGACCATAGTCAACAATGGAAAGGACTAGTCGGAGGGCTTCAGGGGTCAGGCAGTGTTTGTGCCAATATAGAATCCCGATCCTAGAGTTAATCATCTTAGAGAGTAGGTTGACATGCATGGTTTTAGACAGTGAGCTATCTAAGGTTATTCCAAGATATTTAAATTCATGGACCTGTTCAAGAGACAGACTTTGGTTATTAAGTATTGTTAGGTGGTCTGTTTTATGTCTGTTACGTGGCTAGTGAACAGCATAACCTTGTGTAGTTCATAAGTAATTTGTGCTGAGAGAACCAGGCTTCAACCAGTTTGAAGTTAGTTTGTAGGTCTCTTATGGGGGGGGGGGGGACTTAGACTGGCTTGAGAAGAGGACAACGTCGGCTGCATAGAGTACCACGTTGCTAGTGCATGCTTGAGGGAAGTTATCAAGAAAAAGACTGAATAGTATGGGTCCAAGCATGGAGCCTTGAGGAACCACAGAGCGCACAGGATGACTGTCAGAGAGAGCATCACAGATTCTGACTTATTGTGTACGACCTTCAAGATAGCTCTTGAACCATTCTGTTACCCCACTGGAGAGACTGAGGGCAGGGAGTGAATTCAACAGTAGGGTGTGGTTTACAGTATCGAAAGCCTTAGTGAGGTCACTACATATTGACCCCACTAGGTGACCCCGATCAAGAGCCTTGTGGAGGAAGTCCATATACTCAAGCAGAGCAGTAGTAGTGCTATGAGCTTTTCTAAAGCCATGCTGCTGCAGACATTGGATGTCGTATTTAGCCAGGTACTCGGACAATTGGTCGGAGACAATGCGCTCTAGTACTTTGGGGGAGTGGGAAAGGATATTGGGTGATAGTTACAGTGTATCGACCTGTCTCTACTTTTATGAATTGGTTATTGCCACTTTCCAAATTTGGGGAAACTGACTACGGCTGAGTGATAGATTTAGGAGTTTAGTTAGGGGTTTCAGGACAACATCTATCATAAGGTTTAGGAGTTTGAGGTCAAGAGAGTCACTACTTAATCTGGGTTCTACGATGCCGGTTCGACAACAGTTTCGTCGACCGGCATCACGGTGATGGAATTTATTGTGGTCGACATAAATCCTGAAGGACTCTTGGTCTTTTTTTCTGTTTGGGGGTTTTTCCTGAACCCCATATGGGGATTCTGCCCCTGCTCTCCTGCTCTAAATATAATTAACTCCAAGTTGGAGTTGATTTGGGGAGGAGTGCAGGACTGGGATACAGTGTGCCTGGGACTTTGGCGCACCAATACAGCAAACTGTCGATGTTGTCGGCATCGACATAGTTCACTGTATTGCTGTCAGGGAGGTATACCCTAAATCTGGACTTGCCAAGAACCCTTTGTAAGTATTTTTTGGTTTCATTAAGGGTGACTTTCTTAAAATAGAAGGGTGGGGTGCTGGGGAGGGGGGCAGAATTACTATTAGTACCCAACTTGCCAGGTGCATCGAAAAAGTTCCCTGCTTTTTACAGACCTACGGTATACCTACCCCCAAAGAGTATGCCACTTAGGTCCGTAAAGGCAGTGTAAAAGATGTCAGCTATCTGTTTAGGGTCCTGTAGGGTTGTACCATTCTCCACAGTTAAAGAGGGGGATGTTTTGTTAGGCTTACCCGTGAGGTCTGTAACGTTGTCCCAAAATCTCCTGCCGTTACCCCAGGAGTTTGAGAACTCGTGTTTGAAGTGAGCGATTTTGGCATGGCAGACTTCATGGGTGCAGGTGTGCCTTGCAGGTTTCTAGTGCCGCATGTCAGCCTTATTACCGGAAGCTAGAGCACGATGCCATAGATTGTTAAATAAAAATCTGTCTGTCTAAAATTAACCAAAGTAAAATTCTGATTTCCACACAGATTTGGCAAACAGTGCTCTCAGTTGTTGGTAGCATAATAGGCAGGGTTCATTAGACCCATCTTTAAAAATGATATAAATTGCTGAAAACCTTGCTGTTATCATAAATTGATTCCGAAGTAGGAGATTAATTGAATCTGTTGGCCACTACTCGTGTGTAGTGATAAATCTGCACACTCCCCATGCATATTCATGCTCAGCTTGGTTTCTTATGTCGGTCATTTATTCAGGTAGTTTAGTTATCTCTCAACACATGGGTTCTCATAGCATCATGTTATGCTGTTCCACCCTCTCTTCTGTACTATTCCCTTACTAGCTGTACTAGGGAGTTTCTAAGTCTTTGCATACTATGCAAGATGACAGAGTGAGCAGTTATGCCTTGGGTGGGTTAACTACCTGAGAAGTGCGGATAACAGTATAACACACATCCTGGGTGTGTTGTTGTGCCTCTAAAATGTGAGAAACAAGCCCCAGTACTTCAGAGAAAGGTTGTGCAGTTTTACACACACACACGACAGGATTTCTTCTACCCGTTTTATAGTTGTGGATAATAAGGGTGTGAACTTCTCATATTTTAGGAATCCCAGGGCAGGTATTTTTGGATTGTGACACCTGCTTTCCCACAGGGGCACCTATCAAAACAGGCAGTGCTATTCTCGAGTTTTCCTCCACTCACTCCGAAGGCAGCAGCGTCCTGCTTCAAAAAAAACCCTTGGGGTGGTGATGTTTTCAGTCAGCCAGTGAAATCAGTGACACTCGCTGGAGCTGAATGGCAATATACTATATACTAGGAGTAATACTAGGGACTGTAGAACAACAGAAGGCCTAGGCCCATATAGACTGCTCCCACTATTCAGTGGAGGCATTCAAGATGCCAACTGAGAAGTGCTTATCCAATCTTACCTTAAAAATACTAAAGCTTTCTGCCTCCACTACATCCTGTGGCAACTTATTCCATTCTCTAGTAGTTCTAATTTTAAAGCTATTCCTTCTTAGATCAGTTCTATACTTATCTCAGTCAGTTGGAGCTCATGTCCCCATAGGTTATATTTTTGTATCCTGTTGTAACCCCCCTACAAATGGGGGGTCCCGAATAGTCTTCCTTGAGCTTGCCTAAATGCTCACTGCCAGGCTGGTGTTCTGTATTTTAACAGTTTAAATGTATTGCCAGAGAGTGCCTGTATAGCCTCTGTGTACTGTCTCTTTAAGATCTACCTGGATTGCAGTCATAATTAACCTGAGAGGCAGCCCTGTTAGAAGATGTACTTGTTTGCTGATCATTTGTTAGAGTAGTAATAATATTGCAGTTTGTTCTAACCTGTCTTCTTTGCAGCATGGACAGTTCTGTTTGTTTCCGTCATCTTGGTCCTGGACTGCAGAATGGGCCAATCAGTACATTTGGGACTCTAAAATGGAGTCTGCCTACAGGGGCTTGGTGGGATCAAAACTTGTAGGAATCGTAGTTTTGGGCTTTTGGTGCCTAAAATAACCTGGAGGGGGAGCCCTTGTTGTGAGTGACAGACAGATCTGCCAATCAAACCTTTGGATCTTGGGGAAAGTCCTACACTGCTTGCAGTTTCAGTTAGATCAAAGTTGGGAAGTGAAGAAGTAACAGCTCGAGATAGTTCGAGCAGCAATCCATAGTGGATTCGTGTGGGAGAACTGTGGAAAGGCCTGAATGTGGCCTGCATGCCTGCCT
The DNA here is from genome assembly GCA_016271365.2 of Neoceratodus forsteri. Taxonomy (NCBI): domain Eukaryota; kingdom Metazoa; phylum Chordata; order Ceratodontiformes; family Ceratodontidae; genus Neoceratodus; species Neoceratodus forsteri. Next base: position 1,327,148,037 of record CM057452.1, read on the forward strand.
GCTATTCCTGAGAGGGAACTTGTGCTTTTTTTTTTGCACTGAATCTGAATTTGGAGAGCGAATTAAGCCACTGAATTGTGACCAGGCTTTAACCTGAAGAAGACTGAAGATTTGCTGAATGCGATTGGCCTGTCAGGACTTCCAGCTACCTCTGAACTCCCGGATTGTGCAGAGACTCTGTAATTGTGACCGGAGAGCCATTTGCCTGGTACAGTGGAATTTTCTTACATGTAAATGTGCTTATAGTGGGTCGTGATTTGGTTCCCCACTATGTGTCTGAACTGTGTTTTGCTTGCTGGAGGCTGTATCCAGGTTCACGGACTGAATCTGTATCCATTTCCGTTTGCCTGGGCTCTGCTACACTGGCCTAGCCAGAATACCTGCTACACTGAGAAAGTAATCGGTGAGAGACTGGCCTGGGGATCAGCCCCCTGCTCAACGCCTTGAACAGGAACGATGCCTTGGTGATTCGTGTGGGCCCTGCTTCTCCAGGCACTCCAGCTCAACAGCCTGCAGTCTCAGTTTCATCCTGCCTGTGTCCAGTATTGGGTATCATGAGTAAACATCAGGGTAGCTCCCTGCAACAACAGCTAAATCTAAAAGTGTTGTCATCTGATTGTCTTGTTGCCTTTTCTTTCATGAACTGAGCCCTCCGGCTCCGGATTACAAATAGCGTGTGTTGTGCATGTTGCTTTCTTCCATCACAGGGCCCCAACCAGCTGCAATGTTCCTGGCTAGCCCACCATTTTCCTACCTGGGTACCTAGAGTGTGTTACTGTGTAGGGACTCTGAACTGCATGCAGAACTGTTTGATCAATATAGCTTTTAAGCAAATCAACCTGATTACGCCCCTCCTTTGTTCAAGTCCCCTGAATAAATCAGATTTAACTTTGTTTGCATTTAATCTGACTGTGATTCCAGTTTGTGCAAAAATTATTGTACTGTTGCTATTTGCTGTGCTTAACCTTGTTTTACAGGGGTTCCCCAGGGTCAAGCTAGAGGAACCAGCCCTGGTGGTAAGTGCAAACAATGTCAGTAATTGCCTGGTGAATAAGGGTCATTGTGAAAGTAATTATTGTATATTGTTCAGGCCACTAGAAGGGAAAGAGGGGGGATTACAGTGTCCTGGAGGACTGTACCCAGGTTAGCTTGACCTCTAACGACCCTGACCTTCAGGTGGAGGCACCCGTTTCATTACCCAGGCCCCTTAACCTGCTACTAGCCAAGCAGGCAGGGGTAGTAGCCCTTGGGATCGCGCCACCAGGGATACACTATATTGTGGGTTCAGCTCTTACCTGAGCTCTTCATTATGCAGTATTTTATGAAGCAACAACAAATCTCCTGTCCTCCTTTCTCAGTTCGTCTGCTATAATTGAGGTTCCTTAACCTTTCTTCATAGGGCACATTTTTTAATTCTGGAATTAATTTGGTAATAGCCCGCTGTGGCCTTTCTACTAGGACCTTGCCCTTCCTTAGGAATGGACTCCAACTTGCCGAACAGTAGTCTACAATTGGCCTTATGTATATTTTATATAATGATAATATTCTACTGTCATGAGAATGAAAACTCCTACGGATGCAGTGCACCAAGTTCGTTGCTCTTTTTGCAATTGCCTCACAATGTACCCCACTCTTTAAACTGTTGGAAATGTAGACCCCCAGATCTTTTTTCCTAGTTGACTCTCAATCTGCTTCCCTGAAGATAATAATCTTGGTGAATATTATTCCTTCCCATGTGTAATATCCCACATTTCTCCAAGCTTAATGTCATTCAATTCCTAGTTGCCCAGTCCCCCAATGGTTAATAAATCCCGGCCAAAAGCAAGCCTCTCTTGAAAAGTATCCACAAATCCCCCGATCTTAACATCATCTGTAAACTTGCTGATTTTATTGGAACTATTAACATTTAAATCCCTCATAAAAATACCAAACAATATGGGGCCCAAAACAGACCCCTGCGGTACCCCACTTGTCACCCTCAGTTCACCAGACAAATAGCCATTCACTGTCACCACCTGTATACAATCTGTCAACCATTTCATGATCCATCTCACTATGTTAATATTTATTCCTAATTCCACCAACTTAGTTCTCAATATTCCATGGGGGACCCTATCAAATGCCCTGCTGAAATCCAGCAGTGCCACATCCACAGCTGTGCTGCCATCCAACATTTCTGCCATATAATCATGAAAAATAATCAAATTGGTACAGCATGATCTGTTCTTTACAAGTCCATGCTGCAATCTATCATGTAATTTGTTTTGTTCCAGATAGTCACTTATTTCATCCACTATTATCCCTGCAATTATTTTCCCTGCCATCGATGTCAAGCTGACAGGTCCATAATTGGCTATATCCATTCTAGCTCCCTTCTTAAAAATAGGCACCACAATAGCTGCTCTCCAGTCCCTCGGCACATATCCATCAGCCAATGACCTCCATCCAATGTCTGCTGTTATTGGGGCAACTTCTTCTCACACCTCCTGTACAAATCCCTGATGTAGCCCATCATACCCTGCCAACTTATCCTCTTTGAGTTTTTTAATTGTAATCAAAGCTTTCTCTGGAGTAATTAGCCCAACTAGGTTATTTTCAGTATGTGGTAGCTCCTTCACCTGGCCTAACTTATTTTTGTTAAACATATTACAAAATAAATTGTTGAATTATCTGGCCATATCTTCTGGTTTTTATATAATTTCCTATTCTACATTAATTTGCCCTCCCTGTCCATTATTACTTCTTTTATTGTTGACACAGGCAAAAATCCTTTGGTACAGGTTTTAGAATCTGCTAATTTGAGCTCTACTTGTATCTTGGCTCTCCTAATTTCCTTTTTAGATGACATACAGTTTTCTATATTTTCCCTATTCTCTTTGTTGTTTGCTTCTTTGTTTTCAAATAATGTTTCCTCTGCAGCTCATCTGCTCTCTGTCAGCATGTCTTATAGCATGACTATGCACATTTGACAGCATTGCACTGTGCAACAGGTCTCCTGACACAAGAGCAGCTGATCAGAAGTCATTTGGAAGTGACTGAAGTACACAACATCCAAGTGGAAGAAATTGAAGCACTGTGGCCTAGAGTACCTCATGAAAGAGGGGAAGGGATCTTCTTAAAGAATATCTCTTGCAGCAGGTCACACATGTAGGAACTTCCTAGCCACAGGCAATGTTTCCAGCCAGAGGATTTTACCAGCAGTAGACCTGGGAATGCCCATGATGACACCACATGTCGTGCCCTGAGACACATAAGCGTGGATGGTCCCAGATGCTCCTCAGTAATTTTCCCACCACGACCTGCATGCTACATGTCCAGTTCGAGTTTAGCCATAGTGCCCGATGAAGAAGAAAAGAATACTGAAGAAGCTATCTTCGCGGCATATTTCCCAGTTTTGACATGCTTTCCTCATGTCGTCTTCAGATGCTTTATTCAGAAAGTGTGCCTGTGGCCAGAAGATCGCTACAGAGGACCTTCATGAACTTTGTGTAAAGTGCTTGGGCCCCACACACAACACTTGAGCCTGTGTCTTTGCCAGTGCTTTAACAAGGCTACTAAAAGACAAAGACTTCAGCAATTGAGGGAGCACCTTATGGAGCAAAAGTCATCCTCCTATAGTAGAAGCATCAATCTCGATGCCCTGCATCTTCATCATCATCCTCCAGTTTCCATCATTGTAGCCAGGACTGCTCATCGATGGAGAAGGTGGACAAAAAGGAGAAACATAAACACTCAGCATTCTCCTCCCCGTTGAGGTCCACTCTGCCTACTTCTGTTTCTCAGGCAGTTCTCAACACTGGAGTAGTTTTCTCTGCTCTCTCAGAGGCTATGGCACTGTTGTCTTCTGCTCTGTCGATGACACCAGGCCCTTCTGATTCCACCTGCTCGTCGACAAGCTGTCAGGGTGTGATAACGTTTCAGTTTCCACCGCTGCGTCTCTGTCGAGGGGTCTTTATATAACCTCCCCCCCAGCTGGGTTGCCCTTGGTCGTTGATGACTTTAAGCCCAGGTGAAGGACATTACGTCCTAGGCTCCTGTGATCTCCCCTCATTGACGATGGCCTTTCCATCAATGGCTTGAGACAAGTATTTGCCTCCTTCGTCGGTTAGCCATTTGGTGCCACAAACTGCACCAGTACCTGTTATTATTCCTATAGGGCCTACACATACTACCCCTGTAACTACAGGAACACCTTAATTTGCTATGGTGGATGTTTACACCATAGTCAATACTATTTTGGCTTTGACACAGAAAAATACTCCCTATACCACAGGAGTTACTTCTGCTCCTATCTCAGTACCTTCCAGGTGCTCTTCTGCTTCCAGAACTGCCAGTGCTTCTCCAGTGTCTCCAGAAGACTGGAGCAAGATGCTTCTAGGCAGAAGCATGCTAATTATTTGGGCCTGCCAGAAAACCCTTCACTGATCATTTTGCCTTTTACTAGAAGCATATGAAGATGCTATTTTAGCAGCATGCAACAGCCCTTCACTATTTCTTCCATGCCTTGAAAGGCTGATCGGACATGCCAGGTGTCGGTGGAACACCCTTATTTCACCACTCTGCCACAGGCTGATTTGGTGGTGATTAATGCACGATAGATCAGTTAGACCAAAACACTTTAGGACCCAGCCTCTGGATAAAGAACCCCGGAAGCTTGACGCTATGGGTAAATGGATGTTTTTATCCTCCACAATGACTCTTAGGATTCTTAATTATATGGGGCACCTCCTCAGGTATCAGGAGTTGTCGTGGAAAGCCGCTCATTACAAACTCTTCCAGACACATCTCCTAAGGAGGAACTAGTGAATACTATTAAGAAAGACTGCCACTGCCATTGGTAGACACCTTTGTGTGCAGCCTGTGATGCTGTTGATGCTACGCCCAGGCATCTACTGCTGGGATTTGTCTTAGAAGGCATTCATGGCTCAGCGTCTCTGGCTTTGTCCCCAATGTTCAGCATTTCATTTTGAATGCATCCTTCAAGGATCATAAACTTTTTGAACCCCAGATGCAGGACCACTTGATGTCCCTTCAAACTTCTGGATGCACTCTGAAGTCAAGTGCTCTTCCTCTACCACACCCAACCTAAACCCTACTATAAGAGGAATTTTCACCAGCTTTCCAGTAGACAATGGCCTGCCACTAAGCAGCCCAACAAACGTAAGACTACAGTCTCCTTGCTTGGATCTACTCCAGCCTCAAAATCAACTCGTCCAACCCCATCTGTCGCCCAACAGGGACATCCTACTCTGAAGGTGCCCCCTAGCCCGTGGTTTTAGGGCCCCAGTCCACGGAGGTAGGTGGCAGATTGTCTCTGTATTTACAGGGCTAGCAAAGCATAACGATGGATGCAGGGTACTTCAGTTGGTTAAGTCAGGCCATACACGAGACTTGAAGACTGCTCCTTCTGATATGCCTTCAAGGATGTCTTCATATCCTCCCCAACATGAGGCAGTATTGACAACAGAGGTTCAAGCTCTTTTACTCAGAAAAGCGATATAACCAGTTCCCCTTCATCAGCAGGGTCTGGGGTTTTAGTCCCACTTCTTTCTAGTGTCAAAAGTCATGAGAGATCTGAGACCTATTCTAGATCTCAGAAAGCTAAACCTCTCGTAGAATACAAAAAATTCAAGATGGTCACTCTTCCAGTGCTCATGCCCCTACTGAACAAGGGAGACTGACTCTGCTCACTAGATATAAAAGACGCATACCTGCACATAATGATTCACCCACCCATAGACAATATCTCCACTTCTGTTTCCAACATCACCATTACTAGTTCAAGGCACTACCCTTTGGGCTCGCTTCAGCTCCCCAGGTTATTCACAAAGTGCCTTGTGATGGTGGCAGCAGCTCTCAGGAGAGCAGGTTACTATATCTTTCCTTACCTGTATGACTGGCTGCTCAAGGCCTCATCCAGACACCAGTTGGCAATAACCCTTTCCCAAACTCTCGCATCTGTTTGTGTCTTTGGGAATAACAGTTAATGTGCAAAGTCCAAAATGGATTGCACTCAGTGCCTCCAGTACAATGGCTCATACTGACACTTCAATAGGCTTAGCCTTCCTGCCACTCTGTTGGGTAGAAAAACTAATCAATCTGGCATCTCAGATCTGCACCAACAAGTACGTTTCAGCCAGAGAGTATCTAAGGTTACTAGGACACATGACAACGGCCATCCCTACAGTTCCTTATACCCACTTGCACATGTGGATACTACAGTGGACCCTGAGGGTGCAGTGAGACCAGAGGACAAACAATTTAGAGACAGAAGTCATGGTCTCAACACCTGTGGTACGTGTCCTTCAGTGGTGGATGAATATGGACAACTTGTTACGGGTGTCCCATTCAAAGCTCCCATCCCACACCACATCCTTACTACTGATGCCTCCTCCGACTGCTGGGGAGCCCAGCTGGACAACCTACAGACCCAGAGAGCATGGTGTCAAGGAGAAGCTTGTCTCCACATCAACATTTTAGAGATGAAAGCAGTTCTTTATACACTGCAGGCATTTGAGAATCTACTGCCAGCGGGTTGCCTTCAGATTCAAATGGGCAACTCCACAGTAGTCCATTATTTGAACAAGCAAGGGGGTACCCATTCCTACCTCTTGTGCAGAGAGGCAATGAGAGTATGGTACTGGGTGGTCCAACATGGGTTGCACCTGAATACAGTGCATGTCCGGGGCAACAAGAATGCTCTAGCAGATGCACTCAGTCGCTCCCATGTCCGGACACATGAATGGGAGCTCCTCCAAGAAGTGGTCGAAGACCTCTATGGTCATTGGGGTCTGCCCGAGTTAGACCTCTTTGCCTCTCCACTCAATGCAGAACTCCCGCCCTATTGCTCACTAGAGTCAGGTCCTGGGGCTGTGTAGCTAGACATGTTATCTCGTTCCTGAACAGGAACATTTCTTTATGCTTTTCCTCTATTACCTCTCATTCAGAGGGTTCTACTCAAACTGATCTGGGATCAGGCCACCATGATTTTCATAGCGCCTCTGTCACCAAGACAGGTCTGGTTTCCACTGTTGTAGCAACTGGCAATTCACAAGCCTCTACCTCTTCCCATTTGTCCCATCCTCCTCATGCATGCTCAGGGGACCCTTCTCCAGCCCAGTCTTCACTCCCTGGATCTGCATGCTAGGCTTCTGAAGCCATAGTTCTATCCAGGTTTCAGGTCTCACCTAAAATGGCTGAGGTGCTATGGGCAGCTCGTAAGCCTTCCACCAGAGCAACTTACTCCATGAAGTGGAAGAGCTTTGCTGCGTGGACAGCAGACCAAGGGTTGGATCCATACACCTGTTCCCTGTGGCGTGTCCTGGACTATTTACTCTGTCTCTCAGATACTTGGTTAAAGTACTCATCAGTGAAAGTGCCCTTATCTGTGACATCCGCCTTTCACGTCCCAGTAGGTGAACGACCCGTGACCCAATTAGAGGTTATGAAAACCTTCTTGAGGGGTATTCTCCACTTTAAACCTCTAATGTGAAACCCCCTACCTCCGTGGAACCTAAACTTTGTCCTAGAAAAACTCACTTTACCCCATTTTGAACCAGGGGCTACATGTGTGCTGTAGAATCTTTCCTGAAAAGCTCTTTTTTTGGTGGCGATTACATCGGCTAGACATATATTAGTATTGCAGGCCCTTATGTGTAAGGAACCTTACTTGAATATCCACAAAGAAAGAATGTCATTACGCACGAATCCTAATTTTCTCCCGAAGGTGGTATCAGAGTTCACTTTGAACCAATCTGTCCACCTACCCATGTACTATGTGGGACCTGCTAACCCAGGGGAGGCATTGCTCCACACGTTAGATGTACATAGAATTCTGCTATATTACTTTGTATGTACAAAAGAAAAGTGCAAGACAGCACAACTTTTTGTTTCTTTCACCCCGGGTAAAGAGGCCAGTTCTGTTTCTAAGTAGTGCTTGTCCAGATGGTTGGCCAACTGCATTACTTTTGCTATAAAAAGTATAATAAACAGCTCCGGGAGTGGTGAAGCCTCACTCCATGTGTGGATGGTGACCTCAGCAGCATGTTTTAGAGACATTTCTGCAGCAGAAATATGTGAGGTGGCAACCTGGTCGAAGGTTCATACCTTCACCAAACATTACAGTTTGGACATAGCATCCAATAGAAGGACCAATTTCGGTCCTGCAGGAACTATTGTGTTAATTTCTTGTTTCAATTTTGCCACCTGCGTTTTTCCTCCCAGCTACTAGGATTCATTCCTATGTGTGACCTGCTGCAGATATAACTTGAAGAAGTTAGTACAGATTATAGGTCCTCACTGTAACAGTAGATCTTTGAGAGAATCTCTTGCAGCAGGTCATGCTGCTCCTCCCTCCCGCTCTCTCGCTTCCCGCTGTAGGAGGGGGGATTCATTCCTGCTCCCTGAACCACAGATGGGTACTCCTACCTACTCCTCAGTTGCCCTCGGAGGCCTTTTGGGTTTTACCAGCCATATACGGTCACTGACAGAAAAAGAACCAAGGAATATCTGGGACCGCCCATGCTTAACCCTTAGGCTGCCGACAGAATTAGAACATATAGGAATTCATAGAAACATAGAAACATAGAAGTTGACGGCAGATAAGGACCGCAAGGCCCATCCAGTCTGCCCATTTCTTTTTCTACCTTATAAATGTGCCATCGGCCTTTGCTCTGTCAGTGACCTATCTATTCATAGTCATTTGTATTGCTCCCTTATGCCTATCCCATGCCTGTTTGAAGCCCTGCACTGTATTCATAGCCACCACTTCTTGTGGTAAGCCATTCCATGCATCCACCACCCTTTCTGTGAAAATAAGTTCCTCACATTCCCCTTAATCGGCCTCCTCTAATCTCATGCTGTGTCCTCTTGTCCTGCTATTTTCTTATATTTAAACATGTTAGACTCTTTCACCTTGTTTATACCCTTAAGGTGTTTGAATGCCTCGATCATATCACTCTCTCCCTCCTTTGCTCAAGGGTATACATATTGAGCTCCGTTAATCTGTCTCCTCATATGTCTTCTGATGCAGTCCCTGCACCATTTTGGTTGCCCTTCTCTGGACTGCCTCAATTTGGTTAATGTCCTTGTGAAGTGTGGCCTCCAGTACTGCACGCAGTACCCAGATGGGGCCTAACCAATGTCTTGTACAGAGGGATTATTACCTCCTCTTACGACTTGATACCCCTACTAATACACCCTAACACCCCTAGCCTTACCTACTGCTTTTAGAGGTCTGCTTGGATGATTTTAGGTCATCAGTGATGATGATGATGCCTAAGTCTCTTTCTTCCTATGTGACTGCTAGCAACTCCTCCCAGCCTATAAGTGACTTCAGGGTTTCTCTTCCCTATGTGTAAATTTTGCCTTCTTTGCATTAAATCCCAGTTGCCACTCTTCTGACCATTCTGCTAGTTTATCCAGATCTCTTCTCATTCTGCCCACCCATCTGGTCTATCTACTCTGTTGCAGATCTTGGTGTCATCTGCAAACAGACAAGCCTTACCCTCTAGTCCATCTGCAAGGTCACTAATGAAGATGTTGAATAGGACTGGCCCCAGGACTGATCCCTGAGGTACCCACTTCTGACTTGCATCTCTTCTGACTGTATACCATTTACCACCACTCTCTGTTTTCTGCCAGTCAACCAGTTTGCCACCCAGTTGACCAACTTCTGACCCACCCGAGCCTACCCAGCTTATTTATCAATCTTCTATGGGAACAGTGTCAAAAGCTTTGCTGAAGTCAAGGTAGGCGACATCAACTGCCCCCCTTGGTCCACCACTCTGGTTACCCAGTCAAAGAAATCTATGAGATTAGTTTGACAGGACCTTCCTTTGTAAACCCATGCTGTCTTGGATCCTGTGCCCCTATGGTTCCAGGTGTTGCACTATCCTTTCCTTAAGGAGTGCCTCCATAATCTTGCCCACTACTGAGGTAAGACTGACCGGTCTGTAGTTCCCCACCTCCTCCCTGCTACCACTCTTGTGGAGAGGGATCACATGAGCCCTTCTCCAGTCTTCTAGGACCTCCTGTGCTCAGAGACTCACTAAACACTCTGCTAATGGCTCTGCTAGTTCCTCCTTTAGCTCCTTAAGCACCCTGGGATGTATGCCATCAGGTCCCATTGCCTTATCCACTCTGAGCTTAGCAAGCTCTTGTAGGACCCTTTCTTTGTGAAGGGAGTAGTGCTCACCTCCCTCCCCTGTGTCCATGATGCTGAGCTGTGGGTCTACCCTACCTTCTTCAGTAAATACTGAGCAAAAGTATCTATTTAGGATAGATGCCTTTACAGGGTCCTCCTCCTCACATGCCCTTTTCTCCATTAAGCTTAGCTACCCCTCTGGACTTTCTTCTTTCACTAATGTAGCTATAGAAAGTCTTGTCACCTTCTTTACTGTTCGTGTAGTGTTTCCTCAGTTTGGGACTTTGCCTGCCTTACTGCCTTCCCTGCTTCCCTTAGGGCAGTTTGGTATGCCTCCTATCTTCATCCCCTTGTGTTCCTCTTATATTTCCTGAAGGCCAGCCTTTTGGCTCTGACCTTTTCTGCTACTGTATTTGAGAACCAAAGTGGTTTCCTTCTTCTTTGCACTTCCTTTCTGTCTAACACAATGGGATGTTGCTTCAAGTATTGCATCCTTAATGCTTGCCCACTTTGCCTGTACCCATCACCTGTGTTTCTTTTGCCAGGGCTAGCTTAACTCTGTTGGCCATCTTATCAAAGTCAGCTCCTCTGAAGTCCCATATTTTTGCGTTGGAATGGGATGATTTAGATGTAGTAGCCAAATTGAACCATACCATGTGATGGTCACTGGCCCCAGGTGACCTTCTACCTGGAGATCTGTGATCCTTCTTTGTTAGTCAGTACTAGATCTAGGATAGCCCTGTCTCTTGTGGGTTGCTGTACCAGTTGTTTGAGGCCCTCCTGCAGGGAATCCACTATGAGTCTAGTTCTGGCAGATGTTCCTGCTGGTATTGACCAATCTGTATCTGGCATGTTGAAGTCTCCCATTATCAGAACCTCCCTTTAGCTGTCATGTTTTGTATATCTTCTAACAGTAATGTGTCTATGTCCTCCCTCTGGTCTGTGGGGCCTGTAGACAACCTCAGTTCTTATGGTTGTCCCATTTCTGTTTCCAGGGTGACCTACAGTTCTTCTGGCTCCTTATGTGTATTCTGAATTTCTGTAGCTTTGATATTTTCATTAACATACAGGGCCACTCCTCCTTTTGCACCTCGGTCTCTTCTGAACAATACATAGCCAGGTACTGAAGTCTCCCAGTGTGGTTACTGGTAAACCACGCCTCACTAATTACTATGTCCAGTTTAGCCTCTGACATTATTGCCTGCAGGTCTGGGATCTTATTTCCCAGGCTGTGAGCATTTGTGTACATGATTTTCCATTGGCCAGATTTTGGTGTGTTAGTTGTTGGGTGAAGTTTGGCATTACCCTGTGCATCGTATGGGGAGACAGACCTTTCTTACCTGGTGATGCAAATGAGCGCAAACACGCTGAATTCCTGTTTGACCACTAGCTGAGGGGAGGGGTGTTCTTCCCATTCTACGATGGGGTGCTGCACCCTCTCCCATTTGCTAGTTTCAATATTCTGCAAAGACGTCAAACTTCTGCCCCAATGCACTGACTCTCTTTAGTCAGATGCAGTCCATCAAATTTAAAGAACTTTCGCTCCCAGAACTGTTGCCAGTTCCTACAAATCTGTGTCCTTTTCCTGGCACCAGTCCTTGAGCCCGTGTTTAGCTCCCTATCTTCCTTCTCTGACCTTCCGTCCATCTGCTCCCTCTCCCAGACTGGCAGGATCTCAGAGAAGGAGATGCCAGACGAAATAGATGATAGTTTGTCACCCAGCCTAGTCAGGTGTTCCTTGGTCTCCACAACTGACCCGGCTGGCGAGATCATTAGTCCCTATGTGTACTAGGACATCAATGTTTTCTCCTGCTTTGTGAACAATTTTGCTAATGCGGTCAGTGTCTCTCCATGCTGATGTACCTGGAGACATCTGACCATCACCCTGGCTGGAGATGGGTATCAACTCCCGAATCATGGAGTCTCCTATGATCAGAAGTTTTTGGATTTCCTTTGTGCTTGTTTAGTTTTGGTTCCTGATTTGGGTGAGTTTTGTTTGCTAAGCTCCTGTGTGAGTGTCCTGCTCTGCAGTGTCTTCTGCCTCTTTATTTGATTTCAGAGATAGAGGCAGATACCTGTTTGTAGTGTTTATATGGTTTTGGAGGCAATGTGATGGAGAGCAGAGAGTGATGGGGCACCTGATTTGCTCCTCTAACCACCTGCCAACCTCCTGGACCAACTACCCTCTGCGTCGAGGTTTTTCTGTTGGATGCTGGGGAAATGGTGGGTGGTTCTTATAATGTATTTCCTCTTCAATATGAAATTTGAGCGTGCAATCTCTGCCCATGCTGCCGGAGCTGAGCCCTAAGATCTCCAAAGGCCCAGCATGTAGGACAGTGTCCTAAATCCTGTAAGACTGTCCTTCTGAAAATTGTTCCACAGTACCTGCAGTTAATGAATCCATTCCAAATAAGTTGCTGGGTTTGTAACCTAGTCAGAGTAATTAGAAGGAAAAAAAAAGGAAAAAAATGCAAGTAATGGTTTAATTGTGCTTTGTTTAACTTGTTATAACAAGTTAAATTACTAGTACCCCTGTAAATGAGATCACCTTGTGAGGCCCCACTGATCCCCCTTCCTGCTCTGCCACAGGAAATGTCACAACTGTGGTACCCTATAAAAGGAGTGTGGCGTGGGGTGGTTGAGGATGGGGTGGGTGGCTGGGCACTTCCCTGCCTAAAAGAAGAACCACGGACGAAAAGAACAAGGAGGTAAGAGCAGAAACAATCAGTCAACAACAAATGCAATAACCTGAAAGCTTATCCTAATGTTAGATAAAACTGTAAAACCTGTAAAGCACCACCTGTAATAATTTCAGAGAAGATATACCTGTAAGAAACACTTTGCTCCAGAAAAATAAAGCAGTAACAGAAGATATACCTTGCAAAGACAATTTGAATCAGAAGATTACAGCAGTTATCTGTTAGCACCTATAACGTAGGCACACCTTGTAATAATGCAGAAGAAGGTATACCAGCAACAATAATTTGAATCAGAGAAAAAATAAAGCAATGAAATGTTAGCAACAAACAGTAGCAATCCCTGTGAGTAGAAAATAAAAACACAGTAAATCTGCTTAGACAAACTAAGTCTTAATCCTTCTCCCTTGCTCTGGTAAGTTTCTCTACTCTGCCTTTCAAGCAGTCTTAGAAGGAAAGAGCTCAGGTGAAGCTAGGTGCCTTGGCCAGCAAACCAAGTCTTCTACCTATTTTGGATTGATATATCAGTCCGTGGCCCTGAAAGGGTTAATATGTCTCAGGGCATGACACGTGATGTCATCGTGGATGGTCCCAGGTCGACTGCTGTTAAAATCCTCCAGCTGGAAACAACACCTGCAGCTGGGAAGTTTTATATGTGTGACCTGCTGCGAGAGAGTCTCTAGAAGATCCACTGTTACGGTGAGTACCTATGTAACTGTACTTGACAGTTGGTCTGTGCTACAGACCACCTGACCTGAAAGAGAAATGGAACCCCATAGGTACCTCTGTGTTGATGTGTTTCCTCTCTACTTCACCTCACTCTGTAGCTCCTGAACCCCGATTTCCACCTATTCCTCCTCCTCCCTCTTTCCCCTTTTGCACTGCTCCTTTTTATTTGTCTTGCCTGACCCATGTTAACCTATTGACTCTGACAGAGTTCTTCTTGACCGCCTATTATCACATACTGATACATTATTGTATTTTATCTTCCCTTTAACCCTGGTGTCTATTTTTGGTTCTTATTTGCCAACTTTGACAAAGTCTGATATAATGACGAATCGGATTGTTTTTTGTTTTTTTGTTATATCCATGTCATGTTTTTGTTACATTGTTGTATTTAGCTAATTGTTATTATTTCTTTTGGACGTGGAACCTTTGTAAATGAGTCTCTGACTCAAAGGTACAGTATGTCAAATTCCGAGACTGTAATAAAAAAATAAATAAACCTTAAACATTGATGTGATCAGGAAAGCAACAACTAAGGGGTAAATGCTTTTGATAGGCACCTTAAACTGCTCAGCAGGCAGAGAAGAGTCCAGATGTGATAGGCTATTTCTGGATCTTGTGGGGGACTGTTACCTGATGTAGTCTGTTAAAGGAACCACTAAGAACCAAGCCACAGTGGATTTAATCCTAAATGATGAGGATGACCTGGCCAGAAAAGTGGCAATTGGAGAAGCATTAATGAACAGTGATCATCACATCATCAAATTGCTGTTGGAGGTAACAGGAAACCATAAGGGAATAACCAATACCATTCTTCTTCATAATGCTGACTCTTTTTCCATAGAGATTTTACCTTAACCAGCTACCCATCTTAGAGATTTTCCTCTTTATTCTGACTCATCATTGTACATTATATAAAATAGCTGGTTGCCTTTCATTTGAAAAGAGATGCAACTTAAGACTGGGTACCATGCTCCATAAAGGGAATTATTGTTCGCTTTCACAGTTATGTTACTGTTCCCTAGGGTCAGTCAGTATCCAGGGAACTAGGTCACAAAGCAAGTATGTTTTTAGAATTCCATTATTCAAAAATATCACCAGGACAAAATCTGTATAATTTAGGACTTCTACTTTTTACAGTTCCCTGATGAAATTGTTAACTGTACAACTGTCAGATCCTTTAAAACCAGATTAAAACAATGGCTCATTTTAAAGAATGAATGTATTTGTATTTATTGTTTCTGTGTATATTGTACTTTGTAAGTTATGTTTGTGCATTGTATTTATTGTCTTTTCATTACCAACCAACTCTTTATTTTTAAAAAGTGCCTTTCCAAGACCAAAGCGCTTTTACAGTAAATAAATCAAATACATGTAATTAAAATAATATCATAAAATCAATCGCACAAAATTATACTTAAAAATCAGAAACGCCAAAGCTAAATAGAGTACGTTTTTAATGCTGATTTAAAACTTTGAACTGATCAAGCAATCTCACTCCTGATGAGGTAGAGAATTTCACGGGTCAGGCCATAACCTAAATGATTTGGGGCCTAGATGTCTCAAGCGGACCCTGGGAATCTCTAGCAATCCCTCATCAGTGGATCGGAGAGGACGGAGGGGACAATAGGGACAAAGAAGATCTTGCAGGTAACCAGGTCCCTGGTCGTGTAGGGCCTTATAGGTCAGCAAACTGACCTTGAAGGTGATCCACCACTGTACTGGCAGCAAGTGCAGTCCGCGGAGGACAGGCATTATGCGACTGGTCCTAGACGTACCAGTCAAAAGCCTGGCCGCCGCATTCTGCACTAACTGCAGGCGGCGGATATCAACCCCCGGTAGCCCTAGGTAAAGGGTGTTGCAGTAGTCAAGGCGGTCGGTAATGAAGGCGTGGACCAACATTGAAAGGTCATCAGTTGGAACCAGGTGCTTCACCCAGGCTATATTCCTGATGGTAGAAAGAGGCCTTGACAACAGCTGACATCTGATGTTTAAGGGTCAGGCAGTCATCAAATATAACGCCCAGGTTCCGCATCTGATTGGAGGTAGCTAACTGGGCCCCCCCCAAGCCAAAGACCCGAGGGTGATCCTGTCAGCAAACCTGCCTCCCGATGACCTGGATCCACGACCAACACCTCAGTTTTTCAGGGTTAACCGCAACCAACTCAGAGTCATCCAGTCCTGGATCTTGGTGAGACAGTTGTTAAAGACCAAGACAGCATCACCCTGGTCGGGCACAAAGGACATGTACAGCTGAGTATCATCTGTATAGCAGTGAAAACTCAAGTTGTACCACCTAATAATCGTTCCCAACAGCAGCATATATACCGCAAACAACATGGGCGCCAAAATGGAGCCCTGTGGCACCCCAGAGGATAGGGGGAGTGATGCCAAGGAAAAAATCCCAGACACCACTCTCTGAATCCTACTCTCAAGGAACGATCAAAACCAACTGAGGACTGGGCCAGATAGTCCACAGATTAACCGCAGGCATTCCAAAAGCACTCCATGGTCAATGGTATCAAATGCCACAGAGAGATCAAGAAGGACCAAGATGAAATGGGTCTTTCGATCTCTCACTATTAGGAGGTCATTTAGTACCTGAATGAGAGCTGTATCGGTACTATGTCTCTTCCTATATTTGAACCGGATAGAATCCTAGACATTGTGGCTGGTCAAATGACCATCCAACTGCGACGCAACCACCTTCTCAATAACCTTACCCACAAAAGGCAGGTTACAGGCAGGCCTGTAGTTAACCAGACAGTCCAGGTCCAAGGAAGGCTTTTTAAGAAGGGGCCAAATCACAGCTTCCTTCAAGGGATCAGGAGAGATTCCCTTCTCCAAAGACAACCAGACTATCTTGGCAAGGACTGGACCAATTTTATCCACACATCCTACTAAAAGGCGAGTGGGGCCCAGGTCCAAACTACAGTTTGTCGGTCGCAGTGACTGGACGATCATCACTATGTCAGTGATTGTAGGCAGGTCAAGTCAACCCACACAAACTGGGTGTCCGACATCTCCTGCCAACCACCACAACTCCTATTTGAAAGAGTTGGGAGAGATTGGACCTGATTGCGGCAACCTTATCTCGAAAGAATTGAGCAAACTCCTTCTAACGTTCTTGTGAAAATGCACTCTCTGGCTGAAGACAGATTGGATTGCACAATCTGTCCATGATCTGGAAGAGCTGAGCTGGTCCAATTCTGTGCAGCAGCAATTTCCCTGGACAGGAATTCTGCCTTCTTACAGGTAATTGCTGATTGATAGACCCAATAATAGTCCATCAAACTAAGCCTGTGCACTCCAGACCCGACTTCCGCCAACATCTCTCAAGCCTTCTTCCTCCTCAACTCCCTCAAAGTCTCTTCAAACCAAGGAGACTTAGGGCAAAGTGTAAAAGGACAAACACAAACAGGAGCAATGAAATCCAGGGCCCCAACTACTGCCTTATTATAGGCAAGAACCAGGTCCCCAGGATCCATGCATTCACTCGGCAAACTCGATAGGTCCAGCACCACCATCAGGCCCTCCGGGTTAACACCTCTCAAAGGGCCGTACTGGACCATCTCTGTAGGGGCCGACCTACCGGGTGGGGCCATGAAACTGAACCCAGTGGTGTGATTGTCGGACCATCCGACTGGCTCCACCACCAAGTCAGATATCCATCCCAGGAGGAACACCAAATCCAATGAATGACTATTCAAATGGGTCGAGGAGGAAATAACCTGTGTGAAGCCCAGCAAATTCATCAGCTGGAGGAAGTCCTGACCAAACTGCGAGAGTTCATTGTTGATCCAGGCATTGAAATCCTCCAGTATCAGCCATCTGGAGGATCCCAATGTCATGTCGACAATGAAGTCCGCAACTTACTTGTATTCTTGTACTTGTTACTTGTGAAAACGGGTATTTTGCTCATCAGCTAACAAGTGTTAAAAAAACAAACAACTTAAGACAACCTCCCAACCCCAACAATCCACTAACCTGCCTGCTTCTGCTGTCCCCCCATGGCTTTCCCTCCATGACAGGCATTTCAGGGGAGGGCCATCGTCTCATCTGATACAAATTTGGATCCAGCAGAGGGCAGGTGGCTCCATGGTGCAGGGCTTGAGTGTGACAGCCTTAATGCTGATGGCAACTGGTGTTTATTCTCCACTGTAAGCCCCTTCCACCTCCCTGGCATGGGCTCATCCATTTTTTGGCCTCATATGCAGCATGCTCTACAGCAGGAGCTAGTTCCTTGGCCCAACTATAGGTGTCACTGTGGTGCCATAACCCACTGCCAACCCTCCTGGTCAAGGCACACTGCTGCACGGCAGCTGCCTTGACCTACTTCCTGATGAGAGTGACCCATGTCTGCTCCCAGACCCAGGTTTTCTGCATCGGCTATCGAGGTGACCTGCATAAAGCTATTATACTAAGATGATGGCACTTGTAGCACAGGTGCTGTACTTTTGAAAACCAAGCTCATGAGCTTTAGTGTTCAGCAACAGTGGAACACCCTTAAATATATGTATGGTTTTAAAGCAAGACTATATTCCTAAGAGATAAGGACAACAGTAAAGACACAGATTAGTGTGGGTGGTAAGTGGAATACTGAAGTAATTAGTGAGAAAAAGGTAGCATACCGAAATAAATATGTATATGGAACTAGTGAAAACACACAGAACTACAGAAACAAACTTTGAGCAAGTGCAGAATCAGAGCAGCAAAGCAAGTTGTAGAGGAACAGATAGAAATTCAGTAATAAAAAAAATCCTCTTGTGTATGAATGAGAAGAGAAAAATAGCAAGTATTGTTGGTCTGCTTAAGAATCAAGACACAGATGACATAATACTACAACTTGTACTGTGCTGTGTAAATTCTATGTCCTTTTTCTTTTGTATATGGCTCTAACTGTTATGCCTTGATCTAACTCATTGCTTGTTTTATGGATGTAATGTGATTATTGTGTATTGTGGCCACGAGCTCTTAGTCAACAATTGTACTGTAATTTTAAATGACTACATACTCCCTTGTCACCTTTTCCCCAGGACATTCTGTGAGATGAGCAATTTGATATTGTCCAGTGTGCCTTTCCTGGTGAAACTTTTCAATAAATAAATAAATAAATATTGATGACACAATGCATACTTTGTGTCTGTAGTCCTGAGGAAAGGGATGGAGTGATACTGGACATTGAAATGTTATTCCAGGTGAAACAATAAGACCATGTAACACCTGAAGAATTTAAAAGAAACATTACTTTTATTTGTATTCTTTGGTAACCGGTAAGAGCTTATTGGGCACAAGGCTCACTCACGAGGCAGAACCAGGTGCACAAGGAGGTTAAGTGACTTGCTCAGGGCCACTCGGTATGCAAGTGAAACTTGTGGGTATCATGCCCAGGTTTGCTGGATGTACCAAATTTGTTACTGTGACCTCTAGACTATACTGCCAGGATTAACAGTAGTACATGTAACTAAGGCAATGGAGCCTGATGGAACACATCCAAAACTCATGAAAGAGCTACCAAGGAACTATTCATATCACTGGCAGTTATAGTCAGTGAGTCTGTCAGAACTCTGTATATGCCTCATGATTGGAGACTGGCCCATGTGGTATCAATATTTAAAGATCATGTGCAAAGGTTTTACACATTGTCAATAAAGCTTTCATTCAAGTCCATGTGTCATGAATAGTGTTTCTTGTAAATTTCATGCTGTTTCATTAGTGGTTTCTTTTAAATCAGCATTTGTTAACTACTCTACAGTGGCTGAAAACAGTGGAGTTATTTCTGTCTCTCTCGGTCAGGCTTGGAGAGCGATAACATCATTGTGGAGTACTATAGTTTGCTGCTTCAGATTCCCAATCACAGCAGGCTGTAGAGTTAATAGTTTACTCACAGGGTTTCTTACAAACTCAGTCTGTGGTTTATGTTTAGATAGATTATCTTAAAATCTGCATTCTCTTCTTATAAAAGTGGATCATTTGAGTTTGAAAGTATCTCCTATTTTTGTAGAGTCCTAGCCACAGATGACAAATTCCTCCCATCAGTAATGGATATTACATTTAAAAGATGGAGACATTATGGCCTTACACACGTATATACATATACACACACACACACACTATGTATATATATATATATATATATATATACTCACACACTGTATAACAGGAAATATTCACTTTCATTTTGTTTTTACTATATTTGCTTGTTCCATATTAGAGTGGAAATAAAAAGACAGTGAATATTAGGTAGATCACTGTATATAGCAGCACTAGTCTTCCACCAGTGAAAATAAGAGGAAGTGAATGTGTGGGAGTGTGCTTGGGGCGCTGAATATAAAGGGAGTGAATATAAGCAGCTATACAGTATATATTTCTGGATTAGAATGGTGTTCTACCATTTGAAGTTCCCCAAACTACTTAGGGGTTTACTAATAGAGAGCACTTTAGGTACCTGCAAGTCAGAACTCATTTACTTCAGAAACGTAAGGAACTTACAAGTCCGAATTTATTTGCTTCATAAACATAAGGAATACACTAAACTTCCTAATTGAATTCTGATATTAATGGCCATGACTATGGACTTTCACGACGATCATCCATGGGGGCATGCAATTGGTAATACCGTTAGGGGATTGCAGGACTTGGGTACTGAGTCGATTTGCTTGATTCTGGATAAGTAGAACAAGGAACTTACCATTAATATTGATACCAGACATGGATAAAATATGTAGTCCTGGCACTAGAGATTACTTTTTTCAGTTTCTGGCGGGAGTTTACCTGGAAGTGCAGATTTCATTATTTCCGCACTCTGGCTAGGCTTATGCACTGTTTACCACACCATTTTGGGAATTGCTAGAAATATGGGTATAACCCAGCAGACCATGCACACATTTTTTATTTTCATCTGGTTCTGGCCTCCTGTTGGACAACAATTCTTACCCAGATTGACATGCTTACTGGTAATTTATTTACGATTACCCCAGAATTTATCTTAACATCAATCCTCTTGACAAACTGTCAATTGTCTTGCAAATCCCTCATCTGGACTTGTATCTTAGCAGCCAAAAAGGTGATAACTTTGGATGAAACCAGAACTGCCAACACTGTGGTCGTGGCACCGCATTATGACAGAAATATATTCTATTGAAAAATGTTCTGCTATCCAACAAAATACAGTACATCAGAGAAATTTACAATACGATGGCAACCATGGGTGCTTTATTATGCAACTGTGGATGAACACTGGATACTGTAGTACTAAGGTCTGATTCTGCCACTGATTTCTGTGAGAGAATGGTACCTTCAGTAGACTTGGTTACTATAGCTTACACTCCGATTTTGTATAAGGTCTACCCTGTGTCGGAAAGCCACACACCAGTTACTACCTTTCTGACCGTTATTCCGCTTCACTAGCACTGTCAACCATTCTTCTGTATGTATACACCTTTTACCTGTAAAAGGCACTGAAGAAATGTAGATTATGTTTCGTTGCTATGCTTGATTAAGCTGCTGAACTATGTATTGGAATCTGATGTACTTCAGTGTGTCCCCACCTTGCACTTCCGCTATCCCCTCCCCCCTTCCCACTTCTTCTTTTTCCTTTCCAACACTTCTTTTTTTTTTTTTTTGAACTTGCTGTTTTCCGCTTCCCTGCCCCTACACTCCACTTCTTCGGGGGCGCCTGGCATCTGCCTCGGTTCCTTCCATGCCTGGAGCCCCACGGTGGTCCCCCCATGTAGCCTTGGATCTACCCCCCCAGGCGGGGACGAGGTGGGGGCCAAGCACCCCAAACTAACGTTGCTTCGTCGGGGCCGCCGTGTGGGACTGGCAGGGGACCATTGAGGTCTGTGCTGGCGCTCCGTCTACCCGGAGCGACGGAGGTGTTTTTCCCGTTTTTCTGGATGTGCCATGTGCCCTGATGTCAAGGCGGAGCTCCGCCGACATCTGGCATGCCTAACCCTCCTGGATTGGTCCAGCCCTTGTTGTACCCCAGGCCTCCGCCTGGGGTCAGTCAAGCTCTGAACCATGTCCCCCCTCCCTCCCTGGAGAAGGCGAGCAGTCCCACGGTTGCTTAGCCTTCTCCCCCCAGCCGGCCCTCCGGCTCCCCGGGCTCGTTCCCGAACCTGGGTCACCGGCGTCGCGAGCGGTAGCACTACCACTGCGCAGACGGGCCGGCGTTCCAGCACTTCTATCTGTATTTTGACAATGCCTCTGGCTGCTCCCACTGTTTGTCCCCCCCCCCCAGTTCTGTTCTCCCTCTGCTGCTGCTCAGTGCTCTAGTGCTCATTAGCCCTAATGTCTATAACCACATACTTATATTTTGGTGTTTTGCTGTTTACCTTGCCGATGTAACTGAATGCCTTGTTCTACTCTCTATTATATGTCATTTGACATGGAACCTTTGTAAAAGAGCCTTGGCTCAAAGGTACTTATAATCCTAGATTCAAATAAATAAAATAAATAAAATTTAAATACAAAAAAAGGATGAAAGGAGACAGTGACATTTAGTGTCACTAAAGTTACTGCAGTAACCTTCAAGTTCAGACTAGACAAGTACTTTAAAGAAATTGGGGTGACAGGATATTCCCACTCAGCTAGTGGGAGAGAGGGACTCAGTGGACCAATAGTTGTCTTTCCCCTAAATACCTTTATATAATGGCTAATGATACCTACTTGTAGCGATTATCATATACACAGGGAAGTAGCTGTAAAACTCAGTGACCACCATTGTCATTTCCACTGATTCCTGGGTCCTGGGCTATATAATGTGGCAATCTTTGACATCTCCTAACAGCCTTCCTGTCATTCAGTCTTACCGCTCCTCCTTCCATATATTTCAATTGCTAGTAGTAGGTAATGTAGTACTATCCATAAGCGATGCTTTTCGTAGGTACCATCTTCTGTGGGGAGCTCTCTGAAAGTTTGTGTACTGAAAATTTCTTGCTGGTTCAGCGACAGTGCTGTGCCTTGACAGGGACAAGCTGTTAACACTATATAGTGAATGTTTTCTTTGTCTCCTGCCTTGACTACTGCAGTGGGTGCTATGGGGGCCTTCCAGTAGGTCAGATCTGCTGTCTCCTGATGGCGCAGAACACTGCAGCCAGACTTGTCACCACTAAACATAGAAACATAGAATTTGACAGCAGATAAGGACCGCTTGGCCCACCCAGTCTGCCCATTTCCCTACCTAATGGATAAGCTGCAGATCCTAGTTAACCAGCAGCCTACTTCATTCTGCCCCCACCCCCTAGAATTGCCTTATGACTGTCCCATGCATGCTTGAATTCCACCACTGTTTTTGACTCCACAACCTCCTCCGGAAGGCTATTCCATGCATCCACAACCCTCTCTGTGAAAAAATACTTCCTTAAATTACCTCTGAGCCAACCCCTCTATCTTCAAATTGTGCCCCCTGGTTCTTGCACACCTCTTGTTTTGAAAGATGCAACCCTCTTGGACTTTGTTGATTCCTTGAGGTACTTGAAGTTTCTATCATATTCCCCCCTCCACCTTTCCTCAAGGCTATACATTAAGCTCCTTAAGTCTCTCTCTATATGTCTTCCGTGCAGACCCTGCACCATTTTAGTTGCCCTCCTCTGACAGCTTCCATCCTGTCTATGTCTTTGTGGAGATTGGGTCTCCAGAACTGCACGAATACTCCAGATGGGGTCTGACCAGCTGTCTGTCCAGAGGAATAATAACTTCCCTGTTTTCTACTGGTGATGCCTCCTATGCATCCCAGTATCCCCAACCCTCCCTGCTGCCCTCTCACATTGCTTGCCCACCTTTAGGTCATCTGATATGACTATCCCCAGGTCCCTTTCCATTTTGTTGTTGTTAGTATCTCACCCCCATTGTGTAATCTTCCCTGGGTTTTGTTTCCCAGGTGCATTACCTTGCACTTCTTAGCATTGAATCTAAGCTGCCATACGTTTGACCATTCCTCTATCTTGCCAAGTCCCTTCTCATCCTTTCCACCCCACCTTGTGCATCAACTCTGTTGCAGATCTTTGCGTCATCTGCAAAGATATACTTTTCTTACAGTCCCTCTGCAATGTCGATATAAAGACATTGAAGAGGTCTTGTCCTAATACTGAACCTGTGTACCCTACTAGTAACCCCTTTCTTCAGAGTGGACTCCATTTACTATTACTCTGTGTTCTATTCTCCAGCCAATTCTTTATCCAGGCTGTCATCTTGGGACCCACTCCCAGGCTGGCTAACTTGTATATTAATCTTTTGTGTGGGACTGTGTCAAATGCCTTGCTAAAGTCTGGGTAGGCCATGTCCACAGCCCCTCCCTGATCTACTACTTTGGTCACCCAGTCAAAGAAATCTATCAGATTAGTCTGGCATGACCTTCCCACTGTGAATCCATGCTGGCTTGGGTCCTGTGCCCCTCTGGCCTCTAGATAATCGACAGTTTTTCCTTCAGAGTGATTCCATCATTTTCCCTACCACTGAGGTTAAACTAACAGGTCTGTAGTTTCCTGTTTCTGCCTTGCTCCCACTTTTGTGAAGGGGAATCACATCTGCCCTCCTCCAGTCCTCGGGTACCACCTCATCCTCCCATGATTTTAAAGAGGGTAGTCAGTGGTGTCACTAGTTCTACCCTTAGTTCTTTTAGAATTCTGGGATGAATCCCATCAGGCCCCATTGCTTTGTCCACCTTCAGTTTTAAGAGTTCTTTCAGAACCCTTTCTTCTGTAAATGGGCTGGTATCAACTTCTGTATCCAGAGTGTTTCTACTGTTTGTTTTAGGTACCTCCCCTCTTCCTTTGTAAATACTGAGCAAAATATTTGTTTAGTATCTCTGCCTTTCACAGTCACCCTCTGCCCACCCTCCCTCCCTTTATTAAGCCTCACTATCCTCCCTTGGTCTTCCTTTGCTCCCTGGCATTACCTATAAAGGGTTTATCCCCTTCTTAAGTTGGCTATCTTTTCCTCGGTTTGGGCCTTGCTGTTCTGACTGCCTTCCCAGCTTCCTTTGCTTTAACTGATACAGTTCTCTGTCCTGCTCCTTCTGTGATTCCTTGTACTTCCTGAATGCTTTCTTTTTCTCTTGAACCTTCACTGCCACTTCCTTTGAGAACCATAGTGGTTTCTTACATCATTTCGTTTTGT
Source organism: Neoceratodus forsteri (assembly GCA_016271365.2). NCBI lineage: Eukaryota > Metazoa > Chordata > Ceratodontiformes > Ceratodontidae > Neoceratodus > Neoceratodus forsteri. The sequence goes on from CM057452.1 coordinate 1,327,172,724, forward strand.
TTATTTGCTTCACACAAAGAAAAGAGTGATCATATCGCTCCTTTGCTGCTTTTGTTGCACAGTCAGACAGTGATATAGCAGATGATTTTAAGGTCCATCTTTTGACCTATGACCCTAAATGGACTAGGCCTCATTACCTGGGGGAGCTCCTAGCAACCCACCCTGATATCTGCAAGTTATATTCTATTGGTACTGCTATCGTCATAGCTCCAAAGTCAAAACTGAAATTAGCAGGGGACAGAGTCTTTTCAGTGGCTGCTTCCCTGCTTTGGGAACAGCCTTCCCACACATATCTGGTTTGTGCCTTCTGTCACCACTTTTGAAAGTAGATTGAAGACCTGGCTTTTCAGACCGGCTTTTACAGATGACTGAAATAGCCATAGGTATCTGCAGCTTATATATTGTTAGCTGCGGTATGTAATTATAATTTTATAATATGATAGTTGATCAGATTGAAATGATAAATTGTTTTCTTTGATGTTTTGACTTAGTGTAAGGCACCTTGGTTTTAGAAAGGGATTTTAAATAAAGCATATCTGGCTATCTAATAGGTATCAGGGGCCAGATTTACAAGACTGTGTTTGCACCTGGCCAAAGTTGGGAGGGGGGCTGCAATGCAGATGAAGGGGAAGGGACCTGCCTATCTCCACAGTACCATTCACAAAGTTTTTGCTCTATGTAAGGGTCCTCGTTCTCCCACCCGATAGCGAAAATTCCATAGTGTAGTGTTCCTCCCCCTTCCCTGATTACCCACCAGCTCGGCACTTTGTGTTTTTTTGTGAATCCTGGCCCAAATCACTTGCTTTATTGATCTGAAAGGTTTATGTGGGCACAGAGGGATTTAAACACGCATTATTTTTTTTAAACTGCCGACGTGCCATATCCCCAGTTTGACCCTTGGTTCGCATCTACTAAGAAAGACACTGTTGGACCCAGTTGATTTTCTATGCTGTTGTGTCCAGCAATTATCACACCATAGTTAAAACCCAGGTAGGACAAACAGTGTATGCAGTCTAGGGGTGCTTGAATTCTCTGGAGTCTGTTAGTTATGAAATTTGATACTTCGGCAGTTCCAAGTGAGATTCCGCTCCCCCTCTAATTAAAGCATGGAAACTGAATTTGAGACAGAATCAGAATCCTGCATCCTAGTCAGCCTGGTGGCACTGAGGGTTGAGACACTGGATGCCACACCTCATGCTACACTGGTGATCTGGATTCAGGAATGAGCTCGGGTAACCAGGGTTCAGCTGGGGGAGGGGGAAGCTGGATTGAGCTGCTGATTGGCAACTCCCCACTCCTGGGGAAGGTTAAGCACTGTTCCGACAAGTGGATGGTGTCAGGAGGGAGGATGCCGTTAGGCACATGGCGGAAGCCATGTCTGAGCATGTTTCTCACCTGGACCTTGGTCCTTCATGCCAGTGTCCTTGGGGTGGGGATTATGGACTTAGATACATAGAGACATAGACAGTGTCGGCAGATGAGACCTATGGCCCACCTAGTCTGCCCATTTGAGCTTGTAAGTTCAGTTTGTTTTCTAGAAGTCTATTTCCTTACCCTGACCTCTAGAATTCCTTTGTCTATCCATGCATTCTTAAATCCGTGATTGTTTCAGCCCCACCACTTCCTCTGGCAGGGTGTTCTACTTGTCCACCACCCGCTCTGTGAAGAAATTCTTTCATGTTTCCTCTGAATCGTCCTCCCTCCAACTTCATCCCATGCCCTCTAGTCCTGAAACATCTTTCGCTTAAAAATAGTGTTTTCCTGCACCCTGTTCCTCCCTGTAAGATACTTGTATGTCTCTATCATATCCCTCTCTCCTCCTCTCCTCCAGGGAGTACATGTTCATTTCCTTCAACCTGTCTTCATAGGACTTGTGAAGCAACCCATGCACCATCTTTGTTGCCCTCCTCTGAACTTTCTCACCTGTCTATGTCCTTACGTAGGTATGGTCTCCAGAACTGTACACTGTACTCCAGGTGGGGCCTCACTAGTGTCTTGTATAGCGGAATTATGACCTCCTTTTCCTGCTGGTGATGCCCTGCCTATACATCCCAGCATCCTATTTGCTTTACCTGATACCTTGTCACACTGTTTCCCTACCTTGAGGTCGTCAGAGATGACAACCCCAAGATCCCTTTCCTGCTTGGTGCATGCTATATCCTCACCCCAACTGATATATATTGTGCCAGGTTTTGTGTTCTATATGCATTATCTTGCACTTTTTGCATTGAATTTCAACTGCCAAACCCTTGACCATTCTTCAAGTTTCTGCAGGTCCCTTCTCATTCTGTCTACACCCTCTGGTGTGTCTACTCTGTTACAGAGCTTTGTGTCATCAGCGAACAGTGAAATTTGCCTTCTAGATCCTGTGCACTGATGAAGATGTTGAATAGGACCGGTCCCAGCACTGATCCCTGTGGTACCCCACTGGTCACTCTTCCCTCTGTGGAGTGACAGCCATTTACCACCATCCTCTGTGTCCTGTCACCCAGCCAGTTACCTATCCACCACACTACTGTCCTGCCCACACCCATATTCCCCAGTTTGTGTAATAGTCTTCTATGTGGCACAGTGTCAAAGGCCTTGCTGAAGTCCAGATAGGCCATGTCCTCTGCCCTCCCTGATCCACCTCCCTAGTCACCCAGTCAAAAAATTCAATGAGGTTGGTCTGATGCACCTCCCCTGGTGAACCATGCTGCCTTGGGTCCTGTAGTCCATTGACAACCAGATGTTCCACCAATCTCTCCTTCAGTAGTGCTTCCATGATCTTTCCCACTACCGAGGTGAGGCTGACTGGTCTGTAGTTCCTGCTTCCTCTTTGTTCCCACTTTTGTATAAGGGACTACATCTGCTGTCCTCCAGTCTTGGGTACTGTTTCCAGTGATTGGCTGAACAGGATAGCCAGAGGTTCAGCCACCACTCTCTTAGTTCTTTAAGGACCCTGGGGTGCACCCCATCTGGCCCCATTGCTTTATCAGCTCTTATTACTTCCAGTTCCTTCAGGACCCTTTCTCATGTAAAGGGACTTGTGTCCATTTCTGCACCATTCTCACCCCTTGTACCTCTTTCAGACCCATTACCCCCCTTCCTTAGTAAAGACTGAGCAGAAATACCTGTTCAATATGTCAGCTTTACTGTTGTCATCCTCCACGCGGCTCCCATCCTCCCCTTCAGTCTCACTATCCTCCTTTGTCTTTTCTTTTTCACTTATGTACCTGTAAAAGGTTTTGTCCCTTTACCCACTGATTTTGCAATGCGTTCTTCTGTCTGAGCTTTGGCTTCCCTTACTGACTTCCTGCCTCCTTTGTTTCTCCTGGTACTTCTCCTTATCCCCTTCTGCCTGTGTATTTTTGTATTGCCTGAATGCAATCTTTTTGGCTTTCACTTTCTTTGCTACCTCTTTGGAAAACCATAATGGTCTCTTCTTCCTTTTCCTCTTGCTAACCTGCTTAATGCATAATTCTGTTGTTCTTATAATCTCCATTTTAAATACTGCCACTGTTCCTCAACCCCTGATTCCTGTCCCATTCCCTTAATGCCTCTTTCAAGTATCTCCCCATTTTCCCAAAGTCTGCCCCCTAAAATCTAGGATCGTGTTTTTGTCTGGTTTGGTTCTGCTCTTTCTGTGATTTCAAACCACAATGACTGGTGGTCACTGTTACCCAGGTGCTCCCCACTGTTACCCCCATCACACTGTCCCTGTTTTGAGCACAAGGTCCAGTATTGCCTTCTGCCGAGTTGGTTCCATGACCAGTTGCTTGAGGAAGGCACCCTGAAGGAGTCCAGGATAAATCTGCTCCTAGTTGATGCTGCTGCTGGGATGCTCCAGTCCACGTCTGGTATATTGAAGTCTCCAACCAGTACTACCTCACCCTTGTCTGCCATCCTTTGGATGGCTAGCATCAGCTCCCTATCTGTTTCTTCCTCCTGGGCTGGTGGTCTATAGACCACACCTGTCGGATGGCTGGCCCCATTTTCCTTTCCAGCTTAACCCACAGTATCTCTCCCCATTTTGTTCCTCCTGGATCTGTGTGGCCCTTATGTCATTTTCACATACAGTGCCACTCCTCCTCCCTTCCTGCCTGCTCTGTCTCTTCTGAATATGTTGTAGCCAGGTATGGCCATCTCCCAGTCATGGTTATCATTACACCAGGTTTCAGTGATGGCCACAATGTCCAGGTCTGACTGTACCATGACAGCCTCCAGATCTTCCATCTTGTTGCTAAGGCTCTGGCATTTGCACACATGGCTTTCCATGATTTGACCTCCCTAGACTGCTTCACTGTTCTCTCCAGCCCCTTCCTTGGTTGTCATTTATCCCTGGTTCTCCTTGCTGTCTGCCCTTCTGCTGAATTTTGCCCCTTTTCTGCTTATCCACCTTTTGGACACTAATCTCCATCTTTTGCACACTGCTTTGCAGAGATAGCCACTCCTCTGGTTCACTGGTTCCACTACTAGCTGTGGGGGGTGAGCAAGTAGGTACCGTCCTTGCTGGCCTGCCACCCCCCTTTGCTAGTTTAAATGCTTGTCAATGTAGCATTTAAACTTATCATTGAGTGCTTGGATTCCCCTCCAGGATGGATGCAGGCCGTCAGGCTTGAACAAACCTCCATCCCTCCAGGTGGGTCCCCAGTCACCAATGAATCCAAACCCTTCCTCACAGCACCAGTTCTTCAACCATGAGTTAAAGTACCTGGTGCATGCACTCCTATGCTTCCTTGCTCTCTCACAGGTAGTACTTGAGAAAGTGACAGAAGTAGCTACTTGCTTGAGACCCTCCCCAGTTTCCTAAACTCTTCCTGAACTTCCTTTGGCTCCCATTTGCCAAGTCATTAGTACCAGGGTGGATAATGACATCCAGCTCATCCTCCCTGTCTTGCCTTCCCAGTGATCCCCAGTATCTTCCTTCCATCCCTCCATGCCGTGGCACCTGGTAGGCACCTCACCTCCCTGTCCTCCCCTCCTGTGTTCCTAGCTGGATCCCTCTTACGATGGAGTCCCCCACCAGGATTCGGCTTCCTCCTCCTCCTCTGGGGTCCACTGCTTTCCCACTGAGGTCACCCCTGCCTAACCTCCACATCCTTTCCTTCCACTTCCTGGGTACTCTATTTGGTTGTCCTCATTTGCAGTGTGGCATATGAGTTCTTGAGAGGAACAGGATCTGGGATGTGCCCCTGCCTGACTGCTCTAACCCTCCCTGAGCCCACTGTCATCCAAGTGCCTCGTTCTCGGCATCCTTTGAGGCAGCTGCATTGGACTGGGTGGTCCCTGGATAGGGGTGATGGTACTCTGACCCAGTTTTCCTCTCTGGAGTCTGGCTACCTCATCCCGCAGTCCCGAGAGATGCATGCAGATAGGGCAGCACCTCAGTGTCCAGAAGGTCTGCCTGAATATGGCTGCCCCACAGCCACTGCAGTGCACCACTCCCACATTATACTGCAATTCCACTTCTTGCTACTGAAGCTCTCTTAGTTCTCTTTTTATTTATTTACAGTACTAAAATCCTGTAACTGATCCTCAGATATATATTTTTTTAAGGAAAAGAAACCAATAAATAAATAAATGAGTCAAAACACTTGTCGTGTTGAGGGTGGTCTTCTTCCCCCTTATGCCCCTCCTACTTCACACCTCTTACTATACCCTGTGTTTAGCTCCTGTCACTCAGATTTATCAGGGCATATAATTAAGAGTTGGGGGAAGGGGGGGGGGCGAAAATTTGCAGCAATTAAAGACAGCACAGAATTACACCACCACTGTTTCAACAGCCCAAAAACAATTATAAGTAAAGACAACACAGAAAGAAAGTATAGTGTCACTACAAGCCTACAATCTAAGTTTAAAAGAAAAATACCAATTACCAGTTACTCTGAAGCACTGAATTGAATATGTTTCCTTCCTTCACCTTCTGGCTTCTTCTGAGAAGATGAACCTCTGTTTGCTGCTTTAACTGTGACTAAGCCTCACCTCCAGTTGTCACGTAGCTGAGGTCAGAGGCCAGACAATTAACACCCTTCACCCAGCTACAGGACAGTCAGACAAGCCAAGATAAAATTTGCAGCAATTAAAGACAGCACAGAATTACACCACCACTATGTTTTAAATTTTCAACAGCCCAAAAACAATTATAAGTAAAGACAACACAGAAAGAAAGTATAGTGTCACTACAAGCCTACAATCTAAGTTTAAAAGAAAAATACCAATTACCAGTTACTCTGAAGCACTGAATTGAATATGTTTCCTTCCTTCACCTTCTGGCTTCTTCTGAGAAGATCCTTCTAGATCCTGTGCAATGTCACTGATGAAGATGTTGAATAGGACCGGTCCCAGCACTGATCCCTGTGGTACCCCACTGGGCTTCTGCAGTCACTATGGTAACTATGAAAAATAAGCAACCATACGGCTGTGCAGTATGATCCCTGCTTGGGCGGCTAGGCACCACAGATAGGTGGTACATTGCCATCAAGCCCGGGTCAGCTGCAGGGGAAAAACCCATCCAATTTGGGGGGGGGAGGAAACCTGCATCCCAATACTGACTCCATTCTCAAACCTCATCCCAGCCTGGCTGGTACATCTAACTTAGAGAAGCAATTACAAAACAAAATCTGTAAAATAAGACACATTTCTTACAGTGATTACTACCACACCTGTAGGTAACGCCCCCAGTAAATAAATGACCAGTTTCTCTTTTGATTCCCCTCCTACTGTTTGCCAGTTATTTCCTGAAGCCTTGGGGGGGAATCCTGTCTCATTGATGTGTGCTGATCTTCTGAGGGTCCTAGTCCTACTGATGCTCTGACGGTGATGCTGCTGACAGTGGCAGGCAGGCAATAACACCACTGTGTCCTCCAAAGTTGCTTGTAATAGCAAGCACTGTGCCTCTCTGATTGTTGCTGCTGTGCTGTTCTGTAGTCCCACTCTCCATACGGAGCATCGGTCTCACGTTTTTCCAGCTCCAGTCCAGTTACAGCAACCAGTCAGTAGTCTAGGGCCCAGCCTCTGTGTGTCCTGTAGTTTCATTTTTATTTATTGTTGTAGGTCAGAGTCTCTTCTCTCCCCCTCTCTGACCTAGCATATCTGCCAGGCCAGCTGGTACCACACCTTTTAGTCTAAGTAACAATGGATGCAAGGCAAATAAAAACCAGAAGCTTGGTTGGCCATCACACTCCTCCATCTGCATGCTGGTTTAGTTACACAAGCCTCCATGACTGTGTCCTAAGGAGGCACAGGTGGCCTACCTGCCCCAAATCCTGGGTAGGCCCCAGACACATATATTTTAACATCATCTGGAATGGTGGCTTTAACCCAGGGTGTGCTGTAGGTTGGCCACCTCCACTCCAGTTTCCCGGGGCAGTGGGGGAGAAGGGTCATGGGAATGAGACAAGTAAAACCATGGCCATGGAGGAGTATGATGGCTGGCTGGTCAGCCAGCCTTCACTTTTTTTATTTGCTGTCTGCTGTCAGCTTGGGCGAAGGTGAGGTAGACATTATGGCTAAATTATCCTTTACGACAGTAGGTTGTGGGGATAAGGTAGGAAAACTGGGCAGACTGGCTGGACCCTGGGTCTTCTTCTGCAAACAACTTCTATGTTTCTGTGCTACTCCACTGCTAGTGAAGTGTATAGCTAGCCCTTTACTGCTACCAGCTGGTGGCAGGTGATGGGTCAGATATGGGTCGGGAGGGAGATGGGACTCTTGACCTGGACTGGATGGACACTTGGAGCACAGTGCCACAGGCACGGGAATGACAGACAGGACACGACTGGACATCACCGACTAGATAGATGCAGGACCCCCAAGCTTTCTTTGGGCTACATCTGCTGCATTAAGGTATGACTGAGAGGGAAAATATCATGCTGGGTGATGAGGGAGGTTTCACAGTCAGGTGGAATTGGAAATAGATTCAGCCTTCAATTGGTTTTTGGAATTTGGATTTTTGGCCCTTGATGCTGAAATTTAAAATCCTTAAATAAGGCACGGAATCCAATGAATCCAGTTCAATTGGTCAGATTCTGGGCAACGCTAAAGCCAACAGGCAGTTTTTGCATTGAAATCCAGTGGAAAATAATGTAGAGTGGTACATTGCAGGCTTGACACCCTCTCCACAGAAGATTTCTGGTTGCTCCTGACTAATGTCAACCACACATTCACTAAAATGGTTTCCCATGTGCAAATACTATAACTGCGTGGTGTTTTCAGAATCCGCTTCTGCCTAAATGCTGCAGAATTTCAGAAATTCTGTGGAACTGGAATTCCAACTGTAGAATTGTTTTCCGTAGTTTATGTAAATTGTGGATTCATTTTCTGCAAATTCTGTACAGTATGTAATCCACGAATGGTATTTTACTGTTAACCTAGAAATGCTTTTTGGAGGTCCATGGAATGAAAAAAGAAATTTCTGAAAAACATATTGGAAGCGGGATTGCCATTCCACACTAAGTCCTCCAGTTGACTTCCACCCACATTCCACACATCTCTAGAGAAGACTACTGATGTGATGAAAACCATAGCATTCTGTAATAGAACTTTGGTAAGGCAAATAGAATGCTGGCATGCATAGGGAGGGGGATAAGCAGCAGAAGCTGGAAAGTGATCCTCCCATTATACAGGTCACTTGGGCAACCGCATCTGGAATACTAAGCAAGGTACAGGAGTCCACACCTTAGAAAAGACTACAACAAGGTGAAAACAGTATAGTGCAGGGCAGCCAAGATGTTTCATGACTTTTTTTTTAATTTTGTTTATGGTCTGCCTCCGGGCCCCATAGGCCACACTCTCTGCCCCGACACGTGCCTCGAGACTCCCAACTCCTGGAGCACCCCCTGGCTTCCCCCCAGGGGTGGGACCACTGGTAGAGACCAGCAGATTTTAAGTCAGAGACTGGAGCAGGAGTCCAGTTGGCAGTGTGGGATCCAGCTCGGGGCATCATCCATTGGCTTGTAGTCAAGACTTATGAGGAGAGACTGCAGGAGTGGAGCATGTGCACCCTTGAAAAAAGGAGGGAGAAGGGTGACATGATCGAAACATGCAAGTACCTACATGGGATAAAGAGGGTGGATGCCAAGGTGCTTTTCTCCTTGAGCTCAACTGGAGAGACATTGGGGAACTCACAGAAACTTTTTTTGGGGGGGATTCAGAAGTGGCATCTTTTCACTAAAAGAGAGTGGTGTACAAGGGGAACGAGCTGCTGGAAGAAGAGGTACTGTCTAAATCTGTGAGCAACTTCAAACAGGGATAGGACAGGTATATGGGATTAGTTAGAAAAGTGACAGAAACAAAATGGGGAAGATGGCCACTAAGGCCAGTGCAGAGTAGGTGGGTGGGGGGCAGACTGAGTGGGCCAGTGGGTCTTTTTCTGCCATAAAGGTTTTTGTTCTCTGGTAGCAGGCCTGAGTGGCTATCAGCCTTCTCTCCTTGTTTGCTGGCCATCTCTTAGCTCCTCCAATTCATGCTTCAATGTCCTGCACTCCCCCCCCCCCCACACCGACACATCCAGATGCACCTGGGACCAGAGTGGCTGGGGGGACTGCCGTGACATGGGCAGGGTTTCACAAAGCCCAAGCCCCTACATTTTTACTGTTTTCTCACCTGTTCCCTGTACTGTGCTCACAAACCACAGGCACACTCGTTGCAAAAGTCCAGCAGCCCCCTCCTTTCCTGTGCTGTCCTACAGGTCTGCACTACAGCTAGGCCTCCACCTGGAAGAGGAGAGCAGTTCATCGATGCTCATCCTCTACCTCTGGCCCCCAGCAACCTGAGACTGGTCCTGCTCCCAACTAACGTGGTGGGAAGTAGCGCGATTGTCATGCCACTGGGTCAGCTTTTGTGGGCATTTTTCTGCCATCATGATCTATACATCTGTGTTAAATCTCCATGCATTTGAGTTAGTAGGCCGCTTTCAGTCACCTGCTTTGTTCACAACTATGTCATCTGCCTTCCTGTACAGATTTTGAATGATTTGTGATGGGGGAAAAAAACAAGTTTTCTGGTTTGGCGGGGGGTGCACAGACTGTCACCGGCTAAAATAAAATAAAAAATACAACTTGTTTTTCCAAAAAAGTTGCAAAGGGTTTTCTTAGAATAGTAATTACATGACGTTGGTCTTTGTTTCTTTGTTTCATGTGTTATTTCTTACATACAGCAGATCCCTTCCAGTTCCAGTGTTCGAAATAATGGGCCAGCTGCCACACTTCCTCCACAAGTATAAGCCTGGCAGTTTGCATTTCCTAGGGCTATTTCACATTTCCACATTGGGAAATGTTAAAGTCCTGTTACCAAGACAAGTCCCCAACACAGTTCTGCACACTGGTGTCTAACAGGAAATACAGTTTGCAGGGTATTAAATAAGCCCAAAAAATTGATTAGTAGCTTTACGCAAGAAAGTGCTAATCAGCTGTATAAATGCACAGCACTTGGCACACGATGGTTAGCAAATTTAAAGAAATTAAGTATATTTTTATTACTTTTGTCCACTGTTGCATGGACCCCTTTTAAAATGGATAGCAGTCTACAGCTATGCATTTATGGAAATGGTTATCATTACCTCGTTTTGCATAGCATTTTGCTATGCTATACCAGCTGTTTAATACCCTAAATTTGCAAATAAAATGTATTTCTTTAAATTGAGTTTGAACATTGTTTCTTTTTACTTTATGGAAAAAACAGTGGGTGGGAACAGATACTGTACATGGCTTGGTAAATGCGTATGAAAAAGGAAGGGAAAGGGACAGTGTGAAGAGTAACTAGGGCTCTTAATTACATTAAATAGCTAGGACTGGGCACACATGATAGGCCAAGTGACCTTTGCCTGACAGCAAATTCTATATTCTGTGGTTAGTTCATATTTATTTAAAGTTTCTTTTTTTCACTCTTGATCATTTTATTTTTTCCCTGTCCTGTTTTAGCAACTCATTCCTCACAAATGATACCTACCTTCCTTTACTTTCCAGTGGTAGTCTTCTTTCTTGCCCCCATTTCTGTTTTTTTCCTCTGTGCCTTTCTTTTTCTTTGTGGCACCCCCTTGCTGCCATCTCTACCAGCATGCCCTGCAGAGAGGAGAGGGGTGGGAAATAATCTCAGGGATGACTCTCGTGTCCAGGAGTATTTTTGATGGTTTGTCTGGACAGGAGCAACCCCCTGTTTATTTGTAAAGTCCCGTGCTTGGCTTCTCAAACCCCTGGAGGTGTGGCCCGTTGAGGCGCTGCCTGTAAGAGTCTTTGTGTATCTCGGGTGGGCACTGCTTTGGCCACGCTGCTTGTACCCCTACAGGGAAACCCCCTGTTGTCTTGGTACAAATGATAAACTCTGTGGCTAATGTCCCAGCAGTACCCAATTTAGTGTGTTATTTCTCTTCGCTGTTCAAGTCTCTACTGTTATGTTCTTCTTTCCTTGGCTTCTGGGACAAACTAAGTCACTTCTTATGGTCAGACAAATAGAATTTTTTTTGCAGCACTCTGTATAGTACAAGTGTCTACATGACCACTTAGGGATGACGTGATTTGTTTAATAACTGTAACTCGTAACATTAGTTCCTTTGCATTAACCCGTTCCGGATTGCAGTTTGCAAACACTGTACCCTTCTATTAGGTACTCTGATACAGGCCATGACTTTTAGACTTTAGCTTCTTTGCAATACCTCAACAATTTATTTACAAGCTAGTGAGCACAGCAATAGTGTAGCAGTGAACATACAGCCAGAACCCTGACCATAGCTCCTGTTTTGGGCCCAGTAATCAATCAACAGTTACCCGTCACATATCTGACATCATTATAGTACTATACATTCTGTGACCAGCCAGTCGGGTTTAGATCTAGCTGTTTCATAATCACATTAGATCTCATCAAGAATATCTCCCCCATTGGGCCACACCTTTGGAAGTGTTAGCCATTGGTGTCAGGACCACTTAGAAACTTTTGCTAGCCGGGACCAGCTATGATGACATGAAGCATTGGTGTCTATATACAGTAATCATGGGTGGCCCTATTGCACCTCAGTTCTTTCTCCCACTGTTGACTGCTCATCAAGCTTGCAGAGAAGCAATGCCGTTTTCTTCAACTTTATTTTCTAAACTTTAACCTGTTAATGTTGTCCTTCTGTGATGCCACTGAAAGAACCTTGATTTAGGTTTTGTATCTGCAGTTAAAAGATCTGCAAGGATAACACTCACATGGTTTGTGTTTACAGTTTGGGCTTGTCACATAACCTCAGGGCCTGCAGAATCTACCAGAAATTCCACCAGGCCACAAGGAGATGCCGAAAGAAAGCTTTAGAAACCTTCATCACCATTAAGGCCACAGAAGCTCAAGCCAAGGCCTTGGGCTCCAAGGTTGCTGCTTCTTCTCACTTAGCCACCTCCAGGAAGGATACTCCCCGGTGTTCAGGAGTGCTGTCACTGACATGGTTGTCATGGACCAAGGACAAAGTCAAGGAAAAGTTGTCCAAGTCCTTCTCTTTCAACCATCACAACAAGCAGAAAGACAAACCACAGGCTTTGCTGGTGAGGTTGAGGTCTCCATTGAAGACAAGGTGTCCATTGAAGGAGGGTAAGTCCTTGCTGTCCACTCTGGCAATGACAATTTCAGCCCACGTCTGGACCATCCATTAGACACCAAGGTCTGGGTCTAGCTGTGGCGCTGCCCTGCCTGCAGTGGATAGTATGCTGCCTTCGTCATCTGGTTCTGCCCTTTCGGCCTTCAGTAGTCCCAGGCCCTTTACAGGGTGCTGTCAACTCCCAGGTTGTGCTGGCATCATTCTCTGAATTGTTTTACTGCACTGTTACTGTTACTATTTCCGACGAAGATAGCGGCTCTCCCATCGACAGGGCCTCCCCTGTCAACATCCTTATTGTTTTTTTGGTTTTTTTGTCAACTTTGTTTCGCTCCCGTCACAGCTCCAAGGTCTTCTTTCAGGCATCCCATCCTTGTCCTGCCCACCTGAGGATCCCACACTATGCCGCCTCTCCTCCGTCCTTGCTGGTTCCAGCACCCCCGGCTAACCCTATCTGGGGTGGGTCGCCCACCTCTCCTACTTTGGGGCACTCTTCAAGGCAGACTCTGGCATCGGACGAGGAGTGGGCCCAGGAAAATTGAAGGCAAGCTAGGGAAAACCCTGGCATAGGGCATGGAGGATTGGTGCTGTCACCTGATCCTTGGAGCGGGGTTTTTCCTCTGTTCTTGGTTACCCACCCATAGACGCAGGACGTGCAATGCCACCCAGCTCTGATGTAGGTGCTCCCACCCATGTTAGAAAGGCAGCTACCCAACGTCGCCCCTTAGTGTACGTGCCCTGGTGCGTAGCAGTGCCGCTGGTCTCTACCTGGGGCTGCTGCTGCACCGGCTACCCTGGATCCCTCCTGAGAGAGAGGCAGTCCCATGGATGCTCAATCCTCACTCCCCCACTGACCCCCGATGGCCCGAGCTCGCTCCCGAACCTGGGTCACCGGTGTGGTGCGAGGTGTGGTGTCCAGTGCCTCAACCCTCAGCACCACCGGGCCGTCTACATCCTTATTGTTGACTAGATCTACAAGCAGACCCATCATTCCTCCACTGCAGTTGTCTCCTCCATCACCGGCTCACTCTGTGCCTCCCGTTGTCATTCCATACGAGGAGTTTGAATTTAGTCCTGATCTCCTTACAGTGGAAGAGGATTTGTAGGATGATGAAAGGGAGCATGATCCTTATGAGTGAGGTTTGCCTTTCTGCTCTACCATTTTCTAATGCAGTGAGGACTCTGTGATATATACTGTACTCCCAGATCTCTTTCTGAAGATGCCTCTCTTCAGGCTTTGCTGAGACAAATACAGGATGTCATGGGATTTGAAGATGAGGAGGAGAATCCCATGAAGATAAATACAATGGAGTATTTGAAGGTTTCTACTGCTGCCTTTATTCTAATTCCCCCGCATATCCTTCTTTAGAGGATACTACCTTTTCTGCTTGGCATAGGCCTAATACTGTGCCTGCAGTACCTAGGAAGACTGATGAGCAGTAACCTTCTCCTTCTGTTAAGCCTTATTATGCTTGATGGCCTGAAACAGGTTATGTGGTTATCCTGGCTGCTCATGACCACTCTGGAGCCCCTAGACATATGAGCACTTTGTCTCCTGATAAAGGATCCAGGAGGCTGGATGTTACGGGCAAAAGAGCGTATATCTCTGCATCCTTAGGCCTAATAATTGCAAACTACCAGGCACATGGATTAAATGTCAGAATAATCTGTGAAAATCTATCTTTTCTACTACTCAGGCTCTGTCTGATGGCCCTGCCAAGGCTGACTTACATAAAGATGCCTGGGCCAGTGTAAATACTGGCAGACATCTATTACGCTTTGCATATGATGCTTGTGATGGTTCTGCCAGGGCTGCTGCCTCCGGTATATGCATTCGAAGGTATTACTGGGTTTGTGCGCTCACCACCTCCCTGTACCATCTCCACCGCTTATAATAGGCATATTTGTGCTAACGTAACCTGCTTGTCATAGGCACTGATTGGTATAATGTAAAGGGAGGAAAACTCAAACTAGCTGTACATTTTAGTTGCAATGTTTACTTGTGCACATAACTCCCAGCAGCCTCTGATAAGGGTACATAAAGTGCCAAACCAGTGTGAACATAAAATGAAATAAACAACAAAACTGAGATTGGCACATTCCGATCATGTGACATTTTGCTACGTGCTTAAGCTTGTGCACAGCTCACTTTTACAGAGAGAATGAACTTGCAGCTCTCCTTTAAAGCTTGTGAAACACCGTGTGTGTATGACTAGTGCATCAGTAGGTGCAACAAGTTTATATCACAGCTGTTAACAGTACGCTTGACAGCCTTGTCAGTCGGCCCAGTTGCCCGAAATACACGGTGGGCAACAATCGGTACATGCAGCAGCAAATAACATTGTGTAGTTAATGTGCGTGGCAAATGGTGGGTGGTCTTGCCTGATGTATGCGATTGCCCACATTAACTGCTAGCAATATGAGTTGATTGACTTTAAAATTACATCACACTTCAATTGCTATATTCCAAAGTGCTTTGTTTTATTATCATGCAGGACAGAGAGCTAGAAGACTCCAGGAAGCTTCCTGAACATTTTGGATCTGTACCTTGACGAAGAATCTTGGTACAGATCTGAAACACCTTAGGCAGCTTCCTGCAGTCTTCTGACTTTTTGTCCTGGACTTGATTAATAAAATGTAGCACTTTGGAATATAAATGAAGTTGCAGTGGCAGTGTCATTTTTTGAAGTACTGAAGGTGGTGAGTGCCCAAGTTTTTGTTTACCACTGCTACACATTTGTATTGAGAGCACAGCTGTCCCTGTGCACCCTTTTCCAGTTTTAGTATATTCCTGGCTTTGTGTGGCTGGATTTGTAAATGCCTCTTTTAGAGGGTGGTAAAGATGTGTGAAGCTGAGAAAGCTTCACTTTGACAGAACTTCAGAAAGTTTGACGTGCCGACTTCACTGTGTTTTTTCACCAGATGAGTTGGCATTTTTTTCTGCAAAGTGACCAAACTTGACTTGCAAAGTGACAACTTCACGGAGAAAAGGTGTCCCTTCGCTTGAAAAAAAAATTGCAAAGTCAGTGAAGTCAAAGTTGGTGATTTCAATAGGAGCTTCACAAAGTTTGCAAAGTCCAAATTTCACAACATCATGGTGCCTCTATTTGGAGGGTAATGTTGAAATACTGTACATGAGCTTCAGTCCTCCAGAATTACTTTAAAGCCAACCAACAATCTGACCCCTCATTCTGCCAGAGGACATGGTAGGAACTCATTTCACAAGCCTGCTGCCTCTGACTCCCGTCAACGGTTCTATGCCTGTGGAGGAGGTCCCCTCCTCCTTGGTGCCCTTTTAAAGGCACTCAACTGCCTATGCCTCCCACCAGCAGCTAATAATACGTGTGTGGTGCTGGGCCACGTCTCGCAACCTACTGCTGTCAGCAGTCTTCCTTCCCGGTGTCCAAAACATTTTGGTAGACAGACTAAGCAGGTCTCAGTCCCTGGTACATGAATGGGAGCTGCTGCCCTCTGTGGTAAATTACCTGTTCACAAGATGTGGTTGTCTAGAGTTGGACTTTTTTTTTGTCCCCGCACAGTGCAAAACTGATGTGGTTTTGCTTGCTCACTTCAGAGCATGGAGCTTTTTTGGTGAGACACATTGTCCCTCTCCCGGAAAGTGAGGTTCCTTTACATCTTTCCCTCAGTCCCTCTCATTCAGAGGGTTCTGCCCAAGCTGTGGGCAGAGCATGACACTCATACTGGTGACTTCTTTCTGGCCTCGCCAGATTTGGTTTCCATTTCTGCGACATCTGACAGTGGCACCTTCTATGCAGCTCCCCTTCTGTTGGGGTCTGATGTTGCAGGCTGAGGGGCCCCTGGTCAATCCTTTGGTCCTTGCATCTGCATGCCAGGCTCCTGAAGACATAGCTGTTCCTCATTTTGGGGTTTCCCCCAGGTGGCTGATGCCTTGCTTGTGGCTAGAAAGTCTTCCCATGAGACACACCTACTCTTTGGAATGGAGGTGCTTCTTCATATGGTGTGCTTTCCGTTCAGAGGCCCTATTTACATGTCCTGTAAATACTATGCTGGACTACCCACTGTCTCTGACTCTGGTCTCCAGTACTCACTCATTAAAGTGTACCTGGCTGCTGTTTCGGCTTTCCGTGCCCAAGTGATGGACACATGGTGGCACAACTAGAGATGTTCCATAAGTTTGTAAAGGGTGTTCTGCACATGTGTCCCCTGATTCATAAACAGGTTCCGCTGTGGAACCTGTTTAATTCTGGAAATACCGACTTTGGCTCCATTGGAGCCTGTTGCGGCTGTGAGATGCGTTTCATTTTATGAAAAATGCTGTTTTTGGTCACCATAACTTCTACTTGTAGGATTTCTGAGCTTCAGACTCTGATTCATGAGCCTCCTTATTTTTTATTTTCCACAGGGACAGGGTGCTTTGTGGACCAGTCCTCATTTTGTGCCTAAGCAGGTCTCTGATTTCACATTGAATCAGATCATACATCTTCCTGTGTATTATACGGAGCATGCTAACAAGGGTGAGGCATTGCTCCATACCCTTGGTGTATATAGAACACTTTGTTTCTGTCTTGATTACACTAAGGACTGCAGAAAGTCTTTTCAGTTTTTTTGCTTCACTCACTCCTGGGAAAGAGGGCACCCTTGTGTCTAAACACTGCTTGTTCAAATGGTGAGCTAGCTGTATTGGGTTCTGTAATAGGAAGTACGGTAAGGAACTTTGTGGAGCTATGTGTGGCCACTCTACATGTGGTGGGGCTACTTCTGTTGCTTGTTTTCAGAATGTTTCTGCAACTGATGTGCTGCTGCCACATCAAGCACTGTGCATACTTTCACCAAGCATCTAGACACCGAATCTTATAGAGCTTCTGGCTCTGGTCTTGCAGTATTGCAAGGCCTTATCTTCTGATGTAATATTGGACTTTGCCATCCTCCCTGGGTGCATTAGGTACTGCTTGGGAGTTGTTCCAAAGGTGCGGCCCATTGGAGGAGATATCCTCAATGAAGTTGGAAAAGTTTATTTATTTGTTTATTTCAGAGATCAGATATACCTTTGAGTCATAGACTCCTTTACAAAGGTTCCACGTCACATGTAATAGATACAGATACACAATACAGACAGTGCAGATACACAATATAGTAAATGTTACAGAGTAAAGACATTTTTATAACAGGAACTAAATTGGCTAAACCTTCAGAAATTAGTGCGGTTTGAGACAGTTAGAAAGTAATGGGAACTTAACATCCTGAGAAGGTGGAGTTATGAGCTGTAAGAAGAGGCCAGCCAGAGGCCATTGTCAAGTAGTAAAGGGACGGGGGGCACTGGTTCGTGTACAGTCGCAGATACTTATGGAGCGAAGGTGGGCCCTAAGGTGCATTTTGAAATGACCAATTCTTTGATCAGGACGCAAGGAGGAGGGCAGGTTATTCATCCACAAGGGTGCCCTGTAGCAAAAGGATCTTTGGAACTGAGTTGTGCGACAGGAAGGGATGGAGAGACGATGGGTGTCTGAGCTACGGGTGTGCTGAGCTTTTGAGTCCATGGTTATTAAAGGGGTGGGTGCTGCAGGGGAGAGACTAAGGGAGATTTGTTTTGCTAAGACACAAGTGTGGAATTTTATTCTGTTGTCCAGGTTAAGCCAATTGGTGTCCTGATATAGTGCACAGGTATGGGTAAGCCTGTCACACCCTAATATAAGATGGCAGGCCTTGTTTAGGACAAGTCTAAGACTATCAAGGGCTGAGGAGCATGCCCCACCAAAAGTCAGAAGGCCATAGTCAAGCAGGGAAAGCACCGAGGAGGAAATAGCAAGCTTAAGGGCCTCTGGGGTAAGGCAATGTTTAAAGTGGTGCAAAAGCCCTAGTCTAATATTTAGGGCCTTAGATAATTGATGAATATGCTCGTGATAGGTAAGGCCAGTGTCCAAAGTTATGCCCAGGTATTTAAAGGAATGCACAAATTCCAGGGGGGTCTGAGATGCAGATAGTATTTGTGGAAAACATCCTATCCTGGAGTTCTGCTGATGCGCGAAAAGCATACCTTTGTTTTTTTTATAGTTAATAGTAAGGTGTTGTGAGGCAAACCAGCTTTCGACAGCACTGAAGGAGGACTGGAGGGAATGGTGGAGTTGAGAGGGGTCTGGGCTGGAGGAGAAGATGACAGCATCATCAGCATATAGTAATAGGTTGGAGGTGCAGGATGCGGGGAGGGAGTTAAGGAAGAGGCTGAAGAGGAGGGGACCCAAAATGGACCCTTGAGGGACTCCTGAGAGGACAGGAGATTTGGAGGATAGGGTATTGCCAGTTTTAACTTGAAGAGTCCGATTGGTAAGATAGTCTGCAAAACATCCCACTGCTTCCTGTGAGAGACCTAGGTTAAGTGAGGATGTTTGGAGTAGAGAATGGTAGATGGTATCAAAGGCCTTAGTGAGGTCAATGAAGATCGCACCTGTGATGTGGCCTTTATCCAATGCAGTATGGATGTGTGATGTTAGTTCAAGCAAGGCAGTGGCCGTGCTGTGACCTTTGCTGAAACCATGCTGTTGTTTGCAGAGAAGGTCATATTTGTTGAGGTGGTCAGTGAGCTGATCCGAAACTATTCTCTCTAATGCCTTGTTGGGGGGGGGGGTATGGAGATTGGGCGGTAATTGTTTGTAGCGGTGCAGTCACCACCTTTAAATATGGGTGTGATGGAGGTGGATTTCCAAATGGCAGGGAATTTACCTAGTGAGAGGGAGAGGTTTAGAATGTAGGTGAGAGGAGCTAGGACTTCCTTAAGGGAGAGTCTAAGAATTCTGAGATCAAGGGATTCGACGTTGGAGGAGGCGTGACCAAGGGCAGCAGTAAGGTATGGTTCCGCTGACTTGGGAGAGATGCTGCGAAAGTAGAAGGGGGGGCCAGGGTGCGGGGAGGGTGTGCTAGGAGCTGGTGGGTCATAGAAGTTAGGGGGGAGAACATGGCTAAGGTTGGAGAAGGTATCACTGAAAACTGCAGCAATGGTAGTAGGGTCGGAGGTCAGGGACCCATTTGACATGACCTGGGAGGGGACCAGGTTGGGGACCTTACCGCATATTTCCTTGATGTTGTTCTAGAACTTACGGCCAGAGCCCCAGGATGAAGTTAAGGTGGATTTATAGTACTCTGATTTTGCCCTGCGAATAGCCCAAGTGCAATTGTTCCGAGCCATTCTATAAGTCTGTCTATCATGAGGGAGGCCGGACTCTATGGAGAGATGCCATAATGAGTCTCTAGTTCACATTAGAGACTTGAGCCTTTCGGTGAACCAAGAAACATGATTGCCTTTCACCATTCTTTTCGTGAAGGGTGCATAGAGGTCACATGTATTATTAAAGGACCATGTAAATAGGTCCAAGGCGCTGTCTAGGTTTACGGTGTTCGAGATGAAGGACCAGTCCACTTCCCTGAGGTGCACTTTTAATTGTGCCAATTTACCATGACCAAGTTTACGTTACACAATTATTTTGGGAGGGGGATCTTGGAATTTTACAGGTCCATGAGCAAAGCACTGGAGAGTGGTTGCTGAGGGCATCTGGAAGGATGGTAACAGTAGATCTTCAAGAGCATCTCCCTCACTGAGCCACAGCGTACCCACTCTCCTTCCCCTTTCCTGAGGCATAACCTGGTAGGTTTGTTCCCTGCCTCATTTGGGGGTATCCGTAAGTGCCTTTTGCATACTATATTTTCAGTACAGTGCTTCTTCTTGTGTGCTTGTTACTGTTTTGATCTTCTGGCTTCTCACTGTATGAGACCCTCCAAGCTTCTCTCCAGCGGCGAACTGAGGAGCAATGTAGGTGCAGATGTTGCACAGCATTGTGGTGCCCCCCCCCCCGCTACTAAAAGTTTGAGTGGTCTTAATGCTGATAGCTTACAGTTCCAAAGGTGTGGCCCAATGGAGGAGATTCGCTAGAAGATCTACTGTTGTGGTGAGTAACTGTTCTTTACAGTAGCCTTGGTGACACTATTTTTGGCCATTTTACAACTGGTAACATACCTGGGATACCAGTTACTAATATTCTCTTGCGGTCACTAGTAGGATAGGGAATGTGAGGTGTACCTGGCCCTGATTGTCACAGAAAATATCCTTGGGTGTACCCACTGCCCTAATCTTCTGCAGCACAACTGCCTGTGCTTTGCAGCTTCTTTTCAGGACACAGGCTCCTGCCAGAACAGCAGTTCGTCCACTCCTTCTTTACCATCGCAGGCTACTAGGGCAGATGGTACAGAAGCCATCAGAAGGACCTCCTTGAGGATCTCCAACAGACCCTCGCTGTCTCCAGTGTTGGACACCAGTCAAGGCCTTGGCGACCTGCACTGTAGGCAGCCAGTATCACCTGAACCCAGCAACCATGCCACTATTCCTGGGCCCACGTGCCCGCACTGTTTGATTATAGCTGAAGAAGCGCACCCAGAGGTGCAAAGCCTGGAAGCTGTATGCTGTATACTGTACTGAGCAAGAACTATTATTTTGGCATGTCAGAGCCTTTTTTTTTTTTAATATGCCCTAGTGGGCGGGGGTAAAAATGGGAAACTTCCTGTTGAACAGGAGATTGCTGTTCACTGGTAGAGAGACACTTTGTCACTAAGCAGAAAACACAAGTGTCAATAAGAAACACGTCAGTGCCAATCTGGGTCCTCCTCCGGCCTCCGTGTACCACTACCAGCATGTAAACAAGCTGCATTTCAAGATGGAAATGCAAAATGATGCAATACATTTCCAGATGAAATATTGTTTTTTCTCAGAAAAGTTAGATCTCAAGCCTTTTGTGATTTTACACAGCAAGGAATAGATGTTTCTGATTTATATTTTAGAACTGTATAAGTCAAAAGTGAGCAAAGTGTGCTGACTTTTCTCCATATTATTTTTGTACAGAATATGATACCAACTATCATTATTTTTTTACTTGTTGGTTTGCTCTTTAACTCCTGGGTTGTTTCCAAAAACTGAATAAATGCTTCTCTTTATCGCCCAGTTGCCTCGGTCCTCAAAACTTAGAAGTGTTTGTGACTTTATGATTTGTATAGGACTTCGTGTTTTTTCAGAGACAAGTTATGTTGGCTTGGCACGGAGATGCTGTTTTATCAGGGGTTTAGTACTTGAACATAAAACAAAAAAAAAAGAGAGAGCCATTGTTTGTTTAACTGAGACAGTTCCGTTGACATCTGGATAGTGAGCCAGCAGTTCACACATTAACATCCAGAGCAGACTTCTTAAGGGGAATTTGCATGCCCATATCCTGCTGTTTTGTTATGAAAATGTTTTGCATAATGCAATCTTTTACCATAAGGCATATATATTTTACAGTCTGCATGCATCAGACTACTGAAAACCACAATGGAATTTCAACATCTCTAGCACCTGTTGGTTCAAGGTACACAAACCTTTGATCTAATGGGAGGAACAATTGATGTTTATGCAACTATTAATCCATTCCTGGGGAGGGCGGTTGTCAGAAGGCACTGCTGTACACAGTGGATTATATATTCTGTATCTGGCAGGGTAAGAAAGATGCTACAGATTTTGTGAAAACAGTTGAATGTGAATGATGTCATTTTACTGTTTACATATACTGTGAGCAGTGAAACGATTATTTGGATGGGAATTTTTATGTTGATGTCAATCAGAGTAGAAATCAATGCCCTCCTTATGGCAAATAGTGCCCATCCACGTGGCCTAGTTAACAGTATTACTCAGGGGCAGTTCCTGTGAATTTGTAGAAACTGCTCCACAGTAGAGAAATGTGAAATACAACCAAAAGATCTAAGGGAGAGATTTTTTTTTCTAGGTATTCATCTCAGCAGTTTGAGAATAAGGTACAGAATGTAAACAAGCAAGAGCTGCTCAGAGAGAGACCTAGCTGGGTCCTAAATTAATGAAATTGAGGGGGTGGAGGTGCCCAATTACCTTTATTATTTAGTACAGTGGTCTGGCAAACTCTTAAGAACCATTGTGTCCTCTATTATTTGATATGCATTTTATACATACTAGGAGAAAGACACCACTTGTTCCTTTTCAGAACCACAAAATATAGGTGACATTGTGACACAAAGCCCCTTTGCAGAACCTCATGCAAAAACATGGCTGCAAATTAAACCAGAAAGGTTTCTATAAATCTGAGAACAGTGCAGTTTGCCATTTTGCAGAGTCAGATGAGGTACAGTGCCTACCTGGGACAGATGACAGTATTGAGGTTTGGCAGTTTGCCAGTTACATGGCATTGATGAGATACATGCTACCTGGTGTTCCTGCCCCAAGATCTATGTAGGCAGGACCACCAGGCAGCCTAAAATAAGAATACAGGAACATCAAAGGACAATCAAAAATGTATCAGATTCTAGCACTATCAACGCCCATTTTTCTGAAATAATAGCAACCCCGTATCTTTGAGACAGCTTTTGAACATATCGTAAGAAAATCAGGGGGTGGGTATAGATTAAATGCACTGTTGAAAAGAAAATTATGGTGGATTCGTTACCTAGGGACACTTTCACCCTGAGGCTTGAATGACAGTTTGGATTTGATTGTGTCTTGAAGTGAAAGAAGATTGCACTGTACTTTTCTTCCTCCTTGCCTTCTTCCCCCTACCATTTTATGTTCGTCGAACTGTGGGAGGACTTTTGGGGGCATACCCCTCCTCTACCAATCCACTCCAGAATACTGAATCTCCTCCCTAATTCCACTCATATTGTGCCCTTTCTCCTCCTTTTCCCTTTGAAATCCTTGCCTAATCACAAGGCTGGAAAACACGAGGTAGAGGATTTTCTTGTATAACTCCCAGTTCCTGCTTGAAATCTCAGTTCTGCTTTTCATTTTACATATGCTACTCTCTACTACTTTCATATGTACACGGGTTTGAACTTTCTTTTTCAGGGAAAGGCAAAGGTGTTACACACTCCATATCAAACCAGATGTTCTAACATGTTCCTACACTCATTAATCCCTTTCAGTAAGGAAGTGTGTTACTCTCTTTACCTGAGTTTTGAACATTCACACAAAAATCATTGTGGTCATTACAACATAAACAAGGTTCACATCATATAATCCGTAGATTTTTTTTGACAGCAGGAAAGGACTGCTTGTGCCACTCAATATGCAAATTTGTTTTTCCTGTTCTGATACTATAGGATCTACCTGGTTGCTGGCTACTTATAGAAAGAATAGGAGGGCAGCCATTTATGACAGCATACTGTGGTTTGAATCTACATTGTATTAATATTGTGTGTGTTTTTGCAAACCGTTATGTAACCCTGGCGCTGGGTATCTGAGGGCTGCGCTACCCCTGCCTTGCCGGTCAAAACAAGGTTGCGGGGCCTGGGTTCCTACTTACTTTAAAACTAGTTCTTTCCCAAGATAACATAAATGCGCAGTGCCTCCACCCAGAGTGACATAGAAACATAGACTTTGACGGCAGATAAGGACCGCTTGGCCCTACTAGTCTGACCATTTCCCTACCTACAGGATAAGCTACAGATCCTAGTTAACCAACAGCCTACTTCTTCCAACCCGACACCAGAATTGCCTTATGTCGGTCCCATGCATTCTTGTATTCCCACACTGTTTTTGACCCTACAACCTCCTCAGGAAGGCCATTCACCACCCTCTTTGAGAAAAAATACTTCCTCACATTGCCCCTGAGCCATCCCCCCTCTATCTTCAAATTGTGCCCTCTTGTTCTTGCACACCTCTTTTTCTGAAAGATGCTGCCCTCTTGGACTTTGTTGATTCCCTTGAGGTACTTGAAAGTTTCTATCATGTCCCCCCTCCCCCTCCTTTCCTTGAGGGTATACATAAAGCTCCTTAGTCTCTTCATATGGCTTCTGTTGCAGACCCTGCACTATTTTAGTTGCTCTCCTCTTGACTGCTTCCTTCCTGTCTATGTCCTTACGGAGATGGGGTCTCCAGAACTGCATTCAGTACTCCAGATGGGGTCTCACCAACTGTCTGTACAGAGGGATAACAAATTTGTTTTTTATACTGGTGATGCCTCCTATACATCCCAGTATCCCCCAGCCTCCTTACTGCCTTCTCACATTGCTTGCTTACCTTTAGGTCATCTGATATGACTACCCCCAGATCCATTTCCATTTTTATTTTTGTTAATTCCTACCCCCTCTGCATTGTGTACTCTTCCCCTGGGTTTTTGTTTCCCAGGTGCATTACTTTGCACTTCTTTGCATTGAATCTAAGGTGCCGTAAATTTGACCACTCCTCCAACCTTGCCAAGCCCCTTTTCATCTTTTCCACCCCCCACCCGTGTATCAACCCTGTTGCAGATCTTTGTCTCATTTACAAAGAGGCATACTTTTCTTTCCAGTCCCTCCACAATGTCACTTACAAAGAGAGAGAGAAATATCCACACAGTGATCTCATTTACAGGGGCACAAGTAATTTAACTTGTTATAACAAGTTATACAAAAAAAAAAAAAACACAGAATCACATTTTTGCTTTCATTTTCCTCCATCTAATTACTCTGACCAGGTTATAAACCCAGCAGCTCATCTGCAATGGACATTATTAACTGCAGGTACTGAGGGACACTTTTCAAAAGGGTAGTTATACAGGATTTAGGACACTGTCCTACATGCTGGACCATTGGAGATCTAAGGGCTCAGCTCCGGGCAGCATGGGCAGAGATTGCGCGCCTCAAATCACATATTTAGGAGGAAATATATTATAAGAACTGCCCGCCATTTCCCCAACATCCAACAGAAGCACTTCGGCCACAGAGGGTAGTTGGTCTGGGAGATTGGCAGGTGGTTAGGAGGGGGAAATTGGGTGCCCCATCACTCAGTGTTCTCTAGCGTATCATCTCCACAAACCATATAAAAACTACAAACAGGTATCTGCCTCTGTCTCCAAAATCAAAGGCGCAGAGGACACTTCAGAGCAGGACACTGCAGCACAGGAGCTAGCACAACAGAACTCGACCAAGACAGGGAACAAAACAAAAAAAGCAAAAAGGAAATCCAAAACACTTCTGATCATAGGAGACTCCATGATCTGGGGAGTTGATACGTACCTTCAGCCAGGGGTAATGGTCAGGTGTCTCCCAGGTACATCAGCGTGGAGAGACACTGACCGCATTGCTAAAATCATGCAGATAGCAGGGGAAAACATTGATATCCTGGTACACATAGAGACTAATGATCTTGCCAGCTGGTCAGTTGTGGAGACCAAGGAACACCTGACCAGGCTGGGTGACAAACTGTCATCTGTTATGTCTGGCATCTCCTTCTCTGAGATCCTGCCAGTCTGGGAGAAGGAGGCAGATTGACGGAAGGTCAGAGAAGGGGAGATAGTGGGGCTAAACATGTGGCTCAAGAGCTGGTGGCAGGAAAAAGGACACAAATTTGTAGGTAACTGGCAACAGTTTTGGGAGCAAAAGTACTTTAAATTCAATGGACTGCATCTGACTAAGAAGGGAGTCAGTGCATTGGGGCAGAAGTTTGATGTCTTTGCAGAATATTTTAACTAGCAAATGGGGAGAGGGGTGCAGCATCCAATACATTGACTGTGAAGAACACCCCTCCCCCCCACAGCTAGTGCTCAAACAGGAGTTCAGCATGTTTGTAGTTCATTTGCATCACCAAGAAAGGAAAAGGGTCCAGCTCCCCGTACTATGCACAGGGGAAATGCCGGACCTCGCCAAACAACTGACAGACTGAAATCTGGCCAATGGAAAATCATGTACACAAATGCTCGCCGTCTGGGAAACAAGATCCCAGACCTGCAGGCAACAATGATAGAGGCTAAACTGGACATAGTAGTCATTAGCGAGACATGGTTCACCAGTAACCACACTTGGGAGACTTCAGTACCCGGCTATGTACTGTTCAGAAGAGACCGAGTTTCAAAAAGGGGGGGTTGGAATGGCCCTTTATGTCAATGAAAACATCAAAGCTACAGAAATTCAGAATACACATAAGGAGCCAGAAGAAATGTGGGTCACCCTGGAAACAGGAAATGGGACTGCCATATGAACTGGGGTTGTCTGCAGGCCTCCAGACCAGGGGGAGGACATAGACACATTACTGTTAGAAAGTATATAAAACATGACTGCTAAAGGGGAGGTTCTGATAATAGGAGACTTAAACATGCCAGATACAGACTGGTCAATACCAGCATGGAACATCTGCCAGAACTAGACACATAGTGGATTCTGTGCAGGGGGAGGGCCTCAAACAATGGGTAGAATAACCCACAAGAGACAGGGCTATCCTAGATCTAGTACTGACTAACGGGGAAAGGATCACAGATCACCAGGTAGAAGGTCACCTGGGGGCCAGTGACCATCACATGGTATGGTTTAATTTGGCCACTAGAACTAAATCGTCCCATTCCAAAGCAAAAATAAGGGACTTCAGAGGAGTTGACTTTGATAAGATAGCCAACAGAGTTAAGCTAGCCCTGGCAAGAAGAAATACAGGTGAGGGGGTACAGGCAAAGTGGGCAGGCATTAAGGATGCAGTACTTGAAGCAACATCCCACTGTGTTAGAGAGAAAAGCAAGGGCAAAAGAAGAAGGAAACCACTTTGGTTCTCAAGAACAGTAGCAGAAAAGGTCAGAGCCAAAAGGATGGCCTTCAGGTATTCTAAAGAAACACAGTGGGACGAAGGTGGGGAGGCATACCAAACTTCCCTAAGGGAAGCAGGGAAGGCAGTAAGACACGCAAAGGCCCAGACCGAGGAAACACTAGCACGAACAGTAAAAGAAGGTGACAAGACTTTCTATAGATACATTAGTGAAAGGAGAAAGTCCAGAGGGGGTATTGCTAAGCTCAAAGGGGATAAGGGAGAGTGTGAGGAGGAGGAGGACCAAGGAAAAGCATCTATCCTAAATAGATACTTCTGCTCAGTGTTTACTGAGGAAAAGGTAGGGCAGGGCCCACAGCTCAGTACCATGGAATTGGGGGAGGTGTGCACTAGTCCCTTCACAAAAGAAAGGGTCCTACAAGAGCTCGCTAAACTCAGTGTGGACAAGGCAATGGGACCCGATGGCATACATCCCAGGGTACTAAAGGAGCTAAGAGTGGGACTAGCAGAGCCATTATCAGAACTGTTTAGTGAGTCTCTGAGCACAGGAGAGGTCCCAGAAGACTGGAGAAGGGCTCATGTGATCCTGCTCTACAAGAGTGGTAGTGGGCAAGATTATGGAGGCACTCCTTAAAGAGACTCACCACAATACTTTCCTGCATCATACCCATTGGTGCCTTGCCCACAGAGGATCTCAATGAAGTTAGTATGTCCAAAAAGTGTTCAGTACTTAAGATCTGTCCCTCATAAAAATATAAAAATCGGGTCCCAGGGACTTCCCAGTTTTTTTTTCTGCTGCCCACAGGGAAAAAATAATTTGAAAATTGTGTTGATGATGTCACTCCATTATTTTCAAACACAGCACAACTGTATTTTGTACCTCTATAGGGTTTTAAATAAGCTGAAAAAACTGATTAGCAGTTTGACGTGAGAAAATGCTAATCAGTCGTGAAAATGCATAGCACTTGGCACAGATTGATTAGCAAAATTTTAAAAAAATTATATAGTTTTATTAATGTTGTGTACTGTGTCATGGATTCACTCAAAAATAGAATCTGCTGCTACGCATTTCTGATAATGGTTAGCATTACCCCCTGTCTTGCTTAGTGTTTCGATATGCTGTACCAGCTATTTAAAACCCTGCGGCCTAGTTAATTAAGGAGTAGAATGTAAACAGATACAGAAAATACTTGTTTGAATAATTTCCAAGAAGGAGAGGATCATGATTAGACAGATGGTCGAGCATGCACTAAGAACAGTAAACCCCTGTCCTACATGTGGGGTGCTTACCATGCCTGTTATCAGTGGCAAATTTTAACATTGTTTCGCTTGTTTGGGGCATAGTTCAAACTGATCAGGGCTAGTGTGGTAACTCTGTACTTGTCCATCTTGACTAATACAGGTCCTCTATGGCTGTGAATGAAGTAAAACAAATTCCCTATTTTAGCAGACTCTAGTTCTCATGTTAATCTACCTCAGTGTTCCAGACAGCCTAGTGCGATTAACAGCTCTTTAAAGAGATTCCCAGAAAATTCTAAACTTTCAGAAACAAACAGGAAGTGCCCTTACCTTCATGGGAGTTCCTCTGCAACCAATATTCATGTTTTAAAAGTTGCCCTGAAGGAGGGGAAGGGTTCATAATTTTCTCCCCAGGGGCTTGCTGCCCGATCCCTTCCACACAGCAGCCATTACTATCGTAGTTATGGCCTGCCTCATCTTCAATATCCTGATCTTAATAAGCAACATATCCATTGTATCTATACTGAATGAAAAGTTTGGCCTTAGTTCAACTCTGGATCTTACTATCCTATCCCATGCTACCCCCGGCCACTGTACTGCAACCCATTTAGTTCACCCTCCTCCCCATATCCACTCTTGTTGCATCTCCCCCCTTTACTTCTCACTCCCTTCACCTATGTCAATTACAGCGCTGATCCTTATCACTATCAACCGGTGTTTCAACATAGTCTTCCCTAACACTAAACCGTTATCTGGACCAATGAACAGTGGGCGCTCCTTAAGGTAAAAAGTGCTCATAACTTATACGAGTGTCCTAAAGAAACTACTATTCCTGCTACTTCTCTGCTCAGGTAACATTGAGCTAAATCCGGGCCCTCCACTAACTCTTGCCTCACCCACGGAATTTGATGCTGCACACTGACTTAAAATGATGCTAATCAGTATATTAAGTCTGACCAAGAAATTTGATCAGCTGCAAGCATGGCCGACATACAGATTCAAATTTAATCATTATTACTGAGACATGGCTCAAAAAGAACAATACCAACCAGCAAGTCTCCTCCTGGGCTACAGTCTATATAGGGCAGATTGAGGGTCTGGGGGAGGGGAGTAGCTGTCTGTACTAAATCTAAATTTTCAGTCAGCAACATTCTCTGTAATTCAAAACCAAAGGAATATGAGATTGTATTCCTGAAGCTCCACCTTCCGTCCACGGATTATATTACAATCATTGGTGGTTATAGGCCCCATCGGATAGCACTGATATCCTAAATATCCTTAAATCTCTCACCACCTCAGCCAATACCGAAACAGTAATTCCGTGGACTTCAGTATGGACTGGCTTACCCCAAAAATCATGAAGGCCTAAACTCTTCATGGCGAACAAGGTCTTGGCCAGCTAGTTAGGTGAACCCACTAGATTAACACTCAAATATTGCCAATAGCTTACTACTAGATGTTATTCTAACCACGCATCCCCATAAATCTCTCATTCTGGCGTTCTCCATAATGACATGAGTGATCATGGGGTCGTTGCTTGCTTAAGATCACAAGCAAAAGCTCGTCTACAGCCTAAGCTTATATTCTATATGGTCCTCATCGGAAGTTCAGTGCTTCTCATTTTCTAGCTGAGTTAGGCATGATTCATTGGCAAGATCTCTATCTGGCTAAATCCACCGATGAGGCTGTAACTGTACTTAATGCCAACTTCAATGCCCTTGCCAACAAGCACTTACCCTTTGTTAAGATTAGGATACGCAACACCTCAAACCCATGGTTCACCTCTGACCTCAAGTCTGCATTCACTAACCAGGACAGAATCTGGGCTCAGGCTAGAAGAACTAAGAGTCCGTCTTACTGGCAAGCCTTTAGAACTGCCAGTAATGCCTGTGTCGGAAGCATTCGTGCTGCCAAAGCAGGCTACTATGTTTCCACCTTGGAACAAGCAAATGGGAATTCCCACAAAATCTGGAGGACAATTAAGTCTATCGAAGGACGTCCTACTGCTCCCTCCATTCCAACTAAGATCCACAGCACTGGTAGGGTGGTGGAAAGTAAGCATCAAATCCTCAAAGAACTTAACTCCTACTTTGTCACTGCGGGACTAGCCTTTGACTCTTAACCGTATGCAAGCAGTCGCACCCATCAAACTAACCCTCTTACTACCCCCAACCACAACTTGTCCATTTCATCTTCTCCCATTTGATTTTAAAGAAGTTGAAAACTCGCTCATCAACCTAGACACCAAGAAAAGTGCCAGTGACGATGGTCTCAAACTTTTTTTCTTAAAATTAGGCCACTTACATCTCACTGCCCCCATTCTGCATGTACTCAGTCTCTCTAGTAACACAGCCATAGTTCCCTCTAGCTGGAAATACGCCCATATCCTTCCCCTATTTAAATCAGGGGACCCATGGGACCTAAACAATTATAGGCCTATCTCAATCCTACCCGCTTTCTCTAAAGTCCTTCAGAAACTGATTCATGCTCAATTAAAAAAACGTATTGAAACATCCTCACTTCTTAATTCTGCACAATCTGGCTTTCGCACCAATCATAGCACTATCTCTGCATTGGCAAAAGTCACCAACGATTGGGTATCTGCTATGGACTCTAAGAAGATCACTGGTGCAGTGTTCCTTGACCTCAGTAAAGCATTTGATACCATCGATCATAAACTACTAGTCACTAGCCTTACTAAACTAGGTGCCACTCCCTCCACTGCCCAGTGGTTCACCAGCTGTCTCTCAGGAAGGACACAGAAAATCAATGCAGATGGCCTATTCTCAACCTCCCATCTAATTACCAGGGGAGTCCCGCAAGGCTCCATCCTTGGCCCTATCCTAGTCTCCCTGTATATAAATGATCTGGACTTACATATAACCAACTCCAAGCTACACTCCTTTGCAGATGACACAGTACTGTATGCCTGTGGCAGATCGGTGCCGGAGTTAAGGGATGTGCTTCAAGCTGACTTTGCTCAACTTGAACGTAATCTTATTAATGCTAACTCCTTCTCAATGCCAAGAAAACCAAAGCAATGCTCTTCACTCTTAATACCACTCCGTCCCCCCTGACTTACCCAAAGACTTTATCGTCACATCCTTAGGTGAACCATTGGAAGTCACCTCCAAATTTAACTATCTGGGCCTTTGGGTTGACAATAAGCTCTCCTTTAATGACCATATTGACGACCTTTCCAGAAGACTAAAAATCAAGTTAGGCTTTTTCTTCCGAAACAGAGCCCTCTTTCCGAAAAAGACTAGAACTAGGCTGCTCAAAGCCACATTCCTTCCTCTATTTGACTATGGGGACCTAATTTATACGTCAGCCGAAACCTCAAACCTAAATAAATTGGATGTCCTTTACCACCGTGCTCTGCGGTTCATTACAAACTCTTCATACCGAACCCACCATTGTGACCTGCATGCCGCCTTAGGTTGGATGTCACTTACCTCTCGACGCCTGATGCATGCTGGTGTCTGGACAATGAAAATACTTCTGAACAAGCTCCCATGCTATATTATATCTCTTATTTGAATCTCCCACAACGTATACTCACTCAGGAAATCCGATTATATTGCCCTTAATGTGCCTAGGACTCGTACTACCTTTGGCAAACAGGCGATATCATATGTTCTCCCATCCATTTGGAATCAGCTTCAAGCCACTCTGAAACTATCTAGTACTGTCTCTGTTAGCTTTTATAAAAAGCTAACTGCATCTAAATTTAGAGATAGTTGTAACTGCTATTAAGACTCTTCCTTTATCTATATGTCTCTCTATGCCCTCCCTATGTACTGGTATCTGCCACAATCCTATTGAGCCATATCTTACCTCCCTTACTCCATTCTTTCCCTTTTCTATTCACTTGGCTGCTTTATTACTCTCCCCAGTTCGAATCTAACCCTTGAGTATTAATGTTCACAAGACAATGTAGTTTACATCTCTCATGTTTTGCCCTAAGTCGAGCAGGTTGTACCATATGAACCTAAAATTGTATTCATATTTTTTCAACCTACTGTGATGCTCTTTTTTTTGTATCCTATGTATTGATGTCCTTGTCTGTATACATGCTCCAGGACCTCTGTGTGAATGAGCTTGCTCAGTGGAGTTTTCCTGCAATAAACTTGAACCTTGAACATCCCGGTTGCTGGCCACACCCCGGCCCTCTGACATTTTGTGACATCTGAATAAGGAGAGCCTAGGGGCGCACTCCATACAGTTTTGTGGAGCAGCTTTTCTAACGCATTTTTATGTTCTTTACTCCACGCTTTGGAAAAAATGAAAGCCAGCACTTACCTAACAGAACAAAATGCTGGAGCTTGGGGGCATGGCCAGCAACCAGGAAGTGGAAGAGATCAAGCAATGACCCCCCTAGGGTGGCAAATTGCAGTCCCCTTCCTTCCTCAGAGGCAACTTTTAAAAAAATTAATCTTGGTTGCAGAGGAACTCCAGTGAAGGTAAGGGCCCTTCATATTTGTTTTTAAAGGTTCTGTTTACAAATAGAATAATAGATGCATTCTGGTGTATTACAAGACAGTAATTCGTCGAGAGGATCTGGGGCACAGTAAACCTTGGAGGCGAAGCTCGAGAGAGGTTTTAAGCGCCCCAGATCCTCGAGATGAATTACTGCTTGTTACACCAGAATGCATTTGTTATTTTTGTAATATATGGAAAATAAAATAGTAGTTTCTTACCTTTGCAATAGTCAGGAATGGTGGGTCGAGTTGGTGGTGAAGTAATTCACAGCCAATGATTGCGGCAACTTGGATAACTTTTGAACAGTTTAACAAAGAAAAGCAAGCAGTGTTAATGAAACTGCAAACAAAACAGTAGTAATTTTTCTTTTTTTGTTGTTGTGGAACCAGTGACACCTAGTACAGAGTGTTACTCGGAGTCAGAGTACATCACGTGGTGTCTTTGAAGCAGCCCTAGGTGAAAGCTGTTTTTTGCAGTGTTTATGTTTTCTTGCTCTTTTATAAAGTTTTCCTTTCTTCTGACAGGTTTTGTTCTTTTTCCACAGACATTTTTAGTCAGGCGCTTACATGATGTGAATCTGTAGTCGGCTTTTACTGTATGCGACAGTTACAGTAAAAGCCGGCTCGTGGTCAGTGAAAGCTGCTCGAGTTGTCCGGTGGCGCTTGCGCTGTTGTGAGTTTGCAATAATACTATCATTGAGATCTTCAATCGATAGTATTACGAGATCTCAACGATAGTATTATTGAGTTCCATCGATGGTATTACTGCGTTTTGGGCGGTGTATTACAGGGGATTTTTTGTATGTATTTTGGGGGTATTATTTTTATTTTCCATATATTACATATAGAATAATACATGGGGTGGCGTGTTTAACGTAATTCTGCACAAACCTGAGATGTTGGATGCTACATAAACCCCAAGAGCAAATCTCGAGGAGCTTATTTAAGCATCCGGCACTGAGGCTGTGTGTAAAATCTCAAGTTAAACATACCACCCCATGTTTTATTTTATGTACATGCTGGGTACAATTTGTTTCCCACAGCAGTTCCATAAAATAAAAATACATCTCTCTGCAGCTGCTGTCAGCTCAGGTTTCAGCATAAGTCCACGGTTGGAAGCAGCTGGAGAAAGAAATGTTTCCCTTTGGGGTTTTTTCTTCACTTTTTTTTAAGGCAGTCCCATTTAAAAGTATTTTTGCACAGTTATTTGTTTTTGTTTGTTAGTGAACTTACCGTCGACTCCGAGTGGTGGTATGACCAGCGCTGAGACGTGATGGCTGGTAATTAAGAAGGGCAGAGCGGCATAAAGCAAGGGAAACCCAACACGTGTTCACTGTTATAAAATGTAGGTTATAATGGCAAATTATAAGTGGGTTTCCCATTGGTAAAAAAAAAATGAAACTTTGTTATTATAGCACAGTTATGTGCAGTGCAAGATATAGGGACCACACTAAAGACTTAATGTATGTAAGTCATTATCACCTCATTGTTAGGACTTGCAGCTAGTGTCCAGAGTCGGAGCACTGTTAAATCACTAACTTCCAGTGTTCCGAGTTTGTCTCCATGTACTGTGTGTGATGGTGCCATCCACGTTATTAAGACTGCTACTCATCGTTTTCCTACACTTGGAATGTCAGTATTCAGTATTGAAACATAGACGTTGTTGGCAGAAAAGGACCTCTTGGCCCACCTGGTCTGCCCTAAAGTTTCCTACCTAATGTGCTATCGCAGACTTTACTTAATCTTTAACCCCACCTGCCCTGGTACTAAGGTCCCCTTGTATCTATCCCATGTATGCTTGAATCCTGCCACTGTTTTAGCACCCACCACCTCTGCTGGAAGTCTGTTCCAGGCATCCACCACCTTTTCTGTGAAGAAGTACTTCCTCCCATCTCCTCTGAGCACCCCCCCTTTCCAGCTTCATATCATGTACCTTGTCCTTAAGCATCTTTTTGTCTGTAAAATGACACCGTCCTGTACTCCATTTATACCTTTGAGATATTTGAATGTTCCTATCATGTCTCCCCTCTCCTTCAGCGTGGCTCAGTTGGTAGCACATTTGCCTCTGAACCAGAAGGTCGTGGGTTCTTGTCCCACACTGGGATTGGGCTTGCACCTAAAAAATCGCTGGTATCCAAGTGCAGTATTAGGGGGGTGCTGTACTGCTGGAGTGTGCCATCCTTCGGATGAGATGTTAAACCAAGGTCCCTTCTACTTATCCTGGTGTTGTCCTAGTGGGTGTCCAGGTGGAACTAAAAGAACCCAGGACACTCTTTGCAAAGAGTTGGAGACATTCCCAGTGTCCTGGCCAATATTCCCCTTCCCATAAACTGGTTCGTGCAATTGTCCATGCTGTGTGTGGGTGATGTCCGATATTGCCGTCACTACACATTCAGTCACTTCACTACCAGTCTAGCATTGCTTGTAAAGCACTTTGGGATACACTGTATATGAAAAGCGCTATATAAATGCTGATTCTTCTTCTTCCTTTCCTCTAGCAAGTACATATTCGATTCCTTGAGCTTTTCTTCATAGGGCTTCTGATGCAGGCCATGTACCGACATTTCAGTGACAAAATGTTAAGAAGTATACAGCATCTGCTCTGCATGTAGGTTTTATCCCGTTCTCCCCAGAGCATCTCATCCTCCCTTCCCAGTCTCCTAGCTCTGTACTTTACCTGGACACTACTGTAGGCTGATAAGAGGGTGACCCTGGAATGACCATCCATAGGCCTTTAGCTACCAGTACCGGCAGGTGTAGGAGTCTCCAACGTTCCCCAGTAACGGCAGGTGTAGGAGTCTCCAATGTTTCCCAGTACCGGCAGGTGTAGGAGTCTCCAACATTTCCCAGTACCAGCCGGTGAAGTAGTCTCCAATGTTTCCCAGTACCGGCAGGTGTAGGAGTCTCCAATGTTTCCCAGTACCGGCAGATGTAGGAGTCTCCGACGTTTCCCAGCACACCACATGTAGTCAGTGCCATCCATGTCATCACAGAAACTTGGGCCTCAGAAAATACTGACTGGGACCGGACAGTCCCTGGTTACACAGTGCTCAGGAGGGATGGAGGAAGAGGTAGAGGCGGAGGCATCGTCCCTTATGTCAAGGATGGCATGGAGGTTGTGGAAGATGGGTGCATCAGGGGTAGTAATGAGAGGAGATAGAGTTGCTGTGGGTGCCGCTCATGATGGCCTTGGGCAGGAAACTACAGTTTCTGGTGATCTATCAGTTGTGGATCCAGGAATTGACAGAAGGGGGGGCCAGAATGGCCTCAAAAACCAAAGTTCTCTAGGGAGGTCTGGGGAGCATGCCCCCCCAGGAAGTGTTGAAAGTGTAAGGTGTGAAATGGTGAATTTTGGTGCATTTTAGGCCCAGTTTCAGGAGCAAAGTGTTGATTACCTCCCAAAAAAATGCCCTAGTTTCCTTTCCATCACAGAGCAGCTACAAACAGTAATGGCTGCCTCACAGGTGTATACTGATTCTGAGGGAAAGGGAATTTTAAAGTTTTTTGAATTTTTAGTTTGAACTTTTTTTATAAGTGCAATAAGATACTGTAGTATCACAGGATGACTGCATTTCCAAGGACTCCATGTTCTCAGGATATGGTCTGATGCCTCACTATGCCTCTGGGTGTTGATTTATTCCAGCGCAACATTCTGAGCCCTGTCTTGTTTCCAGGTTCTTAAACCACACGTGGATTATGAGAGTACACACTGGTTGCTTCCATGGCTACAGATCTGACTGCTTGTCCCAAATACTGAAATCCAGCAGTGACTTGAGTGAGTGTGTGTCTTGCAGGCGTGCATCACTGGCACAGCTCAAGGGAAATTCTATCATGAACAGAGACCAAGAACATCATGCAAGCAATAATGCCCAAAAGGGTGGGTGGTATTGAGCAATACTGGATCACCAGGGGCGTAATGAGGCCTGACACTGCAGGCAGAGGGCCATATAGCCCTTGGAAGGCCCTCATGATAATCACTGTAACATATAGAATTGGTGTTAAAAGTACCCCCAATAGGCTATAATGTAGCGCATCCCTGTGCTTTCACTGCCATCACATCATAAAATTGGCTGGGCATGGGGGGGAGGATCTTTTTATTTATTTTATTTTTTTTATTTATTTCAATCTAGGATTACAATACCTTTGAGCCGAGCTCTTTTACAAAGGTTCCATGTCAGCATGTGCAACAGTCATCATTTTAGTAACAAACATAACGTCACTGACTTACAGACATGCAATAACCAGTACAAAGACTTGAGCTATGAGCAAGAACAAGGAGGAGGGGGGCTCAATGGGGAGAAGTGAGGGTAGGAGATCAAGGGGGTAGGAGGTGCAGGAGTAAGGGGGGTATGGGAGGTGGGGGGCAGGGCAGGAGTGGAGATACGGGGAGGGTGGCGAGGGTGGGAGTCAGGTGCAGCCAGGGGCCTTGTCGAGGAATATGCCAGATAAGGTGTTAGGGTGCAAAGACTGATTGTAAGTGCTGGGTGCTGGAGCATGTGCAGCTGAAACGGTGGAAATGTTAAGATGGGCAATCGCAGGATATAAGCAGTGAGAGGCACAGCTTGGACTTGAAAAGGCCGAGTGTTGGAGCGGTCACTATATCGCTGCGAAGAGAGTTGAGCCAGTTGGATGCCCGATAGGCAAATGATCTTTGTCCTTGGGTCGTGTGACTTCGTGGGATATGTAGTAGATGGGAATTGGATCTCCTTGTAGTGACATTCCTATGTCTAGGCTTAAGGAGGGCACAGACACCAGGTGGGGCAAATCTCATCATGATTTTCTTGGCCGTGATGTAGGTTTGGTATTTTATGCGTTTGTCCAGTTGAAGCCATCTAGATGGGAATAAAGGTCACAAGTGTGGGTATGGCGATGTGAGCCAGTGATGAGATGACAGGCCTTATTCAGGGAGGTCGCGATACGTTTGAGAGCAGTGGTAGTTGCAGACCCATATATGATAAGACCATAGTCTATGATGCTGACAATGGAGCTTTGGACGGCCACTGACAGTGCTTCTGGGGTTAGGTGTTTCCTGTGCCGAATAATATACCTAACCTCGCATTGGCAGAACTTTGCCACATTGCTAATATGGACATGATGAGAGGTGGGGATCAAGGTGATGCCAAGGTACTTGAACGATTGTGTTTGCTGTAGGATGGCTCCTTGTCCGTTGGAATGGAGAGGTGGAGTTGTTTGTTTTGTTGTGGGGCTGCAAAAGACCATAGACTTGTTTTTTCTGATTGAGAAGCAGTTTATGATTTAGGAACCAGGATTCGATGGAGGAGAAGGCCCGCTGAAGTTTATTTTGTAATTGGTTTGGATCAGGGTCTGAGGTGAGGATCACAGCATCGTCGGCGTAGAGAATTATTTGTTCTGGGCAGCTATCCGGTAGTGAGTTTAAGAATAGGGTGAAGAGGAGGGGTCCCAGAATGGAGTCTTGGGGGACTCCTGAGCGGACCGGTCTAGGGTCCAAGAGTGTATCAGCAATTCTTACTGTTTGGGACCATTCTTCAAGGTAGCTCTTAAACCAGCAATGCTGTTGGTTGACAGCCCAGTGTTCTGAAGCTGGACAAGTAGGAGGCGGTGATTGACGGTGTCGAAGGCTTTGGTTAAGTCAATGTAGATTGAGCCTAGTAGTTCACCGGAATCAAGTGCATTGTGGATTGTGCCGGTGAATTCAAGTAGGGCTGTGGAGGTGCTGTGACCTTTGCGGAACCCGTGTTGTTGCTTGCACAGGATGTTGTACGTATCCAGGTATTCTGTGAGCTGGTCTGAGACGATGCGTTCTAGTGCCTTGGGTAGTAGGGAGATAGGTCTGTAGTTATGTTATCGTGGGCAGTTTTGTCACCACTTTTATGGACTGAGGTGACAGTGGCAGATTTCCATCTGTCCAGGAACTGGCTAAGGCCGAGGGAGAGGTTGAAAATTCTGGTCAGAGGACTAAGCACTTCATCAAGTGTGAGAGACAGGATTTTGAGATCGAGGGAGTCATTACTGAATCTTGATTTACCAAGGGCTATGGTAACGTATTTGTGTACTTGGAGAGCCTTGACTGCTTTGAAGTAGAAGCAGGGGAGTTGGTGGAGTAGTGTTCATTCCAGACGGGGGGTACACCATCTTTGAAGTAGTCCTGAGGTAGGACAGCCCTGAGGTTGGTAAAGGCTTTGTTAAAGGTATCCCAATGGTTTTGGGTTGAGGGTTGTAGTTCCGTTGATGTTGAGTATTGATGGGGGTTGTGGATTCCCAGTGAGTTCCTTTATGTTCTTCCAGAATTCCCGACCATTGCCCGAGGAGTTTGTGAGGACATGCTTATAGTAGGCGAACTTCATTTGCCAGATGGTTTTGGTGCAGTCATTGCGGGCACGTTTGTAGTTTTGGATGTCGTTTTGCTTTCCAGAGTTTCTAGCCAGCTCCCATAGGTGGTCTCTTGTTTTTAGCATCCTGAGGAGGTCACCTGTGAGCCAAGGGTTACTCAGTGATTTGATTTTGCGTTTCTTAATAGGAGCATATTTGTCACAGGCCACAGTGAAGATGTTTATGAAGTGATCAAGGGCAGTGTTTACGTGGGTTGCATTGAAGATAGGGGACTAGTCTTGGTGGAGGAGGTGGGATTTGAGTCGAGGAAGGTGACCACTGGCTAGAACCCTGCTGGTGATTGTTTTTGGTGGTTGTTTGATGAATTTATTTGACCAGGTGCAGCTAACAGGGGAGTGATCGCTGAGAGAGTCAGGGAGGACATTAGTGTTAGATATCCACGATGAGTGACTGGTAAGGATCCAGTCCAAGAGTGTGCTGTAATTTTTCCTGGTTGGTGAGTCAACCATTTGTGTGAGGTTCGCCGCAGCAACGGTATCCTTGTATGCACCAGCATCAGCCGCAGGCCAGTTGATGTTGAAGTCGCCTAGGAGGATGGATTCGGTGTCTGGTGGGAGTGACTTTACAAAGTCAAGCACAGCTGTTAGACCAGTTCCCTGTTCTTTGGGAGGGATGTAGATGGTGGCAACAGTGAAGGTTTTGTTTTGGGCACCGAGGAGAATTCTCACTGGCAGTATCTGAGCAGTTGTGGGTTGGATTGAGGTAATGATGTGGTGCCCTTGTATGGAGACTTTTGGGTAGAAGCGCGGCCCGCCTCTTTGGAGGGGTGATCCAGCCTAAAGACATTGTAGCCAGGAAGTCTGATTGCATGGTCCGTACCCCATGGCGTGAAAGCAGGTTTTCGGCAACTGCCAGGATGTCAGGGCAGTGTTGGCTGGTGAAGGCCTGTGGGGCATCCATTTTAGGAAGGAGGCTGCAGATGTTGATTGATATGAATGAGAGGGCACCTGAAGGCTTGCTCAGATTAGTGGCTTTAGAGCAGAATGGGCCAGGGTTTGGGTGCACGTTGCCTGACAGCATTAGGAGAAGGAGGAGGACTAGCCTCAAGGTGCTGCGGCATATTTCTTTAAGGGAATGTTTTCGGCTGCTGGCATCTCGAGAAGTTGCTGAGCATCGACGATAGTGGGTGAGGGTAAGCATAGACAGGGGAGACCAGAGTGGAGGGCTAGGACCAGTGTGGGTGTAGGACAGTTTCATGGTGGTAGGATGGACCATGGGCAAGGGGCAGTAACCAGTGTGCAGCGTACCTATGTGGAGGAAGGATGTAGGAATGTGGAAGTTGTGGGGGAGGGAGTGAAAGCAGGCTTTTGGGGAGTGCAGAAGGGGAGGAAGACCGGCAAGAAGAAATAGAATAGGGGGTAGAGAACGGTGGAGGCGCATGATTAAAGTATAATTCGGGGTTCAGAGAAATCTTACCCGGTTCGAGAGGATCTCGAGGGTGGAAAGGAAGGAAGGTATATAGCAAGTAAAGAAACCGTGTCTTTCAGAGGGTAGACTTTTTTTTTTTCTTTCTAAATGAAAGAACAAGAATACCTCTAGTGGCAGGTCTGTATAACCTGCTAATGGAAAACTAGCCACCTTCCAGGGAGCTGCAGGCGGGTGTCCTAGTCTTGGTCGGTGGCTGTCTGGGTGCCGGCCGACCGTGGGGGAGCTGAAGCAGCCCCATTCAAGGGCAGGCAGCTGGAGAGAAGAAAAAATGGCAGGGTTTAAATAGCATGGAGGTAGGATAGCTTTAGTGTGAGCAGTTTAACAGGACAAAGGAAAGTTAGACTTTTTGGAGCCAAGGCAGAGTGCTTGGATGGGGGGCGTCTAATGTCCGGGAAGTGAAAGTATCCTGGTGAAGATAAATTACAAGTAAAATTACAGCAAACTTACTGAACTTTTATGGGGGACATATGAATAGACCGAATTCTTAGGAGGTAAGGCACCAATGTATGTTGTGTATATGCCTTTCTTGGTGACTCACTTAAATGATAAATGAGTTTGTTTCACTCTGTTTTGCCGTGGTGTGAAAACCTGTTTGACTCCAGTGTACAGGTCGTGACCTCACTCATGTGTGTCTCGCAAAGTCCCTGCATTCCTCTAAAAGCATTTTTTTCTAACTCAGATGCACTTTACACTACAGAAAACAGCAGGGCACTTAGTGTGCCTTGAAAAGTTTGATGGCCAGCACAAGACAAGAACGTAGGGACTGCAATGGACAGTAACAGCACTGACTAATAAAGTATAACTACTGTGGGCTTTAGTGCCAAAACATCATAAAATTCCAGGATGCCGTACATGAGTTGGTTTATCAACCTTGCAATGCAGTCAAGCAGGTTTTCACACTAGACTTAATTACCTTCATTTACATTTGAATCCTGATGAAATTAGGAGAGTGCAATAGAGGCAGTCCACTGTTCACTGTTGGGCAGACTAGATGGGCCGTGGTACCTTTCCCTGCCATCACATTTCTGTGCATCTGTGTGTTCATGCCTTCAAATTCCCCAGGTAAGCAGAATAAGAGGCCGAGGAGCCCTTCCCTTTAAGGTCAACCCCTGCTATTATGTTGGGACTCAGGAGCATGCAGTCCCCACTCTTGCAGCAGCTGCCAGCTAAACTGAACATGACCTCGTAGTAGCCACCAGCAACACTGAGCACTTATTTCCATCCCGAAGGACTGCCTGACAGTGCCAGAATGAACAAACAAAAAATGACACATGCTGTTTTTTTTGGCATTAGTGTACCACAGAGTTTTGTTCCCTTACTAAGGGGCCGCAGTGCAGAACAGAGCTGTAGTACTTGTGGATCCTCTTGTTCTGTATGTACTGTTGGTCCCCAGGGCTGATAGCAAACAGATAGCCAGGTCTTCACTTGTGGCAGGAATGGGCACCAGTTTGCAGGACTTAAGTTGCTGAACCATAGGGCAGCTTCACAGGGTTGGGCGGGGAGTCAAACTTCACTAGCTGTGATGGGCAGCTGATTGGGCCCATAGGGCCCTGTGTGTCTGCATCTGTTCATGAGGTCCAACAAGGACACAATTCCACTAACTCAAAAAGAAAGGAAATTAATTGTAAAAAACTGCATTCATGCACCAGTTAGGATTCACCTTAATGCCACAAAGGTAGGTAAATGTGGTGTTAGGGTTTACAACCCTAAGCCCCCACAAGCAGCAAAAGGACAAGACCACACAAGCAACCACAGACAGCCATCATCAGATAAGACAAACAACATACAGCTGTTTTCAGATGACACAAATGCAGTAGCAATGATGTGCTACTTTCGTGGATTTGTATCTAAGGAACACACACTGCAAAGCATGCATGGTAACTTCTGACTGTAGATATACATGTAAATCTATAATACTAAAATCATAACACTGCTTTTGTGTGCAGAAGCAGAGGACCCCACAGCCACAGATACAAATCCACAATACCCAAACTACAAGAATTATTTTGCCTGCAGAAATGCAGGCCCCTATGGAGCCAGTGCTTCTGTAGTCATAGGTACTCATCCACACTGTAAGGCATACTGTGATGGACATGTGACCAGAGCAATCTATTCATATCTTTTTTGTTAATTTCCTTTGTGCATGTATTCATGCTTCTGCTGTAAGTTTTGCTATTTGTAAAGTGGACACAAAACATGGCTTCCAAGGGCATGTGTCCAAGTAGGCCTTATGGGAAACAATTAGCCAACTCATCTGCAGGAAAATGTTCCCTTGGGAGCCTATAGCTACAGATCCTGAAATAAAGATGGGAGAAGGGCACTTTGATTGCCTCAGTCAGCCTGAAAGGTAGAGGCGTGGGGTTGCACACCTCAGACATCCTGGAAAACAAAATCATAAAATTGGACTGAGGATGTCTGCGTTTGTAGAAGCCAGCTGGCCTGGATGATATCATCCCTCCATACACGCATCCATCTGGGGAGGGGTGGCAGGGTTATGACTGTCACTGAAGGTGGGAAACCACCTCCACAGTCAAAGAAATAAATCAGCGAGCTAGGTTTAGCTACTTTCTTGAACCCAATAACATCTGAAACCCAGAGCCCTGCAGCTAGAGATCTGTGAGAAATACAGCTTAAGGAATAGTGTTTCTTCAGATGGCAGCAGGTAAATAGGTTGTAGAGTGAGAATAGCTCAGTCTCCTATCTGTTAACGGTCTAGTTTCACTTCATTTATTTTCATTTCTAGTAAACTGCTAATCCTTTTGCCCATCTGTATATGTATATGTATGTGTATATGTATGTGTATATATATATATATATATATATACACATACATATACATATGTATGTGTGTGTATATTATGGTAGCACGGTAGTGCTACCATAGTTAGGGTTGAGGAGCCATTTCTATGTTAAACCCCAAAACTTTGCACCTTAATAACTTTGCAGCTGTTTGATAGATTTGCCTGAAATTTGGAATACATGATCAAGAACCATAGGCCTTGGGATCTGCCAAGTTTCGTACTGGTCGGATATGTGTTGCAGGTTATTCGCTTGATCTATTCTGCGCGTTTACGGCTACAGAATTCCATGGTCGCACCTACATGCAAATGCGGTTTTCTTGGACCAGCCCAAAATCTTCAGGGAATGTCGTGCCAGGGTCCTCAATGTGCCTTTCAAAGATTTCGTGAAAAAATATTAAACGGTTCAAAAGTTATTCAAAAAACAATTTCCCATTATAAGTCAATGGGAAAAGTTAACAAAAAGTTCGACAGTGTCGCAAATGCACTTTTTACTGTCGCAAATGGCCCTGTTACTGTCGCAAATCCGCCATCTTGTTTTCAGTTAGTGATCAGAAAAATGCTTGGCATTTAAAATTGAGACCCTCTAGCAACCTAATTCTTTTTGTATTCACCTAGTCGGGCCCTGAGGATGCTAGCCATGTCTTTATTTTGGGGTAAAACACCCCAGAAATATGTTTTCAAATTTCTGGAAAAGTAGTGTCATAAAGTAGTGTCGCACTCACGAAAGTGTATAAATTTTGCAAAGCTTTCCATGAATGCGACACTACTTTGTTCTGACACTATGCCCAAAATAACAGTAATTTTTGGCACTCCGCTGCAAAAGAGCGGTAGGGAGTTTTGGGCTGAAATTTGGAGGAGCAGATGACATCTCACAGATGTGCCTT
The DNA here is from genome assembly GCA_016271365.2 of Neoceratodus forsteri. Taxonomy (NCBI): domain Eukaryota; kingdom Metazoa; phylum Chordata; order Ceratodontiformes; family Ceratodontidae; genus Neoceratodus; species Neoceratodus forsteri. The sequence goes on from CM057452.1 coordinate 1,327,217,000, forward strand.
TCAGTGTTGTATTGAAAAATATTATACAGCGGCAAAGTTACGGCACTCCAAAGTTGACATTTTTTCCCATAGGATAACATTACGGCACACAACACATTACAGGAATCCTTTGGCACCCTGCTGCAAAATAACGGTTTAGTCTTTTTTCCTGAAATTTGGAGGGAACACAGCCAACAGCCCACATATGTGCCTTTCAGTGGTTTGGTGACAAAATATTACAGGAAGGCAAAGTTATGGCACTCCGAACTTCTCTTTTTTCCCCATAGGATAACATTACGGCGTTCTACCTTTCAGGGCCCATATCTCGGAAACGGTGCGAGATACGGACTTTTCGTTGGAAAATTGCTTAGCCCCCTAAATAAGCCAGGACAGCTGTAAATCATACGACTTTTAAATTTTTTTTCTACGTCGTACGGTTCCTGAGATGTAACATATTTAGTATTCCAAGTTCTCATTTTCTGCTCCGATACTCACTATTATGCATACATTATTTGTACTCACTGTCTTTCTCTATGCAGGTTTTGGGGAAAACCAGCTTGTGCGCTTACATTACTGTTACTGTTGCCCTTTCCACTTGCGGTTCGATACGTTCACTTACCATTGGCGTCTGCGCCACCATGTCGTTATCCTTCTGCGTTTTCATTTGCGCTTGCATTTCTGTTATTTTTGCCATTTGTGTCTACAGTACTGTTTCTCTTTCTGTTTCTCTTTGCGTCACCATGCCCATTGACATTTCCGTTTGCAGGCACCATGTTACTATGTGACAGCAACATCACGTAGCAGACCGTTCCCGTCGCCTCCGTATGCGTTCACCCTTTCTGTTCTCTTTTTCGTGTTACCATAATGCGCCATTGTTAGCACTTCTGTCTTGTTGCTGTTCCTGTTAAAATGCCACAAGACATCATGTGGCGGGCCGGCCTCCGCCGCTGCATTACATTCACTATTTCTCATTATCATTCTCAAAAGAAGGAAATTAGAGGCAAAAACTCTGTTTAATGCATTAGTTAGGGTTGTTCCTGGCGACAAAGTGAGAAATTCGGTGTTAGGGTTGAAAACCCTCTTGGACCCCACCCACCCACCCCAACGGCATTGGGGTGCGCATGGGATCGTGGGTCCTAACTCTCACCCATTCTCCTATACTTCTGCTGCTTTACACATGTCATGGGGGTGAGAGTTGGGCTGGCCGATCCAATCACTTGGTGCGGTGAGGGGATCGAGGGGTTTTCAACACCAAGCACCAACTCGCACTGTAACACCAACTAATACATTAACACAAGTTTACCTCTATATATATATATATATATATATATATATATAATATATATATATTATGGTATACAGTAGTGCTACCATAATTAGTTGAGAGCCATTTACATGTTAAACCTAAATTTTACCTTAATAACTTTGCAACCATTCAACAGATTTGCCTGAAATTTGGAATACATGATCAAGAACCATACGTCTTGGGATCTGCCAACTTTTGTACTGTTTGGATATATGGCTGCAGAGTTATTAAGCGAATCTCTTGCACACATTACGCTTTTTGTAATTCTTTGGTCATCTCTACAGGTTGCAGGTTTGCGTGACCGGTCCAAAATCTTCAGACAAGTGTGGCGGGGGTCCCGATGTGCCTTTGAAGATTTTGTGAAAAATATTAAGCAGTTCAAAGTTATTCAAAAACAATTTCTCATTATAAGTCAATGGAAAAAGTTAACAAAAAGTTCAACACTTTCGCAAATGCAGTTGTTACTTTCGCAAATGGCCCTTTTACTGTCATAAATCCGCCATTTTGTTTTCAGTTGGTCATCAGAAAAATGCTTGGTATTTAAATTTTGGACCTTCTAGCAACCTAATTCCTTTTGTATTCACCTAGTCGGACCCTGAGGATGCTAGGCATGTCTTTATTTTGAGGTTAAACATCCTAGAAATAAGTTTTTCCAGTTTCTGGAAAAAGTACTTTCACAAAGTACTATCGCCTCTGAAAGTGTCTCAAAATTTCTGAAAACTTTACATGAGTTCTGACACTACTTTTCCAGCTATAGCAAAATGACAGCAATTCTTTGCCACCCTGCTGCAAAAGAACGGTTTGGTCTTTTGGGCTGAAATTTGGAGGAGCAGGCCAACATCTCACAGATGTGCCTTTCACTGTTTTGGTGAAAAAAAATATCACCAAGGCGGCAAAGTTATGGCACTCCAAAGTTGACACTTTTCCCCATAGGATAACATTACAGCGTCCGCGCATTACAGGAATCCTTTGCCACCTGCTGCCAAATAACAGTTTGGTCTTTTGGGTTGCAATTTGGAGGAAAAGCCAACATCTCACAGATGTGCCTTTTAGTGGTTTGGTGAAAAAATATTACAGGAACCAAAGTTATGGCACTCGAACTTCTCTTTTTTCCCATAGGATAACATTTTAGCGTTCGCGCCTTTCAGGGCCCGTATCTCAGAAGCGGTGCGAGATACGAACTTTTGTTGGAAAATACTTAGCCCTAACAGGAGCTATTATAAAACTAGCCAGGAAAGTCATAAATCATATGACTTTTAAATTTTTTGACCCATTATTAAGCATACATTCTTCGTACTCACTGTCTTTCTCTATGCAGGTTTTGGGGAAAACCAGCCGTGAGCTTATATTACTGTTACCCTTACCGCTTCTGCTTGTGGTTCCGTACCCATTTCACTTACTGTTCCCGTCTACGGCACCATGTGCGTTACCCTTTGCGTTTGCGTTTGCGTTATTTTAACCATTTGTGTCTACAGTACTGTTTATCTTTGTGTTTTGCTTTGCGTCACCATGCGCATTACCATTTGCGTTTGCAGGCACCATGTTACTATGTTACAAAACATCATGTGGCGGGAGCGTGGGGCCCTCCCGCCACCGCATTACATTCACTATTTCTCGTTATCATTCTCAAAATGAAGGGAAATTAGAGGCAAAAAAACACTGTTTAATGCATTAGTTAGGGTTGTTCCACAGCGACAAAAAGCAAAAATTCAGTGTTAGGGTTGAAAGCCCCCTTGGACCCGCCCACTAACCCGGCCGGGATGCGCGTTGGGGTTGTCGGTCTAACTCCACCCATTCCCTATACCTCTGCTTCTTCACACATCTGATGGGGTGAGAGTTGGGGCAGCAACCCAATGCGCACTCTGATGACGGTTGGGGTGGGCGGGGATCCAAGGGGCTTTCAACCCTAACACATGCCTCGCTTGTCACTGGAACAACCCAATAATTAAATGGAGTTTTTTGCTCTTATATATATATATATATATATATATATATACACACACACATACATATTTATACAGTGGACTGAGTGATAAATGAGTGAGATAAAATGTGTTATTTTAACTGGAGTGAAATAAATGCTGCTGACATCACCACAGTGAAAATAAATGACATTTATCACACCTACGCAAACCATGCAAACCGTGCAAACCCACACAAACGGTAACTTTTGCAACAATAGGGGCCCCTATTGTATAAATCAGATACATATGCGCACTTGTGTGATATGGAAAATATTTTCACTCCTGCACATTGACCTCTGGATACTCACGAGTGGCTTCACCACTTGTGAATATCCAGAGGTTACCTAAAGGAGTGAAAATATTTTCCATATCACACTTGTGTGCCTGTCATGTATTCCCTATTTATACATATATATATATATATCCTGTTGTAAATACTTGTAGTCCTCTAGTAAAATCTATTTTGACAGAACAAGTTATTGCCTGTTTATTTACTAAGGTAATTAGGTTATTTCTGCTGGACTCTGTTTGCAATCCATCCCAGATGGTATTCTAACCACAGCTACTGTGTTGATCTTCCTGACCTTGTGCAAAGGAGGAGGTAAGAAGCAGGTTTCCTGGTTCCTGTTGGTTAAAACCTGGTGGTGGCGGCAGTGAACTAGAAATCCCTGGTATGGGGAATTTTCATCACACACATACGCATGCACACACACAGCTCTGTCTGCTGAAGAGCAGGCCTCATATGGGCCTGCATGTCTGTAGCAGCAGATGTAAAACATACACACCAACCACTGGCTACAGAAGTGCAGTGCCATGAAATCCATAATACTAAAATTGCAATAGTACTTATGTCTATCGAAGAGCAAGCAGGGCCTTCACCTCTTCAGCCACAAGTGTAAGACATACACACCGACTTCTGGCTGCAGCAGGGTAGGACCCTGTGAGGTCTGCCTTATGTAACAGCACATAGAAAACCATACAGTAGTGGATCCAACTAAGTAGCCAGCTAGCTCCCGTTATTCCCTTAGGCCAAAAAAGTAGTTGTTTTACCTTAGTTTGAGCTTTCAAAGGTAACATTTTACTTTTTCTGGAGAAAGTGCTACCCCTAAGCAAAACTGCTACCCCCTTGACAAACTTCTATATCTGCTCCTGAATCCATGATACCCACACTGTAACAATCCTCCTGTCTGCAGAACTGCAGGCCCCTACTCCATTTGTGTCATCTGGAAACAGTTGTATATAGTTCGTCTTACCTGATGATGGCTGTTTGTGGTTGCTTGTGTAGCCTTTTCATTTTACTTTTTATTTATAAATTTTGCACTTTACAAACAAGTACAGAAAATGAGGGCTTCAATAAGACTACAGACCAGAGTCGTACAGAAAAATGACAACATCCGGTACAGAGATAATAACCCACTGGGCGTTAGTCTTTAAATAAGATGAAAGATGCAATTGTTCAGACAGGCGAGTCCATAGGACAACGCACTTTTACCACAAAAACAGTTTTAAAACAGTTCAGGATGCCGGAACTCCCCGTTCCTTGCAGGAAATACAAATGGGGGAGCTTGAAAGCTACATTCAGTAATATGACTAATAATAAAGATAATCTGGACTCAGCTAAGTTAAAGGTTGCCCCTCCACCCAGCACGCCTAGGTACCAACAAGGGCACTGTGCTGGGAACAGGATAGGAAAAAAAATCAGTTATGTAATAGTCCACAGACTGAGAGTGTGCACTTGCACACAAGAAAAATTAATATTACTGAAATGGTAAAACAATCAGTACTTATATAGGCAGACAGCCTATAAACTTAGGACATTTCAGTAAGCAGCCATCTGAGTCACTACTGACATTTTGACTCAGCATTCAACAGTCCTAAATAACACAAAACTCAATCAGTACGTCAGTCAGCTTCAGCATCTGATACCAATGGTTCTAGTGTCATCTGAGGTGTTGAGATATGTTCAGCAAACTGGCTAGCTCAGGATCAGTGAAAATAATTTTTTTTATTTTTATGCTGAACATGTAGTCATGCAGGGAACAAAAGTTGCACCCAAATGCCCTTTCCTAGTAAGAATTTTTCACAGTTTGAAGGCATCACTTTTAGCCTGAGTTTGAGCTGAAAGATTTGGAAAGAAACCCAGTTTGCTTCCTTCCCATACAATATCTCTGTGGACCCTGGCAGCCTGTATCAGCAGAATTCGAGCTTCAGGAGAGGACAAGATAACTATGGCAATGAGTGGTCTCGACGTCTCCCCCTCTCTAGGCCTAAGAGCGAACTTGAATAACAAAGGCTTTAAGAATTTGAACTCCAGAGACCCCGGACAGCAAAGCTAGGTCAGTAAAGATAAGGTGATCCAAAGCAGCAAGCTCCCCAACTAGTGAACCTCAAGGAAAACCCCACCACCCACATTATATTGCCTCTGTGCATTTTCTAAAGATTCAACTTGATCTTAAAACTCACATCCTTCTCAAGCAGGGTAGTGACAGTTGCCTGCCTCTCTGTGTCCACTGCAGCTACAAAATGTTAGTCTTATTTTCAACTATACAGGCATGCAGATCTCCCAGTTTAACCCTATTAATGGCAATGGAACAATGATAAATGTCAGGCATTTTCCTGTAATTGGGTCTATTAAGATTTGAGTGAGTATTCCATGTATTTTTGAGTCAAAACCTCAACAAACTATATATTTTGAATTCCTAACTAATTATTCTTTTAATTTAGCCATCCGTTGATAGTATGGAAACAGTGTAATTGTCACATGATCAAATCCAAGATGGCCACCATGATACCTCTAATACTACTAGCTCACTGACCATGACCCCCAGCGAATACTGGGTGTAACATCTAAATTTCAAAATACAGGTTTAGTGGCAAGATACGTGTTTTATAAAAAAAATATGCAAGTATGACCATAAATTATGCCTTTTCATAGATTGTTGCTTTTTATCCAAATATGTGTGTTGGGCCCAATTCAGGCATGTAGAGAACTGCCTATATTACTGTGTTCTGTATGTCACTAAATCCATGAAGTAATGGTAAGAAATAAACAGAAATACTTGTCAGGGTGCTTGATGAGTAAAACAAGACATAGAATGGGCCAATGACTTGATGTCTAGGGTCACATGACCCAAAACAAGATGGCAGCCACATTATAGTCATTTACAGCAACAAAACACACCTTTTGCTTATTTACATGGATACAGACATGTGAAATATTGAATAGGTGTGATGTTCAACTATTTGAAAAGATACAGGTGCCCAGATATACTTTCTGATCTGGAATATTATACTGCACCCCCAGTTTATCTCAAACAGGGTGCCATACCTCGCTACCGGGGCTGTGACCAATTCAGGCCTGGGGTGTACCACCTATGGCACTATGTGTTTAATGCCCTTAATCATGAAGTGATTGCAGGATGTAGAGCAGAAATACTTGTCAGGGTAGTTGAGGAGTAAAATAAGCCACAGAATGGTCTAATGACTTGATGCCTTGGGTCACATGACCCAAAACAAGATAATGACCACTTTTAGTCACTTACAGTAACAAAATACACCTTTTGCTTATTTACATGGATAAATAGAAGTGAAATGTTGAATAGGTGTGATGTGTAGCTGTTTATTATAGATACAGGTGCCTGGATATAATTACTGATTTGAAATGTTACACTGCACACCAATTTATCTCAGATAGCATACCATACTTCACTACCAGGGCTGTGACCAGTTCAGGCCTGGGGTGTACCACCTATGGCACTATGTGTTATATGTCACTAAATCAATGAAGTAATGGCAGTAAATAGGCAGAAATACTTGTCAGGGTTGTTGAGGAGTAAAATAAGCCATAGGATGTGCAAATGACTTGATGCCTTGAGTCATATGACCCAAAACAAGATGGTGGCCAGTTTATAGTCATTTACAGTGACAAAACACTCCTTTTGCTTATTTACATGGATAAATACAAGTGAAATGTTGAATAGGTGTGATGTTTAGCTGTTTGTTATAGATATAGGTGCCTGGATATAATTACTGGTTTGAAATGTTACACTGCACCCCCAGTTTATCTCAAATAGCATACCATACCTCAGCACAGGGCTGTGACCAATTCAGGCCTGGGGTGTACCACCTATGGCACTATGTGCTATATGTCACTAAATCAATGGAGTAATGTCAGGAAATAGGCAAGGTAGTTGAGGAGTAGAACAAGACATAGAATGTGCCAATGACTTGATGCCTAGGGTCACATGACCCAAAGCAAGATGGCGGCCACATTCTTGTCATTTACAGTAACAAAACACACTTTGTGCTTATTTACATGGATAAATACATGTGAAATATTGAATAGGTGTGATGTTCAGCAATTTCGTATAGATACAGGTGCCCAGATATAACTACTGACCTGGAATATTGCACTGCACCCCCATTTTATCTCAACTAGGGTACCATACCTCACTTCCAGGGCTGTGACCAATTCAGGCCTGGGGTGTACCACATATGGCACTATGTGCTATATGTCACTAAATCAATGAAGTAATGGCAGTAAATAGGCAGAAATACTTGTCAGGCTAGTTGAGGAGTAAAATAAGCCACAGAATGGGCAAATGACTTGATGCCGCAGGTCACATGACCCAAAACAAGATAGCGGCCACTTTATAGTCATTTACAGTAACAAAACACACCGTTTGCATATTTACATGGATAAATACAAGTGAAATGTTGAATAGGTGTGATGTTTAGCTGTTTGTTATAGATACAGGTGCCTGGATATAATTTCTGATCTGGAATATTACAGTGCTCCCCCTCTTTGTCTCAACTAGGGTACCATACCTCACTACCAGGTCTATGACCAGTTCAGGCCTGGTGTGTACCACCTAAGGCACTATGTGCTATATGTCACTAAATCAATGAAGTAATGGCAGGAAATAGGCAGAAATACTTGTCAGGGTAGTTGAGGAGTAGAGTAAGACATAGAATGGGCCAGTGATGAAATGTCTAGGGTCACATGACCCAAGACAAGATGGCGGCCACATTCTTGTCATTTACAGTAACAAAACACATCTTTGCTTATTTATATGGATAAATACATGTAGAAATATAGAATAGGTGTGATGTTCAGCTATTTGTAGAGATACAGGTGCCTGGATATAATTTCTGATCCGGAATGTTACACTGCACCCCCAGTTTATCTCAAACAGGGTACCATACCTCACTACCAGGGCTGTGACCAATTCAGGCCTGGGGTGTACCACCTATGGCACTATGTGTTTAATGTCACTAAATCAATGAAGTAATGGCAGGAAATAGGCAGAAATACTTGTCAGGGTAGCTGAGGAGTAAAATAAGCCCCAGAATGGGCAAATGACTTTATGCATCTGGTCACATGACCCAAAACAAGATGGCAGCCACTTTATAGTCATTTACAGTAACAAAACACTCCTTTTGCTTATTTACATGGATAAATACAAGTGAAATGTTGAATAGGTGTGATGTTTAGCTTTTGTTATAGATACAGGTGCCTGGATATAATTACTGATCTGGAATATTACACTGCACCCCCAGTTTATCTCAAATAGCATACCATACCTCACTGCCAGGGCTGTGACCAATTCAGCCCTGGGGTGTACCATCTTTGGCACTATGTGCTATATGTCTCTAAATCAATGAAGTAATGGCAGGAAATAGGCAGAAATACTTGTCCGCGTAGTTGAGGAGTAGAACAAGACATAGAATGGGCCAATGACTTGATGCCCAAGGTCACATGAATTAAAACAAGATGCCGGCCACTTTCTAGTAATTTACAGTAACAAAACACACCTTTGGCTTACTTACATGGATAAATACATGTGAAATGTTGAATAGGTGTGATGTTTAGCTTTTTGTTATAGTTAGAGGTGCCTGGATATAATTTCTGATCTGGAATATTATACTGCACCCCCAATTTATCTCAAATAGGGTACCATACCTCACTACCAGGGCTGTGACCAATTCAGGCCTTTGGTGTACCACCTATGGCACTATGTGCTATATGTCTCTAAATCAATGAAGTAATGTCAGAAAATAGGCAGAAATACTTGTCAGAGTAGTTGAGGAGTAAAATGAGCCATAGAATGGAAAATGTCTTGATGCCTTTGGTCACATGACCCACAACAAGATGTGACCACTTTACAGTCATTGACAGTAACAAAACTCACATTTGCTTATTTACATGGATAAATACATGTGAAATTGTGAAAAGGTGTGATGTTTCAATGTTTGTAATAGATATAGGTGCCTTGATGTGATTTCTGATCTGGAACATTACACTGCACCCCCAGTTTATGTTAAATAGGCTACCATACCCCACTACCACGGCTGTGACCAATTCTATGGCAGTATGTGCTATATCTCACTAAATCCATGAAGTAATGGCAGGAAATAGAAATACTTGTCAGGGTTGTTAAAGTGTATGACAAGCCATAGAATAGGCAAATGACATGATGTCTTGGGTCACATGACTTAAAACAAGATGCCGGCCACTTTCTAGTAATTTACAGTAACAAAACACACCTTTTGCTTATTTACATGGATAAATATATGTGAAATGTTGAACAGGTGTGAGGTTTAGCTGTTTGTTATAGATACAGATGCCAGGAAGAGCAGCATCTGGCATGCCTGGCATGATAGTAGGTAGGGTGCAGCACCACATCGGTAGGTGTGGACAGAAGTTGGGGGGAACCACACATCATTGTTCTCCTGGGAACAATTGATCTGGAAAGAAAGCAGATAAAGGAGGTTCAGGACAGCTTCAGAAAGTGTGGAAGCTATACAGAGGGAAGCACAGTAGCATTCTCAAGTTCTGCCAGTGCCAAGAAGCAATGCGGGCAGAAAAGCAGAATCATGGACTTCAACAAGTGGCTGAGAATGGTGTGATTCCATGGGGTATGGCTGGGTGGGAGAGTGGGGCAACACATGGGAAAATCCAGATCTATATGCAGAGGACAGGCTACAGCTAAGTAAGGAGGGTTCGGGGGTGTTAAAGCAGAGACTGAGGGAATTTATCTCCAAAAAGTATTATTTAAACTTGCTGTGGGGGGGCAGGGGAGGTGGAGTGAATCAGAAGAGGACCTCCCCCCAATAGAAATGATAGGGCCCACATTGTCTGGGATGGGGGAGGGGAGAGTAAGGGGGCAGCTGGGAGAGAGTCAGGGTGGAGGGTGGTATCACTAAATGCTAGGAGCCTGGGGAATAAGATAGCAGAGCTGCAGGCACTGCTGGCAGAAGAAGCCATCACTGAGACATGGGCAACCCAAAACCATGACTGGGACTTGGCCATCCCAGGATTTCAATTATTCAGGAGGCACAGAGAAAAAGGTAAAGGGGGGGAGTAGCCATTTACATAAGGCAATGGATTGAATGCATCAGGGATGAGGGGGAAGAAGGTTGGTCAGAAGTCATTTGGATACAACTGCATGCCCCAAAGGGGGCTACGGTCTGATTGAGGGTTGTTTATAGGCTCCCAACCCAGAGGTTTGCAGGACATCCATCTTCTATTCCAATAGGTGGGCCTTCAGGCGTCTGATGTGAGTCCTGCTGGTGAAGCCTCTGCAGATCTTGCAGGCAGCACTGTCGAGGTCAGGCCCCAGACAGAAGATGCACTTCTGGTGGCCGTCCTTGGATGGAATTTGGCAGCCACAGGCATACTTCATCTTCTTGGGACCAGAGGAGGAGACCGAAGACGATGAAGACATACGCCGGAAAGGAGATCAGAAGAAAGGAGAAAAGGCATAAAACAGTTCAAAAAAAGAAGAAAAAAATGAAAAAATCTAACAAAATTTACTGGAACTACAGTAGCACACACTAAGGCTTTCCCAGCAGGCGGGTCTGCAGCGGAAAAAGAACCGAGGGGCGAGTCGAGGGTCCGGCCCTTTATAGCGTGACCAACGTCAGGGCAGAGCCGACACCAGGGGGTGGTCCCCACTGGGTACTGCTAGCTAAGTTTTTTCCAGAGGGTCCTAAGGCTTGCGGCATTAGTCCTAATGGTTATAGCCTGCTGCAAGAGCTCTCCCTTGAAGTAAGATCTGTAAAGTCACAGAAGTGTCAGCTAGACAAGCTAGCTCATCATGATCACTATGGGAATCCGGTCTATTGACTCTGATAACAGTGATGTCTGTGACAGAGCAAGCTGCTATGGTGGAAGGCCCTCTTCTGACCACACTAGAAAGTCCACTCTTGACCCCGGCATCAAGGATGTCTGAGATGGGGCAAACCGCTATGGCGGAGGCCCTCTTCTGACCACCCTAGATGGTCCACTCTTCACCCCGGCGCCAAAGATGTCTGTCACCCCACTCCCAGGCCTGAGTAGTAGTCACTTGCCCGCCCTTCCCGGATCTGGTAAAACATTCACCAGCCCCCCCGACCCAGGTACAACCATCACCAGTCCTCCCTTCCTAGCCTGAGTACAACAGTCATCAGCCTCCCCCCGGCTCGGTTACAAACGTCACCAGCCCTTCCATTCTAGGCCCAAGTACAGCTGACTATTACCCTCCTTCCCTTCCCAGCCTGAGTACAACTGTCACAAGCAACTCACCCACAGCCCAGGTACAACAGTCACCAGCCCTTCCTGTCTGGCCTGAGTACAGAAGTCACCTGCCTTCCATCCTCAGACCAAGTACAACAGTCAGGTAAGTCCCCTTCCATTTTAACTGGCCCCGGCCGGCCTAGCACTCCCTTTCATACTTGCTGCTGCCTCTTCTGCTCCTGCTCTACCAGCCAAACACTGAACAGCTCTTGCTGTTCAAAAAGGGCTGAGGATTCTGTCTCAGAATCCTTATGAGCCCATCCCTGCCTGCACTCCCTCAAGACTGGGCCCAAGAGAGCAGGTGCCTGGCGCGAGGTAACTGGGGGGCTGCAGGCAGGGAAAATGAGCAGTGGGGAAAAATTCTTTATTTTTAAAACAGAGCCCTGCTGGGGCTTCACGTTTGGGGGGTGGGGATACCTGGCTAGGGGCCCTCCCTACACCCTGGGGTACCTTCCTGTCAGCCCAGCCCCAAAGCACCTGGCTGTCCCTATCTGGAGGGCACCAGGACTCTGGGGCACTACACAGTCTCCAGCTCTCCCTCCCCGGCATGGGTACAGCACTCATCTGACTTCCCCACCTGGCTACAGCAGTTACCTGCCCTCCACCCCAGACCAGGTTCAACAGTCAACAGCCCCCAGTACAACCATCATCAGCCTCCCCTTCCTTGCCCGGGTACAACAGTTAACAGTACTCCCTTCCTGTTCATTTGTTGAATTTTTACTTTTGCGTGGGTGCCACATTTGCATAACCTGATTGGAGTGTTTATCAGTGAAGGTAACAACTGTTTTGTTGGACCTTAGGAGGTAGTCCAGTCCAGTGTAGGAAGGTGGGTAGATATTGCAACCGAGGAGGTGTTACCGCACACAATATCTGGCCACTTATTTACTCTGGCAGGAGCCACTTCACCATTTCTTATTTGATCTGGGCCAACCCCCTACCACAGAGAAAGAATGAAACCTACACCCTCATCCAGGTGGTCCCTGTACAGTCACCAGGTAGTGATATGAACCCAGACATGGTAATGTGGGGGTCACACAAATTTATTGGAAACGTTAAGTTGTACTGTTTGGCAGACAGTTGGAATCTTACAGAAAGATTTGACTATGTCAGTGTTTTCTTTCATGTTTCATTTGTATGCATAATCAAACTTGGATCACATAACTAACTGTGCATACAATCGCTGCACTACTCATGATTATTTACTACTTTAGAGTTAGTTGTATATGCATCTTTTGATAAATTGAAATCAGTAAGTCTGTTAGCTTTATCTGAGAACACAAAAGTACAACACTGATTTAAAGAGTTCCTAGCAGAAATTTGTTCAGCTCAACAGTACACATGATCAGAAGATGAGAAAGAGGTTAAAAAAAGTTCACACTGGCAGTTAGAAGCATATGCCAGCTAGCCTCATATTGGATACAACGTTTAGCATAACATTCTTACCCTGGAATTTTGGAGAGCAGGGTTACCAATTCAATTAAAGAAAAGGTTACAAACCGTATGCAAAAAAGGAAGCCCATGCAAACAGCATGTCTAAGTTCAAGCTTCTTTGTAAAACACAAATCATTTTCTGGTCTGAAAAGACACACTAGGCTGAGGCTTGGTTTTCAATATTTGGTTAGTAACTAAATGTGAGTGGCCTAAAGCTCACACGTGTTAAAATGCTACTCATACAATAAATGCTATTGCACTTGTATACCAATGATTTTTTATTGTTTGACTGCTCCTGCTCTCTAGATGGCCCTCTTCTGGATGGGCCGTCCCCAGCCTAGTCACCTATCATCTCTGGAATTAACCTCTAGATACTACCAGGGTTGGAGGGACTAGAAAGTTTCCCAAAGGAGGATCAAGCCTGGCCTTCTCAGACAGTGGTGCCAAGCCTATGAAGGGCCATGCATCATCCTACCTAGCAAGTTGTTTTCCTTACAGTTTTCTCTCCTGGGGCATCTGAGTACAATGGAGCATTTGCTGGTGTCACATTATTGTGTCGGTTCTCAGCTGGAAGACAGGCATACTGCAAATGATCCACATAGAAACATATAATTTGTTGGCAGAAAAAGAATGCTGAATCTGCCCTTCTTTTCTATGCTTATCTGGTCTCCTTATTACCTACCTGGTCTCAGCCCCCCTCCCCCCCCCACTTTGATACCAGTTCTCCTTTATACCTATCTGATGCATGCTTTTAGCCAACCACTATTTTTATTCCAATCACACCTGCTGGAAGATTGTTCCATACATCCACCACCCTCTCAGTGAAGAAAATTACCATTATAACATAAAGAAACTTTCAAAAACCTGCCGGACAATCGGATATTCACTGTAAGGAGCACGCACATGCACTCTCTCTGCCATCACGTCCTAACGTTGCTGAGAAGGGAGGCAGAATGTGGGCAGATTTTCAGAACGGGAATTCCTCCGTCACATGACACACTGTAATGAAATTACAGGTGGTTTTCACAAAAAAGTATTGCACTATGTGGTGCTAGAAAGATTCCCCTGGAAGGGAAAATGTGTATGATTCAACAACAACAAAGAAAACACACACAAAACAGTACAACACAGTAGTGGGGTGGGGTCGGAGGGTGCAGAAAACAATCCCTCACTTACTGTGGCCGTGGGATGGCATGGTGGTCCAGCAGCAGGTGCAGCATTGAAACTATTTGCTGCTGCTGTGCTCCTACTCTGTTCACCTGCTGCTGCAAAGCACTGAACCGCTCATTATTTTCTTCAAGCGCTGCCCACACCAGGCCGATGTCCGACTGTGTTGCAGGGACTGTGGCGGAGTCCACTGCAGTGGGGAATCCAGGTAGTGGGGGTTGTGGTGGACAGGGTGGTGCTGGTGGCTGTGGTGGTGGAGCAGCTGCTGTAGTAGCCCTCCTTCCGCTGTGGCAGTGACTGCGAGGCACAACTCCCAACCCAGTAGCACCCTTGGCCACTGCCACAAAAGGGCCAGCAGGTGGATGCCTGGCCCCTTCCGCTGAAGCCTGCCACTCTACCCTGTGGTGGTTCATCATGTGGGTGCACGGCAACCAGTCCTCAAATGTGTCCCACGGTGCACCAGCATACCACACACATGGCACACAACCACTGTGCAGTCTCTCCCCACACAGTTAAAAAACTCCCACACTGAGGAGCTGTGGGGGGGACCAGACACAATCCTCACACGAGTCCCACCACCACCACCTACATTTTCCGGGGCCACCTCCTGTGGCTGTGGAGGTGGTGGAGGGGGTGCTGCTGGAGCCTCAACAGCTGCTGCTACCGGTGGTGGTGGTAATGGTGGAAAAGGTGGACGCGCAGCAGCCACCAGTGACACTAGTGCTGCTGCTGCTGCTCCTGTTGTTTCAATGGGGAAAGCAACACAGGCCAGGAGTCGGGGCGGTCCAACATAACTGACCACCCACCCCCACAGGTCCACTCCCCTCCTACCATCGCAGACCAGTGACCGCCTTCTCCTAGGTCCATCCTCCTGAAGGCCAAGGGCCGAGACACACACACACAGAGGACACACACACACACACACACACACACACAGTTAGTCACACACACAAAACAAAACTTATACAAAAAAAATCACTAACAAAAAAACCCACAAATAAAATACAACTAAATAAAGATGTAGCTTTTAAAAAAGCTGTTATTTTTCTTCTGGAACTGAAACGCAACAAACTGGCAACAAGGCAATCAAGCACTGTAGCTCCTCTCCTCTCACAAATGCTTTTTCCCTCTACAAATGCAAAGGAGAAAGTGAAACTGCTTCTGTGACTCACTTCCTTCCTGCCTGGCTAAAGCATGTGACTTACAGTACTGCAAGCCATGTGATGTGCCTATTCTCTTCTCACTTCGCCTTACTTCACGTTAAGGCATAATGGCAATGCAAGGTGGTAATAATAATAACGTGAAGTGAGCACTTTGCAGTGCCCACTTAGCGTTGTGCTCCGCTAGCATGAAGTGGCCTTGCCATAGCGGATAAAAATTTGCTGCATCTCTAACAGTGCTTTTAGTACAAACTGGAACCACTGTCAGATTAAATGCAAAAAAGGAGTTAGATCTGATTTATTCAAGGGAATTAAACAAAGAAGGGGCATAATCAGGTGGATTGATTCTAAAACTGATCTAGTCAGGCAATTATGCATGCACTTTTAGTCTCTGCACAGTCACACACTGTGGGTACCCAGTTGGAAGTAAGGTGGGCTAGCCTGGAACGCTGCCCAGGGCAGGCCAGCATTGCAGCTGGTTGGGACCCTGTGATGAAAAGAAAAGGCAAGCATGACCACACGCAATTTGTAATCCGGAGCCAGGAGGCTCTTTTCATGAAAGGGATCTGCCCTCTGGTGTATTGGCAGCAGCATTGCAGTCCTCACATATTGGGTTTGATGGCAGCAGCACCACTTCCCCCACCTCTCAGGCTGAAGGTAGCAGCTCTACAACCCCAGGTGTGATGGCAGCAGCACTACAGCACCTTACCCTCTGGTGTATTGGCAGTGGCACTTCAATCCCCATATATTGGGTTATATTTGAACAGCACCACTTCCCCCACCTCTCAGGCTGAAAGTAGCAGCTTTACAGCCCCCGCCCCCAGGTGTGATGGCAGCAGCACTACAGCACCTTACCCTCTGGTGTATAGGCACATGCATTGCAATCCCCAGCACCTCTCATGAATGAAGGTAGCATCATCACAGCACCCCTCCCCCCATCGGATGTGATGGCAGCAGCACTATAGCACCTTCCCCTCTAGAGTATTGGCAGCAGCACTACAATCCCCACATGTTGGGTTTGATGGCAGCAGCACCACTCCCAGCGCTTACCATGGGTGAATGTAGCAGCATCACATCCCCCTCGGGTGTGATGGCAGCAGCACTACTGCATCTTACCCTCTGGTGTATTGGCAGTGGCACTTCAATCCCCATTTATTGGGTTATATTTGAGCAGCACCACTTCAACACATCTCAGGGGTGAATCATACCCCATGCATGCTGTCACAACACCTGACCACATACGGCATGCATGCTATCACACCACTGAATATCATACCATCATGCACTCTGACACACAAACTAACACCATACTCCCATGCACTCTGCCACATCACTCGACACGATATGTGCTGCCACACCACCCAACACCATACCACCATGCACTCTGGCACACAAACCAAAATCATACCCCCATGCATTATGACATTCACAGTGACACTAAACAGTAATGTAAGGTGATGCACCTAATTACCCCATACCCCATGCATGCTGGTACACCACCCAACAATGTACTCCCATGCACTCTGAAGAACCTCACAGCCCCACAGCCCATGCAGTGTGACCAAGCATCCAAACCTATACCACCATGCATGCTGTCACACTAACCAACATCATATTGCCATGCAAGCTGACATACCTCTCCACCCCATTCCACTATGCACCGTGTCACAACACCTGACATCATACCCAGTGACTGCTGGCACACAGCCCACCACTATACCCCATTCACGCTGTCACACCAGCTGACACCATACACCCATGCACTCTGACACACAGAAAAACACCATACTGCATGCACACTGTTGCACCAACCAACACCATGAACACACATCCTCTGACGTACATCATGACCCCATAACCACATGTAATCTGACACACACCTGACACCATACACCATTCACCATGAATGCTGTCAGAGCAATGAGCATCATTCCATCATGCATGCTGATACTTCTCATGACCCCATACCCCTATGCACACTGGCATACCAACTAACAGAATACTGCACGTGCACTATCACACCACTTAATATAATACCCCTTTGCACTCTAACACATAATCCGACACCATACCCTTTTGCACTGTGTCACACCAATCTACACCATACACACTGTCACACCACCTGACACCATACCATCATGAACACTGTAACACAAACCAACATTATACCTCCATGCATGCTGATACACCTCACAACCCCATATCCATATTCATGCTGCCACACCACTCAACTCCGTACCCCATGCATGCTGTCACACCACCCAACACCATATGGCATACATGCTGTCACAACATCCCACTCCATACCGCAATGCATTTTGACACATCTCACAACCCCACACCACTATGCAATCTGGCACAGCACCGGACATCACACTCCATGCACATTGCCACACAAGCAAACATGATACTAGTCAAGCATGCTGGCACACCTAAAAATCCAATACCCCCATGCACTTTGTCACATCAACCGACACCATACTCGCATTCTGACAATGCATGCTGTCACCCCACCAGGTTCATACCACTATGCACTCTTACACACAAACCAACATAATACCTTCATGCAATGTGACACACACTGCAACACCATACCGCTATGCACACTGAGAGACAACACAAACCCACAGCCCCATTTACACTGTCACTCCACTCGACACTATGCACCATACGTGCTGTCATACCACACAGCACCATACCACTGTGCAGTCTGATACACTACCCAACATTATACCCCCGTGCACTATGACGTACACAGCATTACCAAACTCCCAAGCACATTGACACACCTCACAACCCCATACCCCAATGCATGCTGTCACTCCACCCAAAACCATACTCCATGCATGCTGCCACACAGTCCTGCACTATACCTCTATGTATGCTAACACACAGTGACACTATACCACATGCACACTGTCAAGCCAACTGGCACCATACCCACATACTCTCTGATAGAGATGCGGTGAAATGTTATGTCACAGGTGAAATCGCCAATTTCACCTCGCGAAACATTTTGTGAAATTATGACCTTTTGGCAAAATTTCACCAGTGAAATTTCACCGCTAATTTCACCTGCACATCTGAGGCAAGATTAGGCGAAATTGGGCATTTCGCTTTGCTGGTGGTCACGTGGTTGAGTCTTAACAGGCAGTAAGTGAATGGTTCATTTCCTGTACTATGTATCTTGAGGAAGCAGGCATCATTTATACTCCCTGTGACTGCTGAGTGCACTTGTACACCTAAATTGCTTATTTTGTGCTACTTTTTTCTAACTTTTTTTTGTTTGTCTGTGTCATAATTCTTATTTTAGTACCTGGTGATTGTGTTTATGTGTCTGTGTGATTCTGTGTGTGATCCACCCACCCCCACCCCCACCCTCGGCTGTCTCTGAGTCTCTGTTTCTTTTTTTGTTTGTTTGTTTGAATTGGTAATGTTTGTGGATTGTGGACATAATGGAAAAGGGTGAAGACAGTGGGGCACTTGTACGCGCGTTTCAGCTAACCATTACAAATGAAATGCCACAGCAGGGGCTCTTTGCTCCAACACCAGCACCCAGCAGCAAACTGTGCTCCCTCACCAGCAGCAGTTGGAGACAGTGCCCCCTCCCCAGCACAGGAGTATACTGTTCCTCCACCCAGGTAGCAGGAGACAGTGCCCCCTTCCCAGCACCAGGAGTATACTGTCCCTCCACCCAGGTAGCAGGAGACCGTGCCCCCTCCAAAGCAGCCAGAGGAGTCAGTGATTGAGGCATTATCTGCGGCACCTCCCCCCCATGGCTCAGTCATCCCCAAAGTTCTCCTATCTGCGATTTGTTTTCTACTTAATATCAGTTGGTGACCCAGTGGTCACCTGCAATCTATGCGGGCAGGAAGTGCATCGAGGAAAGTGTGGATCCCACTTTGGGATAACCGACCAGCATAATCACATGGTCCACCACCACCAGCTGCAATGGTACCTCAAATTGCGGGAGGTGGTGGCATCATCAAGTGCAGCTGTGGGAAGCAGTGTGGGTGTGAGCATTGAAGGGGGAGAGCATGAAGGTGTCATGGCTGGACCAGTTAAACGTCCTCTCTGTGCTCACCATCCCAGAAAACAGCAGCAGTCAATAACATCCAGACCCCTTCAGGGCCCTCCCTGTCCAAAGCCAGCAGCAGAGGCAGCCCCCGCCTTGCCAGCAGTGCCACGTGAGGACGTATCCGCTGTCCTGTCTGAAGTCCAGCATGTCCAACAAGAGTTAAACGATTTCCGATAGGAATTTAGTGATGCTCGGGGGGAGATTTCCAAACTATAGTGTGATGTTGACAAAATCATGTGCATCCTGTCAGAATTCAGTGGTGGTCCCACTGGCACTTAATGTGGCCGCACAAATTAATTTGTCTTTTTTGTTTTTGGTTTTCTATCTTCCATTCTGTTGTTTGTATGTCCCCCCCCCATAAAAAAATAAAAAACAAAAAAAAGACTACTCTGTCCTATTTAATCTTCATCCATTCCTTAACTCCTCTTGTTTCTTTATTTTGTATGTAAAATAATTTTATTGACCATTGATGCTGTTGTTTGTTACTGTCTTATGCTCCCTATAGAATTTGGTCCCTTTTCTTGTTCTCTCTCTCTTAGTTCTCCCCAATCATTGCTCTCCTGATCCTGCCTGTCATCTGTTATACTTATTCTGTACCGTGTCCGTGTACTCCTCCCCTAATAGACACCTTATTCCTTTATTATTTGTGGTGTGTGTTACTTCTTAGAGCTGGTTACACCTACAAGATTCCTTTTAACAACATAATGATGTGTAGTGCAGTTGCATCCCCTATATATTGAGTTTGCAAATGAAATGCTGGCTCCTGCTGAAGGCTGTTGGCCATCTGGGCCTTGTGCATAGACTAGTGTGTAGTTTTTTTTGAATTCAAATACCTCGTGTGAGTGGCTTCAACTCAAAGTTATATGTGAAAGGGTAACTGGGTGAAATTTCGCATTACACGAAAGCGCAATCAGAGGCGAAATTACGTTTCGTCTAGGAGAAAGATTTTGCGTAATGCAGGAATTAAATTACGCAAAATATTTCCCTAGATGAAATTTTACAGTTTTGCACATCTCTACTCTTTGATGCACCTCACAACCCCATACTCCCATGCAGTCTGACGCAGCACTCAACATCATAGCCAACGCATGCTGTCACACCAAGCAACATCATACCACCATGCACGCTGACAAGCCTCACAACTGCAAACCTCCATGCACTGCCACACAACCTAGCACCATACCGAAATGCACCCTGAGATACGTCATGAACCCATACCCCCATGCAGTCTCACACCACTCGACACCTTACATGCTATCACACCACCTATCAACATACCACCATGAACTCTGACACACAGACATTACACGCACCCATGTATTCTGATACACACAGCAACACCTCATACACCCATACACTTTGTCACACCACTCTATACCAGCATGCATGCTGACATATCTCATGTCCCCATACTCCTATGCACTTTGTCACACCACTCCACACCATACCATACATACGGTCACACCACTAGACACAACAACAACACCATGACATAATGTAGTATCCAACAGATTCGTATTTTATTGTGCGCCACATTTCTAGAAATCTTCTTGGCATGACATTCCTGATCACATTCTTGTTTACACCATAACCAATGTTTTTATATTTCTTCAAAATTCCTTACTTGTGTAACCACCCTATATATGGGGGACCTGAAAGTCTTCCGTGGGTATGCCAAATGCCCACTGACAGGCTGGTATCCCATGTCTTAGCATTCTAAAAGTGATTGTGTGAGAGTGCTTTAATGCCTCTGTGCTCTGTCCCTTTAAGAGCTGCCAATAACGTGGTGCCTATTTACTCTGGGAGGGGGCTGAGTGTTTCTATGTTTGAGTCCCGGCCGGGCTGCCAGATAATCTCTCCGTTCTGCCATCACTATTTGCACACAGGGAGCTCTGTCAGAGGCTGTACTTATTTGCTGATTGTCTATTAGAACAGTGATGGTATTGTAGTTTGTCTAACCTGCCTTCTTTGCAGCATGGACAGTTCTGTTTATCACCACCATCTTGGTCCAGGACTGCCAGAATGGGCCAATCAGAACCTTCTGGACTGAAGGGAAATTCTCAACTGCTGCAATCAGTCAGTCTGAGTGGGGAAGCAAAAGGGTGAACAGCTCGAGATAGTCGAGCAGCAGTTTCCGTGTAGTTCACGTGGGAGAACTGTGGAAGGATTGATTTTGGCCTGCCAGCCTGCTGTCCCTGAGAGGGAACTTGTAGTTATTTTGGACTGAATCCGTAGAGAGGAGAGAGACAGAGAGAGAGGGAGGGAGAGAGAGAGAGAGTTTAAAGCCACTGAACTGTGACCAGGCTTGAAACCTGTAGAAGGCTGAAGATTTGCTGAATACGATCAGTCTGTCAGAACCTCAATTACTGCTGGAATCCTGGGTTGACGCAGAGACTGAAATTGCGACCGGACTGCCATCCGCCTGGTACAGTGGTATTTCCTTACTATAAATGTGCTGTGTGTTGCTAGTGGGTCATGATTTGGTTCCCCACTTTGTGCTGAACTGTAGTCTGTTTGCTGTAGGCTGCATCCAGCCCCACCGGACTGAAACCGCATTCATCTCCACTTGGCCTGGGCCTTGCCACACTGGTCCAGCTAAATTACCCACTGCACAGAGAAAGTCATCGACGAGAGACCTGCCTGGGTATCAGCCCCCTGCTCAATGCCTTGAACAGGAACGACTCCTTGGTGCTTTGCGTGGGACCTGCTTCTTCTGGCACTCCAGCTCATCCACCTGCAGTCTCAATTTTGTCCTGCTTGTGTCCTGTATTGGGTATCGTGAGGACACATCAGGGTAGCTCCCTGCAACAACAGCTAAATCTAAAGTGTTGTCATCTGATTGCTTTGTTGTCTTTTTCTTCTTGAACTGAGCCCTCCAGCTCCAGATTACAAATAGTGTGTGCTGTGCATGTTTATTTCTTTCATCACAGGGCCCCAACCAGCTGTGACACCAGCCTACCCCGGGCAACGTTCCTGGCTTGCCCACCTTACTCCCACCTGGGTACCCAGAGTGTGTGACTGTGTAGGGACTCTGAAGTGCATGCATGACTGTCTGATCAATCTAGCCCTTAAGCCAATCAACCTGATTATGCCCTTTCCTTGTTCAAGCCCCCTTAATAAATCAGATCTAATTCTGTTTGCATTTGACCTGACTGTGGTTCCAATTTGTACCAAAAGCACTGTACTGTTGTTGTTTGCTGTGCCTAACCTTGTTTTACAAGGGGTCTCCAGGGTCAAACTGGTGGAACCAGCCCTGGTGGTAAGTGCAAACTGTGTAGGTAATTGCATGGTGAATAAGGGTCATTGCAAAACTGATTACTGTATATTGTTCAGGACACTAGAAGGGAAAGGGGGGGGTTACAGTGTCCCGGAGGGCTGCACCCAGCTAAGCTTGCCCACTAACAACCCCGACCTCCGGGTGGAGGCGCCCATTTCAGTACCCAGGCCCCTTAACCTGCAACTAGCCTAGCAGGCAGGGGTAGTAGCCCTTGGGGTAGTGCCACCTAGGGGTTACATTTGTATGATTTTACTGTACATGTTTACGCTCCTACTGCTGTCACTTTCTTATTACTGTTTCACTCCCTGTTGTACTCCTTGAAGGCTTCAGTGCCCCCTTCACACAGATGCACCTGTAAACCAGCCTTGACTCCCTGTGCCTATCATAAAATCATAGAAGCTTGATGGCAGAAAAGGACCCTTCTGACCCATCAAGTCTTCCCATCCCTCCCCTTTCATATACCCCCCTCTCCACCTGCCCATGCCCTCCACCACAATACTCAGCCCCACATGCCTGTCTCATGCCCTCTTAAATTCCACCACTGTTTTAGCTCCCACCACTCCGTCTGGCAGTCTGTTCCAAGGCACCACCACCCACTATGTGAAGAAACGCCCCCACACATTGCCCCTGAATCTATTTCCTTGCAATCTGAGGCTGTGCCCTCTAGTTCTGGCTCCCTCCTTCCTCTTTAGCAGATCCCCTTCTCCTACTTTATTTAGCCACTTTACATATCTAAAGGTATTATTCATATCACCTCTTTCCCTCCTTGTTTCCAGCGTGTACAGATTCAGCTCCTTATATCTCTGCTTGTATGTCTTCCCCTGCATACCCTGCACTATTTTTGCTGCCCTTCTCTGAACCCTCTCCAATGCAGCTACATCCTTGTGGAGATGTGGTCTCCAGAACTGAGCCCTGTACTCTAGTTGCGGCCTCACCATAGCTTTGTAGAGGTGCATTATTACCTCCCTCCTTCTGCTAGTAATGTCCCTGCCTATGCCTGCCAACATTCCATTGGCCCTTCCCTCTGCCCTGCTATATTGGAACCCTACCTTAAGGTTTCAGGGGACTATGATCCCCAGATCCCTTTCCTGTTCTGATTTTTTTGATTTCCTCCCCACCCAGCGTGTACCCTGCATGAATGTGTTTACTCCCTAGGTACATCACAGCGCATTTCTTGGCATTAAATTTCAGCTGACACTTCCCACTCCTCGAGCATCTAAAGGCCCATCCTCATGTCCTCCACCCGTCCTGGGTGTCCACCCTATTGCAGATTTTTGCATCATCAGCAAATAGGCACACGCTCCCTCTTAAGCCTTCTGCAATATAACTGATGTAGATGTTGAAGAGAAGCGGACCCAAAACTGAGTCCTCTGGCACTCCACTCCTTGCCCTTGCCATCTCGGAGTTCACCCCGTTTAGTAACACTCTGAGTTATCCCTGCTAGCCATGCCTCCACCCAGGTTGCTATTTTCCCTCCCAACCCCATGCTTTCCATCTTGCTCACCAACCTCCTGTGGGGGATGGTGTCAAAGACCTTTCTGAAGTCCAAATAGGCCATGTTCACTGCCCCCTCCTGGTCGATTACCTGAGTCACCCAATCAAAGAACTTAGTTAGGTTGGTCTTGCATGATTTCCCCTTGATGAAGCCATCCTGCTACTGTCCTGCACACCACACTCCTCCCAGGTAATCCACCACCCTCTCCTTGATTAATGCCTCCATTACCTTCCCCACCACAGACATGAGACTGACTGGGCAGTAGTTCTCCTTCAGCTCCCTGCTACCTCCCTTGTGCAAGGGCACCACATCCACCTTTCTCCAGTCCTCCGGCACTCTCCCTGTATCCATGGACAGGTTGATGAGCCTTGTGACGGGTACAGTGAGCTTGTGTCTCAATTCCCTGATCACTCTGGGATGCAACCTGTCAGGCCCCATCGCCTTGTCCACCCTTGCTCTACCTAGTTCTGCCCTGACCCTATCCACAGTGAACGGGCTCTGATCCACTGATTTGTCCTCCCTCCCTCCCCTTAGACTTTAGCCTTCCTCTTTCTCCATGAATACCGAGATAAAGTACTTATTTAATGCATCTGCTTTTACATAGTCCTGCTCCAAGCTTATCCCTCCCCTCCCTCCGTCTAGCAATACCCTGCCCAGCTCTTCTCCTCTCCCTCATGTATCTGAAAAATGTTTTAGCCCCCTCTTAGCATTTTTAGCTATTTTCTCCTCAGTGGCTGCTTTTGCCCTTCTGATCTCCCTCCCTGCCAAACTTCTCTTCCTCCTGTACTCCTCCCTATCTTCCTCTCAGAGTGTCCTCTTAAATTTTCTGAAAGCCCTCCTCCTTTCCTTGACTGTTCCCGCTGCCTCCCTAGTGAACCAGAGTGGTCTCCTCCCCCTATTGCTCTTCCTGACCTTTTTTATGTACATTTCCATAGCTCCCTGAACCCCTTCCCTGATAGCTTTCCATAATTCCTCCACTGTTTCTATATTCATCTTACCTTCCATTTTTTCTCTGTCTTACCTTCCATTTTTTCTCTGTCTTACTCATCTTATCAAAGTTCATGTGTCTGAAGTTCATGACTGACGTACTGGTTTTGCCTGTCTCCCTCCCTTCCCTGACCCTGCACCATACGGTGCTGTGGTCACTGGTACCTAAGACTTCTCCCACCTATACCTCCTCCACACTCTCCCTGTTAGTCAGGACTACACCTAACAAGTTACTTCTCATCATTGGCTCCCTGACCATCTGTCGAAGGAATAACCCCGCAGCTCGTCTAATACATCTCTGCTCCTTGCCGATGCTTTGCATCTGGGATTTCCCAGTTAACACCTGTGAGGTTCAGGTCACCCACCAGTAGCAGTTCTCCTTTCTGGGCCAGCCTCATGATTGCCTGAGTTAGCCATTTATTATCCTCCTCCCCTTGTGCAGGAGGCCTGTATACCACCCCCAGCCACACGGGTTCATCCCTCTTCCTAACTAGTGTTACCACAGCAGCTCAGTCTCCCCTTCCTCCTCCTCCTCCTCCTGCCCTTCAGTTACACTAAAGATTTCCCCGATGTACAAGGCAACCCCCCCCTTGCCCTCCCTGTCCCTTCTGAGCAGTCTGTATCCTGGAATGTTTGTTTCCCAGGTGTGATGCTCTGTTCACCAAGTCTTATTCATTGCAACTAGATCTAGTCTCTCATCCCTCATGATGGCCTCCAGGTTCACACTATTATTTCCCAAACTTTTGGCTTTTGCTGCTAATCCCTTCCTCCAGCCTCCCCCATTGTTCCCCCTTCACCCGTCTCCCTCTTGCCCAACAATGTAGTGCTATCCTGGGGGGCTTGTAGCACCCCAAACTTTCTTCCTTGTGGAACAGATTCCCCCAACCTGGTTTAAATTGTAGGTATCCACTACCAATTCTTCTAGTTTGCTTTTTAGTACTGCCACCCCCTCCATATTCAGGTGCAGCCTTTCAACTGTGCATGGTCCAAAAGCTGCAATCAGACAACAGTCAAGCACAAACTGAAAAAAATGATTTATGTATACTGTACCACCACAATCTAATGCAGGTTACATGCAAATGGCCATGAAGGCACTTACTGTAGCTGCCTGGACATGACATCCTCAGTTGTTTTTTCAGCCTTTCAAAACAGTACCCCTAAAGAAAACCATCACAATGAAGAAAAAATACAGCTTGAGTTCCTCAATAAAGCATTCATGATTACATGAAAGGAAGCAAGATTGGTAGCCTAGTCTTCACTCCTTCCTTCACCTCTCATTTACTCACATTGCAGTCAGCATCAAGAAATGCAAACAGGAAGCGGGGAGGGGGGTAGCAAATACAACAGCTTTGCTAAATGATAGAAAAAAATAGATAACATAAACAATATAAAACTCAGTCCCCTCTTCTTACCATTCAGAACAAAAAACAAAATCAGATCAATGTCTTGCTAGAAGATGCTGATCATTAGCAAAACAAAAGTGGCAAACTATGCCTAGACACTGAATTTCAAGCCCCTTCATAAAGAATGAATAACCAAACAGCAAATAAATAAATAAACAAATAAATAAATAATGGGGAAATGAAATATGATATATCAGTCATGACAAGAACCTTGCTTTGAAGTTCTAATACAGTCGCACACAAAAACATCTCATTAGTTTTAGTGAACTTGCTTTCAAAAAGTTCCACATTGCCAAGTAAATCCTTTGGTCCACTTATCAACAGCACAGTAAAAAGTATGTGATACCACACAGATACTGGTCTGATCTAAAGTTGTTATTTTGTATCAAAATTCAACTGTGAAAGAGGCTGAGCTGCTTCTGGTGCTGAGCAGATTTGAAATTGTAATTTTGTATCAAAACTCAAGTGAGAAACTGGCAGAGCTTTAGGTCCCACAAGCTAGAAAGAACTGCAGTGTTTAGCATAGAGAAAGCTGAGGTATGAAAGGATGCATCAATTGGAAAGCAAAATGGTGTGTTTTGTTTTATATCAAATTAAAATAAACAGCACACAAGCAATTTGTATTACTATACCTCACAGTACACATAAAAGGTAAAGTAAAATGCCTCTCCTTATTAGAGAGAGAGCATGTCTCTTAGCTCAGAGTGGATTTCTGTGTTCTGAGCTGAGAATCATTCCAAGCATCACAAAGGTGCGGTTTCAGGTGCTCTGAGCGAGCATTCTGCAGAGCAAAAAAAAAACATTTTTGCTAATTTTTAAATTGTCAGTACTTTACCATACATTAAGCTACAGAGGTAAAATTTTAACAGCAGACAGGGGAAGGGGTCTAGTTACTAATAAACCATTATTTGTTTATCAAGATTAATGGGATTTAAAATAATCAGTTAAAAAGTAAACAGTGTACACTTGGGCTGCTTACAGCGGCCTGCCATTTAAGAAACATACCATGGGCCGTTTAAAGCGGCCCATGCCACTAGGAGGGTTAATTTCAACCGACGCTAGCCTCCAGTTGGTCTCATCTCCAGCCAATTTAATTTTTTGTAGCATTGCCATTATTTGTGCCGTTTGGTGATCTCTGGAAGAGTTTCCGTGCTGCGGAGGCTCTGCCATTTTAGAGCCTTGGCTGGTGGGTGGAGTTGCAAAATAGATATCAACTCCCTGCTGTTGAGCTTGGTGGTGCTTTTTTGGTGCCGTCTCAATCTCCGATAAGACAGTGCTTCAATGAGATAATAGGGTTTGGAGAAAATGTAGAGTTTAAGTTTGAGAAAGTAGGTGAATTTTAGATTAAATGCAGAGCTCGATACAAACACATCTTTCTCAGATGGCTGCTCAGCAGTGCTCCCACTTGTGCGGTCTTGCCCTTTTGCTGCTTGGGGGGGGGGTCAGGGTTGGAAACCCTAATGCCACATTTCCCTATTTTATTGGCATTAAGATGAACCCTAACTGGTGCATGAACGCAGTTTTTTGCAATGAATATAAAATAATATAGGGTGATGAATGTAACAAGAATTTCACACACCTGAGATGTTGGATGCCACATCAAATCCAGAGAGGGAAGCTCGAGCAGTTTATTTAGGCATCCAAAACTGAGAGTGTCTGTAAAATTTGAGTTTCTGCACCACCCCATATTTTATTTTATATAATTGCTGGGTTTCACTTTTTTGCCACAGCAAATATATAAAATAAAAGACGTTCCTGCCCGGCTTCGGTCTGGTTGAGTTCTAGAGCGGTCAGCGGTCGCCTGTGAAAGTTAACTTTTTTTTTTCTGGTAGTTGCTTTAAAAGCTTTAAAATGTTTTAGAGCAGTGATTTTTTTTTTTAAAGATTTACCGCTGAGTCTGGGTGGCGGTGCAGTTTTGGGCAGCATGGCAGCTAGCGGTCAGGAGTGGAAGAGCCAAGGCTGGCACATGCACAGAACGAGGGAAATCCAGCATATGTTTACCATTATAAATATTTCTTTATAATAGCAAATTATGCCATGGGTTTCCCTATGGGAAAAAGCAAAACCCAGTTGTTATAGTTAAATAAATCATGAAACACAACATCTTGTCCATATTTTAACCAAACCTTATTACATTCCCTACAAATGTTTAGCAAATGTGGTGCTATCAAGGTTTTAGAATCTCCTTTCACTCGTTTTTCTCAGTGGGGTATATTTATCACATATTTTAGTAAATTCTTCTATAAAGAATTAAATAATAAGGCCAATATCCAGAATTGCATATGGAAGCCGGTCCACTGGCACATTGGTAACGTTACCACTTGTGATGCTGGTGACCTGGGTTTAGGAATGAGTCTGGGTCATTATATGGCCAGCCAGGGGGAGGATACCTGAGTATCCCATGGAAGCTCACTTCCTAAGGGGTGGGACGCAGGGTTGTTCCTAGGGTGTGACTAGATTGTGGGCTTGAGCCCCATCCCTCCTGCCCAGTGATGACAAAAACAGGTAGGATGGATGACAGCTTTAGGAATTGGGAATCTTCTATTTGGGGCTAATGATTAAAGATTTGGAGCTCCAGCCCCTAATGCCCACCCCTAGTGATGCTCCCGGTGGGACGGAGTTGGATTCCACTACTACACCACCACCTGTGTGACCACAGGTGGCAGTGCATGTTGCAGACATGGAGGGAGGGGGAGGGACCTCAGTGGCATGATGCACTGCACCAGCCAGGGTATACCCAATGTCCAAGGGCAGAAAAATAGATACACTTCTCAACTGGCAGGATGCCATCCACTGCCTGCCACAGGCCCCATGTCGTTGACTGGGTCCTCCATTCCAAGACCAACACTGTAACTCAGTCCAGGGGGAGTAAGGAGCTGGCCTCTGGGCAGCCCTTCCAATGGGGGGTCATCCACAGGGGGCCATGGAGTACAGCTAAGTCCTAAGGATGGCAAGTGGCAGGTCTGGGGCCACTCGGGCTACTAGGGGAAAAAGATAGTAAATTAGCAAAACAAAAAAAAGGGGGGAATTGTATGTGGAAATGACCAATCAACAGCAGCAATTTCTTGTTTAAATGTATTTAGTTTCATTAACCAGATAGGCTCATTGAAACCTACATCCTTTTTTTCAGGAGTGACCCATGATTAATTATATACAGTAGCATGACATTTTGCTTGATTCAAAGTCAGATACAAAGACGACATCTCAGACAGTATGACAATAGTAGTAAAACTGGATTTTTTTTATTCTTTGGTGACCAGGTCAGCCCACTATGCACAACAGTCTGCTTCCAGGGGCAACACAAGAGCACTGGAGAGGTTAAGGACTTGCTCAGAGACTGACAGTACGCAAGTGGAGGTTATGGGAATCAAACCCAGGTCCACTGGGTCTACCAAACCCGTTCACAGCTTGTTACTCCAACCTCTCAGCTACACTGCCAGCCCCTATATAACAATATATATGTACAAATCAAGTATACAAAGTGCATTCCTGCTATACAGCAGTGTGCAGTACATCCTATTAGGCTCCCAGAACTAAACATGATCACTCATGACAGCATTGATAGGCACAAGCAGCAACAGTAGTAGCAGAGCCAATCTCAATGGAGGCAGGAACAGTTGTGCTTGGGGGATGGCATCCTTTGAGCTGTCCTTTGAAGGATTGGTATGTAAGGCTTTCTGGATGGGGAGATAAAGCTCTTTGGAATAAATTTGCTGTTAGGGAACAGTAAGAATCTAATAATTGGTGCTGTGTATATTTCCCTCACATTGTTATATGAATGGAAGGCACGTCTTTAGCAAATATGTAAAAGATTTATCAAACAATAGAGAAATTATAATAATTCTAAGAGATTTCAGTAACAACCGGAAAAATGTCAACTCATCAAAGGTTAAGCAAATAGTTTCCAACATGAAATTGACATAAATAATTAATTCACCAACACAAGTTAACTATAAAACAAAATATATGATTACTGACTAGATACTTGTATAACATCTGGATAGGGTTCTTTTGAATCAGGTGGGTCATGGCAGACACAGTAAGTGATCACAATCCAGTTTTCTGTCTTTGCTCAGCACGTAAATCCAAAATTGAGCCAATATTTTATTTACATAGGTATTGTCTACAAATAGGGCAATTTGCCCAGAATACCTATGCCAATGTCATTGATAAAGGAATTAAACAGGACTGGCCCCAACACAGCCTTAGGGCACACCACTAGTGACCGAACCTTCACTAGACCTCACCTTGTTGACCACTATTCTCTGTTTCCTGTCCCTAAGCCAATTACCCACCCAACTGACTATGCCCTTCGCTGCAACCAACTTTTTCAGCAGGCAGTTGTGCAGCACTGAATCAAAGTAGAGGAGGTTCACTGGGTGGCCTCTGTCTATTTCCCTAGTGAACCAGTCAAAAAATGTGATTAGGTTCATATGGCACAACCTTCCCACCACAAACCCATGTTGCCTGTCATCCTACAGACTGTTCTTATCTACATACTCTACCAAGTCTTGTTTTATTAAGATTTCTATTAGTTTTCCCACTACCAATGTAAGGCTGACCAGTCAGTAGTTGCCTGCTTTCTCTCAACTCACTCCCTTGTGGAGAGGTACCACATCGGCTCTTCTCCAGTCTCCTGGCACTAGCCCCGTCTGAAGTGATCTGCTTCATAAATGTGCTAAGGGACCTGCCAATTCACGTGCTATCTCCTTTAGCACCCTTAGGTGTATTCCATCTGGCCCTGGTGACTTGTCTTCCCTGAGCTGATCCATGGTCTCTCTAACTCTACTGTTGGTGATTGATGGTGCTTCCATTTGTGAATGGATCTATGGAGCACTCAGTTTAAACTGGGTTGACCCTCCCGATGTCTCTCACCCCCCAACAGTTAAAACACTTCCCAAAGAGTCACAGGTTTGTAACCCCCCACCCAACAGTCACAGCACTACCTAAACAGTCACAGCATTGTAACCCTGCACCAGTGCAACAAGCAGAGCACAGCCCAGCAGTCACAGTATTGTAACCCCCACCCAACAGTCACAGCACTACCTCAACAGTCACGGCATTGTAGCCCCGCACCAGTGCAACAGTCACAGCACAGCAGCCCCAGCATTGTAACCCTCACCAAACAGTCACAGCACTGCCAAAACAGTCTCAGTATTGTAACCTCCCCCAACTCAAACATCAAGGAATTCCACAACACTCTCAGCATTGTAACCCCCAACCACCCAACAGACTCAGCATTATAATCCCACCACCCAACAACACTGCCTCAACAATTGCAGCATTGTAACCCCCCCTCCACTGGCACTCAAAATTGCCACTGGCCCACTAACCAAATGCTGGTGGATTTTGTATCGAGCTAGTAAAAACATTTACTTTTGGAAGAGACATTAAATCTAGGTCCTGTCTGCCTGTTCTGGTGGTTGGTTCAGGTGGACATTAAAGAGCTCATGGCATTTCTCAACAAGAGTAGGGGAACTGTTTATTAATGGAACAATTAAGGATTAATTACAGAAGCCAAACAGAACAAAAATACACAACAAATCAAAAAAAATAAACACAGCTTCAACCATAAGTAGACATGCAGCACAATACAAGCAATACAAAGCTAACAAAAAAAAATCAATCAACGGAATTCAAGATATAAGCAGGTGGTATCAAGTTGCCCAAGTGAAAAATGACAACCACAGAAACAGAGTCAGAAAAGTGCCCACGGGCAAGATTTCCAATGCCGAATCCATAGAGTTGGAGGGAGCCTGGCATGTTCCATTGCACACAGTCTGCGAAGGTCAGATTCCACTATCTGCAACAGAGCAGAATGATTCAGAGCTTGCTGCTGCAACACAACTTTACAATGAACCCTCCAGATCATCATCATGAGACAGGAAAAAATCAAAAGCAGCACAGAAGGATCACGCAGGGAGGGTTGATCAGCAGAACAGCCATAGATAAGGGCATCATAAGTAAAGGAATGCCAAAAAGGGTTCTCCTACATGGTACCCAAGAAGAATCAAAAGGGAAGAATACATGGGCAGTCAAAATATAGGTGTTGAATAGTTTCCACAGTATCCTGACAACAGTCCCTAGGGCAAAATTGTTCCGTGATTCTTTTATGTTTATTGTTAACCTTAACATTTAACTTACCATGGCAACACAGCCATGCAGCATCCCAATTTTGGGGCATAAAAGAAGCATCATTCAGATACAACAATGTTTGTCGATTAAGGGCAGGAGCTACCCCAGGCAGAATCTTCACCTCCACAGGAATTAACTCCTTATACAAGGCTTTCCTATGCTGACTATGAATTACATCCCAAGACAAACAACAGCATTTTATAAACAACAAAAAATGTGCCAAAAACCCAGGAAATTGGCTAGCCCACAAGAAAAAAGGTTTTGGTTTACTCCATTTGAATTGAAAGGGTGTCAGCCAGTCTGATGCCTATTCCATCCAAAGGGAAGGAGGACTGGAAATCCAAAGCTCAATATTGAATTGAAAAAAAAACTATAAAAGAAAACCACATGATTCACCATATTCAAACCACCCCTTGTCATATGGGAGATAAAGAACATCCCGTTTAATAGGGTTATGACTACTCCTCCAAACCACAGTAAAAAATATGCTATACAATCTAGTCTCAAAACAGAGGGGGAGGGAAAAGATAGTGCTGACATAGAGAAAAATGGGGCTCAAAAAGTTGTGACCATCCTGACTCATTTCTTTTTGGACAGTTGCCATGATTTCCAGATGGCCACTTTGGAGGGCACTTGTATCCAAAGCAAGACTCTAATTTAAGTCTGGCAAATTAGTGCCACCAAAAAGGATGCCAAGGATTTTGACCGGCTCTGAGGAAACAGCAATGCCCCCAACAGTGGAGTGGAGGGTTCCATGTGTCCCAATGGGCAACACCCGACATTTAGAATAATTAATCCCAGAACCTGTAAGCAAGGCAATGTTAGTAATTATCTGTATGGCATTCTCACCCAATGGAATATCTTAGATAAATAAACAGACATCCTCCGCATAAGCCAACAGTTTTATAGTAGAAGCTTAAAGGGGATGAGGAATATCCAATATATGCTGGGCTGCAGTTACAGCATGTAACAAGGGATCCAGAGATAGAATGTAAAGGATGGGACTTAACGGGAAGCCTTGTTAGACTCCCCTGAGCAGATGAATATGGGAACCTCTCCATCCGTTTGTGGTGGGAATTATTGAAGAAGAAGAAGCATACAGGAGACAGATCCAATTTCTAAACATAGTAGAGAAACTATATTTCTGAAACACCAGGAAGAGATACTCATGGTAAACTTTGTCAAAAGCTTTGGCCTGATCCAACAGAAAGAGGAAATGCCCCACTTGGTGAGAATGACAGTAAGCAATAAAGTCTCTAATTAGCAACAGGTTGTCCTGAATCTTACAGCCAGGGATGAAACAGGACTGGAGGGGATGTATAATTGAGATGAAAATTCACGATAAGCGTGCAAAAAAGATTTTTGTCAAAATTTTAGCATCTGTATTGAGAAAGTAGATCAGTCTCCAATTCGAGAGGTGCCGCTTATCCCCTGATTTAAATAAAAAAATGTGTAAAGCCTCCATAATGGAGCCAGATAAGGCCATACATGCCAAAATGGAATTAAAAACAAAGGTGACAATTGGGGCAAAAAGAGAAGGCAGCAGCTGGTATAATTCGGACTTCAAGCCATCTGTCCAAGGGGAAGTTCTCTTTCAAAGGGACAAGAAAGCTGAGCAAACTTCCCCTGTAGTGACTGACTGGGTGAGAATCTTATTATCAGCAGGTGATACCTGTGGGAGGTGCAGGGAGCCCAAAATGTAAGCAGCCAAATCCCTTGGTGCAAAACAGATTCCCACTGTGTCACATAGGAAGTCCAATCGAAGCATCCCACTACAAGAGAAATGTTCAAACCCTGCCATATCAACTAAAGAAACCATTGTCCATAATTTGACCCTGTGAAGACAACTCTGAAAGATATGTCCTGTCAAATGCTTGCTCTGAGTACCATAAGACCGGTTAAACGACAGTGATTTAACCCTGTCATATTGAAAGGGCCACATATGATCTGTCATGGACTAGATCTGGGCCTGTAGGGGTAAACCCTCTGTCAGCCTGTGAGGAGATTAATTTAAAGAGAGTACGTTGTAACTCAAGACACGCATGGTAGGTGGTTCTGCTCACTGACCTCTAACAGCTCTGTGCCTGTTTCCCAATGACTTTTTTGGTAAGGTCTCACCAAAGCAGCACATATGGGTAAAGATCCTGAATAGACATGCAAGCCCATAGTAAGGATCTCAACTAACTGATAAAGGAAGAATCCAGCGGGATAGTGTTGTTCAACCTCCAGCCGGGCTTTCCAAGCTGAAGGGATGGGTCAATCAACAATGAGCAACTCAATAAAAAATGGACGGACAAGTCAGTAGGACAGGTAGCAGCTGACAAAATGGAGCTGCCACTAGAAAACTACAATATAATCAATGCAAGTTGCAAACTGGGCCTGGTGGTACGTAAAGCCACCAGAATGATGACGTGTACGACATGTATCAACCAGGTGGGAATTTCTCTACAAATGGCATACAAACATAAGGGGCCCGATTCTCAAAGTTCCCAGCATGGCAAAAGGGGCTTGCTCCACAAAGAATGGTGAAAAGTGCCTCTTGAAAAGATGTGCCAGGAGTGATTCTGAATGGCAGCCTGTGTTAACCACAGGCTGACTGCCCCAAACAGGGCTTGCGCCACCCGTGCACCTGCATATCCCCTAATGCAAGATTCTCAGAACTCTCCCAGAGGGCAAAATTCTAAGTACCCTTAGACCAACCAGTGCTGGTCTAAGGGTACGTAGAAAATTCTCTTCTGGGAGAGTTGCTGTTTGCGGCAAGCTGCCATGTTCCCCCCCCTCCTGGATCCTGAAGTTGCCAGTCATCATCTTGATAAATACATCCTCCCAACATGGTGGTCCTGTGTCCCCACCTCCCTGATCCCTGAAGTTGCCAGCCATCATCCTGATATATACATCCTCCTGGCATGATGAGCCAGTGCCTGACAGTTCAGTCGGCAGTCAACTGCAGAGGTGAGAGGAGGGCTGTGTCAGTCGATAACTCACTTTTGGGATGGGGGGAGTAGGGTGGTGACACTACCTGCTGGGGTGGGGGGCCGCTAGACCACCAGGTCGGGGGGATGTAGTTATCAATAGTATGACTGGAAACATTGGGGATCAGGGAGGGAGGCCACTAGATCACCAGGTCAGGGGGATGCATTTATCATGATAATGACGGGCATCTTTGGGGATCAGAAAAGGGAGGAGACAGGACCATCATGTTGGGGGGATGTATTTATCAAGATAATGATGGGCAACTTTGGGGATCAGGGAGGGGAGCCACTAGCTATGTATGTCACAATATGATGACTGGCAACATCGAGATCTGGAAGGGGGTGTTTATATCACCTAATGGGGGATCAGGGCTGGGGGGTGCCACTCGCCACCAGAGACATGATAGAGCAGCACATAGCTGCCCCACAGCTTTGTGGCATACCCTACCAATGCGCTCCCTGTTTGGTGCACAGCATGGGTTGCTGCAAGCCACAGGACTTTGCTGCCGGGACCCTGCCCAATAAAGAGTTGGGCACAGGACTCCTGGCATACCAGGCTTTGATGCAAGCTGTCATCTGTCACAGCTTGTGCCAGCCTAAGGGCTCTTTGAGAACTGAGCCCAAGGAGTCACTGTATAATTTAGATGTCTGGGCACCTCTGTCCCTAAGATGGAGAGGGCAGTTAAAGTCTCCTCCAAAAATGATCGCCCTAGAAGTACATAAGTAAGGCAGGTGTCATTTAAACAGAGTAACCCTGTCAAATTTGGACTGAGGAGCATATATAATTATTAAAACAAAAATCAGATTGATTAATGCAACAATCAAGAAGTAAAGCCCGACTTGGTTGCATATCAAGTACCCTAGTAACTGCAGGAGAAAGGTTGTTAAACAAGATAACAACCACAGAGCATGTCTCAGTGCCCAGGGAAAAATAAGACAGCCCAGGCATCCAAAGTCGTTGAGTAGTGGCAATATCAGCCAACGATCTCAACCTAGTATTCTATAAAAAAAGTAAGTTAGCACAAGAATCATGCAGGACCAGTAAAATAACCTTCCTTCAAAGAAGGTTAATAATATTGTTGACATTCAAGGTTATGACACTCATTCAAGGAGAAAAAAGTCCAAGACCATCGGAGGAAAACTGTCAACCCTACGAGTTTCTTCTTAAATATAACTTTCAATTTAGGAGAGGGTCCATCTTTCTATTTTTTAGGTGTTATCAAGTTTGGGGTGTCATCATCGATGTCCAGAGAGCCAACCAGGCCAAGTGACATCATAGAAGAGGCATCAGAATCAATATCAGTGTCAGTATCTCTCCAGTTCTTCGGTGGAGCTAGGGAGTGTAATCTATTCTGGCGAGAAAGAGTCTTGGCAGGCATCGATTGTGGACCCTCATGAAGTGTTCAATTCCAAAGTGAGCATCTGCGAGTCACCTCAGTAAAGGAAGGTGGAGGGGGCATAGAAGAAGCAAGGTCAGAAGGGACCAGAGAAGCAAGGATTTCCACTGCAGGACTTGAAGGCAGGCCAGATATGGTAAGCACTGTAGGAGCCACCTCTGAAAGTGCATGAGAAGGCTGAACAGTGGACAATAGGAGAGAGGACTGATCTGGGGGAGGCAGGCAATGTGGCAGACAAGTCCTCCGGGGAGGCCTACAAAAGAGACTCTGAAAGTGGGACATCACCATTCTGCAAAGATGGATCAATCAGGTCTTTTTGCTGGGATCTCGCTGGTTTACTATGAGCTACCCAGGTGCAATCAAGGAAGGAGTGATCATCCATTTGTCAAAGATTGCATTTCAGGCAATTAGGGCACTGGGCAGCTATGTGACCATGTTTGTTGTTTATTTAGTAATAACCATTGAGCATAATGTTCATTTACAATGGCAACCTTGTGTATACATTAAAAAACATATAACAATACATACATCAGACCATACAGTATTTAAACAATTAACTAAAATAGTTACAAGTCTGAACATTTGAGAGCAGATATCTCTTTAGTGTAAAAACAGACAGGGGTTTAGAGTGTGGATCCCTATAACAAAATGCTAATTTATTCCAAAACCTTGGGCCAAGTTTCTAAAATATTGTAAAGACCTTTTAGTGTAAGTCTTAGGGATTATTAGCTGAGAAAATTGTGAGTTTTGCAATGATAGTTCAACATGCCGAAAAACTAACCTGTCACTCAGACACTTGGGAACAAATCCCAAACTGGACTTATATGCAAATAGAGTAGTATGTATGTCCCACCTGGTAGCCAAAGAAACCCAACCCAGGGATTTATGTAGATTACAGTGATGACTAGTTTTAGGACATCTCAGGATTAGCCTGGCCAGTTTGTTATAAAGTACATCTAAACTATGTTATCTGTCTTTTATAGCACTGTCACATAAAATATCACTGTAATCAAATAACAGTAAAATCTGTACTTCAATAACATACTTCAGTGTATCCCAATCTAGACATTTTTGGTTCCTAAAAAGACAGCCCACCCTCTTCCATACCTGACCAATTAGCTTGATTATTCCCTGTATCTGCCTGATCCAACCAATAACCTAAACATTTATACATTTTAACAGCTTCCAAAAGAGCTCCTGAAAGATCAAATATCCCCAGTTTTAAATCTAATTTCAATTTAGCAGCTGGAACAAATCAAATTGTTTTTGATTTAGACGTATTTAACTTTAACTTCAAAAATCGAAAATATTTTTGTAGTGATTCAAAACTAGACTGCAAACTGGATTGAATTTCCATTACAGAACTACCGGAGTAATAAAGATTCATATCATCCACGTAGAGGTGGTAATATACCCCCTCTGCACTCTTACTAATGTCTTTTAGATAAATTAAGAAAAGGAGTGGCCTGGCACTGATCCCTGGGGCACACCCCTTGCTACATTCAAAGAAGAAAAATCTATGCTGTTAACCCTAGTAAATTGATGATGGTTGCTTAAGTAAGAACAGAATCAGACCAAAGCACTTCTGCCTAGTTCCAGCTCCAATAACTGTTGTAACATAGACTGGTGGTCAAGCATGTCAAAGGCCTTGGACAACTCAATCATTATGGCAGCCGTATAACACTGCAAATTATTTGCCCTACCAATGTCTTCCAAGACTCTCGACATGGAGACCACCATGCCATGCAGGGATTTATTTAACTCTAAAAATTGATTAGCGTTTTGCTCATAAAAGTGCTAAATCTTTGTGAAAATGCATAGCTGTTGCCTCAGTGTGTTTAACAAATACAGCACTTCTAGAAATTCTATATAAATACTTTCTGTACAGTTAGTATAGTCCCAAGGAAAAAAACTGCTAATTAATTATTTAAAACCCTGCCATGTATCTTATGAAATACAGACTGGTATTCATCATACAGATTATGCCTTGTTAAATAACCAACCAATTGGTCAGCCAAGATTCTCTCCAAAATGTTACTCACAATTGTAAGTAGTGATTTAGGTCTGAAATTTGAAAGTGAGCCAGGGCTGCCACCCTTAAACATGGATACAACCCTGGTGCACTTCCAAGCCTGGGGAAAAATATTGCAAGTAATAGACCAATTAAATACCAAGGCCAGGGGATGGGCTACATGTAATGCAGAAAATGTCAACACTGTAAAAGAAATTCCATCAGGACCACAGCTTCCACTGGTCTTAAGCCCCAGATGTTTCTCCATAACTTCAGAGTAATCAATTTATTTGAAAGAAAAAGGCATTGAATTACATTTGTTAGTGTCTGGAATGAAAAATGGATTTACCAAAAGTTACCAAATTCACTGAAGAAAATGTTGAATCTATCTGCAACATTAAACTCTGATGCATATGTTTCTTCAGGGACTAACCAGATGGTATGCTTATGTATAACAGTGCCATTTAAATCTTTAATTAGTGACCAAAACTTAGAAGGATTACCCTTGTCCTTAGAGGTTTTTGATCTAAAGTAACTTATTTTGACTACCCTAATAACCATTACATATTTATTTCTAAGTTTCTGATATTTCTGCTAATCAGACAAGAACCTGACTGTCGAGCAATATTCCGTGCTTTATTTTTCTCCCTCTTTAATTTTTGTAGTGAGGAGGAGAATCACATTGTTGAATTAGCTTTCACCCTTTTTGATTTTACAGGCATGTGTCTGTCACAAACCTTTTCAGTTCATCCTGAAAGTATTCCCAAGCTAGGTCCAGATCTGGAATCAGATTCAAACATTCCCAATTTAACCCTTCCAGGTCTGACGTAAATTTAAAACAGTCAAAATTTTTTAATGATCGGAATGTTAAGTATCTAGCTGGTCCCTTTGCTTTACTATATCCCCTTATACAATAAATCATGTTATGGTCAATGAACATATCTACAGTAACACCTGCATCAGTGTAAAAATATGGGTGATTAGTTAGAATTACATCAAGGAACAAAGGACCTTTAAGATTCTTTATATTGTCTCAAGTGGGTTCATGAACTAGTTGGGATAATCCTAAATCCAACGCCATAGTTTTAGATACTTAGATTTAAGGGGACACAACCAATTTGCGTTAAGGTCACCCAGGAGCAAAAGTTCATGGGTTAAGACAAAAGGAGAAAGAGCAGCAGAAATAGTTGAAACTTGCTGCATAGGAAAATGTTGCAGACAAAGGCCACAGAGTCTCTGGTCACAGACATTGCTCAAATGGAATAGCAAGAAACACTTAAAACAAGCTTTCAGCTGGCCTGAATAGTAACAGACCCCCTGCTCTCTGCCCAGGAAAAAGCTGTTCGGGAGATGAGTAAGACCAGAGTCCTTTGCCTGGAGTTGCACCCTATATTTCCAGCCACCAGTCCAGATCCCGTACATCTCCAAAATTGTATTGGGCCAGCCAAGCACATCACAACACTGTTTGAGCCAGTATGTGACATGTGAACGTCGACCCCTTCATTCCTGAACATCACAGTCACTGTACAAGTGGTGGGTCTGGTAAGTGGGAGGGCCTGGAAAGGCAGCCAGAGTTCGGAATGCCACAAGGAATGATACTGTATCCAAAATCTGTCCAGTTGAGAATGAAACTGGAAACTGATATCATAAAATAGTGAGCCGGAGATATAAATGATGGCAAAATGTCTGTGGGTACAACCCCCAAGGATTCTATTAAGAGCTTCTCTACCAAGAAGGAGTGGTTGGGAGGAAGTTCTTCCACACCCAGGTTCCACTGCAGCAGTTCAACAGGAAATCTATTGACTGCCTTTACAGCGACAGTACAGTGCTGACAGTCGGCATTGTGCCATCAGGAAACAATGTATTTTTTGTGCCACCCCCAAACCCCTCCCCCGGATTTTAAATTAATCACCACCAGGTCAGAGTTATTTTGGGGAGGGGGCACAGGACACGGAGAAGCTGTGTCGATGTACCACACGTCCATTACAGCGAACTGCTGATTTTGCCGCTGTAATGGTCGTGGTGGTATTATTTTCACTGTACCATCGGTATACGCTGCACCAATACATTTTAGGCAGACTGCATTGTCCCATGGGGCAGAAGCAGGCAGTGCCATGATTAGGTTCATAAAGTTTAAAGGGGGTATCCTGTGGAGTCTCAGATGATCCAGGGAAGCCAGGCTTTCTGGGAGACTGAAACAAGAGGTTCAGGTGGTGCTGCGGCCACCCGGGCAGAGGCACTAAAACTCAATACCAGAGGAGCCACCAGCACTGGCTCAGATGGCACATGTTGTTGTACCGCGGCATTAGGAGAATACTCAAAAACCAAAGGATTCTCCTGGCCGGGTTCCTCACAAGTATCAGTGAGGAACACAGGCATGGATACTGGGTCCAGGACCCAGGAATGTCCATCCAGCCCAAGTATCCAGCCTGCCTTTCTGAGGGCTTTTTCTGGGCTCCAACCAGGCTTGGTGACCAGGGGACAAGCTACAACATGATGAGGTGGAGTGACCCAGTTTGTCATTGGCAAGGTCTCCGAGGGTGACAACTGACTGCCAACAACAGGTGCTATAAGAGGAGCCACAGGAGACTAGTCCAGGTGAACCCCAGAAATATTGATTAGCACACCCCTCTGGGGTGTGAAAGGAACATCCATGGGATGAAGATGTCAATCAGGATAAACCCCCTGGGGAGTAGCGTCAGGCTGGGCAGGTACTAGGGCTGCTGGCAACATTGGGACATGCTGCTGAGGTAGAACTGAATCTGGAGACAGTGAAGTAAGAGAAAAAGCTAGTGCTGTCTGACCAGTCAAAGTGATGGTGCTGGGACCAGTCAAACCCTTGGACTGGACAGGACTGTGGGAATGCAGGCATGGATGCTGGGAAACCTGCCATGACTCTGCATCAGGGAGCCCTAAAACTGGCTGAAAGTCATGCAAAATAAGAACTGGCTCAGAATCGGAATGAGGAGGAAGCACAGTGAATGGTAACTGTGGCTGACAAGAAGCCACTGGTGCAGTAGGTTC
The DNA here is from genome assembly GCA_016271365.2 of Neoceratodus forsteri. NCBI lineage: Eukaryota > Metazoa > Chordata > Ceratodontiformes > Ceratodontidae > Neoceratodus > Neoceratodus forsteri. The sequence goes on from CM057452.1 coordinate 1,327,259,343, forward strand.
TGAAAAAGGCAGTCCCAACACAGTAATGGGAGAAGCAACCTCTAAAGAACATGGAAAGGGCTTACCCGAGTCAGAAAGTGTCCCAGAGTTCGTAGCCACAGGGAAAAGATGGTGTGGAGGCTCGTGAGGCAGTGGACTGAAGACTGGGTCATGTCTGAAGGCTGTCTGCCAGGTATGTTCCCCAATTCCAGCAACCGGGTCTGAAGCAACTGTAATTCCTGTCGGGAGAGCAGAAAAACTCTGGGCAGCTCCGCTGCATGTAACTTTGGGCCATCAACATCTGTAGTTGAGCCAGGCCACTCAGAATCCACAAGAGTAATCAGCCGTGCCAATTGTTCAGTCAGGCAAGTCGATCCTCCAGGGCCAAGGCCATAGCCCTGAGTAACTGGTTCTCATGGACAGGTGGAAAAACTCAGTCGCTCAGGAGATGCACCACAATGGGCATCCGAACAATATCTTCAAAAGAAAACTGGAACGTAAGAACAAATGTGGAGGTGTTTTTTGGTATAGGTAGGATGTCTGCCTTGGTGGAGGCAGCAGGCTGCTGCGATCCTCCATGCATGTAAACACCCAGTTCAGCCATCTTGGCTGATAGCCAGCAGTTCCCCCTACTGGATACTGGAGCGAGTAGAGGAATTTCTCTGGTGTCCTGGACAAATTTCCCCCATTCACTAAAAATACCACCAACAGCTTAATCTGGTTCAATTTCAGTTGGCTGTCATCTGTATCCCCCCACCCCCTACGCGTTGGCCCTGAAAAAGGGACTTCTAGTCTCAGTGGGCCAACCCGGTCAAAAAAAAATTCAATAAATAATTAAATAAGCAGCCCTGCCAGTTTGTACTGGAGATGGTAATATTTCAATAAGTACACAAGTTGGGCCAGTAGAACTGTCTGTGGAGGCTACTGGATTTTCCCAGTCAATAGCCTTGCTGGCTAGTGGCTGCAAAACTTAATCTTGACCCCTGCCCACCCCCACCCAACAGTCACAGCATTGTTCTCTCCATCCAGCAGTCACAGCACTGCCTCAGAACCACCATCGAGCCACAGCCAGACACTTGGTTAGGAGTGGACCTTCCTCTGGTAATGCTACTGGCAGCTGTTCAAACATCAAGGTACCACTGCTGAGGGCTGGACCAGTGGTGCAGAGCACTGAGGAAGTGGATGTCACACCTTCAATCATGCCAGCGACCTGGGTTCTGGAACAGACTCAGGTCACTGGGGATCAGCCAGGGATGGAGAGGAGTGAGCGTCTGTTTGTCTGTTCTTCTCTCTTGGGGAGAGGTGATCAGCCTAATCAACCCAATACTGCCACCACATGAAGGCATGGAGGCATGGTGGCAGAGCGGTGACAGTGACTCATCAGGAGATGGCCAGCACTGGATGCTGTAGTTCATGTCTGCAACCATGCACATGCACACCTAGTGTCTTTGCACTCTTCCAGTCAGGGGAGAGACTGGAACAATGAAAAGTGAAAGCAGGCATATGAAGCTTCACTCACCCACTCCAGCCCCATTCACCACTCAGAACCCCTCACCAACCATCTGGATATGTTTCTCTGGATTGGACAGTGGGGCCCTAACTACCTGGCCCTGCCATGGGGTGCAATCCATGGGGGATTCCCCAGCAGGGGAGTTCTGATGGAGGTGGTAGATGGAAGGGAAGGTGTGCAGGCTGAAGAATCCACCTGTAATCTGAGGGGAAAGAAAGCTTTGTGGGAGAAGAAAAAAGGTACCACTGCTGGAGAGGCCTCTTCCAGCCACACCAAGTGGCATCTAATTTTTGTTCCTCCTCCTGCTCAGGGCAACTTTTCTTTCCTGGGGTTCCTGCTGCTGAAGATACCCGCTCCTGTCACTCCAGGCAGTGTTTCATCCCTAGGCACTCCTATTATTGGGAGATGCTACTGCTGCTCTGGGCAGCATTTTATCCCTCAGGGTTGTTGCTGCTGGAGAGACCTCCTTCTCCTACTCCAATCAGCATCTCTATCCTGGAGGCTTCTGCTGCTGAGGAGACACCCTTCTGTTGCTCCAGACAGCAATTCTGTCTTGGGGGCTCCCACAGCTGGAAAAATTCCCTCCTGCCACTCTAGGTGGTATTTGTTACCTGGGACTTCCTCTGCTGTGGAGCCCTTCTCTTGCTACTCCAGGTGGCATATCACTCTTGGGGGCTCCTGCAGTTAGGGAGGCCCCCTTTGCTGCTCCAAGCAGCACATTCCTGGAACTACTTCTTGACAAAACAGTCCACTACATATACAGACAGCAAATGTGCTTTGTATCTGTGTATCTATGTATCTTTGTATCTACAGTATGTATCTTTGTATCCATGTATCTATGTATGTGATTGCATCACTACTAATACATCATGCTAGATGAGTACTCATGACATTCACTTACAAAAATAGTTCCCTCATGACTTAGGGAGCTAAACTGTTGCAATTTCTGCAGCATGTCTTTAATTTGTGTGATGTCCCCAGGGTGGAAGAGATTGTGTCATCATCATTTTGGTTCCCAAGGCTCTGAAATCTGACCAAACCTTCATACTGATGGAGCTGGACCAATATTGGAGGCGGCTATTCCGGCCAGGAACTCAGTGATACACTGTCTGAGAGAGGATCGCAGGGGTGGGGGTGTAGCTATTTAAGTTGTGCTTGAGCCTCACAGCATTCCTGAGTGGAACTATGAGATCCATTGAATGTGTAGGGTGTGCAGGTGTGTGTTGCAAGATCCTTCTCATCTACCATCTACCGAGGGATGGGAAGGAGTTCTTGCAGGAAGTCATGGACTTCGTCATTGGGCTGGTTTTGGAGTCTTCATGATGGATTATTTTTGGGGACTTCAGTACCTGAGTTGATGATGAATTCTCACAATTTGGATAAGACTTCCTCCAGCTGATGTGTTCATTGGGCCTTACACAGGTTGTTAGCTCTGCAACCCAAATTCATGGCCATTCATTGGACCTTGTCTTCTAGCTGGGAATGGAGGTCTTTGACCTGATGGTTGATTTGGTCATTTGGTCTGATCACCATACTGTGAGGTTCTCATTCGAGGCACCCCCAAATAGACCCTTCCCTGCGGAGATGGTCCAGTACAATCCTTCAAGGGGATTGATCCTACAGGGTTTGACTGTGGAGCTGGACCTATCAGGTGTGATGAGTGCATGCGAGGGGCCGAGGGAGATGGTTCTGACCTATAATAGGGCCATTGCCAGTGCCCTTGACTCCATCGCACTCATCCATTTTCATCCCCTCACCTCACATCAGAGATCTCCCTGGTTTGAAGATCTCCAGATGATGAGGATGAGAGGTCAATAGTTGGCACAGCACTGGTGGAGGACTGGCCTGGATAAGGATAAGCTTATATTGGTGGCTCATTATAGGAGCTATCAGTCAGCGATCTCCTGTAAGAAGGCAGAGTTCATGTCCAAGGAGATTGCTGCAGTGACTAACAGACTGGCTCAACTCTTCTGCACTGTGGACAGACTATGTAATCCAGCCTGTCTGCAGTCCAGGGGAGTGTTTTCACAGTTAAGGTGTGCGGAGTTCGCTCTGTTTTTCGCTGATAAGGCTGCCTCCATCAGGTCAGATATCCAGTTGGCTCCCTCTAGTGGGCCTTGCAGTGTTGGACCCAGGGTCACAGGCAGTCAGCTTCAACCAGTTGGCTGTCGAGGATGTGGTGGAGGTCAACCAGGGGCTACAGCCAACCTGCTATAGTTTGGATCAGGGACCAACGCACCTCTTGATGGGGTACGTCAATGTCTTCGACCCAGTCCTTGTCAGGATAGTCAATGGTTCCTTAGTGACAGAGGGTCTTTCCAAGACCCTTGAAGGAGGCAGTTGTTAAGAAACTCCTGAAAAAATCTTCACTGGACCCTGACTGCCTGGCAAAATACAGACCTGTCTCTAATCTGCCTTTTTTAGGCAAGGTTATTGAGAAGGTGGTGGCCATGCAACTGGAGACCTATTTAACATCCCACGACATCTACGACCCTCTCCAGATGGGCTTCAGAAAGAGGCACAGTATTGCGACTGCCCTAGTTCAGGTGCTAACTGATCTCCTGATGGTGAGGGATCGAGGGAGATACTCTATTCTGATTCTTCTCAATCTCTCAGCAGCATTTGACACCGTGGACCATGCGGTACTGATGAAGCACTTGTGGGTTTGTTGTGGACTAACAGGCACAGTCCTTAACTGGTTTAAATCATTCTTCACTGGCAGGTCACAGAGAGTGGTATCAGGGAAGTTCTCCTTGGCTTCTGTGCCCTTGCTTTGTGGGGTCCCGCAGGGCTCTGTGTTGTCCCCCATGTTGTTTGCAGTGTATATGCTGCCACTGAGAGATATTATAAGATGGTATGGGCTGAGTTTTCAGCTATACCTGTCTTTTGCACCTGAGCAATAGGGAATGGTCTTGGTCTTTAACAACTGCCTCACTGAGATCCAGGGCTGGATGGGAGCCAACTGGCTGAAGTTGAATCCAGACAAGACTGAGGTACTGGTCTTCAAGCCTGGCCACCAGGGGACGATGGTGCAATCTGGGCAAGCCTCAGGGATTAGGCTTGGAGACTCCAAGTTGCTTACTTCCGACAGGGTGAGAGATCTTGGTGTTGTTCTGGATTGCGATCTGACATTGAAAACAAGTGTCAGCCATGGTCCAGGATCAAAAGTACCTCCTGGTGATCTGCTGACACTGGTCCATGCTTTTTGTGACTTTGCGCCTAGATTACTGCAACATCCTGTACCTAGGGCTACCAGGAGTAGATCTTCACTGCCTGCATCTACTATAGACTGCGGCTGCCAGGTTATTGACCAGCCTGTCCAGGTCATGTCATATTACACCTGTCTTACACTATCTGCACTGGCTGCCGGTTAGGAGGTGGATCTCCTTCAGGGTCGGTCTGCTGACCTATAAAGCCCTACATGGTCGGGGCCCAGCTATCCACAAGATCTCCTTTGTCCCTATCACCCCCTCCACTCCCTTCATTCCACAAATGAGGGACTACTAAAGGTTCTGAGGTATGAATTGAAGTTAACAGGTGCATGAGCATTTTCTTGGACTGTATCCATCCTCTGGAACTCTCTTCCACAACATATCGGGGAGAGTCCATCATTAGAAGTTTTTAAAAGGGAGCTAAAGACCCATCTGTTTAAAGAAGCATTTATGTTGCAAATTAAACGATTCAGATTGCTGATTTAATATATTTATTGTATTTAAATTTAGAATTGTGACTTTAGCTGATGTTTTATTGAATGTAAAGCACTTTGATTCTCAATGAAATGTGTGCTATAATAAATAAAACTTAACAAGCAACTGAAGCAAGCTGGATGAACTAGGCATCAGAAAACACTGATACTGATTCTGGTAAGATCAAATGACTTCACATGCAGTATACCGAGACAGAGTTTGTTTACTTGTCACTGTTAGTGTGGATGACACCAAAGTTTTAAACTAGACTATGGAGAGTTTAGGGCATTGGCAACTGTCTTCTTTGGTGGCTGTACAGCAAACTAAGCTGAAAATGTTTCCTCAATCCACTTTACCCATTTTGCAACATTTTACAAACTAAAATCATATCTCCCCTTAGTTATTTTTTGTTCTAGGAGAACCTACCCAGCCTGTCCCCTAATCATTTTCATGGTTCGCTACTATACCCTGTCAATATAAACTCTGACTCAGGGTACATTTAGGGCCCTCCAAAACTGTAATCTACCTTGTATCAAAGCTTAGACCCAAGGACTACTTAGGATACTTGACACAATGTTTATTATTATTATTATTATTTGTTTTTGTTAACCAGGTAAGCACACTAGACAACGAGTGCCTATTTTCAGGAGCGACTCGGGAGGTTACAGTACAGAGAAACAAGGTACAAATACAGGGTAGCATACAGGCCCACAACTACAAGTGGACAAAAATGGAAAACAGTACCCAGGACATTGAGTGGACAATAGAACAGACACACCCACACACAGGTGGGGCCAGGGTAACAGCATGAAGACAAAAGTACATGGTCAGAGCAACAAACGAGAATACAACTACAGGCTCATTAATACATAAGTTCACAATTGTAGCAGGGTGTGGAGAGCAACAAGTACAGGGGGTAAGAGGGAGGGAGGGGCAGAATCTGCTGACTCCCCCCGAGACGGTCGGGAAAAACGAGCAAGGGGGGCAAGATTTAGCAGAGGTCAGCATAGCAAGAAGCTGAGGAACCCACCCTGGAAGACCACCTTGGCAAGCACGAGCAGCAGGGGAGTACTGCCCCATCCCAGTAGCAGGCCCTAGTAGAGAGGTCGGGGGATAGTGAAGGGACCTACAGGAGCCCAAGAAGGGAGCAAGAAGGGGGGGGGGATCCGAGTCAGCATGGTGGGGGGAGGAAGGGAGGGAGCATGCAGACCAGAGGGGAGCGGGTAGGGATCAAGAACTGCTTGAGGGTGAGGAGTAGGGTAGCCACAAGAGCAATTAAGTGCGGGGCTGGAGAGTGGTTGAGGCCGAAAACCAACGGGGTGGAAGAGGGACAGGCAGCCGGGGGTGGCAGCTACACGTTTCCACAAGGACAGGTGGAGGCCCCATTGAGGAAGTTCCAGAGGGACGTTTTGAAGCGGAGTGGGAAGAGGCGGCTCGAACTGGAGCAGGAGGAGTTCAGAAACTGGGGCATAAGCGGAGAAGGCCAATCCCGGTGAGGGAGCTGGTCCTGGGGACTTTGCAAGCGAGAGTCGAGCTGGGCCTAAGCTGATAAGCCGGTGTGCTGTGTTGGAGGGGATGGGCAAGTGCCAGGGGGCAAGCCGAACAGACTATGTTGTCTACAAAGCTCCCGAAGACAAAGGCTCGGTGTTTATCAGGGGGAAGCCACTCCAGCCGGGCATAGAGGGCACACCGATGCGTAAGGCGATGAGCGGAGAGGGCAAATCGACAGACATTGTTATAAGCCGTGTCCCATTTTGTTAGGGAGGCATTCGGGATGGGCACGAAGCCAACAAGCCCGTAGCAGAGCGTAGGTAGGAGGATCCCCCTGGCTATGGCAAGCCGAGCCGTCGGGGTGATGCAGTCCTTGGCCCTGTAGGCAAGGCCAAGCTTACTGTTTGTCGCTTTGCATATGTTCCGGAGATACTCAGCGAAATCAAGCTGGGGGTCAAGGGTCACTCCTAGGTACCTTGCAGAGCTCAGGACGGGCAAGAGAGAGCCGTTCCCACCATTTATAGTGAGGGGGGAGGGGCAAGAAGCGATTTTGGCTGCCGACCCGAATAACATGGCGTGAGTTTTGGCTAGATTAACGGTAGGCTTGCGTCCCGCGAGCCAGTTTAGGATACGCCCAGAGTCGAAGTTGAGTTGGGAGTTGATGGTATCGGGGTTCAAGCGCCAGATAGTAATACCAGATCATCCAGCATATAGCGTGGCAGACCCAAGGGTTGTGACTGAAGGAGTTCATTTACATAGAGGGAGAACAGAATGGGCCCAGGAACGGACCCCTGGGGTACACCACAGCTAACAGGGGAGAGGCCCGAAAGAGCGCGGTGAAAGCAGGTGTAGTGGTGTCTCCCCCCAAGATAGCTGGTGAACCAGTCAAGAGCTCGTGGGGAGAAACCTTGCCCAAGGAGGGTGGAGATTAGGAGATTATGGTCAACTATACTCTGTACTATGTGACCTATGTATAAATACTAGCAAATGTTATGTTTGTTCTTTTGCACTGACGTGGAGCCTTTGCAAAGGAGTCTATGACTCAAAGATTATAATTCCGATTCTCTTCAATAAATAAAAAAATAAAATAAAAAACTGTCCAGATATACTTTTCATTTTGTGATTACCAGAACTGCACATATTATTCCAAATGTAGCCTTACTAGTACCCTATAAAGTGTCTGAATCACATCACTTTTGAAGCTTGTGCTACCCCTTTTAATGCCACCCAGAAAGTGATTTATTTTGCCTACTGCTTCTGCAAACTGCTGTGAAGGGGCGTAGTGAGACAAAAATGTAGGTCAGGCAGAAAGTTCCAAAACTCCCAACAAGAAGGCCGGGGGTCTGGGGCCCCAGACGCTCTGGATGTTTAGATGCTCTGTGGTGAGTTTGGGGGCATTTATTGAAGATAAAACACACTTTTGTTACATCTTACCTACCCCTAACTCAAGGGTAACAATGTTTTTTCCTCCCTGAGTTAGGGGGTGTGGGAGACTATAGTTAACTCTAAAGACTGCAGCTGCAACAGTGGTGGGCAACTGGCTGATCAACAGTGGCATCAGCCACCCACCCCATAGGCATTATCATAATGTACTGTGCAAGATTTCTATATAAAGACTGGAGGTCTGGGGACCACTAGGCCCCCAGAAGCTCTGAGGATTTAGATGCTCTGTGGTGAGACTTTGGTCTTTTATTAAAGATAAAACACACTTTTGTTACATCTTACCTACCCCTGATTCAAGGGAAACATTTGGGAGATAAGATATCAAAAAGTGGCTGTGAAAGGTTACTACTCCAAATGGAGTAGAGTCACAAGTGATGTTCCCCAGGGGTCTGTTTTGGGTCCCACACTTTTTACTAGTTTGTTTGCAACAATACCTACTGTGAAAAACATATGGCTATCAGAATATGCAGACAACTGCAAGATTGCAGGTTTAGTAACATAAACTAGAGACAGTAAATCTATACAGAAGCAACTAGAAATGCTCATGGAATGAAGTAAATCAAAACGTATGCAGTTTAATACAGATAAGTGTAAGGTCATGCACCTTGGTAAGAACAATCGAATTCACGATTACAAATTAGGAACAGAAACATTAAAAGTAATAAAGGCGGAACAGGATCTTGACACATTTATAACAAACGACTTCAACTTTGAAAGAAATACAATCTATAAGGTCAAAAAGTGTAAAAAATGATAGGTTTGATTCTAGCTAATATAAAAAGTAGAAAACAGGAAGTACTAATACCACTTTATACCAGTTTGGTTCAGCCACATCTTGAATAGTGTTCACAATTCAACAAACCCCATACAAGAAGAGGCAACAAACTCAGAAAGTGTACAGAGAAAATATACTAAAAAAATAGAACACTTGAAAACCCTGGGCTGTAATATGAGGCTCAGAAATCTAAATATATATTCAGCTGGATACAGGCAGATTCGTGGTGACCTGTGTTTGGCATATAAGGCTGTCAGAAATGACTATTTGGGGGCCACTGTAGGTCTAGCTTTGAGTGAAGTCAAAACAAATACCAGAAATAATGGTTATAAACTTAAAGGTGAGTTACTGAGAACTAACAAAAGAGGGAATTATTACACACAGAGAACAGTGAAAATATGGAATAGCCTACCATCATACATAGTCTCAATCCCAAATATTGATTTATTTAAAAATAGATTGGATGAATTATTGGGCAACACAAAATATGAATACCACCTATGATGAGGTGGCGAGTTCTTCAAAGGGAAAAACTGCCTACTGAGCTCGTATAGCAACCTATGAACCTATTTATTTTTCCTCTGGAATCATGGGTGTGGGAGACAATTCAACTGTTTATTGAAAATCAAGGAATGATGTTACAACTATTTAGCCATGGCTCATTTTTATTAGTGTCCTTTATGATAGCTCACTTATTTATTGAAGGTACAAAAGGTAACACATTATATAGAAAGGTTACAACACGCTTACAAAAATATAAATGAATTCCTTCAACTTTGAATTAAATAGAAGTAAACAAAGGGTGGGATATTCAAGGAGGTTGTGCATGGTGCAACAGTGTTCATCATCGCAACCCTGATACACCATGCCAATACTCAAAGGGAATATGTTCTCATAAATCCCAGCGCCCGGTGCACTCAGTAATATGCTACCGCAGTGTGGGGTGTGCCCATGCATATTCCACATATCCCGATATTCAGCCTGGGATGTGCGGCACATATGCTGGTGCAACCCCAACTGCGCACTGGTGCTCAAAGTTGAGCCTAAAAGAAATAGGAGCAAGGGCTGGCCACCCACAGGTGAGATGCCGTGTTAGGGTGCAACACGGCAGCCACCAGCCGTGGTGGCCATCCAACTCCGTAGCCAGGTTCTGTCGACCACAGTGCCTCCCGCTCGATCGTGGGCATATATCACAGAAAACATGTCAGTATCCTGGTGGTCCAGTGGACCACTTCCAGCCGATCGCGGGCAAAGTATACAAAGACAAATAAAATTAACCCTGGTGGTCCAGCAGTACCCTCTCACCCGCCCACTCAGCCCCGCCACCCGCTCCTCCTGGTCAGCGGTGGCGTCAACACCACCAAAGCTGCCCGGCCATCCGCTGACTGACAGCGTATAAATCGGCTATCGCCCATTGGTCCTGGCGTGGGCCAATGGGCGTGCAGACCATACCATGCTACATAGTCCAAATATGTGAATGGATCCATTCACATATCAGGATTGTGTAGTACAGTATGATTGGCACGCCCGTTAGCCCATGCTGTGGACCAATGTGCATACAGCCGTACTGTACGCTGTCAGTCAGTGGGTGGCCAGGCGGCTTGCAGGTGGGATGCTGCCATCCGTCACTGACCGGGGGAGAGAGGGGTGGCAGGTCTCAGCAGGCGGGTGGGGAAGGGGGTACCGCTGGACCACCAGGGTTAATTTTAACTGTCTTTGGTATACCTTTGCCCGCGATTGGGCTGGAAGTGGTCCACTGGACCACCAGGGTCACTGGATGTGTTTATTTATTACTTATGCCTGCGACTGGGCTGGAAGCGGTCCACTGGACCACCAGGGATATTGAATGTGTTTATGTATTACGTTTGCCCGCGATTGGGCATTGGGGCACTTTGCCGCACTGTGCAGGAGGCGTTGGTCCCCGACAGCTGCAGCCTGGCAGGGCGCCAGGTGCAAGTCGCCGGGGATTGGTGCACCTGCATGCAAATGGGGCCATAATAACATGCTAATGGCCCTAGTTGCACCTTGCATGCATTATGGCACCATTTGCATATCCACTGCTGAATATCACAGTTCCTGCACCTAGCACAACCGCACTTGCGCTGGTGCATCCTCCTGTTCCCCTCTTGCCACTTGCGCTGGCACAGAGCCACTGCGCCATGCACAATGTGGGAGGCCACGTTGCCATATTCAGCGGTGCTGAGCCATGGCACAGCACCATTGAATATCACCCTGCACACTCCCTGGCACATGCCGGTTGTGCTGCGCCCCTGCCTGGTGCATTTCTGAATATCCCACCCAATATATACAATTCCATCATTACAGCATACATGCTGAAGAAACATGGAAACATAGAATCTGTTAGCAGAAAGAGACGGATGGTCCATCTAGTCTGTACATATTATGCTACTATACCTCGCCCCTGGACCTAATGGTCTGGTGGGTTATCCCCCTCTTTCCTTTTCCCTCAAATAACACCCCCCCCCAATTCCCCAGAGGGACTATGAGCATTATTGTGCTGTCCCACTCATGGTTGAGTACTTTTAGGGTACCAGCCCCACCACTTCCACCAGATATCTGTTACATGGATCCACCACCCTCCAGTGATGTAGACTTTCCTTGCATCCTTCCTGAATTTACCCACACACAACCTCCAATCATGTCCTCTTGTGATTGTGTCCCTATTTCAAACAAATAGGTCTTTACTTTACACCTTCATTATACCACTCAGAAACATACATGTCCCTGTCATACGCCCCCCCCCACCTCACATCTGGCCTCCAGCGAGTACATGTTCAGGGCCACTAAGCATTCCTCATAGCATCTGCCTTGTTGGCCCTTGCTGATTTTGGTGACCCTTCATTTTACTGACTCCAGCCTGTCTCATGTGAGGGCTCCAGAACTGGGTACAGTATTCCAGGTGAGGTCTCAACAAAGATCTGTTTAGGGGAAGTATCACTTCATCTCACCTCACTTCTCCTGCTATCAGAACCCCTCCAATACACCCGGGCAGCATGCCTTAGTGCACTGGCTGGTTTGTTTGAGGCAGTCACTGATGATGAAATGCAGATCCTCTTTTGTTGTAATGGTCAGCCTGACTACTCATATCTAATACTCCATGCATGGGCTCCTTTTCCCACAAGTGCATCATCTTGCACTTCTTGGTGTTTGAGCTCAACTCCAAGATCTGTGACCCCTTTTCTAGAATCTCTAAGTCCTTCTGAAGTTTTCTCACCCCTTCCTCGATATCTACCCTGCTGCATAGTGCTGCATTATCAGAACAGAGACACATCTTGCCCTGGATAGCTTCTCCTATGTCACTAATGAACATATTGAATAGGATGCGTCCCAGGACTAATCCCATGGCATTCAACTTGTGAATCCCCTGTCTCAATAACACACCAGTATTGGCAGTAAATGATATCCAACATTCAAGTTGAGTAGTTCTGTGTCCGTGTTGATCAGGTTATATGGTGAGTCAGAGATGGGTAAGTTCCTTGGATTGTGAACAGGGGCAAGCAACTGGGTAGGAGGTCAGAAAGGGGATGAATAACCTTCCAGAACTGATCAGGGAAGTTAAGGTTACTCTGAAGGTTTGTGGCAGAGTAATTTGAATAGAGATGTTTGGATACTGCAGATATGTAAATTATGCCATTATTGGGTTCCGATACAACTTAAAACCAGATATTTTGGTTGGATCGGATAGTGATTATCTGGTTTGATTATTCAATTATTCTCTTTTCCAGCATCACGTAATGGGACTTGTTCACTGCCAATTTTTTTTATTTTATTTATTTTTATTTGAAAAGTTTCACCAGGAAAGAAATACTGAGCTAAAATAGTTCATTTCCAGATGCCTCTAATCTAGTCCAGGATTTTCAGATTTGCCCTTGATAGTAACAGCCTGGTGGCTGTACAAAGATAGAGGTTGAAGCGGATGATCATCACTTACAGTAGCACTTCTTCTCCACATTTGTCCTCTACACCCATCATCCCCACACCACCACCCCAATAAGGGTGTTAGCAGGAGCTATGGGGAATTTGAAAAAAAAAACCCTGCCTGCTTTAGGGCTGTCCCTTTAAGAACTCATGCTTGCTGTGCTTGCAGATGCTATTGGTAAGGCAGTCGGGGAAAGTGTTTTTGAGACACACATGGGAGCCCCATAAAAAGGGACCAGGAAAGAGAGTGAGAAGAGATGGATAGCTGGGAGGCTGGCAGCAGCAAACAGACTGACCAATGAGAATCTGTTGTGTTAAACTGTACATCACACTGAATGTAAACGCCTTTACTTTTCTCTTGTGTCTTTGCTAAAGTAAAGTTGAATTTACTCCCCATAAAACTGGTGTCCATGCAAAATATTTGTCTGTGAGGGTTCCCTTGAAAAACACTGCCCAGCTCAATGCCCTCTCACACTGGCCTAATGGGTCTGGTGGGAGGATTGGATCGATGGCAAGACGATGACAGGGAGAGAACTCAAGTGTCATGAGTGACTTCAAGCCATTGCAAAATGCAAGTCATGACATTTGGCTTCCCGAGAGGCCAAATCAAAAAAGGCAGTAACCTCAGTCACTTCACTCAGTGCAACCATCTGACAGACAAAGACACATCATCACCATTTTAAAATCAAATGGGCCGAACAATTTTACGCAATTTAAACCATGTATATTAACATGTGCTGCAGTGCTAACTTCAAAAACCCCTCTAGTCACTCCAAGAAAGACTGTGACTTACTGATGAATTTAACAAAGTAAGTGCAGTGCAAGTGATGACAAGGCGAGCCACCTTGTACAACCAACAGACAGATACACCACACTCCACTCTCTCGCTCCTCAAGAGTGAGGATGATGACACCAACGGTATGAGTTAACAACAACTGATATGTGCTGTACAGCCTGTAGGGTCAACTAATTGACCACATGACTGTCACAGCGGTCCACTAACAGAGTCATGTGGTAAGTCAAGTTGAAGTTCACGGCACACACACATCCCCCCCATCCGTCTGCTAATGCCTATGCTGATAAACATGACATGTAGACTTGTAGTGCTTACTACAACACAGCTGCTTTGACAGTCACAGTGTGCACATGTGTCAGACAAACTGGAGTGAGCTGTGATAATCAGGGGAGGAGAAAGAAGGGAACGAACATCTGGGCGGTGATGGGGGCAAGAGTAGTTGACGATTAAAAAAAAAAAAGAAAGGAATAAAGGAATTGCAATTTCCCGACAGATGTCTGGCTGCATTTCTCGACGGATGTTTGGCTGTAATGACAGTCAGACATTTGCCCAACCTGTCCCCACACAACACTATGCCCCTGCTGCTGTGACTGCTTCGAGTTTAGACTCTAGAGTCTTTCATAGTCTGTACCTTCTAGGTTTTTTGCCATTTAAATAGTATCCCCACTTGAATGTTTTGAGCTGAAGTGGAAGACCATGTATTTTTCACCACTGAATTTTATTTGCCACTTGGTTCCATATTAACTCAAAGGACCCCATTTTCAAAAGATTTTGACAGCGCTCCACCCAAACCTGGAAATGTGCCAGATGTCAGGGGCGTGCTCATATTCAAAGGGAACAGATGTGCTGTGCACCCCTGACAGGGCTGACGCACACAATATTGTGCTGCACTATGCAAATGAGGGGTTCCCCATGCATATGCAGCACAACACAATATTGAAACATTTCAGAAGCGCAAATCGGCCCCAGCAACAGCACACATTTTCATTTCTGAAACCCTGCCCTAATTATTGAGCAGACCCAGCTGCACACTAATAAGTGCAAGGAATCCTGTCGGTACAGCGGTCCCTCCCTTGCCCCGAGCACTGTGTGTGCAGTAAAACCTCCTCCTGCTCCCTATTGTCCCTGGTAGTCTAGTGGTTCCCACCTCCCCAGCCCCAGTTTCAGTAATAATAAAAAGATCACCCAATCCCATATCCCTAGTAGTCTAGTGGTTCCTCCCCTCCCTAGCCCTGATCTCAGTAATAATAAAGGAATCATCTGATCCCATATCCCTTGTAGTCTAATGGTCCCCTCCCCCTCCAGCCCCAATCACAGTTATAATAAAAGAATCCCCCAATCCCATATCCCTGGTAATCTAGTAGTTCCCCCTCCCCAGCCCTGATCTCAGTATTAATAAAATATCGTCCATAGGGGCTGCAGCGTATACCAGTGTGACCATGCATTACTCTTATGGGCAGATATCAGCCCCACACCCTGGTTGCGCTGCATTGGACATGGTGGCTCCCTGCTGTACACCATGCATCCAGGGTCTGATATTCAAATAGACTGTGTGGTCTGTTTCGATAGTGCAATCTGTTTGAATATGGCGCCAGAGCCAGCCAGACCATTTTTTTGTGCGGCGCACTGTTTTGTACATGCATCCGGCCGGCTCTGAATATGGGTGCCACTATATTTAGCTCCCTTTGCAAACGGTCTTCTTCCTCACTATAATCTACCACCCTTGTTAACTTTATATCATCCACATAGTCTTTATTGAGAATCCTGCCTCTGTGCTATCACTAAAAATTCTAACAGTCGTGGTTCCAATATTGTTATTCGGAAACCCCACTTCTGAAAAACTTAATTTAGCCTTTTGGCAGTCAAGGCATATTGTTTCCTATTCAGATACCACAGTTAGTGGTTCTCCGTTGTCCTTAAGGAGCTAGTGTGCTGCTTAAAGCTAATATTAGTTTTTAAAAGCAGTCAACCATTAACTTTTATATCGAAAGGTACTTTTTATGTTTGTTTGCGCGCATGTGCAAGAAACATATTGCGACACCTTGCTGTAGTAGCAAGTTGTGAAGGTGGGACAGTGTTGTGGTGAATGCCAGCTGTCCATTTTGGGGCTGGTCTGTGTGGCCCCAATAGAGGAGCACGCTATCCATGACAGCAGTATTCTAGCATACCACCAACTTGAAAGAAACTCACCGCTGCAATCAGGGAGTACCCCGTCATTAACAATCAGCTGTTTTTGCTGCTGGGGCGGTCCCTGGTTCCAGTGGTAAATCACAGTTTGCCTTGTCTGGTGTCCCATTTCAATAAACATGGTGGCAGCTATCGCCGTCCACCTCTCACAGTCCCCATGAAAGCCGATGGGAGTGCCCAATCCCCCTGTTGGCATGCCCCCTGCCCTGTTCATTTGCTGACGAGGTAGCCCAATCCCTGTTAGCACAACATCTCCCCCAGTTTGTTGTGTGCTGAGGGGGGGGTGCCCAGTCCCCCTCATCTCATGTGCTCCCCCAAACATTCAGTATGTGCTAAAGGGGTGCCCAATCCCGTCAGCTACAGACCCCCCCCAAGAAATACTCAGGATGCATGCTTGGAGCCCACCCCAGCGTACTAACCCACCTGTAAAAAAAGAAAACCTTCCTGCTCCTCCAACCTGCACCCACCCCCTGCATACTTCACCTCCCCACACACTCCTCACCCCATACTTACCTCCGGAGTCCAGCGTGACGATCTTCGGTGGACCGGGAACACGCCTGCACTCTTCAAAGCCGACCGTGAAGTGAAGAAATGCCGGTAAGCTGTATAATGGCATAAATGGGGGGGTTTCAACTTATGTGGATATCTCAGCCATTTTTGTGAATTATGGCACCAAATTTTGAACACTGAGTTCATGGGACCCCATCTCATGAATTCAGTGTCTGTCATCTGGTTATTCAGTCCCGGAAGGTGATTTCGTGGTCACTGCGTGGAATCACCTTTCAGGACTGATTAATAAAATTATAGTGTCACTGTTCATGAGGTGGGCTCCCAAAAAGACTATGCTGCAAATTTGGTGAAAAAATTCCAAAAAATAACTGTGTTACGAGCGTGCGTTGCGTAGTTTCCACGCACGCTCGTAACGTTGCAAATTTGTAATATTTTCACTCCAGATTTACAGCATTGGCATTTTTTACACCTGCTTATGAACAGTACAGCTGTCATTTTTCACATCCTGGCCAAAATATGTTTTCACACTTCTGGCGCAGAATAGCGTGGTCGCTGTGGGAAATCAGTGTTCGGACAGATTAAGAAAATCACAGTGATACTGTTCATGAGTAGAGGTCCCAAAATACCTGTGTTGGAAATTTGGTGATAAAAGTCCATAAAATGACTATGTTACAAGTGTGCATTGTGCAGTTTCCATGCACACTCGTAACTTTGAGAATTTGTAATATTTACGCTCAAGATTTTTAACATTGTCAATTTTGCACACCTCCTTATGAGCAGTGCAGCTGTCATTTTTCACATCCTGCCTGATGTTTTTCACACATCTGGCGCACAATGGCGCGGTTGCTGTGGGAAATCAACATTTGGGACAGATTAGGAAAATCATAGTGACAGTGTTTATGAGCAGAGCTCACAAAATGCCTTTGTTGAATATTTGGTGAAATAATTCCACTAAGTGACTGTGTGACGAGTGTGCGTTGTGCAGTTTCCACGTATGCTCATAAGTTTGAGCAGTTATAATATTTTCACTCCAGACTTTCAACACTGCCATCTCTTCACACCTCCCTATGAATGATACAGCTGTCATTTTTTCACATCCTGAATGAACTGTGTTTTCGCACATCTGGATCAGAATGGCGCAGTCGCTGTGAGAAATCAACATTTGGGACAGATTAACAAAATCACGGTGCCACTATTCATGAGCAGAGGTCCCACATGCTTTCACGAGGTGGTGGTCACAAAAAGACCAAGTTGAAAATTTATAGTGCAAATACCAACAAACATCTGGGGCGTTAGAGTTTCTAACCATAACGTCCTACCTTGTACAGACTGACAGGTGTCAGGGGTGTGCCTTTGGATTGCCAACTGTAATGCTCATGCCGTTCCACCCTCACCCCCACCCTGAAGCCAGTGACAGGCATTGAGGTGTGCCTTGGACTCTTCGGCCCCAGACTTCACCCCATTATCCTATGCTGCACCCATTTCAGCAAATGCCCTTATGAAATGGGGTGACTGTAAAGCCAAACACCCCAAGGTACACCTCAACACTTGTCAGTGTCTGCAGGATAGGGTGAGGTTAAATGCTGTGAGTGTTATGGGTGACAACCCAAAGGCACACCCCAATGCCTGTCCATCTCTGCAGGGTGGAGATGGGGTTGGCATGAGTTCAAAACTTCACTGCCATTCCTATTCTGCATCTGTCTGACTCCTGCATGTCCAATGTTAATATCAGCAAGCAAACATTCGGCATTGACAAATGCTTGTTCTTTTCCCTTTGGTTAATTAGAAGATTGTTCAGGGTGTTTACCTGGTGTTAGAAGGTGTGATGTGTGTAACAGCACTCTGCCTGGCAGCTGACATATCTAACTCTGTTCCCCCATTACATATTTAGAATTGTGACCTGACTGACTGTGACATCACTGCTGCTTAGGAACAGCCACTCAGTAGCTGCTAGGTCAGTCACCTGTGATGTCACTGTCAGTGAGATCACAATGCTGATGATGTAGTGAAGGGAATAGAGCTAGATATGTCGGCTGCCAGGGAGCTGTTCCACACATCCAGCACAATATTATCACTTTAAAAACTTTCTGATGAGCAAAAGGAAACAGAAAAATACTTCAGAAATGAAAAGTTATAACTGACTGCTTCTTAAAAATTTATCATTTTCCTGTCTGTCTGTTTTGGTTTCATTAGCTCTTTATCTATCTTTTTTCCTCCACTACAGCAACATATTTTATTACCATATTTGGCATCACTTGTCATTCCACAAGTGTCACGGATCTTTAACCTTCACATGAAACAATGCAGTAAATGTGCAGAACAGACCTTGATTTACTTTAGCAGCCAATGGACAGCACCTCCAACAGTACAGCACCCCATCTTTTACTTCCACCTGAACAACTGCTATCTATGAAAGTGCAGAAGGAACTTTGGTTTTTAGATCTCAGTCAGGTGACAGCACCTCCAGTAATGCAATGTTTCCATCTTTAACGTCTGCCTGGACAGCCACTGTAAACGTGCAGAAGGAACCTCGGTTTAAGATCTCAGTCTATTGACAGCACCTCAGATGTATTAGTACCCCACAGCACCGTACTAAAGAGTAGGCTTTAGATGTAAAATACAAAACAATTTGATTTTCTGTATCATCTTTCATACAAGCATATCTGAAAACACGGAGGGAGGGAGAGAGAGAGAGAGAGAAGACTGAGATTGTAAAGTGTTTACCATATACAGTATTTGAAGCAGATTATAACTCCTTGTCAGACTATTTTGATTAATTTAGTATGAATGTCTGCCTTACTTTATCTGTACTATTATTCTTTACATTGCTAACACCAGTTGTTGTATGTATTACTATTATTGTTCAATAAAAAATAATGCAGAGAAAACCTATTTGAAAACACTTTATAATGAAAGACGTTATAATAACATATCAGTCCCCTGTCTCTAGTGTTGGATTTGGACCAATAATGTTGTGGCCACAGGACAGGAGTGCTATCAACTGAGCCACATTAAGAGGTGGCATTGTATTTAAGCAATAATGCCCGACACGGCGTGTGTCGTGCTGGGATAACGTCACACCTCAGGTGGTTGGACACCAGGCCGCAGGCCGAGTGCATCCAATGACTGAGGTGTGACGTTATCCCAAACGACACACACCCTGGAAGGCATTATTGCTATTATACAATGGCTCATTGTTATACAGAATAAAAAAATAATTTTAAAGATGTTTTTGTGTGGAAAAATATTTTTGCTTTTCAAGAGAAGATGAAACAATCAAGCAGAAACAAATCAAGCAAACAATCATCTCCAGGTTCACAGTGAGGCTGAGACTAGACCCATGATGTTGTACTGGGGTAACATCACAGGTCCAACCCAAGACTGACCAATCAGAGTTCAGGATTTTTTCTTGCCATTGTATAATAATTATTATTTATGTATTACCAATCTAGAAACTGCGCAGTGTGAGTTATCATTGCTTTCTTTCAGTGCATCCACTCATGTTCTTATCTGCAGCTGTCTTTGTAGGGCTGAGGTTGCCTGGCAACAGCCGGGACACCCTTATCATAGAACAGTTCTTTCTGTGCTGTAAAGGAATGAAGCTCAGTTCAAGATATTCTAAGTAGGTTAAAAAAGTATGTGTATGTGCACGCTTGTGTGGTTTATAACCCCCCCATCTGTACAGCTTAGAACAAATTAATAAGTACATACATGTATTTCAGAGACCAAAAATTGGATCCAGTAAAAAAAACTAGAAAACCAGAGTAAATGTAATATTGTTGACAATGGTTCAAACTTTTTTTTTGGTTTTGGTTGGAAGCTGCTCATTAAGTATTATGCATCTTTTGTCCTTGGTCATGTTTGTAGAATAAAGAGAAGAGAAGAAGACAAAGTATAAATGAAGTTTTATTAGCCACCTGCACCAAATCAGTCAGGTGATTTACTGCTAACGACTTATAATAACAGGGCAACCAGAGACAACAGTGAAGGAGAGACAAAAAGAATGTGACCTGTATTTAGGAAACGTTTTTGTCTTATTTTCGACGTCTTTGATGGGGCAACTGGTAGGTGGGTGAGTGTGGGTTATTGTTGTGAGTAAGTGTGCAGGGGTGGCTGTGTATGTGTGTGTGTCTGTATGTACGTGTGTGTGTGCACTCGTGAATGTGCATGCATGCATGCCCACATGTGTGCGAGCATGCATGCGTGTGTGTGTATATGTAAGAAAATGAATGATCATTATGGTGTGTCAGACTGTGTATTGAAAGAAGGATGGATATATGGAAGGGTTGTTTTGGGTGAGTATATAAATATATAGATATATTCTTTGCAAAAAACTGCGTTAATGCACCAGTTAGGGTTCACGTTAATGCCACAAAAGTAGGGAAATGTGGCATTAAGGTTTCCAACCCTAATTCCCCACCCCCAACCAACCAAACAACAGCAGGGAAAAGCATTAGGGTTCTGGGTCTCTGGAGTCTTGGTGAATCAGATGAGGAGTCTTCCTTGGGGTTGTCAGCCCTAATGCCCACCCTGTTTGTTCCCTGACCAATCAAGGTCAGATGTGATCTCCTTTCTTCACATAGGGCCCACAGGGCCCTGTGTGAAGAAAGCTACAACAGACTGTATTGACAACATGTGGTGAAACATACTTCCCTGCCTTTGAAGAATCTATTAGGCACTGGCTTGGAGCTGTATCTCATGCTTCAGACAGGAGGCTATAAGCTCAGGGGAGGTGTGAACATTAGTGTTCACAACCCCAAGGAAGACCCCACCACTGATTTGCCAAGACTCCGGAGACCCAAAACCTTAATTTTTTTTTCCTTTTGCTGCCTTAGAAAGCTGGCATAGGGAGTCTGACAGCACCCAGTATTGGCCCTTCTCCCTGACACTAACAGTTCCTGGAGTTGGCACCTCATCCCCATTGACATCCTCCTCAAAGGACAATGAATCATCTCTCTGTCCACTTTCCTTCCGCTGGTGAGCATGCTTTGCACCAGCGATTCTTGGTGGGGATGTTTCAGGTGCTTGACTTACATGCCTTTAGAAGCCACGATCTGGCAGCCCTGCCATTGAGACTTCTTGGAGTGCCCAATCTCAATACTACTGTCATTTCTCTATGGCCTAGAGCCATTGAGGAGGCATCCACAGCAGTGTGTAGGTGTCCCTTCTCCAATCCAGCCATCCGCAGGGACATCCTCATGCAGTATCATGAATCCACATGGTCTGCTAGTGACATGCCTCACCTTCGTTGGGGCTTAAAGTATTACAGACCCTGTCGGGGTCCATGATACTTCATGTGTGACTTGACCTCTGGAGGAAGATTCTGCTCAGATGGTTGTCCTTGGCAGGAAGACCTTTTCCTTGGCACATGCTCCAGTGTTCATTTCTACATGCCAGGCACATATTGTGACCTATAACCATCACCTATGGTTTCAGCTAAGCACACTCATAGCTACACTGCCGCAGAGTGAGTCAGTCAAGCAGGCCATTGACCTTTATGCCTGGGGCCTGGAGGTAGCTTGGCACCAGCTGAGGGCACCTTATGATGTTAATGAGGTGACTTCCACGTTGGCAGGAACTGCAGTCTGTATCAGGTAGATGGCACGTCTTCACATCTCCCAATTGACACCTTTGGCCCAGAATAAGGTGCTTAGCTCACACTTCCAGGGGTCTCATTTCTTCTCCTCTAGCTTCAGGTGGGAACTGTCAGGGAACCCACCTGCTCCTATGCCACAGGAGCCCCTGCCTGGCCCAGACCAGTCTCAGGTCTCGCCAGAGATGTAAGGAACCTTTGCCTCTAAGTGTTCTTCTCCATATAGGGGGCTGGGTTATCTTTTACCCACAAGGTAAGTTAGCTCCTCCTTCAGAAAGAAGGGAGAGCTTAGTACTCGGACCCATAAGTGGCAGTCAATGGTGAAGAGTGATTTTTGGAAGATATGAAAGTTATGTACTTAATGTAACTGTTGCTCTTCCAGAATAGCATCACCATTGATTACCACACCTGCCCACCATCCCCCATTCTACCAGAGCAAGGACCTCTGGGCAGCTCATCTGCATGGTGCTGATTGGCATGATTTAGTGCCATGCCATCCCCACAGTTGTACTCCCTATGGAGAAGATTTTCAAAAAAAGGGGATGGTGGGTCCCATTGCTGGGTTCCCATTCTCACAAAAAAAACCCTCAAAACTGGGGTGAAGGTTAATTTACAGCCCTCAGACCAACTGTGGTGGAGTCAGGCTGCACCCTCGGCTGTGACTGATGGATCACTTTCCTATCTCCTTATTTCTGAGCAACAGTTAACACTTTTCTCTTTGCTTTTCTTCTTTCCCCCTACCCTATATAAAACAATAATAGTGTCATGATTAGTACAGTTATAAGAAATCCTTAAGATATTTTCATAAATTCACACTATAAACCTGTTACTGTGTAAAGATTATATGTATAAAAGTGCTTAGTCACCGTGGATCAGAGATAGAGAACCAATACCTGTGGAAATATACAC
This sequence comes from Neoceratodus forsteri, assembly GCA_016271365.2. NCBI lineage: Eukaryota > Metazoa > Chordata > Ceratodontiformes > Ceratodontidae > Neoceratodus > Neoceratodus forsteri. Next base: position 1,327,282,161 of record CM057452.1, read on the forward strand.
TGTACCTTTAACTGAAGGAAGTTCCCTGAAACAAACCCCCTCCTCCTTGGTTTTGAAACAACATGTTCAGACATTAAACAACATGTCCAGACTTGTAAATAGAAAGGGCTTAGTCAGGTGACCTCCACCAAAATATATAAATACCTCTTCAATGAGTTTACTTCAGTTCAGCCCAGTGGGGCTCAGCCCTGAAAGAGGAGGAGATGTTCTATTGCTACTGTAGACAAATTGTTGAATGCAGATGAGAAGGGTCTTAGGAACTCTAAAATCCAGGACTGTATTGTGTGAAAAATTACTGATGTTAAGTAGTGATTTTCTTTGCAATTTTTTTGTTTTCATTTATTATTTTTCAAACTTTTGAAAAATAAATATCACACCAAGGTGTGTTTTAAACCTATAAATTTGCCTTGTCTGAAGTTTATTACCACACGCTGTGACACCAACCAAAAAAATAAAAGAAGTGAGAGAAGGCAGCTCCCTTCCTCATTTTTCTTTCTTGTCCTTGTTCTCCCTGCCCAAGTTATATCCCTTTCCTGGGGTATATCCCTATTAGTTGCTACATACACTCTATGCCTATAGGCACTATCCAGTCTAATTCCACCTGGCAGTTGCACTATCAGTGGAACAGTGCTGTACACTGGTTTGGGCCAAGGACACTAGCTCACACATAGGGTACATCCATTTTGTTGCGGGAGAAGCAGGTCCTTTCTCTGATGTTTTTCCTTCTGGCTATGCCAGACTATCATCTGGTTGGTAAGCCATTCTTCTTCTCTTATGCCAGCTGGGCTATTAGCCCACTACCCTAAGGGGTGTCTGGGGAGATAAACACATCTCGACTCCTTTGGGCTGTTGGATCGTACAGCTCCACATGCACCTGACGATCCTTCCTTTTTCTCTGATGAGGTAAAGCAAACATTTTTGACTAGCCATTTAGTCAATCCTCCATCACTGGATATGAGTGTTCCTGGAGTCTATGTAATTCATTCTCTTTTTGGTACATTGTGCCGTATCAGTTGCAAGCAGGTCCCAATTCTGGGTATTCCCTCTTGCTTTTCTGCCAGAATCACATGCTTCAGGGCTGCTGCCTTTTAAGATCACTATCCATCTCCTGTCTGGCTGGTGTTGTAAGGCTGTGGTTCCATACCCAGCAGTGTCAGTGGCTCAGCAGGTAGCACACTCACCTCTGAGGCTGGGAGATCTGAAGGCTGTGGGTTCTATCCTCACACCAGGCACTTGGGTTAATATCACAATACTGACACTGTAGTGCAGCATGAGGGGGGTGCTGCACTCCTGAGGTGCCGTCTTTCGGGATGAGACATTAAACTGAGGTCCCATCTGCCTGTTCTGGTGGCAGGTTAGGTGGATGTTAAAGATCTCATGGCACTTCTCGAAAAGAGTAGAGGAATTTTACTTAGTAATTGGACTTCATTACATACAAACCAGTAATAAACTATATACAATCATACATACAGCAATAGAAGCAAAAAAAAAAAGAAAAACAGATACAAATCAAGTAGACCATAGATGACAGTTGAGCAAGAGATGCTGTGTTTGATCATATGAGCCTCTTTCTAAATCACATTTCATCAGATTCTCAATAGCTTTGCGAATATTAGAAAATAATTCAACAAAGCTCACGTCTTTCTGTTGTAAAATCCATAGACACCTAGATTGCCAAATATAAAACCGTATTATACAGAGAATCATATATATCATGTCACTGTGGTATTTAATAAAAGTATTATCTAAAGGCCCAAACATTAAAGTGGGGTAATCAATACTCCAAAACCCAACCTCATTCCAAATGTTGGCCAAACAGGCCCAAAATCAGTACTGTAGGAAGGATGGGGTGGGTGGGGCACCCGCACAGGGCGCAAGCCTCCAAGGGGCGCCATTTTAAACTGAAGCTCATTTTTTTCATTCACTCACTCTACCGCTTTAAATTCTTTTTTTTTTTTTGCTCAGACAGAGACTGCAATTATAATGGCTGTCAGCAGCGGCACATTTTGATTTACAGAAGACCAACAAGTCAGAGAGGGTTCACATCAGCTGCAGGAAAATAATCATGTGGTGGTGCTTACAGTCAAGAAAGAAAGATAAACTGTGGGTGGGTCAGTGCTGCGTCTGCCGCCCATTATTAATATAAAATGTTCATGACAAGAGCGTGTGGCACGGAGAGCAAGGGGCAGTTAAGTTGGAGACAGTGAAGCCAGACATAGTACAGACTAGTAACTACAGTAAATGTTTGTGAGAGTAGAGAGATAAATTTAGAGTGAGTGTAGAGAAAAAAGAAGTAGAAGAGATGAGAGACAGATGAGACTGAGATCCATCCATTAGTCAGGTAGGTCCATCTTAAAGAATTAACTGAAACAGGAATTTTAGTGTCAGCTGCGCATAAGCAAAGAAATAAGTCGTCCCGTCTCCCGTGTGTGATGATGTGACCTGAATGCCGATGTCGAATTCCATAGTACTGTTTTTTAAAAAGAAAATTCAAATTGGTGTCCTGTTTAGTTTTTGTGTGTCAGTGAGTCAGAAATGAGATGATGTGAGTGTATCTAGTGGTGGTGGTGGTGGGGGGTGTTTCTCAACTGTAGATGCACTAATCATCAGGAGGCCTGGGAAGTGGGAAATCTGAATTGATTCAGATTTGATTGTGATACAGCAGTGAGTAGCCAGTCGGCACGCCACCCACCTGCAAGCTGAACTGCGGGCCCAATCCGAGACTGGGATGGGAGTGAAGAAGTTTCTGCCATCTGCCCCCGCCTACTTCTGCTGCTTTGGGCTGACTGACTGCCATGGCACAGGCGAGTCGCATGGCACCATCCCTCCCAGCCACCATGTTATTTTCTCTCCTCCTCTTAACCATCTTGCATTATACCCATTCCACATCAGGCAGGCTCCCCCACGCTGCTTTCCCATCCTGATACTCCTGGCACCTGGTGGGCAGTGCCACTGACCTCAGGAGTCTACATATTTCCTCTTTCTCTGTGCACAACACAGCACTTTCAAAAAGCTCAAGCTGTAAATTAATAACCATTTTTGTGTGTGTGCGTGTGTGTGTGTGTGTCAAGCCAAGAATATCAGAGATGTTGCTTTTATTAAACAGGACCCTTCAGAGATGTCACATTCAAAGCAGAGAAAGAAAAAGAGTAAAAGATATGGAAACTTCTGAATAAAGAATTGTTCCATTCCTGAATAAAATGATTAGGCTTCTACTCAGAGCAGAAGCCTTGTCTAGTTTAACTGATGCTATAAAAGCTGAACAGTTCAGCTTTTATACTTAGCATCAGTAGTAATAAAAGCTAATAAAGGTGTTAACAGAAAATTGAAATTAAAAGATTTAAGAATCAGCCTTATGGGTATGGCAAGCCGTTAGGGACATAATTCATAATCTCTGGCTGTATAGTAAAACACACACTATATGGTGAAATACATACATCATATAGTGAAATATATACATTATATAGTGAAATACATACACAATGTAGTGACCCACATACAGTATCTACTGAAATATATACATCGTATAGTGAAATACATATACTATATACTGAAATACATATATTATATAGTGAAACACATACACTATATAGTGAAATGCTTACACTGCATACTGAAATACATACACTATCTACTGAAATCCACATACTGAGTATTGAAAATCCACATACACTATATACTGAAACAAATGTACTATGTACTGAAACATATACACTACCTATTGAGATACATACACTACAGACTGAAACATCCACATAAACTATCTACTGAAACAAATACTCTATAGATTGTAACACATACACTATATATTGAGAAAAATCTGCATACACTATATGCTGAAACAAATACACTATATATTGAAATACATACACTATCTATTGAAATGCATACACTACACACTGAAAAAAGCACATACACTATATACTGAAACACATACACTATATATTGAAATGCATACACTATCTATTGAAATGCATACACTACACACTGAAAAAAAGCATATACACTATATACTGAAACACATACACTATATATTGAAATGCATACACTACACACTGAAAAAAGCATATATATTATATACTGAAACAAATACACTATATATTGAAACATCTACACTTTATATTGAAATACATACACTATCTATTGAAATAAATACACTATGCACTGAAAAATCTGCATACACTATATACTGAAACAAATACACTACATAGTGAAACACATACACTATGTATTGAAACACATACACTGTAGACTGAAAAATTCACATACAGTATATACTGAAACAAATAAACTATATACTGAAATGGACTATCTTCTGAAACTACCCATCCCCCTGCCCCTACCCCATGAATGTCCTACAGCTGAACCCCTTGCCTGTTGCATTCAGTTAGCTGCTAGCTTGATGAGAGGACGTCTAAAACTGCAGAGCTGAGGTAAACAAAACAGGGCTATCTCTTATTCTACTTCTTTGTGGGGGTTTTCCTTTTGTTTTGCTTGCACACCTTTAGTCAAATTTCAGACCATTGTGATGTGACAAGAAACGTTTAAAACTAATTTAAATGCTGTAGTTTATTCTTTGAAATAAGTGCTGCCTTCATTTACTGTCAGACAACACATTTGTATAGGAAGCTAATACAGGATATTCCTAACATACCTGTATACATAGGGAGCTGCATGCATTTTTCCAAGTTAAATTGTTGATTTGTTTTGTGTGTAATTAATTACTGTGTAAGTCCAGCAACTTATCTGAGTTGAATGCTTGAGAAGCACTTCAGGAGCTGTGGAAGTGTAAGTCAAAATCATTGCTAGTTTGTACTCTATGGACTATGTTTTGATTAAGTTTTTATTTTAATGTTTTGTTTAATAAACGTTTTTTGGTTAAGAAACAAAAATATATATTTTTGCTGCAATCCCTCAGTATTCAATTCTCATCAGGAGTTTAGCTGGCATATGCATATAATTTGCATTGTTTTACTAAATAACTTTACTGTGAATCCTCACTGGAGGCATGCACAGTCTGTTTTGGGGTTTGAGCTTCTCAAACTCTGTTTTATTTCTTTTTTTTTTCCCATAGAGATTTTTATCTCCTTAGTCACCCTGCTACCCCTTTGCCCACTGATATCTCCAGCCCAATCACTTACCATCCACAGGACATACTTGCTCTGAGATCCCCCCCACACTCACATCCCCCATGTTGGGGCCAGGAGGGGGAGGGCCACTGACAAGGAGACACATATTCTGATATGAGCAGAGCCTGGTTAGCAGTGCAAAATCTGTGGCAGGTTGTTGGATCATTTTGCCCTTAGGGGGTTTCTACCTTTGGTTTCATCCCCTGGGCAGCCAAGCATGCAATTATGCAATTGCATATAAAGACACATGCTTGCTTTGTGCCTGCCTGATCCCTCCCCCTTATGCAACTCCACTGCCCTGTCAGCCCTCCTCAGCTAGGTGGATGTTGAAGAGTGGGGTGGTCAGACTTCCCCTCACTGAGAGGAGAGCATTCCCCAAGATGCTCAATCATATCTCCCCCCCAGCTAACCCCTGTGAAACCCAGGTCCACCCCCAAAACTGGGCCACTGGCATGGGAGGCAGTGCAATCACCACCAAGCTGTTAGGCCATACCACCAGACTTGTGTTTTTATAAGTAAATAAAGACAGCATATAGGTAAAAGAAGAAAACAAACTGTATTTTAACTAGTCTGTTATAAACATTTTAAGTCACATCACAATGTTTTGAAATCGGATAAAGGTTTTGCAAGCAAAATACAATAAAACAATACATAAAGAGATAGATAAGATAAACCTTTTATGTTTACCTTCTGCATCTTAAGAGGCATCGGCCAGGATATTTAGTCAATTAGGGCCCCATTTTCAGAAGGTTAGTGTGCAGAGCTAAACATTACACTGTGGGAACAGCATGGTTGGATCGGTGTCATATTCAGCATCACCTGATGCTACCCTGATCATGTGCATGTGCATATATACTACTACAGCCACGCAAATGAGTAATCCTCTCCTGCATACAGAGCACAGTGCTGCATAAAAGGTTTCCTTAGTGACTATAAGTATATCCCCCTACATTTTATACTCAGCCTCTAGGCTTCTAGTCCCTAGATGCTTGATTTTGCACTTTTTGGCTTTGAACCTGAGCTGCCATGTCCCATAGCACTCTTTAAGTTTCCTAAGGTCCCCACTCATTCTCTCCATCTGCACCTATCAACGCTATTACAGATTGTGGTGTCATCTGCAAAAAGGCATATCTCCCCTTCCAGTTCTTCTGCTATGCCACTTATAAAGACACTGAAGAGGATGTGTCCCATTACTGAGTCCTCCAGCACCCTACTGGTCACTCTCTCCTCACTGGAGGGAGTGCCATTTACCACCACCTTCTGTGGCTGTGCGCTATCTCAGGTGCAGCACTTAGGAGTGCACAGCACTAATCTGAAAATGGGGGCCCACATACCACTGTAACAGAACTAGCACTGCATTGTGATAAGCATGGTTGGTACTATTTTAAAAAGCATTCTTCTGCGCAGTGCTAAGCTGTTAATGTGGCACTATTTTTTTTTTTTTGCACAGGATTACTAATCGCAACCAGGTGCTCATACAACTGGGGGTTACTCTAATGCATATAAGGTGTACAGATATATTAAATGCTTTCTTGAAGTGTTAACACACTGCGTGGTTAATGCTAGTTAATGATTCTGGGAATCGTGTTTAAACTGCACACACGCAGCCTGCCAGCAACCCCCCACATACATACACACACAGTTCTGGACACAATAAAAAAACAAGCATTTGTCTATGCTGAATGTTGATTGCGTTGGTCTGTTGAGCTCGCTCACTGGCCCTTTGTCACTCACTCGTTCTGTTTCTCCCGGTGCTGCAGGTTGCTGTTTTGTACTGAGCTCCTTCCTGCATTGGCACCCTTTTCTGTCCACAAAGAAATCCGCAGATGGCCTGACAGAGCTCCGTTGAGGTGGGCCACTCCCCCCTCTGACTCCCTCATTCTGTTTCTCCTTGTGCTGCAGGCTGGCCTTTTGTACTGGACTCCTGCCACTGTTGGTGGCTTTTTCTGCCAACAAAGAAATCTGTAGTAGTCCCAACACAGGTCCGTTGAGGTTGCTCACTCCCCCTCTGTCACTCACTCGTTCCGTGTCTGCTGGTGCTGCAGGCTGGCCTCTTGTATTGGGCTCCTGCCTGCATTGCCGCCTTTTTCTGCCCACAAAGGAATCTGCAGCAGTCATGATAGAACTCTGTTGAGCTCACTCACTTCCCCCATCCTCATTCACTCATTCTGTTTCTGCCACCGCTGCAGGCTGTCCTTTTGTACTGGGCCCCTGGGTGCAATGCTGCCTTTTTCTGCCCACAAAGAAATCTGCAGCAGTCCCAACAAAGCTCTGTTGAGCTCGCTCACCCCACTTCCCTCACTATCTTACTGGTTCTGTGTCTCCTGCCAGTGCAGGCTGTCCTTTGGTACAGGGTTCCTGCCTGCGTTGGCGGCTTATTCTGCCCACAAAGAAATCTGCAGCAGTCCTGACGCAGGTCCGCTGAGCTTGCTCACTCCCCCTCTCTCAGTCACTCATTCCATTTCTGCCAGTGCTGCAGGCTGGCCTTTTGTACTGGGCTCCTGCCTACATTGCTGCTTTTTTCTGCCCACAAAGAAATCTGCAGCTGTCCCGACAGAGCTCCATTGAGGTCGCTCACTCCCCTTGTCTCACTCCCTCATTCTGTTTCTCCTGGCGCTGCAGGCTGCCCTTTTGTACTAGGCTCCTGCCTCTGTTGGCACCTTTTTCTGGCCACAAAACAATCTGCAGCAGTCCCAACAGAGCTCATTAAGCTTGCTCACTCCCCCCCTCACTCGCTCGTTCCATTTCTGCCAGCGCTGCAGGCTGCCCTTTCTGGGCTCCCGCCGCATTGCCGCCTTCTTCTGCCCACAGAGAAATCTGCAGCAGTCACGATAGAGCTCCGTAGAGCTCGCTCAGTCCCCCCTCCTCACTCTCTCATTCTATTTCTCACACTAATGTAGGCTGCCCTTTTGTACTGGGCCCCTGCATGCGTTGCTGCCTTTTTCTGCCCACAAAGAAATCTGCAGCAGTCCCAACAGAGCTCCGTTGAGCTCACTTAATCCCCATCCTTCACTAGCTCATTCTGTGTCTCTCGCTGCTGCAGGCTGTCCTTTTGTACTGGGCTTCTGCCTGTGTTGGCACCTTTTTTTGCCTACAAAGAAATCCGGAGCTGTCCTGACAGAGCTCTGTTGAGGTCGCTCACTCTGCCTGTCTCATTTGCTCATTCTGTTTCTCCTGGTGTTGCAGGCTGCCATTTTGTAGTTGGCTTCTGCCTCCATTGGTGACCTTTTTCTGCCCACAAAGAAATCTGCAGCAGTCCTGACAGAGCTCCGTTGAGCTCGCTCACTCACTCACCCCTCTGTCACTCGCTTATTCCGTTTCTCACGCTAATGCAGGCTGCCCTTTTGTACTGGGCCCCTGTGTGCATTGCTGCCTTTTTCTGTCCACAAAGAAATCTGCAGCAGTTCCAACAGAGCTCCGTTGAGCTCACTTACTCCCTATCCTTCACTAGCTTATTCTAGGTCTCTCGCCGCAGGCTGTCCTTTGTACTGGGCTTCTGCCAAGCAGCACCTTTTTTTGCCCAACAAAGAAATCCACAGCTGTCCCGACAGAGCTCTGTTGAGGTCGCTCACTCCGCCTGTCTCATTCGCTCATTCTGTTTCTCCTGGCATTGCAGGCTACCATTTTGTAGTTGGCTTCTGTCTCTGTTGGTGCCTTTTTCTGCCCACAAAGAAGTCTGCAGCAGTCCCAACAGAGCTCCATTGAGCTCACTCACTCCCCCTCTCTTACTCGCTTGTTCTGTTTCTGCCGGTGCTGCAGGCTGCCCTTTTGTACTGGGTTCCTGCTTGCGTTGCCACCTTCTTCTGCCCACAAAGAAATCTGAAGCAGTCACAATAGAGCTCCATTGAGCTGGCTCACTCACTCCCCCTCTCTCACTCGTTCGTTCTGGTTTCTCCCGCCGCTGAAGGCTGACCTTTTGTACTGGGCCCCTGTGTGCATTGCTGCCTTTATCTGCCCACAAAGAAATCCACAGCAGTCCCAGCAAAGCTTCGGTGAGCTCACTCACTCCCCCTCCCTCACTCGCTTGTTCTGTGTCTCCCACTGCTGCAGGCTACACTTTTGTATTGGGTTTCTGCCTGCATTGGCGGCTTTGTCTGCCCACAAAGAGATCTGCAGCAGTCCTGACACAGCTCCATTGAGGTCGTTCACTCCCCCTCTGTCACTCGCTCATTCCTTTTCTGCAGGCGCTGCAGACTAGCCTTTGGTACTGGGCTCCTGCCTGCATTGCCACCTTTTCCTGCCCACAAAAAAATCTGCAGCAGTCATGATAGACCTCTGTTGAGCTCGTTCACTCCCCCTCTCTCACTCGCTCGTTCCATTTCTGCCAGCACTGCAGGCTGGCCTTTTGTACTGGGATCCTGACTGCTTTGCCACCTTTCTCTGACCACAAAGAAATTCGCAACAGTCATGATAGAGCTCAGTTGAGGTTGCTCACTCCCCGTCTCACTCGCTCATTCTGTTTCTCCTGGTGCTGCAGGCTGCCCTTTTGTACTTGGCTCCTGCCTCTGTTGGTGCCTTTTTCTGCCCACAAAGAAATCTGCAGCAGTCCCGGCAGAGCTACATTGAGCTTGCTCACACCCCCCTCTCTCACTCAGCCACTCATTCTGTTTCTGCCAGCGCTGCAGGCTGGCCCTTTGTACTGGGCTTCTGCCTGCATTGCTGCCTTTTCCTGCCCACAAACAAATCTGCAGCAGTCACGATAGAGCTCCATTGAGGTGGCTCACTCCCCCAGTCTCATTCGCTCATTCTGTTTCTCCTGGTGCTGCAGGCTGCCCTTTTGTACTGGGCTCCTGTATCTGCTGGTGCCTTTTTCTGGCCACAAAGCAATTTGCAGCAGTCCCAACAGAGCTGCCATTGAGCTCGCTCATTCCCTGCTCTCACTCACCCATCCCGTTTCTGCCACCGCTCCAGGCTGCCCTTTTGTACTAGGCTCCTGCCTGCATTGCCACCTTCTTTTGCCCACAAAGAAATGTGCAGCAGTTACAATAGAGTTCCACTGAGCTCGCTCACTCCCCCTCTCTCACTCGCTCGTTCTGTCTCTCCCACTGCTGCAGGCTACCCTTTTGTACTGGGCCCCTGCGTGCATTGCTGCCTTTTTCTGCCCACAAAGAAATCTGCAGCAGTCCTGACACAGCTCCATTCAGCTTGCTCTCATTCCCCCTCTCTCACTCGCTCATTCTGTTTCTGCCAGCACTGCAGGCTGCCCTTTGTACTGGGCTCCTGCCTGTGTTGCCAGCTTTCATGCCCACAAAGAAATGTGCAGCTAGCCCCAACTGAGCTCCATTGAGCTACACCTCCCCTCCCTCTCTCGCTCATTCTGGTTTCCTCCCTGCAGGCTGCCCTTTGTACTGGGCCCCTTGCATTGCTATCTTTTCTGCCCACAAACAAATCTGCAGCAATCCCAACAGAGCTCAGTTAGTGCTCACTCCTCCCCTCCCTCACTCACTCGTTCTGTGTCTCCTGCCACTGCAGGCTGCCCTTTTGTACTGGGCTCCTGCCTGCATTGATGGCTTGGTCTGGCCAGAAAGAAATCCACAGCAGTCACAAAACAGCTCTGTTGAGCTCTCTCACTACCGCTCTGTCACTCACTCATTCTGTTTCTCTTGGTGCTGCAGGCTGCGCTTGTGTACGGGGTCCTGGCTGCGTTGGCACCTTCGTCTGTTCACAAAGAAATCTGCAGCTGTCCTGACAGAGCTCCACTGAGGTCGCTCAGTCTCCCTCTGTCACACACTCATTCTGTTTGTCCTGGTGCTGCAAGCGGCCCTTTTGTAAGGGGCTCCTGCCTGCATTGGCGCCTTTTTCTGCCCACAAAGAAATCCGCAGGAGTCCTGCTAGAAACTCTGTTGAGTTCACTGGAGTCCCCTGTCTCACTCCACTCATACTGTTTCTCCCACCGCTGCAGGCTGGCCTTTCTACTGGGTCCCGCCTACTTTGATGCCTTTTTTCTGCCCACAAAGAACCGCGAGCAGTCCAGTGACAGCGCCTCCAGTGAGTTCACCCACCACCCTCCCTCACTCGGCCTCCGCTCTGTTTCTCCCAGTGCTGCAGGCTGCCCTTTGTACTGGGCTCTTGTGCTGAGGCCTTTTCCTGCCCTCAAGCAATCCACAGCAGTCCGACAGAGCTGGTTGGGCTCAGGTCACTCCTCCCTCTCTTGGTAGATCTTAATCTGTCCCAAACACTGGATTTCTCTGGCGACCATGCTATTCTCCGGCAGGAGTGCAAAAGCATATGTTAGCCGGATGTGAAAATGACCTTGGCTGTACTGTTGATAAGGAGGAATTGAAAAAAGTGCCACCGTTGAAAATGTGGTGTGAAAATATTACAAATGTTTGCAAGATTACAAGGTGCGTGGAAACAGTTCAGTACTGCGCTGTAACACAATCATGTTATGAGTTTCGTCACAAATTTTCAACATGAAGGGCTTTAGGACCTCTGCTCATGAACAGTGCCGCTGTCATTTTCTTAATCTGTCCTGAACACTGATTTCCCACAGTGACCGCATTATTGTGTGCCGTAACTGTGAAACCACATTTCAGTCAGGATGTTAAAAATGACAATGGTACTGCTCTGGAGGTGTGAAAAAATACCTGTTGAAAATCTGGCATGACAATATTACATATCTGCGAAGTTACAAGAAGGTGTGAAGTGTGGTACACAGCAATACAGTCATTTGATGGAGCTATCATCACCAAATTTCAACATAGGCATTTTAGGACCTCTGCATAGAACAGTATCACTATCATTTTCTTAATCTGTCCGGACGATGATTTCCCACTGACTACTCTATTCCTGCGCGGAAGTGCAAAACACATTTCAGCGAGGATATGAAAATGGATGCACTGTTCATAAGTAGGTGTGGGAAAATGCAATGCTGAAAATATTATAAATTCCAAAGTCTGACGTGCGTGCAAACTAGCTTTGCGGCTGTGCTGAAATCATTACAAAGTGCTCGTTAGCAGATTTTTCAACACAGCCATTTCAGGACCTCTACTCATGAACAGTGTCACTGTCATTTTTCTTAACTGTCACACATGATTTCCCACAGCAGCAGCATGATTCTGCAACGGAGTGCAAACATTTTCTGCCAGAATGTGAACAATGACAGCTGTATTGTTCACAAGGAGGTGAAAAAATGCCAATGTTGAAAATCAGGCATGAAAATATTGCAAATTCATGAATCCACGAGCGTGGTAGCAACTGCACGCATGCTAAGTAAAACAATAATTTTGGGATTTTCAAATTTGCAACATAGACTTTGAGAGCCCACCTCATGAACACTGGCACTGTCATTTCATTACTCAGCCCCAAAGGTGATTCCATGCAGTGACAGCGAAACCACCTTCGGGGCCGTCTTTGTATATTAACAGTTCAAGAATTCATGAGGAGGGTCCCAAAAACCCTATGTTGAAAATTTGTGAAAAAGTCCTAAAAATACCTATGTACTAAAGTTAAAAAAACCCTATTTATTACATTATACAGTTTACCGGCATTTCCTCAGTTCACGGTCAGCTTTGAAGAGTGCAGACGTTGTTCCTGGTCCATCAAGACTGGCTGCTACTAAGCTCTGGAGGTAAGTAATGGGTGACAGAGGGGTGGGGGAAGCAGGGTCGCAGTGGGTTGGTGCAGGTTGCAGAGTGAGGGGCCAGGGACACTACAAAACCGTTTCCTTTTTGCAGGTAAAAAAAAGACTTGTGGGACCATTTCCCTTTGCAGGGGCATGTGTACGCTGAGATGAGACGCAGCGTGCCACCAATGGCTTTCTTTGGGGACAGCAGTAGCCGATGGGGATTGGGCACCCCGTTGGCAGGGAATCAAGCGGGAGGGGTGACAGAATGCCGACAGGAGTGAACTCCCCGTTGGCACCAGAAACAATGAGGCACCGAAGGCCAATGGGGTTTGGGACCCGTCATACTATAAACACAGTGGAGGTTATATTGTTTGTGAACACAGTGGCAACCCACCGCCATGTTCTGAAACAATATCAGGGTTTTCATCCCACCCTGCAATGACGGATCGCTCCCTCATTGCAGCAGATGGCTGATGCTACAATGACGAGGCGGCCCCTGAATGCAGTGGTGAAATTGCCAGTAGTTGGTGCAAATGTTCCAAACTACTGTCACCAGCAGCCTGCAATGGCATTGGGGAAAGTAGGACAAGCCTTTGCAGGTTGTGGGGGCATTGGCCACAACAGTGCCGTGTCTCCATAGCTTGCTACTGAGAAAGCTGCTGCAATATGTTATTTGCTCTGTGCGCAACCAACATAAAAATTGTACATCCTGTCTGCCCCTATTTCCCATATTAAAGCTCTGAACCTACTGTCCATGCAGGGTAATATCCTTCACTATCCACTCCCTTGTTCCTCTCCCTACTACTATCAGCCTGAGTAACCATTATACCCTTCACTTTGTCACAGCCATGCTTGAAATCATTTATGGTTTTGGTGCCTGCCATCTCAGTTGGCAGACTATTCCACATTTCCACCACCATTTCTGGAAAATAAAACTTTCCAATATCCCTCTTGAATCTCCCTCCCATCAGTCTCTACTTGTGCCCCCATAACCTTGAACTGTTACTCATGCTAAGTAGTTCTCCATTCACCTTGTTTATCCTTACAGGAACTTGAAGGTCTCTATCATATCATTCCTCTCTTGTCTGGTCTCCAGTGAAGACATGTTCAGTGCCTTGAGCAGATCCTCATACGATCTGTCCTGTCAGCTCTGAATCATCCTGATCACCCTTTGTCCTTATCTTTCCTGAGGTGAGGTCTTCAAGTTCAGAACTCTGAACAGTATACCTATGCAGCCACCAGCGATCAATAAGAGGCAGTAAACCTCTTTTCTTCTACTATCAGAACCCCTTCTGCATCCTAGTATCCTATTTGCCTTACTAGATGCCTCACTGTACTATCTTGATTGTTTAAGGGGTCTCTAATGATGAATACTAGGTCCCTTTCCTCAGCTGTAGTGCTCAGCTCTACCCCTCCTATCCAGTACTCTGTCCTGGAGTTCTTGTCCCCTAAGTGAATCACCCTTGCACTTTTTGGCATTGAATTTCAACTGCCAAACCTTAGGCCACCTCTCTAATCTTTACATGTCAGTCTGCAGTTTCCTACTTCCCCTACTTCCCCATCACTATCTACCTTCCCATGAGTTTGGTGTCATCTTCAAAGAGACACAGCCCCAGATTCATTCTCAAACATTGTTAATGAGCATATTGAAGAGAACAAGAGCCAGGATGGATCCCTGTGGCATTCCACTCTTGACTTCCCTCTTTTCTGATTTGACACCATAATCACAACCCTCTGATGCCTCTCATTCAACTAAAGCCCCCTCACCCCCACCAAAACACTGCTTATATTTTCCTTCAAATCCCTGGACCTCACCCCCTTGCGCCGTGACTTAAGTCACTCTGATTTGTCCCCTGTCTCATTGGTCTGCTCCACTGATTCCATGCTAACATGTTTCAAAACAAAATTCCTCTAAATATTTTTTTGTTGTTGTTGTTAACAGGAGTAGCACACTAAGCTGAAAGCTTTTTACAGGAGTGACCTGGGAGCACAGGGAAGTTAAGTGACTTGCTCAGGGTCACACAGTATACAAGCAAGCTGTGGGATTCAAGCCCAGGTCTGGTCTGCTGGATGTCGCAGATTTGCCCAGCTCAGGGCCTTAAACCACTAAGCTATACTGCCTCCCCTTTATGGGACTGCCATGCCCCCAGAGCAGGACATGAAAAGGTACACCACCTCCCTAGATCATGGCTGACCTCATAGCTTACTTGCAAGTGCATGATTTGGCCTGGTCAAAAAATAAATGTAACCCATCTCCCATGGCTTCCAGAGGTATCATCATCTCCGCAGCACCTGTACCATGGCAATAAGCTTGCCAAAGGTGAGAATTTTACATCTAACTTCAGTACCAACATTGGTTACCTGTCTAAATTTTGAAAGGCTATCACAATCTCTTCTGCCCTCCCACTCCTTTGCCTGTCCTCAGAGTCAGTGACACCCCGTCTCTAACCTCTCCTTCATCACCATAGAGATGTAATTCCTTTTCATCACCTGTACCTCCTCTCTCCTCTCCTCCCTCTCCCCTTCCTCACATCCCTCTCACCCCTGCCAGCCTGCATGATTGTCATCTCCTTCCTTCCCCCTATTGTTTTTTTTCCTCTCCAGTAATTTCATCCTTTATCACCGACACACTTCCTGCCCTTAATCCTTCCAAGGGTAGGAGCCCAGATGTCCAGAATAGCAAGCTCCTTCATCTGACTGCTTCTGCAATCTCCTCCCCATTGGATGACCTCCCTAACCTCTCTTTCTGGTGTTCCTCCATCCCTGCTGACTGGAAGGCTGCCACTGTTACTCCTTCTCCTCCAAAAGATGGTGACCCTTCAGGTATGAGCAGCTCCGACTCATTTCTCTCCTCCCTCCAAACTACAGGAACAAATTATCTTGTCACAACTCTCTCCCTTTCTGGACTCCTCTTCCTTTTTCACCCAATACAAGTCTGGCTTCCGCAAAAATCACTCCACCACCTGCTCAGGCTCACCAAATCCATCCATAATGGTATGGATCACAGCCTATTCACTTCTGCTATCTTCACTGATCTAGCCAACGCATTCAACCCTGTCTACCACCCAATTATTAGCCAAACTCCAGGCTTCAGGCCTCTCTGACTTAGCCATCAGCTGTTCCACTCCTACCACAGGGGTAGATCCCAAGCAGTCAAAATTGGTGATCCCCTCTCTCCTCCCTGCCTGTATCTACTTGGGTCCCACAAGGATTTGTGTTAATCCCACTACTTTTCTCCATTTTCCTTAATGATCTCCCCCTCCATATGCTTGTCTGCATCCATTCACATGTATGCAGTGACTGATCCTCTTAGCTAGCAGGCCCACAGACTCCAGCTGGACTTTGAACAAGTTCAGCCCTGACCACACACAAATCAGCTTTTCCTCAATGCCAAGAAGTCTGTCTCCATGTCCTTTAGCACAAGGCACCAGGCTCTCTAGGCTCCCTCCCCCTTCCTACTTTCCATACCCTGGATGGCTCCCTTGTGGAGGATGTTACCACCTTTAGTTATCTTGGTATCTGGCTAGACCAGCACCTAAACGTTTCTGAACAAGTGGATGCTATAGTCAAAAAGCTGCACCCCAATTTGGTGCACTTTACAGGAACTATGACTGTATCCCACTCCAGCATACCATGCTATTTTCCAGAGAATGATCCTCAAATCTGACTATGGTGATGTGGTCTGCAATAGTCTAATCACTACCCTTGCGGACTGGACACACTCTTCAACTATTTCTGCCATTACACTCCTCGACTATTCTTCTTGGACTCACCATAGTTCTATATATAAATCTCTCTCCTTTTCTTTTCTTGTGGACAGACACCATGCCCACTGTGCCAGCTTTGTGGGCAAATCTGGTTTGTTTCCCTACCCTCCTGTCTCTCCAATGGTCCCCTTACAGCCATACCATCAGAAGCTGAAATATTCGAACCCTAACATTCCCTTCAGTTTCCACAGCCATCGGCAAAGTCACGTTCAGCCACCGCTGCCCTAAAATCTGGAACTCCCTCGCCCCAGCCATTCACCAATCTCCCTCCCATGGATTCATTCAAACCACTTCAGCGGTCTCACTTCTCCCTCCTGCACTTGCTCTAGTTTTCCCTCTTGCTCTCCTATTACTTGTTTCCAGTTTAGGTACAGCTAAAATTTGGCACCTATGCTTCCACTCTAGGCATTATGCACAAATGTTTATAGCTAACGTTGAAGTAAAAGCCTCTCCAGCTCTTTTGCATATCAATTGTGTGGATGGAGCTCCCTTCCTAACTGTGAACTCCATCAAATACCTTGGGGTGACACTTGACCCCCAATTGGACCTAGGGAGTCATATCCTAAATGTCTGTAGAACTGTGAACTGTAAATTGGGTCTGGCCTATAGGGCCAAAAATAACCTGACACCTGCTGCTCTTCTGGCACTTGTTAGGGGTGTACTGCTTCCCTCCTTAGCTATGGTCTCCTGAATTTGCCCGTACCTCAAAGCTCTTCTTACTCCAGTGGCACCGATGTACAATAACATCAGTTGCTTTGCACTGTGCGCCCCGTCTCACCCACCATTGTGAGCTTTATGATAAACTAGGTTGGCTTTCCCCAACCAATCACCTGAACTTTGGGCTGGGATGCCTCGTGGGCAAAGTGATCAGAACCGGCACCCCCCCAGGGCTGGCACAGCTTCTTTCACCTCCTGACCCCTCCTCTTACCCACTCAGGTCCCAGGGTCCTGGGATGCTAAAAGTACCCCTCACCCAAACCCTTATGGGGGACAGGAAATTTGCTGCATGTGCTCCTAGGCTCTGGAACTCCTTTCCTGACCATGTTCATTCTGCCTCCTCCCATCAGTGCTTCCAGAAGTCCCTGTGGGGGCATCTGAAGCTGGCCTCAGCGTGCGAATGCCCCGAGCCTCCCTAGCCTAATTGTACTTGGAGCCCAGCATTCTGAGGACCTGCCAATGATCTTTTGGTTGTTTCTCCTGATCAATTGCTCTCCAGGCATCTGACTCTTGTATGTATGCTCTAGACTATATATTGTTGATTATATGTACTTTATCAATTTCTGTCATAGCAGTTCACTCTATGCCTTACCGTTTTGTGACTCAATGCATTTTGTTACTCTATGTACTTGCTTTACTTGCTGTTATGTTCTGAAGTATCTGTATTACCTGTTGTACTCTCCCGGGTCATTCCTGAAAATAGGCATATAACTTGTCTAGTGTACCTACCTGGTTAACAAAAGCTAAATAAATAGATAAATAAAACTGTTCTGTATTTGATCGCCAGCATAGGTTTGTGGCTCCTGACTGTGCTGTATGTGCATTGTTGATTGTTTGCTTATCACTCAAGTTCTCACATCTTGCATGTATTATTCCCAATGTAATTTGTGGTTGTGTACCACTCTGCTCCATGTATGCTATGCATTTTGAGCTATTGTGCTACCTAAGACCCACTTGTACAAGTTCCCCTTCCCCAGGATGCTTCTAGAAATGAGCTCCCAGCTTAGTATTCCTGGGTGGGGAGCACTAGACACCAATGATCATTTTACTATAATAACTGGAGGGGTGTAGAACCTTAACATGCCAAGGATCATTTTGGTATACTGCTTGGGAGCATCACAATGGTGACCAGAGGTAGGGTCACAATATGCACCACTGTGTGCTCAAATTTATTTATTTATTGAAATGTTTCACCAGGGAAGGTACACTGAACAACAAGTTTCAGACCCAGTACCACCTGTGGGAGGGTGAGTGGGAGTTACATAGTAACAAGTACAAACATACACAATATCATAAAAACATAGGTTACAACTGAATTACACATTAGCATGAAAAGCAAATAATTACAAGGTCAGAGAAGTGAAAATCAGTCTGATGAGCAGCTTGGTGAACCAGAGAGAGAGAGAGAGAGAGAGAGAGTAAAATAATAGCAAGTGTGAACCAATGGGCTGCACTATGTAGACTAACAATAGCACAGGGCGGCAAGTGAAGTGAGTCAGCAGGGCATCAAACAGGATATAGGACAAGAAAGGGGGGAGCTAGGGGCAGGGGCAGGTGCAATTTACAGAGAGGAAATTATGAAGAGCTTGATTTAATGAGCCAGGTGAGGAAGAAGATCAGATATGTGTAGGAAGAGCAGTCCACATTTTGGGGAGATGATATGAGTAGGAGGCCTGTCCACTAGCAGTAGATCTCCAGGGAACAGACAGCGTTCTATGGTCATGGGATCTTAGAAGTCGAGAGGAGTGGGTGGGGGAGATTAGGGAATTTAGGTAGGGAGGGAGTGTGCCAAGCCAGTACTTAGAGATGAGAGTTGCGCAATGATGCAGTCGCCTATTTGTTAGGGATGGGAAGGCTAAAGCTCAGTACAAGTGGCAGCGGTGGGTAAGGTGAGGTGCATCCAGAGAAAACCGTCAGAATGAGTTGAAAAGAGTATCCAGGTTGGCTAAGGAGGTGGCAGGAGCAGAGCAATAAACAACATTGCAATAGTCGAAAAACGTGAGGATCATTTTTTGGATCAGTTCACGTCTTGCCTGTGGCGGGAGGCAGGAGCAGTTTCTATATAAGGTGCCGAGTTTTGGAGGAAGCTTTTTTATTATGGCATCTATATGGGCTGAGAAGGTGAGATGTTTATCCAGCCAAACGGCCAGATACCTGAAAGACTCGGTTGCAATTATAGTTGCTCTGTCAAGGGTAGTGAAGGTAGGGGCAGAAGGGAGCCTTGACAGCTTCTGACATGTGCCAAAAGTCATGGACACAGTCTTCTTGGCATTTAGGAAGAGCTGGTGAGATTGAAACCAGCTCTGGACATTATTGAAATCACGTTGGAGCTTGGAGGTGACATCCAAGGGTGAGGGTCCAGAGGAGAATAGAACTGTATCATCAGCATACATACATATAGAAGATGAGGTACAGATGGATGGAAGATCATTCAGAAAGATGGAGAAGAGAATCAGGCCTAGTATGGACCCTTGGGGGACTTCAGAGTATATGGGTAGAGGAGGGGAGATGTAGTCGGATATTTTTACAGACTGTGAGCGGTCATATAGGTATGTGCTGAACCATTTAATGGCATGTTCAGACAGCCCAGCTGATGAGAGGGAGTGGAGCAGGAGGGAGTGGGAAACCGTGTCTAAAGCTTTAGCAAGATCAATAAAAATGGCAGTGGTTATGTGACTGCAGTCCCTGCCTGTCAGGATCGCATCAGTGATTCAAAGCAGCAAGGTAGTAGTAGAGTGATGTTTACGGAACCCAGATTGATACTGGGTGAAGAAATTTCTGTCTGAGAGGTATGAGGATAGTTGGTCAAGGACTAGATGTTCTTGTAGTTTGGCTAACGTAAGGAGGAGAGATATAGGGCGGTAGTTCTCAGGGGAGGAGGAGTCGCCACACTTAGGGAGACGGAGGACAATAGCATTTTTCCACTCACGGGGAATTTCGGCCAAGTGAAACGAGAGATTGAAAAGAGGAGTGAGTGGGGGAGCAATGGCAGAGGCAGACAAGTTTAATAACTTTGGGTCCAGTCCATCAGAGGAGCTACCTTTGCTCGGGTTTAGGACTGCCAAGGCCGCCAGCATGTCAGTTCTCAGAATTTTAGAGAAGGAAAAGCTATGAGGTGGGGGCTGGAGGACTTCTAATGGGTGCGGAGATTAACTGGTTAATGGTTGGGAAGGAGTCTAGCAGAGTAGAAGCACATGAGGTAAAGTGCGAGTTGAAAGCAGCAGCAATGCTAGGGTGGTCGGCAATGACAGTATTGTTTATTTGGAAGAGGGGGGAGCCTGTGGGAAGAAAAGCGAGTGGATTACTTTCCAGAATTTGGATGGGTTATTTATATTAGAGTTAAAAGTAGAGCTGAAGTAATCAGTCTTGACCAAACGAGTGGCTTTTGTGCATTTGTTTCTGAGGACCCGGTAGGCCTCATAGTCTTTAAGGAGCTTTGTGCTTTTATGGAGCTTCCAGGCTGTATCACGTGCCCTTAGACAAGCAATGATTTCTGGGGAGATCCAGGGGAGGTGGTTTCCACGGACACGTACCCCGGTGTAGTGGTGCATGTTGATTCCAGACTTCAAGGAATCGGTTTCTGAAGTAGTTAGCTGCGACATCTAGGTTACTGGCAACAGATATAGGTGCCCAATTAGTGTTGGTCAAATCATGAAGAAGTGGGTCAATGTTCAGGGATTTGTATGATCGGATTTGTAGAGTTTTATAGGGGACTTTGACTTTGTGAATTTTGCGCACCAGGAAAGTCATGCAATGGTCACTGAAGGCATCTGCTAGAGTACCGGAATTAATGACCCTATTGGTGTGAGTAGTAAGGGCCCCGTCAATGAGGGAATGGTTTCCTGTCTTGTGATTTAGCCTAGTCAGATCTAGGATAATTTGGGTTAGGTTGAGCACATGTATATAGCATTTAGCACTTTGCTGGGTATGGTAGTCCAATTTATGTTGAACTCTCCCATAATATATAATTTGCCAGCAGAAGAGTGGCTAACTATGGTGGTTATGAGTTCAGTAGCAATATTGGGTTGTGCGCCAGGATGGCAGCAGACACCTGCTACAAAGATAGGTTTGGAGAAGGGCAGAGAGATTTGCAACAGCAGAGCTTTGTAAGCTTTTGGTAGAGCACTAGAAAAGACGGAAGTGAATTGGATGGAAGAGGAGACATAGATGGCTACCCCACCTCCTCTCCCAAGTCGGTCCTGTCTTGATATTGTGAAGCCAGTGAGAGTAAGAGATGAGTTGCTGATTTTTTTTAGCCAGGATTCGAAATTATTATTATATCAGGGTTGAGCGAGGCCAGTGGCTGTAGCAAGTCCACTTTAGGGAGGAGACTACGTATATTGATATGTAGTATTTTAAGGCCATTTGGAAGAGCTGAGAGACGTGGCTCAGTGCTGCCTGCAGGAGGAGGTTGAGCTGGGCCAGGGTTGGGGTTTATGTCACCAGCTGATAAGAGTAGGAGGGCAATAATAATATAATGCAGCTTTGTGCTCTTGAACCAGGAGTGGTTGCATAGCAGTCGAGAGCTAGGGCTTTGGGTATTAGCAAAGGGTGGCCAGGAGCTAAGCAGCCATATAAGAGTAATGTACATAGGAAGCTGGACGAGAGAGGTGCAGGGGCGAGTGGGTGAATGAGACCAGGATATGGTAATGAGAGAGGGGGAGTTACCCTGATTGTAGATAGGGGGAAGGATATCATCTAATTTCAGAGGAGGGGATGCGGGATTAGGTGGCAGATGAGGGAGAATAAGTGCTGTGAAATGTAGGGCAGCATCTTGGTTAAACTGGGAGTATTGGTCACGGAGGACGAGGCTGAGTCAGAGAAAAAGCTGTACTGACTCAGTAGGTCAGTGGGCAGCAGGGTTCTGGGAGAGCCAATGAGAGCAGGGACAGTAGGAGGAAGGCGGAGCATACGTGTATTTAAAAGAGGCCTGGGAGGGGGTTGGGGGAGGGAGAAAAATCACAGCAGAAGAATATGAGCAGGCTGAACTGGAAACCCAAATGCAAAAAGGCGCACCAATCGGTGAGTCATGCTAGCTAGCTGACCAATCAGATGCCCATAGCAAAAGGAGCTGCAGCCAATCGTAGCACTGCCGGTGTGTGCTTGAAGCAGCGGTGAATACCTGGGGAGCTGATCCGGGGGCGAGCTCCAGGAGGCGGTAGGAACTGTAGGGTCCCGTCAGCAGTGGCGGCCGAGGAGGCACTGCCTTTTTGGATTTGGAAGCGCCGCTGAGGGTGCATGGCAGATCTGGGGAGTTGATCCAGGGGCGAGTTCCAGGAGGGCGGCAGGAGCTGTAGGGTCCCATCAGCAGCGGCAGCCAAAAATGCACTGCCTTTTCAGATTTGGAAGCGCCGCTCAGGGTGCATGGCAGATCAAATGAGGGCAGGATTTTTGGAAGCAGTAAACAGTATTGCAATTTCAGTTGTTAAGCACTTTCAAAACCTTTTATATAGCACTGTGCTCTGTATGCAGGAGGGGATCCCTCATTTGCAAGGTTTTAGTAGTACATATGCACATGCACATGATCGGATTAGTATCTGGAGCTGCTAAAATATATGGTACCTGTTCAACCATGCTGTTCTCCCACATGGCACAGTGCTTAGATGTTTAGCTTTCCACTAACCTTCTGAAAATGGGGCCCTAATTGACTAAAAATCCCCTGCCGATGCCTCTTAAGATGCAGAAAGTAAACAACAATGGATTATCTTATTCTGTATCTTTATGTATTATTTTATGTTATTTTCCTTGGAAAACCTTTATTCAATTTCAAAACATTGTGATGTGTCTTAAATATTTATAATGACTGTAGCTAAAATACAATTTCTTTTTTCATCTGAGTGCTGTTTTTATTTACTTATAAAAATACAGTCTGGTTTAGTTTAGGCTTGGTGGTAACTGTACTGCCTCCCATGCCAGTGGCCCGGTTTCAGGGGAGGACCTGGGTCAAACAGGGGTTAGCTTACAGGAGAGATGACTGAGCATCTCTGGGACTGCTCTCCCCTCAGGGAA
The DNA here is from genome assembly GCA_016271365.2 of Neoceratodus forsteri. NCBI lineage: Eukaryota > Metazoa > Chordata > Ceratodontiformes > Ceratodontidae > Neoceratodus > Neoceratodus forsteri. The sequence continues at coordinate 1,327,305,350 of CM057452.1, forward strand.
GGGGAGTCCAACCACCCCGCTCTTTAACAGCCACCTAGGTGAGGAATGCTGGCAGGGCTCAGGCAGCCACAAAGCAGTACTTGCCTTTAATTGTATTGGCATCGTTGCATGCTTGATGGCTCAGGGGATAAGTCAAAGGTAGAAACCCTTCAATGGCAAAATAATCCACCAACTTGCTACAGGCTTTGCACTACTAACCATGCTCTGCTCCTGTCTGAATATATGGATCCTTGTGAATGGCCCTCTCCCTCCTGGCTCCACTACGGCGGCGGGGGCATGGGAGATCTCAGAGCAGGTAATTCCTGGTGATTTTGGGTGATGTGGATGGACAGACCAGTGCACAAGGAGGTCAGTCTGTGACCTAAAAGATAAACATCTCATTTTAAAAAGAAATAAAACACAGTTTGGGAATCTCAGACACAATAACATAGTCATACCATATAAACAGCTTAATTATGCACTATGAGGCTAGACCAGGGCAGGTTTATTAGTGGAAACCAAGTGCCTGGCAAAGCTCTGTTCACCTTGCAATGCTCTGCAGATATGCAATGGGGAGGTTAGGGGCTCTGAGAGCCACCAGTGAGGAATCACAGTGAACTTATTCAGAACAGAAAGTGCAAATTATGCATATGCCAGCTGAGTTCATGATGAGAATTGGGTCCTGAGCGATTGCTGCAATACATATATATATATATATATATATATATATATATATATATATACAGTATATATTTTTTTTTCTTAACCAAGAACCTCTGTTAAAAAAAATCATTCAAATAAAAACAAAAGCTAAATTAAAACTATCTCAGTAGAGTACAAACTACGAAAGCATTTGACTTATACTTCCACAGCTCCTGCAGTACACTTCCCAAACATTCAGCTCAGATAAGTTGCTTGATCAACACAATAATTAATACACATAAATCTAATCACAACTTTAACTTAGAAAAATGCATGTAGTTCCCTGTGTTTATATAGTATGAGAGTGGTATGTTAGGAATATCCTAAGTATTAGCTTCCTATACAAAAGTGTCTAACAGTAAATGAAGGCAGCGCTTATTTAAAAGAAGAAACTAGAGCATTTTAAATTAGTTCTAAACATTTATTGTCACATCACAACGTTCTGAAATTTGATTAAAGATGTGCAAGCAAAACAAGATGTAAAACCCCATAAAGAAGCAGAATAAGAGATAGTCCTGTTTTGTTTATCTCATGCTCTGCAGTTTTAGAGTCCTCTCCTCAAGCCAGCAGCTAACTGAATGCAACAGGCAAGGAGCTAGTTCAGCTCCAGGCCATTCATGGGGGAAGGGCAGGGGGATGGGTAGTTTCAGAACATAGTCCATTTCAGTATATAGTTTATTTGTTTCAGTATATAGTGTATGTGTTTCAATACACAGTGTATGTGTTTCGCCATGTAGTGTATTTGTTTCAGTATATACAACACTGAATTAACAAATGGTGCCTTAGGAGATCCACGCTACAGCTACTGAAAGTCCCCCACTGTCACACTTCACAGGGACAACGCTCTTTTGCTTATCGAGCGCCACTCTGGTTCAATGGCCTCAGCCCAACCATCTCCTCTGCCCCAACTATTGGTATGTTTAAAACTAGGCTCCTGGACTATCTCACTACCAACAGCTCCTGTGACTGCCCAGCTTAACCTTGTTTCTCCACTTCCCTTTCTGCTCTAGTTGTCCCCCCTCCCTCCCATCCTCACTGGATTCTACCTCACATCTTTATACCCAGTGCTGCACTTTCACCATCTCGCCACCCTACCTACATTCCTTCTCCCCCTCCCTCTTCCCTCTCCCTATGACTCTGGCACTTCTTATCTGTTGTCTATTTTCTCTGACAAATGCCGGCTGCTTGTTACAATGCTACCCTTGAACTGTATTAATCTGTACTCTGTTTCCAATGTCCACATTGTTGTAATGTCTGTCTTGATGTTCCCCATAATTTGTATTTCTCTGACGTGGAACCTTTGTAAAAGAGCCATGGCTCAAAGGTATTTGTAATCCTAGACTTGATAAATAAATAAAAAAATAAATAAAAGTATATAGTGTATGCAGATTTTTCAGTGCATAGTGTATTTATTTCAACATATAGTGTATGTATTTCAATATATAGTGTATTTGTTTCAATATATAGTATATGTGCTTTTTTCAGTGTGTGATGTATGAATTTCAATAGACAGTTTATGTATTTCAATATATAGTATATTTGTTTCAGTATATAGTATATGCAGATTTTTCAGTGCATAGTGTATTTATTTCAATAGTGTATGTATTTCATTATAAAGTGTAGATGTTTCAATATATAGTGTATTTGTTTCAGTATATAGCGTATGTGCTTTCTTCAGTGTGTAGTGTATGCATTTCAATAGATAGTGTATGTATTTCAATACATAGTGTATTTGTTTCAGTATATAGTGTATGCAGATTTTTCTCAATATATAGTGTATGTGTTGCAATCTATAGAGTATTTGTTTCAGTAGATAGTTTATGTGGATGTTTCAGTCTGTAGTGTATGTATCTCAACAGGTAGTGTATATGTTTCAGTACATAGTACATTTGTTTCAGTATATAGTGTATGTGGATTTTCAATACTCAGTATGTGGATTTCAGTAGATAGTGTATGTATTTCACTATACAATGTAAGCATTTCACTATATTGCGTTTGTGTTTCACTATATAATATATGTATTTCAGTATACAGTATATGTATTTCACTATACAATGTATATATTTCAGTAGATACTGTATGTGGGTCACTACATTGTGTATGTATTTCACTGTATAATGTATATATTTCACTATATGATGTATGTATTTCACCATATAGTGCATGTGTTTTACTATACAGCCAGAGATTATGAATTATGTCCCTAACGGCTTGCCATATATGGGCACACATTTAGTAAGTGCTGAGGGATTTAATGGGATCTAGAATTCAATGCTGATTCACTCTCACCTGCTTGAAACTTAGCACAAAGCAATTGTCGGCTTGCAGTCTTCCTGTACCATACTATGAATTTTCTTCAGGGTAATTAGAAAAGAAGAAATTCATTTGGCAAAAGATGTGAGGCTATTTAATGATAGCTACACAGGTGTAGATTCCTTGTGGTAGATAAGAGATTTGTGGTGGTAGGTATCCACTGACTGAAATGAACTACCTACAGAAAGGCAAAATTAACTGCTGGGGTGGGGAGGTAATTGATTTATTTGTCTGTGCAATGTGCAGTGCACCAGTCCTTCACTGTGAAGGAGAGTAAATTCTACAAACAAGTAAATCAATTTCACATCTGGTTATTTGCTGCAGCACAGCAGTCTGTTTTTTTTTTTTTAACCTCAGGGTCCCAATTTTCAGTAACCATGGGTAGCCGCACTTCATGGGTGGAAACTGATTGCACTACTGTGCTTCCATGATTGTGCCATACATGATGCTGGGTAAATTAATCTAGTTGTTGGAGGGTGTAAACACAGTCTGGATTGCACTTGGGACCAAGTCACAGATTGGAATTGTACTAATGTCAGTGAATGCCATGCTGTGAATCAGGTGTAATGACCACTGCAGGGGCATCCAGCCCAAAAGCATCCTCCCTCCAAAACCTATGATCCTCGAACATAGAGCCCTTGTGAGTCACTGATTCCAGATCATTCATGGCCTAGTGGCTTGACTCCCTGGTGACCCAATGTAAACACCTCACCCATCCTCTCTCTCTTACTATAACTTGTGGTTCAGTGGTGGGGCTCTGTTGGTCAGCCACTTGTCCACAACAATTGCGGCTGCACACTGTGATGCCAGTCAGCCAGAGTCTCCCACATCTCAGATTCCATGGCAGCAAAATACTCCCTGAAATCAGGGGTAGGGAACATGTAACAAAAGTGTGCTTCATCTTCAGGAAAAGCCCCAAAACCTACCACAGAGCATGTAAAAACCCCAGACCCGTGGCTCTTTTTTGGGGGGAGGGATGCAAAATTAGTCTCTTGCCCAGGGCACCAAAATGCCTTCCTACGGCACTGTCCAAAATGGCCTGATATACCCACATTCTAAATATAAATGTTTTTGGGTTTTAAGTGTTTGACCACATCCAATTCTAGGACAGTATCTCTCTAACAACTGCTTGTGCTTACTGTTCCCTTTTACTCCCAGTCTCCCATAGTTGCTTAACCACGGGCAGTCACAGGCACATGAGGGAATCCTTTCATTCATTAAGAGCCTCAATACAGTAGACTTCCTGTAATCTGGACAGTCAGGAAATACCACTTCTACCTGAGATTCAACAGAAAGAATATACTAATACACTCTTTTTCTATCCATGATCTGTAGGTGGTAAGGGGTAATGTTCCACTTAATAACCTGTTTCATACAATCAGTTACCTAGGAAGCCAGATTAGGGATCCTAGCCAATAACCTAGGTCTCTTGTCCTGCCAACTGTCCATACATTGTTGCAACCACCGTTCTATGAAAGTTCTCCAAATCACGTCTCCTGGTTTTAACACCAACCCCACATTATAGGTCAAAAAAATACTAAAAAAGAAAGCAATTTGGTTGAGCATGTTTACCCCTCCTTCTGAAATCGGCAAATATGTCAACTCCCTCTTTAAAGGGTTCAACCTTGACCCCCAAAATGCCTGAAAGTATATACTAAGCAACGTAGTCCTAACAGCAAAGGGAGGTGGAAAGATGTAGCTAATGTACAAAAAAATAGGTGTGAGAATCATTTAAATTAGCACAACCCTTTTCTTTTTAAATCTGTTGGCCCCTTCAGCTTCCTATCAACCGTTGCCCCCTATTGATGGCCATGTCCCAGTTTTCCCCCTGCCATATCTTCAGGCCTGAACTGTACCCCTAAAATTTTAATCGGGTCTCTAGAAACTGGAACCCTTGCTAACATGCCAGAGGGAGGTATGGGTGTACCTAGAACCACTCCCATACTTTTACTGTAATTTACCTTGGAACCAGAAAACCTTGAAAATGTCTCTATAGTATCCATAAGTGCTTGAGTAGAGATTATAGGAGATAAAATCAAAACCAGATCATCTGCATAAGCTAAAACTTTGTGGTGGGGAATAGTCGGAAATATCTCTACACCATCTAAATCTTGATTGTCTTGTAACATCCTAATAAAAATATCTGTCATGAAGGAATACATCGTGGGGCTCAGGGGACAACCCTGATGAACCACTTACCCCACACAAATTTTCTGCCCATACCAACCATTTACATTTGGTATCATAACCACCCCCTGATACATGGAAGCCAGCCAACCCACAAACTTATCTGGAATCCCAAAGGCTTTTAAGACGAAAAATAAAAACTTATGTGCAACCCTATCAAAAGCCTTCTCCTGGTCCAACCCTATTACCACCCTTTGTAACAGTCCCAGTTCCCCTTTATAAAAGAGTTCTCTCAGCCATATCAAATTATCTTGCTGCTTTCTTCCTCATATGGCACAGGTCTGTACAGGACTTATAAGCTTCTGGGTGACCCTAGAGAGTCTTGCTAATAAAATCTTGCTCAAAATCTTTAAATCAGTATTTAATAGACTAATTGGGTACCAGTTCCCTAGATTGGTCTTATCCCCTCTTTTGTAAAGCAAAATTAAGATAGCTTCATTCATAGAAGGTGCATAAGCACCAGATTGCAATATACGATTCAACAAAATGACCAGTACAGGACTTATGTCAGTTATGAAGGTTTTATGAAATCCTGCTCCAATGCTATCAGATCCAGGACCTGACTGGGAAGATAAAGTACCAAGGGCATTTGTAACGTCTCCTAAAGTAATATCAGCTTCCAACGCTACTCTATCACTAACTGAAAGCCTAGGTAAATTCAGTGTGGTCAAACACTGATTTACTTCCGTGTCTTCCGGAGAAATGTCTGCCGTCATCATATGTGATATATAATCCTCCACTATGTGCAACAGCTGATCAGGGGCACACACCGGTTGTCCCGTAACTGTGGTCAGTGTAGTGATAAGCCGGGAGTCTACCCTGTCTTTACATTCCTTAAATGGATCCAAAGATTGTTTAGTCATGTGTGTCCCAAATCTCAATTCTTGTTCTAAGGACCTACCCCTATCATACTGCATGCTAACCATTTGTTTCTTAACAGTGGCAATCAACTGACTATAGTCTGTCTTCGCGGTTTCTGTTAGGGAAATCAAATGTGTAACTGATGCCTAAGTTTCAGGTAACCCAAATATTCCTTATTGGCTTTAAAGTGGGCCTTGTGCTGGAAAAAGTGCTGCCACCCAGTTTTTGTGTCTTCCCACCAGTCTAAAACAGTATCATAACATTCAGAAACCAAAAGCCTTGCTGCCAAATCCTTTAACCACATTTTCCTAACCTTAGGGTCTTCCAATAGCTTGTAATTTAACCTCCATTTATTCTTCTTACATCCTGGGGCTCCCTCCCAGGTAAGTACAGCTGTAAGGATCCTGTGGTCTGAAAATTCTATCGGCCTAGTTGACACCTGCAATACTTTAATCACTTTAGACAAAAAAATTAAGTCAATCCCGTTTTAAGCGCACCCCGAAAGTATGTAAATTCCCCTGTAGGATGAAGTGGCCTATCAACATCAATCAGGTTTGCAGTAGAAACCAAGTGTTTTAGGGCTATGGAATCACAGAAAAGCTTCTGGGTTTGAAGGCCCCTGTCAGCCTGAGAAAAGCCACAGTTAAAGTCACCCAGCCAAACCACCAAACGAGAGATATGAAGAAAACGTTCAACTTTCTTAAACATGGCTATTCTCTGCGCCTTCGTCTGAGGTGCATAGATAGCAATAAGTCTAAACCTCTCAGAAAACAAGGAATTATCCAAACAAAGCACCCTCCCTGGGTAAATATCCACCAATTTAGAAACTGTGATGGTGGGGTTAGAAAAAAGGATTCCTATCCCATCACAGGGTTCAGTCCCTATAGACCAGAAGGATGGCCCTAAAAACCAGCTCTTAGAAGCATGTTGAAGTTCCAAATGAGATTTCAATCAAGTATCTTGTATGCAAAGAATATCCAAATGAAAGCATGTCAGAGCAGAAGAACTTCTATACGCTTCTTCTCACTTTTAATCCCATTAATGTTTATAGTAGAAATGGCCAATGAATGCATGTTTTATAGCAGAAAATAGAGAACCCCAAGCACATACAGATGAACTAACTCAGGGGATTTTACCCACATGTCTCCGTCTGGTCCTTTTAGCGATAGAATCATCTGTCCTACTCTCCATGTCAGTAATAGATATGACAGAGGAGGTATCTGTTCCTTCATCTTCAGAGTCTCCCTCCATGTCCTCCTCCAGTGGAGTGTATTTATTCCCTAACTTCACTGTGCCTCTAGGGGGTTCTGGTTTGGGGACAGATTTAGCAGGAGACAGAGCTTCCCATGCCTGTTCCGCTTTCTTGGAGGAATGAGCCTGAATGGAGCCTCCATTGGGGGAGGGGGGGCATGTTAACAGCAGTACTCTTTTCTAGTATGTTCTTATTTAGGTTGCCCAGTTCCACTCCTGTACCTGCCTCCTGAACTAAGATGACTGGCATCTCAACAAGGTCACCCTGACATTTAACTTCAGGGGTCACTATCCTTCCTGGCCCTAGAACTCTATGCTGCGCTGAAGCTACTGTCGCAGCTTGTTTGGCCAATGCATGTTGAGCCTAGTTAATCAGCCCTTCATGTGAAAGACAATCTTCACGCTTGTGGGACACCCATGGACCGCGACCATAAGCATTCCCCGTCTGTTCACAGAGGTTGCACTTGAAAAAATTGAGGCATGCCGTGGCCAAGTGACCATATTCCAGACAGTGACCGCATCTAGAGGTGTCACAGGCTGAGCTAAGATGCAATCAAGAGCCACACTTGAAGCAAGACCTGGGTTGTCCAATGTAAAACTTGACCCTCTATCTCTACCTAAAAAAAAATACTGAGTAAATGCACTGGGCCTGAGTTCGTGGAGAGGAGTTTCACCTTCACCTACCATCCCCCATCCCAGAGTTGCTCACTATCCATAGTAGGAGTGGGCCTTCCCAAAATCTCACACCTTTGATGAAACCAGAACAAAATGACCTCAACACTAACACCCTCATTACAAAACAGAATAGTAATAGTCTTGATCAAGGGTTTAGTAAGAGGGCTGGCCTGAAAAGGAATCCAAAGAGGGTTATTTTTCTGCGCCTGATATTGGGCCCAGAAGCGATCCAGATTGGATACATTTTTAAAACTGATATCAAATTTCCCATTACCCAGATTAATAAGAACAAAAATTCTGATGAGAACTTCATTGATGATTTCAACAAGTTTGTAGCAATAAATAACCTGTCAGGAGGATTTTCCAGCCCTCCCTTGTATAGCAACCTGACCGCGTTTCTCCTGGGGGCAGGTTCCCCCTTGAAGTGAAAGAGATCAGCCAGCTTAAACAAGGGATCCATAGAGGGCCTCTCTTGATGATCTCCCAGGGCCTCAGGACTAGGCCCCAGTTGAACTTCTGCAGATTTGTCTCCCCAGTAATCATAACAGGTTCAGTAAGACATTCCTCAATATTAACATTTGTATCTAGAGTCTGAATTAAAGTGTCATTACCTGGGGTTCGTTGGAGCTCTTAGTAGAACCAGCGTTGGTGGCCACATCAGAAGAAGGCAAGTCACACAGTTTTTTTATAAGAGGTATCAGTGGGGTCCAGAATCCAGTGTCCCTGTTGGCCCTGAATCTAACCAGCATCTTCCAAAGCATGTTCTGGCTACCAGGAGTCCGTGTCAGCCTGGTGCACACTCATGGTGCTTAGAGGGGGAAGGTCAGAAACCAGATCACCCCAGTCCTTCCCCTTGTATCAATCGTGAAATGAAAAAGTATGGTCCTGTTCAGAGACCTGCTGTTTCATGGTACCAAGTCCTGCTATGGCCCGTCGGCTAACTCCAAGCTGAGGTTTCCCCGTTCTATCAGGTAACAGTCCTTTCCCTTTCTCAAAAATGATGGTCAGCTTTTGGCACCGTTCTCACTACCAGCTGCACAACAAGCCTTGCATTTCAGCACTTCAAGCGGTTGAGTTTGACAGGGCGATCACTCTCAACAGTGTCTTGTGATTGTACCAGCAGCTCACATGACTCTTCCGCAGCCATGGGAGAGACGGCTGTCAGGGCCTGAATTTCACTGTCAAGCTCCTGCGCTTTTCGTAACCACTCCTGTTTCTGTAGCATAACGACTTCACATCTCTGGGAAACAGCACTCGGAACAGCTTGAGAAGCTGCTACATCATTACGTATAATAGCATCACCGTCTGCAGGCAAGTCAGCAAAACTGTGCATTACCTCCATGTCATCAGAGTCCTGGTCATCATGCAGAAAATCTGCCGTGGCAAAGGCGAGATCCACAGCCTCTTAAGTGGACAGGACAGGAGCAGAGGCCTGAACTCCCATCCCAGCAGCATCCTCCCTCTCAGCTTGCTCCGGAGAAGTGGCCATCTTGGACAGATGGCCAGCAAGTCCCTCAGTGGTGAGTAGGGGAATTTACCAGGTGCCCTGGCTAAATTTCCCCCTTTCACAAAAATACGACCAACAGCTTAATCTGGTTCAAGGTCAGTTGGCATTCATCTGTATCCCCCTTCCCTGGGTCATGCCTGAAAATAGTCAGAATTTGTCTAGTGCACTTACCCGGTCAACAGAAACTAAATAAATAAATAAATAAATATCCCTTCCGGACACCTAGTGTGCCCTTTCTGCTTTTTTCAAAGGTTGGTAGCCATACTTAATTTAGTTGTATCTTTATATTTCCTATATCCTTTCCCTGTCCCTTCAGGCTTGGAAAATTTGTAGCCGCTCTTATTTTTCCCCACTTTGTTTCTCTCCTGACAAGCAGAACTGAGGTTAATGAGGGAGCTGGTAACGGTTGTTAGCTGGTACGTGTGGCACCACATAGAGGGGTGCAGTACCATGCCCAGCGGCTGTGGCCAACCACCTAGCAGAAGCTTTGCTCTTGTGGGGTCTTAGTCCCTCTGAGTCCAGACCAGACCCATAAGTGGTAAGCATTGGTGAAGATATTCTGGAAGATTAACAATTATGGTAAGTACGTAACTTTCAGTTGTCATATCTAAATTTATCTCACCAGGTGAGAGTTCTAAACCTAAACAGAAAACCAGCTTCAAGGAAAATACACTTTTCTAAATGGAAGAACATTTCTATGTCATGTATTAATTTATTAAAATATGTTTCACCAGGTTAACATACAGAGATCTAAGGATAATCTTATTTGCAGATACCACCAGGAGGAGGGGTAGTTAGAGGGAGGGGGAGCTATTTTTTTTCAAACTCTATTTTTCGACCCTTAACGGTTTTTCCGAACTCTCTCCAGCAACCTCCGACCACAGTCTCTACCTCCTTACATGACACAGTTACCCTTTCAGCTCCCCTCCGGCACCGGGCATCCCCTGGGTCTGCCCTCCAGGAAGGGTTGCCCCATGGGCACTCTATCTATAGTGTTGAGCCACGGGCCAGAGGGAGCCAAGTCGAGGGACAGTCCAATCCCAGAAGTGTGGACCACGGAGGGAGACGCCCTCGCCTATCAGAGGAGGGAGGGGGTATTTGTGCTTTAAGTCCCCTGTGAAGCCCAGCTTATCACGGCAACAAACTACTGTGGCTCCACCCCCATGTTCTATGACGCACCCCTGCATTTGGCCACCCCCAGCCACCGCCAGAGGTCGCTCCTCAAGTGAGCGATGTGCCCTAACCCTCCCCGGGAAGAGAGAGCAGTCCTCCGGACACGCAATCTCTTCCCTCCCCTGCCGACTCCCAATGACCCGGGCTCATTCCCAAACCCAGGTTGCCGGCGTGGCGCGAGGTGTGGTGTCCAGTGCCTGAACCCTCAGCACCACCGGGCCAGATGGGAGGAGGAACTATGCAAAGACAAAAATTTACATACAGTAATTATAACAGAAAAAAAGTTATAAGAAAATAAAGACACAGTATGCACATATGAAACTGTACTACACATATCCAATGATTATAAATGTGGACACAGCTGCAGAACTGGCAGGACAGTCAAATATTTGGAGTACACTGAGAGAAATGTAGGACAATGTCAGGTACAGTCATAGTATGAGGCAATTACGTTTGTGAGATAGAGCTTGGCTGAGGCAATACTGGAGAGTGGGCTAGTTCCCCAGGTAACAATGAATGTTCCATACCTGTGGGAGCTTATGATTAAAAGTATGTTGACCGAAATTTTATTTATGCCTAGGAACAAGAAATCTGTTACTGAGGCTGGAGTTAAGGTTGTGGCTGGAGGGGGCAGACAGAGTGAGCATGGTACTCACGCAGTTGGGGAGTTTGTTTAACCAAAACTTGAAGTCATAGAGATCAAGATGCTAAACACTTCTATCTTTCAGTGAAGGCCAATTTAGGTGATCATAGAGTATGTGTGGCTGTTTCGTCCTGAGCATGAACCTACAACGGGCATTCAGTAAAGAATCTAATTTTAAAAGGTGGCACAGTGGAGGGGGGATGATAGACCATATTTCCTATGTTGATTACAGGGAGAATCAGATGTTAAATCAATGACTTTTTCTGACTTTGGGCGAGGCATTCACTGACCCTGAAGAGGGCACCAATCTTTGTTAAGGACTTAGACACCAAAGACTGAATGTGAAGGGAGAAGTCAAGGGACTGGTCAAACTGGACACCAGGGTACTTGTATTCAGATATGGACTTCAGGGTGACACCATTAGGGTTTTTTATGCCCTTGGAAGGACTACTCAACAGACACATTTTGAATCCAAATAGCATTTACACAGTTTTTGCCTGGTTAAGGGCTAAGCAGTTTGCTAGAAGCCACTTGGAGAGGATATAAATGTCTTACTGCAGGCCAGCTGACGTGAGAGCAGGAGTTTTGCCAGAGGTAAATAAGGTGGTGTCACCTGCACGTATCTGGTGTAACAGGTACAGCCTCCCTGTTACAGGCAACCTACCCAAAATAATGTAACACAAAGGGACTTACCTGCCCTAGGGAGCCAAAGGTAGGATTCCGAAGGGTGTCATTCCAGGTACCTTTGAAATAAAAGATGCAAAGGGTGTCACAAAGGATCCACAACTCTTAGAGGGACAAATAGGGCAGAAAGGAGAGGTTAGGTAAAAATTAATTATACTTATGTGATGAGGTAGGAAACCGAGTCCTGTCAGACCTGTAGAAATAAAAAGGAAAATAGGCTAGTTAAAAGAAAAAATATAAAACAGCAGAAATAGAGGAAGAGAAGTATGATTGGAGGCTCAGCTAAAACCCCTTTGCCCATATTGGTGGCTGAGTGGCCAGTATTCACTTAGTAGCCCAGGAGAGCTAGTGGAGGCTCTAGGGAGCTAGTAGCCCTTTTGTTTAACAAAGGAAGGCATTGGTGGTCTAGTGGGTTAGAAATGCCCTTGGGGCACAATGTAATGATAGCCCTGGGGGGGGTCTAGTGGGGGATCCCTGAGCCCTGGTACTGTGGGGGCAACTCTTGAGCAGTGTGCAGGCAGGTGTTAGCCTGGATGTTACAGGAATTTGCAGCCCACAGCAGTAGAGCATTAACAAAGATACCAGAAAGGAGGGGGCCAAGAACCGAGCCTTGTGGGACTCCCAAGTGGAATTGCCTGGGGCCAAACAGAGGTAAGCCAATAGAAACAGTTTGGATGCAGCCAGAGACAGGAGGAGAAGGACAGAAAAGAGGATGAGAGACCAGAAACAGCAAGCTTAGCCAGGAAGAGGACGTTGTGATCTCCCGTGTCAAATGCTTTGACTTAGTCAAAAATACGACACCAGCAGGCAAATTATTACCCGTGTTGGTAAGAATAAAGTCAATGAACCTGAAGAGGGGAGTGGATGTTGAGTGGGATGCTCAAAAATCAGACTGGCAGTCAGAAAAGAAATTGTGATGGGAGTAGTAGTTTGCAAGTTACCTGGCAACCAGCCTCTCTAATGTTTTGGTGAGAATAGGGAGAAGTGAGATGGGTCGATAGTTTCGGGGGGGGGGGGACTCTGAGAGACCATTTTTGTGTAGAAGAATCACAAAGGTATGTTTCCAGAAGGTAGGCAAAACCCTGGTGGAGAGGAAACAGTTGAAAATATGGGCTTGCAGATCAGCAATATCAGGAACAGCCTGCTTCAGGAATCGGGGGAGGAGGGAACCATCAGCCCCAGGACGTGAGTTAGGCATTAAAGGAAAATTATACCCTCATCTCTTCTAAATGTTATTTGTTTCCATGTCAACAGACAACTCTTTTCATATAGCTGTTAAAGATGTATGCAACTGCCTTAGTCAGTTTTCACAGTTCATACTAGGCCCTGTTACTCTTCTGGTAGGCTCCATTTCATGGCTGTTAAAATCTCATTGTCCCTGAGAGCTGCATTAGCATATGAGAATATGATGTGTAATTACCCTTTAAACTCTCCAGTATGCCTGTCAGTTTAATTAGTCTTAAAAGAAACAAGCAGCAAGAAGGTGTGAAATACCACATTTACCTTCAGTGAACTTCGCAAACTATCTGAGTTATAATGCAGGTTTTTTCTCTTTAATCTCCATTCAGTTTATGAGTTTCCAGAGAGTTCGTGTTATTTCAGAATAGAGGTGCATGATATAAATGGCTGATCTGACATCATGTTGTTATATGCTAATGCAGTTCTCACGGACAATGAGATTTCAACAACCATGAAATGGAGATCCCCAGGGCAATCACAGGGGCTACCATGAGCAGTGTAAACAAACTAAGGTCAGCACATATAGCCTAACAGCTACAGGAAAGGAGTTGTCTGTTGACATGGAAACGAATTTAAACGATATGAGGGTGTCATTTTCCTTTAGGCATATAAGCTCACAGAGAACCTGGGAGGAAGTGATCTTGGAGAAAGTAAACCTACATGCTCCAGAATTGGGGTTCACAAAAAAAGATGATCAAAAGTTCAGCTAGTAAGGGGTGGAGGGACCACAAATAAAGGATCATCCACAAATTGATCATTTAAGGTATTAGCTATAGCACATTGGTCGGAGACCACACGAGAGGCACACTGGAGATTATGGATGCTAAAGTCAGAGTGAGAGAGCTGTCTGGATGATTGCAAAAAACAGATAATGCAGATATTGTCTTGGTTTTAGTATGGCGCTGTGGTTTACAACACTGAGCTGCAAATCTGGAGACCTGGGTTTGAATCCCAGAGCCCCCACTTGCACACTGTGTAACCCTGAGCAAGTCACTTTATTTTTATTTATTTATGTATTTGTTGAATGGGTAAGTACACTGATCCAAAGGACCATTTTCAAGTGCAATCCGGGCCATCTAGATGGCACACAGTACAGAGACAAGGACATTGTGACATGACAATAGCAGCAATTCACATAGGTTACAGAGGAATATTTGGGAGGAATATAGTAAGTTTACATTTAAGTTTTACACTTAAGCCCCGTACAGTGGGGTAACAACTACAGTACAGTATCATATGGCCAGAATAAGCTGGATACATATCTTGTGAGCCGGATATTAAACATTACACAGTACGGACATTATTATTGTTCAGCAATTGCAGGTCATACTGACTGTAAGTGCAATCTTGAAGTGCCGTTTAAAGGTTTGTGAGGATTCCAAAATATGGAGCTCTACAAGGAGAGAGTTGCAGAACTTTGGGGCTACACAGGAGAAAGCCCTTTGACCCATAGCCATAGATAGCCTGAGACAGTTAAGAACTGGACTGGCAAAGGACCTCAAATTTTGGGAAACCTGTTTGACTGCAAGCATGCCTGTGAGTGGAGAACTAGTCACATCATCTAGTGTTTTAAAAATGAAAGTACCAAACAGCAGGTCCCCACACACCTGTGGTGATAGCCACCCTACTGACTCATACAGAGTACAATGGTGGGTGCGAAAAGGGGCAGGAGTAACGAACCTACATATGCTGTTATATGCAATGTTTAGTCTGTTAGATAGTTTAGTCGATACAGGGTGTAATATGGGAGAGCGGTACCCTAGGATAGGGAGTAGGATGCTTTACCCTATTGCCAGCCTCGCTTCAGGTGACAAAAGGTGTGTCAGCCTGTAGCACACCCCCAGTCGCTGTTTAACCCTATTTACAGCCTGTCAAATGTGAGAGTCAAAGTTAAGGGAGGGCTCAAGAGTGACCCCAGATATTTAAACTTATCGACCTGTTCAAGAGTAGATCCATCTGAGGTTTGAATAGTACATAGATACATAGATACATAGACAGTGTCAGCAGATAAGGGCCTATGGCCCACCTAGTCTGCCCATTTGAGCTTGTAAGTTCAGTTTGTTTTCCTAGAAGTCTATTTCCCCTTACCCCTGACCTCTAGAATTCCTTTATGTCTATCCCATGCATTCTTAAATCCCGTGATTGTTTCAGCCCCCACCACTTCCTCTGGCAGGGTGTTCCACTTGTCCACCACCCATTCTGTGAAGAAATTCTTTCTCATGTTTCCTCTGAATCGTCCTCCCTCCAACTTCATCCCATGCCCTCTAGTCCTGAAACATCTTTTTCGCTTAAAAATAGTGTTTTCCATAAGTGAGTGAGAGCTGGGGGTTAGTTGAGTGCCTTGTAAGTTTTGGTTTTGAATAACATGGCTTTTGTTTTCTTTGCTTTGACCACTAACCTTTGTTCCATGAACCAATGTGCAGCAATGGCGAACTCCGAAGAGCATGTCTGAGATAATTTGACATCTGAGCTGCCACTGGCAAATAACATGAGGTCGTCTGCATACATGATTCTTCTGTTTGAAGTAGTTTCCAGAAGAAGAGGATTTACAAAGATTGAATAGAGGAAGGGTCCCAGGTTTGACCCTTGGGGGAACCCTTAGCATTTTAAGTGGGCTAGAGAGGCTCCTGAACAGGCCGATAAGTCCTGTTTGAGAGATCATTTCCAACCCAGCAGGATGTATCGGAGGAGAACCCTATCTCGGACAGCTCATTTAGTAGTATGCTATGATCAATCATGTTGAACGCTTTGGAAAGGTTGACGGATATGGCCCCTGTGAAATTCCCCCTATCCGCC
The DNA here is from genome assembly GCA_016271365.2 of Neoceratodus forsteri. NCBI lineage: Eukaryota > Metazoa > Chordata > Ceratodontiformes > Ceratodontidae > Neoceratodus > Neoceratodus forsteri. Next base: position 1,327,321,360 of record CM057452.1, read on the forward strand.
TCCCTGAGAACAAAGTCTGTGAACTGAGCCAGGGCTGTGGTGGTACTATATCCCTTTCTGAACCCTTGTTGGTCAGGGGATAATTTATTATGGAACGTTAGGTGGTCATTTATTTGTTGAAATACTACCTTCTCCATTACTTTGCTCATATGTGATAAGATGGAAACCGGTCTGTAGTCCTCTGGAGACTCGGGTCCCCTGACTTGTGGATAGGGATCACTCTCCTCTTTCCACAGAGCAGGAATGGAGGCAGTAGACAGAGATAAGTTGATAAAGTAAGCAAGGGGTTTGGCTATGAACCAAAGTTCCTCACCTACTGCGCCTTAAAGAAGGAAGCCTTGATGAACTTCATCTTACTCTGGCATATATTCCTGAGCTTCTTGTAAGTGTTTCAGTTCTCAGCAATGGAAACAGCTTTAAAGGTCACACAAGCCTTGTCCTGAGTCTTCATAAGGGCCACCATCTCTTTAGTGAGCCATTTTGTGTTGCCCCTCTTATAAGCCGCTTTGTGAGAGGGGAGTGCTTCTCCTGTATAGATGATAGGGCAGCTATGAGGAACCCCAAAACATCATCCACCTGTTTTAAGAGAATACAGAATGGACCAGAATGGACTTAACATCCTTGTACTCCCAGGCTGCAACTGGAAACAAGCTTCGACTTAGTGTGCCTTTCCTGGTTAAGCAATTTTTCCTTTCCCTATGTATATATCTTTCACATTTGACAGATTATTTGATACTGGGAAACTATCTGCCCATGTCAATATCCTATCATTGTACTGTTATTGAAATATAATGTATCTGTGAACTGAGTATGTACAGTATTTGTTTAATACAGCAATTGATGAAATACAAATAACATCAGTACAAAACAAATGAATGGAGAGTTTTGTTATTTAGTTTCTTCTCCTAAAAAAGCCTGAAATTCTTGAGTCAAAATGGGAAAAGCAACATCATAGATTATTATACATTCAAATAAAAAGAAACAGTAATAAACTTAAACCTGGAAATACTTTAATTTGTGCAATATTATTACATAGCATATTATGAACATTTTTGCCATATGAATTTTGTTTTGAAAATAGCAGCTGTAAAATAATGACATTGCATTCATAACATAGAAACATAGAAGTTGACAGCAGATAAGGACCGCGAGGCCCATCCAGTCTGCCCATTTCTTTTTCTACCTTATGAATGTGCCATTGGCCTTTGCTCTTTCAATGGCCTATCTATTCATACTCATCTGTATTGCTCCCTTATACCTATCCCATGCCTGTTTCAAGCCATGAACTGTATTCATATCCACCACTTCCTGAGGTAGGCTGTTCCATGCATCCACTACCCTTTCTGTGAAAAAGAACTTCCTCAAATTACCCCTTAATCGGCCTCCCTCTAATCTCATGCTGTGTCCTCTTGTCCTGCTATTTTTCTTATATTGAAACATGTTAGACTCTTTCACCTTGTTAATGCCTTTAAGGTGTTTGAATGTTTCAATCATATCACCTCTCTCTCCCTCCTTTGTTCTAGTGTATACATATTGAGCTCAGTTAATCTATCCTCATATGTTTTCTGATGCAGTCCCTGCACCATTTAGGTTGCCCTTCTCTGGACTGCCTCAATTTAGTTTATGTCCTCGTGAAGGTGTGGCCTCCTGTACTGTATGCAGTACTCCAGATGGGGCCTAACCAGTGTCTTGTAAAGAGAGATTATTACCTCCCTCTTCCAACTTGTGATACCCCTACTAATACACCCCAACATCCATCTAGCCTTACCCACTGCTTTAGTGGTCTGCTTGGATGATTTCAGGTCATTGGTGATGATAACACCCAAGTCTCTTTCTTCCCTCCCTTGTGACTGCCAGCAACTCCCCTCCCAGCCTATAGGTGACTTCAAGGTTTCTTGTCCCTAGGTGCATGATCTTGCACTTCTTTGCATTAAACCCCAGTTGCTACTCTTCCGACTGTAACCCCCCTGCATATGGAGGTTCCCAGAAGTCTTCCAGGAGCTTGCTTGGATGCTCCAAGCCTGAATGGTATTTGGCGTTTAAGCCGTTTATCTGTGAGTGCTTTTAGAGCCTCTGGTACTGTCTCCTTAAGAGCTGTCTGCCTGCAGACATAATTAATTTGGATGGGGGTCTGTGTGTTTCCCTGCTTGAGTCCTGCTTGAGCTACTGCCAAATCACTCCATTTCTGCCATCGCTAAGTGGGCAGAAGGAGCCCTCTTCAAAGATGTAATTGTTTGCTTGTAACCTGTTAGAGTAATAATGAAAATGCAGTTTGATTTAACCTGCTTTCTTGTAGCAAGGACAGTGCAGAGTAGCTCCCTCATGTTGGTTCTGAACTGCTGAATTGGACCAATCATGGTGGGGATTCTTTAAAATGGAGCCTGCTCTGGGCAAATCAGAACTTGGATTCTCCTCTGGAGCCTGCTGTAAGGGGATTGTAAGGGCAGTGACTCTGGGAAATGTAGTTTTGACGTTGGCGCCTTTTTCCACTAACGGGGAGTTTACAGTGAGCGACAGCCAGACCAGCCAACAGAATAGTGTAGTGCTAAAGGAAATGCACTGCTCTGGGACTGGAGAAGTTAGATCAGTTTTGGCAGGGAAGCGACAAGGAGCTATGTGCTTCTTCAGTGTAAGGTTTTAGCATGGGAAGCACGTGTAAGGCCTGAGTTTTCGGTCTGCAGCCTGTGCAAGCACCCGTTCGGACTGAATCCAACCTGTAGGAGAAGAAAGAAGATCTGAAGAGTAGAAACCAGGCTCATCTTGTAGAAGACTGGAGAAATTGTTGAATCGCGCTCGGTCTGTCAGGAACTGAAGCTGCTGAGTGTTCTCCTGGGTATCGTGCAACAATTGCGGTCGGGATTGAGAAGCAGCCCGCCTGGTACAGTACTTTCCTTTTACATATAAATGTGTGTAGTGCTTGTGGGGAATCGTGTTTCAAATCCCCTGTACAGTGAATTGAGTGCATGAAGTTGGAAGAAAACCCCAGCTTGATTTGGACTACATCCGATTGCTGTAAACTGCAGTGGGGTCCAGTTACAAGGACATTTTCCACATGTTTTGCTCCTCCTGGCAATCCAGGACAATCTGCCTTCCATCCAGTTCCCAACATTGAGTCTGAGAGTACAAGGCAGGGTAGCTCCCTGACATCTGTTTATCAAATTGCAAGTGTGTCATCTAATTGTTGCTTTTTCATTTCTTCACGAACTGAGCCATCCAGCTCCGGATTACAATTGGGTATTGTGCAAGTGTTTTTTTCCATGACAGGGCCCCAACCAGCTGCACCGATCCTGGCTAGCCACCTCCATCCTGGGTACCCAACGAAAGTGACAATTTGGGACTCTGAATATGCGCAAAGTACTGTGATTATTAATGTGTTTAACCTAATTAACCTGATCTCCCCCTCCTTGTTACAGCTCCTTAAATAAATCAGATCTGTTTGTTACAGCAAAGTTACACTGACTGAGGTATTTGTTTATGTTAAAGTATTGTACTGTGGCTTTTGCACTATATCATCTTGTTTTACGGGGATCCCCAGAGTCCAGTCGACAGAGCCAGTCCTGGGGGTAAGTGTATACTGTGAAGGTACTGCTGCTATATTGTGTTGGCCACTAGTGGGAAGAAAGGGGGGTTGCAGTGACCCAGAAGGCTGTGACCAAGTCATACCAGACAGTATTAACTCTGACTTCTGGGTGGAGGCACCCGCCATTGGACCTAGGCCCCTCAACCTGTCCGTAGTCAGTCAGGCAGGGGTAGTAGCCCTTGGGATAGTGCCACCTGGAGGTTACATCTTGGAGGCACCACTGGGATTAGTGTCCTCTACTGGCCAAGTGAGGAAAAGTACCTCGATATGTCTAATTTAAGGGAAAAAATGGAAGGGAGTACCACGCCCAGATTAAAAATTGACCCCCATACGTTGATGGTGCGCAAAATGGTGAGGTGGAGTGAAACTGAGGGGCTAGACCCCCAAAAGGCTATTCTGTTGCTGGATGTCCCCTTAGGGACCAGTGATGCTGACATTGTATCTACTGTGGAACAAATTAAGGGCGTGGGCAAGGTTGAAGTAAAGGGGCGAAGTACTGATTTATTTGAGCAGACTATGAGAGTACTGATCTTGTGTAACTCCCCAGTGAACCCCAAGAGGGTACCCCCTGTCATGATGCCCGAAGGTGCACAGACGGGATGGAGGGTCATTAATTTACATAGTGGTCTGACCACCCCAGGTGGGTCTCCTAGTATAGATCGGTTCAAAGAGAAATTACTCAAACTGCTAGCCTCTGAAGGGTGCACTGCTCAAGAACTGGTAAAGGTGTTGGGCCTCTCAGGTGACCACACACCCCTGCATTCCCCAGGTACATCCCCAGTTCCCCACAAGAGCTCTCCAGTAGCCCCCTCCTCTCTCATAATTCCCCCGATCCAGTTGGACTCTTAAAGCAAGCTCACACTTTTCTCCGGCACAGTCACAGTGCCCTTGGGGAGGATGAGTGGGAGACCTGGATAGATTGTGTTGCCCCTTTGGTATCTGAGTGGCAGTGTGCAGAGGCTGATAAATGGAAAAGAATCCCAGAGTGTCTGAGAGGTCCCGCTTTAGAAGCCATTAAGTCTTTGAGGTCCAGAAACCCTGATGTGTCTGCCCAGAAGTATCTATGCACACTCGAATGCCATTTTGGGAGCATTGAGTCAGGGAGAGCTTGATGTGGAAGTTTCAGGGTACGAAACAATGGCCAGGGAAAGTTTGTACGCACATGTCGTTCGTCTAGAAAGAGCTCTACAGAAAGCTTACGGAAAAGGTGGGATAGCCGCCAGTGACTTAAATCGTGTGAGATTGGGGCACATACTGCAGCACACAAAGTATTCTAAATTGCAGCTCCTTCAATTGAAGCCAAAGAGAAGGGGTAATCCACCGGACTATTGTGACTTGATAAAAGAACTCCGGGAGGTGGAAGATGAAGAGGGAGATTGTATTTCTAGGGTGAGTGCAGCCAAAATGATCATGGCACCAGAAGGCCCTTCCAAAGTGGGGACCAGTGAGGGTGTGCAGCCATGGGATGAACTGCTGAAGGAGATCAGAGAAATGAAAAACAGTCTCTTTATGAAGGCCTCTCCTGTGAGCACAGGCTCTGACCCTTATTTGACTACATATGCTATGGGGGTTGGGGTGCGGCCTCAGGCCTCCTATGATGAGGTTAGCCCCCTGGTTGAGTACAAGGAATTGATTGACACTGTAAGGGAACTGTTGAGACACATTACGCCCCTCTTACTGCAGTCAGTGGGTATGGGATCCCCAGCCCCTACTACTACTTCAGTTCCTTGTGCAACATTTTCCCCAAGGATGACCCGAGGGCCTGTCATCTGTTACAACTGTGGGAAGGATGGCCATATGAAGAGGGAATGTTGGTCTGAGACGGCCTTGGAGAAAGTGGTGAGCCAGCTTCGAAGGGAGCTCCGACAAGTGAATCAATGGACGAGGAGTGCCCATAATGTTCACAATGAGAGTCCCAGGAATGCTAACTCAAGTCCTGTTGTGGCTAGATCATCTACTCAAGCCCTTGCTACAGCCTTTCTTGATTGGTCCAGAAAATTGGGCCCTTTAATGGAGACAACGGTAAGAGTGAATGAGTGTCTAATAGGGTCGCTGCAAGACCCAGACAGAGAAGGCCTGTTCCTGTAGTTTCTGACTTAAGGTTTCCTCCACAGCAAACCCCAGTTGAGAATGATTGTCAGCCTACTTCAGGTGAAAGTGAGTGCAGCTCTGGTTATTACCCTTCATATGAACTAAGTCAGTTGTTTCAAGGTAACCCCTTGGTCAATTGTGGGGACGAGGATGGGCTTTTTGGATTGTCTAAGCCCCCAGCTTTGTCCCTGGAGCCAATGCTCCCAGAGAGTGAAGTGCAAAGCATCGAGTCAGATGAAATGGAATCATTGTGTATGGTTGAACTGTTTGAGCTTTCAGAGGAGAAAAATGATGGACTGGGACAAACTGGTGATATACCAGAACAAGAAGAGTGTGTTGAGTGCCCTGATGGTTCACTGCCAGTGTCCGAAAACTCCCCATGTGAGCCAAGTGTTGTGGACGCTGAGACTGCAAATCTTGGAGCTGAAAGTGCCCCTGGTTCTAGCCTCTCTATCCCCAGGGAGACTCCCCTGGCAAGTGAAGACAGTGCTGAAAGTGAGTCTAAAAGTGCAGAGACTGTACCAGTTTCCCCTAGAAAGACTGGTCGAGCTGTAAAGCCTGTGGTGCACATCAGTTATGATTCTCCTGGGAGGCCTGTGGACTTGCCTCTTAATGTTGTCCACAAATAAGTGTATGTGTTCCCGAGCTCATTGCCCAAACTAAACATCAGTGCTAACTCCAAGTTACTTGTGTTGCCCTCTAGGTATGGTGTCCCTGCCCCATCCAGCCCCAAGTTAGCTGATAGGGAAGGGCCCCCTCTCTTCAGGTTTCATGTACAAGAGGTAATAACCTGAGTTATGGTACAATGTGTGTGTAAAACTGTGTAAAGGGTGACATACTGCAAAGTTTCAGAAATGTGTTTCTGGTAAAGTGATATACTGACTGATGATTACATGTATGAGCCTAATGTGATACTGATGTAGATGTATATGGTTGTGTTGAAACTTATGGAGGTATTTGCTTGAAGCGGACGCTAAGCTTTCCCAAGCCGAGAAGGGTGTAACCCCCCCGGCAAATGGGGGTTCCCAGAAGTCTTCCAGGAGCTTGCTTGAATGCTCCAAGCCTGAATGGTGTTTGGCGTTTAAGCTGTTTATCTGTGAGTGCTTTTAGAGCCTCTGGTACTGTCTCTTTAAGAGCTGTCTGCCTGCAGACATAATTAATTTGGATGGGGGTCTGTGTGTTTCCCTGCTTGAGTCCCGCTTGAGCTACTGCCAAATCGCTCTGTTTCTGCCTTCACTAAGTGGACAGAAGGAGCCCTCTTCAAAGATGTAATTGTTTGCTTGTAACCTGTTAGAGTAATAATGAAAATTCAGTTTGATTTAACCTGCTTTCTTGTAGCAAGGACAGTGCAGAGTAGCTCCCTCATGTTGGTTCCGAACTGCTGAATTGGACCAATCATGGTGGGGATTCTTTAAAATGGAGCCTGCTCTGGGCGAATCAGAACTTGGACTCTCCTCTGGAGCCTGCTGTAAGAGGATTGTAAGGGCAGTGACTCTGGGAAATGTCGTTTTGACCTTGGCTCCTTTTTCACCAACGGGGGAGTTTACTGTGAGTGACAGCTGGACCAGACAACAGAATAGTGTGGAGCTAAAGGAAATGCACTGCTCTGGGACTGGAGAAGTTAGATCAGTTTTGGCAGGGAAGAGACAAGGAGCTATGTGCTTCTTTGGTGTAAGGTTTTAGCGTGGGAAGCGCGTGTAAGGCCCTGAGTTTTCGGTCTGCAGCCTGTGCAAGCACCCGTTCAGACTGAATCCAACCTGTAGGAGAAGAAAGGAGATCTGAAGAGTAGAAACCAGGCTCACCCTGTAGAAGACTGGAGAAATTGCTGAGTCGCGCTCGGTCTGTCAGGAACTGAAGCTGCTGAGTGTTCTCCCGGGTATCGTGCAGTAATTGCGGTCGGAATTGAGAAGCAGCCTGCCTGGAATAGTACTTTCCTTTTACATATAAATGTGTGTAGTGCTTGTGGGGAATCATGTTTCAAATCCCCTGTACAGTGAATTGAGTGCATGAAGCTGGAAGAAAACCCCAGCTTGATTCGGACTACATCCGATTGCTGTAAATTGCAGTGAGGTCCAGTCACAAGGACCTTTTCCACATGTTTTGCTCCTCCTGGCAATCCAGGATAATCTGCCTTCCATCCATTTCCCAGCATTGAGTCTGTGAGTACAAAGCAGGGTAGCTCCCTGACATCTGTTTATCAAATTGCAAGTGTGTCATCTAATTGTTGCTTTTTCATTTCTTCACGAACTGAGCCATCTGGCTCCGGATTACAATTGGGTATTGTGCAAGTGCTTTTTTCCATCACAGAGCCCCAACCAGCTGCACCGATCCTGGCTAGCCCCCCCTCCCCCATCCTGGGTACCCAGTGAAAGTGACAATTTGGGATTCTGAATATGTGCACAGTACTGTGATTATTTAATATGTTTAACCTAATTAACCTGATCTCCCCCCTCCTAGTTACAGCTCCTTAAATAAATCAGATCTTCTTTGTTTCAGCAAAGTTACACTGACTGAGGTATTTGTTTATGTTAAAGTATTGTACTGTGGCTTTTGCACTGTATCATCTTGTTTTACAGGGGGTTCCCAGAGTCCAGTTGACAGAGCCAGTCCTGGGGGTAAGTGTATACTGTGAAGGTACTGCTGCTATATTGTGTGGGCCACTAGTGAGAAGAAAGGGGGGGTTGCAGTGACCCAGAAGGCTGTGACCAAGTCATACCAGACAGTATTAACCCTGACCTCTGGGTGGAGGCACCCACCATTGGACCTAGGCCCCTTAACCTGTCCGTAGTCAGTCAGACAGGGGTAGTAGCCCTTGGGATAGCTCCACCTGGGGGTTACACGACCATTTTGCTAGTTTATCCAGATCTCTTCTCATTCTGCCCACCCCATCTGGATCATCTGCTCTGTTGCAGATCTTGGTGTCATCTGCAAACAGATGAACCTTACTGTCCAGTCCATCTGCAATGTCACTGATAAAGATATTGAAGAGGATTGACCCCAGGACTGATCCCTGAGGTACCCCACTTGTGACTTGCATCTCTTCTGACTGTATACCATTCACCACCACTCTCTGTTTTCTGCCCGTCAATCGGTTTGCCACCCAGTTGACCAATGTCTGACCCACCCTGAGCCTACCCAGCTTATTAATCAATCTTCTATGTGGAACAGTATTGAAAGCTTTGCTGAAGTCAAGGTAGGTGACATCAACTGCTCCCCCTTGGTCCACCACTCAGGTTACCCATTCAAAGAAATCTATGAGATAGTTTGACAGGACCTTCCTTTTGTAAACCCATGCTGTCTTGGATCCTGTGCTCCTATGGAATCCAGGTGTTGCACTATCCTTTCCTAGGAGTGTCTCCATAATCTTGCCCACTACTGAGGTAAGACTGACTGGTCTATGAGTTCCCTGCCTCCTCTGCTACCACTCTTGTGGGCGGGATCACATAAACCCTTCTCCAGTCTTCTGGGACCTCTCCTGTGCTCAGAGACTCACTAAACAGTTCTGATAATGGCTCTGTGAGTTCTACCCTTAGCTCCTTTAGTACCCTGGGATGTATATCATCAGGTCCCATTGCCTTGTCGCCCTGAGCCTTATCGAGGCTCTTGTAGGACCCTTTCTTTGTGAAGGGACTTGTGCACCTCCCTTCCTGTGTCAATGGTGCTGAGCTGTGGGCCCTGCCCTACCTTCTCTTCAGTAAATACTGAGCAGAAGTATCTATTTAGGATAAATGTTTTTACATGGTCCTCCTCCTCCTCCTCCTCACACGCCCCCTTTTCCCCTTTGATCTTAGCAATTCCCCCTTTGGACTTTCTCCTTTCACTAATGTATCGATAGAAAGTCTTGTCACCTTCTTTTACTGTTCATGCTAGTGTTTCCTTAGTTTGAGCCTTTGCCTGCCTTACTGCCTTCTCTGCTTCCCTTAGGGAAGTTTGGTATGCCTCCCTATCTTCATCCTGCTGCGTTCCCTTATATTCCTGAAGGTCAGCCCTTTGGCTCTGACCTTTTCTGCTACTGTGTTTGAGAACCAAAGTGGTTTCCTTCTTCTTTTGCACTTCCTTTTCTCACTAACACAATGGTATGTTGCTTCAAGTATTGCATCCTTAATGCTTGCTCATTTTGCCTGTACCCCCTTCCCTGTATTTCTTTTTGCCAGGGCTAGCTTAACTCTGTTGGCCATCCTATCAAAACTGCATTCATAACATATGATTGTATTTCTTGCAGGCTGTAGATGAAAATGTACCTCCGAGGCATAAATGCAGCAAAATAAAGATATTTATTTACAGAAATTATAAAGCGAACTGATAGCGGCAAAAATAAAAGAGAAGCAAAATTGCATCAAAACAAAATCAATATAGCTAGGAATTGTTAGCTCTAAGGATGTTTACAACTTCACATCCAAGTATCCAACTGACTAGCTCAGCTGAACATCTGAACTCATCTGACTACCTGTTCTAGGTGCACAGGTAATATACTATGCAGAGGTCATGTGACTATGTAGCTCCAGCCCTGTACCTTACTTTTGACATTTCTTTATTTACAAAGCAATACACCTTTAAATCAACATAGAAACATATATATATATATATATATATATATACACATATATATATATATATATATATTCACAAAAGTGGATTACACTCTTTTTAGAAGGTTTAAACTCCAATTCTGGCATCAGGAAGCACCACCCCTTCTAGCAGCAGCATAAATACATGCAGGATGTGGCCGGCCAGCTCTTAGAGGAATGCTGCAGCAGAAGGTGGTTGGTTTCCAGGTCTCTGAGATGCCAGAAACAGCAGTGAAACCCTCGTTTTTCAAAAGGCTCAGGAACAGCTCATAAATGCTCCAGTTCATCTCCGGAGGGTATGTAGACCTGCAAACACTTAATTTCAGCCATAAAGCTCCCAGCTGGGCAGAATTAGAAGGCTAAATGCCTTCGCGACCACGCGCACATTCAAGTGGGTACATAAATACCGGAGCTCACATTCACACTGTCATGCAGGAGCTCAGCGGCATAATTAAGTCAGGAAAGCCGCATTTATTAAGAGCTCTTGCCAAATGAGCATTTCGGGGGATAGAGAAGAGAACCAGGGGGTTCTCAACATTACTTTTGACTCTGCAGGGCGCAAACAAGCCCACAGAAGCACAGCAGGGCAAAACAATGCTTATAAAGGGCATTTTAAAGCATTTAAAGACGGCGCCCTGCAATATTTCACCACAGAGGGCTTTTCTTTTATTAAAACCCTCACAAATAGGCCTACAAGCAGGCATTTTAACAGGGGGAAAGCCTGTGGAGCCAAAACAGCTCCAGGTACCATTTTTAACCGGGGAATCATGCGTTTTTCACAATGAGGAGCATATAGCAAGCTTCAGTCATATTTTCAAAGAGGACAGGATGCTTTTACAATAACAGGGGAGCAGTCCTGATGTCCTCAATATTTATTATTACAGGCTTCTGCAGGCAGAATGGCGGTACTGGGATGTACTGGAAAGGGACAAAAGAAGGACGGACAATAGACAAGACAACAATAAACATATAAAGAAAGAGGGTGGCCAGCCCAACAAACAAACATATAACAATGCAGTTATGACAAGGACAGAGAACAGAAGTACATCCAGAACCCACTATCTTCCTGGGGGACTTCACTCTCTCACAGTATTCATAGGATATGATTGTATTCATAACATATGGTGTCCACAGAGACAATCATCAAGTAGCAACACGTAGGGAAAGAATTCCAAAACATGTATTTTAATTATTCATTTCAAAATCATCTAGTGCCTAAAAAATCTTTTAAAATGAAAAAGTCTATGAAATATTTATATCTTCAATTAGAAAAACATTCCAATAACAGAGATAATCTTGCCATCCAGTTGTTATGAAAATAACATTTCAGTGCTACTCAAAACAGCAGGGATAAACAGTGACTAAACCCAGCAGGGAATATTGTATCAGTACCCACATTCTGATAACACGGCCAAATATATTCATACAGAATCAGGTTGAGGTCAGCATCAAGGCTTGTGGGGTGTCATCATCTATTGAAGTCTTAAGAACAGTACATGGCATGCAAGAACATCGCTTACTTGGTGCCCCGACCCATGTGCTAAAATCATAAATTATCCTGCAACACAAGTTCTTGTTTAATTATGCTCACTAAATAATGCAACAGTGTAACAGTGTCATTTCCTGATTAACAAAGAACAGCATATGTGACCCCATTATGAACAGAATGCGTGTCTTGGTTATAAACAGAATAATCCCCTCAAAGCTGGATCTGTCATTTGCACCTGGGACACCGGATGCTGTTGAGGTACTTCATTTGTGCCTGGCTAAGATTCAGGACTGGATGTCATCAAGCAGTTTAAGACTCAACCCAGACAAGACCGAGGTACTAGTGATTGAGCCTGGTCAAAGGTGGGGTGCAGAGGCCGCCAAGGAGGTAACTAGCCTTGTGCTTGGCTCCTCTAGATTGGTGGCCTCTGCTAAGGTGAAGAATCTGGGGTTCATTCTGAATGAAAGGCTGATGCTTGAGGCTCAGGTGCCATCTGTAGTCCAAAGTGACTTTCACCAACTCAGAAACATTGCCCGGATAAAATCCCTAATCCCCCCTGAAGAACTGCCATCACTGGTACATGCATTTGTGACTTCCAGACTCAACTACTGTACACTCTGTATCTCTGAGTTAGTGAATGAGGTATCCTATGATGACTGCAGTTGGTGCAGAACCCAGTGGCAAGGTTGTTGACGTGCCTTCCTAGGACATGTAATATAACCCCATTCCTGAGTGAACTGTACTGGCTGCCAGTGAAGTGGCATATCACCTTCAAGGTCGACTTACTGATCTACAAGGCCCTGTGTAGACTGGGCTCCGGTTACCTAAGAGACTTCTGACTCCCTACCAGACCTCCCATCCCCTCTGCTCCTGCAAAGTGGGCCTCCTAACTGTTCCCAGGGCAAGACAAGTACCCACACAAGGTGAAGAGCTGGACAGGGTACTTGTAGAAGCCATCCCCAGAATGACAGCTAAAGGGGAGGTGCTGCTGGTAGGTGACGTCAGTCTGCAGGATGTGGATTGGAGCATCCCAGCTGCTGCCTCAGCCAGGAACTGAGATATCCTGGAAGCCCTGCAGGGGGCATGTCTAAGACAGCTAGTGATGGAGCCCACCCGAGAGGGAGCAACTCAGACCTGGTACCAACAGGGACAGAATTACATACATAAAAGTGGGGAGCCATCTGGGATCAAGTGATCACAGTATGGTGTGGTTCAATGTCAGAACAGCAGAAAAGTCAAACCACATGAAAACAAGGGCCCTGGATTTCAGGCGGGCCAACTTTGTAAAGATGGAGGAATGTCTTAGAAAATCACTGGCAGAGAAGGAGAAAAGAGGGGGGTGGAGGAACAATTGGGAGAATCTTAAGGGAGCCATAGCAGAGACAGCAAGCTATTGCAATTGGCAAGTAAGCAAAACAAAGAGAAAGAAAAAAAAAACACTATGGTTCTCAAAGGAAGTGGCCGAGAAGCTAAGGGTGAAAAGGGTGGCATTCAGGAGGTACAAGGAAACATAGAGGGAAGAAGATAGGGAATGGTATCTGAAAAAGCACAGGGAGGCAGGGAGAGCAGTCAGAAGCACAAAGGCGCAAACAGAAGAAACAATAGCCCAGGCAATAACAAAAAGGGACAAGAACTTTTTCAGGTACATTAATGAAAGAAAAAAAGACTATGAGTGGGATTGTGACACTAAAAAGGGATGGAGGGAAGTGTGCAGAGGGGGACCAAGAAAAAGCAGAAATCATGAACAAGTATTTTTGTTCATTGGTCACAGAAGAAGGGGAGGGACCAAAGTTAGGTGAAGGAAGCACCACTGGGAGGGAGGTGGACACCACTCCATTTAAAGAGGAGAGTCTTAAAGAAATTCGCTAATCTGAAAATGAACAAGGAAATGTGGTCAGACAGGATAGATCACAGAGTATTAAGAGAACTCAGGGAGGTGCTGGCAGCACCACTGAAAGCTCTGTTTAACAGTTCCCTGGAAACAGGTGTGGTACCAAAAGACTGGAGGAGGGCAAATGTAGTCCCTCTCCACAAAAGTGGGAGCAGGGAGGAGGCTGGCAATTACAGGCCAGTCAGTGGTAACCCGTGAAGTGGGCGCATGAGGAAGGGTGCCGTCCATTATGGCGACTCCTTCCCGGCGCAATCCACTCATGGCGATGGAAAGGTAGGGGTGACCAGATGAGGGGGTGGGCGAACTAGGCGACAGGATGTCACTATATACATCGCATGGGGGTGGGAGTGAGCACGCGAGCATGGGCTGGGAGGGGTGGAGAGGCTGTGCAGGGTGGTGCTGCAGTTGCTGGTTGAGCTGTGTCACGGCGTCAGGGGATTGAGTAGTGGCTGAGGTAGTGGGTTTGGGTCCGAGTGCTGGTGCTATTTTTTTGCGCCAGGCCTGAACCTCTTTTTACTGCTTTCACCCCCGACATGCACCCCCTGGAGCTGAGAATCCTTTATGGTGCCGGGGCTTTGCCCCCTGAGGGTAGGCAGGGGCATAACCTCCCCCAGAAAGCAGTAAAATCTGGTCCTGGTGTCATTGTTCTGGTGCACCAGGGTTGTCAGAGTGCTGAAAATATGTTTGGCACTCTGACTGAGCGATAACAGTGATTGCCTTTAGGCGTTTGCTGTTGTCACATAGACCCCAGTCAGCCTGAACCCGGTGGTGGGAAAACTAATAGAATCACTACTAAAAGAAAGGTTTGTGATATATCTTGAATCCAACAGAGAACAGGATCTGAGGCAGCATGGATTCACAGTGGGAAGATCTTGTCAAACAAATCTAATATTTCTTTGACTGGGTGACTAGAGAGGTGCATCAGGGAGGGGCAGTGGATGTGATCTATCCGGATTTCAACAAGGCCTTTGACACCATCCCACATAAGAGGCTAGTAAATAAGCTGGGCAGCCTGGGAGTGGGTCCCAGGGTGGTAAACTGGGGCAACACTTGGCTGAGCACTAGGACACAGAAAGTGGTGGCGAATGGAGTTCAATCCAAAGAGAGGGGGGTGACCAGTGGGGTTCCACAGGGATTGGTGCTTGGATCAGTCTTCTTTAATGTCTTCATAAGCAACATTGCAGAGGGTCTGGAAGGGAAGGTATGTCTCTTTGCAGATGACATGAAGATCTGCAACAGGGTTGACACTCCAGGAGGGGAAGAGAAAATAAGAAGGGACCTAAGCAAGCTTGAGGAGTGGTCAAGAGTGTGGAAGCTAAGATTCAATGCAAAGAAATGCAAGATCATACACATGGGGCCCTGAAATGCAGGGGAGGAGTATATAATGGGGGGGGGAGGTATAGATGGCCACCAAATAGGAAAGCAACCTGGGAGTAATTATATCTGATGATCTAAAGCAGTGGTGCACAACTTTTTTTTTGTGGAGGGCCAGACTGAAGACTTGAGTCAAGGCCAAGGGACAAGGGCCACTAGCCGAGGGCCACTGTAAAATGGCCTGAGGTGACAAATGTCCAGCAAGACATTATAAAATGTACACACAAAACAAATCAAAACATACATTTATCTGTTTGTTTATTTATTTATTTATCAAAACATTACTGAAACTAAAAACAACAAAAAAAATAAAGACTGGAAGTGGAAGCTGCTAGGTCCCTGGGGGCCAGAGACAGCTGCTGAGGGGGCCATTTGTGGCTCCCGAGCCATATGTTTTGCACCACTGATCTAAAGGTTACCAAACAATGTGAGAAGGCTGTGAGGAGAGCCCGTGGAATGCTGGGGTGCATAGGGAGAGATATCTCCAGCAGAAGGAAGGAGGTGGTGATGCCACTGTATGGAACATTGGTGAGACCTCTTCCAGAGTACTGTGTCCGATTCTGGAGGCTGCACATCCAGAAGGACATAAGCAGAGTAGAAGCAGTTCAGAGAAGGGTGACAAAAATGGTGCAGGGGCTGCACCAAAATTCATATGAGCAGAGATTGGAGGATCTCAACATGTATTCCCTGGAGGAGAGAACAGGAGAGGAGAGGGGGGATATGATAGAGACTTTCAAATAACTCAGGGATGTAAATAAAGTACAAGAAGGTAGCATCTCTAAAAAAAAAAAAAGATGTTCAAGAACAAGGGTCCATGATATGAAAATAGAGGGGGGTAGACTTAGAGGTAACGTGAGAAAGTATTTTTTTCATGGAAAGGGTGGTGGATCCATGGAACAGCCTCCCGACTGAAGATGTAGGGGCAAAAACAATAGGGGAATTCAAAAATGCATGGGACAGACATAAAGGAACTCTAGCGATAGGAAAGAGAGGGTTAGCACAGATCATTTAGGATCTGCGGTATATGAAACAGGCAAGGAAAATGGGCTGACTAGGTGGGCCAAGTGGTCCTTATCTGCTATCAAATTCTATGCTTCTAAGACTAAAGTCTTCAGGTGATCGAGATTTCAAGTAGCCTGCCCAGCCATGTGGAACAGGCTCCCAGGATCTTTAAGGGAGGTCTCCTCAGTGGAGGCCTTTAAGAGAGGCCTAAAGTCCTTCCTATTTCAGGAGGCTTTTAGCATTATTTGGTAGCCTCATGGATCTGATGCCACCTGTTTCTTACTGCTTTTAATGTGATATTTTGCACATATTTAATAAATGTAATAATTGTATTTATTGTTGTCTTAGTTATTTTATATTATTTACCTAGTTTGTGAATTTTGTAAGGTACTCAGAGCCTCAGGGAGTGGGCGCTTGATAAATAAATACAACAGAGAGAGAGAGAGAGAGAGAATGAGAGCCACCAGCCAGGGACGATTTTACAGTCCCAGAGAGAGACCAGGCAAGGAGCAGTGGTGAATGGACTGTTAAGCCCATGTTTATTCTAGAGTTTAGGGAAATTTTGTGAATGTGCGTGTGTGTGCGTGCACGCATTTCTGGGGTGCTGGATTTGGCCACTCTTGGTTTTTTTGCTTGTAGTGCTATCGGACTGGAGACCATCCACATGGGTGTGAGTTTCAATCAAGAGCAAGCAACTTGGATACATATATAGCTGCTCCAGGCTGGTGTGTACAGTTAGAGAGAGGGACCAGCCAGGGCCAGTGACAAACAGGCTGTTAAGCCCTTATCTTTATTCTGGAACATGTGGAAATTGTGTGATTTATTTATTTATTTACTTATTTTGCATTTCTGGGCTGCTGGGATTAGCTGTTCTTGCCTTTCTTTCCAGAGGTACATAAAGTCAAAACTTGGGCAGTGAAGAAGGAAGGACAAATGGAGGATGGGCTTTCTTGGGGGGGGGGACAGAGGGTCCGGAGTCAGTGGCCACTTCTGATTCCATAGGATACCGGGGCCGCCCATGTGACTGCAAGCTCCAATCAGATGCTCACAGCTCAAGTATGTATACAGCTGCTCTGGGCTGGTGTGTTCAGTCAGAGAGAGGGAGGGACCAGACGGGGGTAGTGGCAAGCATACCCTGAAGCCCACATCTTTATTCTGGAGCTTGGGGAAATTGTGTGTTTTTTTTTGCATTTCTTGGCTGCTGGGTTTGGCTGCTATTGCCTTTTTTCCACAGGTACATGGAGTGAAACCCTGGGCTATAGAGAAGAAGGCTGGGCAGAGGGGAGGCTTCCTGGTAGGGTAGGGGAGGGAGTGGGTGGCCTCCTGCAGCACTATCATGTGGAGGATCACCAATCATGCACTAGCAGTTTAGGCACATGTTTAGTTGCTTTGGTCAGGTGTATGCAGTCGGAGAGGGGGATCAGTCAGGAGCAGTGGTGAGGGGGCTCTTAAGCCCATATCTTTATTCAGGAGCTCGGGGAAACTTTGTTTTTGGCATGTGCATTTCTGGACTACTGGGTTTGACTGCTACTGTGTTGTTTTCACAGGTACATGGAGTGAAACCTTGGGCTATGCTGAAGCAGACCAAGTGGAGGTGGGCCTTTCTTGGGGGGAAGAGGGGTGGGAGACCATGCCCGCTTGTGGCATCAGCAGGCAGGGATCTCCCACATGGCTGCAAGTGGCAATCAGGTGTTAGCAGCTCTGGTACATATATAGCTACTTCAGACTGGTGTGTGCTGTCAGAGAGAGGGAACAGCTGGGGATGGTGATGAGTGGGCTCTTACAGGTTGGGGAAATAGTGTGATTTTCTTCTTTTTGTGTGCATTTCTGGGATGCTGCATTTGGCTGCTATTGTCTTTTTCCTGCTTGTTCATGGAGCGAAACCTTGAACTCTGGGGAAAGGAGGCTGGGCAGAAAGGGGATTTCTCGGGAGGCATTGTGGCAGAAGTCAGTGGCTGCATGCAGCACCATCAGAAGGGAGACCACTAACGTGGCTGCAAGTGCCAATTAGGTGCTAGCAGCACAGTATTTAATCCTGGTAGTCAAGCGACCACGGAGCATGGGGGGCCTCAATGTGTGAGGGTCATGAAGCAGGAGGGAAGTATCTGCAGGGGCGTCCACAGGTAGTTTGCAGTTCTGCAGGAGCCCCTATCTGTGTAGAAAGTGGAGCAAAAGTAGCTCACGAAGGGTGAGTATGAGGGGAAACCAGATCCTGTAAAACAGCATACAGGAGGACAAATCTGTAGCGGACGCTAATGCCTATTCAGATAACTACAGACCTGTAAGCATGATATCTATAGTGGGGAAATCACCGGAGGTTATACTAACAGAAAGGCTGGTAAACATTCTCAAGGTAAACAAGTCCCTCATGACATCCTGCTTGATAAAATGTTGAAACTGGGATTTTCACAGTTTATAATTAATTGAATATCTGGTTGGTTAAATAACAGACAACAGCAAGTTAAAATAAATGGCTCGCTCTCTCAAGTTCAGAATGTGACCAGTGGGGTTCCACAGGGTTCATTGTTGGGACCAACATTGTTTAATATTTTTATTAGTGATTTGCAGGTTAGCTCCGACAAACGTCTTTCGAAATTTGTTGATGACACCAAGCTAGGAGGGTCTGTTTATACATCATTAAACAGGGAATCTATTAGTAATAATTTAAAAACTATTGAAGTGTGGGCAGACTCTAACAGGATGACACTTAATCCAGATAAGAGTCATGTATTACATTTCGGAAAGAATAACCCCAAACAAATTTATTTTTTAAATAATATTCACCTTCATGTGTCACTAGTAGAGCGTGATCTTGGAATTATCGTTAATAACAAATTGTCTTCAGCTGAACACTGTACCAGGATAGCCAGAAAATCAAATGCAATGCCTGCTCATATTCAACGTTCTTTTGTATCAAGGACTCAGGAATGTATTATTCCTTTGTTTAGAGCGTATGTAAGGCCATATTCCGATTATGGGTCTCCATTTTGGAGTCCCTACTTAAGGCAAGACATGGATAGCATTGAAAAAAATCCAGAGGAGAGCTACTAAAATGATTCCATACCTGTCCAAATTAGACTATTGGGGAAGACTTCAGGAAACCGGGCTACATTCGCTTCATTCAAGACGTACTAGAGGTGACCTACTTCTACTATATAAAATTCAGAATTCCCAGGATCTTATGCATCAATGTGGTTTAAACTTCTCCAGTAGAAGGACTACCCCATGGTTCCATAACAAACAAATTAATGTTGCAAAATCCAAAACAAATAAAAGATTAAATTATTTTACGGTGAGAACCCCTAGAGTCTGGAATTTACTTCCTCAAGAATTGGTGGACAGTAGTTCAATTTCAGCCTTTAAAAAAGGGTTTGATTTTTGGATGGAGTCCAATAACTCCAGGGTATAATTTATCCCACCATGGTGGTGGGGGACAATCTCGATGGGCAATAGCCTCCTTTTGTCCTTTAGAACCAAGTAAACCAAGTAAACAATCTACACGACAGTGGGAAGAGTAGTCAAAACACCAGCAGTATACGAACATACAAATGTGTCAGCAGATAAAGGCCTTACAGTCTATCTAATATGTTCAAATGTGCAGTTCCCACTGCATTTACATAGGGACCTGCCCCCCTTCCCCATATCCTCCATGACCCCTGTCAAACACCCCCTCTTCGCCTCTCTCCCCACCCCCTCCATACCTGCAACATTCCTCCTCACCTTGTCCCAACCTCTCTTGAAGCTGTCTACTGTTTTTAGGGATATCATCTGCTCCAGTATCTCCTTCCACTTAGCCATCATTCCATTGGTGAAAAAAGGCTTCTTCATCTTCCTCCTAAACCTTCCCCCGCCAGCTTTCGGCTGTTATCCCTAGTGGTCTGCTGTCCTCTAAGGTTGACTAGGCCCTCTGTGCTCACCCTGTTTATACCTTTAAGGTATGTGAAGGTCTCAGTCATGTTCCCCCCTTCCCTTCTGTCCTCAACAGAGTAGATGTTGAGCCCCCTGAGCCTCTCCTCAGGTGTTGCCCTGCTGGTCCTGGATCATCTTGGATGCCCTTTTCTGGACCATTTCCAGCAAGTTGATATCCTTCTTGAGATAAGGGCACTAATACTACACACTGTACTCTAGGTGTGGTCTCACTAGAGAACTGCACAGTGTCAGTATGACCTCCGCCTTCCTGCTGGTGATTCCCCAGCTATGCGGCACAGCATCTGATTTGCTTTGGCTGTAGTCTTCCTGCATCGCGCTGAGTGTTTCAGGTCACTCTTGATAATTACACCCAGGTACTTTTCCTTGTCTCACCTGGTTACCTGCACACCACCCAACCAATATTTGGTTCCTAGGTTTTTCAACCCCCAAGTACATAACTTTACACTTTTTGGCATTGAACTGCAGTTCCCAAATGCCAGACCACTTCTCTAGCCTAACCAATCATGCCTGAATTTTTGTCTCCTTTACTCTGTGCCACCTTCCCACAGAGTTTTGTTCCATCCATGAACAGGTATATCTTACCCCAACCCCATCCATGATGTCATTTATGAATATGTTAACAAATTGCCTCCAGGAAAATGTCCGTAGGTCACAGCAAACTCAGCCCATGTCTCCCTGAACGAATTGGGTCATCAGCACCCCACTTCCCATTTGTCCTGGTCACGTCTCAGGACGTCAGCAATATTTCAAGTTATTACTTGCCAACCAATGGAGTTAAGGCTTGCTGGAATCCTATTATGTTTAACATGCATTGTAAGCCTACTCTTATTGGCTGGTAAGTATATGGGTCCCATCTGAAAAAAAGTTTAAAACAGTGTGTGAATGTCAGCGTCTCTCAGTCAAGCAACAGGCTTTGTTGGTGTTACAGGAGAAGCGATTATACAGTGCGTTTACCCAGTGCCATCATCAGTAAAACAAACAGCTGTGCGCTACAGATTTCAAGTACAAATCCTTCATTCAACTTGTGCATTTTATTTGTTTTAATAACTGTTTTGCTGTTGTTTTTGGTCGGAAGAGCCACGTCACTGAGAAGCCTTGCAAAACAGGAATAGTCGCTTCTTCCTGAGCGCAGCTTTCCGACTCTCATTTTGGTGCTAATTTTTTTTTTTGGTCCTTCTTCAATGTATTACTGTGTTGTGCGATGTTACCATTATATTTGAATTTAATACTTGTATTTATGCTGATTTTATACGGTCGGGAGAGCCGCGTCATGAAGAAGCCAAGCAAAACCGGAAGTAGGAAGTAGTGCTTCTTCTTGAACGTGACTCTCAGACTGGCATTCTGCTCCCCATGTCTTTAATTTTTGGCAGCAGTTCTTGACTTATGTGCCTGGCAATCTATTTTCACTTTATGAATGAGTTTTTTTTTTATTGGTGGTCGCACAGAGAGTGAGTGTCATGGTCGGGAAGCGGTTTGCTGTTAGAAAATATGTTGGCCCGCTGAAACCACGATGCTGCTTCGGAATCACCAGCTGACAAGGACTGGGACTGCTGCTGCTGCTACTACCTCAAGATTGGCTGCTTTGGCTAGAAAATGGACATGTTTCAAGGTAAGGGGTTCTTTTTCAGTTCCATTTGGCATTGGGACCATCAAGCCATTTGGTCCTGTGTCCTGCGCCCCAAGACCTACTTGCATATACTGGGTCACTAATTTTTGTCTATTGTGTTTGGGTGTCCTCTGTGTTTCTGCTTGCCCCTGGGATCTAGTGTGTTGCTCAGTAACCAGTGAATGCTGTTTGTGTCTGTTGGGGGAGGACAGAATGCCTTTAAGTGACTGTTCTGGTTTATTTTTGGGGAGTACAAAAAATGCCTTTAGTGACATTTCTTGGTTTTGAGGGCAAAGACTGCCTGTTGGTGACTGTTCTGTTTTTTTTTTTTTGGGGGACAAAACAGAATGCCTATTGGTGACTGTTCTGGGTTTTGGGGGAGACAATGCCTTTTGGTGACTGTTCTTGATTTATTTGGGGGGGATACAAACAAAGCCTTTTGGTGATGGTGCCGGTTTTTTGGGGGGTTGGGAGCACCATCACAGAAAAAGCATTTCCTGGCATTCAGTGATTCTCCACACCCTCTGACAGCTGGCTCCATCACACAAAATGGATTCCCTGGTGTCTCGAAGGGTGGGGTGGACAGCAACTGACAACAGAGAATGCTGTTTGTGGCATGGTGCCGGGAGTTGGAGGGTTGGTGTGAGCCACAGACTACAGGGGATTCTTTTTCTTTGAAGGTGCTGGGAATCAAAGGGTTGGGGTAGCAGCTGGACAACAGGGAATGGTTTTTGTTTGATTGTGCCGGGGCTCTGGTGGTGAGGGGGGAGCCCCCAGACACCAGGAAAAGCATTATATGTGATGGTGCTGGGTGTCGGAGGGCAATAGATAATCACTGGACACCAGGGAATGCTTTTTCTGTGATAGTGCCGGGTGTTGGAAGATGTAGTGTGGCCCAATGGACAACAGAGAATCCATTTTGTGTGGTGCCAGGTCTCTGTGGGTGGGAAGAGCTCCTGGACATCAGGTAATGCTGTTTTTTGACAAAGCGCCAGTGTGGCTTGAAACATAGATAAGGGAAAAGGATAGTGTGGGTGTACTTTTTTGGTGTGTTGCTTTACATTGTTCAAACATAAATAAATGTTTAATCTGGTGAAGGAATTTTACTTCACTTTCGTCCTTTGGGAAGTGTACGAGACCAGCTTTTTTAATTTTGTGAATGCTGTTTATTGGATGGTGAATCATGTTCCAACACCTGACACCATCCAACACAACAGCATTCCCTGTTGTCTGGTGGCTCCCCACCACCCTCTGAGACTCGGCGGCATAACACAAAATGTATTCCCTGGTGTCCAGTAGTAGTAGTATTAGTAATGATTTTATTAATTTTATAAATGAACATGGTAAAAAATCCCATTGAGTACAAGAAATGCACTCATTTTCAAGGGACACCATAATAAAATACATATCCTGGTTACAATCAAGGGAGAAACACTGGTCACAAATATGCAATTATTACAAAAGACTTACAAATATATAAATACAATTAGCCAATTAAGTCAATTTCATCCTGTAGTCTCCCCCCCTCCCCCAAGCACCGGCACCATCCAAAAACCAGCATTTCTTGTTGTCCGGTGGCTCCCCACCACCCTCTGAGACCCGGTGCCATCAAACAAACAGCATTTCCCTGGTGTTCGGGAGCTCCACACCACCCTCAAAGACCCAGCACCATGAAACAGAATTTCCTGGTGTACATGGCTCCCCCACCCACCTTCTGAAAGCTGGCACCATTGCATAAAATGATAAAATGCATTCCCTGCTCTCTAGTGTATACCCCAACCCATTGGACACCAGTGAATGCACTTTGTCTGATGGCACAGGTTCTTGGGGGGGGGGGGCTCACAGACACCAGGGTATGCTGTTTGTTTGATGGTGCTGGGTGTTGGAGGGTGTGGGTGAGCTCCCACACATCAGGGAATGCCTTTTTGGTGATAATGCTGGGTCTCAGAGGGTGGGGAGTGACTAACGCACATTAATGAATGCACTTTATCTGGCATAATTTCTCTGAGGGTGTGGGGGAACACTCGGACACCAGGGGATGCTGTTTGTTTGATGGTGATGGGTGTTGGAACACAGGGCACCATCCAACAAACAGCAATACTTGGTGTCGGGGTGCCCCCCCTTCACCATCACACAGAATGGATTCTCTGGTGTCCAGTGGTTCTCCCCCCACCCCTAGGCGTTTTGAGCTGAGTGTTTGAAGGTAGGGGTAAGCCCCTGTACACCAGTGAATATATTTTCTGTGATGGTGCTGGGTCTCCATCAAACAGCAAAATCAAAGAGCATTTCCTTGGGGGGGGGGTGCCCCTACCACTCTCATAGATACGGCACCATCAAACAGCATTTCCTGGTGTACATGGTCCCCCCCAACCTCTCAGATCTGGCACCATCACAGAAAATGCATTCCTTGCTGTCTACTGGTTACCCCAATCTACTGGACACTAGAGAATGCATTTTGTCTGATAGCACTGGTTGTTGGATGGTGGGGGGATCCCGCGTACACCAGGGTATGATGTTTGTTTGATGGTGCCAGGTGTTGGAGGGTGTGGGTGAGACCCCACACACCAGGGAATCCATTTTGTGTGATGCTGATGATTCTCGGAGGGTGATGGGGAGCCCCAGACAACAAGGAATGCTGTTTGTGGGATGGTGCCAGGTGTTGGAACACTGGACAAAATCCAAAAAACAGCAGTACCTGTTGTCCTGGTGCACTCCTGAGACCTGGCACCATCACGCAAAATGTTTTCCATGGTGTTAGGGGCCTCCCCCTCGCCATCAAACACCTGGCACCATTACACACAATGGATTCCCTGGGGTCAGGGGCCTCTCCCTACCATCAAACACTCAGCACCATCTCATGAAATGGATTCCCTGGTGCTCAGTGCTTCTCCCCCCTACCCACGGGTGTTTGGTGCCTGGTGTTTGAGGATGGGGGTGAGCCCCTGTACACTCATGAATGTTTTGTCTGTGACTGTGTAGGGTCTCGGACAAGTGAATGCTATTTGTGTCTGTTGGGGGTTGTACAGAAGGCAATGCCTTTTGATGATGGTGCTGGGTTTTTGTGGGGGAGAGTACAAAAGAGAATGCCTTTTGGTGATGGTCATGGGGTTTGGAGGGAGGATAGGGTGGGGAAGGGACAGTGTACAAAACCAGAGAATGAATTTGTGGAGCTGGGGAGGGGCCTCAGACAGGTAGCAAGCACGGTAACCTTCTCAGAGGTGCTGCCAGTCCATGGCAGGAGTGAGGCTAGGGTACTGCACACCATGCAGTTTAATGAATGGTTGCAAAGCTGGTGCAGAGCACAGGGCTTTGGCTTCACTGGGGACTGGGGGTCCACCCGGAGAGATAAAGGTCTATACTGGCATGATGGTCTGCATCTGTCCATGAAGGGAACCAAGCTCCTAGGTGACAAGTTTAATTGCTTCCTTGGCAAGCTTTTAAACTAGCAAAGCGGGGGCGGTGCTCATAAAAGGCAGGAAATTTCAAGTCTCCCCCCACAAAACGTGGCAGGTAGTAAGGTGAACACTGAGGTACAGAGCTCAACACAGGGCAGGACAGGGGTAAATGGAAAAACAGACAAGGGCAATACGAGCAGGGATGGGGGGGAGGATAAAGCCAACATTAAATGGAGGGCAATGAGTACCAGTGCCTGTAGTCTGGAAAACAAGCTTCCTGAGCTAGTAGCCCTGATGGAAGATGAACAATATTGTGTCAGTCTTGGAAACATGGTACACAGAGAACCATGACTGGAATGTCAACATACCAGGGTACACAATCTATAGAAGGGACAGGGAAGGTAAAAGAAGAGGTGGAGTAGCTCTATACATAAGGGAAGGGATCAAAGCTACAGAACTAAAAAGTAAAGGGGGAGGACAAGAGGCACTTTGGGTCACCTTGGAGACAGGGAATGGCATCACAATCCGCACAGGGGTTGTATACAGACCCCCGTCTCAAGGGAGAAATGGACAACAAAATGATAGAGGACATTCTCAAAATGGCTGAAAAAGGGGAGATACTGTTGATGGGGGACCTGAATATGCCAGATGCTAACTGGATGACATGTACTGCAGCCACATCCAAGAGCTAGGTCATTCTCGATGCCCTACAGGGGGCAGGCCTTAGACAGCTAGTGTTGGAACCCACTGGGGAGGGAGCAATACTAGATCTGGTACTCTCAAATGGAGAGGATCACAAATTTAGAAGTCAGTAGACATCTGGGAACAAGCGACCACTGCACAGTGTGCTTCACAATGAGCACAACCATGGAGATAAGCCATACAAAAACAAGGATACTGGACTTTAGAAGGGCTGACTTTGGCAAAATGGGTGAATACCTGAAGAATGCACTAGCAAATGGCCAAAAAGGAGGGGTGGAAGAACAATGGAGAAAAATCAAAACTGCCATCATAGAGGCAACAAGCCTTTGTGTGAAACAAATAAAGAAAACAAAGCGGAGTAAAAAAACACTATGGTTCTCAAAAGAGGTGGCAGGGAAGGTTAAGGAGAAAAAGACTGCATTCAAAAAGTATAAGGAATCACAGAAGGAGCACTACAGGGAACTGTATCAATTAAAGCAGAAAGAAGTGGGGAAGGCAGTCAGAATAGCAAAGGCCCAAACTGAGGAAAAAATAGCCAACTCAGTTAAGAAGGGGGATAAAACCTTTTATAGGTACATTAGGGAGCATAGAAAGGTTAAGGAGGGACAGTGAAGATTAATAAAGGAGAGGGAGGTGGGCAGAGGAGACAGTGAAAAGGCAGAGATACTGAATGAATACTTTTGCTCAGTATTCACAAAAGAAGATGAGGAGGAGTTACCTAAACTGGACAATAGAAGCACTCTGGGTAGTGGGGTTGACACCAGTCCATTCACAGAAGAAAGAGTCCTGAAAGAACTCCTAAAACTCAAGGTGGACAAAGCAATGGGGCCTGACGGGATTCACCCTAGAATCCTAAAAGAACTAAGAGAGGACCTAGTGACACCACTGACCACACTTTTTAACAAATCATGGCAGGATGGGGTGGTACCTGAGGACTGGAGAAGGGCAGATGTGATTCCCCTTTCACAAAAGTGGGAGCAAGGCAGAAGCAGGAAATTACAGACCTGTAAGTTTGACCTCAGTGGTAGGGAAAATGATGGAATCACTTCTGAAAGAAAGAATTGTTGAGTACCTAGAGGCCAGCAGGGCACATGACCCAAAGCAGCATGGATTTACAGCAGGAAGGTCATGTCAGAGGAATCTTAATTGATTTCTTTGACTGGGTGACAAAAGTAATAGACCAGGGAGGGGCTGTGGATATGGCCCACCTAGACTTTAGTAAGGCATTTGACACAGTCCCGCACAAAAGATTAATAATCAAGTTAGCCAGCCTGGGAGTGGGTCCCAGGGTGGTAGCCTGGGTAGAAAACTGGCTGCACAACAGGACACAGAAGTTAGTAGTGAATGGAACACATTCCAAAGAAAGGGAGGGTTACTAGTGGAGTACCTCAGGGCTCAGTACTGGGTCCAGTCCTCTTTAACATCTTTATAGGTGATATTGCAGAGGGTCTGGAGGGAAAGGTATGCCTCTTTGCAGATGACACAAAGATCTGTAACAGAGTTGATACACAAGAGGGGTAGAAAAGATGAGAAGGGACTTGGCAAGGTTGGAGGAATGGTCAGACATATGGCAACTTAGATTCAATGCAAAGAAGTGCAAAGTAATGCACCTGGGAAACAAAAACCCAGAAGAAGAGTACACAATAGCAGGGGAGGTACTAACAACAACAAAAATGGAAAGGGACCTGGGGGCAGTCATATCAGATGACCTAAAGGTGGGTAAGCTATGTGAAAAGTCGGTAAGGAGAGCCAGGGGGATACTGGGATGCATAGGAAAGAGCATCACAAGTAGAAAAAGGGAAGTGGTTATCCCTCTACACAGACAGTTGGTGAGACCCCATCTGGAGTACTGTGTGCAGTTTTGGAGACCTCATCTACGCAAGGACATAGACAGGATGGAAGCAGTCCAGAGGAGGGCAACTAAAATGGTGCAGGGTCTGCAGCAGAAACCATATGAAGAGACATTGAGAGAGCTTAATATGTATACTCTTGATGAAAGGAGGGACAGAGGGGACATGATAGAAACTTTCAAGTACCTCAAGGGAATCAACAAAGTCCAGGAGGGTAGCATCTTTCAGAAAAAGGGATGTGTAAGAACAAGCGGGCACAATTTAAAGACAGAGGGGGGACAGTTCAGGGGTAATGTGAGGACATTTTTTTTCACGGAGAGAGTGGTGGATACATGGAACCGCCTTCCTGAGGAGGTCGTTGGGTCTAAAACAGTGGGGGAATTCAAACATGCATGGGACAGACATAAGGCAATTATAGTGGGGGGTTGCTGGAAGTAGGCTGTTGGTTAACTAGAAACTACAGCTTATCCACTAGGTAGGGAAATGGGCAGACTGGGTGGGCCAAGTGGTCCTTATCTGCTGTCAAAGTCTATGTTTCTATGTTTCTGTGGCGCTGGGTCTTGGAGTGTGTGGGTTGGACCACTGGACACCAGGGAATGCTTTTTTCTGTATCGGAGGGTGGGGAGAACCAATGGACACCAGGGAATCCATTTTGTTGGATGGTGCCAGATGCTTTGCGGTGGGGGAGGCCCCTGACACTGGGGAATCCATTTTGTGGGATGGTGCCAGGTGTTTGATGGTGGGGTGGAGGCTCCTGACACCAGGAAATCTATTTTGTGTGATGGTTCCAGGTCTCGGAGGGTGGTGGGGAGCCCCCAGGCAACAGGCAATGCTGTTTGTGGGATGGTGCCCGGTGTTCCAACACTCGGCACTATCCAACAAAGAGCAGTATCTGGTGTCTGGGTGTCCCCCTCATCCTCCGAGACCTGGCACCATCACATAAAATGGTTTCCATGGTGTACAGTACTAGAAACCAGAGTGTGCACATGGATTGCGGTGCTCACGAAAAAAGTTAATGATAGTTACCAAAACATCAGGCACTAACACCAGCCATATAGGAATGACTCCACCAGTTCTCAGTATTATATTAATCCATTTATTGAATGAAAGAAATAAAAGCCTGACACCAAGGTAAGAAAAACGCTTGACACGTTTCAGGTCTCCCTAAATCCTTTATCCCTTTATCAAAAAGTTAGTTTCTTCTGATCAACACATTCATTAAATACTCCACCCTGTAAAACAATTAATGACATCACTGTGTTGCACTTCAAATTCATTGGTGCAAAACTACCATATGTTAAAAAGCTGTGTATAAATCACATTTAACCCATCCATCATCATTAAAACCATACGGCATCTCATACATATGCAGAATACACTATATATAACACCAGTAGGAGTGGATGGGGGGTTAATTACAGTTTGAACCATCATTTGTCACATATATAACTGATAAAAACTTTCTTTTATATCTCCTTTCTTACAATCACATCAGATCTGTGCAAATGATCAAAATTATCAGATGTTCAGGCTATTTTATTTACCTTCCAGTTAGGGTTTTAGATCAAATCCTGTGTTAAGACTTGGGTAATGGGTTGCCCTTAGTTTTACTATCCAATATGACTCTCTCTTTAGAAACAAGTTATTAAAATTGCCTCCCCAAGGGTTTCTGCTAACCTTGTCAATAACGTAGAACTCAAACTTATGCTCATTGCTTCCATAACATCATTAACATCAATATGCAGGGCTGTTGCATACAAGCAATCTTTTCTCTCAATAGTCCTCATATGCTCACCCAAATGGTGTTTAAATGGGTGTTTAGTTTTGACCACATGCTGTACAGGTACATTGGGTGAGGTGGATTACCCCTGCTGTGTCACATGTTGTAAGCCGTCTTATACCAAACTCTTGTCTTGCAGTCACACTACTAAATTTACTACAGTTTTTAACTGACTGGCAATACAAACATCTGTGACATCTGAAACTTCCTTTTTTCTTATCCAGCCAAGTAGCTTCTTTACTTTCAGCAAAATGACTGTGCACCAACTTATCTTTTAAAGTTGATGTACGTCTATATGACATACAGGGGTAACTCTGGGACAACACTTTAAAGGCTGTATCATTGCCTAGCTCCTTTCATTGTTGGTAAATAATCTCTTTGACTTGATCTGCCTGCTGCGAATATGAAGTAACAAAGTTAAAACTCTGTACTTCCTGTGTAGGTGCCAGTTCTTTATCCTGCAGCAATATCTGCCTTTCAGTATTGTCTGCTTTGTATTTTGCTTGCTTAGTGTTCCTAACACTGTATCCTCATTCCTGCAGTCTATGGGTCAAAGTATCTGAATCCTGTCTATAGCTGTCCTCCATATTACAGTTCCACCTCGCCCTAAGGAACTGTCCTTTCGGGATGTTTTTGTGTACATGTGGTGGATGGCAACTGGAGGAAATTAGTAATCCATTGCTATCCACTGACGTCCTGTAGAGGCACATATCAATCTTACCCAGGTCATTCTTATTCAGGGTCACATCAAGGTAATCTACCTTCTGTACATTACAACTGTAAGTAAACCGTAAATGTTCATTTGTACCATGCACATAATGTACAAAATCCCCCAGTTCTTCCTCTGTGCCTCCCCATATAAGGAACACGTCGTCTATATAATGGTCCCAGTACAAAATCTTACTTTTAAAGGTGTTCATCTCATTCATAACATACTGCTCTTCCCACCTCCCCACATAGAAATTTGCTGTAAAGGGGGCACATGTGGCCCCCATTGCTGTTCCCTTGACATTTTAGAGTCAAACATAAAAACATTGTGTTTTAACACATAGTCCAACAGCTTAAAAATGAGTTCAGTGGTCTCGGACTTGTTCAAAAAATAGGCGGCAGCGTCTAACGCCCCTTCATAGGGCACATTTGTATATAGTGAATCAATGTCCAGCATCACAAATTTAGTACTTTCTTCCAGAGCCAATCTTTTACAGATATTTAACAAATGTTTTGTATCTTTAATATAAGATGATAACTGTTCAACATGCACTTTTAAATACATGCCCACGGGTACAAGACCCATGATCCTCTGCAGGGGCAGTCCCCACTTGGGGGTTAGCGAGTTCCCCACCTAGCCCTGGGTGTTAGCAGAAACATTCAGCACATTCTCTTCTGCTCTCTTCCTTTATCTCTCTGCCATGGTGTGTAGCCAAAGAAATCTGTTTCTTTTCCTCACTGTATCTCAGGAGCAGACAACAGGTACCGACCCTGAAAGCACCTGTCTATCCTTCTGCTTTCACAGTCTCTCAACTTTAACACGGCCACATTCTCGCTCTGGCTCACATATATTTCCTGCAATCAAAGTCCCTTTTTTCACCATGCAGGTACATAGCAATTCTCCAAGTTGAAGAGGCTCACTCTTCTTTTCTTTTCTAAGCACATTCACATTCTCTTGTTCCTCATCATTCCTCTGTATTCCATCTTTTCCCAGGCTTAGACGCAACATTTGTCCTTTCACCAGGCTTAGGAAACAACCTTTGTCTTTTTCCAGGCTTAGGCACAACTTTTGTCCTTTTTCCAGGTTCAGGATACAACCTTTTCTCTCCTCTTCTCACCGCTCAGGTGCATCTTCAATTCAATGCAAATTCTGGCAAACTGCAGCATTCCCTTTTCCATTCAAGCTGCCTTAATCTCACCACTGTGGTGCAATTTCAGAACAATTCAGAACATTCAGCAACTTGCAGCTTTCCTAGTTCTCTTCAAAGCTGCTCCTTTCTTGCTTCTTCTTTCCCCTTTCCTAATGAGGCCGGCACTCCCTACCCCGGGGGACAAATTGCTGGCAGCCCCCAGGCAGGCCCATCCTGCAGCCCCTTTCTCTCCAGGGGCAAGACCAGGAGCTACCACTGGCCTGACTCAAAACCCCAGTTCTGTCCTATTGAGAGCTTTCTGGCAGCTCCCCATTAGCTAGAGCCACAGTCCTGCAGAAAAATTAATATGTATGAGACTCCCTCAATGCCTCATTGGTGCAGAAAAAGGTGCCTAAACTTTTCCCGATATTTTCCCCCAAAAGTCCATTCACACAATCACAGAGTCGCTGGCAAGAATCCTGGCTTGGTGGTTGGCTGGCTGGTGTCACATATCTGCAAAACATGGTGGCCGATATAAACAGAGTCCTCACATTTAAACAGTGTCCCAGGTTTAACAGGTCCATGCGCCAAATCATAAGCTTTTATTTTATATTTGCCCCAGCATTTAGTAGCCACCCCTGTACCCTGTCAAGAGACTGTACATTTTAGCACATTAGTCAAACCCTTTCCCAGTCACTGCTGCCATTTTTGAAAGTCCCCAGGCAGCACACACCGTCCCAATACCAATTTACACATATCACTTCTCTTCTTGCTGCAATCTGTAGAATCCTTTTTATTTATTTATTTACACCCCCATGGACTGGCAGCCTCTCTATTCCTCTTGCAGACATTTGTAATATTTATTTAATTCAATTTCCTTCTTTCTCTGCCTGTCACTAGCACTAAACACTATGACCCTAAGAGCTAGACAGGCTCTCGGTACTTCAAAGGGATGCCACCTCATGAATATTAATGAGGTGGCTCCCATATGTTACAGCATGATTGGCACTTACAAAAACTGCTCTCTTCTCTCCTGCTGCCTCTCCAGTTTTCCCAAGGTCTCCAGTCTCTCTGTTGCTCTGTACTCCAGAGAGACAGCCCAAAATGGCAGCGGATCGGCCGATTAAAAATGCAGTACATCACATGCGCGGAGCTCGCCCCGGCACCAGACTGCCACAACAGACCAGCGGCTCCATGAACCAGCTCCCTTAGCAAACCAATGCAGGAGACCAAGGGAGAACCCAGAAAACACCAAGAGCACAGGGAAAAAACAGTACAATGGCAGAAAAAAGAATGGGGGGGTGGAACCAAAACCCCATGGAAACAAACCTTTTTCAGAGGCTTACAGCTAAGCCCCTGACGGGAGGTGGGGGTTACATATTCTTTATACATTGTATGGTATTGTGATACATTACTGCCATTCTACATCACCTGTCCTGTCAGTCGCTCTGTTAATTAGTATTGGTCAATGTGGTATATCAGCTTCGCATTGGTGTCATGATTTTATGCAGTTTTGCGTGACCTAAACAGAATAAAGGAAATAACAAAAAAAATAAGGTGATAAAGGATTGTGTAAGATTGAAATACAATAGTTCATAAATTGTGGATGTGTTGGCAGATATTTCCCCAGAACGTCATATGTGTTTTATCTTAATATTGTGGGAGTACATGTATATTCAAATTCGAACCACAAAGCATATCACCCACTCCAAACAGCAATGCTGTCATTTGCATTGCATTATGCAGAAAATTTAGCCTACCCCCACCTCCGCATAACAAACAGAGTTTCTCAATATCTGTGAGACTACTCCACGCAACCATACATGTAGTCTGCAACGAATTTCCTCCTCTCCATGTTTCACCAGCAGTACCAGCACTAACACACCAGTGCCCCACATTTTGCATCACATTCTCGGCTTGACAGCTTCGAGCAGCATATCCAATCACACTACTAACTGCTCTATAAACTTGTATATGTAGCAGTTAGCATGTACTATTTTAGTTTCAAAGCATGACACATGTGACGTGCTTAATCGTAGCTAACTGTGATAAACATATGAGGCCTGTGAGGTTCATAGGTTCATAGTATGCTTTACATGCTCAATCAGGTTATTGCCCTTAGAGAGCTTGTCACCTATACTATCGGAGGAACTCATATTTAGCTTTGCCCATATACTTGTCAATTTTATTTTTAAAGGTCTCCAATGTATCACTCTCAACAATATTTGCTGGTAGTGAATTCCAACTGGATACTATTCTCTGTGTAAACTATTTAGTTCTTTTAACGGTATTATTTTCTTATCCAACCATCTGAAACTCACGCAATCTTGTATTTTTATTGTTGTTATGATACATAATTCCTACTGTTTCTTGCAAGAAAGAGTCATTCTTGGTTTTAAAAGCCAAACAGAAATCCCCCCCAATTCATCTATAATTCATGGAATATATTTCAAGTTTTTGGAGTCTTTCGGAATAATCTAAACTACCCATTCTTTTAACTCTTTTTGTAGTTTTCCTTTGTATTTTCTCTATTAATTTTATATACTTTTTTGTTTGAGGAGCACTGATCTGTATACAGTATTCCATGTGCGGTCTTACAAGATTTTTATATGATGACATAATTACACTAGCTTCTCTACTTTTTTATGTTTCTAAAAATACAAACCAAGATTGACATTGTTTTACTTTGCTCTTAATATGTAAATCAAAAGAGAGATCATTACTAATGATAACACCCAAATCTTTCTCATTAATAACTTTTTCCAATATATGATTATTTAAAGAGTATTTATGATTTGGGTTATTATAACCAAAATGCATAATTTTACATTTTGCCGCATTAAATTTCATTACAGAATTTTCTGACCACTTACTTAAGTGATTTATATTTTCTTGAAATTGCATACATGAATTGTAATCTGTAATTATTGCACCAATTTTACAGTCGTCTACATATTTGCACATCCATGCAGAATTATTTGTCTGCATGGATGACACAAGAATATTGAAAAGAATGGGGCCTAGGATGAAGTCCTGAGGCACACCACTAGTCACAATGCCATAATCAGATTTGAAACCCCTAATGACAACTCTCTGCTTCCTATTGTACAGCCATGATATAATCCAATTTATTATGTTTGGGTACAATTCAATTTTGACAAGATATTCAACTAGGATTCTATGAGACACCGTGTCGAATGCCTTGCTATAATCAAGGAACAATACATCCACAGAAAGACCTTTATCAATTGCAGAACTAACAGATTCAAACAATTGAAGTAAATTTGTAAGACGGGATCTATTTTTACTAAAACCATGTTGTGTGATATCCACCAACCTTTTAACCTGGATATGGTTTAATATTCGATACTGTAGTAACCGTTCCATTAGTTTCCCAATTATAGATGTCAGACTAATTAGTCTATAGTTTTCAACCCTTGATGTATCCCCACCTTTAAATATAGGAGTTACGTTTGCTTCAGTCTAAGAAGACAGAACTTTACCATCATAAATAGATTTGTTAAAGAGACCTTCCCCAGTCACTTTGACTTTTATGCATTAATTACCCCTTCTTGCATTGATTCTGGAATTGTATTTCATTACTGTCTGCTGCAGTTAGTTTTTGCATTCTAAGCTGCTAAAAACTATGGGGTGTACCAGAGCTTCAATAGCAAGCCTGATGATGCTGTGGGCCCAGGGTTATACTGCTGACATCATTGTAGGGCAGAGTCAATTTCACAAAAAAACAAAAAAAACAAACTGACAAGGCATTTAGATTTTGGCATAATGCATTGCTAACAGGGTGTTTTGGGGAAGGGGGAACACAGCATGTACACTGAGTACTGGTAGGTTTACCTTGCAACATTGTTGCAATCGCATGGTACTACACAGTGTGAGTCACTCCTCTAATCCTACAGTGATGTCATAAGGAGCTATCAGCCCAGCAGCTGAACAGCAAAGGCAAGTGCAGCATGGCTCAAAAACAAATCCAAATTATGGAAGGCAGAGTAAACCTTGGCCAGGAATAACAAATGCATACACCTTTTCAGGTCTAGTACTGAATATAATGACTATAAGCTGTAACTTTTTGGACCATCAGGGAAGGTCCTCTTTAAATAATACATTTAAGGGGCTCAACAAAACTAAGGCCACTTCTATTATGAATTTTGAGGGAATCCCATCTGGTCCACGGGAACTATTTGGTTTCATCATTTTTATTGCAGATAAAACTTCTTGTGAATCAAATTCAATAAGATCATTATTTGACAATAATGGAGTATTAATTATATGTTGTTTGGGTTGAAAAATACTTAAAAAGAAATTATTGAGTTCACCAGCTACATCGTCATCATCATTAATAATATCATTATTCAAAGTTACCAATGGACCAATGACATTTTCATTATTCTTCATAGATCCAATATAGTTGAAAAAGTGTTTTTTATTATCTTTGGTATCTAATGCCAATTGTGATTCAAATGTTGCTTTTGCCTTTCTAATGGTTAATTTTAATTTTTCTGACATTGATTTATATCTATCCCATGTTTTATTCATTATGAGATCTATTACACTTTTCATACAGCTCTTTCTTTTTATTACTAAGTTTTTTAATTCTTACATTCTACCATAAAGGCAATCTTTTATTGTTATGATATTTTTTCTGAACCCATTTCGTTATACAATACTGAATTTTAGTGTTAATAATTTCCCAGGTTAATATGGTGGTGGAGTGTTCTACCCTTAAACACTAAAGTAATACAGATACAGGAGGTCAGATGTGTGTAATGGGGGAAAAGTGTGATAAAATACCATGAGTTGGGGGGAGGGCCCAATAACCAACAACTGCATGTGGACCGTAGTTGGGGGTGGGGTGGGGGTGGGGTGTTCTGCTCATGATTAATGATGGGTCTTTGTGATACAAAAAGATAAAGGTAAAGAGAATAATGGATAGCTCAGTGTGTATTACTGGTCAGTAATACCATCGAGAGGTTCTGGACATGAAGGAACCTTGAGAGCGAAGCTCGAGAGGTTCCTGCGTGTCCAGAACCTCGAGATGGGATTGCTGACTGGTAATACACACTGAGCTAGCCATTGTTTTTTTTTATATATGGATCCAAGTTGTTGTTTCTTACCTTTGTTGGCTGTTGGTAGGCTTTGTCAGGTGTCTCTGGTGCTGCGAAGTGCTGAACGGCTTTAGGAGTCTGGAACAGTTTCAACAACAGTTAAGAACAGTTCAGACGTGCACAACAAAAGAAAAAAGTTCAAACAAAGTGCCAATGATGCATGGCAAATGTTCGAGCACCAATGATTGTGGCAACAGAGAGAGATTTTTTTGCTTTGCTTGACTTATTCTGAGTCACTGTCCGAGTATATTACGTAGCGGCATTTCCTGGGTGGCTGTGGAGACTGGCGTATATTGATTGAGATGTCGCCGGAAAAAGTGCAATGACTTCCAAATACGTTTCTGGAGGTCGCCAAGATTTGGGAGCTTGTGTTGGTTAATTTGTTGCATGATGTCATTTCCTGATGCTCATTGCTAAAAGTCGATGGATTTTCATGTATTTCTGCTGGAATCTGTTGCCTTGCTGGTGGGGATTCTGGACTGTCAGGAAAGAATTCTGGTTCTGGATACTGATGTCGAGAGGCCAATGGCTGCTGGGGATCGCAAGATAGGATGGAGCACCTTAATTTCTGCTTCTGCTCTGATAAAGTGTTGTATGCATTTATGCTCTGGATATTCTTGTGACCGGAGAGCTATGCAACATCTGTTGGGGGAATATTGGAGTCAATCAATATTTGTATGGTGGTTTTCCGCGTAGAGTGATTTGTTATCCATTTTTCAGCTGGTATTCCAGCTGACTTTTGGAGCAGCTTCATGACTGATCTAATTTTGTTTTCCCCTATAGTCATGCACCAGTACCAGTAAGTGGTTGGCTTTAGTCTGGTATTCGGTGCTAGATAGAACGTGGCATCTGGCTGCAGCATTTCAGGTGGTCTGTGGCTGGCATACTTTTTGTATGCTGTGATGTGGTCTCTGTCAGGGTTTTGTGCATTTTCATGCATTCTTGGAGCAACTGGCCTTATGTCCCGGATGTTTACCCCAGTCCTTGTCTTGGTCTGCCTTTCATGATATTCTAAAAATTGTTTGCCTTCAGAATCTGACCCTGGAATAATGTCTCCCCATCTCAACTGACATTGTTCATTGGTTCACAGTGCAAAATGTAATCCGATGTTAAAGAACACCTTGTGTAGCAACGCAGTCGGGGAGTGGTAGCCTAGTGTCCCTGTGCTGTACGGAAGGCTAATGCCTGCTTCTGACAGGTGTTGTGCATGCCTGTGTTGGTTTCCGAGACCCATTTTCTTAAGTACTTTTGTTTTGCCAGTAAAATGTCTTGTGTTTGTTTGAATGAGCCTGCAGGACCTTGAAATATGGATGCTACATAGCTTTTTTTTCTGTTTTTTTTTTTTTCAATTCTATTTATTGCCCTGTGGCCCCAGGCATTCTTCCAGGGTACTCTCATGGTGGGGCCTCTACTCCCTCCCTGAACCCTCACAACCAGCACCTTCCCTCCCCAAACACCAAGTCAGGTCCAGCCCCCAAGTAATCCCCGGGAATCTGCCCTCCTGTGCTGACCTCGCAGACTCGAAGGACCTTACCTGGGTGTCGGGTTGGTGAAGGGTACCCCTCCTGGTGCAGTGGGCCGGCCTTGGGATGTTGGCCTGCCCCTGGAGTCCCCATCATCTCTGCGGTGCCGCAAAGGGTATTTCAGCTGTTAGCTTGAAGTTCCCCCACTGGAGTGCGACGTGCAATGACGATAGAGCACGGCAATCCCTGTTGGCATCTGTTCTATTCCACCCACCACGTTAGCTGGCATACCCCATCGGGGGCCACTAGGAGACTGAGCAGGCCCAGTTCCCTCCCCAGGGAGAGGAGAGGAGAGCTGTCCTCTGAATACTCCATCCTCTCCCTCTTCTGCCGACCTTCAGCAACTGAGTCCATCTCCGAACCCGGGTCACTGGTGTGGTGCGAGGTGTGGCATCCAGCACCTCAACCCTCAGAGCCACCTGGCCTGCTTGCTATATAGTTTTTTTAATTAGGTATCTGTATACGCTTGCCAAAACTCCTCGAATTGTTGTAGGTTCATATTCTGAGCTGTCCTGTTTCTTTAATTGAAAGACAAAGTCAGCAAGAATAGGGTCTAGTTTTGGTACCAGTATTTTTTCTATGTCTCATGACTCACCGGTTTTACTGAGATAGGTTCTGAGGAGACGGAGATCAAAACTTGGGGGTTTTGAAGTGTTAATGTTCTCCTGTTCTTGACAAAATGCAGCCTGTCTTCTGTTGTGCTGATTGGCTTTGACAGAGACATTTTTTTCACTTGGAAAAAAAAATCCTCTTAGGTTTTTTACACAGATGGAATGCTCATTTGAATTTCTTCTGAGTGATGCAGTTTCAGCACGGTGTGTCTTGAGCTGCACAGCACATACTTTTCCAGCACTTGTGCTGTGTGACTGCTGTGATAATACTATCGTTCAGGTGATGAACAATAGTAGTATCACTTGTGAACGATAGTATTATTGGAGGTGAGCTGTTCAATTATGAGTTTGTTGGCAATAGTATTACTGGAATTTTTTTATATGTTTTAGTAGCATATTAAATTACATATCCATATACTAAAACATTGTTAGTGCTATGTCTGTAGATATGCAGCAGACAGGAGTTTAAAGGCAAATATCAGACCAGTGTAGCGTCCCTCCATAACATTGATAAATGTGGGGTGGAAATGACAAGTGGGCACCCGTATAGAGGATACTGTATGATCTCTCATACACAACAAGGATATTTTTCACTCAAGAGGTTTCCGTGGTAAGAGGAGACCTCAAAAGCACCACTTGAGTGGTATCTTTACCATGGAAACCTCGAGAGTTAAAAGATATCCTTGTTGTGTATGAGCAACCATACTATGGGTGGGATATTCAGAAATGTGCCAGGCATGGGGAGCAAGCCTGGGTGCAGTGCAACTGGGATGCACCGGGGCATGGCCCGGGCGATATTCAATGGTGCTGCGCCATGGCTCAGCATCGTTGAATATGGCACTGGGGTTGCCCGCACTGTGCATGGCACAGTGGCACTGCGCCAGTGCAAGTAGCAAGTGAGGAGCAGGGAGATGTGCCAGCACAAGTGCGGGTTCGCTAGGCGCAGCAACCGCGATATTCAATGCTGGGCATGCAAATGAGGCCATTATGCATGCAAGGCACAAATGGGGCCATTTGCATGTCATTATGGACCCATTTGCATGCAGGTGCACCGATCCCCGGTGACTTGCGCCTGACTCCCTGCCAGGCTGCAGCCATCTGGGACCAACTCCCCCTGCCCCTAGGTGGGCAACATGCCCCAATGCCCGATCACAGGCTGTGGTCCCTGGTGGTCCAGTGGACCCTACCTCATCACCCGATCGTGGGCTGTTGTATGAAATACAATCCCTGGTGGTCCAGTGGCCCCGATCCTGAGCCTGATTGCGGGCAAATGAATAAATTACTCTCCCTGGTTGCCCAGTGAACCCAATCCTAAGCCTGATCGTGAGCTTCAGTTGTAAATAAATGCCCAGTTGGGCCATCGGTAGCCCCCTTCCCACCTGCCCACTCAGACCCGCCACTCCACTCCCCCGGTGAGTGGCAGGCAGCAGCTCCCCACCCACAAGCCGCCCAGCCACCCACTGACTGACAGCATACAGTACGGCAATACACCCATTGGTCCACTTCGTGGACCAATGGGAATGCAGACCATACTGTACTACACAGTCCTAAAATGTGAATGAATCATTCACATATCAGGACTGTGTAGTACAGTACAGTCTGCATGCCCATTGGCCCACGCAGTGGACCAATGGGTGTACAGCTGTACTGTACGCTGTCAGTCGGTGGGCGGCTAGGCGGCTTGCAGGTGGGGAGCTGCCACCCACCGCTGACTGGGGGAGTGGGGTGACGGGTCTGATTGGGCGGGGGGAGGGGGGTACCAGTGGCTCACCTGGGCATTTTTTACAACTGAAGCCCATGATCGGGCTGGGGATCGGGTCCACTGGACCACCAGGGATATGTACTATATCAAAAGTCCGCGATTAGGCAGGGGAGCAGGTCCACTGGACCACCAGAGAAAATTTAATTCTATGCCCGCGATTGGGCGAGGGTGGGCAATGATGCCCGGACTGTGTCTCTGAAGGTCGGGTGGCCACCCACAGCTGGCGGCTGCCGTGTTGCACCCTGCAATATGGTAGCTCACCTGTGGGTGGCTAGGCCTTGCTCCTGCCTTTTACGGGAAGATCTTTGCGCCCCCCCCATGCGGTGCAAGGTGGATTTATGCCTGCATATTAGCTGCACATCCGTGCTGAATATCAGGATGTGCATATGCATGGGCATGCCCCACTTGCGCTGCATATATTACTGGTGCACCCCGCACATCGGGAATTGTGCAGCACAACATCCCTTTTAATATTGCATCAAGGGCATCATATTATGATGGCACAACACTGTTGTGCCATGCGAACCCCTTTGAATATCCCACCCACAGTCTTTATAGTATATTGTCACCATAAAAACAGTGAGTGTCCTTACTTTTCTGTTTTTCCCCACTTGTTTCCTGGGACAGCTGTCACTGCCACGACCATTCCCAAAGGATCATAGGTCACCAGAATGCACGTGCGCAACTGCGTTCCAAGTTGTTATGCTGCACCACCTACATAGCTAGTGCAGTACAACAAACTAGCTGATGTAGCTAGTGCAACACAACAACGTTGTTTGAGGGATTAATTTCCATCCATAACAAAGTTCCATCATATACTATATCATTTTTTCTTTTTTTTCAATCTTTTTTCCTCTGTTCGCCTCACTGTGTGACCTCCATGAAACGTCGCCCGGTATCTCCCGCATGGCCTGATAGCCTC
Organism: Neoceratodus forsteri; assembly: GCA_016271365.2. Taxonomy (NCBI): domain Eukaryota; kingdom Metazoa; phylum Chordata; order Ceratodontiformes; family Ceratodontidae; genus Neoceratodus; species Neoceratodus forsteri. The sequence goes on from CM057452.1 coordinate 1,327,362,397, forward strand.
AGTCCAACACAATGCTCCAAACAACACACATGTTCTCTGCAATCAGCCCCTTGGCTTGCACGTATATCTGTGTGGGGCCATCTCCATCACATAATGCTCCTAGAATCCAGTTGTATTACAGTCAGTGTGTGGTTCGGACGATATCGAGGAGTATGGCAGGTATGATTCAGTGGTGGACGTGGGACCATGGCACGTTGTTGTCTGCCCTGAGCACATGGTTTTCCATTTTCCTGACATGAGCCTGACCCCCCTGAAGGTGCAACCTTTCAGTGATGACCAGTGCAAGAGGTGTGTGATCCCACAACCATCCTGCAGTTGACTCCACCCCTTCCAGGCATTACCCACATCTGGAGCAACCCCAGCCTTCACTGGGAGTCTCTGATGCCTGGATGCCACAATGTCACCCTTCTCAACAGAGGACAGCAGTCAACCAGGAGCTCGAGTCTCTCATCCCCACCCGACCACTGGGCAGCATGAGTTCACGCCCCCCCCAGCCCGTTTTGTCAGTGTTAGGTGTGGTGTGGTACCATGTTTATCACCTATCAATGCCACCATACCAGCACAAATATCACATGTTAAGATTGGGGAGTTATGTGCATCATGGCCTTGAATCTTCTATGGCCATGTTGTGTTGTTATGTTGAAGGATTAACTGTTTCTATTCAATTGGTTTTATTGTTTGTTTCAAAAATGGAAGATAAACATAGCGTGAAATAAACATTTTTGTGGATGTTACAATAATGAAATTGTATCACACTACTTGAGTTGCAAGTTTATTGCACGTGTTTATTAAAATAAAAACTACAGTTTAAATAAAAGTTGCTGTGCTGTTAAAAGAATAACAAATGCAAAAATGCTTTAAGTCAGTTCAACATGTCATTTAATAAGACATATGAGATTTAAACGCCAAAGTAGTGTCACAATTTATTATAAAAATGGTCTCAGAAATGCTGCAATCAGATTTGCTTTAGGGTTTTGATGGTCTTACATTAATTAAGTAATAATGAATGATGGGGGTTACAGTAATGTCCTGTTACTCACCTCCTGGGGGTGTAATGTGGCACGAGGCAAAGTCTCATGCCACTTACCCCCAGGGAGTGATTAACTGGACATTAACGTAACTCCACTGAGACATTATTGCTATTACTATAATTGGGTTATGAGTTATTGTAGTTTGAATAATTGTTTAAATATTTTTTGCTTATTTTCTTTTTCCTTTTTTCTTTTTTCTTCTTACCCAAAAAATTGTCATGACCCAAACACCAAGAAATGATTAACCATTTGCATTCCCACTGTGAAGAAGGTCATTACCAAGAATTGACTCTCTCCAGCTCCTTTGACCTTGAGCCAATGGCATGATTTGATGATACGGGTATACAAAATGGAACACTTCACTGCAGTGATCAACAAGAAGCAAGAGCATTTCAAATTAATTTGGAGAAGATGGGTGATGTACATCTCCCCTCGCAGGCCAGATTTTGCACCATGATTTATACAGAGCAAAATGTACTGTTCAATTCATTTTTGATTAATATAAGAGTAGAGATCTCCACATGTGGATTTGCGAGGAAATGCCAATGTCCTAATCCCTATGAAATCATACAAGTATATTATGAATTAGATATATACTGTCAGGCATTATTTATTTTCTATTTATGTTAGCTGTGATATTTATGTTCTATAGGTTTCTGTGTAAGTTCACTATTTGTATACCTGTTGTACCTGTTTAAGTGACTTGTGTTATCAAATATGAAAATAAAGAAAAACTTAAAAAATATATTTTTTACTTATTTTTGTGTGACATTAACACATAATGGTCCCTCTGCCATGGTAAACTGCATAGGACTTTGTGATCATTGTCACTGTTTCAGCATTTTGCTTGTTTTGTTTTCTGACCGGTAAAAGGTTTTACAAATGTGAGGAACTGTCTAAAGGCCCATGCACAGAATGTTGATTTCAAAGCAAATCCATTTCTGACAAGAGGGCAACACATATTATTATTTCATTATATGTGCATGCATTGCTTTACTTCTGCACCTAATGGGTATAATTAGAAAAGCACAGTAAAAAGTTACAACATAATTATCTGATTAATTTATCCTGAAATTGCTTGTTCCCGTCATATTCTAGAACTGTATGTAGCCACCACATTTTAAAATTGTGCATCCCATACCCACCACATTCTGACATTGTACATTCCAGCCACATTCTAAAATTGAGCATCCCTGCCACATTCTGAAGTCATCACCAGCACATTCCGAGAATTGTGACTCTTCACCACATTCTGAGGCTTTGCACCACCACCACATTCCAAGACTGTGGCCACTGCCACATTACAAGGCTGTGTGCCACCGACACATTCTGAGTCTGGGCACCACCACCACATTCCAAGTCTGTGTGCCACCGCTACATTCTGAGTCTGGGTGCCACTGCCAAATTCTGAAACTGGGTGCCACCACCACATTCCGAAACTCTGTGTCACTGCCACACTCCAAAGTTCAGTGCCACCTCCACATTCCAAGACTGTATGCCACCACCACAGTCCAAGATTGTGTACCACCACCACATTCTGAGTCTGGGCACCACTGCCACATTCTGAGACTGGGTGCCACCACCACCACCAAATTCCAAAACTGTGCATCACTGCCACATTCTGAGACTGTGCACCACCACCACATTCTGAGACTGTACGCCACCACCACATTCCAAGACTGTGTGCCACCACCACATTCTGAGACTGTGCACCACTGCTACATTCTGAGATTGTGTGCCACCACCACATTCTGAGACTGTGCTCCATCACCACATTCTGAGACTGTGCACCACCGCTGCATTCTGAGACTGTGAGTTACCACATCCCGAGACTGTGCGCCACCACCACATTCTGAAATTGTGCACCACTGCCACATTCCAAGATTGTGCTCCATCTCCACATTACAAGACTGTGCACCACTGCCACATTCCAATGCTGTGCACCACCACCACATTCCAAGACTGTGCACCACCATGACATTCTGAGACTGTGCACCACCACCACCACATTCAGAAATTGTGCGCCACCACCACATTCCAAGACTCTGCACCACCACCACATTCTGAGACTGTGTGCAACCAATACATTCTGAGATTGTGCGCCAGTGCCACATTACAAAATTGTGCAGCATCACCACATTCCAAGACTTTGCACCACTGCCACATTCAGAAATTGTGTGCCACCACCACATTCCAAGACTCTGCACCACCACCACCACATTCCGAGACTGTGTGCGACCAATACATTCTGAGATTGTGCGCCAGTGCCACATTACAAAATTGTGCGGCATCACCACATTCCAAGACTTTGCACCACTGCCACATTCTGAGATTGTGCATCACCACCACATTCAGAATTTGTGTGCCATCACAACATTACAAGACTGTGCACCACCGCCACATTCCAAGACTGTGCGTGATCACCACATTTAGAAATTGTGTACCCATGTCACATTCCAAATTGTGCATCACTGCCACATTCCTAGATTGTGCACCACCGCCACATTCTGATACTGCATGCCACCACCACATTCTGACATTGTGCGGCACCACCACATTCCAAGACTGTGTGGCAAGGAAGGAGTGGAATCCGGCACAAGAGTGCTGGACTTCAGGAGGGCCAACTTTGGGAGGATGGGGGAAGTGGTAAAAGGGTACCTGGCCAGAATTTAATCTAGTATGGACACTAACCAGAGGTGGGAGCTCATAAAGCTGGGGATAGTGGAGGCAACCAAAACCTGCTACAAGGCTCAGAGCAAAAAGGCTAGGGCTAAGAAACCGAGCTGGTTGAGCAAGGAGGTCATGGAAAAGGTAAGGAGGAAAAGAGCTGCCTTTAGGAAGTACAAGAAAACAGTGAGAGGGGAGGACAGGGAGGAGTACTTGACGGAATCGAAGGAGGTGACAAGGGCAGTAAGGAGAGCCAAGGCATCTACAGAACTCAGGCTGGCACAAGGCATTAAGAAGGGGGAGAAGGACTTCTTTAGGTACATCAGGGAGAAAAGGAGCTGTAAAGGACCACATAGTAAGGATTAGGAAGGAGGGGGGTTGGGTGGAAGCAGGGTGAGTATAAGGCAGAAGCACTAAATGAGTACTTGCTCAGTATTTACTAAAGAGAAGAGGGGGGTGACACCCAAGGGGGGAGAAGTGGCAGAAACAGGGGGAAGGGAGTGACAGATCTGGAAATCATGGAGGGCAGAGTTCGGGAGGGTTTGAAGGCACTGAGGGTGGATAAGGCACCAGGCCCAGATGGCATCCACCCCACGGTACTGAAGGAGCTGGCAGAGGTCCTTGTAGGACCTTTAGCAGACCTATTTAATGCCTCACTACAATCGGGGTGTGTACCTCAGGACTGGAGGATGGCTCATGTGGTGCCCGTCCACAAGAGTGGCCCCAAGGATGAACCGGGAAACTGCAGACCAGTGAGCCTCACATCCATCGTGGGTAAGCTAATGGAGACTATCCTGAAGGAGAGGCTGGTGGCCCTCCTAGAGGCCAAAGGACAACAGGACAGCAGACAGTATGGCTTCATATGGGGCAGATCCTGCCAAACCAACCTGGTGGAGTTCTATGACTGGGTAGCTATGCAACTGGACAGGGGCCATGCAGTGGATGTCCTGTATCTGGACTTCAGTAAGGCATTCAACTCGGTGCCGCATGGAAGGCTGGGAAGTAAGTTAGTAGGCACAGGGGCAGGTACAAATCTGGTGAGATGGGTATGGAACTGGCTTCAGGGAAGGCAACAGAGGGTGGTGGTGGGTGGGGAGCTCTCACACCCAAGGGTAGTGATGAGCGGTGTTCCACAGGGCTCGGTGTTAGGACCAGTGTTGTTTGGGATATTCATTGCAGACGTATCATGGGACATCAAGAGCAAGATCTGTTTGCTGATGATACTAAGGTAGGAGCCGTGGTGGATGACCTAGCGGGATGGCAGGGGTTGCAGGATGATCTGGCAAATCTTGAAACCTGGTCAGACACCTGGCAACTGGGGTTTAATACCAAAAAGTGCAAGGTGCTGCATTTTGGGATGAAGAACCCAAGGAGGAGTTACCAGCTGGGGGGAGTGCAGCTAGCCCAGACAGAGGAGGAGAAGGATCTGGGGGTGCTCATTACAGGGTCAATGAACAACTCGGCACAATGTAGGAAGGCAGCTGCAAAGGCCAACAAAATGCTGGGTTGTATTGCAAGGGGTATATCCTTGAGGAGGGAGGAGGTGATTCTGCCACCATATAGGTCATTAGTTACACCGCACCTGGAGTACTGCGTGCAGTACTGGTGACCGTATCTGAAGAGGGACATTAAGTTACTGGAGGGGGTGCAGCACAGAGTGACAAAGATGATCAAGGGGCTGGGGGACTTATCATACGAGAGGAGGCTGAGGGTGTTGAACATGTACTCTCTGGAGGAGAGGAGGGACAGGGGGGACATGATTGAAACCTTTAAGTACATGAAGGGAATAAACAAGACAGGTACAGAGGGGCTATTCAAAGTAAGGGATGGGAGAAACACCAGGGGCCATGATATGAGACTGGAGGGAGGAAGGTTCAGGAGGGAGATGAGGAGACACTTTTTTACAGAGAGGGTGGTGGCTGGGAGGAATGTGTTACCTGCAGAAGTGGTATCCAGTAGAACAGTGGACTGCTTCAAAAGGGGATGGGACAGGACAAGGGGGACAGTCAATGAAGGTGAAGGGTGGAAGGAAGGGGCAGCTGCAGAATAAGAGGTGCTAGCTGCACATTCGAGCAGACTTGATAGACCTCTAGGCCTTTATCTGCTGGCAAATTTCGTATGTTCGTATGTCACCACCACATTCCAAGACTGTACACATCACTACATTTTGAGATTGTGTGCCACGACCATATTCTGAGACTGTGTGTGACTGCAACACTCTGAGATTGTGCGTCAGTGCCACATTTCAAAATTGTGCATCATTGCCACATTCTGAAATTATGTGCCACCACCACATTCTGAGACTGTGCACCACCACCACATTCCAAAACTGTACGCCACCGTCACATTATGAGATTGTGTGCCACTGCCACATTCCAAGACTGTGTGCCACCACCTCATTCTGAGACTGCGTGCCACTGCCACATTCTGAGACCGTGTGCATGCACCCCATTCCAAGACTGCACCACCACCTCATTCTGAGATTGTGCATCACTACCACATTCTGAGATTGTTCACCACTGCCACATTCTGAGACTGGGTGCCACTGTTACATTCTGAGATTGTGCACCACTGCCACATTCTGAGAGTTTGCACCACCACCACATTCCGAGGTTGTGCACCACTGCCACATTCCCAGATTGCGTGCCTCCACCACATTCCAAGATTGTGCAGCGCCACCACATTCTGAACTTGTGCGCAACAGCCACATTCCAAAATTGTGTGCCACCACCACATTCTGAATTTGTGTGTCTCAGCCACATTCTGAAATTGTGCGCCACCTCGACATTCTGGCTGTGAATTTTAGGTTACAAACTGACTTGTAATTTTATAATAAAGTAACTTAGAGATCTCATTTTGGCACAATGCTAATTAGGGAAATGCTGATCCAAATTCTGAATTTAACGATGCTAGAAATTTTGGCTGGCCTCCCTCTTTAAGGACCCCTAAATTTTCTGTTTCAAGTGCTATTAGATTTAATGTGTATTCTGTCAAGGCTTATCTAACTCAAGTCTGTGAAAACCAGAAATTACTAGGCCATGTGATCAGGTCCAGCAGGTGTATTTATCTAACATTAATGTAAGGCTCCTGGAATTTTGTCAACCAATCAGATTATTTTTTTCATTCCTAACCTTATAATAATCCCTCTTATACTGTCACATACACCCTGATCACCATGGCACATGTATTTCTTCTGCTAGCAGTCCATCCTTCTAGCAGTACTGAATAAATGGAATGATGCATTTTGATTCTGAACCAGCATTCTTAAACTGTTGGTGGAAGAACCATTTTATTAAAAATCACCCTTTTAATGAGGTACAGTAAATAGTAAAAAAGTACACTTGTAACAGTTTCCTTTTTGAATAACTTTTATAATAGCAATAAGGAGTTAGATTAACAGTCGATCACCCCCTAAGGGCAATATGGCTCTCAGCTGTGCCTCATGCCACATTACACTACTAGTGGGTGATTAGCAGACTGTTAATCTAACCCCTGGTCATGCCTTATTGCTTAATTTTTTTTTTAATTTACCTTTGACAAGTTAATGCAGCAATTCAATTCACATCAAGATATTCTACAAGTGTGTATCTTATTGCAGAGGCTTGATGATTCATGGCAACCAGGATCACTTCTTCTGCAGGTGACAATTCATTGTTATCAGGCTGCTGAAAAGCTTCAGTATCCTGTTCCATGATCCAGCTGCTCAAGAAGTGCTCTGACTTAGTCTCACAGACATTATGAAGGGCACAGCAAGCAGCACTATAAAATGGCAAGAAAAAAATCTAGAAATCTCATTGGCCAAGAGACATCAGCTGACCGTACATTAAATCACTATATATGCGCAGTCATCCTGGTCTTAAACCACATCACAGAATGAGCAAATCAGTCCTCCTACAACCAGAACTATCTTCCATCAATCTCCCTACAACCAGAACTGATCTTCCACCACAAACATGGCTGCTACCTTTACACTGTAGAAACCTTCAACTGGGCCCTAAAAATAAAACTACCTTAAATATAAAATAAAACACATTAATAAAATGTTGTTTACCATATTATCACACTCTCCTTACACACATAAACAAATTAGAAACATTAAGTATTGTTTATAGTTTTCATTACAACTGTTTCTTTGCTAACAGTGACAAATCCCCATTCTCTCTTTACCTGCTCATCAGGGAAATATCTTCTGCGTGCCCTGACAGTTAGAAAATTGAGCCTCTAGCTCTAAAACAGGCCTTTGTTGTGTGTGTACAGTATGTTAGTAGAGGAACATTCTGCTAGTAGAACACAGCAGAATTTTGAATCCCTGTATTCCATGGTAAACACTCCATTTCTTAAATGTGGGGAAACACAGAGAAAAAAAAAACAATGAAGAAAGTAAGCAAAAATACTATATAAACAAAGAGAAAAGGTGGTAAATGGCACACCCTGCTGTTTATCTTTTAGGACAGAGTGAGAAGTTCATGATGCTGTCAGTGAGTGTGGCAGTTTTGAACCATGCTCACGCTTGCAGCATCGGGGAATTGAGAAGCCTCTGTTATGGTTTCCTTTTAGCTTTGTCTACAGAGTGAGGAGAATGAAATGAAATAAAATAAGGGGACTATGTGCCATGCTTAGATTGAGGAAAACAGCATTTGTGAATTATTGTGGCTGGCAGGGGAATATGAAGCTTAAATGGGCAATGAGGCACACACTGTATAATATTAATTTAGTACCAATAGGCGGAAGGACTATTTTATGTTAAAAGCACAGATTCACTTAAATTTTTTCTTATTTAAAAATGTGTTTCAAAATAAAAAAAAATGCTTCTAAAATAAAGGGCCATTTTATAAGAGCAATAAGACACTCCGGGGTTGTGCATCACGGTGTGATAACCGCACTCCTAGGGACAACTGGTACTTGGCCTTCGGCCTTGTGTCTAACTACCCCCCTAGGAGTGTGGTTATCACACCGTATTGCACACCCCATCATGTCTTATTGCTTACATAATAAATGGCACATTCTCAATACTGTATTCACTGCACTTTGCCATCTCCCCTTAAGGTGTCCAAAAGCACACTCCACCACCATGTGTGCTTTACTGAGTCTATAGTTGAAGTTTCTTTTCCTTGGATTTGTGTAATCAGGGTATGGCTTCATCATCCAAGTAAGTAAAGGACATGCATGGTACCCTAATAATACAACGGACACTGTGGTTCCATTGATCTCACGACACAGCAATGGAATAAGCTTGCCACTCGGACCCACACTGAAAATATTGCTGTTTTTAAAGACCCTGGCATCATGCACCTTGCCAGGCCATCCAAATTTTATGTCTGTGAACCTGTATTGATGGTCAACAACAGCCTGCACTACAACAGAATAATATGATTTCCTGTTGTAGTATTCCATGGCGTTTCAGGTGGGGGGGGGGATTGGAAAATGAGTCCCATCAATAGCACCACCACAACTGGGGAAACCCCACTCCAACTCAAAGCCTTGCACTGTCTCAGACACATTCTTGACAGTGATCAGTTTAGGCACAAGTACTTTCACTATGGCACTGCAGACACTAATTACAATTCTGCCAACTGTGGATCTACACATTTATGGCTAGACACCAATCATTATCGCCATCCTTTTCTCATCTCATACTGCCAGGCCCTTTTCCCAATATGTGGCCGTAGCTCTGTGCATATAAAATTAAATGTGGCCGCAGCTCTGCGCATATAAAATTAAATGTGGCCGCAGCTCTGTGCATATAAAATTATATGTGGCCGTAGCTCTGTGCATATAACATTAGATGTGGCCGTAGCTCTGTGCATATAAAATTAAATGTGCCCGTAGCTCTGTGCATATTAAATTAAATGTGGCCGTAGCTTTGTGCATATAAAATTAAATGTGGCTCTACTCATTCTAAAGTTTGCTAGCCACTGATCGTCAGATCATGTAATGAGGACTAAGTGGTCCCACCGTGTTGTGCTTCTCTCCCTGCACTATACTCCATGATCAACAGTACCAAGTGCCTGTGCACATGCAACAGCATTATGCAGTACTGTAATACACTCAATCAGCTTTCTTTTCATTATTGCAAATCTAGTAGTTCTGTGCGGTCTGATCAACAACATATGCTGCTGCTGAAGATGTAATTTTATCTTACAGTTGATGAATTTCACTGCCAAAAGCATAAGGAGGCAATGAAGTACAGGGTGTGTCATGTTTCTATGCACTGTTCCCATAGAAGCGGCCCAAAGCATCATGGTATGCCAGTGATGTTGTGCTCCTGTCATGGAAGACTGACTCACATGCAAGGGCAACCAAAATGGTGCAGGGACTGTATCAGAAAACATATGAGGACAGATTAATGGAGATCAATATGTGTACCCTAGAGCAAAGGAGGGGGAGAGGTGATATTTATTTATTTATTAGCTTTTGTTGACCAGGTAAGCACACTAGACAAAACTATTGCCTATTTTCAGGTACTTTATATTTTTTTATTTATTTAGTCTAGGGTTACAAATACCTTTGAGCCAAGGCTCTTTTACAAAGGTTCCACGTCAGTTAATAACATATATCATGGATACAACAGTGAAATAACAGTAAAAAATTCATGTTACAACAGTGCAATTGGAAAAGTCAAGTATGGAAGAGTAAGGTGTAGAGGAGGAGGAGAAGTGTAGATAGTTAACTGAGGCGGCTATAGTAAAATGGTGAACACAGCTAGGAAGCATTCACCCACAAGGAAAGGGTTGGGTCAGGCGCCCGGGGTTGGCAAAGAACAGTGAGAAGAGAGGGGGAGGATGTAGATGCAGCCGGTGGCATTTGTTGAACAAAGAATGGGAAAGTGAAAGGAAGGGGGAAAAGGGGGCAGGGTGGAGGGGAGGCAGTAAGTGCTAAAGTGGGGCAAAGAGAGACTAATGAGGTGGCAAGTAAGCCTGAGATTTAAAGTGGCTCCTCAGGAGCTGGGGGAAGGGGACTGGGGGGGAGCCAGGGGTAAAGCCGAATAAAGTTAGGACTATAGCTATGTAGGTCATGAGCTAGGAGAGGCAGTCACAGGAGCTAGAGGCAATGAGATGGGCCTGGAGCCTGGCTTTGAATAGACCTAGTGTTGTGGCTGAGGAGATGGTGTACCTGAGACCATTCAGCCATAGAGGAGCCCTATAGGCAAAGGAGCGTTGGCCCTGCATTGTACGACAGTGAGAAACTTGTAGATTCTGGGTTGTAGAGCTCCTGGTATTCTGTTGGTTGGTGTTTTGATGTACCAAGGCAGTAACACTGGGAAGTGTGAGACCAAGGCTGATTTTTGCCACCATAGCACATGTGAGATACTTTATACGGTTGGAGAGTTGGAGCCATCCTGACTGTGCATAAAGGGCACAGATATGGGTGAGGCGGTGAGCACTGGTTGTAAGTTGGCATGCTTTGTTTAGGGCAGTTGTTATATGTCGGAGGGTGGATGTCATGGCAGAGTCATAGATAATGAGGCCGTAATCAATAATTGACACCACAGTGCTGTGGACAGCAATTTTCAGGGCCTCTGTGGTGAGATGTTGCCTATGCTTGTAGAGTAATCCGTGGTGTGTATTAGCAGCTTTGACTATGCTGTCCATGTGAGCAGAGGAGGAGAGATTGGGGTCAAGTGAAATCCCTAGATATTTGAAAGAGTAGCCTTGTTCGAGTATGGACCCCTGCTTGGTGGAGATGGCAAGGAGGTGATGCTTGTGACGGTTATGAGAACTGCAGAAAAGCAAAGACTTGATTTTCTTGTGAGTTAGGACTAGTTTATAATTGGCAAACCAAGCTTCAACGGCACTGAATCCAAGCTGTAGGCTGGGTTCTAGTGGTGCAGGGTCCTTGTGCGTGGAGAAGACAACAGTATTATCTGCATACAGGATGATATGTTCCGAGCAGGATTGTGGTAGAGAGTTTAAAAAAAGGCTGAAAAGGAGTGGACCCAGTATGGACCCCTGAGGGACTCCAGAGCGGACAGGGAAGGTATCTGAGAGAGCATTGGCAATTTTTACTCTTTGTTAGCGGTTGTCAAGGTAGCTTCTGAATCAGTGGGCTGAGTCAGGTGCGAGGCCGGCAGTTAGTAGTTGGTCAAACAGTAGCCGATGATGGACCATGTCAAATGCCTTCAATAGGTCAATGAAGACAGCCCCAGTAAGAAGACTCTTATCTAGGAAGCTATGCACTTCTCCGGTAAATTCAAGCAGGGCAGTGGTGGTACTATGCCCTTTTCTAAAACCGTGCTATTGTGTGCACAGAATATTGTATTTGTCCAAGTAGTCAGTGAGCTGGTCTGCAACAATACGCTCAAGGACCTTAGATAGTGGAGGTAATATGGGCAATAGTCTGAGTGGCTGGTCTTGTCCCCACTTTTGTGGACCGAGGTCACAGTGGCAATTATCCATATTTCTGGGAATGTACCGCTGTTGAGGGAGAGGTTAAGAATTTTTGTTAGGGGACAGAGGACCACATCAAGTGTAAGTGATAGCAGCTTAAGGTCCAGGGTGTCACTGCTGGTTCTGGATTTAGAGATGGCTGAGGCGATGTGGTGGCGAGCTTCACTCAACTTAATCTCCCAGAAGTAGAAATGTGGGTGGTTTGATAGAGCGCAGGGAGCGTTTGAGAGGGTGACACTGTTTGTGAAGAAATCAGGTGGGAGAACAGAACTGAGGTCAGTAAAAGCCATGCTGAAGATGTTAGCAATGACCATAGGATCAAGGGTAGTGGACCCTTCTACAATTAACATGGCCGGTGGGGACTTTGATTGTTTCCCAGTAATGTCCTTAATGTTGTCCCAGAAAGCACAACCATTTCCCCAGGTGTTGGTGAGGACGTCCTTATAATACGGACTTTTCATAAGACAAATGGATTTTGTGCAGGCATTACGGTCATGTTTGTATTTTTCAATGTCAGATTGTTTGCCTGTGGCTTTAGCCACTGCCCACAGCTGGTCCCTATATTTCAGCTGGGAAAGGAGCTCCACAGTTATCCAATGGTTACAGAGGGCTTTTGCTTTCTGTTTTTTAGCAGAAGTGAAGAGGTCACAGGCCTTGTTGAAGGTGGAAATGAAGTAGTCAAGGGCTAGGTTAACATCCGACACATTATAAATAGGCATCCAGTTTTGCAGGGATAGGTGCTGTTTGAGAAGGGTTAGTTTATCACATGGAAGGACTCTGCTGGTAATGATTATAGGGGGTGGCTTTAGAAATTTATTAGACCATTCACATAGAACTTGGGAGTGGTCACTGAGAGAGTCCGGGAGAACAGAGGTACGAGAGATCCTGGTAGGGTGATTGGTAAGAACCCAATCCAGCAGGGTACTGGTGCCAGTTTTGTAATTTATCCTAGTAGGTGTGGTGACCAATTGTGAGAGTCTGGCAGCTGCAAGGGCATCCTTATGAGTGTAGACATCAGTTGCGAGCCAATTAATATTGAAATCACCAAGTAGAATGTGTTCAGTGCCAGGAGATTGTGAGCTGACGAAGTTAAGAACTTCTTTGATGCCAAGATCTTGATCCCGAGGTGGAATATATACAAAGACAATAGTGAGAGCTTCTTGATTGGGACCTAGAAAGATTTTTATGGGTAGGAGCTGGACAGAGGAGGCAGGCACAGGAGTTGAAACAGGGTGTCCCAGGAGTGTATCCTTAATGTAGATGGTGCAGCCACCTCCCCTTTTAGAGACACGGTCCAGTCTGAAAACATTGAAGCCCTGTAGGGGGATTGCCAGATCAGGGACTTTTGGTGTCAGCCATGTTTCAACTACAGCAAGGATGTCAGGATTATATTGGCTGGTGAAGGCTTATAGTGCATCAAACTTTGTCAATAGGCTGCAGATGTTAAGGGATGCGATGATAAGAGACCCTGCCTTTTCCAAGAGTCTAGTACAGCTCGGACCAGGGTTCGGATGGACATTTCCTGAGATCAGTAGGAAAAGTAGGAGGGGCTTCATTAAGCAGAGGCATAGGTCCAGTAGTGATAATTTGTGTTTCCTTTTATTATATGGGCAGCAGGTAGATTCCATATGGCAGCCCCAATGATATGCAATGTAGTGCAGTAGGGATAGGTTGGCATAGAGACCAAACTTGGTGTTGTTATGAAGCAGCCAGATATTGGCGAGTAGAGGCCCATGGGGAGGACTGGGCGAGTGGTGGAGTGTTCCCAGGGTGCTGCTGGTAGTGAGTAAGAAGATAATGGGAATGGGGCAGGGGTGGCAGGGGCCCAGGAGAGAGAACAAGGGAGGAAGGGCAAGGAGGGAGAGAAGGGAAAGGACTAGATGGGGGAAGGAACTTATGGCAGGTGTAGGGTGAAGCGAGACAGGGAGAGGTAGTGAAAAGAGAGCTGAGAGTGAGCAGAAACGGTGAGGACGGGGTATGTGAGCAGCTAGGGAGAGCTAGGGACTAGGCTGGAGCTGGGTGGGACAGAAAGGCGGAGAATAGGTAAGCTATAGCTGTGTGCCAATAGAAGAGACCAGCGGGCAAATGAGGGCGGAGTGTGAGGAGAGGGTGCAGAGCTAGGGCGCATTTAAGTAAGGTAGGAGGGGGTGTGGGGGGTGGGTGTAAAATTTTGGCAAAGGTCTATGTAATTCAATGGGTGCAGAGCCCAGCAAGCACAACAAAGTTGAGAGAGTAGAGGAACCAATCAGGGGCACAGCAAACAGCAGGAGTCCAATCAGGGAGTGAGGTAGCAGGCGCTTGTCCAATGGCGGCTACATTCAGCTTCCCCGACCCGAGTCAGAAATCTTACCCGAGGCTCTGGAGCTCCCAAGCAGGCAGCCCAGGAGAGTACAATAAAGGATAAGTTCATACAGAAAACAATAAGATACAATCATACATTGCACAGGATCAAGTAGAGCCAGGTGACATTAAAACAAGCAGTCAAGAATTACACACAATTGGGTAGGAAAGAACATACTTAGAATAAGCTAACGATAAGAACAGTGCATCAGATAAAACAAGCATTTGTCAATGCCGAATGTTGTTGCGCTGGCATTGGCATTGGCAGTGCCAGAGCTAGAGACACATACTAGGAATGGCAATGAAGTATTGAAGTGATGCCAACCCCACCCCCACCCTGTAGAGAGGGACAGGCATTGGGGTGTGCCTTTGGGTCGTCAGCTACAATGCTTATGCCATTGTACCTCACCCTACCCTGTAGACACTGACAAGTGTCGGGTGTGGTTTGAGGTCTTTGGGCATTATACTTACCCCATTCCATAAGGAAATATGCTGATGTGGGTGCATTATAAGAGCATGGGGTGAACTTTGTGGCTGAACAGTGTAAGGCACACCATGATGCCTGTCAGTAGCTGCAGGGTGGGGGCGTGGAATGGCATAGGTATTACATTTGATGATCCCAAGTGACACCCCGATGCCTGTCAGTCTGTACCGGGTGGGGTGCTACAGTTGGAAACCCTAACACCGTAGGCGTGTCGTGGTAGTTTCACTCCACATTTTCAACATGGACTGCTTGTCAGGCCACCTTATGAAAAGCGGCACAATCACTTTGTTAGCTGAAAGGTGGTTTTGCACAGCGGCTGTGCCATTTGGCGAAAGAGGGATGAAAACACATTTTTGGGCAGGATGTGGAGAATGACAACTGTATTGTTCATGAGGAGGCGTAAAAATATGGCAACGTTGAAAATCTGGAGTGACAATATGAAATATTGGTGAAGCAATGAGCATGCATACAAACTACGCAACACACGTCCGTAACCCAATTATTTTTGGGAGTTTGTTAGCCACAATTGTAACATAGGCATTTTGGGACCTCCCCTTATGAACAGTGGTGCTGCAATTTGTTAGTCTGTCGCAAAAGTTGAATCCCACAGCAACCACGCCATTGTGCGCCACAGGTGCGGAAACACATTTTGGGCAGGATGTGAAAAATGACAGCTGTACTGTTCATAAGGAGGTGTGAAAAAATGCCAGGGTTGAAAATCTGGCATGGAAATATTGTAAATTTGCTAAGTTACACGGGTGTGTGGAAACTGCTCAGCGCACGCTTGCAACACAGTCATTTTATGGACATTCGGGCACCAAATTTTCAACATAGGTATTTTAGGATCTCTGCTTATGAACAGTGTCACTATCATTTCCTCAAATTGTCCCGAAAAGTGATTTTGCACAGTGACCGCACTATTCTGCGCCAGATGTGCGAAAACACACTTTGGCCAGGATATGTAAAGTGACAGCTGTACTCTTCATCAGGAGGTGTGGAAAAATGGCAATTTTGAAAATCTGGACTGAAAATATTACAAATTCATGAAGTTACGAGCGTGCGTGGAAACAGCGCAACACATGCTCGTAAAACAACAATTTTTATTTTTCCCACTAAATTTAGTAACATAGGCTTTTGAGAGCCCCTTCATGAACAGTGGCACTGTCATTTCATTAATCGGTCCCAAAAGGTGATTCCGCGCAGTGACCATGAAATCACCTTTCAGGGCAGATTAACGCCATGACAGTGCCACAATTCATGAGGAGGGGTCCCAAAAACCCCATGTTGAAAATTTAGTGCCAAAATTCTAAAACATGCCTGAGATATGCATCAACGTTGAAATAAACCCTATTTATTCCATTATAGAGCTTACCGGCATTTCCTCAGTTCGTGGTCAGCTTTGAAGAGTGCAGACGGGTTCCCGGTCCACCGAAGATCATTACGCCAGACTCTGGAGTAAGTATAGGGGAGAGGGGTGTCGGGGAGGCAGGATGCAGTGGGTGAGGCGCGGAGGCGCAAGGAGACCGCGAGGGACAGTTTTCTTTTTTACAGGTTAATGAAAATAAAAAAATAAACATCGGGGGACAGTTTTTTTTTTTGCAGGGGCTTTGGCATGCTGGGGTGGGCTCCCAGCATGCCACCTAAGTGTTTTCTGGGGGGATGCTATAGCCGACGAGGAATTGGGCACCCCGTCAGCACACAACAAAAGTGGGGGGGGGCAAGAGCCGGGGATTGGGCACCCCCTCTCTGCACATAACAAATGGGGGGATGCATTATGCCGGGCGGGAGGGCTCCCTCGCCGGCATACATTGGGCCAGTGTATACCGACAGGAATTGGCACCTCAAGTCGTCAGTATATGCCGCCATGTTAATTTTCTTTTTACACCACCAGGAAAGCACATCGGGAGGTGTGCTGCGGATGACAAGCTTAGCTCGCATTGTAGCAGACTTTTCGTTTGATACCATGGCCACATTAGGTATGCACGGTGTGGCGCCGGCAGGCAGGCTGATTGGGGAATGAGGGACACACCTACTGATGCATGCCCTGCATTCGCCCAACAGTGACCATGCCTCCAAATCTGCACTATCACAAGATGTTGGCTGGGCAAGCATGCAAACATAAAAATCACCGCCCAGAGGTGTAGGGTGAATACATTTCAGTGCAGTAACAGACCCACTAAAACAGTGCATCAGACAGAACTCTGCCTAGAGCAGAGAGAAGTAACATTATAAAACAGAGCAGCATCCTAAGCAAGCAAGATCCACCCTCAATGATTGAAACATTCAAATAACTTAAGGGCATTAACAAGGTGAAAGAGTCTAACATATTTCAATATAAGAAAAATAGCAGGACAAGTGGACACAGCATGAGATTACAGGGAGGCTGATTAAGGGGTAATGTGAGGAAGTTATTTTTCACAGAAAAGGTGGTGGATGCATGGAACGGCCTACCTCAGGAAGTGGTAGATATGAATACAGTGCAGGGCTTCAAACAGGCATGGGATAGGCATAAAGGAGCAATTCAGATGAGTATGAATAAATAGGCCATTGACGGAGTCAAGGCCTATGGCACATTCAGAAGGTAGAAAAAATGGGCAGACTGGATGGGCCTTGCGGTCCTTACCTTCCATCAACTTCTATGTTTCTATGTCTATGCGGCATGTGAAAACTGTGTTTAAACATGGATTTTGCCCTGAAGGTGTGGACAGGCAATAACTCTGGACATAAGCTGGTTACCACAAATGTGAATGCCGCAGCACAGTAAGCCTTGAAACGTTTTCAAAAATGGTTCCAGCATTTCTTTACAAGTGTGGACAAGGCCTTAGTCTCAGAAATCCAGGAAGCAGGTCAGGTCAACGGGACTGAAACAGTAAGGGTTACGGCAATTAATGGGGACGGGAAGGTGGTGAGGATCAGAGTGGTGAACAGGTCTCCGGTGCAGAAAGAAGAAATGGACAGAGAACGAGGAGAAAAGATCAACAGGAAGGCAGGACTGGGAGAGGTGCTGATACTGGAATACAGCAATTTGCTGAGTGTAGACTGGAGCATCCCAATAGCAGTGAGTGCAAAAAGCCAGGCCCTGGTAGAGATGATGCAAAAGGTATTTGTGAGTCAAATGGTTATGGAATGCACTAGGGAAGGGGCTATACCGGACACTGTCATGTCAAACTGCGACAGTGTGGGGAATGTCCATCGAGGGAATCACTTCCAGAGATCATAGTACTACTGTAAGTGAGTAGAGGTCTAGCTAAAAGTCAATTGGATACTCTCCAGGACTAAGGTCCTGTATTTCAGAAGGAAAAATTGCAGCAGGATGAAGGAAGTGTTGGGGCAACAATTGCAGGATGTGATGGCAGCAGTAGGAGTAGCCAGTAAATGTGATGTAATAAAAAAGGGAGTACTGGAGGCAACATGACTCTGCTCAAAGATGGTAGGGAAGAGGAAGAGAGGTATTTAGTGACCCTTAGCCATTTTCAGCAACCAAAAGTGATTCCATTGACCCATGGTAATTGCCTACCGCCACCACAATTGGATATTTTCGGTGTGACCACTGCAATGCTTGCAGGTACTATCAAAGTGGCAACACATTTCCCTACCCAACAATACAGCAGTCTGTAAAGATTAGAAAATCCAGCTCCTGCTTGGCCTCATTTGCCATTTATGGTTTGATTTGTACATGCCCCAAGATCTGTGCTGGTTACACAGTAAGGCCTTTAAAAATACAAATATAAGAGCATATAGGCTTAGTTAAATCTGCTGCCCTGACACCCTTCTGGGTGAGCACTTTCAATTATGTCATCAGAAAAATGGAAACCATATGAGGTTTAAGTATTTGGAACATGTGCCTATTCACTCAAAAGGGGTTGATGACAGAGTGAAACCCCTCCTGCACAGGGAGGTCAAATGGATCTACATACTGAGGGTAAAGAAGTCTTTGGACTAAACGAGTTTGCTGATCTACTGTACTTTCTTTTTTTGTAAAAATAAACAATTATGAAGATGTGATTGTAACTGGTTTCACATCATATGTTTTTCAGGTTGAATATTCAGAATGGTACTGCTGCTTGGTTGCTACTGTACAGGTGTCACCCCCCTGCAAATGGGGGTTCCCAAAAGTCTTCCAGGAGCTTGCCTGCATGCTCCAAGTCTGGGCGGTGTTCAGTGTCTGAGCTGTTTAAATGTGGTTCCAAGTGAGTGCTATTTGAGCCTGTACATACTGTCTCTTTAAGAGCTGTCTGCTTGCAGACTTAATTAGTTTGAATGGGGGGACTGTGTATTTAATGCTCGAATCCCACCCGAGCTGCTGCCAATTCGCTCCATTTCTGCCGTCGCTACATGTGCAGAGGGAGCCCTGTTGAAAGATATAACTGTTTGCCAGAAATCATTTAGAGTGACTGAGAAAATGTAGTTTGTCTAACCTGTCTTTATTTCAGCACAAACTGTTTCAGTGTAGCTCTTTCATTTTGGTCCTGAATTGCTGACTTGGACCAATCAGGATGATAGGGAGGCCTTAAAATGGAGCCTGTGGATGAATCGGAACTGGGACTCTCAATTTTGAGCCAGCCGCAAAGGGATTGTATGGGCAGTGACTCTGGGAAATGTAGTTTAGACCTTGGTGCCTTTTTCCACCAACAGAGGGAGTCTTATTGTGAGTGACAGCGGAACCAGCCAACAGAATGGTGTGGAGCTAAAGGAAATGACCTGTTCTGTGACTGGAAAGATCAGATCAGTTGTGACAGTGAAGAGAGAAGGAGCTCTGTGCTTCTGCGGTGTATAGTTTCGCGCGGGAAACGCGTGTGAGGCCCTGAGGTTCAGCCTGCAACCGTTGCAAGTGCCAGTTCGGACGGATCCGATTTGTGAGTAGAAAGAAGGAAGTCTGAAGAGTGGAAACCAGGCTCACCCTGCAGAAGACTGGAGAAATTGTTGAATTGCACTCGGTCTGTCAGAAACTGAAGCTGCTGTGTGTGCTCCCACGTATTTTGCAGTAAGTGTGATCGGGATCGAGGAACAGCCTGCCTGGTATAGTACTTTCCTTTCACATATGAATGTGCATAGTGCTTGTGGGAAATAGTTATTTCAAATCCCATGTACTGTGTTCTATGTGTTGAAGCTGGAAGCAAACCCCAGCTTGTCTCGGACTGAATCCGTTTGCTATCAACTGCAGTGGGGTCCAGTCACAAGGACCTTGTCTCCATGCCCTGTTGTTCTGGCAATCCAGAAGAACATCCACCATCCGGTCCTCAGCTCGGGTATTGTGAGTACAAATCAGGGTATTCCCCTGCAGCCTGTTTTCAATCACAAGTGTGTCATCTAATTCTTGTTGTTTCACTGCTTCATGGACTGAGCCATCCGGCTCCGGATTACAATTGGGTGTTGTGCATATATTTTCTTCTACAGGGCCCTATCCTTCTGCATCTGCCGTCCAACCCTGGGCAATGGACCTGGCTAGCCCCCCCCCAACCTGAGTACCCAGAGTGTGACTTTTCAGACCCTGTATATGTGCACAGTACTGTGATTTAATGCCACTAATTAACCTGATTTCCCCCTCCCATGTTACTGTCCCCTAAATAAATCAGATTTGTTGTTGTTATACTATATACTATCTGTGGTGTTGGTACTTATAGAAACAGTATTGTGTTTTGCTGTGTATGTTGTTTAACCTTACTTTACAGGGGGTCCTCAGAGACGTGCTGCAGAATCAGTCTCGAGGGTAAGTGGTATCTATATGAGTGAACAGTGTGTATACATAGGGTATTGGGGCTGTAACTCCGATGTACTGTGTGAGCCACTAGAGGGAATAAAAGGGGGTCTCAGTGTCCCAGAGGGCTGTGACCAAGCTAGTCTAACCACTACAAACCTTGACCTCCGGGTGGAGGCACCTGCCATAGGACCTAGGCCCCTCAACCTGTCCATAGTCAAATAGGCAGGGGTAGTAGCCCTTGGGATAGCACCACCTAGGGGTTATATCTTGGAGGCACCGCTGGGATTAGCATCCTCTAGTGGCCACATTTATGAATCACTTTTAAAAAATAAATGGCTACCCAGACAGAAGTGGCTGTACACCACTGGGTGGAGTGGTGTACTGGGCAGGAGATCAACCCCCAAAATGCTACACTTATCTTGGATATCCTGCTGGGTACCAGTACGGACACTATAGAGGGAGTACTTTCCAAGGTGGAAGATTTACAAAACCCTGTGGTGGTGGGTCGACATGCTAATCTGCTCACCCACACTTTCATGGCTCTAGTACAGTATAAGGACCCCACAGATAGCTCCAAGGTGCCACAGACTATTACCCCAGAGGGAGCCCTCACTGCCTGGATATTGCTAACTAAGGACAGTAAAGACCTGGGGGAATGACTCCCGTTCCCCACTATCTGAAACTTTTGAGGAGAAATTTGCAAAATTGATGCTGGAGGAGGGGAAAACTGTGGAGGATTTAAAGAAACTATTATTGCCACCTGGGGGCATTCCTCCCCCAACACCCTCTCTCCCTCCAGCACCCGTTATTGCCCCTCCTTCTGTACCAGTGCTAGCCCATATGTTTGTACCTACCATTAGTCATGACTCTTACCGCAAGCTCAAAGTATTCACTGGCATCTGCCCTACTCCAAATGGGGAGGTCGATCTGGAAACCTGGATAGACTCTGCTGTACTTGCGGTACAAGACTGGCAATGCTCCGAGGCAGAAAAAAGGGCTTGCCTGGGGGACAGCCTCCAGGGACCTGCCCAACGTGCTTTTCGCTCCCTGAAGGTCTCTGACTCTGATGCCAAAGCCCAAGAGTACCTAATTGCCCTTGAAAATGTGTTTGGGGGCACCACTAGTGTTGAGGCCTTGAAATGAAAGCTTTAAGATGTTAGACAACTGCTGGGGGAATTGTTATCTGCCTATATGGATCGATTAGAGGGAATCTTGCAAACCATTTTTTCGAAAGGGGGGTTGGACCTCTAGTGAAGTGGACCGGGTAAGACTGGATCATATACTCTGCTCTGCCCGGCACTCTAGCTTGGTGTTGCTCATATTGCAACTGCATCAAAGGAAATCTAGTCCCTTGCCTTTCCATGTGTTGATGAAGGAGGTACGAGTAGTTGAGGAGGAGAAAGGTTTTTCAGAGCCCTATGCAGTCGTAGCTGCTACATCCACTGCTCCAGGTGCGGGGTCAGACGCTGATGGTCTGGAATCACCAAAATCACATAACAGAACCCGGGACCCAAATGTCAGCCAATGGGGGGCCCAGCCAGAGAGGGATGGCTACCGATGTTCTGCCATGGGATAAACTGCTGAGGGAGTTCAGGGAAGCAATAAATAGTCTCTTTATGAGGCCCCTCCTCCGAGTACAGGCCCCAACTCTTACTCGACTGCATCCGCCATGGGGGTTGGGGTGCCCCCCCAGACGTCTCCTGCTGACAGCAGCTCAAAGCTTGATATCTTGATTATGGAAGTGGAGGAACTGAAGAGAATTCTCCAAATGTCCAATCCACCGCAGGCTGAGGTGGCACCAAGGTTTTCTTTTGATAGTACCAATGCCGCAGCCCCCAATGTGATGCCTCGGTCACCTCAAACTTCAACAAACATATTTTGCCGTAATTGTGGGAAGGATGGGCACATGAAGAGGGAATGCTGGTCTCGGAAAGACTTAGAGAGAGTGGTGAGCCAGCTACAAGGAGAGCTTTGGAGCACAAAACAGTGGTTAAGAGGTGCACGAAATGACCGCAGTGAATGTCCCAAAAATGCTAACTCACATCCTTCTGTGGCTAGATCATCTACCCAGGCCCTTGCTACCACCTCTCCAGACTGGTCCAGAGTAGTGGGCCCTTCAATGGAAGCTACAGTAAAAGTGAATGGTGTGCCCACCAGAGCTGTGTTGGATAGTGGCTCCCAAGTGACAACTATGTTCCAGGATTGGTATCAGAAGCATTTGTCAGACGTACCCTTACAACCATTGGAAGGACTGCATGTATGGGGGTTAAGTGAGAAGGCCTACCCCTACTCTGGGTATACCCGAATTTGGCTATCTTTCCCTACCTCTGTGGCTGGAGTGGCAGAGCAAGTAGAGACCCTGGCCTTAGTGGGTCCCATACTGGGCTGTATGATGGGATTCCTCTACTAATTGGGACAAATGCACATATGTTTGAATGGTTGGTGCAGTTGTGTTATGAGAAACAGGGGTCAATGACTGGTAGAGCTTTGAGAATTCCGGCCTTGATCAAGCAGGCCTATGAGGCACAGAGAGATGCCGAAGGAGTGGACTCAGAGGAACCCGGTTGGAATTGTCTGGAAGAAGGATCCTGAGTCTCTGATCCTGGTGCCAAATGCCCAGTGTACCTTACAGGGGGAAGTCCATATCAGAAAGGATGTCAAGAATAAAATCCTCATGCTGGATGCACCAGGTGATGGGAAATTGCTGGAAGAACTGCTGGTCAAGCCAAGTATTTTGCCTGCCAGAGCCCGTGCTTATGCCAGACGGGTAATGGTCCAAGTTTATAATGTGTCTGATAGAGAGATTTGAGTAACTAGAGGTTGCACCCTGGCTAATGTACATTGTGCAGATACTGCAGTGCTACCCAGTAACAAGTGTTTGGGGGAGAATGACAGAGTGTTGCCCGACTTGTTTGATTTTGGGGACTCCCCGTTGTCAGCCAAATGGAAGATGAGAATTAGTAGAAAACTTGCCCAGAGAAACCAGGTGTTTTCTTTAAAGGAATGGGACATGGGATGTGTGCAAGGAGCTGAGCACCACATCTGGCTGCATGATGAAAGGCCATTTCGTGAGAGGTCTCGACGCCTGGCACCTGCTGACATAGATGATGTGAGACGGCATCTGCATGAGATGCTTGCTGCTTGTGTAATGCAAGAATCCAGAAGCCCATATGCTTCACCTATTGTGGTAGTGAGAAAAAAGAATGGGACAATAAGGATGTGTGTGGATTATTGCACCTTGAAGCGGCAGACTATCCCTGATCAGTATACAATGCCACGCATCCAGGATGCTTTAGACTGCCTGAATGGTAGCAAGTGGTTTTCCGTGCTGAATCTTCACAGTGGGTACTACCAGATCCCGATGGCCCCGGAAGACCGTGAGAGGACAGCCTTTATCTATCCGCTTGGCTTCTATGAATTCATGAGGATGTCTCAAGGGATTTCAGGTGCACCAGCCACTTTTCAACGACTGATGGAGCGTGCAGTGGGGGACATGAACTTACTAGAGTGCCTGGTGTACCTAGATGATGTTATTGTGTTTGGCAGCTCACTGGAGGAACATGAGAGCAGATTATTCAAGGTGTTGGACCTATTGGAAGACTTTGGCCTAAAACTGACCATCAATAAATGTAAATTCTTCCAAACATCTGTAAAGTTTGTGGGACACATAGTCTCCACCGAGGGAATAGAGACTGATCCAAGTAAAGTTGAGGCCTTGACCACCTGGCCACAGCCCCACAATCTAAAAGAACTGCTAAGATTCCTGGGATTCTGTGGCTACTATTGCCGTTTCATCAAGGACTATTCAAGAGTGATCTATCCTTTACTTAATCTTACTCAAGGTTACCCTCCTACCCACAAGAAATACAAGAGGTATGTTTCTTCTGAGCCTGAGAGAGTGTATTTCCATCCCAATTAAGTATTTGGAGCCAGATGGACACCTAAGTGTGAAGCTGCTTTTCATGAGATTATATATCAACTTACCCACGCTTCTGTCCTTGCCTATGTAGATCCAGCGAAGCCCTAGGTCTTGCACACTGATGCTAGCCTGCAAGGCTTGGGGGCTGTATTGTACCAAGAGCATGAGAATGGCCTGAGACCAGTGGCCTTTGCCAGTAGAAGCCTGACCCCATCCGAAAAGAACTATCCTGTACAGAAGTTAGAGTTCCTAGCTTTGAAGTGGGCTATTGTTGACCAGTTCCACGAGTACTTGTATGGGGCTAAGATACTAGTAAAAACTGAAAATAATCCTTTGACCTATGTGCAGACTTCAGCTAAATTAGATGCCACTGGCCATAGGTGGCTTTCTGGATTATCTGCATACGACTATGCTGTTGAATACAGTGCAGGCCTGAACCACATAGATGCTGATGCTCTCTCCCGGAGGCCTGTTCCCTGGAATGACTGGGTCAGACCGTCAGAACCTGATATTCGAGCACTGTACCAGAAGTTTGACAGGGAGGAACAAATGTCCACAGACGCAGTGGACTGTATGGTGGATTGTTTGGGACTCTCTGAGAATTGCATACCTGCTGCTTATTGCCACTTTTCTGCAATAGACATTGGTGCATTGCCTCAGTTGGACAATGACAGTATTCAGTGGGCTCAATCCCAAGATCCCATGATCAAATCAGCTTTAGAAGCCCTCTATGCAGGGAAAGATGTGTCCAAATTACGCTACACTGATTTGAGAACTGCATTGTTATACAAGGAAGGTCCTAAGTTGAAACTGATCAATAGACTGTTATACAGAGAAACAGTAGACAGAAGGGGACAAATAGACAAAACAACAACTAGTGCTGCCCACTGCCTTTCGAGACTCAGTACTGAGGTCCTTACACAACCACATGGGGCACCTTGGTAGAGACAGAACACTTGACTTGGTGAGATCCAGATTCTATTGGCCTAAGATGGGGGCTGATGTTGAGCAACACATTCGAACTTGTAGTCGCTGCTTACAGAGGAAAGCTTTGCCCCGGAGGGCTGCCCCACTTGTTAACATCACCACCAGTGCACCCATGGAGCTGGTCTGCATTGATTTGCTGAGTTTGGAGTCAGATCAAAGAAACATTAGTAATGTGCTGGTGGTCACTGACCATTTTACGAGATATGCCCAAGCTTTCCCCACCAAGGACCAGAAGGCATCCACTGTGGCAAAAGTACTTGTAGAAAACGTTTTGTTCACTATGGGGCTCCACAAAAAATTCATTCTGATCAAGGGAGAGACATTGAGAGTCATCTGATCAAAGAAATGCTTTCTCTGTGGGGAGTGCCAAAGTCCAGAACCACCCCTTACCACCCCCAGGGGGACCCACAGCCTGAACGTTTCAACCGCACTTTGCAAGATATGCTAGGCACCCTCCACCCAAAGGACAAGCCTGGATGGAGCCAACAAATTAGCACCCTGGTACATGCCTACAACTGCACCACAAGTGATGCCACTGGGTTCTCCCCCTATCACCTGATGTTTGGAAGAGAAGCCCGACTACCAGTAGATGTTTGGTTTGGAGTTTCTCCTGATGGGGTTCAAGCTGATAACCATTTACAGTATGTGCAAAAGTTAAAGGCCCAACTAAATCATGTGTACCAACTGGCCCAAACCATGGCTGCCAAAAGAAATCTGGTCAACAAGGAAAGGTATGATAAAAAAGTGAAAGCGCTGGAACTCCAGGAGGGAGATTGGGTGTTACTAAGAAATGTGGGACTGCATGGCAAACACAAGATTGCTGAAAGATGGCACCATCTCCCCCGCATTATGGTAGGCAAACTAAGTGATCTGCCTGTGTACAAAGTAAGGCCGGAGAATAGCTCAAAAGATGTGAAAACAATGCATAGAAATCATTTGCTACCCGTTTGACAAATCTTGATTGAGTCTGAGCCCCCGGAAAATGCCCCCTCTGGACCAGTGACTAGAGCTGCTGCTAAGCAAACATCAAGAAAGCCTGCACCTACAGAAGCTGAGTTAAAGTGTTGCCCTCCAGAAAAGTTCCAGTTGATCATGACTGTCAGTCCATGTCAGAGGAAAGTGAGTGTGGCTTTGAATACTACCCTTCCTACGAACTGAGTCAGTTGTTTCGGGGCAATTCCCTAGTCAATAATGGAGATGAAGCTAGGCCTTCTGGACTGTCTAAGCCCCCAGCTTTGTCCCTGGAGCCAATGCTTCCAGAAAGTGAAGTGCAAAGCATCAAGTCAGATGATATGGAATCATTGTGTATAGTTGAACTGTGTGAGCTTTCAGAGGAGGAAAATGATGGACTGGGACAAACTGGTGATATACCAGAACAAGAACAGTGTGTTGAGTGCCCTGATAGTTCACTGCCAGTGTCAGAAAACTCCCCATGTGAGCCAAGTGTTGTGGACTCTGAGATTGCAAATCATGGAGCTGAAAGTGCCACAGGTTCTAGCCTCTCTACCCCCAGGGAGACTCCCCTGGCAAGTAAAGACAGTGCTGAAAGTGAGTCTAAAAGTGCAGAGACTGTAACAGTTCCCCCCAGAAAGACTGGTTGAGCTATAAAGCCTGTAATGCGCTTAAGCTATGATTCCCCTGGGAGACCTGTGGACTTACCTCTCAATGTTGTCCATAAAGGAGTGTATGTGTCCCCGAGCTCATTGCCCAAACTGAGCATAAGTGTTACCTCCAAGTTAATTGTGTTGCCCTCTAGGTATGGTGCCCCTGCCCCATCCAGCCCCAAGGTAGCTGATAGGGAAGGGGCCCTCTCTTCAGGTTTCATGTACAGGAGGTAATAACCTGAATTATGGTACAATATGTGTATAATACTGTGTAAAAAGTAATGTACTGAAAAGTTTCAGAAATGTGTTTCTGGTAAGGTGATATGTTGACTGATGATTACATGTATAAGCCTCATGTGATATTATTGTAAATGTATATGGCTGTTTTGAAATGTATGGGGGTACTTACTTGACGTGGACACCAAGTTTTTCCAGGCCAGGAAGGGTGTAAGACCCCTGCAAATGGGGGTTCCCAAAAGTCTTCCAGGAGCTTGTCTGAATGCTCCAAGTCTAGGCGGTGTTCAGTGTCTGAGCTGTTTAAATGTGGTTCCAAGTGAATGCTATTTGAGCCTCCACGTACTGTCTCTTTAAGAGCTGTCTGCTTGCAGACTTAATTAGTTTGTATGGGGGGACTGTGTATTTAATGCTCGAATCCCACCCGAGCTGCAGCCAATTTGCTCAGTTTCTGTCGTCGCTACATGTGCAGAGGGAGCCTTGTTAAAAGATATTACTGTTTGCCAGAAATCATTTAGAGTGACTGAGAAAATGTAGTTTGTCTAACCTGTCTTTATTTTAGCACAAACTGTTTCAGTGTAGCTCTTTCACTTTGGTCCTGAATTGCTGACTTGGACCAATCAGGATGATAGGGAGGTCTTAAAATGGAGTCTGTGGACGAATCGGAACTGGGAATCTCAATTTTGAGCCAGCCACAAGGGGGTTGTATGGGCAGTGACTCTGGGAAATGTAGTTTAGACCTTGGCGCCTTTTTCCACCAACAGAGGGAGTCTTATTGTGAGTGACAGCCGAACCAGCCAACAGAATGGTGTGGAGCTAAAGGAAATGCCCTGCTCTGTGACTGGAAAGATCAGATCAGTTGTGACAGTGAAGAGAGAAGCAGCCTTGTGCTTCTGTGGTGTATAGTTTCATGTGGGAAGCAAGTGTGAGGCCCAGAGGTTCGGCCTGCAACTGTTGTAAGTGCCAGTTCGGATGGAATCCGATTTGTGAGTAGAAAGAAGGAAGTCTGAAGAGTGGAAACCAGGCTCACCCTGTAGAAGACTGGAGAAATTGCTGAATCGCGCTCGGTCTGTCAGGAACTGAAGCTGCTGTGTGTGCTCCCAGGTATTTTGCAGTAAGTGCGATCAGGATCGAGGAGCAGCCTGCCTGGCATAGTACTTTCCTTTTACATATGAATGTGCATAGTGCTTGTGGGGAATCGCTATTTCAGATCCCCTGTACTGTGTGCTGTGTGTTGAAGCTGGAAGCAAACCCCAGCTTGTCTCGGACTGAATCCGTTTGCTATCAACTGCAGTGGGGTCCAGTCACAAGGACCTTGTCTCCATGCCCTGTTGTTCTGGCAATCCAGAAGAACATCCACCATCCGGTCCTCAGCTCGGTATTGTGAGTACAAATCAGGGTATTCCCCTGCAGCCTGTTTTCAATCACAGGTGTGTCATCTAATTCTTGTTGTTTCACTGCTTCATGGACTGAGCCATCTGGCTCTGGATTACAATTGGGTGTTGTGCATGTATTTTCTTCTACAGGGCCCTATCCATCTGCACCTGCCGTCCAACCCCGGGCAACGGACCTGGCTAGCCCCCCAACCTGGGTACCTAGAGTGTGACTTTTCAGACCCTATATGTGTGCACTGTACTGTGATTTAGTGCTACTAATTAACCCGATTTCCCCCTCCCATGTTACTGTCCCCTAAATAAATCAGATTTGTTGTTGTTATACTATATACTGTCTGTGGTGTTGGTACTTATGGAAACAGTATTGTGTTTTGCTGTGTATGTTGTTTAAACTTACTTTACAGGGGGTCCTCAGAGACGTGCTGCAGAATCAGTCTCGAGGGTAAGTGGTATCTATATGAGTGAGCAGTGTGTATACGTGGGGTATTGGGGCTGTAACTCCGGTGTACTGTGTGAGCCAGTAGAGGGAATAAAAGGGAGTCTCTAATGTTCATATTTGGTACTGGGTGATAATATCACCCGCAAAACAAAGCAGGACAATATATCACAGGCATGACATTGCGGGCAGTACTATCGCCTGACAAAGACATCGTGGAATGGAATAATGCAGGCCACCAGCCAATGGTGTGTTCCGGATACATCAGTGCCCCCACAGTCACAGGTGCTGGTGTGCCACAGGCATGTGCATTTGGGGGTGCGGGCACAGGGATCCACTCCATAGGTAGCTGTGGTTTTCCCACTGTGTCAACACCGACGGTCATTCCATATGTCACCTCCCTCCGGCTCCACCTGTGACTGTGGGGGCACTGAGGTGTCTGGGACACACCGCTGGGTGGTGGCCTGCATTATTCCATTCCACGATGTCTTTATCAGACGATGGTACTGCCCACGATGTCATGCCTGTGATATATTGTCCCACTTTGTTTTGTGGGCGATATTATCACCCGGTACCTTAATATTTATGAGATATTCTGAGCACTTTATCTGCACTTGGGGCACAGGAATCCAAGGGTGGAATACAAAATGGGTGGAATGTTATTGGTGACCACCAAGCAGGAGAGAGAGACCTGGGAGTAATCATATTGGATGACATACTGTAAAGGTGGCAAGGCAGTGCGACAAAGAAGTTGGGAGGGCTAGTGGAATGCTGGGCTACATAGGGAGGGGTATCACCAGCAGAAAGAGGGAGGTGGTGTTGCCTCTGTATAAATCAATGGTAAGACTCCACCTGGAGTGCTGTGTCAAGTTCTGGAGACCACATTTCCAGAAGGACATAGCAGAGTGAAGGCTGTCCAGAGGAGGGCAAGTAAAATGGTGCAGAGTCTGCATCAAAAGCCCAGCAAGGAAAGACTAAAGGAACTCAATATGTGCATTCTGGAACAAAGGAGAGAGAGGAGATATATCATAAAGCCCTTTAAATATCCCATGAGGGTAAATAAGGTAGAGGAGGAAAGTATTTTTCAGAAGCAAATATCCTTAACAACAAGGCCGCATGCTATAAAACTGGAGAACGATACATTCAGGAGAGATGTGAGGAAGTACAACTTCACAGAAGAGTGGTGGATTCCTGGAACAGCCTACCAGTGAGGATGGTGTGGGCAAAAACATTGATGGTATTTAAGAATGCATGTGATAGGCATAAGGGGATCTTAGTGGAAAGGAAGAGAGAGAAGGAGAATGAGCTAGAGATCAAGTAGGGTCTGCGGTGATACTGTAGGTAGGGAAAAATGGGAAGAGTGGGTGGGTCAAGGTCAAGTGGTCCTTATCTGCTGACAAATTCTACTTTTTCATGGTTTATATTATATTAAAGTGTAACCCCTGTGCCAATCGGGGGTTACGGGTAGAGATGCCCTGTCAGTATCAGGGAGGTGTGCGTGCTGCTGAGCACTAGCAAAGCCAGCATGCGAGTTGGTTTTCAAAGTGCCAACCGGCATGAGGAAAAGAGTCAGCTGGAGTTGGAGTTTGGGGAGGAGTCATCGAGAGGAGTGCACGTGCCTGTTTGCAGGCCTGAGTGGAGGCCTACAGTTGGGGCCAGCGAGGCCCGGGGCCACAGTGGGGAGATTGCCCCCAATCCCAAATGTGAAGAGGGGACACCCACAGGCTATCGGTGGGGCAGCAGTCCAGATGGAGCAGCAAATTAAACAGACGGTCTCAGAGAGCCTGCAATGCTCTCAAGTCCTGAGGGAGTGAGTGGCTGCCATGGAGAGCCAGTTGAGATGAAAGTGGTAGTGAGTCTCCTGTGGGATAGGTGGCAGAGCTACCCCTTTGTTCGTTCCATGTCCACTCAAGGTAATGTGCTGCTGGGTAGTTAGGACTGCTGGTGCTGAGGGAGAGCTGGTCCTGCCCTGTGCAAACCCTGTCTGTGGATTGACCGGAGCAGAGGCCTCTGGTGGAAAGGACTGAATATGCCTGTGTGTTACCATTGGACTCCCTCCCTTCTTTCTGAGGAGTGTTTTGCCTGATGTTTGAAATAGTGTACCTGCTCCCACAGGCGGGGAATCAAATGAGAATAGCAGCTAGATGGGACAGAGAAAAGGTCCAGAAGTAAATTGGAGCCCATTTGGCTCAAAATGGGAACAAAGCAATGCATAGGGCCCAGGTTCAAACCCTGATCCCCCAAGAGACTGTGCCATGGCTATAAGCCACAAAAATGTGGAATCTGTGCTGATTTTAAAATGAGGATCCTCAGAAATGCATTGTGTGAGAACAGCCTTAGCTTTTGAAAGAAAATAAAAAAACTGTCTGATTGAATTTTACTCCTGTCTCTGGACTGAATGATTTGGAGTCCAAAGCTGTTATGCTGTGCTGCCTGCCTAACCAAATGTTTTCTAGAAATCTCATCTAATCCTGTGGCCACCAGTCGTATTGGAAGGAATGTTCCAGATAGCCTGCACTCCGACGGAAATCCAGCCATCACCTGTGAAATCCCTATTCATTCAACGAATAAGGTACTGTGTTTTTA
This sequence comes from Neoceratodus forsteri, assembly GCA_016271365.2. NCBI lineage: Eukaryota > Metazoa > Chordata > Ceratodontiformes > Ceratodontidae > Neoceratodus > Neoceratodus forsteri. The sequence goes on from CM057452.1 coordinate 1,327,394,167, forward strand.
ACCTCCTAAGTGCTGCCAGTCAAAATAGCACCCTTCCCCTTTCCCAGAGACTGCATTCCACCAAAACCCCTAGACAGGGAGGGGAGGGGTGTAACTTTCTGGAGATTTGATCTGTGCCTAGACTGTAAGCTGCTGTCTGCTCGAAGGTAAGCCCCAGACTGCTCGAGCAGGAGTGAGGACCTGTAAAGTCAAACTGCTAAATTTAAAAAGAAAGTTCCATCAGTGGTTTAAAAGGGCAGGAGGGTTACGATAGTATATAACTATGGTCACACAGCATCAACGCTGTCCTAAACAACTTTGTTGCAACTGACTGGTCCCCCATCTTCTCTGTCCAAGTCATTGACATGGCCCTCTCCCTGTTGCACACAAAATTTACTCAAGCCTGGGACAAGTACCCCCCCACCCCTTAGAAAATCCAGGGTTAAATTTTCACACCACCCCTGGATCACACCCGATCTCATTGACATGTGCAAGTCCCGTGATCAAGCACTCCCTTCCTGATCTCCTCTCCTACAAGGTGCTTAGAAGCTGATGCACAAAAGCTGTCCATGCTGCTAAGTCCCTTTATCCTTTTTGAACCACCGGTCCAGTTCACTCCCCCAGTCCTCATGGTTAATGGTTCATCTGTCTCTCATCCTCTTTCTGTTGCTACTCACTTTAACCACTTTTTCAGTACTTGTGCCCTCCTCTCCCCCCTCCTCCTGGTACCTCTCCACTCCAGCCTCCCTCCTCTTCTCCACTCTTCCTCAGGGTATCACTCCCCACCTGTTACTATGCAGGAAACCTTGCTTGTCCTTTCCTTGCTCAACTTGTCTATGTTTAGCCCCAATAAGCTGGACCCTAAACTTCTCCATATTTCAGCCCCTGACATCACCTCCCCCCAACTTATCTTCTCAACTTCTACTTCTCCCTCTGTGCTGTTCCCAAGTCATGGAATATTGCAAGAGTTCTACCCCTTCATAAAGGGGGTGGCCCCTCCTCCGCTGGCAACTTCCACCCTATCTCCCTCCTCCCATCTCTTGCAAAGCTGAAAGAGAAGCTAGTCTGCTCCAGGTTTGCTGACTTCCTTGTGTAACCCCTAGGTGGCGCTATCCCAAGGGCTACTACCCCTGCCTGATTTGCCACTAACAGGTTGAGGGGCCTGGATCCGATGGTGGGTGCCTCCACCCAGAAGTCGGGGTTAAGACAGTCTTATATGACTTGGTCACAGCCCTCTGGGTCACTGCAACCCCCCTTCCTTCCCACTAGAGGCCCACACAAATCAATCACAGCACCCTTGCAATATACACTTACCCTCAGGATTGGTTCAATCAGCTTGACTCTGGGGACCCTCTGTAAAGTAAGATGCAGTTATACAATAACCACTGTACAGCAATTCAACATAGACACACAGTTCAAGCAGTGTAACTTTGCTAAACAACCAAATCTGATTTATTTAGAGGATAGTAACAAGGACAGAGGGAAATCAGGCTAATTGATTCAGTCACATTAATAATCACTGTACTGTGCACATATTTCAGAGTCCCAAATGTCCCAAATGCCACTCTTACTGGGTACCCAGGCAATAAGAGGCTAGCCTATTTGGTGCAGCTGGTTGGGGCCCTGAGGATGGAAAATGCATGCACAATACCCACTTTGTAATCCGGAGCCGATAGGCTCAGTTCGTGAAGAAAGAAAGGAAAAGTAATCAAATGGAACACTTGCAATTAGATGATGGCAGGGAGCTACTCTGATTCGTACTCAAAATTCAATGCTGAAACTGAATGGAAGGCAGATTGTCCTGGATTGCCAGGAGGAGCAGACCATGTGGACAAGGTCCTTGTGACTGGACCCCACTGCAGTTTAAAGCAAATGGATGTAGTCTGGATTAAGCTGGGGTTTACTTCTAGCTTCATGCACTCTATTCACTGTACAGGGGATCTGAAACGCGATTCCCCCCAAGCACTACACACATTTATATGTAAAAGGAAAGTACTATACCAGGCAGGCTGCTTCTCTATCCCGATCGCAATTACTGAACAATACCGGAGAACACACAGCAGATTCAGTTCCTGACAGACCGAGCGCGATTCAGCAATTTCTCCAGTCTTTTACAGGGTGAGACTGGTTTCCTCACTTCTGGTGCTTCTTTCTCCTTACAACTCTGATTCAGTCCACACTGGCACTCACAAACAGTTGTAGGCCAAACTTCAGGGCCCCACATGGGCTTCCCGGGCGAAAACTCAACAGCGCAGGAGCCCGGAGCTCCTTCCCTCTTCACAGTCACAACTCATCTGAACTTTCCAGTAGACAGAACCAGGCATTTCCTTTGAGTTCCTCCCATTTCAATGGCTGGTTTTGCTGTCACTCACAGTAAACTCCCCCTGTTGGTGGAAAAAAGGTGCCAAAGTCCAAACTACAATTCCAGAAGCATTGGCCATACAGTACATAGGTGGCTGGCTCCACAATGAGAGTCCAAGTTCTGATTTGCCAGCAGCAGGCTCAATTTCAAAGGTCCCCCCACACTGATTGGTCCAGTTCAGCAGTTCAAAACTAGAATGGGGGACTAGGCAAACACAGTTCTGATTGCAAAGAAAAGCAGATTAGACAAACTGTATTTTCATTATTACTCTAAATGATGTCTGGCAAACAGTTATATCTTTGAAAAGTGCTCACTCTGCCCACTTAGTGATGGCAGAAATGGAGCAATTTGGCAGCAGCTTGAGCGGGACTCAAGCAGGAAAACACACAGACCCCCATCCAAATTAATTATGTTTGCAGGCAGACAGCTCCTAAAGAGACAGTACCAGAGGCTCTAAAAGCACTCACAGATAAACGACTTAGACGCTGAACACCTTCCAGGCTTGGAGCATTCTAGCAAGCTCCTGGAAGACTTTTGGGAACCCCCATTTGCAGGGGGGTTACACCTGATTTTCTAACTTCTTCTCCCCTTACCAGTCTGGCTTCCAGATGAACCACTCCACCATCTACTCCCTACTGCGGATCACTGGCTCTGTCCTCACTTGGATGGATCAGGGGCACATTACAGTGGTCATTTTCATTGATCTGGCCAAAGTCTTTGATTTGGTGGCCCACCTTCTTCTCCTGGACAAGCTGAGCTCTAGTGGCCTCTCAACTCCCACTGTTGACTGGTTCCTTTCCTACCTCACGGGCCTTCATCAGTTGGTACAGGTAGCATGCATCCTGTCACCTCCCCCTTCCTATTCAGACTGGGAGCCCACAGGACTCCATCTTGAGTCCCATCCTTATCTCCATCTACCTGAATAACCTCCCCTCTGCTTGTGCTAACTTGCGTATCCATATGCATACAGATGTCACAATTATCTACACCTCCAACCGCACGACCACAGCTGTGGAAGGCTTGCTTCAGCTTGACTTCCACAACATCCTGTGCTGGTTCCACACCAGCCATCTCTGGGTCAACATTATGCAAACTGCGTCCATGATCTCTGGCACCAGCCAGAAACTGGTCATGCTGTCCCCCCACCCCTTGTCTTTACCACCCTGGATGGTGCTCCTCATGAAGTGGTCTCTTTCTTCAAGTACCTCAGTGTGTGGCTAGATTGTAGCCTTGACTTCTCTGCCCTCATTGATGCTATCCACACCAAGCCCCACCCCAAGCTCGGTGCCTTGTACCATAATAAAGACTGCCTGTGTCACAAGTATGTGGGTATAAAGATAACACTGGACACAGTATTAGGGTACAACACACCTGCAGTGTGTTTTATTTTATACAAAAATAGAAATAAATAAATAAAACAGTTCAAACAGAACAAGAAAATAAACATAGCTCAAGGCTATGTCACCTTACATACTGACATACTAAAATGCCAACAGAATAGGCCTAATGATCTTTTTGTGTCTGCTCGTTTGGTCAGCCCCCACCCTGGGAGCTGACCTTGCTGCCCCCCTCATCCTCTCTGGCTTCTCCCTTCCCAGTCCCGGATATTCCCACTGCACAGGACTTTGCATCCAGAACCCTTCCCCTGTACCTGTCCCACCCCCTCTTGAACCCCTCCACCATCTCTGCCTCCACCAGCCCCCTGGGCAGTGCATTCCATGGCTCCACCACCCTCTCAGTGAAGTAGCATCTCCTCCTTTCTCTTCTGAATCTCCCCCCCTCCAGCTTTCACCCATGGCCTCTAGTTGCCCCCCCTTCCTTTGGAGCACCTTGATTGCTTCTCCCTATTTAACTTATCGTGTGCTTGAAGACCTCTATCATGTCCCCAGGTCCCTTCTCTCTTCCAATGTGTACATATTTAGCTCTTTGAGCCTCTCCCCATGGGTCCTGTCCCCAAGCCCCAGACCATTTGGTTGCTGTCCTCTGGACCCTCTCCAGGAGTTCAATGTCCCTTTTAAGTGTGGCCTCCAAAACTGCATGCAGTACTTGAGGTGTGTGGCCTCACCAAGCAGTTATACAGGGGGAGTATCACTTCCCTCCTTCTGAGGATCCCTAGCGATGCATCCCAGCATCCTGTTGGCCTTGGTCACTGCCCTCCTGCAAGTCTCAGAGTTGTTCATCTTGACATCCACCACCACCCCCAGGTCCCTCTCAGCCATTGAGACTTGTAGCATTTCCCCCCCAGGGTGTACTCTTGCCCTGGGTTTCTGGCTCCCAGATGCAGTACCTTACATTTCCTGCATTAAACCTCAGCTTTCACTTTATAGACCACCTTTCCAGAACCTCCAGGTTCCCCTGTGGGCCACCCTCCCCTCCTCCTCCCCATCCACCACCGTCCCCAGTTTTCAGTCATCCACAAAGAGACTCATCTCACTCCTGATACCCTTCCTTATGTCAGAGACATAGGCATCAAACAGGAGGGGCCCAAGGACTGATCCCTGAGGGACCCCACTAATGACCGTCCTTGGGGATGAGACTATCCCGCCAACCATCTGGTCCTGGAGCCAATTGCCTATCCGTCTGATCATCTGGTTCCCCACCCCCATTTCTCCCAGCTTATTCAACAGGTCCCCACGAGGAACAGAGTCAAACGCCTTGCTGAAGTTAAGATAGAGGACGTCCACCGGTCTACCCAGGTTCAAGGCTGTCGACACCCAGTCATAGAACTTCACAAGGTTTGTCTGATATGATTTCCCCGGGATGAATCCATGCTATCGTCCAGGCACCCCGACTTTTCCAGGTCCTCCCCAGCCTCTCCTTGACAATGCCCTCCATCACCGTACCCACCACCGATGTCAGGCTGATGGGCCTGTAGTTCCCTGCCACCTCCCTTGATCCCCCCTTGTGGCTAGGCACTATATGTGCCATCTTCCAGTCTTGGGGCACCCACCCTGTCCTCAGAGAGATGCTGAAAAGCTCCACCAGGGGTTTCTCCAGGACATCCGCCAGTTCCTTGAGCGTTCTGGGATGTAATTTATCTGGCCCCGGTGCTTTCTCAGTCTTAAGGGACCTGAGGGCTTCCCTCACACTCTCTGCTGTGATTTCCACCTCTGCTACCTCATCACCCTGCCTTGCCTTCCCCCCTCCTGCCAGTGATGGCCCATCCACTCCCTAGACCTGACGATCGGCAAGGGTCCCCCCCTCAGTTTCACCATCTCCTCCCATGTATGATGCAGCCCACCCATTTTCCTTGGTGAAAACTGAGGTGAAGTACTCATTTAATACCTCAGCCTGCACCCCCGGATCTTGTGCCCATCTCTCTCCTGTTTTAATCCTACTAATCTGCCCCTTCACCCTTCATTTTTCTAGCGTATCTAAAGAACCCCTTATTCCCGCCTCCATTTCCCGGCCAGGTTCTGCCCTTCCTTGCCTTAGCTGTCCTCACCACCCTAGTGGCTCTTCTGGCCATCAGCTCGTACTCCCCTCTATCCCTTTCACTCCTTGAGCACTTGAAATGTAAAAAAGCCGCCTTCCTTCCCCTCACCACCTCCTAAACCTCCCTGGTCCACCAGCAGGATTTACGGACCCTACCACATTTTCGTCTTACTCTTGCACAGGTGCTGGTAGCATCCTGCACCCCCCTCCTGATGATTTCCCACCTACTGTCAGCGTCTATGTTTGGCCCAATCCTATCCAAATGCTTCTTAAGAATCCTTCCCATTTCCTTGAAATCCACCCCCCTGAAGTTGGTTACCTCCATCTTTGTGCAGCCTTCTACCCCTCCTAGGTCCAGGCAGAACCAGACCGTGGCATGGTCGCTCCCCGCCAATGGGTCCCTTACCTCCAGGCCCCCAATCTGGTCACTGTCTGCCAGGACCACACCCAGTATCTGCACCTCCCTGGTCAGTTCCCCCCACCTGCTGAGTTAGGAACGCATCCTGAAAGACAACCAACAACCTCTGTTCCCTGGCCACTGAGGATGTCATAGTCTCCCAGTCATCAGGTATCTCAAAACAATTCATCAGCTTTCCTGCTGTTAGAGATATATTCCTGTTCAGGCACAAATTCTTCTGCTTACCTTACTTCAGGCAAGTGAGACTGGCTATGCAGCTAATCTGACTCTTGTTGTTTGAGGAGGGCTTACCTAGTCCTCCCACTTATGGGAAACCCCACCCATAACATCCATGTAGCTCTAGAATGGTCCCTAAAGGCTCGTAACCCATTCTATACAAAAGGAAAAGGGTTACTTCTAAGCCTGTATGCATCAACTACCATTCTCTGGAACCAAAATATCCCAATGTGCTTTTTAAAAGGCTAGAAACATTAATTGTTCCTAAATAGGGAAACTCCACCTCTATTACATAATGAGGTTTTAGCTCACAGAGTATACATACAACCATCTAGGGGCCACTGTTCCCCTATAGATTGTCCATTCCTGAGGTCTTGCTAACAGGTCAGCATCCATTTCATTTATATGCAAACAGTGAAAACATTTATATAGTTTATACAAGTGCTGTGTTGTTTTTATTATGGACACTAGCCCTTTATATATAACTCAGGGCTTTATATATAGTTGGGTATTATGGCGCTCCTTTGAAGATCTGCAGTGTCTCATTATTTATTTATTTGCTTTATTTCTTTATTCTGTGTAGTTTATTTTACAGCCCTCTCCTTATTCTGAGGGCTACTTTAAGTGTAATGCATTTCCACATACATAGGGACAGTCCTGTCCCTTGAATCATGTGCTTTTCTATGTTGCAGCAGAGCAGCAGACTGTTAGAGAATCCTTTTCCTGCCACTCTGCTTTGGGGCTCTGCATACACTTGGTAAGCCTTCTTCTCTAGCAGCCTGGACTGGCTGCACATATGTCATGGACTCCTCCACGGCTAGCTGGCACAATTCTACAGCATATTTTTATATAAGCCAGCAGCTGGGAATCCTAATAATACAGGGGCATCAGTTATTATTTATACAGATAATGAGCGGTAGCAAGAATAAAAGTAAACATTTGCCACTCGGTTCGAGCAGTTCCTGCTTTGATGCAGGATTTCTTTAGCAGTCATATAGCAAGGGAGCGGCAGCAAAAGCACATACACAGCATAAGGATAATGCCACTCCATTTTGATTCATAATCCACTTAAGTGGACATTTTTGTATTTCAACTGCCATTTTACTCATTTCCTTATTCATTCATAGCTATGGCACCATATACTTCAAATTGCATAAGCATTTAGCTTCTTATCTTAATTAAGCACTGCAGCACTTTAAACTTATAATATGGCACACAATGCATTCTAAGCACTTTATTTCAACCAGCACCTTATACTTCTAAAGGCACTTTATATCGTTTGGCATTACATGCCATAAATGTACCTTATTTCATCCCTGCCAGCTGGCCTTAGCCTGGTGCATTATTTTGGGGAGTTCTTGGTGAGGGATGGATATATAAAACCTAGAAATAAAAGTAGTAGGAACAAGATTTAGTAAGAAATAGAAAAGACTGATGTAGGTGACCAACCTATACCAGGGTCAGAAAAAGGTAAAGTATAGCATAGGGAGATACTGTTGCGCAACAGATTTTAGTAGGAAAAAGAAGAAGATAGGAAAGGCATCCCTCTACTGGGGTTATCGGACTGTCAGAATGCAGTTCTGCCACAGCCTGTCTCACCAGGTCTGCTGGGAGCTTATCACCAGAACAGGTCTGCCAGTTTTTAACTGTGCAGATGTGGCCTATGGCACTGCCCCTCTGCTTCCCTCACCAGACTGGACACCCTCTCTAATGGCTTTTGTCACTCTGCTACTAACACCCCCTTGAACTCACCATTGCTCATTCTATTCCTCCCTGTCCATGCCCCCCTTACCATCATGGTGCCAGTCCCACTCTGACTCTTTCATCCCCAGGTACTGGTTTGGGTCTCTTCCTTCATATCTCTCCTCATTCCTCTCTCCCGTTCCCTCTGCCTCACACACCCTCTGCTCTAGGTATTCTCATACCTTCTCCCTTCTCCACCCGCACTCCTCTGCTGGGAAGTCTGCCTTCTCTTTTTGTCAACCCTCCCTCTGGAACCTGCCCCCCTCCATTCTCTGTCTCTCTCCCCTACCAGGCACCAGCTAAACATCTCCATGCACCATCCTGCTCCTGCCTGCCATCTACCTGACCCACCCTCCCTAGTGATGCCCTTACCTTCCAGCTGGAGGCTCTCTGCCTAGGGTCTTTCTCCATCTGAATTTGTCTCCTCCCAATAACTAATACGCTGCCATTTTGCTACACACACTGTTCACTGTATTCTGCTTAACAATGCAACCCAATGTAACTTTTGTTTGAATCTTCTATTGTTATTGCACTTTTACCATGTAAAGTAGTGCACGTCCTGCACTTTACTTTGTACCATTTCTTTGATGCAGTGTATACTGCTTTACTGTACTCTCCTTTCACTATCTACCGGATTGCACCTGGAAACAAGCCTTGTCTCAGTGTGCCTTTCCCAGTTACCAATTTTCAAATCAATAGAAATTATTGTTGAAAACTATGTGACATGCAAATGAGAATGGGTTTAACTGATTGGCTTGTGCCATCAGGTCAAGTGCAGAAGAGCCAGAGGTAAAGAGTACCGTATCATCTGCATACAGTATACAGGAATGGGCACTGAGGGCAGGATGTTGGAAAGTCATTTGGAAAAATAGGGAAAAGAATTGGACCAAGGACAGACATTTGGGGACACCTGAGCAAGTTGGGAGAGGGGAGAGGGAGTCTCCAATATGGACAGTCTGAGACCTGCCCTCATGGTATGAGCAGAACCATTCAACTGAGGAGGTGGAGAGTTCAAAGAATGGGATGGGCAACAGTGTCAAAAGCTTTGGCCAAGTCATCAAAGATGGTGGAGGTGACTAGGCCCTGATCAATGCCAGGGAGAATAGTATCAGCGAGCTGGAGGAGAGGGGTGGAGCAGGACTTCCTGAAGCCAGACTGGAAAGCAGGGAAGAAGGAGACTGAAACAAGAAAAAGGGATAGTTGGGAGAGAACAAGGTGTTCCTAGAGTTTAACCAGAATAGGGAGTAGAGAGACAGGACAGTGTATAGTTTCCAGTGGAAGAGGGGTCACCCCTTTAGGAAAGGGGATGGCTATAGCCAGTTTCCATGAGTTAGGGACTGTGGATAAGGAGAGGTTGAGGAGGTAAGTAATAGGGAGGGCAATGACAAGAGCAGAATGATGATGGAGTTTGAGGTCAAGAGCATCAGGGCTCCCACCCTTGTGAGAATTTAGAGTCAAAAGGGCCTTAAGAGAAGCAGCAGTGTTGATGAAAGAGAAGGAATAAAGTGAGGAGGGTGATGGTAAGGAGGGTGAAGGAGGAGAGAGACTATAGAGGAGACGAGATGGGGAGTAGGAGGAAAATTGGATGGAGTAAGCACAGGAAATGACAAAGGAATGGAAGGAGGAGACAACTGTAGTAGGGTCAGAGATAGGAGAGTCACCCACTTTGAGAACAGGGAGAGGGAACTGGGTCAGAGGAGATAAAAGGGCATGGGCTACATTTTAGAACTCAGAGGGGTGGTTAAGGTTGTTCTGGAGTATGGATGTGATGTGTTCAGACTTTGCAAGCCTAGTAGCTCTAGTATAGGCATTATGAAGTGACCAATAATTAGTCAAGTCAGAAGGGGAGCCAGTGGACTTGTAGGTCCTTCAGGCAACACCACACATACAGTGATAAGCCAGCAACTCTGCTGAGATGCATGGGAGGTAGGATCCTTGGACTCTGCTTCTTTTAAGGGGAGAATCATGATCCCAGGCAGACATGAGTTTGGAGGAGAAGAATTTGAGGACATTGTCAACACTGCCAGCTGTAGAGCTATGGGACCAGTCAGTGATGACCAGGTCAGCATGGAGGAGGGACAAGTCCAGTGACTGGAAGGAACAGATCTGAATGAATCTGAGGGGAATTTTGGGATGATGAAGCTTATGCACACAGTAGGCTATATTGTGGTCACTTAGGACATCAGGCGGGGTACCAATATCCATAACACGAGGGGGATGGGAATGGAGGACACAGTCCAAGAGGAAGTGATTTACAAATCTAAATTATGGCAAGTGTTGTCAGACATGAGTTGGGAAGGTAGAAGGGACTTAACATTCAGACAACATTTATGTAGAGGGGGAGAGAGAGAGTCAACTGAGGTTGAAATCACCTAGAATGAGTAACTCACTAGAGGAAGCATAGGAGGAGATGGTGGTGAGTAGGTCAATGATTGAAGGTAGGGACATGCCAGGACATCAGTAGACTCTGGCAATAAATATGGGGACAGAAAAGGGGAAGGAGAGTTTGAGAAGACGCATCTTAAAGGCAGAGGGGATGGAGGTAGAGCACAGGCCCAAACTGGATGTTTGAGGAGAGGTAGAAGGCTACTTCACTACCCCTCCTCACTCAATCCTGTCAAACAATGGTGAAACTGGGGGTGGAAACAGAGGAGTCAGGGATCCTAGGTGAGAGCCAAGATTCCCAGATCACTAACACATCAGGCTTCAGGTTAGCCATAAGTGGTTGCAACTGGTCAGTCTTAGGAAAAAGGCAGTGAACGTTGACATGGGCCACTGTCAAGCCTTTGAGCAGATGGGATGACAGTACAGGTTGTGCTCAATTTCACCTGCAACTATAATCGGCAAGGAGGTGAGGAACTTGAGAGAGCCTATGAGATGCTAATAGGAAGAAGAGGAGGGAGGAGGAAGCGAGGAGGGGAGGAGGAAGAAAAATGAGGGAGGTAAGCGGGACAGAGGGACCTGACAGCTTTGAAGTGAAGCCAGGGAGACAAGAAGAGACTACAACCAGGATGCCAGGGAGAATGGGGTAAGGCAAAGAGGCTGGGGGAGAGGACAGTGGGTGAAGGTATGGGGGGTGGAAGGTTGGGAGAGATTAAGTGGGGAGGAGTTGAGGGTAAGCAAGAAGGGGAGGAGAGAAAATGTAAGGAGCAGCATAGTGGAACAGAATGAAGCAATACTCACCCTATAGTTTACTCTGACTAAATAGACTTGGGGGAGGTGGAACTAGCTTCACCCAAATAGAGTGAAACTGAAAAGTGGAATATGAGCTTACCCAGCAAGGGAGGAGGCTAGAATAGAAGAAATTTCATCATACTTTTCCTTTTCTGTTAGCACCAACATCGTCAATAGGTATTCAGAACAAATGGGTAATGTGCACCCCTACTAGGGGAACTGGCACAGACCAAGGCTGAAATCAGCATAGAATCCTGGGCTCATGAACATTCTGGACTGCAGCAACTCTCCAGTCACTTTTGTCTACGCAGTGCCCCTAAGCATGTAATAGTAGATCCGTATAGATTATACTGTGCATCCTGTCATGAACCAACATATATAAGCTGTCTACATAGACAATCCTCTAACCAAAATAAGGTACAGTAAACAGTTCCCTACCTTGTCAAGTGAAAGTAAGGACAGACCAAGGCTTGCCATTCACTTCTCTTATGTTGTGGAAATTCTATGTAGAACTGCGCTAACTGGAAGCGATTTGTCAAAGGAATCCATGAAAAAAAAACAGGTAACACTGGAAATGAACTGCAAACAGTGTAAGCACTCACCTGTAACAAAGGAGTCACCCTTATTTTCATTTCATTTTCATTTCATTTATTCTTTGTTAACTGGATAAGGACACTGGACCAAAAGTCCCTTTTGAGGCCCAACCTGGACAAAAAACAACAAAATTTCAAGACAAAACAACAACAAAATAACAAGTTACAAATAACAGTTACAAACAGATTTTAGCAATAAGTGATACTTTAACTTTGATTTAAAATTAGGCGCTGAAGAAGCATGCCTAACACTGACCGGGAGTGCATTCCAGTAAATAGGGGCTGCTACTGAAAAAGCTCTTAGGCTAGTCTTGAGTCTGTGTTGTGGGACTTTATATAAAGGGTCATTTGCTGACCTCAAGCAAGGCAGCAACTCTCTTCTAGAGACTAAATCAGAGAGAGGAAACAAGGATGCAAAGTGCAAGCACTTGAACATCAAATATCCCACCGAGTACTCAGTCCGACAACTGGGTGACAACCAACCCAACTGTGAATAGAGACTACAGTGATGCATGCGACAAGAAGTTCCAAGAAAAATCTGCAAATGTTATTATACATAACAGACAAAGCATTCATTTATTTTAACTCAATATTAAGATAGATACCAGATACATAATCAAAATCGGGGAGAAGTGATCTAGTGGCAATCACTGTCCTAGTCTCTAAAGTAAAATAAGATTTAAATTTATACAGTAACCCTATTCTCTGATTAATCTGTTTAGTGAGAGACTGAACCGGAGGAGAAAAAGTTAAATATGGGCCCAGGAGTACTCCAAGATATTGAAATTGCAACACTTGTTCCAACAAAAGACCCTGATCATCAAACACTACTAACTTCGGATTGTCCTCCAGCATTGATGGCTTATCAAAAAGTAAGACTTTCGTTTTACTTGAGTTTAGAACCATGGCATTAGAAGTCAGTCAGGAACAAACATCCCCAAAATCCTTATCAAGAGTACTGGAAAGTCCCAACACAGATTTAGACTGGGCAACAATTATAAGATCATCCACGTACAATAAAGAACCACTATGTTTGCAGACCTGTGGTAATTGATTGGCAAAAATACAGAATAATAAAGGGCCCAGTGTGGACCCTTGAAGTACCCCACAATGAATGGAGGACACATCCGAGACAACTGAGCCCACTTGAACATATTGGCATCTATTGCTCAGATAGTTGCCAACCCAAGAAACAGCTGCTTCAGAAAACCCAAAATGCTAAAATTTAAAGCAAGTAAGATTGTGGTCAATCAGATCAAATGCCTTGTCAGGTCCATGAACACCGCCCCATCATACAACCTTTCTCAAAACCATGCAGGACGGTGTCCGTGAACCCAACCAAGATCATATGTCCCCAGGTAATCATTAATATGCCTGACCACTAATTTTTAAAGTAATTCACTAAATGGGTTCAAAATTGAAATAGGTCTATAGTCATCTTGAGTGACTGCATTACTTTTTTTAAGGATCGGAACCACTCTAGCTTTCTTCCATTGAGTAGGGAACACACCAGTAACCAAAGACAAATTAAATATGTAGCACAGAGGATTGATAATAAATAGGATGGCCAGCGTTAAAAAAATGGCTATCCAAAGATTTTATGTGAGTAGGGCGACCGCAGCAGGGTGACCTGCTGAAGGGCAACGGCAACACCACAAAACCCAAAATGGCACATATGCAAGGAGGGTAAACGTCAGAATGGTGACTGCCAGTGCAAAAAAAAAATGCAACCGCACCACCACAGGGACACAGGAGAAGATGGGGGGATGAACAGCAGGTGACCGGTGGGGGACAGGAACCAGAACGGGCCACAGACGCAACAAGGGGAGACAGCCAGAGTGGAGTGTGACAGCACACACGGAGGGGGTGGGGATGCAAGACAGCAGCACAGCACTGCAGAGGGCTGGGGGTTGGGGATGCACAGGGACTGAGAACAGAGACACAAGGGCACACATAGGAGGGCCAGGAGGCCACTGGATGACAAGAGGAGTCAGCAGAGCCCAGGCACAGATGGGAGAGCAGGTGCCATCGCCACAAGCAGGTGGCCAGGAGCAGGCAGGTGGCAACCACGGCATGGGAGACACCACACATGGGGGGAGCAGCGAACAGTGGTCGGAGTGGACATGCAGTGCACAGATGTGGTGTGGCAATGGCAGGCCAGAGTGGTGGGCCCAGAGAGAGCAACAAAGGGAGAAGCAGCAGAGGCACACGTGCGGGTGGGTACAGGGCAGCAGGCAGCGAGAGGGAAGCCGGGGCAGCTGTGAAGCCGGGAGGCCATAAGGTGTAGCGGCATGAGGCACTTCACGGGTGGGGGCACCCCAAAGACAAGTGCACATGAGACAGTGGACAAAGCACAGCCATGGTGGTAGCTAGTGTGAGCCCTCCACCACATTGTTGGTTCTTGCCAGACCACCGCGCGTCACCTCGTACATGTTCCTGGAACAGTGAGCGCTGCCTGGCAGTCTGACCCACAGGGCACCCAACCCAGGAGTCCTCCATGTAATCAAGAAGTGATCAGAGGACAGCCTTGTTATCACAGTAAAAGGGTATGTCCACCAGCTCTGCATACACTGCAGCCACCTCGTCCGCTGGCATGAATGCCAGGGCAAGGAGCATGCATATCTACAGGGCGAAGTCCGCTTCCATGGCATACCTGTCATGCAGTGATGCCCTGCACATGGCACCACACTGCCTGGCATAAGTGGAAGAAGCAGTCCTGCACTACTGCCCCATCAAACACAGCTGTGAAGTCATGCCAGGCTGCATGCTCAAAGTCCATCAGTGCGGACCGTGTTTGTGCACTACACGGTATCCATCATAGCTTGATGAACACCCATGTGTACAACCATTCTGTGCATGTACACATGAGGACATACACGGCTGGCAGGACGAGTCCGGACCGCATGCCATGGATGGTGCACAGCTGCCCGAAGAGTGGTGGTGTAGTGCGAAAGGTGCCATTCAGGAACCAGTCCTGGCACCCAGTAAGATACAGCAGGCCACACGGTCTGTCGAATATGAGTATGCGGTCCCCCAACAGACCGCTGTCATATTGCAGGAACAGGTCACCGTTACACGTGACTATATACGATGGTGGGAGTGTGAGCTTGGTCATGCTGCCAGGCATTGCTGGACAGCCCCTCATAGCCTGGTGCACATGCTGGATGGTGCAGCACAGCAGGGGCACGGCTGACAGCCTGTCGGTGACAGCATCAGTCACCCCAGCTGTGGCATGCGCTATGAACTGGGTGGTACTTTCAAGGCTGGTTCGTGTGCGCCCCTGCACCCCCGCCAGGACACCATGGATGCTGACCTCCCCTGCATCAAGGAAGTGGTTGTGCGGACACCCAGTATGGACCACATTGTCCTCTACAGTGTGTACCCATGCAGGGCCGGCATGCCTGTGGCCCTGCACACACCTCCAGTACACCTTCCCTTGTTTCTCCTTGTCCTTGAGGTAGACATAGCCATGGTGTGCAAGGAGTGGTCTCCCCTTTTGCCTGGTGAGGAAGGAAACTTCCTCCGTCCTTCAGTGGCTGACAGAGTGACAGCCTTCAGTCCTGGTGCATACCCCTTTATGGGCATGCTATGCTGTCCTTTGCCTGATTGCCATGCCTAGCGACACGCCTCCACTACCATCAAAATGACGTGGTGCTTGCAGACACGCCCCCTCTGCACACCCGACCTAGCACAGTAAAATGTAAACCACAGTCACCCACTCCCTGCTGCCCTGACCGGCTAGTGCAGTGGGGAGGGACTGTACCGGCCATGCTGCTGTATGTCTGTGTGTGTCATGTCTCGCTGCAGTGCTATGGTGGAGGCGAATCCAGTGCTGGTGTCTGTGCTGCCTGCGGCCACCGACGGGCCCCAACATGGTCTGGCATGTACTGCTGTTCCTCCTGATGCCTATGCTGCGGTGTACTACTGTTGTGCACTGTTGTGCTGAGCTCGCCTACTTATTGTTGCTGCCCATGGTGTTCAAACACACAGTGGATCTTTGTGTGCTACCTTAGGCAGTGCAGTGGTGATGCATGCTATGAGAGCGGCTTGCTGCAGCCTGTCCACCAGGGCCCTTCGCGGCCCAGTTGTTTTATGTGTGGGCCAGGCATAAAGTGGGGCCTGCAGCCATCTGTGGGTCCGTGGGGGTTTGCTAGTTATGGTCTGCTGTGCTGGGGGGGGCTGTGGTGGGCAAGGGACTGTGCGCTGCTGGTGCTGCCTGCGGGCGCTCGTGCGTGCATGCACCTCCGGGCGTGCTATATTGGTAGTCGCTGTCTGTGTTCATTTGCCCTTTTGACAGTCACCCACATCACAGTCAGCCACCAAGTGTCGCTGTTCAGCAGGTCACCATCCCTCAGTAGCCCATCTCACAGGCTACGCCATCCAACCCACCCCCACAGTCACTAACTGTTTTTGGAATAGACTGCAAGAGTTTTAGAACTTTATGTTGGGCAAGTTCATGAAATAGAAACCTAGGTCTATCTGCAAAAAGTTCAACTGATTTAGGTTTAGTATCAGCAAGCTGAGGGGAGGAGCTCCTATAACTGGACAAATCCGAGTATTTGCTGTTTAACAATTTAACAATTTCAGGAAAATCAACAATTTCGACATTATCTACAGTAACTTTCTGAATATCAACTTTGGGTTTTGGAGAACAATGAATTTACATTGTCCCAAAAACTCTTTGGGTTATCCCAACTGTCTTCAAAACGTTCCCTGTAATAATCTTTTTTTTGCTTTCCTTACTTCTGATGACACCAGGTTCCTAAGCCTATGATAACGATTCATTGAAGCAATACTGGGAAACATTTTAAATTTCAACCAGGCCAAATCTCTATCCATGATCAAATTCTTAATAATAGAAGAAAACCACCCAGTAGGAGAACCTCGACAGCGGAGAGTACGCAAAGGGGAAAAACGTTTCCTGAATTGGGAATAATTGTTTACAGAAAAAATCCAATGCGGCATCAACATCTGAAATACATTCAAGAAAAGACCAATCAGTGGCACCTAGAGATGAATATAAGAGAAGAAAATTAATCTTCTTAAACAATCTCACTTGGACCACCAAACGGGGGAGGGTTCAAATGTCGAAAATTCAATACACAGTATATTGCCATATGGTCACTAACAGAATTGGCCAAGACACCAGAATTAACTATTTTGCCCTCCCTCTTAGTTAATACTCAGTCAAGTATGGAGTGATTTAATGTAGTGGGATTTAATCGGGTTGGTTCCCCAATACATTGAATCAGACCCCAAGAAAAAAGAAGAGACTCAAGTCCCAAGGAGTCTCGGACTGACCAATTTAAATTCATATCCTCAGCAACAACAATATCACCATACATGAAATAAGGGACACCAATGTCTAAAACAGATTTCAAGCCCTCCTGACCACACTGAGGAGGGTTGTATAAACTGCCCATGGTAATTTTTTTCTTTTCCCCTAAAACAAACTGCAGCAACAACCAATTGGGTTCACAATCGACTTCACTACTGGACAAAAGGGAATTTACTTGCAGATGGTTCTTAAAATAAACCAAAACACCGCCTCCCTTTTTCTTGCCTTTCCAGTCAGCTCTGACTAACTTATACCCCTTAATGCAACATACATTATCCAAAACCCCAGGCTTCAGCCAAGTTTTAAAAAGAGCAACAACATCAGGCTGGTAAACACCAATCAGCTGTTCGACTTCAGCCATCTTGGGAATCAGGCTGCAAACATTTAGGTGGATAATTTTAAAGCCATGGCTGATAGCAAATGAGGAAGTGGGATGAGAACCCTGTGGAGAAGAAATTGTATTTAGGGGTAAAGGCCCTGGATGCAACTCAACATCACCTGCTTTCAGCAATAGTTAAGTTTGAACAATATAACCCAGTTTTCGCATAAAGGACATTCCATAGTACAATGAACCTTGGTATCCCCAAAACCAACCTAGTCTCACATCCACCCTGGTATTCAACAATAGTTGCAAAGGAACAACAACCAATTTAGCAGCCACCATACAATCTGAGGATGGAAAATCACTTGTATCATATTATCTCCTTCCCCCTTGAATGTATCATGTAATACTACGTTATCAACACGTAATAAGCCACCCCCTAAAATACAAACCCACACAATATAAACCTTTATATCCCATATCTTTATAGTTTCAGTTTCCCCACAACACATAGCCCTAACCACACTCTCCCACTCCCCAGCCTCCTTCGGAGTCTCTCAGACTCCCCTGCACTTATCCGCACTTAACTGCACGGCCGCCACTTCAACGGTGCTGCATTTAGCGGGTCAGTTATTTAAATTCCTTGACCCCACTGAAAGGGCTGCCACCACTAATCAGGAGGGAGGGGGTGCGGCCAATAGCGGGTGCATGGGCAGGACAGAATTCCCTCAAGACAGCAAGCAGCAACTTTAAAATAACAGCAGCAATAATGGGCTAAATAGCTGCAGCAGCAGTAACTTGTATAGTTCACACAGTCAAACTACAAGGAAAGTCACTCTCTGTAGCAAGCAGCAGCACGTCACTTTAAAAACATAGTACACAGCCCAGTAACACCATTCAGTTCATAGGACTCCCGCTCCAAGTGCTGATGTCTGCAGCAACACAGTTAAAATTAGCAGCACACCATTACTTTGGGTTTCAACCCTCCATACATATAACAGACACAGTCAATAGCTACAGATATTAGGGCCAACAGGTCTAGCAGCTTTCAAACACAGCCCTTCCAACAACAGCGACTTACAAGAGGTATTTCAGGAAAACGGTCCAGCCAGCCGGGAGAAATTTTCAGTGTGCTTTAAGGTTACCAGGGGGTTGGGGGAGCCTGCCACACTCCCTCAGACTCCCCTGCAGTTATCTGTAGTTAACAGCACAGCCGCTGCTTCAATGTCACTGTGTTTAGCGGGTCAGTTATTCCTTGACCCCACTGAAAGGGCTGCCACCACCAATCGGGGGGAGGGGGTGCGGCCAATAGTGGGTACGTGGGCAGGACAGAATTCCCTCAAGACAGCAAGCAGCAACTGTAAAATAACAGCAGCAATAATGGGCAAAATAGCCGCAGTAGCTTATACAGTTCACACAGTCAAACTGCAAGGAAAGTCACTCTCTGTAGCAAGCAGCAGCATAGTACACAATCCAGTAACACCATTCGGTTCATAGGACTCCCACTCCAAGTGAAAATGTCTGCAGCAACACAGTTAAAATTAGCAGCACAAAATTATTTTGGGTTTCAACCCTCCATGCAAATAACAGACACAGTCAATAGTTACAGATATTAGGGCCAGCAGGTCTAGTGGCTTTCAAACACAACTCTTCCAACAACAGTGGCTTTTGCAATAGGTTTTTCAGGAAAATGGTCCAGCCAGGCAGGAGAAATCTTCAATGTGCTGTAAGGTTACCAGGGGGTTGGGGAGCCTGTGAAAGGTCAAATCTGTTAATTCTGCATGCCAGTAATCAATATTTAAATATGGAACTACAGAGAGAGAGAGAGAAAGGTATAAGCTACGACAGGGTGTACATTCTAGGATTTTAATGCACACCCCAAGGGTGTAGTAAGGCATGAGGCTGAAGGCTGGATGTCCTTAAACCTCTGGAAAGTGCATTAAAATCCTATGATGCACACTTGGAAGGGATTATTACACTTATAAAATGACTCTAAGTAGTTTTTTGGGGGAGGAAAGTAAGATTTGGTACCTGACTGTGCATTTATAGAGATTTAATTCACAGTCATGTGACATGGTTCAACCAATTATGTTTGTGGATTTTCCAATACCATTTAAAAAAAAAAATATATATATATACATATTTATTTTTATTTGAAAGTTTGTAACTGGGAGAGGCACACTGAGCTACGGCTCATTTCCAGGTGTGACCTGGGGCAAGGGAAAGGGAATGTTTGTACAGATGTAAACTGACTTTCAGAACCAGATTACGCTGTTGGTGGTATTTTTAATGAATGGGGTGAATTTGGCCAGGACACTGGGGCAAATTCCCCTACTCATGGAATGGGGCACTGTTGGCCACTTCTGTGCTAGAGGTGACAGAGGTGGTTGTGTCAACTGAGGAGCAGCAGATTGGGGCCCTGTCCTCTGGCTCTGACTGTTTTTCAAATGAGGATGATGATTTGGAGTTTAATTCTTTGAACTCCAGTATTAGAGAAATGGAACAAGATATGGAAACTCCAGTGGACGTTGCTGATAGTTTGCCAGTGGATGAGGAAGATGTGGATATGTCCAAATTTGTTGGGACAGAGGTGGCAGCTGAAGCAGCTAAATTGGATCAGGACTTAGAGAAACATAGAACATACCTGCTACAGATGCTGGTGCAGGATGAAGAACAACATCTGAAGAAGAAAGTTGGGCTTCAAAAAAGGCTTCACAGTGTTTCCCCCAAAACTCCAGGAAAACGATTATTTTGGATAAATTGTGCATGCCAGATGATGCAGTGCCATAGGATGGCACACCCAGTGATGTGCTGCCGGAGGGGGGTTGCGACCAGGAGATGGGACTACAGCAAGACTGCTTTCTGATGTGCCGGGCATGGCAGCAGAAAGGACTAAAGCGGCATTTAATCTTGCAGTGCCTGATGCTAAATCCCAGCTACACACGGACCATTGGAATGAAGAGTCGGCATTGAAGAATGCAGGGTGAAAACAAACAGCTTGTGGAATGGATCCCAGACCCTTCTTGGGATCAGCCACTAAGCCCGTTGGTCCTGGAAGTACAGACACTGAGGGAGAATGCAGAGTGCATGGAGCAGCTACCGGAGACCCAGATTGATCAGTCGGAGCCTTGACAGGTAACTGTTACCATTTTATATGACAATTTGTCTACTGAGGTACCAGGAGAATCTGTACATGTGGGGGTGCTTGCTGGTACTGAAGATTCTATGGGGTATAATCGGGAGCATGGCAGTCAGGCAGATCAGGGGGATTTGGACAGTGGGAATTGTGAGCAGCGCCAAAAAGCTGATAATACAGATGGCTCTTCTAAGAAATGGGGGTTGCAGAAGTCGTATGCAGCTGTTACTGCTGGAATTGGAAAGTACACTTCAGGGCAGGGTGCACCCCCCTGCACCCCCGTGCTCAGGGACACAGACTGACTGACCGATTTATATTCCCGGACTGAACCTTTGCCTCAGCGCAATGCAGTGCGAATTTGTTATAAGGGTGGTCTAGAGATACATCCAAATAGGCGTTATGTGGGGAAACCTTTGTTAAAAGAAAACATGCGATTTATGACTTCCCAAATCTATGCACTGATCCAGATCTCTGGGGAGGATGTGTTTGATATTAGCTTCCGACATTCTAGTGGTCTGGAGCATTTCTGGACAATATACTGAATAATCAAGTAAGGTTTTCTCCCTTTTGGACCCCGTTTATTACTATCTCTCTGACTAAACCGCTTGTGAAAATGGTGACAGTAATGTTTCGTAATGAAAGTGACATGTGGCTGATATTGTACACTGGCTACAGCAGCGTTGTGATGTTTTGAGTGCCCATGAAGCCATCATTGATTCAGAGTACCTGTGGACTGGTGGCTGGAAATGTAAGGTTAAGTTGCTCCAACGTCCGGAAGGGATTTTACACATCTCAAATAGTTTCTTCCTAGGCCTGGACAGAGGGGTTTATTTCCTTGCAAGCCAGCCTAAGGCCTGCTATAAATGTGGATCCAGAACGCATTTATCAAATGTGTGTGACTGCTTGAAATGTGGTATTTGTGGGGAATTTGACCACATTAGTGCCCAGTGTGTAAATCATTCCAGATGTAATCTATGTGATGAGAATGGCCATATATGCAGAGATTGCCCATGGGCTGTGCACAACAAGCATCACACCATGAATCCTGATGATTTTATTAAAAAAGCTCAGCTGGTGACACCCCCGCAGCCACCACAACCTCCTACTGAGCAACATCAAGAACAGGAGCCTGCTGCCCCGGCAATGCAGGATCCGACTGGGACAGTGAACTCTTCAGTTAGTGCACGGAGGGGAAGTCAGAAGACTGAACTGTTACAGGAGGGGAGTGTGGTTCCAAATTCAGAAAGCATGGAAAAGGAAGACACTATGCCCTCCCACCACCACAGGGAAAGTGATCTGTTCCTACACCTTGGATATGGAGTGCAAGGATTAATAAATCTTCTTTGCCACATATGGACATTACTTCAGATAATCAGTATGGTACTTTACATCAGGATGGTAACGGTGAAATTGAGGATGTTGGCATGATTTCTGATATTTCTTCTATGACAAATCAACTGTAGAGGACCAGACACTTGCTCAGATGAAAAGTGAAATGAAGAAAAAAAAAAAAAAAAAAAAAGGAAATCATGATTGAAGATTCCTGGATGTATAAATTTTGATTAAGTGGACAGAAAAATAATTGCTACTTTGAACATCTGCAGCATTAAAAATGCTGGAAAGAGGACAGCACTATTCACCTGGTTGCATGGTTTACCTCTGGATCTGATATTTTTTAAAGAGACTTGGATGGATTCTAGTCAACTGTTATATACCATGGGGATCTTATTTTCAGGGTTGGGGTTTGGGTTTCAAAAACTAGTTGACTTACTTCCTGGATGGGTACTGATTGTAGATGGAATGTGGCATTCAACACCTAGTAGGTTTATTTCAGTATATGGGCCACAAAGTAAAGCTGAGAGGGTAGAATTGTTTAAACTTTTCCAACCATTTTATTCACTACTAAGACAGTGTATATGGGGCGGATTTTAATGTTACTTTAGATGTTATAGATAGAAGATTATGGGAACAGAAGGTTTATTGTGATTTCCATGCTTTCTGTAAATTTGCGGATATTGCATATTTAAAGAATTGTTCTTCTCATTACAGGTGCCCATTTACATACGTGAGGGGTTCACCTACGAGTAAAATAGATTATCTGTTGGTTTCAAAATCTTTAACAGTCCATATCATGGAGACAATATCAGTGGAGTTCTTTGGCCACCTGTAAGTGCAATCAATTTTAAGTTTAGAGCCTGAGGTGGTGTTGTCCCCAGGGAGATGGAAAATTAATATTTTGGCCCTATCAGACAGAAGGGTAGAACTGAATCTTTTGAACATTATGATAGCTAAGGTTTCCATGATGGCCTTATATGAAGATTTGGATGAGTTGTGGGTTGATTTAAAATGAGAAATAAAGGGCTGGTTAATATTATACAGGAAACAGAAGGTAAAAGCAAACTTTTATAAATATTTACAAGTACAGGATCATTTATATTGGTTGTATACTGCTGCCTATAGGAGCCATCAAGATGTCTCTGGTCAAATACAGAAGATTAAACAGGAAATGCAGCATTATCAATATGATAGGTTGAAGAGTTTAGAAGCTGCTATGTCCTTTGGTACCCAATAATCACCTTATATTGACCTTTGTGAGGTGTGTAAAAATCATAGGCAAAATTCACAGGTAACTACTTTACAAACGGAACTGGGACACATTATATCTGAGGTGCTGCGAATTTTGAGGGAAATGGAATTGTATCTGACAAATCTGTATTCTTCTCAAGGTGTCTCTACTGATGAAATTGATGCTTATTTGAGGCCGACCCGTTGGCGCAGCGGTTGGAATTCCGCTTGCAACGCCGGCAACTCAGGTTCGGGAACAGACCCGGACTGTCAGAGGGCCAGCCATGGGGAGAAGGATAGAGCATCTGGAGAACTGTTCTCCTTTTCTGGGGGGAGGTTTGGGAGCATGTTTGGTGCTTGACAGATCCCTGGCGGAGGCCGGGGATACTGTAGCAACCGACGTCTGAGTGTGCAGGAAGGTGGGGCAGATGATGGACATCATTGCACGTCCCCACCGCCAGAAAAAAAAACAGAAAATGCTGATCGCTCTGAATGATGCCGAACCCGGCACCTGGCATCGATAGCTCTCCACTGCACCACCCGCTGACTTATCACGGCTCCATGGACACCACTGCAGGCCCTGAACCCTGCCCTGGGGGGGAAGCCAGGGAGACAATGTCAGGTTCGCCAACACCTTTCCTGTTGGAGATGGGCAGCTAAGTGGTGCCATGGCCCTGCCCTGGGGGGGCAAGCCAGGGAATATTGATGGGGTGGTAGGCAGCTATGGGAGAGCGAGGCAGAGAGCATGGTGCACATTTGATGGCCGAGCGGGGGGAAAAGCATACTAAATATGTATATAAAAAAAGAAAGAAACTGATGCTTATTTGACTGAGATTCAGGTACCACCTCTGAAGAAGCAGGATTTGCATTGATTGGGCTTATTACTAAACAGGAAGTTTATGGGGTGATTCATGACTTAAAATTGGGAGTATTGCCAGGTAAAGATGGGATGCCTAATGAGTTCTATAAGGCTTTTACCGATATATTTAGTTACTGTTTAATGAGGGTGTTAAATTTTTACTTACAAAACAATATGTACCTTCAGATTTTTCACTGGGATTAATTAATTTTCTGTTCGAATCTGGGGATAGGAGACAATTGGTCAACTGCAGACCAATCTGTTTATTGAATTCAGACTGTAAGATTTTAACTTCCATTTTACAGAGCAGACTTACATGGGTGGCACCCGTTTTAATACATCCAGTTCAGGCTTGCTCCATACCACAGAGAACAATACAAGATAATTTGGGATTAATTAGGGATGTGATGGAATATTGTAAACTTTATGAACAACCAGGGTGTTTACTTATCTTGGACCAAAGCAGAGCATTTAACAGAGTTAATCATGTGTATCTGTTCAAAGTTTTGCAGCATTATCGGATTCCGGCAAAATTTATTTTTTGGATCTCTTTGGTGTATCAGACGGTCAGGGTAGCTTATTGAGAGGCTTGGAAGGGAATACCGTACCAGTAAGATCTGGGATATGACAGGGATGCCTGCTTCTTTTTGTTTTGGCTTTAGACCCATTGATTAGGAAAGTCAATCAATTTATTTTTATTTAACCAAGCAAAACACCATTGAGCAAGCTCATTTACAAGATGGTCCTGGGAAAGTGGTACATAATTCAGTGATACATGGAATTGTGTGAAGAGAGGAGGGGGAGGTTGTGAAAATTGTAGCTTAAGTTGATGATGTTTGTGTATTTCTTCAAAATGAGTACAGTGTACATGGTTTTACACTTTCATTTTTTATCCCTGCCTTACTGCCCCCACATTCCACTCCTTCAGACCTTGATCATCCCCGTAGATCCCTCCCACAGAATCTGTTCCTAGAGTGCCAGGCTTACTCCGTTTTCCCTCCTACCTTACTCCTCTCTCCTTGGAGTGCCTGTACAATGGGGTTTGTCCTGCAGGTAGGTGATCTGAGGCTTGGATCGTTCATCATCTTGGACCGAGAGGGGTTTTTCCATTTTCTCCCTTAGTCCCTTTTCCCCTGAGGGCGTCGGCATGTAGGATGAATGTCCAGACAGACGGTGTGCTGGTGTACACTGCTGTCAAATGTCCACAATGTCTTCTCTCCTCCCCGACTCTCAAGGAGCCGCCTGCGCACCGATGCCCGTGCTTCCACCGGCATAGGTGCGTCGGGTGTTCAAGACACCCCAGGAACCCACCCCAGAAGGAGGAGAGCATCTGTTGGGACACTCAATCCTCCTCCCCCATCTGACCCCCGGTGGCCCTGAGTCTGTTCCCAAACCCGGGTCTCCGGCGTGGTGTGAGGAGTGGCATCCAGTGCCTCAACCCTCAGCACCACTTGGCCGGGACAGTGTACATGGTTTGATGGATTTGTTGGTTCAGTTTTCATGGGTTTCTGGGGCAGTCAAACAAGGATAAGAGTAAAGGGCTGATTCTTGGACCACAACCTGTTTTGGGATCACAGATAGATGGTATACGATAGTGTCTGAACCTTGTAAAATATTGGGCCTCAAATCTGGCACAGGGGATGATGCAGTACTGAATTGGGAAGAGAGTTTGGCCAAAGCTAATAGTAAAGTTCTACGGTGGAAGGGTTGGAAATTGTCAAAGTTAAAACGAGTTTATATAGTTAAACAATTTATTTTACCCTTGTTTTTGTATGTGGGAATGGTGTTTCCATTACCTTTGCAATTGGAGACCAGAATTTTCAGCTTAATTTTTCAAAGGATTTGGGGATGCAGGCTGAACCCAATGAAAAGAATCCATACATATTTACTGAGAAAAAGGAGGGGCCTAGGTATGATACATCCAGTGGCTTTTTTCATTCTTTATTCTAGGCAGGGTCATTCAAGTTGAGTCTGTCTTCAGTTCAGTGGCCAGTACAGGACTGGTTTATTATGGTTTATGAGGAATATGTGGATTTTTGGGAACAGGTCCCACCAACTTTGGGAAAAGGGAAGTGGTTAAAGTAGTTTTTTTAAGTCTACTATTTTGAAATTGAGGAAATGGAAAATCACCAAACAAGTTTTAATATCCTTACATAGGAAATTATAATATGTTAAAGTAATGGAAATTGAAGGTGTGTGGGAACCAGAATTTAAAGAGTGCAGACCTTCAAAAATCAGATTGGTCTGTTCACAATTGATGAATCCTAGAATTCCCATTAAAATGTGGGGCATTCTGTGGTTGGGATCTTATGGGCATTTAAATGTGAAAGGGAATCAAATGCGTAAATCTGTGACTGAACAGGGGGTGTTTATCCAGAGTGTGGGGAGGCACTGGAAACTATGGACTACTTTTTATCTGTTTGTACATATGCATCAGGATTCCGGGCGTTTGCTGCTCACAAATGGAAGCTGTTGTGGCTTTTAACTTTGGTAACTAATTGGTATTAGGGGATATGCAGCAACTGACTGATGACTATGATATGGGTACTTTACAGGTGTTGTTCGCCTGTATCAAATTTTATGGCAAGCTAGAGGACAGTTTATTTTTCAGTAAAAAATGTATCAGATATACTCAGCGATGTATTCTTATTGAAAATGCATTTAGAGATATCTATAGGAAAGAGTGTTTATTTTACCCTAGAGCTAGGGTTAATGTTTGGTGGTGGGGTTTTTCATTCAATATTAAAATATAAGTAATGGTTAATGGGGGGTTGTGGGGTGCAGTGTACTGACTGGGTGATATTGTTTCATGTGATTTGGGATTCCTTTTTTCTTTTTGTTTTATTAGTTGTCCAGTGTATATTTTGGTGATTTGACTGTGATGCTTATGTTTCTGAATAAAACATTCCCCTGCTCTTATCGAGAAGTGCCATGGGGTCTTTAATGTCCACCTGAACAACCACCAGAACAGGCAAACGGGACCTCAGTTTAACATATCATCCAAAAGACAGCACCTCAGGAGTGCAGCACCCCTCTCTTGATGCACTACAGTGTCAGTATTGGGATTTATCCCATGTTCCTAATGTGAGGCTAGAACCCACCACCTTCTGATCTTCCTGCCTCAGAGGCAAGTGTGCTACCTGCTCTGCCACTGACACTGCTATCAGAATTTCATTAGAAAATGACAAACATCCTTATGCTGGCATACCAGACAATATTCTCCCACTGGAGCAAGGCTCCCAAGCAGGTCCCATTTATAATGTTGGAGCTAACAGAAAAGGAAATTAAGGAAAGTATGCAGACATTTCTTCTTTCTGTAGTGTTCCACATTGTCAATGGATATTCAAAACAAAGGGGTTCAAACAAGCAGTGCCCATTCCAAAATTGGGTGGGAGAGAATATTGTCCCATATGCAAACTGCAAAAGGGAAAAACAATTTAGCTGCTTAACTGCCGCCTGCAGAACCCTGTGCCCAAGGGCCACATTGATGGAATTTTGAACATCCAATCTGTAGTGCTTGGTGAATGTGTGGATGGAGGACCACGTTGCTGCCTTGCACAACTCTAGGACAGACATCTCACCTTTCTCTGCCCAGTAGGTGGCCGTAGTTCTAGTGGAATGTGCCTTGATGAGAGCTGGAGCCCTCTTCTTTACTGTGGCATAAGCCTTGACAATGCATGCAGTTACCCACCTTGCCAGGGTGGCCAGTGACTACTGTTTTATTATTACGCTGTTTCAACATATGATAGATAGAATTTTATATTGATCTCTGCATTATGTTTTTGAAGTATGTTATGTGTTATATATGGATTGTTTTTTAAATATTAAGTGCTCCGAGCCTCTGAGAAGGGGTGCTATATAAATAAAGTTTCTACATATCTTCTATCTCTTTTCGGGCTGCTCTGAAAAGTACGAACAACGTGTTTGATTTCCTGAACTTCACAGACTATTTAAAGTATATCCTAACTGCCCAAAGCAAATCCAACTTGTGCAACTTCTCTTTTGGGTGAGTTGTTTGCAGACAGAGGGGTGGGAGACAGATTTTCTGATTCACAAGAAAGACTGTAGGAACCTTCAGAATGAAAGACGGAACCATTCTTAGAACCACCTTGATCTTATGCATGACAAATAAGGTTCTTTGTGGGACAAGGCCTGGAGCTCACTAATCCTCCTCGCTGAACAAATAGCATTAAAAAGCACACCACAGCAGTTTGAAGGGTTCTTTGCAAAGAGCATTCAATACCAGATTCAGATCCCATGGAGGAACAGGGGATCAGAACAAAGGTTTGGTCCTGCTGCCAGCTCGCAGAAAATGATTAACCTCCTGGTTGGTCCCTAAAGATGAACCCAAGGAGGCTCCACGGGCCAACACTTGACTTCTCAAGGTGCTCATGGCCAAACCTTTCACCATTCCTTCCTGCAGAAAGTCCAAAATCTGTGGAACTGTGGCTTTAGAAATCTGAACACCTTTCTCTCTGGTCTAAGTCAAAAAGGTGGTCCATACATGGACATAAGCTGCCGACATGGAATTCTTTCTGGTGGCCATCAGAGTGTCCACTACCTTTTTCGAGAAACCTTGTTTCAGGAGTCCCTCCTTTCAGAAGCCAGGCCACAAGCTACATTACTCCTGGATTTGGATACAGAATAAGACATTGAGAGAGAAGGTCACCCCCCCCTCCCATATTAGGAGTAGAAACTGACCTTGTTGAGCTAGGTTCACTAGGTCTGAGAACCATGGCCTTCTGGGCCATTCTGCATTTACCAGCAGAAAGTTTTCTCTTGAGTGCCTTATTTTGCGTATGACCTTGGGAAGGACCAGTAGAGGAGGAAAGGTATATGCTGTGCCAAAATTCCACGTCTGTGACAGCGTCCACTGCCTCCACCTGTGGATGCCAGTAGCAGCTGAAGAACCTCTGCACTTGCACATTCTGGCTGGAGGTGAACAGGTCAATTTGTGGATGACTGAATCTTTTGCACAGAAGGTTGAACACCTCTGGATTCAGCAGCCACTTCCCAGGGTGGACATTCTCATGGCTTAGCCAATTGACCTGAAAGTTCAACTCCCCCACCAAGTGAACTGCTGACAGAGAGAGAGAGAGAGAGAAGGTTCTCCTCTGCCCACAACATAAGATTGGTTGCTTTTTTCAGCCTCTCACTGCTCTTTGTGTCCCCTTGATTGTTTATGTACACCACCGTGACAGTATTGTCTCACCTTATTTTCACAGCTGTTGACTGCATCTGATTTTGAAAGTGAAGAAGAGTAAGGTGCACAGCCCCCATCTCCAAGATGTTGATTTGTAGGTGTTGTTCCTGCATAGACCAAGTCTCCTGAATGGGAATGTGGTCCAGCAACGCCCCCCCCCCAGCCTGACAGACTGGCATCGGTTGTCAGGATCAACTCTGGAGGAACTTCCAAGGGAGACCCTTTGCTCAGATTCTCTAAACTCACCCACCAACTCAGGGACTGCTGCATGGGTGGGGAAATTTGAATCCTGGCCTGATAGTTCTTTGAGGTCAAATCCCAGGCCAACAGTAACAGTCTGGAGAGGTTGCATGTGAAGGCAAGCCTACAGAACCAATTCTAGTGTCACTGTCAAGAGGCCCAGAATCCACAGTAGGCTGTGAGCCAAAGCTGATGACTGGCTGTTCAACCACTGAACCTCTCTCAACAAGGTCTCCTTCCTGGCTGATGAGAGGAAGATCTTCCCCATGTCCATCCTGAACACTGCTCCCAGTTGCTCTAGGCTCTGCAATGGCTCAAGAGAGCTTTTCTCCTGATTTACTACCCAGCAATGAGACTCCAAAACCTCCAGAGTCCTGGTCACTGATTTTCTCACCAGCTGAGCAGACAGCACTTGAATCAGCAAGTTATCCAGGTAAGGATAGACATGATGTCCCTCCTTTCAGAGTTGAGCCACCAGGACTATGAGTACCTTTGAGAAGACTTTGAGGGCTGCTGCCAGCCCAGATGGGAGTGCCCTGTTCTGGAAGTGTTGCCCCAGGACCAAGAACCTGAGGAACCTCTGATGAGACTGCCAGATGGGAATGTGGAGCTATGCATCCCTCAGGTCTGTGGATGCTAGATGATCCCCTGGCTGTACAGCCTAGATGATAGATCATAAGGACTTCATCTTGAAGGTTGTGTGACGAACAAACTTGTTTAGGTGTTTCAGATCTAGAATAGGTCTAGAATCTCTGACTTCTTGGGAACCACAAAATAAATCGAGTAGAATCTCTGGTCTTGTTCATTGTGAGGCACCAGAACAATCGCCCCTACCTGTGAGAGGTGATCCAATTCTGCAACACTACTTGTCTCTTCCTGAGGTCCTTTGGTACAGGAGATGGCGGAAAACATCCCTGTGAGGGAATGGTGCATAACCTAAGGCCAAAATCTCTAGAACCCAAGCATCTAATGTTATCTGGGCCCATCTTGTGTAACAATTGTGCAGTCTTCCACCAGGGGAAGGGAGACAGAGATGGGCTGTGTACCCTTATTGTGAGGTGCCACCTCTTTGCCTTGGGCCTCCTTTGCGTTGTCGGGCAAGGGCTGCTCTGTCACTGTTGAATCCAGAATAGGATCCTTTACTGCTCTGGTTCACAAAGTCTCAAAAGGAACAAGGAAAACCTCAATACTACCTCTATCAGCCTCCTCCTTGACTTTTCGAGGTTGAGATGGCCTTTTGCTGCTGTTTTGACACAGGAAGACGGCCCTTTTTATCCTGGATATCCTTAAAAATGTCATCCATACCTAAACCAAACAATACACCTCCCTCAAATGCTAAGTTAAACAACTTGGTCTTCGATGCCAGGTCAGTGACCCAGTGTCAAGGCCACACCCCTCTCAAGGTGGACATATGATAAGCAAATCGAGCTGACTTGTATAAGTTCTCCACCGTGGCATGCCTCAGAAAGGTGGAGGCCATGGATACCAATTACAAAATGCTCGCCCCCTCAGAATCTGGGGGAACAAAACTACCCAGCATTGTAACTCACAAGTTTAAGGCTCTGGCAACAATAAAGGAGGCATAAGAGGTGCGGAGGTTTGCAGTGTTGGAGGCAAAGGCTCTTCTGCATGAAGCATCCTCTTGCTTGTCTTGCGTATCCACTGAGGCCAGAGACCCATCAATTGGGATAGTCATGCCTCATGGAATTATGTGTAGCCACCCCACCTTCCCGACTGTCTAGGAGCACCCAATGTTACTAGAGGGGAGGGGGGCCTACCCTGAATGAACCCAGAACCAAAACATTAACAACCTGGAAGGAACATATAAAAGGTACCTTACCACAACCTAGGTTCTAGCTGCAGAACAGTGACACTGCTACCTCTTGCATCTGCTCTGGATACTCAGCTGAAACTAGAAGACCTCTTTTTCTTTCATCTTCTCCAATGAAGTCCCCTTCAAGCACTCTGACCAAGGAAGCACAGGAACAGACATGGGCTGAAACTTAAAAGCTCCCCCCCAAAATAAGTCTGGTTAGAAATTCATTAGGTCCTTTACAGTTCATCATAAAGCTAAGTTACAAATCTAAAAACTCTCGACACTCTGGATTCAGCAACAAAACAATTTATTTCACCTAAGGTCCCAATGATTTAAAAGGACCCGCGGGTCCCATTGCTTGCATACCCCCCTTTCCTCCAGCTCCATGGAGCACAAACTATTTACAGAGCTGGGGGCACATTACTGTGAGAACAGATGTCCTATGTAGCATTTCCCTTCAGGCAGCTACTGAACACTCGGATGGCATACCCGAGTCCCTTTTCTGGATTCTTCAACAGCCTACAGAGCCAATTCACTGTCTGCCACTGGTAAGTTGGTCTCCATCTCTTACTTGTTCTTTTCCTTTTACCATGGTCAGACATTCACCTGTGGAGAAGCAAAAGACTGACTCCCACCAGGTCGCATGCCATGGGGTCGCAGGATTTTCCCACCCTGACCAGTCCCTTATAGCCGTTAGGTTGCTGTTATCGTGTCTGCCCTTTCCACCTGTTTTCTTACTCCAGAAATGGGAGGAGGGGTTCGCCCGACTACCTTTTGGCCTGCATCCCCACAACCTTACCTCACGTGCTTGCTATAAGTCACCGGGTCCGGAGGGCTTCAAAAGGCCTATCCTTAACAACCTGCAGCCCACCCGAACAGCTTGTGAACAGGCCCTGAGACCTGCTCATCTAAGCAGGCCCCATATAGGGTGAGAAAACTCTGGCACCCCCTTTTACCCAGATCTGCCCCCACCCTGCCACACCGGGAACCCGGGAGGTGTACTGCCTCCACCACTCCACTGGAGGAATCCTGCTACGAAACCTCCAGTCCTGGCAGTGTAGGTCTAACTTCCACCGGGCCTGGAACCCACCAAACTCCTACCCTGGGCAGTCTCAGAACCCATCACTCCCTGGAGTCCCAATTACCTCCTACGATTCTGGCAGGCTAACTACTGCCCTCCCCCATGCACTGTCCACCGGTGCCACATCACTGTCATACTGGCACTACCTTCACTTACAAGGGGGGGCCTCCTCGAATCAGGCCCAAACCCGGACCAATGAACTCCTCCCTGCCTGCCTGTCCTGCCATCTCCCAGTCAGCCTGTCCTCCTTCTCCCTTCCTTTTTCAGTATCCCCTGCTTTTATGGACTCCAAACCTGCCTCTAGTGGCAGTTTGAAGTATATTAAATTATACCCCCCAATTACCTACTGAAACCTTCACTTGGGGGTCACCAACAGTGGGGCCCCAGCTCACTCATAAGTACCCCTCAGTGAGAGGGGGCTTACATAAGTACAGTTTTCTCATCCAGGCATTGGTTTCCCACTAGCAGATATGTTCCTCTATAGAGGGGAAACAATGTACCTTGGGTTTTGGCAGACATTTTCATTGGTCCACCTGCCCATTCTTGTTCAATAATGTGGTCACAGTGAATAAAGTTTGGAAAACACTTTGGAGTGGAGAAGGACGCGAACAGGATAGGATTCATATCTATGGCCTCCATGGATTGCACCTTCTTCAGCTGTAATGTCCTACAAGCCTTAGTTATCAGATAGCACAAATATTTGGTATTAAACAGAGGTGGGATAGGAATCCTTCTCTTCAACTCTACCCATTCCCCTTCCCCCTGCTCTTCAGAAGGTTCATCCTCATCATCATCAAGTAACTGCTTTAGGTCAGGATTTTCCCCAAGATCCCCAACATCCTCATCCTGACCCTCTGTATGGTCAAGAGCAGGGTCTGCCTGCAGATCCATATTAGCAGAATTGTCCTGCTCTGGAGCACCTGGATGTGCCTGTGTGGGCCACCCCCTTCTGACCTGAGGGGCCTAGTTTGGGATTTGGTGTGTCCAAAGGGATGTTCTACAGAACATCGGGGCTTAAAAGCTCTCCTAAGAGCAAGCACAAATATTTACACAATTCTGCTGTGAGACACCAGATGTACCCCCCAAGTTCAGAGTTTTGACTGGGGGGAACTGTAAGAGACATATCAAATTGAGAAACACAATGGGGGCAATAGGAACCCTGCAGAGAGGGTCACATTACCAAAATATAAAAACACAAAGGAGTTTGCACTAGAAAAGTGGTGCTAAGGACAAAAAATGAGACAACACAACCAAACTTAGTCCAGCACACACCAACCTCAAATAGCAAGGACACCAGTCTCTTGTAGGAAAAAACCTTTATTTATAACATAATAAAATAAAAATAGCCTGACACGCTTCGGACGGGTACCACCATCCTTTCTCAAAGGCTATCGCAAACAGAAGTAGCTATGATTAATATAATGCTTTCAAAAAACATCACATCCTCAAACAATCTTCTGATTGGTTGGAGCAAACTGCATCATAATTAAAGTGCCAGTGTCACATTTCTAAAATCCTTATAACCCAAAGTGCTGAATAGTGCATAAAATAATCAATAAATATTTATAAACCATTATAGAAACAAGAGAATAAGAAAAATGAAGGGAGGGTAGAAAGGAGGAGGAAGGGAGGGGAAAGGGAAGAGAAAACAAGGGTACCACGTCCCACACAAGTTACCAACCTCTAATAAAATGTCATAATGTATAAATAATGTGCATAAATGGAAACACATAACCATACTTTATAGAGCTAGGATAAAATACAGTAGTAAATCGTTTCAGTTTCAAAAAAGGCTTCAGTTCAAATCCATAATTCAAACCCCATTCTCTGTCTGCGTTTAAATTGGTTATCCAGAAAGCGTCATGTCTGAGTAATAGATCATTAAAGTTCCTCCTCTGGGTATCGGGAAGACTTTATCTATACCCATAAAATTAAAAGTATGCTCACTGGGTATGTTTGAATTCACCACATGTGCTGTTGTGGCATAAGACAGATCTTTACATTTGATGGCCCTTGTGATGCTTTGCCAGCTGGTTATGATTATTGTATGATATTGGTAGTATACATAAATGGTCAGTGTATGAAATGTCAGTCTGTGAGATTTGGCCCTTTTAAATTGCAAGTTATCAGCAGCTGGAAACTAAATATACATTTTATTACAGGACTGGACGCCATTACCTGAGGCACCATGACATGAGGAAAATGGAGACCTGCTAAAAATAAATCCCCTTAGACTAGTGGCAGATGTGGCCCCCGATCCAAGCATAAACAGGCAGTGGAAATGGGGAAAAAAGGCAGATCAGTCGGTTTGAAAGCCACAGCTTAACAGACATGATTTTAAATTTAGGGGTGCTCCCTGTCACCAGGTAGCCCCAACCTGCTATGCAGAATCGCAGCCCCAAAGAGTGAAGACTGAAAGAAAGAGTTTCATCTCCAGAAAAATGTCTGTGTTGTTTCCCCTTCAATGGCACAGCAAAGAATGGAGAGTTGCTGCAGTCCAGAATGTTCCTGTGTCCAGGATTCTATGCTTATTTCAGCCTTGTGCTGTGTCATTTCCCCTAGTAGGGGTGCACATTACCCATTTGTTCTGAATACCCATTGACAATGTGGAGTGCTACAGAAATTGCATTTTAGGTTGAGAGGGAATATGGGCCTCACCCAAATGAAATGAAAGCTGAATAAAGGGAATATGGGCTTACCCAGAAAGGGAAGAGGCCAGAATTTAAATTTAGAATTGGGACGGAATATGGGCTTCATCTGGTAGGGAGGAAGCTAACATAAGCAAACTCTGGCCCGAGCCAATACGGCTGCAGCCGAGCTTGCAAGTCATGGCGAAACATGACACTGTCCGTTGTGTCCAAGATGGCCGCTGGACTTAAGTTTGCATGCGCAAGTCATAGTGCATGCGCGCACAGTCCACCTTGCTTGTGTTTAAAGTGCACATGCGCAATAACTCGCACATGCACAAAGGGCTCTGGCAGCCATCTTGGACATGGTGGACTGTGCCATGTTCCGCCGGCCAGAGAAAGAGTGTACCCATGGTGGCTCATTTTGGAGTTGTGAAATGATTGTTCTGCAACTCCAAAACTGAAGCGTTGCACGGTGTCAATCTGGTAGCTCATTTTTAGAGCATGGCATATTTTTCTTTCTGTTGTAAATTGTTGAGCAAGCAATTTATATTTCAAGGGACCCCTTTTCATTTGGATCCATTTTATAAGTGCAATAAGACACTCTGAGGAAGTGGCCTGGTTGTTGTCTGATAAAGGCACTTCCCTGGCACTAAAGTCACCGGGCGTAAGCACCTCATACCTCACTATGCACCTTGGATGAGCATTTATCAGACAACAACCCACATCCTGTTGTGTTTATTGCTAACTTATGCACTTGTTCATGCTCATGTATAGCACATAGTTATTTATAGTCAGAGGGAGTGTAGGTCTATCAGGTCCCCCACCTCATAAGCAGAGACTTCATTGAGAGACATAAAACAACAATTAATTTAAAAGTGCATTTAAGGGAGCCACTGTGTAATGGAAGGTTCGCCCTTGGTGGGACAATCCTATTACAGTTTAATACCATAAAATGGAGTGTAACCCATGCCACTGAAATCAGCAGCAGAAGCCAGTAACACCAGAGATGTTATATGCATGTCTGTATCTGGAAAACGAAGAGAACACATCACACGGGACCCAGCATGTAATGGAAAATCTTTGGTGTGGCAATATGCACTTAGTCACATACATTTTTTTTTGTTTGCTACAGTATAACTCTTAGAACTGTGACACTGGAGGACCAAGAAGAAACACTTACAGAAAGGCAATGATAAGACAATGTTTCCATAAAACGTGGTGTTATGAAACTTTTTTTTTACATGGCCCTTAATGCTCTCATGATTAGGGAAGGGTGTAGGGTGCAACACTTAGTTCGCTGTATAGTAGGAAAGTTGCTCAACCTCCACCCCCCCCTCCACATAAGCAGGGGCAACATACAGAAACATAAAACAAGAAGTAATTTAAAATGCATTTGAGTGAGCCACTATCCATGATGGGACAATCTTCTTGCAGTTTAATACCCTAGGTGAAATGTGAGTGTAACCTTTGCTGCTGAGATTGGCAGCAGAAGCCAGTAAACACTATAGATATTTCATGTAACTCTTTTCCTGCAAAGAGTGGAGAACACATCATATTTGACCCAGCATGCAATGTTCTTATATGTATAAGCCACACAGAGTTATTTTTGCTTGCTGCAGTTTAACTCTCAAAATTGTGACACTGGAGGACCAAGAAGAAAATTTCGATCTGCAGTGTTTTTCAGGGAGCTTTTTTTGCTTGACACCCCACCCATACCTTTCAACCTTTTGTCATTGAACTGGGGGACACAGGCACTCAAAATGTGTAACAATGTGGGACACTGGCCCTCATAATGAGGGACACATCTTCAAACATGAAGATACAGTACAGGCTCAGAATACTGTGGAAACCATTGCCTTTACTTGTACAAACTATGTTTGTGATATAAAGTGACAGTACATGATAGTGTTGAAAATTTTGACCTATACTTTTTTAATTCTTTTTTAGATTGCTCCTTATCTCTTGACATGTGTGATACCCTTCTGTCCCAATTTTAAATCTGCTTAAGTACTTTTCCTAACATTTGAAATAATAAGAGGAGTATAATAACTGGTTAGTGATAATTATCAACTGTGGGCAGAAGCTGTCAAACTCTGTTATACACGGGTGATTTATACACGGCCATGTACAATGGAGTTTGATTATACACATATGTGCATAATCGCCTGTGTATAATGGACTTTGATAAAGCACCCTTTTGCAAAAATTCTTTAATCACTCTCATGCTAACATTTCTGGCTCCTCGTGCCATCAGCTCATGCTGTCAGTTTGATTGTACTAACCTCACTGAAGCCGTTGAGCTGGA
This sequence comes from Neoceratodus forsteri, assembly GCA_016271365.2. Taxonomy (NCBI): domain Eukaryota; kingdom Metazoa; phylum Chordata; order Ceratodontiformes; family Ceratodontidae; genus Neoceratodus; species Neoceratodus forsteri. The sequence goes on from CM057452.1 coordinate 1,327,431,582, forward strand.
ATCTAACTTACGTGTGACTGAAGAAAGACGCATTTCTCATAAAAATAAAAAAATAACCAGTGGTCTACTAACGTCTGTCTACCCCCCTAAAAAATGGCACATTCATAACCATTTTGGCAACCTAGTGACCTAGAAAGACAAAATTTAATAGAGCGGCAAGAAAAAAGAAGCACTCTAAGAAAAACCAAGACCAGAGTTAGGCTGTTCAAAAAGTACCTGTCCAACAAAAAATCAAAGGAACCAGTTATGATAAAAATAAAACATACGGAAGTGTGTGTCAACTTGAATTTTATGCATACTCGAGGTGTGCATAAAATCCTCATTACACATGCTTCCCCATACATTATTCTATATATTCATTTTAACATGGCTCGGACTAGGTTTTCATTAGTATTCTGAGCTATCTTTGTACACCTATTGTCCCATAAGGTCAATGAACACTATCTGCTGCATGCTGGTTCATTATAGTCACACAAAAAGTGATCAATGGGAGTTCAAAAAACAACAGAGAACACTGATGAAAACCTGATCTGAGCCATATTAAAAGGAGCATTCTTTTCATTATTTCAATTGTAAAAAAAAGTGGTAAATTAGACTCAAAATGAGGGAAAAGGGAATCATAAAAGCCTGGAGATAAGAAGCAATCTAAAATATAATGAAAACCTGCAGATCAAAAATTTCATCACTACCATGCACTGCTGCTTTAACATGTTAGAATATTGTGAATTTCTGCCTTAAAGTCTAAATTTACAGCAGCTTCACAGCGTAGGCAGCACCTTTTCTAGGAGGGAGGGATGAGGGCAGAACAATTTTGAGGAGTAAAATAAGGGAGGTCCCTCATAATCAAGGACAGTTGAGCCTTCTATACAGTTGCATGCACAAGATTAAAAAAAAAACAGAAAAAACTTAAGCATCTGATGACTCCCCCTCCATAACAGCATGCACACACATGCACACTAATTGTCTACAAAATACTGGCACTCATACCTCTCAACTGCTATGAATTTCACATAGCAGTATGATTTTTACATTCAGATTTACTCTTGCTCTGCAAAGGTTTACTGATGTTCTTAATAATGTTAGAGCTATTAAATTATTGAACTAACATCATCAAAATATTCCTTAATACTAAATATATGGGGACCACTATTTGTACACATATTATTCTTTAAAATAGAAAGCACTACACATTTTGGTCATTTAATTTATTTCAATGGGACCCTTACAAATCTTAGCCTTCCGTTCTTCTCACTGATTTTGATGTTCTAACCTTGATAGTTATGAATTACAATAAGGAAACAAGATGAGGCCATAGGAAGGCTGCCAATACCCAATAGAAATGGCCATACATAAAGGTCAGCAGGGGAAATAATATCTGCTCTTAGTTTTTAAACACCTTGTATTTCAAGATAAGCTTTCAAACAAAGAAGACACTTAACCAGGATGTCCTTTTTGTTGTTAAATGGTTGTTCCTTTGTTCAAGCACAGAAACAAAAGTTTTTAAGTGAACTTGCACCTCATTCTTATTTTCTTTCACACTATACTGCAAAACTCAAAGAATTTTTTTTTTGGGGGGGGGTTGGCAGTGTAAACGGTGCCCTAATGCAGAGCTGAAGCTAAACCCACTGAACCAAGAGAAAGGTAAAATATAGTAATCTTCTCAGGAACATTCATTAACCTGAATTTCAAAGTCGGTCCATGTTTTTACACTTATGGACTACAGTCCAGCACTTGAATGCTGTGTTGTCTTTTACAGTAGTGATTAAACATCACAGTACCCCCGCACCGCTTCTCAGCTATAGTTCCAGCACCTGAATGCCATGTTGTCTTATACAGTAGTGATTAAATTAGGTTTACATCTTTCAAAAGAGTTCTATCTCATTTACCTGAACTGTAGAACAAAAATTTAGCTATGATTAAAGGGTGCATGTGCAATGATTCACGCATGAGCACTGGACTCTGGTGGCCATCTTGAACACAAGGGACTGTGCTGTGTTCTGCCAGCCAAAGAAAGAGTGTGCCCATGGATGACCATTTTGGAGTTGCGGAATGATTGTTCTGCAACTCCAAAACAGAAGCATTGCACGGTGTCAATCCGGTAGCTCGTCTTTAGAGCTACCATAAAATGGCTATAGGCTCCACCCACTGCAGCCATAACAACTCAGCAGACAGTCCCGATACAGTAGTGGAGCTGTTGGAATCTCCCAGGGTCAACACAATGGCACGTGTTCAAAAATAGCCCCCTCGCTCAGAACCAAATGGAATGAATTCCACAAAAGTTTCCAGAATAGACAGGATACAAGCAGACAAGTGACATCAGTGATGAAAAACCCTACTACAATAAAACAGGTAGACACTAACAATATCACCAGCACTAAAACTTGAAAGAAATTATCTGTCAGCAAGTAGCAAAACAGAATGCTGCAGTGGCCATCTTGCCAGCCACAGGAAGTGTTACAGTGTGTGCATTTCAACATTTAGCAGACATCATCGCTTTAGACACATAAGAACTGGGTCACCATTCCCATGCAGTTGTAACAAAACAGCTTTCAAGCTGTCCTGTGACACATCAGCGGAGGGTTTTGTCAGAAGCTGGACATCAAAATATTGAAGAGTAGGAGCTGTAGTAAGCATTTGTCTGAGATTATTAAACTCCTTACAGTATATGGTTAGACATTGTTCTGTACAAAAATCAGCCTGCTCACAATCCTTGTTTTACACATTGCAAACTGTTGTTTACATTCAAAACTGTTGTACATATTCCAAACAATTGTTCAGCACAGTTCAAAAGTCATAACGTTGTCAGTTCCTCACTCGCCCTACACCCAGCTTCGTGCCACCCAGTGTTATACCTTTTAGCCTGTAAAAGTCTGTAAATGTAATTTCCATCACAGAGCAATTCAGCACTGTGCAAATGATACTACCATATTAAGTGCTTCCATTTTAGTAAGCTTTATTGAAATGGAAGCATTTAATATTGCAGAACTGTTGCTTGGCACTGAACTTTTCTATGATAGAAATTAAATTGAATACATCTGCAAGCTAAAGGTACAACTCGGGTCATGGGAGGGTAGTAAGCAGCTGGGTGCAGGGTGAGATTTTTTTTTTATAAACAAACTGCCTTTGCCTCTCTCCAGAACACTGCTGCCACCTTCTCCTGCACCCGTCCGTCACCCCATCCCAGTCCAGACTGCAGCTGTGGGACCCTGGACTGGACTGGACACTGTCGTTTGTTCTGTGAGCTTGTTCAGTGCCCTTTTCACTGTGGCTGGTGTACCGCCACCTCTCTTTACTCAACCAGCCCCTAGACTGCCTAGACTGCCTTCAAGGTCGGGGAGCCCACAGCAACATGGTTGCTCAGTTTTAAGCTCTCAAAGCTGAACAAATTGTAAAACAACAAAATTAGTACACCCTTTCCCTGGAAAACCTCCTACTTACTATTCCTGCCTGACTAAAAAGTTTGTCCAAATCAGACTGCTGCAGCTAGAGTGCCAGACCTGGGCTCTAGCACAGAATTAGAGCAAGGTTTGCCTTGAAAGCTGCTCTGCCTCTGGAAAGGTGGCGAGTCACTGCCTTCTGCTGCTGTTAGGCTTTTATTCTAACAGGGGATCGAAACCATTGAAGTTCCAAGTGACTGCCCACCTGTCAGGGTGATGAGTGAAGGCAAGCCCCTTTGTGGGGTAAATAAGATCATCATTATCCAGAGCATCACAGTCACCACCCCTCACCACCAGAAGCACATTGGGTCCACTGTACCTGTAACCAGCTTACAGAACAGAGCTAGGCAAGGCAAGGCAATTTTATTTGTATGGTGCCCAATCTCAAAGGCTCTGGGCACCTCATGTCAAATACAAATTGAAGGAGATTAAGAACAATACAAATACGAATAAATAAAACAATGTATCATGAGGTCAGGCCAAAACTTAAAGTAGAAAAATGTGTTTTTAAATATTTCTTAAAAAAGGGCCGGTGAAGAAGTACCTCTCACCTCCTGGGGAAGTGTGTTCCAGAGAGTCAGGGCTGCTATACCAAATGCCCCATCCCTTGAGAATTTGAAGTGGGATATCTGCACTGATAAGAGGTCTGCCTTCACTAATTGGAGGGTGCGGCCCGGAACATATGGCACCAGGAGGTCTTTCAGGTACCCTGGACCAGACTGTGCAGGGTCTTGTATGTCAACAAACATACCTTGAAACTGACGACCCACCATACTGACAGCCAGTAAACAGCACAGAAAACTAGTGTGATGTGCTCAAGCTGGGAGGTTCCAGCAACCAGCCAGGATGCTGCATTCTGAATTAGAAGGAAGCAGTGCACCAGCCTCATGGATACCCCAAGGTAGAGAGCATTACAGTAATCCAACCTCAACATGACTAAGGCATGCACCAGTATTACCAGATCAGACAGTTCAAGATAGGGCTTGATCTGGATGATGTTTCACAGATGACAGAGGCCACTGTGAACAACAGACAACATCTGACATTCTAATGTCAGCTTGGAATCCACAATGACACTGGATTCCTCCTCCTAGCTGCAGCTCAAAGAGCCATGGTGTCCAACGAAGGAAGGACAGTGCTACAACTTGTTGCCACTGAGCTCGACTGACCTAGCTCTAACAGTAACACCTTCATCTTCAAAGGATTTAGCCTAAGCCAGCTGGCTGCCATCCAGTACTGAATTTCCTTGAGGCACTCACTCAGTTCTGAAACAGCTGCAGCATCGTCAGGAGCACAAGGCACAAACAGTTGGGTATCATTAGCATAATAATGAAAACTCTAGCCATAGTGTCTAATGATCTCCCCTAGTGGCAACACATACATGGCAAATAACATGAGGGCAAGAATCGACCCCGGGGCATGCCACAACAGAGTGCTCAATATAAAAGAGCCCAGTGTCACCCATTGCTCCCTGCTGGACATGTAGGACTTGAACCACTGCAACACTGTTTGCAGTATAGCACAGTGGTTTAAGGCTCTGAGCTGCAAATTTGGTGACATCCAGCAGACCAGACCTGGGTTTGAATCCCACAGCTTCCACTTACATACTGTGTTACCCTGAGCAAGTCACTTAACTTCCCTGTGCTCCCAGGATGCACCTGTATGAAAGCTTTCAGCTTAGTGTGCTACTCCTGGTTAAACAACTAAAAAAAAAAAAAAAACACCATTCCTGAAAGTCCTACAAAGTGCCCCAGATGAGCCAACAGCAACCCATGATTCACCATGTCAAAAGCCAAGAGAAGTCTAGCAGGACAAGACTGAAGCATCGACCACTATCCCTCACTAGAAGGAGATCATGGTGCACCATGACTAGAGCAGTCTCTGTACTATGGTGGGCCAGAAACCAGACTGGAAGAGCTCGTAGGTGTCATATTGCTCCAGGTATTTCTCCAGCTGCACCACCACCACCTTCTCAATCATTTTCCCTAAAAATGGAAGGTTCAAGATGTGCCTGTAGTTGGGAAGATTAGCAGGGTCCAAGGTAGGTTTCTGGAGAAGAGTCTCACCACTACTTTTCTAAGGGCAGATAGGAAAAAAACCCTCCCCCAGGGAACACCTAACGATCTCCAGCACAATCAGACACAGTGAATCCCAGCACTCCAAGAGAAGTTGAGTCGGCCCAGAGTCTACTGCACAGAGGGTGGGACACAGTCCAGATACTACCTAGAACATGTCATCAGCCAATACTGGCTCAAACTCAGCCAATAAAGACAGAGCGCTATTGTCCAGCAAGGTTAGACCAATGCCAGTCAGTGATAGACTGCTAGAGGATATCCCAGCCCAGACTGTGGACACCTTGTCTAGAAAGAACCAGTTAAAATCTTCACATTTATTGAGAGAAAAGGTTCTGCAGGACTGGCGACAGACTGAATTTAATAGTCTGTCCACAGTGTTGAAGAGCTGAGCAGGCCGGTTCCTTCCAGCAGCAATCACCTGTGGCAGGAAAGCTGACTTTTTCAAAGTGATTGTCCTCAGATACTCACATTTATTGAGAGAAAAGGCTCTGCAGGACTGGAGACAGACTGACTTTAATAGTCTGTCCACAGTGTTGAAGAGCTGAGCAGGCCGGTTCCTTCCAGCAGCAATCACTTGTGGCAGGAACGCTGACTTTTTCAGAGTGAATGTCCGCTGATACTAACCATAGTGAGCCCTCAGCACCAATATGTCATACTCCAAGCAGGACCTCCACCAACAATGCTTCAACCTCCACCCCTTAGTCTTCAGCCTCCTCAGGTCAACACTATACCATGGCAACAACACAAAAACCAAGCAGCAATACTGGTGGCAGTAATAAAGCAATGAAGCAAGTCAGGCATAAAATATCTGCATAAATGCAAAGGAGCCCACGGCTACTACTCCTGGAGCTTTGGATCTAAATCGTGACCCTTTCTCAAGGGATGTGGCCAGGTGCTACCTGTGCTCTTTTTATTCGCTCAACATTTAAAGTGACAGTGCTTACATTCAAAAGTCTTTTTTAGTCTTTTATAAATATAGTGAAAAAAACATAATACTTGTTATACAAAAGTGTATAGAAAATAAAAGAAAGTATCATGCACATAATAGTACAGGCATACTATTTTACATGGTTACATTGCTCTAAAGTTAATCTTAAAATACATATATAGAAGGCAGACTGTTGTATTTATATTTATCTCTCAAAGTGCAAGAAAAGGACATAGGAAAAACCAAATACTTTTAGGAGCCATTAGATGTACATGTCTATTGTCATATCTAAATGAAATATAATCCATGTTGTAATAATGCTTGATGATAAATAGTTCCAGTCCCACCACTGTCTAAAAGACATTTTTTCAAAATGATGAATTATAATAATTTCATTCAAAATGACCAATCATATCAATAAATAGGTTTAAATTTGACTGCTATATTGGCAACATATATAGAAAAAATGAAAATCAATTTCATATGTCCAAATAATTTACCAACTGAAAGTTCAAAAGAGACTTATGTTAATTTCGTCAGTCATTGGAACAATGTTAGAAATATTGGTATTTAAACCTATTCATCTGTAATTACATGTTTATCCAAATTCAGAAATGATATTATGTATAAGGGCTCCTATAAAGGAAATCATTATAATTGGTCGGGGGGAAGGAAAAAAGGGGAAGGGAAGGAGGGAGAAAATGGAAAGGAAGGAAAAAGAAAAGGAAAAAAGAAAGAAAAAAGAGAAAGTGAAAAAAATATATAAAAAGCAGATATAAGGCAAAATGTTTACAGAAACACTGTAACATCTAAATTATCATTTAATCCATTAGGATGTAGAGCTCTCATTGTATAAATCCATCTTTGTTCATATTGAGCCAACTTCTGAACTCTAATTCCTCCTCTGTTATTCTTTGGAATATGGTCCACCCCCATACATTTAAATTGCCTAACATCTTTATGATGAAATGTTTCAAAATGAATCCCAATTGGTGTAATAGCTTCCTGTTTTTGAATTGCTCTCACATGTTGCTGCATCCTTTCTTTTAAAGTTATTTTAGTTCGTCCAACATAAATGTATGGACATGTGCACTCAATAATGTAGACAACATGTGTAGTAGAGCAATTGATGAAGTATTTCATTGCAGTATTTTTACCATTTATGTTCAGATGTTGGAAATTGTTTCCCTGTTGACAAAATTTACAAATGTTGCAATGGCCACATTTACAGTATAACACCCAATTGGCTTTGGGGATAGCCATGTTCTAGTCTCTTCACTGTTTTTTGTGTACATGCTGTGTGTCAGAAAATCTGCTAAATTACTGCCTCTTTTATAAGATATTCATCATACCATGGCAACCTGGGGCAGCAAATCAAGGGGGTGAACACGGACCAGTGCTAGGGAGTTGACAGCAGTCATATAGGCCAGATTATAGCCCTCCACGGCTACCTTAGCTCCCATCGCATAAGCCGTCTTCATGCCTGAGATGTCCAGTACCACCAAGAAGCTCTGAGGCTTCAGATGTCTAAAACAGCAGTATCTGACCATCTCCACTGAGGAGGTTAAACAAGGAGTCCTGCAGAGGAACTGCAAGACATGATGATCCAACCAAATGACTGAATCAACCCATATATCACTCAAGACCCACTGAAAAAAACAGATCCAAGGGATGGCCATGCTGGTGAGTACCGGTCGCAACCACCTGTACAAAGCCCTGTACAAATCCCAAGAAGAACATCATCTGGAGGAACTACAGTCCAGCTTCCATCATCCAAGGTCATCACAGCCTACACCCTTCACCACCAGGAGCACATTGGGTCCACTGTACTTGTATCCATCCTTCCTACAGAAAAGACCATCCAGATATCATCTGCATAAGCAAGGGACAACATCTCCACTAGCCTGTCATCTAAAGGTTGTGTGCATTGGTTTTTGCCCATAAAACTTATTATTCCTATTGTTTAGATAGTTAGCTAAATCCTTTCTGGGCATTCCTGTGCAACCTTAGAATCAAGCCTACAGCTAAAGTTTACAGCCAGGAGCAACTGTTTTATTGGCCATCCAGTTGTATATTTGCCAGTCAGCAGCTGCAGCCAACAACCAGATTTACATGGTACTGCACCGAGGTCCAAGTATCACAGGCCTGCAACTCTGCATCTGTGTGCACACTCAAACTGTAATTGGGAGCTCCCAGAGGGACTGTGGGGTTGACTGGTGTACCAGTGGAGGAAAGGTACTGAGACATACCTTTTGGTGGAGGTGAATGCAAACTGCTATGTTTATTTTTACCTTTACTTCCCTTGTCCCCTACCTTGTTCTCCACCCCAAAATAAACTCATTGAGTGTTTATTTGCGACTGCTGATGTATTTTGTCATTATTACCTTGCTGTTCATTTGCTTGCTTAGAGTGATAAGTGAGGAGGGGGTGTTATTGTATTCCTTGTCACAGAGGATAGGGGTTGTATTTATTTCCTGTGGGAAAACACCCTGGCAGCACTCTGTCATAAGGATCCCCATAGGTGGAAGCAAAACACCTCTTTCCAAGCTCACTTCTAACCACAAACCCAGGCACCATTCACTCGAAGGCATAACAAACATTGCCCTTTACCATCTCCTGGCTTAGTCAGCACACCTCACGGGTGGAGGTGGTTACATAACCTACTATCATGCTCTTGCTTAGTAGCTCCCCTTATCAAGACATCATCTAAATATACTTAAATCCTGTGGAATACCTAAGGGGCTCAGTTAATTCCAAAATGCAAACATTGAAAGCCATACCTTCCAAAGGGCATGCTAAATGTACATTGTACTATTCGGGTCTAATGGAATCTACCAAAATCCTGCCAAAGATTCCAATCTGCTAAAATAATGTGCCCCAGCATATCTTTCAGTGTTTCATGACTTGTAGGTAAATAATACTGTGCCTAGCAAAACTGTACACTGAGTTCTTTTGGATCTAAACATAAGCACAGTGAACCATTCTTCACCTTTACAATCACTAGGAAACTGACCCACTCAGTGGGTTCTTGTACTTTCTTGATCATCCCATTTTGCAGCAGTTTATTTATTTATTTTTTTTATTCAACAATTCAATAGAAAAAGTTTACAAAGGTTCAGTTAGGCGACACAGTATAAAGTAAAGTAATATAAAGTATCTATACCCACTATTCTCAGTATCCCCCAAGTCCACTTTATTAGAGGACCAAAGTTTGATGAGAAAGCCTGGTCCCACTGAAGCTGTACAAGGAGATATCAACAAATTGTGTATGAAAGTAAATACAGTTAATATAGCTAAGTCGAGGTCTTATGTTCCCAACCAAGCCCCTACTGCTGAAACAAACACACTGGAAAGCAGCTTAATTAGCCAGCCTGACACAACTGGCTCCCTCACTGAGGATATTCCTGTTCCAATGACCACAGACAACAACATACCCACTGCCAGGTAATCTTATGTACTGGTGGATTCCATAATCAAATATATTGACAAGACTGTGTGTAGAAGGGATAAGCATAACATAATTTGCTCCACATTTAGAGGGGCTGGAATAAGAGATATACACAATATGGTTGAAGACATTCTGGAAAACTTGGGTCCCAACTCACTTGTTATCATTCATACAGGAACAAATTATTTGAATAAACTAACTTTTGGGGAAATAAAACAGGAATTTATCAGTCTGGTGAATACATTACAAACCTTGAACTGTGAAATTAATTTTTCAGAAATCTTGCCTGTCCCTAAAGCTGGGTTTCATAAGGAAAAAAATGTTAAACAAATCAATGAATGGCTAGAAAATGGACCCCGAAAATAGGATATTCATGTGTTATACACTGGGAATCTTTTATTAAAAATAATACGTTTTACTACTGGGATGGTTTACATTTAAGTAAACGTGGGGCTCATAAACTGGGAAGAACTTTTGAGGACATTATTATCCAGTCTTTAAACTAATTAAGAAGGGGGACAAGGGTAGTGTTACTGTAAACAATAAAATCAGCACCTAATTCAAGCTTAAGCTGCTAAATATTAATGCTAGAAATCTAAATGGCAACAAACTAGCAGAGTTAAGAGTGTTATTAGAGACCAACAATATACACATTGTTTGTGTGACAGAGACTTGGTGGGATCATACCAATTCATAGTCCAATAATATATTAGGGTACCAACTCTTCTTTCAGAATAGAATTGGTAGAAAACGTGGAGGTGAATGCTGCTATGTATCAAAGCAAATCCGTTGTTTGGTATTAAACTTAAATATGAATCTCAATACCACCGTAGAAACCTTGTGGCTCAATCTTGATCTAGCTCCCTCCCCTAAATTAATTCTGGGTGTTTGTTACAGACCCCCATCAGCAGAGAAAAGTATTAACAACTCAATTTTACAAGAAATTGAGGTTGCCACAGGGTTAGGAGATGTCTTAATTGTAGGTGATTTTAGTGCACCTGGTATTAAGTGGGATTCTCTATCTGGTCTAAATGATTTTGAAAAAGATCTACTAGATACAATCATATCCTGTGGTTGTGATCAGCTAGTCATGGAACCCACCAGGGATGCAAATATTCTTGACCTTATTATCACAAATAACTCAAAACATATAACCAGCCCAAGAGTTATTAGTCACTTGGCAACAAGTGACCATAATATGGTTGAATGTCATATAAATTGCTTTAGGATAAAAGACAAAACACCTACAGAAACATGAGATTACAAAAATAATAAATTAATTAAATAAAATTAATTGCAACCTTAGTCTCAAAGGGTTAAAGTTTGGGGATATGTGTAATAAAATAAAGAACATCATCCAGGATTTGATTCAGAGATACATCCCAATGAGAAAAAAATATAACAAAAAAGGAATTATTCCATTATGGTTCAATAAATCCATTAAGAAACAGATATGTAGAAAGCACAAGTTATTTAAAAGGTGTAAAATTAATCCAAACAACAAAAATCTGGTACGTTATAAAACTGAACAAACAAAATTAAACAAACTAATAAGGAAAGAGAAAAGGAAATTAGAACAAAGACTGGCCTGAAAAAAAGACATGAAGAATTTCTATGCTTATATAAATACAAATAAACATACTAAGAAAGCTATTACATCAATTACTCAAAACGGTGAATTGATTACTGATGCAAAAGAAATAGCTAATAGTTTTAATCAGTACTTTGTTTCTGTTTCCAGCCAGTCTACTAGTTTCAACCCTGTATGCGCTCTTGATGATCCTCCCCTATCCAAATTCTTACAGAAGAGGTGTTGGACGAATTATTGAAACTGAAGTCTACTTAATCACCGGGCCCAGACAATCTAAGTCCTGTTGTATTAAAAAACTCAGCAAAGCCACTTTCCTATCCATTAACTATGTTATTCAATAACTTCTTAAAATCAGGAGAGGTCTCAAATGACTGGAAAAGGGCTGTAGTAGTTCCCATTTATAGAAAAAGGAAATCATTCCAACATATCCAACTATAGTCCGATCAGCCTAACTTCCATCTGTTCTAAACTGATGGAAAGGATAATTAAAAACAGGATTAAAAGTGAAATGGATGTACTACATCTTTTAGATCATTTTCAACATGGTTTCTGTAAGGGACTGTCATGCATTACAAACCTCCTGTCATTTTATAAATTTATAAGTGACGATCTGGATAGGAATATCTTCACTAATGTCATCCTCCTGGATATTAGGAAGGCATTTGATACTGTGCCCCATGACTTATTAATAACCAGATTAAATGCCATTGGAATTAACAAATTCATTGATAGATGGATTAATAATTGGCTTACAAATTGCATGCAGTCTGTCAGGTTAAATGTTGTACGATCCATGGAGGAAGGTGTCACCAGTGGAGTGCCCCAGGGATCAGGTCTTGGTCCTGCGCTTTTTTCTCTTTATATTAGTGATATGGGGAGTGGTATTAAGAGTGTCATCTCAAAATTTGCTTACAACACTAAGATAGGGCGTGAAGTGGACTCCCGGAAGAGCTATAAAGAACTTTGTCTGGATCTGGAGAAAATTGAAGATTGGGGGAAATGTAATAAAATGGAATTTAATGAAACAAAGTGCACAGTTATGTACTTCGGAAAGGAAAATCCTGGATATATGTATAAACTGAATGGTAAAACCTTAAAATCCTCTAAGAAGGAATTAGATTTGGGAATATGGGTGAATACTAACTTATATTCTGTTGATCACTGCCGTCACATATCACTTACTACAAATAGATTAATGAGAACAATTAACAAAACCTTCTTATCAAGGGATAGAGAATATCTTATGAAATTGTATAAATCTAATGTCATTCCACATCTTGACAATGGATCATCTATCTGGAGCCCTTATTTAAATAGGGACATCAAGTTAATTGAAAAAAACTCAAAGGAGAATAACAAAATCATTAATAGGTTTTAAAAACAAGGAATATATGTCAAGAATAAACGACTTAAAATGATTTATCCTGCAGACTAGAAGAAAAAGGGGTGACCTATTCCTCATCTACAAGATAATACAGAACTCAAGCTTAATGGGGCTATGTGGCTTAAAAAGAAAAAACTTACTATCACAGGAATTGAGATCCCATATGAGACAATTATATGTTCCTAAGGTCAATTCTGTTAAAAGATCCAACTATTTTACTATTAGAACTGCAAAATTATGGAATTCCCTACCAAGTGACATAGTGCATGCAACCAGCTTTGAGCAATTTAAGTATAGATTAGATGACTTTCTTATCCTTAATCAGATGGGCCATTAACCCCACTAGGAGTGGGAGACAATTAAATGGGCTCTCAGTCTACTTTGTCTGAATAAACCAAATATTACCAAGTATTCAAGTTGTACTACATAGACATGGCTTAGACAGTTACTAGACAGTCATGCAGATTAACAAGCATTTGTCAATGCTGAATATTGTCTTGCTGGCATTGGCAATGGTAGTGGTAGTGCAGGAGTTAGAGAGGTGCATAATAGGAATGGCAGTGAAGTATTGAACTGACGTCAACCTCACCCCCACCCTGCAGAGACTGACAGGCATTGGGGTGTGCCTTTGGGTCATCGGCCATAAGGTTCATGCCATTTCACTTCACCCTACCATGCAGACACTGAGTCATGGTGTGCCTTGGGGTCTTTGGGCCTTAATGCTCACCCCATTCTATAAGAAAATATGCTGAGATGGGTGCAGTATAGGAGAATGGGGTGAACTTTGGGGCCAAAGACTCCAAGGCACACCTCAATGCCTGTCACTGACTGCAGGGTGGGGGTGGGGGTGGAAAGGTGAGCATTACAGCCGACAGTCCCAAGTCACACCCCTGACGTCTGTCAGTCTCTACAGGGTGGAGCGTTACAGTTGGAAACCCTAATGCCCCGGGCATTTGTTGATATTTTCACTCCAAATTTTCAATGTGGGCTTTTTGTGACCCACCTTATGAACAGTGGCACTATCAGTTCATTAGCCGAAAGGTGATTTTGCACAGCGACTGCGCCATTTAGCACTGCAGGTGCGAAAACACATTTCGGGCAGAATGTGAAAAATGACAGCTGCACTGTTCATGAGGAGTTGTAAAAAAATGGCAATGTTGAAAATCTGGAGTTAAAATATGAAAAATTGGTGAAGTCACGAGTTTGTGTAGAAACTGTACAACACACACCCGTAACACAATTATTTTGGGGAATTTTTTAACCAAATTTTCAACATAGGCATTTTGGGACCTCCGCTAATGAACAGTGGCACTGTGATTTTGTTAGTCTGTCCTGAAAGTTGATTTCCCACAGAGACCGTGCCATTGTGTGCCAAATGTGCGAAAACACATTTTGAGCAGGATGTGAAAATGACAGCTGTACTGTTCATAAGGATATGTGAAAAAATGGCAATGTTGAAAATCTGGAGTGAAAATATTAAAAATTGTCAAAGTCAGAGTGTGTGTGGAAACTGCACAATGCACCTCATAACAATGATCATTACAAATTTTTCACAAATTTACAACTTACAACATATGCTTTTAGACCCCACCTCATGAACAGTGGCACTGTCATTTCGTTAGTCAGTGCTGAAAGGTGATTCGACGCAGTGACCGCAAAATCACCTTTCGGGACCAAATAATGAGATGACAGTGCACGTGTTCATGAGGTGGTGTCCCAAGAACCCCATGTTGAAAATGTGGAGCCAAAATTAAAAAAATGGCTGAGATAGCCACCTAAGTTTACCTCCCCCGCCATTGATGCCAATATACAGCTTACCGGCATGTCTTCATTTTGCAGTTCAGCTTTGAAGAATCCAGACATGTTCCCGCTCTACCGAAGATTGCAGTGCTGGACCTCTGGAGGTAAGTATGGGTGAGGGGTGGGAGGTGGTGTACAGAGGGTGGGTGAGAGTTGGGGGAAGGGGGCATCGCAGACAATGAGAGACCGTTTCCTTTTTTTAGGTAAAAAAATGGACATAGCAAGACGCTTTGTTAGGCACACTGAGGTGGGCTCCCAGTGTGTCACACTATTTGGCAGGTGGGGAAATTCGGGGAAGGGGCACCGTGGACAATGAGGGACCATTTCCTTTTGTTCAGGTAAAAAAAACCCTGACATAGCAAGACGCTTTGTTAGGCACACTGGAGTGGCCTGCCGTGCCACACCAATGGGGTGGGGGAATATGTCAATATGGTCGGCGTTCTGTGAGCAGCGGCATATGGTGGCACACTGGGGTGTGCTCCCAGTGTGCCACACAATGTGGGGGGGTGGGGGACATGCTGACACTGGGATTGCACCCCCGATGTCAGCTTTGTTTGGAATCCTGCCACCATGTTTATTGAAATGTTTCACCAGGAAAGGCACTTACAGCAGGCGTGTCATCTCTGCCACTGCATGATGAGTTTCTCTCTGATTGCAGCAGCACATTTCTTTCAGGTTGGTGGCACTTTACATATTTCTTGCATCAGCACTAGCATGCTGGCTAATTGGGGAATGAGGGACGCAGCTACTAAAGCATTCCCTGCATTCACCAACACTGACAAACCTCTCACTGTGCTATTACTACCTCAAGATGTTGCTTGCGCGTGCACAAGACAACATAATAAATTAAGTCCTTGAGTTTGCACTGCAGACGTCTTCTTTTTTTGCCAGTTCAAAATAGATTCCACAGTGACACATTGATTTAAGCAGGATAATGAACAGAATGATTTCCATATATCTGTGTATATTCATTAGGAGGGCCTACTCCAGAGGAATCATGCAGAGTAAGAAGTTGGGGTACAGAACCAGAAAGTCAAAGATTAAGAGAGCTCAGAAAAGAAAAGGAGATGTGAAGAAAGGGAGAGAATGAGGACAGAATGGAGGAGGCTGGGGGGGGAGAGACCCGACCTCATGGGACAAAATCTGTATATTTGTCTAATTGATGTAACACCCACTTGCACCATTTAATTTCAAATGAGAGTAGTACGTCCATGATCCAGGATGCCATCCTCTCCAGAGTAGAGAGTTCCAACATGATGTCCCGCCAGTTAGTCTGAGTGGGGAGTCTCTCTGTGTGCCGTAGCCTTGTAATGTTTTTTTGGCAGCTAAAATCAGTAAAAAAACTAACTTCAGGAATGTTTTGCTCAGTGTGCAGCAATTTATTTCTGTTTTCAACTTGCCCTTTAGACTAGCTGGCACCTTTCTAGCTGCATGCTCTACTGGCTATGCGTTGTCTTTCAGTTTTATGGTAGCTGCACTGGCAAACATCCCACATCTTTACAGATGTCATCAAATATCGCCGCCAGGGACTCGGTTATATGTTGCCTTTTCTGAGTTTCCATTGTGAACTCTTTTAATAAGCCCCAACCCTGTACATGCATCAAGCTTCAGTATCACTGGAAGGTACCCAGTACCACTGCAAAGAAAAGGTTACCGACTTGTCTCTTGTGCTTCGTAATTTTTTATTTAAATTTTGTTAACCAGAACTCCATGAGCATTAAATGCACATTTTCATGGATGAACCGGACAGAAGAACAGTCAAACATTACAATTAAACCAATATACATACAAAGACAAAATACACTATTTATATAACATGTTCCCAAAACCTCATATTTTCATTATCATAGGCTGTCAAGGTCAGAGATGCTTTTCTAATAACCTTGATAGTTTAGCAGGGATTACAATTACTTCTGATCCATGGGCTAGTTTAAAACTGACATCTGTATCATTTTTGCGTTTGCTGTGCTTGAGCATCAAACATGTTGGGACAAGTACTATGGGACTTGGGAGGTGTGTCACTGCCGGGCCCATTGCAGTTGCAACTGCAAGGGGCTCGACAGTCTGCACATACAACCACACACAGTGCTCCTGACATCACTCAGGCTGCAGCTTCTTGTACTTCAAAGGACCGAAGCCGCTCCAATCAGAGAGGGCTTCAATCCTTTGATGTGCAAGAAGCTGTGTCAGCAAACAGGTGATTGGCTTTCAACTAGAGGAGCTGAGATCGGTCTCACCCCCCTCCCGCCCAAACTGTTTCACTAAGGCATGAAGCCATGTCAGCAAACAGCTGATCGGCTTTCAAAACAGTTGTAGCTGCACACCAGAAGTTTGCTACTAAACTTTTGCAGCTGCTATATCAAACCTGTAACAACAGAAACTGTCCATCGATGTCTGTTGCACCCTGTAACTCTCTCCCCCACCCAACCTCCCTCTCAGCACCCACCACCCAACACTTCAAGACAACATAACACTGACACTGGGGTGCCCAATCACCCAGTGTCCACTGCCAGCGCTCTGTACAGTTACCACCAACAGACCTCCCACTCAGCACCCACCCCTCAAACATAACACTGACACTGGGGTGCCCAATCCCCAGTGTCCACTGCTGGTGCCTCTGTAACTGTCACCACCACCAGACCCCTCTCACTCAGCACCCACCCCCTCAAACATAACACTGACACTGGAGGTGCCCAATCCCCAGTGTCCACTGCTGGTGCCTCTGTAACAGTCACCACCACCAGACCCTTCTCACTCAGCACCCACCCCCCTGAAACATAACACTGACACTGGGAGTGCCCAATCCCCCAGTGTCCACTGCTGGTGCCTCTGTAACAGTCACCACCACCACCAGACCTCCCACCAGCACCCACCCCCAAACATAACACTGACACTGGGGTGCCCAATCCCCAGTGTCCACTGCTGGTGCCTCTGCAACGGTCACCACCACCAGACCTCCCACCAGCAGCACCCACCCCTCAAACATAACACTGACACTGGGGTGCCCAATCCCCCAGTGTCCACTGCTGGTGCCTCTGTAACTGTCACCACCACCAGACCCTCTCACTCAGCACCCACCCCCCTGAAACATAACACTGACACTGGAGGTGCCCAATCCCCCAGTGTCCGCTGCTGGTGCCTCTGTAACAGTCACCAACACCAGACCCTCCCACTCAGCACCCACCCCCAACATAACACTGACACTGGGGTGCCCAATCCCCCAGTGTCCACTGCTGGTGCCTCTGTAACAGTCACCACCACCAGACCCTTTCACTCAGCACCCACCCCCCTGAAACATAACACTGACACTGGGAGTGCCCAATCCCCCAGTGTCCACTGCTGGTGCCTCTGTAACAGTCACCACCACCACCAGACCCTCCCACTCAGCACCCACCCCCCCAAACATAACACTGACACTGGGGGTGCCCAATCCCCCAGTGTCCACTGCTGGTGCCTCTGTAACAGTCACCACCACCAGACCCTCCCACTCAGCACCCATCCCCCTCAAACATAACACTGACACTGGGGGTGCCCAATCCTCCAGTGTCCACTGCTGGTGCCTCTGTAACAGTCACCACCACCAGACCCTCCCACTCAGCACCCACCCCCCTCAAACATAACACTGACACTGGGGGTGCCCAATCCCCCAGTGTCCACTGCTGGCGCCTCTGTGACAGTCACCACCACCAGACCCTCCCACTCAGCACCCACCCCCCTCAAACATGACACTGACACTGGGGGTGCCCAATCCCCCAGTGTCCACTGCTGGCGCCTCTGTAACAGTCACCACCACCAGACCCTCCCACTCAGCACCCACCCCCCTCAAACATAACACTGACACTGGGGGTGCCCAATCCCCCAGTGTCCACTGCTGGTGCCTCTAACAGTCACCACCACCAGACCTCCCACCTGAGCACCCACCCCCCAACATAACACACTGACACTGGGGTGCCCAATCCCAGTGTCCACTGCTGGTGCCTCTGTAACAGTCACCATCACCAGACCCTCCCACTCAGCACCCACCCCCTCAAACATGACACTGACACTGGGGGTGCCCAATCTACCAGTGTCAAAACCTGAAATAAAGGAAGCCTTCCCTCAGCGTTTTTTGTGTGCCTGCAACTAAGAAATCCATCCATCGATGTCTATTGCGCCACCATAACTGCATTTATAACACTGACACTGGGGGTGCACAATCCCCCAGTCTCCACTGCTGGCACTCCTGTAACTGTCACCCCCACCCAACCCTCCCACCAGCACCCACCACCTCACTCCACCTTCCAAACATAACACTGGCACTTTGGGTGCCCAATCCCCCAGTGTCGAAATCTGAAATAAAGAAAACCACTGCTCTGCCCTTTTTTTAATACCCTGTAAAAAAGAAAATGGTCCATTGATGTCTGTTGCAGCCCACCATAACTGAACACCCCCCCCCATGCCATTTATCACACTGACACTGGGGGTGCCCAATCCCCCAGTGTCCACTGCTGGCACCCCTGTAACTGTTGACCCTACCCAACCTCCCACTCAGCACCCACCACCCACCACCCCACTCCCAAACATAACACTGACACTGGGAGGTGCCCAATCCTCCAGTGCGAGAACCTGAAATAAAGAAATCTTCCTTGGCGTTTTTTTTTTTTAAGCCCAAAATGAAACTGTCCATCAATATCAGCTGAGCCGTAAGTCCCCCACCTGACTCTGCCACTCAGGACCCACCACCCCACAACCCCCCAAGCCCTTACTTACTCACTGGGGGTCCAACGCTGTAATCCTGTCTGGACCACAGACATGTCTTCACTCTTCAAAGCCAGACCGTGAACTGAGGAAATCATGTATGCGATTCAATGTATATCAATGGGGGTTTGAACTTAGTGGCATAACTTGCCCATTTGTCAATATTTTCCACCAAATTTTCAACATACCTTTTTTGGGACACCATCCCATGAACAATGCAACTTGCATTGTTCATGGGGTGGTGTTCCAAAAAAGGTATGTTGAAAATTACGTTAGGTAAATCACCTTTCGGGCAGGAGTTGAAAGTTTTCTCTTCCCTTGTTCATGAGGTGGGATTATAAGAAGGCTATGTTGAAAATTTGATGTTAAAATATTAAAAAACTAATAAAGTTATATAAACATATGAAATCACCTGCAGAAACAGGCCACATGGTCTATCAAGTCTGCCCGAGTGTGCAGCTAGCACTTCATCTTGCAGCTGCACCTCCCGTTCCCCCCATCACCGTATCCCTTTCCCATACTCTGTCCCAGCCTCTTTTGAAACTGCCCACCATCTTACAAGACATCAGATCTTCTGGCAGGGTATTCCACTTGTCCACTACCCTTTCTCTGAAAAAGTGTCTCCTTACCGGCCTCCTAGACCTTCCCCCCCTGTAATCTCAGTCCATGCCCTCTTGTGTCCCTCCCTCTCCTCAGCTGAAAGAACCCTTCTGTGTTAGTCTTGTTAATCCCTTTCAGATACTTAAAGGTCTCTATCATATCCCCCCGTCCCTCCTCTTTTTCAGCAAGTACATTTTCAACTCTCTCAATCTATCCTCATAAGGCCTGCCCCCAAACTCTGTTTCATCTTCATGGCCCTGCATTGCACCCCCTCCAATAACATTATGTCCCTTTTCAGGAACGGGCGCCAGAATTGCATGCAATACTCTAGGTGAGGCCTGACCAATGATCTGTACAGGAGCAGTATAACATCACTCCTTCTGGAAGAGATACCTCTTGTTATACACCCCACCATTTTGTTGGCCTGTGCTGCCACCATCCTGCACTGGGCTGAGTTGTTCATGCTCCTTGTTATGATTACTCCTAGGCCCTTTTCCTCTTCGGTACTTCCCAACTGCACTCCATTCAAGTGATAGTCCCTCCACTGGTTCTTTGCTCCAAAGTGCAACACCTTGCACTTCTTGGCATTGAAACCCAGCTGCCATGTTTCTGCCCACTCCTGCAGTTTAGTCAGGTCCTCCTGCAGCCCCTTCCACTCCTCACTGTCATCAACCACTACTCCCATTTTGGTATTGCCCTTGAACAGGCTGATCTTGCTCCTGATCCTGTGCGAAATATCATCTGTATATATCCCAAACAGCACCGGTCCCAGCAAAGATCCCTGTGGCACCCCGCTCATCACCAGTTTTGGTGACGAGAGTCCCCCCCCCACTACCACCCTTTGTTGCCTCCCCCTCTGCTGGTTTGTGATCCAATTCACTAATTTTGGCCCTGCCCCCACATATTCCAGCTCCCCCCCAACCTCCCATGCGGTACTGAATCAAAGGCCTTGCTGAAGTCCAAATACAGGAAACCTACTGCATGGCCTTTGTCCAGTTCCATGTCACTCAGTCATAGTATTCTACGAGGTTGGTTTGGCATGATCTTCCCACTTTGCTTCTGATCCTGGAGACCACTGTCCTCCAAAAAGCTCATCAGTCTCTCCTTGAGGATGGTCTCCATGAGCTTCTCCACAATTGATGTGAGGCTCACTGGCCAATAGCTTGCTGGTTCATTCTTTGGGCCGCCTTTGTGAATGGGTACCACATGTGCCAGCCTCCAGTCCTGTGGTACACATCCCGTGTCCAGAGAGGTGTTGAACAGGTTGGCCAGTGGCCTAGCCAGCACCTCTGCTAGCTCCCTTAGCACCCTTGGATGAATGCTAACTGGTCCTGGTGCTTTGCCCACTCTTAGAGCCCTTAGCTCTTCCAGTACCCTGTCCTCTGTAATCACTACGTCTGTTATCAATTATCCGCCTATACCCCCCCCACCATCACCCTTGGAATCCACCCCCCACTCCTGGGTGGATACCGAGAAGAAGTACTCGTTGAGTGCTTCTACCTTCTCTTCTCCCCTCTCCACCCACCCACTGTCCTTTTTTACCCTCACCAGTTGGTTCTTATTCCTCCTTCTCTCTCCAATGTACTGGAAGAAGTCTTTCTCTCCAGTCTTGATATCTTTCACCAGCCGCAGCTCCCCAGCTGCCTTAGCCTCTCTGACCATTCTTGTAACCTCTCTGGACTTCTCTGCATACTTATCCTTATCTTCCTCCCTCCCCGATTTCCTATATCATCTAAACACTGCCCTCTTGGCCCTCAACCCGTCCATGACCCCCAGTGTCAGCCAACTTGGTTTCTTTGCCCTCCCTTTCTTACTTTTCTTCCTTGTGCATGCTACCATAGCCTCTACCAACCCATTCTTTATAATCCCCCATTTCTGGTCTGCATCCATGTTCAGTTGTATACCTGGCAGGTACCCTCCCAGAATTTCCCCCATTTTCCTAAAGTTGCCCCCTTAAAGTCAATCACCCATGTCTCTGTTCCCCCTGTATCCCTTCCCCTGTATCCCTCCCATGTTGAGCTAGAACCACACTGAATAGTGGTCATTCCCAGCCAGTGGTTCTCCCACCATCAGGTCTCTAACTGACTCCCCATTCTCCAGTACAAGGTCCAGGGTCCTCCCTACCCGAGTCAGTTCCTGTACCAGCTGCATAAGGAAACTTTCCTGGAAAGCCTTCAACAGGACCAGTTCCCTTGCACACGTGGTGGATGATGTTCCCCATTCCACCCCGGTAGGTTAAAATCCCCCATCACCACCATGCTACCCCTCTTGCAGACTTTCTTGATTTGGCCAGCCAATTCCCTATCCAGGTCACTCCCCGGTCAGGTGGCCTGTACACCACCCCCAGCCTCACTGTTATGAGTCTACATTGAATTTTTTAAATGCAGGCTCATAACTTTGGTAATGTTCAATATTTCGACCCCATATTTTCAACATAGCCATTTCTTTACAGCACCTCATGAATGTGACAGTTGTATTTTTGCAAATCCTGACCCAAATGTGTTTTTGCACCCCAAAAGGTGATTTTGCAGTCACTGCACGAAATCACCTTTCAGGCAGGAGTTGAATATTTTCTCGGACTTGTTCATGAGGTGGGATCATAAGAAAGCTATGATGAAAATTTGAGGCAAAAATATTAAAAAGTAACAAAATTATGAGCCTACATTGAAATATATGAACACAGGCTTATAACTTTGGTAATTTTCAATATTTTGACCCCAAATTTTAAACATAGCCATTTCTTCACAGCACCTTTTGAATGTAGCAGCTGTCATTTTTTAAATCATAGCCAAAATGTGTTATCGTACCTGTGGTGCAGAATGACGTTTTGCTGGTGCAGAATGACATTTCGGTGAGGATTTGAAAATCTTCGCCTTCTGGGTCCAGTAGGTGGGGGTAATTTTTATATTTTTATTTATGTCAAAGTTCAGAAAGACACTTTTGAGCAAAAATGTTCATTTACAAAGGTTCTTCATCAGAATAACAATTTGTTTACACCATGTCAAAGACAGTATTAAAAACTAACAAAGGCTGGACAATATTGATTCAGTGACATAAAACAGAATGAGTAACACTAGTACCGTTTTGGCAATACAGAGTGAACAAAAGTTAACATTCAACAGGTCAAATAATACAAGGCATAACACAGGCACTAGAAGCTATACAAAATTAGCAGCCCATCTGGGCATTGTCAGAGGTTAAGTCTGTGTGCTTTTACAGCACATTGGAACAGCGGAGAGGCACAAGCGTGAGGAGACTGTGTGGTGGGTACCGTGCTGGCATCATATACACATGTAAGAGGGGACTTTAGGGGGCAGAAGCACCACAATTAGATGGTGCAAGGGTTGGGTTGGGTAGGGGTGCAGTTGACAAGTGACAGTGCATGGTATGGGATTTATTAGCAGAAGCAGCTACATTTCGAGCCAGGTAGGAATAAATTTAGAAGTTCCCGCTTGAAAGGACCCAGCTTAGCTGGTGTCTTTTGTATTACCTGAAGTTCATTAAGCCAACTTGGTGCCCTGGCTGCAAAGGAGCATCTGGCTAGAGCTGTTCAGTTGAAAGGAAAAGCCAATGTACTGATAGTCATGCCTCTGGTTAGGTAGGATTTGGGGCAGGTTGTAGGAGACCTTGCAGCCCTGGAGGGGTCAGGCCCAAGAGGGCTTTCATGCCTAGCAGGCAGGTTCGATATTTTATAAGAAGGTTATGCTGAAAATTTGGTGTACAAATACAGTAATATGTCGAGGTTATGACTGAACATTACACTATTTTAGTGTTCACTCATTACTTCACTAATTTTCAAGTTCAAGTTTATTGCAGGAAAACTCCATTGAGCAAGCTCATTCACAAGGAGGTCCTGTGACATAAACACTTAAAGTACAAACATAGATAGGTAATAACAGTATATACATGAAATGCACGTTACATGATACAGGCTGGATATACATACAAGGGTACCACATAGGGTGACCACAGGTGGTAAACATTAATATGGTAAACAATTTTGAATGTTTTGACTCCAAACTTTCAACATAACCATTTTTCCACAAAACCTCATAAATGTGATGTGCCATTTTTTAAATCCTGGATGAGATGTGCTTTCACACCTCTGTTGCAAAAGCGTGTTTCAGCCAATATAGCATAACTAGTACATGCCATGTCTATAAGAGGAATCCTAAAACAAATATCTTCAAAAGTTGAGGTCAAAATTAGAAAAAAAGAGGTGCATACCACTAGCAAACGTTCAGCATTGACAAATTGTAATAGCTTGCAAGAGGCTGAAATGGATACATTTGGTAGGCTGCTACTAACACCAAACTGCCACAAGTGTGGCACATGTAAGCATTAAGCCACTCCAAAGGTGGCATCTAATGGGGAATTAATGCATGGTTGGGAGGGTTGTGGCTCGAGGCCAAAGGCTGAGTGCTTACAATGGCCCAACCATGCATTAATTCCCCATTAGATGCCACCTTCGGAGTGGCGTAATGCTCTTGTAACATGGCATGTTTTAGGTGAATCTGACATTTTCCCTTTTTTTGCTATGTGGCGAAATGACTGACAGAATTTCTGTATCATCATAATATGTTGCTGCACTTTTGTGGATGGTCTGATAGAAACAGTCACATATATTTATTTGCTGATGTTGTCAGCACAACAGCACTTCTTTCTACACATGTATTCTAGTTATACATGTTTGTATTATTCTTTTTAAATTCTATGCAGCTATTACTGACATAACCTGTGAAGGAGGTCCACGGTGCTCCAATTTCAGCGATGTGGCATCTGAGGCTCATGTTCATTTGCATATTGTCGACAGCCGCTCTCTCTCTCTCTCTCTCTCATTGTCCTGTGTTCAAACGTTCTTGCTTTACTCGGTGCGATCATCATGTCATGTTTGTCTGCTACCTGCTCTGTTTTTACAATTACTGGTGCTGCATTTCTCACTATAGTTGTATAAATTAACAATGCCTTGCACAATGAGGGACTGGAGGTTAAATGGGGATATCACTTCCGGTCTTCTCCAGTCGATTGACCTGCTGTCATCTAAAGTGCTTTTTTCCTCATTTCTCAAGTCTCCTGCAACTCCCTAAGTAATTTTATTTTTATTCATTTGGCCCGTTCTGCAGCGGTGTTCTACCTTGGCTCATACTCGGTCACTATGCCAGTCGTTACAGTTAGCGGCGATAGTCACGGGCATTAGGGTGGTTGGGAGGGAAGGACAGATTGCATTTGGCTGGGATTGCCTTCTGTTTCAGACTGCACTGCTGCTTTTATTGCTGTGGATTGCTTTGGTACTTCAGTTTGGGGACGGCATCATTGTAAAATTAATGCCATCTCCAAACTATCACGTGATGCGTTTGGTCCAGTCATTGCTGTTGTTTTCCACCGGTCTTATTTTGCCATGTTACAAGATATAAAATGTGTCAGTGTTATTTTACTACATTTGTGTTTCATAAGTAAGCGTTAAGGTACGACAAAGGAGTGTTCTACTGTGCAATTAATGCATGGTTGGGGGGGTGGCCGAGCGCCTACAACCACCCAACCATGCATTAATTCCACAGTAGAACACTCCTTTGGAGTGCCTTAATGCACTTGCAACATGGCTGGTGTTGTGTGCCATGTGTAGTATTTTGTTCTTTTAAGTAATAAAAGATGATATTGATAGTAAAACAAAATGACATAGACAAAGTTTCATGGAAGTTTTCACATTCATTGAATAAAGGCTGGTGCACAGCCACAGAACGTACAACACATTGTGGTTGCCACTGAGAAAAAAAAACCTGATGCGGCCGCTTAGTAACAGTTACATTTCTAAACCATATAACACTTTTTAATATTTTTTAGTAAGCACAATTGGTGTGTTATCTTACTCGTAATAAGCGTTTCAGCTACTAATACACTGCTGCATTATGGGTGAAAATACTCACAGATATCGTCTTGCACTGTCATTTCAATATCTCTGTAGCACCAGATTGTCATTGTTACATTGCAACTTTATTTTCTCACAACAAATTCTCTTCTGTTCTATATGTAGTTTCCGCTATTAAGAAAACCTGCTCACATTTATTTACAAATCCTCATGCCCTCGTTGCAGACCGGTCGTCTTCCAGTGCGTGGCTGTTTAATACAGGGCATGCGTCATAGTTCCTAACAACTACTACGGAACTAACGTTTCACTTAACAGACATTCTCCCTAACATTGGAGATCATTTCAATGTGTACTACAAATTAATTTTTTTCTTTTATTACTTTGCTGTTTGTCTCTACGGAGTCACTCTGCCCAACACTGGCAATGCCTTCCATGTTGTTTTTGCCTCTACAAGGAGTCACTTTTGCAGCAAGTAAGTCATAGTCCTTTAGGTGGGTAGGTGGGAAGACACAGTGCTTAGGAGCCTTTGTAACATGGCACAAATGAAAGTGCTCAGATGGAGCGTTTGTTGTATTGTTTAGTGGTTGTACACAGTACTACAAGATCAACTGTGCATTACTTGGGAATTAATGCATGGCTGGCTACTATTTCTTGACCAATAGAAATGTTCCATTTCATCTGTTTCATTTTTGCAGTGTTACAATATGTTCTAGCATAGTGGTTCTCAAGCCCCAAATTCTGGCAGCCTAAAATGGCTGTAAAATGCAATCACCAGAACCTACTGGTGGCCTCACTCCTTATTTTTTACCCCAGATTCCCTGATACATACCAAAGTTCCTGTAACATATTTCTTTTCACAAAGCCTTCATGAACTCAAGTCCTTGGTGTATTTTTACTTGAAGTATATTTCCCATGTTTATGCAAAGGTAAGAAATGTTGCATTCCATTTCATTACCTTTGCAACTGGGACTCTAAAGAGCTCTGTGGCAGCACGCTATTGTATTGGTGGCAGCACGCAGCCAAGGTAGCCTCATTTGAGAAACACTGGGCCTGATTTTCAAAAGGCCAGGACTGGCAGATGGGGCTTGAGGCAAGGAGAAATGGCACAAAGAGCTCCTTCCACCAGTCTCAATTTTGTAAGGGACTGTCTGCCATTAAGGGGACTGCCTGCATCAACCAGGCGTGTGTCATCCTTGAGACAGCTGCACTGGTGTGCATTGGCAGAAGAGGGTTTGTGCAAGAGCAGGGCTACAATATCCCTTACATTGGAATTTTGCAAGCCCCACCAAGAGGCTGACAGATCCTGCAGTTAGACCAGCCTGGAACTGGTCTAAGCTGCCTTGCACCACTGCTGCAGTCCTCACTGGTAGAGGGGGTGACCCTGGGCCGCCATGGGCAAGGTGCCCAGACAGCCCCTGACACCTGCCAGACCACCACTGGAGTGGACAGTGATCCATGGTAGATGAGAGCCTGCAAGCCCCCGTGGTGCTGCTAGTGCATCCACTCCCCCCATGGACCCATACTGTCCCTACCATCCACCCCCAGCCTGACCCGTCCCACCTCCCCATGAGCCAGGGCATCCTCCAGATGACCCACCAGCCACCAGAGTGACCTGCCGGTGGGTTGCCATCACTGGCCACCAATGCTGCAAGCCTAGACTACAGCCTGCAGCACTCCCCTTCTGCCTTCTGTACGATGTTTGGTTGGTGCACTGGTTGGCTTACTGCAGATTTGGGGACTTTAGTGCTAGGACCCTGTTCTTATAAAATGTAGTGCAGGGACCCCGGCGCACCTGAGTTTGCCTCAGACAATAGTTCACCGCACAATGCACTGATCTAAACTAGCTTTTAAAATCAAGCTTACTCTTCTAGAATCAGGCCTCTGAAAACATGCTGTAGTTCTAAATACTAGCTTGAGTAGCAGTGCTGAGAATCAAACCTATAGCTACATGTGATAGTATCAAAAGCATTAGAGCTTGGTACATTAAGTACTTACTGTGACAAAAATTAAAATACTGGGCTGATTTTCAAATGCCAAAAGTCTGCGCAAGGTGCCTGTGCAAAAAGGGTTTGATGCAAGTGGCACGTTGTGCCAAATATTGCAGCAATTCTGATTTTTTAATGCAGGCTGTGTTGAAATTGGGATGATGTGTGTCCAAACCACCATGCATCACCCCTGTGCCAGAACAGGAGGTGCACCAGGATGTAACAGGGCTTGAGCAGAGCAGGGCTGCAGCGTATACTGCAATACCACAGATCCTACCTGATCTCTGGCTTTTATCCTCTCTTTCTTACTGCTTGGGTTCCCTTGTGCCCATCCCATGCATTCTTGAATTCTCCTACTGTTTTTGCCCCCACCACCTCTACTGTGAGGCTGATCCATGCATCCACCACCCTTTCCATTAAAAAAATACTTCCTCCAATTACCCCTGAGTCTACCCCCCAGCCTCATATCATGACCACTTGTTCTTTTTTTTATACTTTATTTTTATTATGTTCTGCATGAAACAGTAACATACAGATTACCAAATGGCAGACATCTCCATAAATTGTTAGAAAACCTGCTAATATATAGTAGGTATTAATCTAAACATTTTTATAAAACTGAATGTGGGGTTATTTCAAAAATATCCAAGAGTCCAGCGTAAGTGCAAGAAAGCTGTACCCTGCAAGTATGCAGTGGTCAAAACTTAATATTGGATATTCCAAAAAAGATCATACTCAATAACTTGTGTTGATATGACCCAACTCCATGCATAAGTTTAATTATAAAAGAAAATCTGTAACACCCCAATACATCCCTGCAAATCAGAGACTTCCCAACATCGGATCTTAAAGACCCCTGTGAAATGAACCACTTCTGCTTTATACAGAGCTGCATTTATAATTATACAAGGCCTTTTAGCAAGTAATCCTAAAGCCCTCAAAAAAATACAGTCTCAGCAGAACAAAATTAACAGTACTTGCTGAATAGTCTAGACCCCTGCAGTTGGTGTAGTAGTGGAAAAGTTTGGCACCGATACTGCTTAGGTCTCATCATCCTCTGACTCTTCTGCTGTGGCTGGCCCAGCACTTTCAAACTCCTTAGTGATGGATTCCACCTTTTTCCCAGCCTCTACCAGATCATTGTTTTGGAAAGTGTGCCCTTGGTAAAAGATTCTGAGTCAGGCGGGCATCAAAAGTGAATGTGCCACTCTCAGACTTTGCAAACATGGACAGACAGCATCAAATTTCTTCCAATAAGATCGGGTGGCATAGGATAGGACTGGGAAGCTATGGATAGTGGCTCCATTGTAGTTAAGCTTGTCCGAGGCTCTAGATGTGGTCAGGATGGCATCTCACATTCCCACACCCGTGGTCACCAAGAGGATAGTACGGGCAGTTTCCTGCCCCATATTCAATGCCCCTGGTAGCCAGTTCTGAAGGAATTTCAGTAAATTGTCCCCTTCTGAACCCTCAGGCATTCCTATTATGTGCACATGAGAGGCCCGATTGGCATTCTCCAAGGACTCAAGTCGATATCAGACCTGTGAGTTTTCTTGCACCAACTTATTTGTGGCAGTAATAGCTTGCAGAGAATGCACTTCTGTGACAGCTGCCAATTTCAACGCAGCTTCTATTTTCATATCCTGTTCCCCCATGCGAGTCAAGATCATTTCCACTTTTAAGTCTATGGCCTGCATAGACAGCTGTAGGGATTTTCCCTGGGGCTCACTCCCTGCAGCCACTGTTCCCACACCTGCAGCCTGAGGATCTGGTGCTTGAGGTTTCAAAGTGCTCAGAGTGCCTTTCTGTGTTCGGCCCATAGTGATAATTAGTATCAAACTGTGCAGCTCAATATGACCAATCTAACAATACCAGTTTGAAGTCAGTCCATTCACAGAAATCAATCATTTTAAATAGATTATTGTCTCCAATAAGACATGATGCATGAAAGTGCGTCTTTACAGCAGGCGTGCTCCACAGCACTCCCCCATTACCACTGGTACTTGAACATCTCTTTTTCTTAAAGATACTACCCTCTTGTACCTTATTTATGCCCTGGAGGTACTTGAAGGTCTCTATCATATCCTCCCACTCTCTCCTGTCTTCCAGGGTATACATATTGAGGTCCTCTAGTCTCTCCTTGCATGAAAAAAAAAAAAAAAAGAGGTGCATACCAGCAGCAAACGTTCGGCATTGTCAATTGCTTGTTATCCATCTTTACAGTCCAATATTTAACAGATACTCTTTTGGATTTATCTATTACTACAAAGAAGCCATAATCACTGCTACTCTGGCATTGCTCAGCTGTACCTTGTAACAGTATGAACCCCTCATTTTTTGTTGCACATTTTTGCATAATGATTCATGTGTTTACATTTGTTACACTGCTGTCCAGAAGTGGAGCATTTCTCCAATGCATGCATCAAACCATACCTGATGTACTCTGCTTGTGTTATGTGCAGGTGCTTTATTCTCTTTCTCAAGGTTTGTGGTGCAGTTGCTTTGTCACGTGTAGCCAGCACATGCAATTTCACGTCCTCATCCACACCCACAATGTGACCTACATGCCTTTGTTCACCATTGGTACTGACTTCTCTATAATTGCTGGTCCCACTGACTGAATAAAGCTGTCACCTGTCACTTGGGGGCCATCCAGCGGGGAGGCTTACATCGCCTGGGAGGAGGACAGTGCCTGACTGTGCATAGGTGGGTGTGGGGTCTGCTGCTACCTGTCTGCTCAGTGAGAGTGTAAGAGTTTGTGCTGTGCATTTTGAGAACACTGCATTTGAACGACAGCTCTGGATTACACACAGCCAGTTCTAACAGATAATTGCAATCCAGTTATGTGTGTATTAACAGTGATGATCAATCATTGTATTATCCAGGATATCTGAGAGCCCTAGAATGGATCATGATACGGATAATTAATTAAGACTATTTGTCTTGCATCACTGATGATGTTGGGCAGACTAACTGGCCTCCCTCCTGTGCACATGTGCCGCTGATGTTATATGGTAATGTTTATTTATTTATTTAGCTTTTGTTGACCATGTAACCACACTAGACAAATATATACCCATTTTCAGGTATGACCCAGGAGATTACAAGGAAATGTACAGACAGTGCAAGATACAACAAGATTCCCAAAAATATACGTACAGCACAGGGATTTAACAGTGGGGCACGCTAACAGCACATAACAATGTAAACAATTAGACAAATAAAGTTAAAGCTATATAACTTATAAATAGCACATTGCAGGTTAGGGATGGAGACCTGCTGAGTTAGAATGAAACTCAATTATTGCACCCTCCCCCGAAATCATGGACTATGGGTCAGTAGGGTGCGACCCACTTCAGATAAAAGACCCTTTACAACTGGGCGGGCACAGTGAAAAGACAGTGTCAGCTCCTGGCACCATGCCACAGACTTGTAACTTTTTGTTTTACAAGATCACTGTATGGAGCTATGGGGGAGTGGAGGTGGCAGATAATTGAGGGCAGAGTATATTTTACATATTGTAGAAGAGTATGGCTTCAGAAAATACTAGCAGTTTTCCGGTAAACAAGAGCTCACGCTTTTATTAGTTATGCATATAGATCATTTTCAGTCAATGAGGGAGAATGTTTCCAGGTCTTAGGTTTACCTTTGAAACTTTTTTTGTAGTCTAGTAAAACATTCTACAGAACTGTTTCAAGTTCCTCTGGAATTAGTGTAGATAACGATGCAATCTGTGTATAAATGTATAGAACTAGAATAATAATTTGATGAAATATTACTGATGTGAAAGGATCTTATATTAGAAGCTTGTAGAATAACTTTGGTCAGTGACGAAAGTAAGCACATGTATACAGCACAAAGTCCAACGCTCATATTCCTAGTTTAATTTGTTGAGTTAGTGATTAATTATTTCTCTGCTTTTTGCTTCCAGTAACTTGCAAGGCTGTATAACTGCTGTCCCCAGGGACCTTCTTGAGGCTGTACCAGCAGCAACTGAAATAAAGAAGTAGGCCGACTGTTATTTATGGAAAGACACAGTGTTCTGCCAGAGATGTAGCAATCAAACCAATTTATTGGATTTTTACCAACACCTACAGTACTTGTGTTCTCATGAGTGCTGCAGGACCAGTTATATTAAACAGCTTTGACAAAAATGACAAAACAGAGTAATGTTATCTTCATTCTATATAACAGCACAGAAACAGTGCTATGAACAGATCAGAATGTAGTATGACTACCTTCATGTACATTATTAAACAAAAAACAAGGGGGGGTTGGTGGGGCTTGCAACCCTACTGTGCAGACGTACTTATTGAGAGTACTACTGTTTGGTAATCAAATGTTACCTTTCAGCCTTTAAATGTGGCACATTTTAACTATAAAATACTTCTAAAGGGAGACTAATTGTGATGTTGACATTTGGGAAAAAGCTAGTAGTCTTTCAACAAGGGGAGGTCCCATGAAAATGCTACAGATTTGGTGGCAACATTTTTTCCAGCCCAGTCAAACATAGACAGAGATGAAAAAGCAGGCCCCATACTAAATGAGATGGAGACAGCAGTTGATAGGCTTGAAGAAAAAAATGACTCACTATGATAATGTTTTTTTTTCCAAAGGGGTCCCTCACTATGCTTAACAACTGCAATCATTCCCCTTGAATGAGACACCCTGGAACTTTAGGGTTTTATGCTAATTAGAGAGCTTAGAATGAAATTCAAACTCTTCTGGGTGGTCACACTCACCTCTGCATGATAACGTCGGATTTATTTCTAAAGCTAGGGTGAGCAGTGGCCACTAAAACTAGCTAAATGGCTACCAAAAATATATCAAAAGTGCTGTACAAAGTTTGTAAAACTGTTTCAACATGGCAGAACAACTTTTTAAAGTTATAAAATATTGAAATAGCTGAGATCACTGAGTATCAATTGTAAAGGCACTATAACAAGTAATGCTTAAGTAAATAGAAAGAACTGATTCTTGTGTGAACCATTTACCAATTTCTGGAAGGGGGATAGGAACTATGGATTGTTAAGCACAGTGAGAAATCCCTTTGGAAGATACAACATTACTATGGTGAGTAATTTTTTTGGCAAACCCCAGGAATCCCTTACTTTCACTTAACAATTGCAGACTTCATAGCAGTACCTCGGGAGGCTGGGTACAGAACCTATTTAGGGAAAAGGTTTTGCAAGACAGCCATGCCAGAACTAGGGCTGCAAGTTTGATTCACTCTTGGCCATAAAATATGTGAACTTCCCATGTTTGCATCTGTCCGCTTAGCGCAAACATTTTCTCTAAAAATGTAAACTTTGGTTCACAAGGTTCGCTCCAGTAACTGAAAAAATTTTTTTTTTACTTTACCATCTGTGGCTTCTGTGCATGCTCTGTCAGCTCCCTGGTCTTTACATCATGTGGTGCAGAAAAGAGAGAGAGTCATGGGACCACCACCAGCAGCACGTCAGTCACCCTCATCCTTCAGCGTCACTCGCCAGCATTGGACGAAGGGTGATCTCTCTTTCTGCCTCTCCCTCTGCACAGGCAGCAAGACCAGTGATGATTGGTGCAGCAGGTCACAAAAACACATGGGATGCTGGCAGTTAATCGCTTGCTGTGCATTTCTGGCATAGTGTGTGAGAGAGGTTCAGGAGAGAGTTGTCTGTGCTGGTGGCTGCTCCTCCGTATGAGGACAGCAGAAAATACACTAGCGGACTGTCTAAATCAAATTGAATTTTAAACAAAAAAAAAAATCACAAAATAAAAATAGCATTTGTGTTGTAAAGTTGTTTTTGGGCTGTCAAAATAAAAAAGACAGCATTTATTAACTTCTTTAATATACAGTTAGGCAGGGCACATTAGCATTAGGTTATATTATAACAGACTGCTGCACTGTTTAAAACAACATTAAATAAGAAACAAGACTGACAGTATATAAAAAAACATTGTTTTGTACTAGTCACTGCAGCAAGGGAGCAAAATTAAGTAGAGGGCAGGCTCAGGAGAGAGAGAGAGAGACTTGTGCTGCTGTTACTGTGCAGTCAGTGCTGTACTACAGTGCTCACTGCAGTGCTGATGCTTGCTGAGTTGACTGACTAGGTCGATGTTGTTAAAATAAAATTTCTCTCTCTGTAATTCTGTAGTCTCTGCACTGACTGTAGGACAAAAAGCAAAAGAAAAAGCTATAAAGTAAAAAAAAAATTCAAATTATACAGAGAAGGCAATAGCAGTAGTTGAAGGCATTGAGCTTCAAGTACAAACATGTAGATCTGTGTTTGAAGGATTCCCATCAGTTACCTCTTTCATACTGGTTGACTCCATGATCAAGTCACTCAACTTCCTTGTGTTCCCTACCTGGTCACAGCTGGAAACAACAAGCTCAGATTAGTGACGTGTGCCTTTCCTGGTTAAACAATTTCCCCCTTTGTTTCAATTATATTCTAGTCCTACTAGTGCTTTACTGACCTATCTGGGAAGCAATTTCACTGTGTTTTCAAAGTTCAGATTTGACACATCCAGCACCAGTAGTGCTGTACTGACCAGCCTGGGAGTAAATATCCCATTGACACCGCCAGCAGTACTGTGCTGTATTTACCTGTTAGGGAGAAAATATCCCTGTGTCTTACTACTTAAAGTACTTGACTCGACACAGCCAACACTGCTATATTTACATGTTTGGGAGAAAATACCCCTGTGTCTTACTCAAAGTACTTGACTCGACGCAGCAAGCAGTGCTGTATTTACCTGTTTGGGAGAAAATATCCCTGTGTCTTACTACTTAAAGTACTTGACTTGATGCAGCCAGTAGTGCTGTATTTACATATTTGGGAGTAAATTTCCCTGTGTCTTACTACTTAAAGTACTTGACTCGACGCAGCCAGCAGTGCTCTATTTACCTGTTAGGGAGAAAATATCCCTATGTCTTACTTCTTAAAGTACTTGACTCGATGCAGCCATGAGTGCTAAAGAAAAGAGCAGCACTTCTCAGGCAATCCTGGCAACAGTAACAACAGTACAGAAAATTCAGGACGTTGCAGGAGTAACCCGTCATGGTACTCAGAAGATGAGCACAAGGACCATCATAGTGCATCAGCCAGTCTTAGTAAGCAGAGTGATGGATGATGATGAGGAGGAGGAGAAGACAGATGAGTGAGGGGGAAATCACTGGAACAGATCCTGAGTTTGTAGTAGATAAGACAGCAGTCAGTATGTCAAGTAGCAGTAGCTCTGGGGAGTGGGATGAAGAGGAGGAAAACAGGAGCAGAAAAAGAGCAAAAAAAGAGTACTTGGAGGGATGGTGGTGGTGTTAAAAAAATATTAATGATAGTGGGGCATAAGAAGAGTCAGACACCCACACATGCAGAGGAACAACAGAGGACAGAAGATGGGCAGACTTCACGAGGGGAAAAAAGAGATGCAGTTCAACCAGTCAGAGAAGCTGTGCATCAAAATAACATGCAGATGGGCATGGAAAGACCTCAGAGAGATGGTGGAAGTAGTAGTGGCTGTGGTGGTGGCAGTGGTAGTAATGAACATATCCTCCCCATAAGCAGCAGTGCAACAAAATCTGTGAAATCCGTTGTGTGGGATTTTTTCACACAAGATAAATCATCTGGCAGCCATGTGGTTTGCAAAGTATGCAAAACAAAATTAAGTCACGGTAAAGTGAGTACTTGACTGGGAGCACCAACAATGATAAGGCATATGCACAAGTCTCACATTTATCAGTATCAAAAAGCACAAAAGGAGCACACCCAGGTTGTTGCACTTCTGCACTCAGCTGAGGAGGATGAGGTAATGGATGTTTACCAAGGCAATGAAGTAACTGATGTGGAGGTGGAGGAAGATGAAAGTCTTCCTTCCAGTCAAAGCACAGCATCCTCTATTTCTCATTTCTTTATCCCTCTGAGTCCACCACCACAGCCCAACCAGAGTCATATACCATCCAGTGCCACAACATCCACCCCTCATGGTGGTAATATTCAAGGGAAGCAGCCCAGAAAATCAAGTGACAGCAGCAAGCATAGCGGCCATCAAATTTCTTTGAAAGACTGCTTTGAGCAGTCACAGAAATATAAGCCCAACAGGCCTGAGGCAAGGTGATTGACAAAGGCAGGAGATGATAGCCACCGACTTGCTCCCATTCTCCTTTGTAGCTAACCCAGGTTTTAAAGCACTAATGGAAATAGCTATGCCAAATTATCAGGCCCCCTCAGTTCTCCAGTGTTGCCATCCCAGACTTGTATGATGCTGTTCGGTAAAGCATGTCTGATGCTCTGAAAGGTTCAGTGGGCACAAAGGTTCATGTCACGACAGATATGTGGACCGGTGGTCAGGCAGCTGACTATATGGCTGTGACTGGCCATTGGGTAAACTTTCCTCCCTCCTCCTCATCACTATCATCATGTAGTGGCACTGGCAGCGGCAGCAGCAGCAGCAGCAAGAAGCAAGGGACTTTCACTGTTCGAAGACAGGCAGCTTTATGTATTTATGGTTTTGAAAAAGACCACAAAGCGGAACATCTTCTGGAGGGCCTTGAAGAAAAGTTTTATGAGTGACTGACTCCAAAGTCCTTGCAACCAGGGTTTATAGTGTCTGACAATACTTCAAATATTGTGAAAGCAGTAAGGCTTGGTAAGCTTACACATGTACCATGCTTTGCACACACTATTAACTTGGTGGTAAAAGACTATCAGTGAGGACCGAAATGTTCAGAACTTGATTGCAGCTGCCCGCACTGTATGCACCCACTTTAGCCATTCTGTGAAAGCCCGAAAGTTGTTGCAGCAGATTCAGATTGAAAACAGCCTCCCTCTCCACCAGATGATACAGGAAGTTCCAACCTGGTGGAATTCCACTTACTATATGATGCAGAGAATGCTTGAACAACAGAAAGCCATCCACCAATATGAATCCAACATGGCATTGGGAAAGGAGATGTGAATATCAGCCACAGTCAGCGGTGTCTGATGGAGAATCTTTGTTGTATCCTTAAAACCTTTGAGGAGGCTACCCGAGTGGTGAGCTCTGATGGTGCTGGACCAAGCCAGATCCTACCCTTAATTTTACTCATCAGGATGAGACTGCAGCATCTCGAGTCAGTTGTTTGACAATGATGACATCAATGCTGCCTCACTTGTTGGAAAAATGATACAAACCTTCCTGGCTGACAAGCGCATTGTAAATATGTGCAAAGCACAACATTCCATTTTGGCTACACTTCTGGACCCTCCGTTTAAGGATATAATTGAGGCATTCTTCAATTCACATGACTTTAAAGACCTGGAACACTATCATGAACTGTTAATTGAGAAAGTGTCAGCACATATAGCTGAGAAAAGTAGTACATCATCAGTGCCCTTTTGGCAACATTCAAATTCTGAACAAAATCTGATGGAGAGGGAGGGAGCACAATCTGCCATTGCTGCTACTACTGCTGCTGCTGCTGGTGCCACCACTACTGATGTTTTGGGACATCAAACACCAACTAGAACTGCTGCTACACCACAAGAAGACAAACCACTGTGGGACATGCTTTCAGAATTAGGTCTGATAAAAACAGCTGGGAAGGCTCAGCCGGCTATAGTGGTGCCAGAAGTCCCTGCTGCAAAAATGGTCAAGGATTATGTGGAGGAGACTGTACATCTCATCACAGGTGATGAATCATTGCATTATTTGCAAAAGAAAAAATATATCTGGCCTTCTTTAACCGAGATCGCAATTAAATATCTCAGTTGCCCACCAGCCAGCACGTGTTCAGAGAGAATTTTTATTGCTGCTTGGGCAATAGTGAATGACAAAAGAGCATGTAGTTCCATGAAGAATGTAGAGAGGCTCACTTTTTTTAGAATGAACCTGCCTCAATTCAAAAACATATACTGTCCAAACGTTATGCAGGTTGACTGCACCCAGATGGCATGCCACGCTGATGATGATGTTGATGATGGTGAAGGATTCTGTTGCCACTAGTAGCCACTAGCCTTTCCAGCTGTTTTTCCTCCACTGGTGGGTCCTCCTGTCTCCTACTCATCCTCTTCCTTGAGTTCCGTTAATTTCTGAAACAAACATCTACTGACAGTTATCATGTGCCACTGAGGCCCAACCTAGCACCAGAAGTTGTAGGGCCACTACATACTACTGTTCAGCTAAAACAAACATAAATAACTACACATTACTAAACATATCTTTTATTGACATTTTTTAAATACAGATCCAATACTCATCAGGCTGTTAAAAAAAATGAATACAATAAATAAATAATAAATAACTCGTCTTCATTCAGGTCTGACTCCAGATGGGCATTGAATTAATTTATTTTTTTTTTGCTGCAAAATGTCAGCTTTCCATTCACTATTTCTGCTGCCCCCAAGTACACATCCAACGCTTTGATCTGAATGAGTCATCCAGATACAAACTGTTTTCATCATAACCTGGAAAATGAAACTAAAAGGCTAGAATTTAAAAAATGCTGTTCCCGCATACTGAACTGACTGACCACCATGAGAATAATAAAAAACACCTTGTTCTTACTCTACCTCCCTCCCCCCAACTCCAAGTCCAAACCCCCAGGACGCTCCCTCTTACAAATACAATCCACCCCCCATTGTTAGATCCCCAACTACACACCTGGCATCATAAAGAAAATTAACAGATGGTAGACCGTTATGGGTTTTTCCATTATTCTGAGTAAAGATGAGGAATATATTCATCAGGAAGGGATCCCCTTTTCACATTTCCAACATGTGGACTCTAGCTGTACTGACTCCTATCCTCCTTCAACCAGATGCCCAAATATGCGAATACTAATATTTCCCCCCCACCTACTGTTACACACATCCCTCTCACACCCTTCTCCTTAGCAATACTGCATAGATAACCTTTTCCCAAACACTATGCTTTTAGGAAATGTCTAGATCCCTTCTTCACTATTCAATGAATAATACCGAAACAGTGAAAAATCTGTTAGCTCCCTTTTTACTCCTCCATCTGTTGAATTCCTCCTTCCACTTCATTGGACACTCTCCTGCCTTTCTTGGTTGTACTTCAACCTGACCAGTCTCTCAGAATGAAACAACTTCTTCCATCTCATATAAGGAAGTAGTACTTGCTGGTTGTCGATGTCACTACTACCATATATGATATAAGCCAACAAATTCTATTGTTAGAGAAAGAGGTGGGGATAGAGAAGAGATGTCGAGGAGGGTGGGACAAATGGAGTAATAGTGACATAGTTATCTATGGAAGGTATGGGGATCGGGGCAGAAGGGTGTAGTAGAGAGACAGGAGAGAATGAGGGTGGGTAATATTGTTTACTCAGAATAACAGAAAACCCAAAACTGATACTGGATGCCAGCCACCTAGTGCATTTCTTTATGGCCCATGGCAACAACCATTGGGCTTCATTAGCACCTGGGTCAAACAGCTGGGGGAGAATTAAAATTATTGTAACAGGGTGCAGCTCAGGGGGTTAACCCTTTGGGATGCAACAAGATTTAACAAGCAAAAGTTATCAGGGATGATATACAAATCATATATCATCCCTGACCTTTATTGCTTGCTAAATCTGCTTCAACACTATTTTACAGCACCAAGTGAGTATCATCAGGTTCTACAATATATTATCAAGTTCTATTTGGTTCTACTTGAGAATAAAAAATTCACATATTTTATTTTGCACGTTTGGAAATGTACATGTAGCACAAAGATTCTAACTTTAAAAAAAGTAAGTTTTGCAAAGCTCTGGAGCACTGAGACAGAATGAATCCTATGCACCAAAGTTTTGCAATGCATACCTTTCTTTGTACTACATGTACTTTCCCAAACATGCAAAAACAACACAACTGTGGATTTCTTAATTAAGTAGAACCAGGTAAAATGGATTTATATATTGTAGAACCTGGTTATACCCTGTAGAACCTGGTTTTACTAAGTAGAACCTGGTGTTACTTGGTAGAACCTGGTTTTATTTGGTAGAACTTGGTTATTACTGGTAGAACCCAATTCTACTAGGTTCTACCTGGCAGAACCAGGTAGAACCTGGTAGAATCTTTTGGGGTTCTACTCAGAAAGTTCGTGAGGTAGAACTTTTAGAGGTTCGTGCAGCCCTAGCCAGAACTGGCATCCCTTCTGGACCAAATGACCAGACAGTACTGCTCTGTGAAAGTATGTACTGTTTTCCAGATAGCTGCTTTACAAATTGCCTGCAGGAAAACACCTCTTGATGCCTCCACAGAGGCAAAGGTGTCCCTTCTGGAATAAGCCCTAAGGCCTTGAGGTGGCAACTTGCCAGCTTTGCCGTAACATAACTGCATGCAGGAAACTATCCAATGAGAAATGGTTCTCTTGGATGTCAGTTTACCTTTCCCCACTTCACCATAGGGGACTAATAACAGGATATTAGTGTTCCTCACATGCTTTGTGTGGTCCAAGTGATAGCTCAGAGCTCTCTTAGCATCCAGACTGTGGAGCTTTTGTTCTCCTGAGCTAGGTTTTGACATAATGAAAACTGGAAGTGTGACTGACTGATTGAGATGAAATTCAGGCACCACTTTAGGAAGGAATTTTCTATTCGTTCTTAGGACTACTTTGTTCCTGTGAAATATGATGTAGTTAGGATCTGTAAAGATGGCTTGCAACTCACTCACCCTTCTGGCAGATGTGACTGCCATCAGTAAAACTGCTTTGTAGGTGACATACTTCAAAGCAGTAGTTGCCATAGGTTTCAAAGGAGCCTTCAACAGCTGGGCAATGCACAGATCAAAGACCCATGAGGAGTAAGGATCCCTTAATGGAGGGTACAGTGGATTAAGGCCTTTAAAGAACCTTCTGAATATGGGTTGTGAGGTTACTGAACTATCCTTGCAGGCTGAGGAATAAGCTGACACTACTGTCAAATAAACCTTCAGGTCAAGGACCTGAAGCCCAATGACTGGAGATGGACTGGGTAGTCCAGGGCTGTAGCTAGACTTGCTCACAGTGGGTTGACCTGTCTAGAGGAACACCAAAAGGAAAATCTTTTCCACTATTGAGGCATACGTTTTCCATGTTGTTTGTTTCCTGGAAACCTTAAGCACTTCCACAACCTTCTCAGAGAGAAGTTCCAGAGAACTCTAG
Source organism: Neoceratodus forsteri (assembly GCA_016271365.2). Lineage (NCBI taxonomy): Eukaryota > Metazoa > Chordata > Ceratodontiformes > Ceratodontidae > Neoceratodus > Neoceratodus forsteri. The sequence continues at coordinate 1,327,472,540 of CM057452.1, forward strand.
CTCTTCAAGAACCATGTTCTGAGACACAGAGTTCTTGGATCTGGGAATCCTATTCTGTCCTGAGACAATGTTAGCAGATTGTACTTCAGGAGCAGGTTGCTAGGATGCCTGTTGGAGAGGGACAGGAGCAGGGAGTATCAGATCTGCCTGGCTCAGTCTGGAGCTATGATAATCATCATTGCTGACTCCCTTCTCATTTTGAGCACTACTCTCAGCAAAAGTGGGAAAGGTGGGAAGGCATAAAGAAACTTCCCTCACCAGCTGAGGACTAAAACATCCTCCGGGACTGTACCCACTGAGGGGGGTCTGCAACAAAACAGTAGGAGCTGGTTGTTCTGCCAAGATGCAAACAGGTCTATTTCTGGTGTACCCCACCTTCTGGACACGGTTGTCAGCACCTGCTGGTTCAGGGTCTATTTATGATTTCCCTGGCTGATTCTGCTCATGGAATCTGCTAGTGCATTGTTCTTCCCTGGCAGGTGTACTGCTGAAAGCTGTACCTCCAGGGAATATGACAAGTTCCAGATCTTCATTGTTTTTGTGTATAGTTTTGAAGATCTTGTTGCTTCCTGTTTGCTTATGTAATTCATAGTTGTGCTGTTGTCTGTCCTGATCTGGACAGATTGACCTCTGACGTGGAAGGAAAAGACCTGCATTGCCAGGTACACTGCCTGAGCTCCAGGAGATGTACGTTCTCCTGAGTCTCCTGTGTAATCCAAATACCACTTACAGTGAGGTCTTCCAGGTGGGCACCACAGCCCAGTAGGGAGGCATCTGTTTTATGTAGCAAAGCAAAGCAAAGCAATCTTTATCTGTTAAATGCTATTCCGGAATCAAAATCATAGCGTTGTACATAAAAACTCTAAAAAGCATATATAAAATAATTCTAGAACACTTAAACATAGGCAACCTAATTTCAGATTTCAAACAAATGCCAGACTGAATAGACACATTTTTAAGGCAGAATTAAAAGCCAGAATGGCTGTAGACAATTGCTGAAGGAAGGGGACTCCCTCTCTGAGATTGCATTCCTCCTTTTACCATTCCAGTGCCCTTAGCAGGGACTTTGTAACAGGCACTAGCATTGAAAGTGGATCCCACCTCTGGGACCAATAATTCCCTAGGTGGTACCAGACATCTTTCATTTGGAACCTGGCAGCTGGTACCACTGTGGTGGATGATGACATGTGCCTCAGCAAGTGCAGGAAATCCCTTGCAGGTCTAAGCTGACCTGCCTTGAAGAATTTTGAAGTTGCAATCAGATTTGGTACCTTTGCCTGTGGAAGGAATGCCTTCCACTGTACGGTATTTAGTTCTGCACCTATAAAGTCCAAAAATGTACATATGCAGTCCAAAAGCTGAACTGGGTCTGTTTGTGACTTTTGTACATTTATAAGGCAACCCAGGAACTTAAGGATGCCTTGTGTCAGAAGGAGAGAGAACTTTTCCTCCTGGTGTGATTTTCCTGAGACTAGCTAGCCATCCAGATAGGGAAAAACTACAACTCCATGCCTCCACAAATGTGCTGCCACCACGGCTAGGCACTTTACTCGGTTACTTGGTTACTCGGTGAGTAGGGATAAAAGTAGGCCTGAACCCATTTAGATTGTCCCTCACGATTTAGTGGGACATTGGACATGATGTTCTTAATAATTAGAATTTAGCCAAGTATCTAGTCCTTTTTACGGCTGCAGTAGGTGGAGCATGCAGACGTTTTGCATTTACAAAAGGTGTGATGTCATGACTGAAGGTGTAAGTAGTCTCCTCCGCATTACCCTCCTCCAAGAAATGTTTTCCGCCCTCAAATAAATACACTTTTATGTTAGTCAATGGTCGTAGGGCATTATTTTCTTTCTTAAATGGGTGATACAAGAACTGGAACCTGAGTAGTGGGAGGCAGCATTAGATTTTTGGGGGAGTAAGATCCACCCCTACCTCCACCCGAGAAGCTCCTAAAGATCCACCCCAACCTTTTTTTTTATTCATGTGGGAGGGGCATGAGGTGGATCTATCATGTTGGAACAACTGACTATCAGAGCTGCCTGGGGAAGTAATTAAAGAGTGCCTGAAACTGCATCTAGGCATATCCCCACCCCAAACACACACACATAAGCTCTTAACGATCCATCCCACCTTTTTTTGATTCATGTGAGAAGGGCGTGAGGTGGATCTATCATGTTGGAACAAGACACACTAGTTTGGGACCTGGACCAAGTAACAGAACAAGTCTGTGGAGTGATCGAGTTGTTGAACCCCCGCATTTTATTAAGGACTAGGAGAACAGAAGGCTCTTAATGCCTTCAAATTGCCTTAAAAACCCTTTGAACAAATGATTATCAGAGCCACCTGGGGCCTCAGAAGGAAAGAGTAATTAAGTAGTGCTTCAAACTACAGCTCCCAAGCAAAACAATAAACACAGCATTCTGATTCAAGTTGAAAGAGCCACAGGTTTTTCTTAAACATTTATATACTAAAAACATAAAGTTCAGCTTTTAGGAATAACAATATCTGTTTACCGTATTATATAAAAATATATATATATATATTCTATGCAAAAAACTGCGTTAATGCATCATTTAGGGTTAAAACAAAAAAAGTTGGGAAATTAAAAATCTTTAGGGTTGCCCCTACCATCACCTGGCAATCATCCCCAGATTGACAGATAACTGGGTGTGTCATTGGGGTTGTGAGGCCTAAAGGTCACCCCATTCCATGTGTAATCACATTGAGAAGGGACAGCAAAAAAGAATGGGGTGACATTTAGGCCTCACAACCCCAATGACACACCCCGTCATCTGTCAATCTGGGGATGATTGACGGGTAGGGGGGAGGGGCAACCCTAAAGATTTTTCTTTTCACTGCTTTTTTGTTTTAACCCTAAATTTTGCATTAACGCAGTTTTTTGCATAGAATTTCCTTACTTTTTGAGAAAGAATACAAAACTAAGTACTTGCACAAGCTGGTGGGAGCGCGGGCCCGACCAACCTATGGAACTTGGTGGGAGCATGGGCCCTTTGAACCCTGCACTCCCACCAACCTGTGGAAGTTGGAGGGAGCACAGGCCCTTTAGGCCCTGTGCTCCAACCAACTTGTAAATGTGTGTGTACCATCGACACCCTCCAAATTTCAATGTAAAACACCAAACCGTGTCCGAGATATAACATGTAAAGATTTGAGATTTTCATTCATCAGAGATGCAGAATTCTGCACCTGTTAATATTTAACAGGCACAATGACTGAAAACTATATCCATGACACTAAGGTTAGGTACCCTATCAGTTTCAAGCCACTAGCACAATGCAAAACACTGTCCGCAACATGTAAATTGCATCATGCAATATCTCTGCAAAAAAAAATTTTCAGACATGGAAACACTGTAATTCACATCTACAGAACATGCTGAGAACACCCTCCAAATTTCAAGTAAAAACACCAAACCATTTCCGAGATATAACATGTTAAAATTTGAGATTTTCATTCGTCAGAGTTGCACAGTTCCTGCACCTGTTGATACTTTACAGACACAACAACTGAAAAGTGCATCCATGACACTAAGGCTAGGTACCCTCTCAATTTCAAGCCACCACGACAATGCAAAACACTGTCCGTAAAGCGTAAAGTACGCCACACAACAGCTCCACAGAAAATATGTTTTCCGACACATAAACATGGTAATTGACATATACAGGGCATGCCGTAAACACCCTCCAAATGTCAAGTAAAAAGACCAAACCGTTTCCAAGATATATAATGTTAAATATTAGTAAAATTGGCCTATCTAATGCATTATAAAATCTGGCCATCTTGTCCCCATCTCACGATCAAAGATCGCAATCAAAGAATCTCACGATCAAAGAATTTGCAGGCTCGCGATCAAAGAATTTGCAGGCTCATGATCAAAGAATAAAAAGTGCTGAAAATCAAAATTTTGAGACAAATGCAGCAAACCACCACCATGGATCGACAGTACGAAGCTCCCTGAGCAGAACCCATCCTCATTTGTCTTCCTAGGCCACCCCGGGTGAAGAAATTTGGATTTTTTAAAGGGCCATCTTGTCCCTTGCTCGCGATGCAAGATCGCAATCAAAGAATCTCACGATCAAAGAATTTGCAGGCTTACAATCAAAAAAATTGCACGCTCATGACCAAAGAATAAAAAATGGTGAAACGTGAGTTTTGGATGATTTAGATGAAACCACTGCCATGCCTTGATAGAACAGAGCCCTCTGATCAAAACCCACCCTCATTTGTCTTCCTAGGTCACTCCTGAGCTGAGAAAATTGTATGTTTAGGTCGCGATGCAAGATTGCGATCAAAGAATCTCATGATCAAAGAGTTTGCAGGCTCTCGAACAAAGATCGTTAGCGAGCTGTGATCAAATAATTTAAAAGCTTATAACTCTATTTTTTGACCATTTTGGATGAAACAAAAGGCATGGCTCGATAGATCGGAGCCTCCTGAGTAAAACCCATCCAAGTTTTACTTCAGGAGTGACCCTTGAGCTGAGATATTTGTGTTTTTATGATCGTAAATCTAAAAACAAGATGGCGGACCTTGCGATCAAAGAATTCTCGGGGACAAAGATTCTTGAGCCATGAGGCTACAAATTCTTTGACCACCAGATGGGCTGAGATGGCCAGAACCCCATTCTTTGTTCACAAAACATATATATAAATTTTCCCATTGACTTATAATGGGAACTTAATAGTGGCATAACTTTTGAATGCCTTAATATTTTTTCACCAAATGAAAAGCAGCATGTTCGGCCACCAAAGCTCTTTCAAACGAGCCATCTTGCAGAGTGGCACACCACACAACAGCTGTGCAGGGCCACGTACCAAATCCCAAAAGCTGCCTCCAAAATTGGATAATTTAGCATTTTTCAGTGTTTTTGTACGCAAAGACCGTAAGGCTGACCAAAACAAAATTTGGCAGATCAAGAGATCCACCATGCTTCACCGTGCATACCAGATTTCAGGCAAATCTGTTGAACGGGTCCAAAGTTATTAACGTGCAAATATTTGACTTTAACATAGAAGTGACATCTCAACCCTAAATATAGTGGTGCGACTGCGCCACTATAGTGTGTGTGTGTGTGTGTATATATATAGTTTGTAATTTCAGTAGTTTCAAAACTTTGAAAGCATTGGTGTTAGTAATGCATTTAGAAATACAGTTTTTTAATTGTCTTTACAGTTAAACATGCAGTTTCATGTGAGGGCACATTTTTTGGGGAGGGGGTTCAAATTATTTTAATCATGGGCACAATACTTGGTCTTTTGATGATAAAGTTTTGACTTTTAAGTTTGAGAAGTATGTATTATATGTAAGTGTAGAGCTGTTGTAGATGGGACTAGGGAAGGAATAATGGTTTAGTGCCAAGATTTCTTTTTAATATAATTAATTTTATATGTAGCAAATAGGTAGGGGATAGTGTTTTGAATTTGGCAGTAGGAAAGATTGGTTAGGATAAATGTATACTGTCTTGCAAATAAGAAAAAATTGTAAGGGATACATTTTGCAAAACAATGATATATATATATATTTATAAAATGAGCAGCCATATCCATATCCAAATCCAGACTTCTGATTGTATAAAACACATCACATGACCGTGCGTATATCAGAGCGCGACCGCACACCTGCACTTTTACCCCCTCTCCAAAACAATTTTAACATTTTATAAGATGATATACCACTCTGAGGTGTGCGGTGCGCTCTGATATTACGCCACGCCTTGGCGGTTGAGCGCACCGGCCTTGCGCGCATGTGCATAACGCACACCAAGGCGTATATATCAGGCGCGACCGCACACCTCAGAGTGGTATATCTATTATATATATATATATATATATATATATATATATATATATATATATATCTCATAGGGTTTTCTTTCATGTATTGTTGGTAGAAATAACTATGGCTCATTTTGTACTGTCAGTAAAAGGAGACAAGAAAACATTGAACAAGAAAACAATTGGTGATTTTAAAAGCTATTCTGATCAGAGCTGACATTAAAAAAAATCTCAACTGTATATAGTGGGGGTTCCCCAAGGTTCGGTATTGGGGCCATTCCTGTTCAACGCCTATGTCTTGGATATGGGGAAGGGGTTAGGAGTAGGATGAGTCTCTTAGCAGATGACTCAAAACTGGAAGCACTGGCAGATGGAGACGAAGTGAGAGAGACAGTCCAGAGGGACCTGGATACCCTGGAGGGGTGGTCAAGGAGGTGGGGATTGAGGTTTAATGCATTGAAGTGTAGGGTGCTGCACCTGGGGGTCAGAAACCAGGGCCATGTATACACCCTGGGGGGTCTCACTGCAAGCCACATTGAGCGAGAGGGATCTAGGAGTGGTGGTAGATGCCAAATTGAATAACACTGAAAACTGCAGAGGAACTGTGGCAAAAGCAAACGGAATACTGGGCTGCATAACCAGGGGAATTATGTCCAAGGGGAGGGAGGAGATCCTCCCTCTGTATAATGCCCTGATCAGACCGCATCTCGACTACTGTATGCAGTTCTGGAGACCTCACCTCAAGAAGGACATAGCACTGCTGGAGAGGGTCCAGAGGAGGGCAACCAGGATGATTCAGGGCATGGTGGGATGTCCTATGAAGAAAGGCTGGATGTACTTGGGCTGTACTCGCTGGAGGAAAGGAAAGATAGGGGAGACATGATAGGGGTCTTCAAATATGTAAAAGGAATAAACATGGGTGGAGCCAAAGAGATATTCAGACTAAAGAAAGGGGAACAACCAGGGGGCATGAGTGGAAGCTAGAGGGGGGAAATACAGGGGGGAACGCAGGAGACATTACTTCACTGAGAGGGTGGTGGAGCCATGGAATGCACTACCCAGGAATCTGGTGGAAGAGGGCACAGTGGAGGGCTTCAAGAAGGGGTGGGACAGGTACAAGGGAAAACTTAAGCCGAAGATGACACTCTCTGGGTCTGGGGGTGTGGAAATGAGAGCACCCATTAGGAGGCTGGCTACCGAGCAAACATGACAGACCATCAGGCCTATTCTGCTGGCTTTTAGTATGTTAGTATTTTTTTAATTTATTTTATCAGGGACACTAGAAACAGGATATTAACACATCTATGAGCAGTGATGCCATTTGTCTGTGTTAGAGAAGTTGTGGGTGGAGTTGCCTTGCGCATGTTAAAATATACCGGGCCAGATATTCAAAACTTTGCCCTGGGGCTAAATTAACATTGCCCAGCAGACAAACTTAGCCCAGAGCACAAAGCAGGCTACATTCAAAAGGAATAGCCCAGGGCAAACAGCTTCTGAATATATCATGGAAATGAGGCCAGGCAAACTGGGCTGGCAGTGCAGGGCAAACTTAGCCCTGGAATAATAAAGCTCTGAATATAGCAACCAGTAAGTGCAAACCACAACATCAACACAGTGCACAGCAATGTGAAGGTAGGTAGAGGTGAACTATGTGGCCAATGTGTGTGCCAGCAAATGTGTGGACCCAGTACAGCTACAGGCAGCAGTGCATGTGAAAGTACAGTGTTCAAAACTGTATAATATTCCCCAAACTGTTTGCGCAGCGCTAACATGTTTGCATGGGTTTAGCGCAGGGCTAAACCGATAGCCCGGTGCAAACATGTTTGCCCAGTGCTAAACTTTGCCATATTCAAAAGTGACATGTAAATGAGCCTACTTAGGTAGTCTCTGGGCAAACTTCCAGATTAGCATCTCATTATGCCCTGATTTGCATGCAGTTTGCACCAGGCTTACGGTTTAGCCTTGCGCTAAACCCGCACAAATGTGTTAGCGCTGCACAAATGGTTCAGGAAATATTATACAGTATTGAACACTGTACTTTCACATGCACTGCTGCCTGCAGCTGTACTGGGACAACACAGCATAGGCACAGATGGTGGTGGTGCTGCATGCAACTGTCACACTGTAGGTCATGCTACAGTACACAGCAGACACTATAGTAGCAAGAGACCCAGTAGTGTGTGGACACAGCACTGCCTATGGTGTGTAGGGCACTGCTGATGACTGCACTATACACAGTGACAGGCCCAACATGCAGCTGTTTACTGACAGTGGACATTATTGCTACGCTGTTGTGTGACCCACAGATGCTGCACCTCTGGCATGGGATGCTCACAGTGACATATACATGTCCGGCTTTGTGTGCTGTGGCAGTTGTACAGCTGTACAGTATGTGGCGGGGGCATATATTATCAGAAAGGCACACTGGTGTTGAGGTATTCCCAATACTGGCCCATGTGCACTGCGTGATGTGTCCCAGCCTTGTGGCCACACCTGGTCTGTAACACAGCCTGGCCACCCGGACACTGTCACCTCAACATCTTTCATGCCCACAGTGCTGCATGTGTATGCTGGCATCCATTGGTGTCCATAAAAGAGTGGTCCAAAGGTGTGTGCTGTATGGGCACACTGCCATGCTGTCCACTGGTGGCAGGGTCACCACTTACTGTCTGGCATGGCTGGGACTGGTGGCAGATGATGGCATCATTGTGATGCCATCAGTGAGCAGCATGTTTCCTCTATGTCTGGCTTTGTCTATGTGTCATACTTATTTGTTAGGGGCGCGCAAAGCCACACAAACACCACGCAAAGCCATAATGTTGCACAATGCTGATTGCCCAGGGTTAAGACTACCTTTTCCTGGGTGGTATTGTGCACTGCGCTAAGTGTCACGCTAAGTCACGCAAAACCACTTTGCATGGTGCTAGTCACTGAATATAGCATTGTGCCTGTATTCATGTACACACCCATTCAGTTTGCCCCTTGCATACATTATGATTTTGCCCGGCGCTAATGCAGTTTGTGCGCACTATTTGGCCTTTTGAATATAGCAAACCTGCACTAATCCCACGCTAAACCTGTGCAAACAGTTTTTGCCTGGTGCAAAGTTTTGAATATCTGGCCCACCAGCTGCAATTAACTACTTGTAGAAGCAAAAGGCTGGGTGTTTTTTTTTTTTCCTACTTTCCTTTCACTGATATTATAAACTGAGCCAGGGAAAAAGTAAGACTGAACAGATCAGAGCTGACATTAAAAAAATGTGATGTTCCTAAGGACAGTTGCATGCCTTATGCTTTCATTTTCAGATGTCCATCAAGTCTAAAAAAATGTATTTTTGGTATAAAATGTGTCTCTCTTTCTGATTTCTTAAGTAGTTCTGTGGGTTTGAACATGTTTCAGCTGGTGCTAAAAATTTAAAAATGAAGTGCATTCCTCCTGCCTGTCAGATAATAGGAACGCTGGTAAAAAGGGTGATCTGTTTTGCCTTTTATTAAACTCTGATTTAAATTATTATAATCATGGGCATAGTACTTGGTAAACACAATCATTTGATGATAAAGTGTATTTTTTTCTTATAAGTTTGAGAAGTATGTATTATATGTAAGTGTAGAGATGTTGTAAATGGGACTGGGGAATGAATAATGGTTAAGTACCCAGAATTTTTGTTGAATATAATTGAGTTTATATGTGGCAAGTAGGTAGGGGATAGTGTTTTGAATGTGGCAGTAGGACAGATTTGTTAGGATAAATATATGCTGTCTTGCAAATAAGAAAACATTTAATGGATACATTTTGCAAAACAGTGATATATATCATAGGGGTTTCTTTCATGTATTGTTGGAAAAAATAGCTATGGCTCATTGTGTACTATCAGTAAAAGGAGAGAAGAAAAAATTGAACAAGAAAATAATTGGTGATTTTAAAAGCTATTCTGATCAGAGCTCACATTAAAAAATCTTAACTGCATTTTTTTTTATCAGGGACACTAGACACTGGATGTTAACACATCAGTGAGCACTGACGCCATTTGTCTGTGTTAGGGAAGTTGTGGGTGGAATTGCCTTGCACATGTTAAAATATACCAGCTGCAATTAACAACTGCTCGGAGAAGCAAAAGGCTGGGTGTTTTCTTTTTCCAAATTTCTTTTCACTGATATTATAAACTGAGCCAGGAAAAAAGTAAGACTGAACAGATCAGAGTTGACATTAAAAATTGTGATGTTCCTAAGGTCTGTTGCATGCCCTATGCTTTCATTTTCATGGGAGGGGCATGAGGTGGATCTATCATGTTAGAACAACTGACTATCAGAGCTGCCTGGGGAAGTAATTAAGGAGTGCCTGATACTGCATCTATGCATACCCACCCCCCAACACACACACACATAAGCTCCTAAAGATCCACCCCCACCTTTTTTTTTATTCATGTGTGAGGGGCATGAGGTGGATCTATCATGTTGGAACAACGGACCATCAGAGCTGCCTGGGGAAGTAATTAAGGAGTGCCTGAAACTGTATCTAGGCATACCCCCCCCAAACACGCACACGCATAGACACTATGACTTTTTTTTAACTCTAAGCATGTCAATATTTGGCTCTTACAGTATGGGCAAGTCGGGCATAAAAATAAAATAGGAAAAAAGGATCAAGCAGGTACCGTTTTCTTTGTCAGATACATGCAGACAGAAGGTCACAAATCCTGTAGGACAAGTTCATTATATGGATGTTTTCCATGTAAAACATAAATTTTGTTAATGTCATGTCTGTAGCATTGTTTGTAGCCAGTAAACTATTATTTACATAGTTACTGTAAACGACAGGTTTTAATTCAGAAATCCAGTCTTTTTAAATTTGTTTTTTTAGCAGTTCTGTAAGATGTATGTCTCTCTGATGTAAGAGTGCATAGCACAGAAATGAAAGGGTTTCTGTACTTGATTGTTGTTCGTATGAGAAGTGGGCATGACAGTGGCATGCAAGAGTGAAGTCTAAATTGTTTCTTGGCAATTTTGGGATCTAAAGTTTAACACAATTGTGTGAAGAGTGTTAGGCACATGAGGGCATCATTAATATGTGTGTGTGTGTGTGAGTGCATATCATTAATTAGATTAATAAAGCACAACTGAGCTTGTGACAGTTAACTGTTTAGAATCCATAAAATCAGCATGACCATAATAAACACAGTACACTTATGATGTGCTATGGTAGGTCCATTATTCCCAGCACATGAATATTATTAGATCATATGAGCTCAGTAAAACACTGAGACAGGTAGAACAACTTCATATGCATGACACCTTCCTATAATAGGTCATAAATGGCATGAGCATGTCATTAATAAAAACCTATGCACTCAGCAAATAGCATTAGTAAACTGTATGAGTCCAGTATAAACATTCAACCTTTAGACAAATATATTAATTACATTCAGTGTGTATAGTTTTATAAACACACTGGAACCAGTTGGCTTGTCTTTTATAAGCTCAATGTGTGAGCACATTGAGATAGACTAGCATTTTATATTTTAATGTAAATTAGCCATAACAGGCTCATACACTCACAAATACATAGCATTTATTCATAAGCACATTTTAAAACATAATATGGTCATTTAAGACTTGAGAGTAAACATAGGCCTGTGTAATCTTCATGGTGGAATACAGGAACTTAGAACAATGGTATAGAGACTCAGATGTATATTTTGCCTCATACTCAGCATATAATAGTATGGGAACAGGGTTGCTCTCATGACAATCCCTAGAATTTAAGCTGACAAGGTTAAGGGTTATTTCTTCAAAAGTTATCAAACAAAGCTATCTATTTGGGGGCAGATAGCAGGCATCTCACTTTAAGAGGTGTTTGTTTATACCAAACAGGAAGTTACTACGTAAGCTAATATGAGGTCATGTATTATGCAGAAATGTTCTATTTATCCAAACCATATGTATATGGGTTAAGTTGCTATCAAAGTTGTCACGCAATTGAGTATAGTGATGCCTTGACAATCCCTCTGCATAGATTATACCACAAATGTAAGCATCATTCATATATAATGTGGTAGCAGCCACGGTGGCCAGATAGCTACAGGTACAAGTATACAATGTATCACTATCTGGTGTTTAAGTGTGTAAACTGTATAATGGCTTAGTAGAAATCTAAGAATGTTATATAGATGTCTGTGTTTGCTTTGCATAACCCTTTGAAATAAATTGGATGTTGTCATGACTTTAAAACTGGCTACAAGAACTTTTATTGCTAATTTTATAATTGTAAGTAAACCCTCAGATATAATTTATAAAAATCACAAATCCAACAAAGAGAATAAAGTCTTGTGTTTTTTTCATTTGAATAGGTTTAGTGCTTTGAAGTTAAAATATATAAATATATATATATATATATATATATATATATACATACAGTACATATATACACACACATAGTGTCATGGGCATCTGAAAAGGGAGATACTACTAAAATAAATGCTATTCTGATGATTATTTATGTGTGAGATTTTAAGTGTAGTTTTGCCTAGGTCACAGACACATAAGCTATAAATAAGGATGGATGTATTAGTCAAAGCTTGTAGTAGCAAAATAAAGCAAGAAAAATAATATATTGTGTTTTTTTTCTTTTAATTGTTTAACCAGGAGAGGCACACTAAGCTGAAAGCTTGTTTACAGGGGCAACCTGGGAGCACATGGAAGTTAAATGAATTGTTCAGGGTCACCCAGTATGCAAGTGGGGGCTGTGGGATTCAAACCCAGATCTCCAGATTTGCAGTTAAGAGCCTTAAACCACTATGCTATACTGCCTCCCTAGTTATGGCAGTCATCTGTTTTATAGTTCATGATGTTGGTGTAGTAAGCATACCAACATACTAACATACTAAAATGCCAGCAGAATAGGCCTAGTGGTCTTTCGTGTCTGCTCATTTGGTCAGCCCCCACCCTGGAAGCTGACCTTACTGCCCCCCTGCCCTCTCATGCTTCTCCCTTCCCAGTCCAGGGTATTCCCGCTTCATTGGACTTTGCTTCCTCAACCCTTCTCCTGCACCTGTCCCACCCCCTCTTGAACCCCTCCACAGTCTCTGCCTCCACCAGCCCCCTGGGCAGTGCATTCCATGGCTGTACCACCCTCTCAGTGAAATAGCACCTCCTCCTTTCTCCCCTGAGTCTCCCCCCTCCAGCTTCCACACATGCCCTCTAGTTGCCCCCCCTTCCTTCGGAGCACTGTGACTGCGCCTCCCCTATTTACCCCCTTCATTTATTTTTATTTATTTTCAGAGAATCAGAAATACCTTTGAGTTAAAGACTCCTTTACAAAGGTTCCACATCACATATAATTGGTCAGATGCACAAATACAAATACAAATTAGTGCAGATACAAATACAGTGATTGATTATTACAGAGCAAAATTATTTTACAACAGGAAAGTGAGGCTGACATTAAGGAACTAGACCAGTTTGAGACAGTTTAAAGCGACTGGAAACTAACATCCCAGAGCTGGCGGAGGTAAGAGCTTTAAGCAGAGGCAAACCAGAGGCCATTGTCAGTCTTAGATGGACCAGACACCAGTTCACAAACAGTCGCAGTCAGTTGAGGACTGAAGATGGGTCCTAAGGTGCATTTTGAAGTGACCAGTTCTTTGATCAAAACGCAAGGAGGAGGGTAGGTTATTCATCCATAAGGGTGCCCTGTAGCAGAAGGATCTTTGGAATTGAGTTGTGCGACAGGAAGGCATGGAGAGATGATGAGTATCTGAGCTACGGGTGTGCTTAACTTTAGGGTCCAAGGTGATTAAGGAAGTGAGTGCCGAAGGGGCGAGGCCAAGGGTGTTTTTTTTTTTGCTAAGAGACATGTGTGGAATTTGACTCTATTGTCAAGGTTAAGCCAGTTGGTGTCCTTATATAGCACACAGGTATGGGTAAGTCTGTCACACCCTAGTAAAAGATGACAAGCCTTATTTAGCACAAGTCTAAAACTATCCAGGGCTGAGGGGCTTGCACCTCCAAAAGTCAGAAGGCCACAGTCTAGTAGGGAGAGAACCATGGAGGAAATTGCAAGCTTCAGGGCCTCAGGGGTAAGGCAACGTTTATAGCGGTACAAAAGCCCAAGCCCCCCTGTCCCTTTTCTCTTCCAATGTGTACATATTTAGCTCTTCAAGCCTCTCCCCATAGGTCCATTCCCCAAGCCCCAGATCATTTTGGATGCCTTCCTCTGGACCCTCTCTAGGAGTTCAATGTCCCTCTTTAAGAGTGGCCTCCTAAAGTGCATGCAGTACTCAAGGTGTGGCCTCACCAAGCAGTAATACAGAGGGAGTTATCACTTTCCTCTTTCTGGAGTGATCCCCCTAGCGATGCATCCCAGCATTGTGTTGGCCTTGGCCACTGCCCTCCTACAAGTCTCCGAGTTGTTCATCTTGACATCCACCACCACCCCCTGGTCACTCTCAGCCATACAGTCATAGCAGCGGTACATTGCATAGCAGATATAAATTGTCAACAAGCAGGTCATGCAGCAGATGTGCTGTGCAGTTACTGAAGCAAGAAATGTATAGCTGTCATTTTTACATCCTGTTTAAAATGTAGTTTTGCACCTGTGGTGCCAAATGGCACAGTTGCTGTGCAAAATCACCTTTCAGCTAATGAACTGATAGTGTCACTATTCATGTGGTGGGGTCACAAAAAGCCAATGTTGAAAACTTGGAGTAAAAATACCAAGAAACGCCCGGGGCATTAGGGTTTCTGATCATAACACCCTCAACTGTAGGGACTGACAGGCATCATGGGCATGACTTGGGATTGTCAGCAGTAATGCTCACACCATTCCACCCCCATCCCCACCTTGCAGCCAGTGACAGGTATCAAAGTGTGTCTTTGACTCTTCAGCCCCAAAGTTCACTCCATACTGTACCCATTTCAGCATATTTCCTTATGGAATGCAGTGAGTGTAAGGTTTGAAAACCCCAAGGCACACCTCGACTCTTGTCTGTGCCTGCAGGGTAGGGTGAGGTGAAATGATGTGAGCATTATGGTCAATGACCAAAAGGCACACCCCAAGGCGTGTTCATGCCTGTGGGGTGGGGTTAGCGTCACTTGAACACTTTACTGCCATTGCTATTCTGCCTGTGTGTGTGTGTGTGTGTGTCTCTCTCTCTATCTCTATATCTATATCTATGTAATTATCTTTTTATCAATTGCATGTATCGCTATTTTTACCTATTTCTGAAACAAACCTGCATATCACATTTGCCTGCACTCTGAGCAAATACTTATGAAACTGTGCATATTTGTACTCCACTTCTACGTAGACCTCATACTTTCCTAATATTCCCATTATCACAAGCATAACTACCTTGCCCTTATCAAAAGCGACCCCCCCTAAAAGTTAATATCACATTTTCTCTAACAGTCCATCATCATTACACCTGACTTTCTTACATCAACACATTGCTTATATATAACTTACATCACCTCATGGACAAAAACCCTGTTTCTCTAATAAAAAAAAACCAAACTGTGTAAATAATCCCAAGGCTGAACATATGCCAGCCATTACTTTTTTATGTACTGCCACCTTCTGTACCATCATGGGAATTTGCATACATTTCTCTTGACGGTTTGCATTATTGGGATATGTGCAATTGTGTTTCCTTTAAAATTTGTCTGTCTGGTCAATATCATCCGGGATAACACATACATCAGTGGCATTTCTCCTTTCCAGGATTTGAGGGCTTGCTTCTGCAGCCCTTCCCAGTCCAACCTAGGACAGCTCACCACTGGAATTTGCCTCACAGGGTTGGAGGGCTTGCTTCTGCAGCCCCCTCCCAGCCCAACCTAGGACAGCTCGCTAGCGGAATTTGCCTCGCCAGGTTTGATGGCTTGCTTCTGCAGCCCTCCTCAGCCCAACCTAGGACAGCTCGCTGCTGGAATTTGCCTCGCAGGGTTTGATGACTTGCTTCTGCAGCCTTCCCCAGCCCAACCTAGGACAGTTCGACGCCAGAATTTGCCTCACAGGGTTTGGGGCTTGCTTCTGCAGCCCTTCCCAGCCCAACCTAGGACAGCTCACCTCCGGAATTTGTCTTGCAGGTACGGACATGGAGGAGCCCTGAGTGCACTCTGTGCACTGAAACTTTTGAACTTGCCACTTTTTGTGGTGCAGTAACCTAATTAAATTTCATTGCTATTCAGAGGGAGCTGCTTGCATTTACCTGGTGTTAGCTGTGCTCCTTCAAGCTGAAAATTTTCAGGACTGCATTGTAATCTGATTTTTAAGATAAATCCTGCAAATTAATTTTCTGAAATTGTTTAATTGTATGGTTACGCTTCCCCCACCTTGTTCCAAATGCGATCTCCCTGCCACTAGAACTTTTTCACCCCCTCAGAACTTGCTCTGTAGTGCAGCCCCTCCCCCTATTCAAGCCCCTACTCTCTCTCTCTCTCTGTTGCTGTCTAATCTTTGATTTTCCTTCCCTATTTAAAAGGCTAACCCCTCTGTCTCCTTTCCTTTCCAGGGTTTGAGGGCTTGCTTCTGCAGCCCTCCCCAGCCCAACCTAGGACAGCTCGCCGCCAGAATTCGCTTCGCAGGTACGGACATGGAGGAGCCCTGAGTGCACTGTGTGCACCGAAACTTTTGAACTTGCCACTTTTTGTGGTGCAGTAGCCCAATTAAATTTCATTGCTATTCAGAGGGAGCTGCTTGCATTTATCAGGTGTTAGCTGTGCTCCTTCAAGCTGAAATGTTTCGACCACTCCCCCCCACCTCCTCCATCTATTAAATACTCCTTTGCTTCACTCTATACCCTATCTGACTGGTCTCTGGTGATAAAGGGGCGTGGCACATAACTGTGGGCAGTCCTAGAACCTGCAGTGTACTGTGTTTGCTGCCTAAGTCCTACTTCTGGAAAATATAAGGGACAGAAACTGCTCTGATCACTACGGCACGCTTACAAGGGGGATTTGATTTTCCTGCTCCCCCCCCCATCCTAGCGGGACAGGGTTATTCTTCCACTGACTACCAATTCCTTAGAAAATCCATACTGGTATATTGTATCATCTGAAATCCCAGCAGAAACAGGATACCAGTTCACACCTGATAATCGGCCTTAAGATTATTACGGAGGATTTAGTGTTTTTCATCTGACTTTCCTCCATATACAGGGTACCATCCTATAGCTGAATAACTGCCTAAGACTGGACAAAAGAGCTGTTACTGGCACCTCTGCTAGCATAGCATGCCTCTCCAGAAGGTTACCCACGATTACGTGCCACATGGGGCACACAACCCTTGGGCCCCTCTCTCCAATATGGGGGTACTACTGATGACAGTCTATATACTGTCCCTTCTCTGGGTGGACAGGCTCACAGGCCTAGGGCATCCAGAAATAAGGGGACAAAGGTACAATGACACCCCTCCTGTCAGCCTCTACAATGGAATGCCCCGCTCCAGCTTACTTGTCCTCTCATCAGCCCACAAGCTCATAAGAAAGGGGATATGCTACGATATCTTCCACTTTACGAGCAGGATGTGCCGAGGCAACCGAATTCCATCGGCCAGACCAAAATTGCTGTGCCTTCTAGCTGCATTACTACTCCTGGCAGGTGGCATACAACCTAACCCTGGCCCTAACACCACCAACTTCTCAATAACATCCCCTCATGACCCCCACTGGGCATCCACAAAGGGGCTAAAGATAGTGCATATGAACGTATGCAGCCTAAGATCAAAAATGCAAGAGGTACAAGCCTGGCTTGATCTCTACAAGCCTGATATCCTTGCCATCTCAGACACATGGCTTAAGGCACACATCCCCGATCACGAGATACTGGCCCAAGGTTATAGTATGTACCGTAAGGACAGGTTGACCAAAAGAGGGGGCAGTGTACTCATTTACGCCAACATAGCCCTAACCATATCACTCCTCACCTTGCAGCAACACATCTCCCCTGATGGTGAATCTATAGTCATCCAAGTCACCCTAGGGCACAACAAGCAACTCGCTATTGGCTGCGTTTAATAATAAAAATCACGGCCCAAGTTGTTTCTTCGGGGCTCCTTATTCTGGGTGACTTCAACCTAAACTGGGCCTAGGACCCTAACAACGCCCTTATGGAACTGACCCAAGAAGCAAACCTGGTACAGGTCATCTTAAAAACAACCAGACTTAACTACAAATCGGGGAACCACACCACCCTTGTTTCGGGCTCTGGTGTCCAATCCCACCAACATCCAGAAAGCCGGCATAATGGTGGACTCCTTAAGTGACCACTTCCCCATATTTTGCATCTGAAAGAACAGAGCACCCAAGATCCAACCCAGAATACTCACTGCTCGTGACTACACAAACTTCTCAGCAGTGCAGTTTAATGACTACCTACACAGTCTGGACTGGAGCCCATTTAAGCTCCTCCCCACCTTGGCTGATGCTCTGGAGCATTTCCACAGCGCAGTATGTACAGCAGCTAACCTCTTCGCCCCCTTGAAAAAATGTAGAACAAAGGGTAGCTGTTACAAGTGGATCTCTCCATCCTTAAAAACCCTTATGGTCAGTCGAGACAAGGCCTGGAAGAAGTTCAAGCTCTCTTCCCTTCCTGCCGACCTCGTGTCATACAAGGTCTTAAGAAACAAATGCAAGAGAGCCATCAAACTTGCAAAAAGGGAATATGTCACTCACCTACAAAAAAACAATTTGGACAACCCTAAACAATTCTGGTATCTCATCCACAACCTGATCAGGAGTAACACTAAGACTGAACCCAGCCCCATTGAGGTCAATGGTCAGCCAGTAAGCGACTCCCTCGAAATTGCTACCACCCTCAACAATCACTTTGGTAACCTGGATGCCTACAAGGTCGGCCTGCCCTCGCTGTCCTCGGCTCCTAATGTTATTGAGCCTACTTGCCTTGACCATCCCTCCTTTCATCTAAGACCGGTGAAGACAAAAGAGGTCCAAACCCTCCTAAGGGCTCTGAAAGACAAAGGCTTAGGAGGTCCTGATGGGATAAACCCCTCAGCTACCTAAGACTGGCACCCCATCCCTCACCAGACCCCTGACCTGGCTCATAAACAGATCCCTACTTGAAGGGACTGTTCTGGAGCAGTGGAAACAGGCCAACATGGTCCCTATTCACAAGGGTGGCTCCAGGGAAAACATAAGCAATTACAGGCCTATTTCCCTGCTCAGTACACTTGCAAAGCTACAGGAAAGGTTAGTCTATGGCCAACTCCGTGACTACCTGGAGTCCCATCAGCTAATTGCATGTTCACAGCATGGTTTTAGAACTAACCATGGGACTGACACAGCACTCATCCATCTCTCGAATGACTTGCTCAGAGCAATGGATAATGGGACACCCACTGGTGCCATCTTTATAGACCTGTCCAAGGCTTTCGACCTTATGGATCACAAACTCCTGCTACTAAAACTGGATAAAATTGGCCTAGACTCCCTCGCCCCCTCAAATGGTTTGGGAGTTACCTATCGGGCCGATCCCAAAGGGTCATCTGGAAGGGTGCAGCCTTGGGTCCTCTACTCCTAACAGAGGGAGTACCACAGGGCTCAATCCTTGGCCCACTCCTTTTCTCCATATTTACTAATGACCTAAGCCTCCACTGTGGGGGGGAAGCTCGGTTGTTCAGTACATGGATGACACCATCATCTACTGATCCCTGGATAACATTGCAGCTCTAGGTCCCCTTCTCCAAGCTCACCTAGCATCTCTCGAGACCTGGCTGAGAGCAAATAGAATGGTCCTAAATGCAGGCAAAACTAAGGTGATGCTATTCGGATGCAACGCCCTTGGACACTACAGGTCTAAATCTCTGCAACTCACTGCTCTCTTGGGAAACGACATCGAGGTTGTGCCCTCCTTAAAATACTTAGGTCAAATATTGGACCATTGCCTTACCTTCAAGTACCACGTAGATCAGGTCACCAAGACCATACACCGCAAACTTGGTACTCTGTACCAGCTAAAAGACCAGCTCATCCCTGAGGCCAGGACCTCAATCGCCACAAGTGTCCTCCTCCCCACCCTGACTTACACCGCCCCGATCTTACAGGGCATGGCCAAGCGGGAGGTCACCAAGATGCAAATCCTGTATAACAAGGTAGCCCGGTTTGATACCCAGGACCACTCACGAAGGCACCATTGTGACACACTTGCCCAGCTACGCTGGCTCTCACTGACCTCTCATCTCCACTACCCCCTGCTCTGCTTGACCTTCAAGCTACTCAGCCCTTCAGCTCCACTCAGCATCGCTGGAACTATCGCACTCAAACATAACCCTAGGAGCCTACGGACATCAGGACATACACGGCTTGAAGTTCCCAGAGTCAGGACTAATGCTGGCAGCAGGTCGTTCTCCTACTCAACCCCCTACCTGTGGAACAAACTCCCACCCCTAGTGCAGGAAGCCTCCCCACTGATGAACTTCCACACCAGACTCAAAGCCTATATGTCTGATACTAGCACTTGTCATTGCCACAGCCCATGACCCCTCCCCCACTTGTTTCTATCCTCCTAATATCCAGATCCTCCAAGCACCTTATCAGGTTCCACGGTGCTTCCCTCTAGGCATAGTACCACAGCTAACTTTCCACTGAACCATGCCAGTAGTAAACAATGAGCTTACCATGTAAAATTACATTTTTTCTGCACCTTTGCTAATTCTACTGTCAACATATTTGTAAGGACTGATGCATGATGATAACCATGGCTGTAACCTGCTCACACACCTAAAACTACTCTGTAACCCAAGTCTTTCTCTGTATGAAAATATGTATTGTTATCCCGGGTCGCCCCTGAAAAAGGGACCTTCGGGGCTCAGTGGGCCTACCCAGTCACCAAATTTTAAATAAATAAAAATAAAAAATAAAATAAATAAATTTGCTCTAGGGTTCTTTTGTAAGCTTCCTATTCCTTCCATTAAAATGTACACCTCCATATATTTTCCTAATAATGTGTATGCCTTCCTTAGAACAGAAACTAAAACAAATCTTACTACTTACAAATCATTGTGTTATTTCTCCATACCTCCTTAACAATTCCACACAACTTCACTAACTTCATTATGCAGCCATGGTGGATCTGACCAGATTTTGTTTAAATGTAGTGATTGTTTCGGAGTCTATAATTTCCTGAGGGAGTCTGTTCCATAATCTCGGAGATTTTAGGGAGAAAAAGTTGAATCTTTTGTTGGTTTTTGCTTTTTCAACATTAAGTTGTTTATTGTGAAGTCTTGGTACAATTTTTCTTTCTGAGAATGAAATTTCACATTGTTTCATTAGGATGGGGGACTGAAGGATTCTAGAGAGGAATAGGAGGTCTCATTTAGTTCACCTTAGTTCTAGAGAATGCAGGCCAGTCTTGTGAAGCCTTTCAAGGTAACTTAAATGGGCTAAATGAGGTACCATTTTAGTGGCTCCTTGCTGGGTTTTTTCTATTCTATTTTTGTCCTTTACTAGGAAATGACTCCAAAGGGGAGACCCATAGTCTGTATAAAGTCGAATGTATGTCCTGTATAATGGGATGATACATTCTTCAGTTTTGGAAATGAAGGTTCAATTTATCCTTCTTAGAAGTGAATTGGAGGCAGTGGCTATTTTGTTGCAGTGGTCAGTAGAAGAGAGTTTGTTATTTACAATAATTCCTAGGTCTTTCTCGTGTTTTGCAGTTTGTAGAAGTATGTTGTTTTAATTATATGACTGTTTGAGATTATTTATTCCAAAGTGTAGTACAGTACATTTCTCAGTGTAAAATTGCATCCCATTTATGTTTGCCCAGAATTCAATGGTTTGAAGATCTTTGCCCATTTGTTTTGCTTTTGTGTTAGTGTCAGCCTTACCCCCCAGTTAAGTGTCGTCTGCGAATTTTGAAAGAGTGATGCTTGAATTAATTTGCATATCAGAAATAAAGATGTTGAATAATGTCGGTCCAAGGACTGATCCCTGAGGAACCCCACAGATCACACCACCCTTCTCTGACAGAACACCGTTCACCCTCACCCTCTGAGTCCTGGCCGACAACCAGCTACCTATCCAGTTAACCAAGTTAATGGAGAGTCCCAATTGAGATAACTTATTTATTAGTATTCTGTGTGACACTTTGTCAAATGCCTTGCTGTAGTCTAACAGA
Organism: Neoceratodus forsteri; assembly: GCA_016271365.2. Lineage (NCBI taxonomy): Eukaryota > Metazoa > Chordata > Ceratodontiformes > Ceratodontidae > Neoceratodus > Neoceratodus forsteri. The sequence goes on from CM057452.1 coordinate 1,327,494,468, forward strand.
TTGACATCCATTGAGATATTAGAGTCCAGACCCTGGTTAATGTGATTGTAGAATGCAATGAGGTTGGTTGAGGTAGCGTGTCCCTGCCTAAATCCGTGTAGGGAGTGATCTATAATGCTCAATGAGTGCAGTTCTGCTTCAATTATAGATTTAATGATTTTTTTCCATTAATTTGCAGGGGATGGAAGTGAGACTAACTGGTCGATAGTTATCTGCCCTTGATCGATTACCTTTCTTAAAAATTGGGGTTACAATAGCTGCTAACCAGTCAAGTGGTACTAAGGATTCGTTAATGGATTTGTTGAATATAATAGTTAGAGGGAGATTTATTGAATCAGCTGTTTCAATTAAACATCTTTCATTTATTTGGTCAGGTCAGGGACTTGGTTTTTTTTAGTGTTTTTAAGGCTGTACTAATATCAGATTTGGAAATAAAAAACTGTGTGGGGTTGTTGGTTGTTTCTTGTTTTTGTTGGGGGGGGATTGCATCATTTGTTGGGGTAAATGCAGAACAGAAATAATTGTTGAAAACATCAGCAGTTTCTTTGTCTGTTTTAATGATTGTATTGTTTACTAGTAATGGCCTGATTTGAATGTTATGTCCTTTTTTGTTATTGAGGTACGAAAATAGTGATTTATGTGAATCCTTGGAATGACCTATTTTGAACTGTAAGTTACGTTTGGAGAGAGAAATAGCATTTTTAACTGCTAACTTATATTGCACTAAACTTTCATCTTTTTTGTTGTGGGGGAGGGTTTATGGAGAAAAAAGGTTCTTTTTTGTGTCTAATTAGTTTTTTTTATAGTTTTATTGAACCATTATGGAACCTTACCTTTCCTATTGTACTTATGTTTAGTGGGAACATATGTGGTTTCCAGGTCAAAAATGTTTTGTTTTAAACAATTCCATGCCTCCTCCACTGTGAGGAGCAGTAGTAGGTTTTCCCAGTCAATATTGTTCAAATGTTTGTTTACGGTTTCAAAAGTTGCTTCATCGTAGTTTTTCAGCAGTATGTTGTTAGTGGGGTTTGGGGATTTCTTTTCTAGACTGAAGAAGAGTGAATTGTGCTCATTACTTCCCAGTGGATCAAGTGTGGAAAGGTTAAATATTTTATTATCCGTGTTTGTTATTAGGAGGTCTAGTATGTTATTTCCTCTTGTGGGTTCTTTAATTATCTGTTCAAGGTCCAGGTCTATGATAGTAGATACAAGATTTTTTTCATGCCGAGTGGATCCTGTCAGGGAGCTCCAATCGATTGTTGGCATGTTAAAATCTCCCATGATAAGGACATTGCCTTTATTTGCTAAATGACTGCTGTCAAAGAAGTAGGGTATTGGTATATGCCAAATCAGCTGTTGGGGGCCGGTAGCAAGCACCTACTGTGGTCTGGGGGTATCCCCTGAGTTGAATACAGACCCATATACTCTCGATCAAAGTATCATATGGAATTTCAAAAGAGTGAATATCTTCTCTAACATAGAGGCAGACCCCCCTCCTTTTATTTACTCTATCTCTGTGGTAGAGTTTAAACAATTTTGGTGCTGAGGATAGGCTGAAGGGAAGGGCTGAGAACTGGTAATGGCATTTCCCTAACCAGAATCTGAGGTACTTTCTGTGACTGGACCTGACTGGTATGTGAAAGGAGGTGACTTTCATATCAGTGACCCCAGCTAGTCTCCTGTTTGCAGAGATGGTATCACTGAGCCTAGTGTTACCATCTTGAACTTTTCCTTTTTTAAGCACTTGTTCCTGTATCTCAGGTCTAAATGGGTTGCCACTCCCCATTTTTCTTGTGGGTCAGGAAGTATCTTGAGTAAAGTCCCTTTCCTCACTGTGGTACCTTTTCCAATGCATTTGCCTGCAGCCTGTCCTTCGCACTTATATAGGTTTTACAACTGTCAATTGGTCTGTACCTAACAAATGTCTGAAGTTTTGGTTGTATCAGTTCCTATACTGTAATGTTTGTTCATGCACTCTGTGTAAGCCTTGCTGCACTGTACATTTTGTTTGCATTGGTTTTTCACTCCCTCTAGGTACATGTAACTAAACCCAGGTTGTCCCTGAAAAAGGGACCTCAAGGTTCCAGTGGGCCTACACAGCTACCAAAATTTAAATAAATAAAAATAGAAATCTCCAACATGATTCTTACTGTTGGAGTGTGAGGGTGAAAGCCTTTATGATTCTGCAGTCTTGGGAATTTTCTGAACTCAGAGACAGCCCTGACTCATTATTTCCAGGACCTACTTGTCTGTGGATATTTTTGTCCATTCCTAAAAATAGTGAGTCAACCCCCCCCCCACTGGCCATGGATGGGTGACCAGTGCAGACATGTCAGGAGTTTTGCTTAGTGTGAGCCTTGGGGACTAGCTGTGCAGCTATATGCCTGGTGCTCCTTCTACCACTATCTCTGAAGAAACCCCTCTGTGGAGGGTAGTCATAGGTGATTCAAGGGCGGGGGAAGTATCCCCTACCTCTACCTTCTCTTCCAGAAGGCCTATAGGAAGAGGAAGTAGTTTTTGTTCTCAGTGTTGCTCTTGTAGGTGGTCTTCTATTCATCCAGCTTCTTCCTGTAAGCCTCTGTCTAATGACCAGTGAATTTTCCTCACAGGGAAAAAAACGCTGTTTTTGTTCAAGTGTCCTGGGATAGGTTGGTAGTTCTAAGCCAGGCAAACCTTCTTAAGGACACTGAATGTGCCATGATCCTGGATGCAGTGTTATTAGTGTCCACTGCCATGTGGAACGGGGGCTTTGTGACATCTATGACTGACTTCACCGTGTCAGCCAAATCCTGTGCCAAGTCACCAGTAGCCTTCTCACTCATTGCCAATATGGAGTTCCAGAGGGCTTTTTGGTACTGAGCTGTGCAGGTTAAGTATGCCGCTTGTCTTAATAGCACAGAAGCTGAAGTGTAAACTTTTATGCCCATTTTATCCTCATTCCTGGAATCTTGTCAGGGGGCTGGGAAAAAAAGGGGCACCTCATCCTCATCTTCCTCAGAAATGTATAGTGTGAGGTATAGTCATCTGGGGGTCAAGGAGGGGAGCCAAACTGTCTTATTCAAGAGAACCATCTGAATCTATAAGTCCTCACTCCTCCAACTTTTCCTCATAGTACAACTCAATCTCATCCTCCTCCATGGGCACTGGGAATGGAACCAGAACCGGTGGAGGTGGGGGACAGGAATATTCAGAATATTCATGAAATTCCCCATAGTCTGGAATGCCTGGAAAAATTGCCATGCCGTAGTCATGTCCTCTATTGAGGGCATTTTATGCGTGTTTACTGGTGGGTTCTTTCCTTCTTCAGGAGGAGGGACAGCGACATGTTTTTCTTTTTGTGTTTTCTTGGCAGGCACTGTCTCTGGTGTCTGCTCAGAGTTTCTTTTATTTTTATTGGATTCAGGGTTCCCCTGTTCAGACACCTTGATTTCTGAACCATCTATTGCAGCCTTTTCTTTCTTGTATGTCCCATCTGACAGGGACTGCTGCTTGCTTTGAGGAGACAAAAGGTTTTTGTGGCATGGTGGAACATCCACTTCAAAAGACAAAGAAACCAAGAAGTTTCAATATTCCATCACGTATTGTACAAAACCAATAGGTGCTGTAAAAAACTTACAAATGCTAGTGGAGCTGCCTAACATTTACCCTAGTGCTTTAACTTTGAGCAAGTCTTCCTCAGGGAGCATGGTTACAAAGAAGATGGGCCCCTTTTAAATGCATCATCTCATACATATTAATCAGATACTGTATGTGGCCACACTATAAACATATACAAGGTTCAGGGGACATGGTTGCAAAGAAGATGGGCCCCTTTCTTCCTTTCTTTTTTTTTTATTTACTGTTTCTCTCCCTCACCCTTTATGGCACTCCATCCCGTTGATCCTCTGAGCCCCCTTCCCGACTTCTCCCAGGACTTACCTTCTTCGCCAAATCCCTCCATTACTGCTGTCCGAAGCAGGGAGGTATGGACAGGGAAGGAGCCTAGGTCGCAGGGAGTGGGGCCTGTGGAGGTTAGCGACCATCCTACCAGTTAGGGTGTGCTTTTTTTCCTCCTTCTTTGTTCCCTCCATCTTGCTGCCACTCTACTCCTCCCCACAGAGACACTAGCATGTGGGACTATACCCCCCTGTGTGAGTGTGCTCATGTGATACACAGTGCAGTGTAGTGCATCCCTCCCCCCAATGTCTCACTTGCACTACCACCCACACATCTGCAGGTGGCAGTGCTGTGGCGAGACATGCCACCCTCCCTCCCCGGGAGAGGAGTACATCCTATGGGGCATTCAATCTTCTGCCTGCCCAGATGACCCTTGACAATCCAGGTCCGCTACTGAACATGGGTCACCGGCGTGGCAGGAGGTAAGGCACCCAATACCTCAATCCTCCACGCCACTGGGCCAGCAAGACGGGCCCCTTTCAAATACCTCATCTCATACATATTAATTAGATACATAGCCACACAACAAACATATGCAAGGTTCATCGATACAAAATCCATCAGTTTAAGACTTTAAAAACATTTTTACTAATGTCTTGTGTTAAATGTCTGAAGATTTAATTAACATAGAAACATAGAAACATAGAAACATAGAATTTGACAGCAGATAAGGAAAGCTTGGCCCACCCAGTCTGCCCATTTCCCTACATGATGGATAAGCTGCAGATCCTAGTTAAGACACTATGAATGTGCCTCACTAAGTGAGGGACAAAGGAGCACCAGGAATTACTGCGGTGCTTTAGAAAACAACATAAGCAGTGAGAAAGTAAAATCCAGCACCCGAAAAGCAACCATACGGTTGAAGAAGCTTGTCAGTCGGCCAAGTGAAACGTCAGTTTTTATGTGACTAGTGTTGGTCTTTAATAAACGTATATTGTATCTCCGTATGGTTGCTTTGCGGGTGCTGGATTTTACTTTCTCAGATCCTAGTTAACCAGCAGCCTACTTCTTCCTACCTCACCCCCCTAGAATTGCCTTATGACTGTCCCATGCATGCTTGAATTCCACCACTGTTTTTGACTCCACAACCTCCTCCGGAAGGCCGTTCTATACATCCACAACCCTCTCTGTGAAAAAATACTTCCTTAAATTACCTCTGAGCTGTCCCCTCTATCTTCAAATTGTGCCCCTTGTATTTGCACACTCCTTTTTTTTGAAAGATGCTACCCTCTTGGACTTGTTGATTCCCTTGAGGTACTTTGAAAGTTTCTATCATGTCCCTCCTCTCCCTCCTTTCTCGAGGCTATACATATTAAGCTCCTCAAGTCTCTTCATATGTCTTCCTGCAGACCCTGCACCATTTTAGCGCCCTCCTCTGGACAGCTTCCATCCTGTCTATGTCTTTGTGGAGATTGGGTCTCCAGAACTGCATGCAGTACTTCAGATGGGGTCTCACCAGCTGTCTGTACAGAGGGATAATAATCTTCCTGTTTTCTACTGGTGATGCCTCCTATGCATCCCAGTATCCCCCAGCCCTCCTTGCTGCCCTCTCACATTGCTTGCCCACCTTTAGGTCATCTGATATGACTACCCCCAGGTCTCTTTCCATTTTTGTTGTTGTTAGTATCTCAACCCCATTGTGTACTCTTCCCCAGGGTTTTTGTTTCCCAGGTGCATTACCTTGCACTTCTTAGCATTGAATCTAAGCTGCCATACATTTGACCATTCCTTTAACCTTGCCAAGTCCCTTCTCATCCTTTCCACCCCACCTTGTGCATCAACTCTGTTGCAGATTTTTGTGTCATCTGCAAAGAGACATACTTTTCCTTCCAGTCCCTCTGCAATGTCGCTTATAAAGACATTGAAGAGGACCGGTCCTGATACTGAACCCTGCAGTACCCCACTAGTAACTGCCCTTTTTTCAGAGTGGACTCCATTTACTATTACTCTCTGTGTCCTATTCTCCAGCCAATTCTTTACCCAGGCTGTCATCTTGGGACCCACTCCAAGGCTGGCTAACTTGCATATTAATCTTTTGTGTGGGACTGTGTCAAATGCCTTGCTAAAGTCTAGGTAGGCCATGTCCACAGCCCCTTCCTGATCAACTACTTTGGTCACCCAGTCAAAGAAATCTATCAGATTTGTCTGGCATGACCTTCCCACTGCGAATCCATGCTGTCTTGGGTCCTGTGCCCCTCTGGCCTCTAGATGCTCGACAATTCTTTCCTTCAGAAGTGATTCCATCATTTTCCCTACCACTGAGGTTAAACTAACAGGTCTGTAGTTTCCTGCTTCTGCCTTGCTCCCACTTTTGTGAAGGGAATCACATCTGCCCTCCTCCAGTCCTCGGGTACCACCCATCCTCCCATGATTTGTTAAAGAGGGTAGCCAGTGGTGTCACTAGTTCTACCCTTAGTTCTTTAGAATTCTGGGATGAATCCCATCAGACCCCATTGCTTTGTCCACCTTCAGTTTTAAGAGTTCTTTCAGAACCCTTTCTTCTGTAAATGGGCTGGTATCAACTTCTGTATCCAGAGTGTTCCTACTGTTTGTTTAAGGTACCTCCCCCTCTTCATTTGTAAATACTGAGCAAAAATATTTGTTTAGTATCTCTGCCTTTTCACAGTCACCCTCTGCCCACCCTCCTCCTCCCTTTATTAAGCCTCACTATCCCTCCCTTGGTCTTCCTTCGCTCCCTGATGTACCTATAAAAGGTTTTATCTCCCTTCTTAACTGAGTTGGCTATCTTTTCCTCGGTTTGGGCCTTTGCTGTTCTGACTGCCTTCCCAGCTTCCTTTTGCTTTAACTGATACAGTTCTCTGTCCTGCTCCTTCTGTGATTCCTTGTACTTTCTGAATGCTTTCTTTTTCTCTTGAACCTTCACTGCCACTTCCTTTGAGAAACATAGTGGTTTCTTACCTCATTTCATTTTGTTTGTTTGCTTCACACAAAGGCTTGTTACCACTGTGATGGCAGTTTTTATTATTCCCCATTGTTCTTCCACCCCTCCTTCCTGCCCATTTGCTAGTGCATTCCTTAGGCACTCACCCATTTTGGAAAAGTCAGCCCTCCTAAAGTCCAGTACTTTCGCCTTTGTATGGCTTGACTCTATTGCTGTGTTTATTGTGAACCATACTGTTCGATGGTCGCTAGTTCCCAGATGGCTACCAACTTCTACATCTGTGATCCTCTCTTCATCTCCATTTGAGAGAACCAGGTCTAAGATTGCTCCTCTCGAGTGGGTTCCAATACTAGTTGTTCTAAGGCATGCCCTGTAGGGCATCTAGAATAACCCCACTATTCAAGTGGCTGCTGCATCTGCACTCCAGTTAACATCTGGCATATTCAGATCACCCATCAGCAATATCTCCCCTTTTCTGCCATTCTAAGTATACTTTCTATCATTTCCTTGTCCATTTTCCCCTGAGAAGGGTCTGTATAAACCCTGTGCAGACTGTGGTGCCATTGCCGGTCTCCAAATTTACCCACAGTGCTTCTTTTCCTCCCTGTTTACCCTTTTGTTCTGTTGCTTTGATTCCTTCCCTTATGTATAAAGCTACTCCTCCTCCTCCTCTTTTACCCTCCCTGTCCCTCCTGTAGATAGTGTATCCTGGTATGTTTACGTCCCAGTCATGGCTTTGTGTGTACCATGTTTCTGTGACTGCCACGATATCCAGATGTTCCTCCTCCATCAAGGCCACTAATTCAGGAAGCTTGTTACTCAGACTAAGGGCATCCTGCTACTCATTGCTCTCCATTTTTTGATGGCTTTACCTTCTGTTGCAGCATCCCCCACTGACCTTTCTACCTCGGTCTTTTTCTCATTTAGTACCCTGTTTTGTAGGGAGAGGCTGGGATTTTTCTGCTGCTTATCAGTGTCTCCCTTGACTAGTTTAAAAGCTTGCCAATGAAGCATTTAAACTGATTGCTCAAAAGACTTGTTCCTTCCTGGACAGATGCAGACCATCCTGCCACTATAGGCTGGTGTCCCTCCAGGTGTAACCCCAGTCCCCAATGAAGCAAACCCCTGTGCTCCACACCATTTTTTCAACCATTCATTAAACTGCATGGCAAAGTACCCTCGCCTCACTGATGCCATTGACAGGCAGCACCTCCAAGAAGGATACTGTGTGTGCTACTTGTCTTAGGCCCCTCCCAATCTCTACAAGTCCTTCTGCACTGCTCTAGTCTCATGATGAGCCAAGTCATTTGTCCCTAGGTGGACAATGATGTCCAGCTCAGACTCCCGTGCAGCTGTTCTCGTGATCCTGAGGATGCGCTTCCTGTCCCTCCAAGCCATGGCACCAAGCAGGCACCTTACTTCAGTTTTCCCTGCTCCCCCCAGTTCTATCCCCCTAAATAATTAATCTAATATAAATGCAAGTACTTTTACAGGCTTGTAGCATTGCTAAACAGAGTGCATTAACAATCTGATAGCATAAGTTCATTCAATAGCAAACCAAGAAAAAAGTAAGAAAAAAGTCTGGTAAGCCTGTTCGATCACCCCATATATTTACCACCAAGATTCCAGCTTGATCTGAGGATCATTTAGAGTGCTGAGTCTGGGCTGCAGAGGAGCAGAAGAGATGGAACCTGAAAATAGAATAAGAACGATTGTAAGAAGCAATACAAACTCCTGTGTTCAAAACTATAACTAAACACTTGAAAGCAGCAGTATGACCAGACAGATTATCTAAATCGGTGCAGTTTTCATCTAATGCAGATTTCCCAAGGGACTATGGGAGTGTTGGTTGAGCATGCAAGAAGATATGATGGTTACCAAAGTACATTATTTTTAGAGTGGTTTAAGATCCCATTGATCAAGTCCATTAGGTCTCATACTTTTTAGTTTGAAAATCCATCTGCTCTCCTTCCTGAACAATGCATTATGTCTGTGCCCCCATTTCTGGGAGGTGGTACCCATTTCAGACCCATTACACGAATGCCCTCTGTGTTAGAGGCATGTGTCTCCACAAAATGCTTCACCACAGGAGTATCAGTTCTGCAACTTGTGATAGAGCATATGCATATGTATTCGTGTTTTGAATGTCCTGACTGTACTGCCTATGTATACCATGCTACAGGTGCACCACAGCACATATACAACAAAGGTAATTTGTAATACACTCTCTAATCTCTTGCTGTCATCCTTTGGATGTACACGATTTCCTTATTTCAGTGTATTTACGTATATTACATCATGTGCACTTAAGGAATCCTTTTGGTCTGGTTGGAAGCCAGTTCTGGCCTCCCATATCAGGCTTTTCCATCCTCATTCTACTGCGCACAAGTTTGTCCTTAAAATTAGTCACCCTGCTAAAAGTGACCTGTGGTTTGGGCCCCACTAACTGACCTACTTCACTGTCAGTTCGTAATATTGGCCAATTTTTATAGATAATGTTGCCAATCTTCCTTACCCATTCATTATATTGAATGACAAACATTATGGTCCCATGTGTGTCTGGGTCTGATGATAATTTCACTTTGGTCAACAATTTTTTCCTGTCCAGAGACCTTTCTTTTTGTTCTGATCATGTGAGAAGTTCCTTCCCATAGCCCCTCCTTAAAAATCTCCCTTCAGGTTCTGAAACCTGCGTATCAGACACTTCATTTGTGCTGCAGTTTCAAAGCAGTCTCAGAAATTGACTATATGGAATTGACTGCTTCAGTGCTGGGGGGAGGCACTCTCAGCATGAAGCACTGAGTTAGTGGGTGTTCTTTTCTTGAAGCATTTAGTTTCTATTGGGTTTGCCAGGTTTTTGGATAAGGTCACATCCAGGAAGTCCAAATAGTCAGTGCTGGCTACATAAGTGAACCTGAGATTCAAATCATTCACACGGAGCCAGTCAATGAACTTTGGTATATCTGTAATGGCCCCTTCCCAAATACAGGCTACATCATCAATAAACCTAAACCAATTCTTTATGTTTTGGCAGAAATGATTTTTCTCAGGGTTCAGTATATGTGTCAGTTCCCAAAAAGCCTAAAAATACATTTGCATAGTTGGGGTCCATGACAACCCCATTGCTGTACCATGTTTCTGTAGACAGTGTTTTCTCTCAAATTGCAAAGCGTTGTGGATTAATACAAACTCCAGTGCAGCTATTAAAAAAATCTACAGGTGTTTCATCACCTGTTTGGGTGAGTCTCCCTAAAGAATTTGCATGCCCTCATTCCCTGATGATGTCATCCTGAGGTATGCAGATTAGCCAGGAGTATGCATTCCTACACCCTTGCCCAAAGGTTATGGTGATTCCAGATATATCACATGCAATGAAAGAAAAACAAAGTGTTTTGATGGAATAAAGAGGTGGTTGAGACATGTCCAGTTTAACATGTTCTCCCTGGCAAAGTTTCAGGTCTTTGTTAACAACCACATTTATGTATTTTCTAACCCATTACACACTTTCCAGTTGTTACAGAGACTGCAGCGAGAGGACAATGTGATGGTAAAATTCAAGATTCATATATAATGTGACAGTGTCATCTTCATATAAATAGACTTCAAAGGATGTACAGGCATCACTTCTGACAGGCTAGAAAACTCCTTCATCTTGGTTGCAGGACATGGGGAGATGAAAAACAGGAGGAACACGATGGTGTTGCTCAGGCCTGTGATGTTGCTATGCTCTCCCCAGCAAGCTGCAATTTTCTGATATCTGTCATTTCCCCCCCCCTCCGTTGCGAAAGCTCTGGACATCTCTATTCTTGGTTGAATGGCACCATCTGGAAGGGTAAGTCCAGTTCAGCATATGAAGAGATATGCAGCGCATAAATGGGGCAGTGGTGAATACTCCAGTGGGTGTGGGTTCAAGGACTTGTGCATGGTCTGAAGGCAAGTCTGACCCACTGGATAAGGAAGGAAAAACAGAAGATTAAAAAAAGAAAACAAAAGCGTTAAGGTTCACAATAGCAATGCTGTGGAAGTAGTTCCAGACAAATCTGCACACAAAATTTATTAAAGACTTCTGTGAGATGACATACAGGTTGCACCGAGGTGTAAAAACTTTCCGAAGCTAGGTGGTCATTGGCGATGTAGTAAATGTACCAGTAGCCATGAAAAACTTTCTTTATACATCCAGTCCCTACTGACACTAATTACAGATGCCTGTCCTGCACAATCATAAAAAATGTCCAGAATTAAAAGATTAATCCACAAAAGTATTAAATCTAGTTGTCATCTGGTCCTTCGTATGGAGATGGCTCTTTATGCCAGAAAGTGGAGCACCAGCAAGCCACATTTTACAAGTAACAGCCACAAAACTAATTTCACAAATTATTAAGACTAATATTCCTAATAAAGACAGCTTAGCAAGTCATTGCTTTAAAACTTAAATGCTTCAAAGAACCCTTTAAGAAAATACAAGCAAAAAGCTCCTTGTTCCCCTTTGAAGAGAAGACATCGTTTCTTACATAGAATAGAATAGAAACTGGATTTTATATTATAACTTTCATATACAGACTATCCAAAGAGCTTTACAAACCAAAGAATAATAGTGATATAGCATCTACATGTTGACAAACACAGACTTCACTAAGCTCTCAGCAACTGCATACAACTACAGTTGCTTTAGAATCTGTTTTGCTGAGTGAAGTAATGCTGGACAGGATACAATAGACAGAGTAACAGTCATTTAAGGTCAGAAGTTACTCTTAGTCTATCATGTCTACCCTCACCCTCAACCCTTGACAACCAGGTGCGACACCACTGCTCTACCCCTTACCTATCAGCACCATGTCTTGGGGGGAAGGGGCAGGCCATAAACCAGGAATGACTCCAATGTCTATAGGTATCTGAATGGTGATGCCTCACCAGGAGCCATTCCTTGCCAACAGTTCCAGATTTAGCTGCCTCATTCCTCCCACTGTGTGACCAGTGGGATGCCATCTGTCTAAGTCCCTGTGCCAGCTGGGCGGGGCCGCTCTCCACACTACAACTGAGTGCCTCACAGGAAGGCCCTGATAGCCCTCTCAACCTGGAAACCATCATCATGGTCTCATTATCGGAGGCCCTCAGCAACAAACGGCTCCTTGTAGCCACCTTTGATTGGTAAAAACATAGATTTAATTTACACTTGCTATATGCAAATCCCAGCAAGGCAATTTGGGAGAATAACAGTTTATTTAACTTCAAGTGCCGAGCTTCATTTTCAGACATGCTTCAGTGTATTTAAAACTCTAGCCCCCTTTTCCATATTTACAGCAAAGACACAGAATACAGGGCACTATGCTTGAGGCATTATTTGTTTGCAAATTCAATTTATTTACATAGCACTGTGCAAAGCACTAATGACAGAACAGGGGATTACACAGCCAGATCCCGATCACAACACCCACGGGCCCAGACATAATCAGCATGTACAAGTTCCAAGCCCATGAGCAGCAGGAATCACAGTTAGCAGCATCATACTCTGTTTAAACATGTATACATTTCATACTTGACTCCTCACAGCCACAAGGGGACTGGGCCACAGGGATGTACCTATGCCCTTAAAGGCACAGCATTTACACAGAACCAGTTCTATGATTCACTCAGTGAGGGGTGTACTCTCCGAGATAGAAAACCATTGGTACCCAGGCATGGGCACCAAGATAACGAGGAAGAAAAATGGGCTTACTGCATGATATCACTACACTGGCTCTCAATGTTCCAGCACCAAACCAGTCACAGCTATGTGGTTTACCAGGCTCACAACATCTTACCCCTTCCGTGGGTCTCACTGTCATGGTGCCACCTCTTCTGATCTTCCATCACCCTTGCTTTCATTCAGTTCAGATTCTGTTACTCCAAATGGGAGCCAGGATGCTAGGAAAATTGCAGGTTGCCTTCTGATACTCGGGACGTATGGGTGTGATTGCCGACAGGCAGCCTTCCTTGAAAATTAACCGCCAACAGGCCCTAATCTGGGATCAAGCCAGGATCTGAGCCTCTGGAGACCCAACCAAAAGGGAGCCAGAGCTGCAATGGACCTGGAAACTTGTCACCATCCTGAGCCTGTGAGCCCCTCTGGGCTGGTCACAGCCAGAGCATGCACCCTGAGGGTGACCATGCTCCACAGACTTCAAACCTCTGGGCCACTTACTGGCAGCATAGCCCCTTAGGGTTGGCAGTATAACCTAGAGGTTAGAGTAATGAACTGCAAATGAGCTTGGTACATCCAGCAGACCTGAGTTTGATTCCCACAGCCTCCATTTGCATGTTGTGTGACCATGAGCATGTCGCTTATCCTCCCCAGTGCTCCCTGGTCAACCATGTAAACGGGCCTTGTGCCCAGTGGACCTTACCTGGTTATCAAAGCATTTAAAGAAAGAAAAAGAGCTAACTGATCCCACTCAACACTGAAGCCTGAACTCTAGAACTACTTTTGGTGGGACTGAATCCCCATTTAGAAGCCCTGGGTGCATGGGTAGAAAAACCCTGGAAAGTGCTGATCCAGTGAGTACAGGATGTACCCAGCACAGAGACAAATAAAAAATGAATGAATCAATCAATTAATCAATCAATCGATAAATATATATATATAAAGCAGCAGCAAACTGCCAAATTTGGGAATTTAGTGTAAACAAATATGGCAGCCCTCATGACTCTAGAGACTACAGAGCACCATGGGAAGGGTTCATAGTTCAAGACCGGCTTTGCCCACAAATTTTTACAAATCAGGAGTTAGCTCATGCCAGAGACAGATTGCGTGTGAACAAGCTTGACCAATCAGGCATCAAGTTTCATCCCTGATAAAAGTGTCTGATTTCAAAGATTGTGCCAGTTCACTCATACAGGTCAGAGTGTGACTGTGTGTCAAGGTGTGGGCCGATGTGCCACTGTCTGTCCAGTTATGCAGGCCAGGCAGACTGAAAGTGTTTGGAATCTCATTCCTAAGTAAAGTGTGTGAGGAAAATAAGTTTTCAACAAAACTACAGTTTTAAAAGCAGGCTTGACCCACCATAGACTTTTCCTCTCTGGAGGAGCAGCTCCTACAGCATCTCCAGTCCAAGAGTGTAACTGCCCTGTTCCTGGTCCCGAGCCTCAGTGAGACAGCCAGAGAGAGAGAGAAATGAAGTGGAGAGAAGCCACCAGCAAGCTTGGGGAGGCTGCACTCTGTCAGCCTGTCCTAGCAGGCACACCAGCCCTCCGTGAGCCCCTGCTAAGCTGTGAGGCCACTGATTGGGCTTTCACTTCACCCGGGCAGTGTGGCTTTGCTTCTCCAGCTGCTGCAGACCCCTCCAGACCTAACTCTTGCTGCCACTCGGAAAGCGGCCATACTTGTGGGACTCCAGCTGTCTTGGGAACCCCTGTTCTTGCTGCCGCTTGAGAAGTGGCCGAACACTTGGCACACCAGCTCTCTGTGAGCCCCTGCTAAGCTGTGAGGCCACTGATCAAGCTCTCACTTCACCCAGTGGTGTGGCTTTGCTTCTTCAGTTGCTGCCCACCCCTCCAGACCTGACACTCGCCGCCACTCACAATGCGGCCATACTTTAAAAAAATATTAAACATTTTTTTCATATATATTATATGTTATTTTGTTTTGATTTTTCCCTTCGCCCCGAGGTCATGGCGTACACATGCATGTGCGCCCGTGGAGGCGCATACACATGCCAGGATCCAGTGGCCCCTTCCACCCCTTCCCAGATTTGCGTTGCCACTCTGTACTGCCTTTGCTGCCTAACAGACCTCCACTCAGTGGGAGCGAGACTACAGTGGAGTGGGCATCCACCCCTTTGGAGGGGAGAGCCATGGCTCAATCCCGCTCCAACCTAACCCCTAAAGCTGGCTCCCTGGTGACCCGATGTCAATCCAGAACCTACGTTTTTTGGCATAGCATGAGGTAAGGTGCTAGCACCTCAGCCCTCTGTGCCACCGGGCCAGCTGAAAGCAGCCATATTTCTGGGACTCCAGCTCTCTCAAGGACCCCTGCTCTTGCCGCCACTTGGGAAGCAGCAAAAGACTTGGCAAACCAGCCCTCTTTGAGTCCCTGCTAAGCTGTGAGGCCACTGATCAGGCTCTCACTTCACCTGGCAGTGTGGATTTGCTTCTCCAGCAGCTGTCCGCCCCTCTGGATCTGACACTCGCCACCGCTCAGAAAGCAGCCATACTTTAAAAAAATATATATATATTTTTTTCATATATACTTCATGTTATTTTGGATTTTTCCCCCTTCCCTGCCCCTGAGGTCACAGCGTACACATGTGTGTGTGGACGTGGAGGCGCACATACATGCCAGGATCCAGTGGCCCCTTTCACCCCTTCCCAGACTTGCGCTGCCACTCTGTACCACCTGCGCCACCCTCCGGACCTCCACCCAGTGGGAGTGGGACTATGGTGGAGCAGGCATACACCCCTTTGGAGGGGAGAGCTATGGCTTAATCCCGCTCCAACCCACCCCCCCCGAGCTAGCTCCCCAGGGACCCGAAGTCGTTCCCGAACCCAAGTCTCCGGCATAGGCCGAGATAAGGTGCCAGCTCCTCAGCCCTCTGCGCCACCAGGCCAGCTGAAAATGGCCATACTTCTGGGACTTCAGCTCTCTTGGGAACCCCTGCTCCTGCCGCTGCTTGGGAAGGGGCCAAAGACTTGGCACACCAGCCCTCTGTGAGCCCCTGCTAAGCTGTGAGGCCCCTGATTGGGATCTCACTTCATCCAGCGGTGTGACTTTGCTTCTCCAGCCACTGCCCACCCCTCTGGACCTGACCCTTGCCACTGCTCAGAAAGCGGCCTTACTTCTGGCACTCCAGCTCTCTTGGGAACCCCTGCTCTTTCTGCCACTTTGGAAGTGGCTGAAACTTGGCACAACAGACCTCCTTGAGCCCCTGCTAAGGTACGGTAGCTGTGCTACCATTTAAAATCGGGCATCTAACTGGATTGTTTTCTGATTGGCTATTTGCAAACTAACCGGCTGACTATTGACTGGACTGCTTTCCCAGCCTTGTGCTGAAGCTCTCTTTGTTTTTGTTTACTGTACTCCAACTGTAAATTTCTGCCTGCTATTTTAAAGTTATTTCAGCCAATTTTTGAACCACGTAGAATTGCTAATACTTAATTGCTAATTTTAACTAGAGTATAACTGTAGCCTAAGTGTTTGCTGAGCTATTTTACCTGCCCTATTGTTCTGCTAATCTTCTGTTTCTCACCTACGCCTCTGCTAACACTCCCACCTAATCTTCGGCTTTTGTTATTCACTGACCCCCCGCTAGCTTTCTGTCTCCAGCCTCCCCCACCCCTGTCGGCTCCCTTCTACTAAAGCCTAATGCTCTCCCCTCTCTTCCACAGCTGTGAGGCCCCTGATCAGGCTCTCACTTCACCCGGCGGTATGGCTTTGCTTCTCCAGCTGCCGCCCACCCCTCCAGACCTGACCCTCGCTGCCACTCAGAAAGTGGATGTACTTCTTGAATTCCAGCTCTCTCGAGAACCTCGCCCTATCTGGACACTTACCTATATACTCTGAAAAATGTCACATGACCTAAGTGTCCAATTTACAACTAGCAGGTTATATGTTCCTGCCACTAGAGGGCCATAACTTCCTTTCATAGGGCTCTCCTTTTTCAGCTTAGTAAGATATCTCTGTAAATCAGGTGCTATCACATACAGTACTTCACAGCTCCAGTCCCTCAGAGGCCTTGGATATAGATTTCCAGTGACTCATTCTCCAGACACTGATACTAATAACTGTCTCCTGTCATATTTACCCCAAAGTTGCCTTGCAACCGCAATGTTCTATCCCAAGGATCTATGGCAAGCTGCACTATACCCCTGGTTGTGTCACTGGTACATCTGACACCTCAGTCTCAGGATTAAGTTCTTTTGGTTGGCTCCATTTAAGACTACAGGAATGGCTGCTCGCCAGCCCTTCTATACCATAATTACACCTGTCTGTCCCCCTTAGCCTTACCTTTCAGCATAAGAAAGAAAAATACTCGCTTTGCCCCAACGGAAGTGCAAACTTAGCTACAGGCTACTAAACGCCTACCTGCTTCGGCACATCCTCATGCTCCTGATAATATCAGGCAATGTTCACCCAAACCCCACCCAGCTCTGCAGAAAAGCTGGGAACTATAACGTTAGCCTCTATCAATATCTGCAGCTTGATCAAAAAGATTGATTTCCTTCAAATCTGGATCACACAGCATAACCCGGACATCCTATCAGTTGTTGAGACATGGCTGTCACCAAAAATACCAGATTCTGCAGTCCTGATACTCCCTATTCAGGCATGACAGGGTCACAAAAAGGGGTGGTGGCTGTGCCATCTTCCTTAAGGACACAATTAAGGGGTATGCCCTTCCTATACCTAACCTAGGCTGTGCCGCACAGATTCTCCCCATAAAAATTCTACTGGGGGCACACAACAAGGCACTTACAATCCTCATGGTATATATCCCTCCAGGAGAGCACTCCTCGGGATTTGAAAAGATCATAGAGCACATAAGAAGTCAACCTTGATTCTGAAACTATTGTCCTGGGCGATTTCAATGATAATTGGATCTCACCTTGTGTTGGCTCCTACAAAGACACAGTCTCTGCACTCCATCTCACCCGACTCGTGGACTCACCTACCAGAACTAATTATAAAACAGGAACAAGCACCCTGCTAGACTGGGTCCTTACCAATCACCTTGAGTGTATCTCTAATGTCACCGTACACCCTGTCTCCCTAAGTGACCACTCCCCAATCACCTGTAACTGGACTAACAAATTTAGCAAACCTCCCCCCCTTGACAGTATTTAGCCAAATGATAAAAAGGGGTCAGAGTGTGACAAGATGGCTGGTGGTAGTAGCAGCTTGTTGTGAGTACTTCATGCTGACTGCAAGAGAGACGGCATTTGGCAGTGTTTTTCGACACATTGGATGATGTTTCTTAACTCACCTTGCTTTATACTTCACTTTGTGTGAATATTTCTGTTTCAATGGATTCATGGAGGAGCAAGGGAGCATCATAATTGGAGTTCGTCTCTCCAAGGTCCGGCCCACTCAAGCAGCAGCCTCTTCCAGTTAAACCCAGCCCGGAGAGCAGCGATGGAGCAGTGGCTAGCTTGCCATCCACCCCAAAGGCAATGGAAACAGTGAAACCTATCACCCCACCAAAAAGATCTGAGGAGCTAGCCAAGACTCGGACAGTACAGAATTTTTATTCAGATTATTCAAGTCATCCTCAGAGATGGAGTGAGATTCCTCTACAGTCATCACCTATTGAGGGAGGTGGTTACATGTTGGAGAGGTTGGGTACAACCTTAGAAAAAATTCTAGCATGGGCTGAAAGAAGTGATCGAAGGTACAAAGCCATATCCAAGAAAACTGAGTATTTAGAAAGTGAAGTAAATGTAGTAAAAACAGTGGCTAAGGGGACAAAAAAACTGTGTTGCAGAACTCAGCTGAAATTGAAAAACAAGCAACAAAATTGGTGTCCTTGGATGCAAATTCTGGAAGTCTTAGCAAAGAAAATTATAATATCAGTAGAAAGTTGGAAAATGCTGAAAATCTTTTGCGCTATAGAAATGTGCGTATCTTGGGGATACCAGACCAATTGAATATAAACTTTGAAACAACGAGAGACTTAGTGAAAGATATCCTGATAAAAACGTTTGATTTACCAGCAGAAAACCCCACCTTGATTTCAAAAGTATTTCGAGTGATTAAGTGCAATAGAAATACTTCTGGTACTTCTGCCACTTCAGCGAATGTACCTGTGTAGTCACATACACTAAAATCTACGATTTTCGCTACATTTGGATTTGACTCAGCTCAGGACTATATCTTTAAGCTTGCTAGACTTAGAGGGACTTTGGAATATAATGGTTTAAGGTATTATATATATCCGGACTATTGTTACGCTACACAACAACGAAGAAAGTTTCTGGCGTACTGCCAAGAGATTTTAGTATCTGGTGCACAGTTTTCTCTGTTACCCCCTGCAAAGGTGAACATAGTTAAAGACAGAAAGAAATATATCTTTTTTTAGCTGGATCAACTTATGAATTACCTTCGTGCGCAATATTCCTCTCAGGAGACAGTGGAATCTCCTACCTCATCAGAACATGAGATGTTGGTCAATTTGGAGAATATGGATATGTAACTATGGACTAACTTACTAACTTGCCACTTGTAACTAACTATAAACTGTTTGAATCTCTGCTCTGCCCTGTTTTGATTTATTCCTAATTTAATGCGTAAAAGTACTTGAATGAACACCTATTTGAATATCATTTATGTCTGTGGGGGCTGAACCGTTGGACTTTTTGTTTGTTTTTATAGTATTTTGTTTTTCCAGTTCGATAATGGCGGGTGGTAAATGGGAATGTATCTGATATCTTGAGGAAATGCAATAAGGGAAGTTAAAGATGTAATTAGCTATACCGTCTGGTTATTCTGTCATGAGTTTAACAGTTCTTTAATCATATCTTATCTTGCCTCTCTCCCTCTTTTTGAACTGGTTTAGATCTATTTTTATGTTTAAGAATATGCACTAACTATGCAATATTTTTCTTTTTTATATATGTTGTGTGTATCCATATGCCTATGCATTGTGTGGTAATTATATGTTGTGTATAATAGTAGATCGTGAATATTACTGTGACATAAATTATGGAAAAAAACAATAAAATTATTATATGCAGATTAAAAGGGGTCACCTTGAGCTCCTCAAACAATGACTTTGTAGCATTGACTTGGGCCTACTTGTTACGTTGACGGATGTAAACATAGCACTGGAGCACTTCATCAATCAGTTCAATGAGGCCAGTGATATCCATACACCCGTAGAGAAGACCAAGATCAAAGGTACCAATAACCCTTAGGTAACACCTGACCTTATCCATCACATGAAAATCAGGGACCATTTATGGTACAGAGCAAAAGCTACCAGTAAGCAAGTGGACCTACAGGAATAAAAAAGATCAAGAAATGACTGCACTCGAGCCACCCGCTCTGCCAGAAACAATCACTTCAGGGAGGCATTAAAAAACTCCTGGGATCACAGTAAGAATGTTTGGAATAACTTAAAGGACATCACCAGAAAAGATCATAAGGTGGTGCCGAATATGTTTAATATTAATGGTGTTCCTACTCTAGACCCAGTGACCATTTCTGATATGTTTAATAAAGCATTTACTGATTTGAGTAGTGTCCTTCTGTACAACTTATTTGAGGAATCCACATTCATCAGGGACTGAAGTTCAAAACATCAACACATGTCCCCTCCACCATTCTATTTCAAAGTAGTCCCCCTGCATTGGGCTAGAAAATATCTTCACAAGGTACTTGGGAAATCAAGAAAAAGCAGGGACTCCTTGAACTCAGGCTAGTCACCCTCACTCTTTAAGAGATTTTGGTTCCCCTTACTAATCTACTGAACTTATCCCTACAATTGGCTCAATTTCCCCAAGTTTGGAAGTCAGCAATGGTAACACCTGTGAATAAGAGTGGTAACTGGGCACTATATTCCAATTATAGGCCAAGCTCTATCCTTCCCCTCTTGTCCAAAGTGCTGGAACATATCATTGCAGATCAGTTGGTGGAATACCTCATTAAATACAGGATCCAATGTCCGCCACAGCATGGATTTCAAAAAGGCACAGCACCACCACCACCGTTTTGCTGGAATTCACCAGTCTCATATATAACTCACTTGACTAGGGTAGCCTTGTTGGTAGTGTTGCTCAGATGGATCCAGACAAAACCGGATCCACAGATACCTGCCCTTTGCGGCAGGATAGTGGATCTGCTGGGTACTTCCATTATCTGCTTGTGGATCTGGCCGTCGGATCCAAACCAGGATCCATCACTATCTGGCCCCGGATCCTAACTATCTGCCTTAGGATCCATGGATCCTAACCAGGATACCTGGATCCTAACTAGGATCCATCACTGCCTGACCCTGGATCCTGCATCTGTGTTTGGCAGGATATCTGGTAGGATCCAAGTCAGGATACCAGCACTATCTGACAGATAGTGTTAGGATCCACAAAAGCACTATCCGAACAACACTACTTGTTGGTGCAGCCTTTATTGATTTAACAAAGACTTTCAACACTATCAATCACTCACTACTACCACAACGGCTATCATCTATTGGCCTTGCTAATGAAACTACAAACTAGTTCAAAAGCTACTTGTCTGATCGCTCCCGGCAGGTGAAGATCACCAATGTCACATTTGAATGTCTGCCAGTCCGCTGTGGGATACCACAGGGATCAATACTGGGACCCCTTCTTTTTAGCATTTTTCTCAATGACCTACCTCACTCCAGTAATCAACAGATCCTCCTTTCCGTGGATGATGCTGTCGTCTGCACTACCCATCATGACCCTCGCCACCTTGAAAATCACCTGCAACTTGCTTTTGAGCAAGTTGAGGACTGGTTCATAATGCACAAACTGGTACTGATCTACAAAAAAAACAAAGGTAATGCTGTTCAGCAGTGCAAGAAGTAAACACACATCCTACCCTCATATTATCAGAAACTGTTCGGGAGTCCCACTTGAACAAGTCGATCATTTCAAATACCTGGGGGTAACTGTGGACTGCTCCTTATCCTACTCTAGGCACATTGAGAATGTGACTAGAACAATTAATATCAGAACAGGGCTCCTACACGGACACAAGCATAGCTTGACACCCGAAGCCCTAAGAACTGCAATCAATAGCTCAATCATCTCCATTATGGACTACAGTCTGGTCATTTACAGCTCTGTCCCTGCTATTTCCCTCCGCAGGATAGCAGTGGCACTCAATAAAGCTTGCAGGCTGGTCACAATTCCCCCACCTCATGCACACCTGTGATCTTTATGTGCAATCTGGATGGCTACAACTAAACAATAGAAATCACTATCAAACCTGCCTGTTCGCCAAAAAAACACTTCTTGGATTCGTACTTCCTGGAGTTGCAAACCTTCTAAGCCCATTGTCTGGGTCGCAGCACACCAGAAACTCCATCCATCAACTGCTCACAGTTTCAAGATGCAGAACTACTCAAGGACAGTGCTCTTATGCATATCGGGCACCCCTCTGGTTCAACAACCTCTGTGCAGAAATCTCCTCCGCACCAAAACTGGGCCCTTTCAAAAGCATACTACGTCAACATCTGCTTGAGAACAGTAGCTATGACTGCTCCTGATAATTGCCCCCTGTTTTCCTTGATACTGTCATACGAACATATGAAGAAGCCAGCAGAAGAAGGCCATTTGGTCTATCAAGTCTGCTTGCATTGCAGGGTCGACAGCTTGAGCTAATGTCCCTGCCCTCCCTTCCCACTCCTCCCATCCTCCCTACCCTTGATTCTTACCTTCCCCCTATGCCTATCCCAGCCTCTCTTAAAACTGCCCACTGTCTTCAATGAGATGATCTCTTCCAGCAGTGCATTCCAAGTGTCCACCACCCTCTCTGTGAAGAAGTGCTTCCTGACCTCCCTCCTAAACCTCCCACCCTCCAGCTTAAGACTGTGCCCCCTTGTGGTATGGTTACCACTCAGCTTAAAGAGACTCTCCTTATAAACCTTATTTTTTCCTTTCAAGTACTTGAATGTCCCAATCATGTCCTCTCTCTCTCTCCTGTCTTCCAGAGAGTACATGTTCAGTGCCCGTAACCTGTCCTCATATACCTTGCCCTGCTGACCGGCTGTCATCTTTGTAGCCCTCCTTTGTACCTTCTCCAGCAGGTTAATGTCCTTTTTGAGGTGTGGGCACCAGTACTGAACTCCATACTATAGATGCGGCCTTACCAGTGACCTGTACAAGGGCAATATAACCTCCTCTCTCCTACTACTGATCCCCCTAGCTATGCATCCCAGCATCTTATTTGCCTTTGCTGCTGCTTTCTTTCACTGTGTGCAGTGCTTCAGGTCACTAGTGATCATTACTCCCAGGTCCTTCTCCTCCTCTGATGTAGATACTCATACTCCACCCAGGTAATACTCTGTTCTGGGATTCTTGGCTCCAATATGCATAACTTTGCATTTCTTGGCATTGAAGCCATGCTGCCAGATCCTGGACCACCTCCCCAACTTTTCCAGTTCTTCTTGCAGGTCCCGTATCCCTTCAGCAGTGTTCACTCTCCCACAGAGCTTGGTATCATCTATGAATAGGCACATTTTGCCTTTAATGTCATCCCCAATGTCACTGATGAAGACATTGAACAACACCAGCCCCGGCACAGAGCCCTGTGGGACCCCACTGGTTACCTCTCTGGTGCCAGATAACTCTCCCCCCACCACCACCCTATGGGTTCTGTCCCTCAGTCAGTTTTCCACCCATCTGACCATCTTTTCCCCAACTCCAAGATCCACCAACTTCCTAATCAACCTTTTGTGGGGCACAGACTCAAAGGCCTTGCTGAAATCAAGATAGAGGATGTCTACCGCTTTGCCCCTGTCTACTGTCCTAGTGACAGAGTCAAAGAAGTCAATCAGATTTGTTTGACATGATCTCCACCCCCCCATAAACCCATGCTGCCTCTGATCCTGGAGACCATGTTCCTCTAGATATTCCACCAACCTTTCCTTTAGTATGGTCTCCACGAGCTTGCCCACAATGGAGGTCAGACTGACTGGTCTGTAATTCCCTGGATCATCCTTGGGACCGCTTTTGTGAAGGGGCACTACATGTGCTGTTCTCCAGTCCTGTGGTACCATGCCTGACTCTAGTGAACTTTTAAATAGGTCTGCTAGTGGCCCTGCCAGCTCCTCAGCCAGTTCCTTTAGTACCCTTGGATGTACTCTATCCGGGCCTAATGATTTGTCCACTTTCAATGCCAGCAGACCCTTCCTCACTCTATCCTCCTCTATCACTATGTCTGTGTCCCTCCCCCCACCTCTTTTCCCTCCTGAAGGCACTGGTCCATCCTTCTCAATGGAGAAGACAGAACAGAAGTATTCATTTAGTATCTCTGCTTTTCCTCCATTATCCTTCACCCACTCCACACCTTTCTTAAGCCTAAGAATCCCTTCTTTCTTGTCCCTTTTCTCACTTATATAATGAATGAAAGCCTTCTCCCCTCTTATTTCCTTCAGCTATTTGAAGCTCCTTCTGTGGCTTTGCATGCCGTACTTCCTTACTTGCCTCACTACCCCACACTACCAACCTTCTACTTACTGTCTTTATTCTCTCAGATGGTTCCCTCAACCTCCACTAAGTCACCTGTCTTCCTCTCCCTTCCCCCTTCACTCATGCTCTCCCCTGCTCACCCTCCCCATCCCCACCTTTCACTGTGCTTCCTTTGTCTTTTGCTTGCTTTGCCAGAATCCCATCATTTTGTTTGACAAAGCTGCCTAAGGCTGCACCTGTCCTCCCTACTGACCAGGCTTTTTGCTAGCACAAGTTTTAAACTTTTTTTGTATTATAATTTTATTTCTGTTACCATATCAAACTGTTTATTGAATGCTTACATTTTTGTTATTTGTATAACTGTTTAGCTAGTGACTCTTGTATTGTTCACAATGTACATTTTCCCAGCATTTCTGACATGGAACCTTTGTAAATGAGCGTTTTTCTGCTCAAAGGTATTGTCATCCAAGATTAAAATAAATATAAAAAAAAAAAATAGCAACCTAAACTAGAGGTATCGCTTGAGGCATCAAAACTGAGAGTAAAACTGAGGGCCTGACCCTGCAGCTGGGGAGAAAGTTTATTGTACCACGATTTGAGGGAGAAGTTCAGGGCAAGGCTGTGCTAGTGTAAGAGGCCCAGGCAGAAGACCTGTGGAAGCCAATCAGCCACATATTTTACTAGATTACAAATAGGGGCCCCCGTTCAATTTCTTTATCAGTTTAAAGTTTGTGTTCTGCAACTGTTGTCCTTTAAAAAGTAATTTACCATCTATATTCTTAAGGGTGCCACCAAGTTCTACCCTGCTAGCAGCATCAGTGTCCCCAGTGTGGTGCTCACTACAACTTAAGAGGCATCTCTCACCCATGGCCTTTGAGGGGAATTATGTCTGGGGTTTGAGCATGGACAGGGGGGAGGCAAATTTTGTGGGGAATAATTACTGAACTGTTTACTGCCTGGAGAATTTGTAATGTTACTGCTTAGAGCCTAGAGTAACTGCTACCCCATTTTACGTTGCTGTCCACTTGTTCTTTCCAAACCCTCCCTTCAAAATTATTTGCTTGAATTGCATTTTATGATTTAGGGATCATCATTGCTTACATTGTCACTTGTTTTGGGGTGTGGCTTATTCACTGTTTCCTGGGGTATGCTAGCTTAGGGTTTCAGTATCCTGGTACCCCATATCACCACCCCAGGTGGTGGCACCATGCCAGGTTAGGGCAGTATAGCACATCCTCAGGTAACCTAGGATGGCCTCCTTGGGAGGGGTGGAAAGGTGAATCCTGACTGCTCCAGTATGGCAGCCACTACATTGGAGGCACTGCTGGGATTTTTGTGCCACAAGTGTGCCACCCCCAAACCTGTGACTTTGCAAACAGAACATTTCGTTGCCCCATGCACAGAATTTTTGACGGTTGTTATGGCACTTCAGGAGATGGAAGACTGGAGCCAAGGAGAGCACCTGGAACCAAAAAAGGTAATTCTGATCATGGGGATCCCTGAAGGTACTGAAAGGGCTGCCATTTTGGAGCCATTAGATGATTTGCAGTGTTTAGATAATTTAAAGGTATTTAGTGTGAAGTACAACCTTGTCAACCGCAGCACAACCACACTGATTGAGAGTGATTCAGAAACTGAAGTGAGAAAACTGCTTGCCACATCCAAACCTCAAAGTTATGAAGGGGTACGGGACCTGTTTGGCAAAGGGAGTGGTCTGCTTTCTGTTTCCCCTTCCCCACCAGTGCAGCCAGCTGACTGGGTGGAAAAAGTCAAATTGCTGTTGCCCAGTGAATGCAAATCAGTGCAAGAGTTTCACGCTCTGGTGTCCAGCGGCAGCTCAAATCCTTCACTCAAGGTCCCCACAGCCCCTACAGAGCCTGAGGTGCAATTCCAGTCATCTACTAGTACAGCCAGGAAGACTGCCAAGGATGTGAGCAGAAAGAAGACGTGACACCCCCAGCTGCCTTCTGCCAATCTGGCACTGGTGGTACATGAATGTGCAGCCATTCCTCTGTCCCAGTATTACACCAGCCTCTATCAAAGGTTACGCATATTCTCAGGTACTGTCCCCACCACGAGTGGGGAGGATGATTACTACAGTTGGATGAGTCAAGCAACTCAGATGCTTCAAAAGTGGAAGCATTCTGAAGATGAAAATAGGAAAAGAGTAGTAGAAAGTTTACAGGGACATGATTTCAACATTACCCTGTCTTTACGTACAAATCAGCCAAATTGCACCTTACAAGACTAACTAGCAGTGTTAAAAAATACTTATGGACCTTTCAGTAGTGGCACTGACCTGCTTTTTCATCTGAGAAACACTATACAGAAAGACAGAGAGAAATTGTCCGAATATCTGACCCACTTGGAAACAGTTAATTGGAGAACAGTCGAGGCTGGCAGAATCACATTAGACTAAGCTGACCATACCAGACTGGAGCAAGTGCTGAAAGCAGCTATACACTCAGAGATGACCATGTTCTCCCTTTGGCTGAAGGATCAGAAAGCTTCACCCTCAACCTGAAACTGCTCCTGGAAGGGGTGTAAGAGGAAGCGTTATAGCCAGAGTGAAGAGAGTCACTGAAAGGGTCACCAACAAGCATGAATAAAGAAACCAAGAAAATAAAGCATCTGGAGGAACAAGTGAAAGCACTGAACACAGCAAATGAACCACAGACGAGAGTTGAGCAAAGTCCTCCATGCAGAGGAATTACACCCAGATTTTCTGCTGTCCCTCGGCATGGGCATCAAGCCCCACCTTGTACTAGGACCAATATGTTGTGCTACAGATGTGGGCATGATGGACATACAGCCTGATGTTGCAGTCAGCCAGAAAATCCATAGCTTGTGAACCAAAGTGGGAAAGCCAACCACAGCAGCAGTAACGACAGCAGAGCCCAGTGAAGGAATGACCTGGGTCTCCAACAGTTAAATGCCCCATGAAATGGACTTACCCTGTAATCCCTCGAGGGAACAAGTTGCTCCCAGGAACACTGGAATCCAGAGCAGACATTCCAGTTCTTATTGAAGGACAACCATGTGAAGCATTACTTGACAGTGGGTCACAAGTTATTATTATTCACCATGCTTTCTACAACAGTCACTTAAGACACCTGCCTCTATCCTTATGATGGTGACTGCATCATGAAATTTGAGATCCCTGGAGTGGGCAAGGGAGTGTCACACAGAACTGACGCCATGGCATTGATATGTCCTGAATCCAATACCATGGATGACACCTCTGTGTTGATCAGAACCAATGCAGACATGTTTGGGAGGCTGGCCCAAATGTGCCAAGACAGAGAAGGAGCACAGTGCATACAGAGTCTGCCATTACAAGCAACTGTCAAGAGAGTGAGCCTGAAACTTGCCACCCCAAGGACAGTGATGACAGAACAGCCCATTGGACTGACCCTCTGAGCTGACCACAAAGAAGTGGTCTTCCTGCCCAATGCACTGTGCCATGTGGTCAGTATAGCTGAGTTGAACCATCTGCCAGCCAGACCTGCTCTCATCATTAATGCAGCAGCTGACAACAGCCTACTAGAAGGACTGATGGTCCAGGGAGGAGTGATGCCGCCACCTGCCATCCCTTGGACAAGACAAGTGACTAAGGGTGAAGAACAAGACTGAGAAACCCATCATTTTATGGAAAGGCAGAGTGCTGGTGAATATTTTATATGCTGACAGTGTGACCACAATGGACCCTGAAGTACTGTAGCCTCTGCCACCAAGATCAACTCTAGACTGTTCAAATTTGGACACTTGCCCTTACCTGATTACTACCGGTGCAGCCTGAGCAACAAAATAGCTAAATGCCAGAAAGTGTTCTATTTGAATGAATGAGAAGTGGGCTGCATCTGAGGAGATGAGTATCACAGCTGCCTTTGAAATGACCACCCTTTTCAGGGGAGAGAGCCCAATGACTGGCCTCTGTGGACATAGAAGATGGCAGATGCCATATACAAGAGCTACTGCCCATGGAGATAATCAAGGAGTCTAGAAGCCTTTGCACTAATTCATAGTGGTGGCCAGGAAGAAGACTGAAGCCATTCAGACATGCATAGACTACCGCACTCTTAATAAGACAATGCCCAACTAGTACACAGTGCCTCGAGTTGAATATATGCCCTGACTAGCATAACAGGAAGCAAATGGTTTTCAGTGTTGGACCTGCACAGTGGCTACTATCAAATTCCAATGACCAAGGAGGATAAAGAAAAGACAGCCTTCATCTGCCCTCTGTGGCTCTACCAGTTGAAAAGAATGCCACAAGGTATATCCAAGGCTCCAGCTATGTTTCAGAGACTGATGGAGAAAGCAGTAGGAGACATGCACCTGTTGGAGGTGTTAGTATACCTGGATGACTTAATAGCATTAGTCAGAATGTTAGAAGAGCATGAAGCATGACTGGTGAAGGTGTTGGACAGGTTGGAGGAGTTTGACCTGAAAGTGTCCATTGACAATGTCAGTTTTGCCAGCCATCGATCAAGTATGTGGGCCACACCATTTCCACCAATTGAGTACAGACAAACCCAGCCAAAGCAAAGGCCCTCACCACTTTGCCTAGACCACACAATCTAAAGACCCTCCAGTCATTTCTTAGATTCTGCAGATACTACAGGCAGTTTGTGAAAGATTACTCAATTGTTGTCCGATCTTTGAATGACCTCACTCAGAGGCACCCACCTGCAAACAAAAAAGAAGATCATTCCAGGAGGGGCAATACCCCAACAGAGTACTGGAAAGTGAAAGAATCCTTTGACGCCAGGTGGACCGAGCAGTGTGAAGCAGCCTTCAGAGAGATAATTAAATGTCTAAGTGAGGCATCAATGCTGGCATTCACCGATTCACAAAACCATACATCCTTCATAGAGGTGCCAGTTTAAGTTGCCTAGTAGCTGTCCTGTACCAGGGGCACCCCGAGAGACTTTGTACAGTGGCATTCACCAGTCACCTTTTGAACCCATCTGAGAAACAGTATGCAGTGCACAAACTTGAATTCTTGGCCATCACTTGGGCTGTTACAGAAAAGTTCCATAGTTACTTGTATGGGGCCCAGTTCATAGTGAGAACAGACAACAACCCACTCACCTAAGTGAATATGACAGCAAAACTGGATGCAGCTGACACATGTGGCTCCTAGCTTTATCTACATACAACTATAGTTTGGAATACTGCAGTGGGAGAAGCAATATTGACACTGATGCATTATCCCAGCATCCACACCCAGATCAGACAACCTCAAGTATGAAAATTCCAAATGCAATAGTAAAGACAATGGGCCCTATGCATCATGCCAACATGCCGCATAAACCGGGCATGTAGGCAAACATATGTGGGAATGCAATGCTGCAGGAGTCCAGCTGCAGTCACCATCATCATGTAGGCTGGTCGTGCACCGGATCCCCCAGCTGCCTGGGTTGCTATGCACAAGGGAGGTCTGGGGGGGAATGACAGGGACGTGCCAACACTATGTGCCATTCACAAAGGCATGTAGTGTAGCGCACAGGGGTGCACAGGCTACAGCTGGTAGGACCCTGCTTAACCCATGCATGCAACTGTGTATGACTGCTACCAGCTGCTGTGGACTGACAGTTGCCGCTCTGTGTTGCCCAGCCCACTGGGCAGATGGGGTCAGGTGTTTGCTGCCACTGGGGCAACTGCATGCCCCCCTGCACCAGAGTCCTGACCCAGTCCTGTACTGCAGACATCTCCCCCCACATCCAGAACCCCAGTCTGGCAGCTCCCATCCCGCAAGGCACCAACATGATGTAACATGATACCATACACAGGTTACGGGGTATGGCCCACTAAGCACAGGTGGCCATTGTCAGGGGCGACCCAGTAGCACTGAGATGTTGCAGTGCCATGTCGGGGACACACAGTAGACCACTTCTGGTATTCCCCCCTCCCCATAACACACCCTCAAAGACCCCCACAATTGATCATTGGTGGTTAGTGGACCCCTCCCTCCAACCTTCCTTCCAGTGGCACTGACATCCCACACCCCATCCCCCATACCTTTACATGGTTTTGCTGTGAATGAATGGAGAGAGACAATTTCCACCACACTGTCCACCTTGGTCACCTGCCATCCGACTGGCACAGGGAGTGTACTGCCTATTTATAGGGCAACATGCATCATCATTTGTTGGATAGCTGAGGTGGACAGTGGGGTGGGGTGGGAAGTGTTGCTTGGTGTTCAGCTACAGTGGCACCAACGTACAGGTATGGGGAATGAGGGTGTGGGATATCAGTGTCACTGGAGGTAAGGTGGGAGGAAGGGGGTCCACTAACCTCCACCAAAGGTGAGGAGGCTTCGAGGTGTGGTACAGGGGAGGGGGAACACCAGCAGTGGTCTACTGTGTACCCCCAACATGGCACTGCAACACCTCAGTGCTACCAGGTTGCCCCTGATAACAGCCACCTGTGCTTAATGGGCCATACCCAGTAACCTATGTATGATACCATGTTACGTCATGGATGTGCCTTATGGGATGGGGGTTTCCAGGCTGGGGTTCCAGATGTGGGGGAGGCTGTGCACCAGGCATTGGGGGCACACTGGGTCAGATGGGGAAGCACCTCTAGCCATCAAGGATCTACGGGTGCCAGCTTAGGGCAGCGTGTTGGTGCCTAGGGTGGTACAGTATGCACTGCAGATGACCGCATGTGGCATTCACTGCTCTTGACCCACACCACAGTGCAGGGGATCCACTCTGGGACCCAGGACAGGCATCCAACTGGCTGCCTGCCTGGATCCACAGCTCCACTCCTGTCCACCCTCTGTGCATCTGCACACCAGGGAGACAGGGCCACAGACAGATGGCCAGCATAGGTGCATACCAGCTAGTGTGAACCTGTATGTGGGTGCAGAGCTACATCATTGGGGTACACACCTTTAGCATGTACCTTACACCCTTTGATGAATAGGGCCTATTGTATTTGAAATTTGACACTACTAATTACACCACTTCTGCAAACCTACACAGAGCAATTGACATGCTGGTGGCCTCCCCAGATGCTACTCTAACAGCCTACATTAATTTCACTGGTCTAGACCTTTTACCTTTGCCTCAGCCTAAATGGCCTAAAGTCAAACAAGCTCAACGAGAAGACTACATTTTACGTGAAGTGATATGTGCCCTGAAAAGGCCTGAAAAAGGGGCATGACATAAGTCAAGTGCCAGTAACTTACCCAAATATCCCACTGATATTGAGAGAATGGAACAGATTGTCTCTAAAAGAGGGACTGTTAAAATGAACCAGTCAGGACAGTGCAACCCTGAGTTCCCCCAACAAAAATCAGTGTTGCCATAGATGTGCAAATAGCTGTCATCAGATCTCATCATGACAACATGGGTCACCTTGGGTCTGACTGCATGTTGGACTTAATGCAAGCACATGTCTATTAGCCCAAAATGGCAAAAGAAGTTGAGAAGCATTGCAAAACCTACATCAGATGTATCAAAAGAAAGACATTGCCAAAAACAGTCACCCCTTTGGTGAATATTAGAATCAGTGGGCCACTGGATCTAGTATGTATGGACTTCTTCTCATTGGAGCCAGATAGAAAAACGTTGGCAATATTCTAGTGATAACTGACCATTACACATGATAGGCTCAGGCATACCCAACAAAAGACCAAAAAGCAACCACTGGTGTTAAAGTGCTGCAACAATACATCAGTCATTACGGCATCCCTCAAAGGATACACTGTGACAAGGGGATGGATTTTGAAAGCAGACTTGTCAAAGAATTGCTGGCAACTTATAGCAACAGAAAGTCAAAAAAACACATCTTAACATCCATAGGGTGACCCTCAGCCTGAACTCTTTAACAGAACACTCCTTGACATGTTGGGCACATTTGGACCCAGCTCAGAAACCAAACATGAGTCAGAACGTAAGTCCCTTGATGCAAACCTACAACTACACTAGAAATGATGCCACTTAATGGCTCTGCTACCAGTGGATCTATGTTTCAGAGTTTCAGCAGACAGTGCATCCAAAGAGAACTATTTAGAGTACACCAGGCAATTACTTCAGTAGCTACAGAAAGATTACCAACTCACCTCTGAGGCAGTGGCCAAGAACAGCCTTGCAAACAAAACCAGGTATGACAAATGAGTTTGTCACCAGGTGTTACAGGTTGAGATTGTGTACTTTTCAGAAACTTGGATCTGCAAGGGAAACATAAAATTCAAGGCTGTTGGGCACCAGAATCCTAATGGAACAAATGTATGATTTGCCCATCTACAAGGTTCACCAAGAACAAGGTAGATTCCTAGGAAAGACTGTCCACAAGAACCACCTTTCACCCATTGGAGAGATTGTGCCTGAGCCTGTACTGAACTTGAATGCCCAGTGGCCCAGAGACCAAAAACATGAAGTCAAACAACTCCACACAGAACTGAGGTGCTAAGTACTGATACCACTGTTTCTAATGCAGCTCCTGTACAAGAGCCAGTGTGTACAATAGTTTTGATGACAGTGATGGTGATATTGTGTGTTGCACCAGAGTACCTAATTTGCCATAAAGTATGCAATTCCAGCAACTGTACTAGGGGAAATTCTGAACCCTCCAATAGTACAACTCACACTGAGGAATTTGCAACCCATGAACCCTCTTACAGTCTAAACGCAGAAGATACACCCTTTGTGCTGGAAGAAATTGTAAATGAGCAACTCTAAGATCTTCACACTGACAGTGATGTGGAGTTGGATTTTGAGGAATAAATCCCAGAGAATGAAGCAATTCCTGTAATTCCTGACAATGCCCTTGTGCTGGACACAGAGCCAGAAAGGCAAGCATGCAACCTATTCCTGAAGAAGAAGCAGTGTTAACTTACAGTGTATAAGTCTGGATGTGAGCCCCGAGCACAATATCAAGAACACCTAGGACACCCTTGGTGTCTCCTCTTACTGTTCCATTAATGTGGCCGATAAATTCATAGTACCCATGGTGTGTGTTTACCCACTGTTCGCAGGTATCAATCAGAAATACAGTTCATTATTGAGGAATGCCATGGCATGTTACCACCTGTGTCTTGTGGATAGACAGATAACAGTTGTCTGGTCAGAAATATACCATGTGTAAATATATATAAATACCCTGAGTAGATAGCCATCAGGTGTTAGTTAGAAATCTACATATTGTAACAGCTAAAGGGGAGGTTCTGATAATGTGAGACTTCAACATGCCAGATACAGATTGGTCAATACCAGCAGGAACATCTGCCAGAAATAGACACATAGAGGATTCCCTGCAGGGGGAGGGCATCAAACAACTGGTACAATCCGCAAGATATAGGGCTATCCTAGATCTAGTGCTGACTAACAGAGGAAAGGATCACGTATCTCCAGATAGAAGGTCACCTGGGGCCAGGGACCATCACATGTGATGGTTCCATTTGGCCACTAGAATTAAATCATCCCATTCCAAAGCAAAAATATGGGACTTGAGAGGAGCTGACTTTGATAAGATGGCCAGCTATTTCCAATTGTTTCGGAACATGTCTTGTGATTCATTTGTTTGTAAATTAGATGTCACAGTCTGAGTTAGTGCATCCTGCCAGCTGCCCCAGCAGGTAAAGCTGCCGTGTTCCCCTCACTATTGGGACAGTGTATAATGGGAAAGAGGATGTCAATCTGTATCAGGGTCTACACAATCTCACCAAATGTACAAGGTCCAGAGGGGTGTGGATGTAATAAAGGAAATTAAACTCCATGCCCTAATGAAGATGTTTTGGAAATTCAAAATATATCCACCGGACCTGCAGTGCTCAAACCTGAAACAACACAACCAACCAGGCACAAAAAGGTGTCAATCAGCACTCGGAGATTAAATCATGGAGTCAGCTTCAATGAAAGTGCAGCACATACATTTATTTCAATCAACCTTGTGCAAAATGGTGCTCAGGGAGAGTGGGCATCGAACCTCCAGCAGCTATGCAACAGCATTTCGCCTCTGGCTTCCATTGGAAACGTGGTTGGGTGGCTGCATGGATTCAAGGCCCAATCTCCCCAATCACCATTTTACACAAGTGTTAATTGAAATAAAATAAAATATAAATGCAGAACTTTAATTGAAGTCATCTCTGGGATTGTGCGTGTGCTGAGCAGTGGTTAGGGATGCAGTATAGCGCAGTGGTTTGAGGCTCTGAGCTGCAAATCTGGAGACCTGGGTTTTAATCCCACAGCCCCCACTTGCATATACTGTGTGACCCTGAGCAAGTCACTTAACTTCCCTGTGCTCCCAGGGTCACACCTGCAAACAAGCTTTCAGCTTAGTGTGCCACTCCGGGTTAAATAACTGGAAACAAAAATTGGAAAATGTTTAGGTGAGGGAACCCTCCAGTTTGAATTTCTAGGTGGTGGAACTGTCATTTTTTGGTGGTGAACTCTCCTATATTACTCGATGGTGAGAAATGACAGATGTGCTGGAATTGAGTTCCTGCAAGCCCCCGCCCAGTTTAACCCCCAGTGCTGAGCAACCTTTATTGTTCCTCGACAGAATTTTGAATGAAAATTGCAGTGCACCAGTCATGCTCACCCCCAACAAAATACCCCAAATAAATTAAAGAAATTGTTCCTCTCCAACCGGTGCTGGTGGCACTTCAGCACCACTGTGTGGGTGGGAAACCTAGTTTAAAGTCTTGATTTGCCCCCCCAAACCCTTGAGGTCCAGTATATAATAAATTAAGTCCAATGGTGGGGGCTGATACGGCATTGAACTAGGATGCCATAGGTATACAGGCAATGTCGGTTAACTCCACCTATAATACAGTGCTGCTTGGTGACCGTGCATGGCATTCCACTAATCTGTCCCTGATTTTACTTTACAAATTGTCCTCTGTCCCTCCTAGATTTGGCATTTATTTATTTATTGAAATGTTTCACCAGGAGGGCACACTGAACAACAAGTTGCTCGTCTGACGGTGCGACCTGGGGGGAAGGGTTACATAGGGTTGTGAAGGATGATCAGTTACAATAGTATGTGGGTAGTACAAACAATACAACGTTGTAGGATTGTGCAACAGTTGGAACACAAGGTATTGTACAATAAACAGTAGAGGAACATTGGGTAAATTACAATACATGTCCAAAATCATACAAAAGAACATATAAATGTACAAAACCTATAGAACCATTTATAGTGCATGAGTGTACCAGGAGCAGGCTCGAGGTAGTACGCAAGTGCTGTTGGAGTAAAAAGGATGGGGTTAGGTTGTGCACACTGGTGACCCAGAAGGCGGGGGAGGCGAACTGAATATAAGGAGAAGTGGTAGCCATTTCCTGATTTCCCCATTCAGGATGTTGAGAACCTGCTGGGGGTCATGGTAGGAAGGCAGAAACTGGGGACAGTTATTAAGGTGAGTTAAAGCAGGAACAGCTGAGGGAAAAGTAATTGTGTAGGGCAGAGGTAAGGAAGTAGTTGGAGGAGGAGTGTCATATTTCAGGGGCATTTTTGCCACTGTAGAGCAGACATTTGAATCACAAAAACATACCAGGCACTTGTTTTAAAATCTAGTTCTCCATCCGAAAATGTTTTAATCACTAAACCACTTATTGTAACAACTGCATGGACTGATAGAAAGAGAAGCATGAGGGCAGAGGAAGACAGGTCCATCTAGGTTGCCCAAGTTTCCTACATAGCCCTGGGACCTAATGTTCCCCCAGGATCTTAGCTCTGCCCTTCAACCCTGTCCCCCGATGCTGATGCCTCCAACAACCACTACAACCTTCATTCTGTCCCAGCAGTGCTTAAAACCATTAACTGTTTTCACACCCACCAGCTCAGCTGGCAGACAGTTACACCACACCACCCTTTCTGTAAAATAGTACTTTCTCACGTCCTTCCTGAACCTCCACCCTGTGAGCTTCCACTCATGGCCACTTGACTGTGAGCTAGTATTCAAGTTAAACAGTTCCCCACAGTTCACCCTGTTAATTCCTTTTAGGAATTTGAAAGTCTCATCATATCTCCCCTCTCCCTTCTAGTCAATTTGAGTACATGTTCAGTGTCCTGAGGTACTCCTCATAGGACTTGCCCTGTTGACCCTGAAACATTTTTGTTGCCCAGCGCTACACCATTTCCAGCCTGTCCATATCCTTTCTAAGGTGAGGGCTCCAGAACTGGGTGCAGTACTACAGATGAGTCCTCATTATGATTCTACACAGGGATAGTGTTACCTCCCTTTTTACTGTCAGCACCCCTCCCGATACATTCTAGCATCCTGTTTGCCTTGCTGTAAGCCTTGCTGAATGACTCAGTTGCTATAGGGAGTCACTGATAACCCCAAAGTCTCATTCCTCAACTGTGGTATTGAGTTTCACCTCTCCCATCCAGTACTCTGTCCTGGGGTTCTTGTTTCCCAGGTGCATAACCTTACATTTTTTGACATTGAATTTCTGCTGCCGACTCTTGACCACACCTCTAGCTTTTGCAAGTCATTGCATGTCTTGTATTTTCTTGTCACTATCCACCCTTCCAGAGAGTTTAGTGTCATCAGCAAAGAGACAAATCCTGCCTCAGATGCCCTCACCAATGTCACTGATGAACATGTTGAAGAGGACCAGACCCAGGACAGATCCCTGTGGTACCCCTGCTCATGACTTCCATCCCTTCTGAGTTAACCCCATTGACTGCCACCCTCTGTTGCCTTCCGTTTAGCCAGTTATCAACCCAGTTTACTATGGCTCTAGCCACACATAGATCCTCCATCTTCTTCAGCAAGCGTCTATGCAACACTGAGTCAAAAGCCTTGCTGAAGATAAAGTAGAGTAGATCCGCAGCATGGCCCCCATCTAATTCCTTCATTACCCAGTCAAAAAACACTATCAGATAAGTCTGACAACAACACTGTCAGAATAGGCAGAGGCTCAAAGTCATGTTGGACTCTACTGGACCAGTAAGTAGTCAGTTAGGCTGCTCAGAGGGGATTAAATATTTGTGCCAAGTTATGGAATCTCCAAAAATGGTTGCAGTAGTGTGTATGTGTATATGTGTGTGTGTGTGTGAATGAGGACAGCAGCTACTATGTGGGACTATAGTGTGGGGTGAAGTGAAGCAGAAGCTATCTAAAAATGAGCAGTGACCAGCATGATGACTGCTTATTATTAGTATCCCCCAAGTAGTGCTCAGATAATGTTGTATAGTCAGTGCTGGACTGGAGTACAGGGGGCCCACCTGAAAAGTTGGTGCAGGGACCCACCTGAAAAATCAATAAGGGAAGGCCCAGGATGACACATCCTTACCAGTATTCTACTTATATTTAATACATTAGCTTGATGTTTGCATCTTAAATTTACTTGCAGTGCCCAAACAACCCCATTTCATTAGAAAATAGATGACAAATGCAGAATTTGGAAGATGATCAGGTACACAAAAGTGGGGGATCTGCCTGGAAATTTCACAGTATCTGGGTGGGCAGTCCTACTCTGTGTACAGCAGAATCTCTAAAACTGGTTGTGGTGCTGTGTTTGCTGGGGGAGAGAAAGAGGACAGAAGCTGCTGTGTGGGATTATACTGTTACAGAGGTGGGGAAAAAACAAGGAAAAGGTACCAGAAATGTGTTATTTTGTACAAAAGAACACCAACATTTCAAAAGCTTCTGGGGGCCTAGGCAGCCCCCAGGTCCCCTGGCCTATTGTTATGGGGCCTGGGCCCCGAACAATATCTCATGCTAGCAACGCCTCTGGCAGTGTGCCTGCTACAGAACAGGATCCCAGCTCCAGGGCAGAAAGCAGAGCTGGGGCCCAAGGTACAATGCACCATTGGGCACCCTGCAAGATATTTCTGGCCCCAGAACAGTCAGCAGAGCCAAGAAGGAAAAGACGTTAAAGCGCATGCACACCACCACAGAACAGTAGCATGGATTTTATTTATTTATTTTATTTATTTATTAAGCATCAGTTTACAACCTTTGAGCCAGAGGTTCATTTACAAAGGTACCTCGTCACAGAGAGGACAAAACAGTGATAACAAATTGGTACAGGAGAACAGTGTACAGATTTTTGAGGAAACAGGAGAACATAAGAAAGGAACAATTTTCAAAAATACAGGATTGGTGAAGTTAACATTGGTCCAGAGATAACTAGAAAATCAAGCAAAACAGAACAAAAAAAAAATACATAGGACATCTATACAGTGCATTTTGGCAGAGTCAACAGAGAGGTATCAGGACCCAAGGGTAGAGGAGGTAGAAATTTGAGCAGCCACTCGGGGAGCTTTGTCAGACAGTGAGCAAGAGAGCTTTAGAAACAGCAACAGCTGCGAGTAGTGAAAAGGTGGTTCTGGAGGGTAGTTTTAAAGCGAGAGATTGTGGGGGTGTCAGAGATACTGGCGGGGAGGGTATTGTACCAAGATGGGGCACGGTAGAGGAATGCCCGTTGCCCATGAGAGGTCCTTGCCCTAGGTAGCTTCAACTTGGGTTTACAGGAGGACCGCGTTGGAGCTAGAGAATTTACATGGTGGATAAGGGCAGACAAACCAGGTGGAGATAGCCCAAGGAGAGTTTTTTTTGTAAGGATGCAAGTTTGGTACCTAAGACGTTCGTCAAAATCGAGCAGATTCGCCTGGGAGTAAAGATGGCAGGTATGTGTAAGTCTGGGAGCACCTGTGATTAGCCTACAGGCCTTATTTAAGGTGAGGCGGATTTTGTTAAGCAAGGTCTGGTCAGCAGCCCCATAGACTGGTAAGCCATAGTCGACTAGTGATGGAATAGAGGACATAACTGCGAGTCGGAGGGCATCAGGGGGAGACAGTGTTTGTGGCGGTAAAGGATACCCAACCTAATATTGGCGGTAGAGGCTAGGGCGGAGATGTGGGAATGGAACGTGAGGGCAGGGTCAAAGGTTATCCCAAGGTACTTGTATGTGTAAACTTGTTCAAGTGAGAACTTAGAGCCGGCGAAGACTTGAAGTTGGAAATTACTAGCTTTATTTTGGGGGTAGGAAAAGATCATAGATTTGGTCTTTTTAAGATTGATAACCAGTCTATGCTGTTTAAACCAGGCTTCTGCGTCTTTATAGGATAATTGCAGGGAATCTTGGATGGTGGTGGGGTTACGGTCAGAGGCGAAGATAACAGCATTATCTGCATAAAGGAGGAGTTTACCAATACAGGCACTTGGCAGGGTGTTGAGATAAATGGAAAAGAGCAGGGGCCCAAGAATAGAGCCCTGGGGAACCCCAGATCGAATTGGGCAGGGGTCAGAGAGTGCCCCATTGATTTTAACATGCTGGGACCGGACAGATAGCTGGAGCACCAGGTGACAGGTCCTGCAGCAAAGCCAGAGTGGGTGAGTGCATCCAGCAGGAGAGGATGGGAAATGGTGTCAAAGGCTTTTGGCAGATCAATGAACACTGCACCGGCTAGAGAGCCCGAGTCCAGGGAGGAATGAAGGAAGCTAGAAAACTCGATGAGGGCGGTATTGGTACTGTGTCCAGCACGGAAGCCGTGTTGTTCAGGGCAGAGGTTACTGTATTTGGTAAGAAACTCTGAGATTTGAGAGGATACTATTTTCTCTAAGGCTTTTGAGAGTGGTGAGAGAATTAAGATAGGCCGATAATTGCCAGAAAGGGCCCTATCCCCACCCTTATGTATGGGAGTGACAGTGGCAATTTTCCAGGCAGATGGAAATTGCCCTAGACAGAGTGATTTATTGAAAAGGCTGGTGATTGGGGCGATGACCTGGTCCAGTGCCTGGCTGAGGAGTCTGGAGTCCAAGGAGTCGCTGCCAGTGGTATTGCTCCTTAGGGCCTTGGTCAGATATGGTCTGACTTCATTGATAGTGACCCGGTGGAAGTGGAAAGGTGGATGCGAGAGAACAGGGTCAGGAAAGTGGGGGGGGGTCAAAGAAGTTGCTAGAGATTACAGAGCTAAGGTCAGTAAAGGATTTATTGAGATGGTTGGCGATGAGGGAAGGATCGGTAGAGAAAATGCCCTCAATGTTGATTTGGGAAGGCGGAGGAGAGCGTGTACCTCCATTTAGTTGTTTGATGTTATCCCAGAAGGTTCTGGCATTCCCCCAGGATGAGGTAAGTGAGGCCCGATAGTGATCGGCCTTAGCCTTGCGTATGGCCCAGGTACATTTATTACGGGCAGCATCATATGCCTGCCTGTCTGCAGGATGTCCAGTTTCCGTCTACATCACCTACACTGCAGCTCCCAGTTCAGCAGGAGGTGTAATGCTGAGTTAAATAAACACATCCCTGGCCCCAAATCAGTAAATGGGTTCAGAAATGATAACATAAACTCTGGGAGACTTAAAATAAAGCAGTAGCAAGCTGCCAAAGTTGAGAAGCCAGTGTAAACATATATGGCGGCCCCCATGACTCCAGAGACTGCAGAGCACCATGGGAAGGGATCATAGTTCAAGACTGACTTTGCCTATGAATTTCAGCCAATTGGGAGCCAGCTCATGATAGGACAGTTAGCTGTGAACAAGCCAGACTAATCAGGCATCGAGTTTCCTCCCTGATAAAAGGGTCTGGTTCCAAAGATCATGCCAGTTCAGACAGCCCAGAGTGTGATTGTGTGTCAAGGTGTGGGCTGGTATGCCACTGCCTGTCCAGCTACTACAGGCCTGACAGACTGAAAGTGTTTGGGATCCCAAGTAAAGTGTTTCTGGTGAGGAAAAGAAGTTTTCAACAAAACATCAGTGTTAAAGGCAAGTTGGAGCTGGGGTTTTCCTGACCCACCACAGCTCCTCCAGCATTTCCAGTCCAAGAGTGTGACTGCCTTGTTCCCGAGATTCAGCAAGACAGCCAGAGACAGAAAAGTGAACCAGAGAAAAGTCACCAGCAAGCCTGGGGAAGCCTGAATCCCAGCTGTCAGCAATTGCATCAAGTCAGCCTGTACTAGCAACCTTAAAGGACAGTTACGTACTTACCATAACAATAGATCTTCAAGAGAATCTCTTTCATCAGGCCACACCTATGGAACTATAGCCATTAGGCACTAGGACCACATTGAAACCTTTTGCAAGCAGTCCACTAGGGGCTGCCCACAATGTTGCCTTATGTTGATACCTCCCATATAAACGTGGGCGGCCCCTTCCCTCCTTAGTTCCCCACCAGAGATCATGCTCAGAGGACCTCCTTCTAGGGAACTGGGGTGGGGGGGATCTAAGGTTACAGCTACCAGATGAGGCTGGAAACAGCAAGTAGGCCATCCTGGAGAAAAGTACAGAAGTTCTGGAGCTCTACTTCTTAGGGGAATGGGGGGTTGGACGGCATGGCCTGATGCAAGAGATTCTCTCGAAGATCTGCTGTTACAGTAAGTACGTAACTGTTTTATCTTCTTCAAGGATATTGCTTTCATCAGGTCACACCTATGGAAAAGGTACCAAGCAGTACTGACAACAATGCAGCCTCAGTGGCTGGAGCCTACAGGCCTTAGAAAGGAGGCCTTGAAGCACAGCAAGGCCAAAACCTGCCCTTTTTCGCGAGGCAATGTACATACTGTAGTGTTTAGTAAAGGTGTGGACAGTACTCTAGGTTGCAGCAGTACAGATCTCTGCAGCTGACACATACTTAAAACAGGTAACAGAAGTGGCCACACCTCTAGTGGAATGATCACGAATAGCACCAGGAAGTTCCTTACTGTACTTTCTATAACAAAAGGTAATACAATTGGTCAACCATTTAGAGAGACACTGTTTAGAAATGGGTATGCCCCCTTTCCCAGGGGTGAAGGAAACAAAGCTGTGAAGACTTCCTGCAGTCCTTCATGCAGTGTACATAGTACCTGGGTATTCTATGTACATCTAAATCATGGAGCAATGCTTCCCCTGGATTGACATGCTCAGGAAAATAAACTGGCAGGTGGATAGTTTGATTTAGAGTAAACTCAGACATCACTTTAGGAAGAAACTTAGGATTGGTATGTCAAGACACTCTGGCCCTGATCCCAAGTGGGCTTACGCATATCGTAAGGTGACTTGCACCAAACTCAATGGCGCAAGTCGCACCTTGCAGCACGCGTTACACCGGTCGGGATTCTAAGTGGCAGCCTGTGCCATAGTGTGGGAAGGCTGTACCCAAGGGGGCTTCCACTGCCCATGGCCCCAATGGCATGGTGAAAGAGGAGGTTACAGCAGTATCTGCACCCTATTCCAAAAGGGCAGCTGCCGTAACCCCACTACGCCATTCCAAGATCCACTGCGGCACTGCGGGATTAGACCAGCTTTTAGTTGGTCTAAGGGGCTTCCATCCTGGCAAACTGCCGGTTGCCCCCCCGTGCCAATAAACCCCATACACGTCCATGCCCCACAGACCCCCACCACAGAGCAACCCCCAATACCCGGGGTGCCACCTGCTGCACTTGGGTCCTTCATGCCCTGTCACCCCCGTGCCCGTGCCATGCAGCTGACACCCTCCATGGCCCATGGAGGTTTGCAAGCATGTTTGAGGCCTGGGGGGGGCTCGGGGGTCTGTGCCTGCCGTCAGTGACTTGCAGCACCCAGGTGGGGTGCGCCCTTCCTGTGGCACAACCTTGGAGCGGCTGCAAGTTGCAGGGCATCAGTGCTGGGTACCCTGCCTGTTCTCGAATGCGGTGCAGGGGCCCCGGCATAGCGGTGATTGTCACAACTTTCATATGTCTGCGAGTTGCGACATGCATATTAGAATCAGGCCCCTTGTCTTTATGGAAAATCAAATAAGGATGCTCACACATTAGAGCCTGAAGCCCTGAAATTCCTTGAGTAGAAGTAATAGCAACTAAAAATAACGTTTTCCTACAAAGAAAGTATAGGGACTGGATTGCAGATAGGAGACTTCAAGTGCAGGATGCCTCTCAAGAATGTATGGGCTACCTCCAGTTGAGCAACTGTACGACCATCATTAGGCACATGGAAAGCTGAAATGGCAGTCAAGTGCACATTGATAGAAGAGCATTGCAGTCCTGCATCTGACAAGGACAACAAATACTCTAGAACATGATTCACCAGACATGTAAAAGGATCCAGGTGATTGGAAGTGGCCCACAAAGCAAACTACTTCCACTTTGTGGAACAAGTGGCTCTGATGGAAAATTTTCTGGCAGCCACCTTCTGAGACATCCCAGACCTAGCGATGGCTATGACTTCAGTAACCATGTATAGAGATGGAGTGATTTGAGGTCCATATGGACCAGAGTTCCCTGTCCCTGTGATAGTAAACCCTTGCACAGGGGCAGAGGTACTGGTGGTTCCATTGCCAATTGTTGCAATAAGGGGAACCAAATCTGATGAGGCCAAAGGGGATCAATGAGTGTCGAAGTGGCTCCCTCCATTTGGAACTTGATTAACACCCTCTGGATTAGCGAGAAGGGAGGAAAGGCATATGGAAACCTCCCCTTCCAAGAGACGAACAATGCGTCTCACCAGAAAACTCCAGGCCCTGGAATGAGTGAGCAGAAAAGCAGCAGTTTTGATTGAGTGTGGACACAAAAAGGTCCAACTCTGGATGACCTCACCTGTCGAACAGTTCTTCTGCTACTGAGGTCAGCAGTTCTCACTCATGCATTCTAGACTGTGACCTGCTTAGCCTGCATTTTGGACACCTGGAACATGCACTGCCGACAGTTGTAGACCAGGTTCCAGAGTACAATACCAAATCCTCATCGCTTCCTTGCATAGCGGGTAAGAATGAGTTCCCCCTTGCTTGTTTATGTAGAGCACCACAGT
Organism: Neoceratodus forsteri; assembly: GCA_016271365.2. Taxonomy (NCBI): domain Eukaryota; kingdom Metazoa; phylum Chordata; order Ceratodontiformes; family Ceratodontidae; genus Neoceratodus; species Neoceratodus forsteri. Next base: position 1,327,538,102 of record CM057452.1, read on the forward strand.
GATGTTGTCTTTTATGAAGCTTTTGAATCCAGAGAGTGGTTTCCACCCAAATCCCTTATCATCTAATACTATTGGGACTAGTGGGGGAAAGAGTAGCGGCCTAAAAATTGTGGCAACGAATATAGGTAGTTTGCTAACCAAACTCGTAGAATTCCAGGCCTGGAAAGCCTTGCACTGCTCTGACATCATCTGCCTCACAGAGACATGGTTAACTGCTAAGACAAAGGATAATGAAATTGCACTGTCAGGCTATCAAGCCTTCAGGAGTGACAGGAAAGGCAAAAGGGGTGGAGACTGTCTTATTTATATCAGGAACTCACTCCAAGTGATAGTACTTCCCTTAACTGGTAGGGTAGATGACCACAAACTTCTTGTAGTCAAACTCTTGTATGGCCAGCACAACAAATCCCTTGTTATTGTCTCCATCTACCTCCCACCCAAAAAGGCCAATGAAGGTCTTGCCAAAGTAATGGATGCCTCGTCTAATCTTAAAAAAGACAGTGAACTCATCATCGCTGGGGACTTCAATATAAACTGGCTCAATAAGGAGTCGACCCCACAGAAGGATGTCATGGCCAGCTCCTACCTCACGCAGTTAGTAATGGAACCCACCAGGATGAACTATAAAATGGGCAACAACACACTCGTAGATGGCTCCTCACTAGTTCCCCATCTAGGATTACTGCGGTCACTGTGCTACCTGACACCCTGAGCGAACACTCTCCAATAGCTTTCAGGTGGTCTAACAAATATAATAAAGTTTCCTCTATCATAGCTGAAAGCAGAGTCTTGAGGAAGGGACAGCTCAGATCCTTCAAAACGGCACTATCACAGATAGATCGGTCACCCATTAATGTGCTGCATGATCTTGACCTAGCTGTAAAGTACTTTATTGACAGTTTCAACATAGTCTGCAATAAATTTGCCCCAGTTAGGAAAAGGAAATCTCGTGGCTGCTTTAACAGATGGTTAACTGGGGATCTTCTAGCACTTATGAGGGAAAGGGATAACCTTTGTAGTAAGGCCAGGACCACTGGTGACAAAAAGGACTATCAGACCTACCGGTCCTCCAGGAATTGGTGAACGCAGCTCATAAGGCTTGCTAAAGCTAATTTCTATAGAGACCAGCTGAATAGGAGCTGAGATGATGGGAGGAGGTTCTGGGAGAAAATAAAGAATTTCCTTGGGATGGATGACAAGAAACACCCTACAATACTCAATATCAATGGGACGATTACCATGTACTCTTTCAATATAGCTGAGTCATTCAATACTTCCTTCACTGACCTGAGCTCTGTTCTCCCATCCACCTACCTAAAAGCTATGGAAGCGTACACCTACTGCAACCTGACTAAGAATAAGCATCCTAACTTTTATTTCAAGCATGTAACCACCAAAAAGGCCATGTCATATGAAAACAAAATTCTGGGCAGAACCAGGATGGGCAGTGATGGCATCGACATGAACCTGGTTGCCCTCACCCTCGATGAGTGAATTGTCCCCATTTCTAAACAACTGAATAAATCACTCACCCTGGCCAAATTCCTCTCAGTTTGGAAGCAAGCCCTAGTGACCCCTGTTTACAAGCGTGGGGACAGGTCCTGCATTGCCAACTATAGGCCCATATCAATCCTATCCCCTCTATCAAAAGCTCTGGAGAGAATAGTGGCGGATCAAATCACAGACTACCTTCAGAAATACCAATTGCAATGTCCACAACAACATGGTTTCAGAAAGAACCATAGCACAGCAACAGCCCTGGTGGAATATACTGACTATGTTCACAAGGCCTTGGATGACGGTAAATTGGCAGGGTCTGTCTTCATCGACTTAACAAAGGCCTTTGACACGGTCAACCACCACCTCCTCCTAGTACAACTACAGACCCTGGGGGTGGCCTCCAATGCTGTACACTGGATTCAGAACTACCTCATACACAGAAATCAGAGAGTCAAAGTCGGCCAGGCTATCTCGTGGTCCAGAGAAGTATCAATGGGTGTTCCCCAAGGGTCAATTCTGGGACCTCAGTTAGTCAGCCTTTTCCTGAATGCATTTCCTGAGGCCTGTAACAGCAAAATAATCCTGTACACCGATGATGCTGTCATTCTCAGCAGCAACACTGACATTGAGGCACTACAGGGAGAGCTGCAATCCATATTCCATCAGCTTGAGGACTGGTTCAGCAATCACAAGTTCCTACTTAATTGTAAAAAAACTAAAACCATGCTCCTCTCCAGCCCTCAGCTCAAGAGGAGATATCCCACCCTTGCTTTCCACAACAATGTGATGGCTCCTCTTGAGCAGGTTCACTCCTTCAAGTACGTGGGGGTCACTATTTATGACACCCTTTCATTTGTGCAACATATTGATATAGTAGTAAAGGCCATAAATACCAAACTTGGAGTTCTGTATTGGCACATGAAAAACCTCACACCATCTTCTCTATGTCTCTCTATCTCCAGTTCAATTTTATCCATTACAGATTACAGACTGGTGGTCTACGGTGCAGCTACAGACACAGCACTTAAATGGGTGGCCATTACCCTTAACAATGCATGTAATTAGCCAGCTACAGCCACATTCCCACCTCTAGGGGCTTTTGAGTGGGTATCTGGGGTGGGTCCTGCGGCAGGCAAAGCTGATCCTCCTCTGCTCTTACTTTGTTGTCTGGCCCTTGAACAGTGTTTGTTACTTGCCAAATGAAAGGGCACCCTCTGCCTACTTCTCAGTTGTGTATGGTGGAGGGAGTGTACCGATTTCAAAGTCCTGCCCGAAGCCTGTAGATTTGAGAGGATATCCTATAGGTGTGCTCCCGAACAGCTCATATCCTCTGAATGGGGCATCTAAGATGGACTGCTGCACATCATTGGCAAATCCTGCCACCCTCAACCAACAGTGCTTTCTTAAGTAGACAACAGAAGCTTCTGCTCTAGCAGATGCATCAGAAATGTCATAGGTAGACCTTAATAAATATTTATCTACATCTACCCCTTGTCTGCAGGGCCTTTAACAGCTCCTGCTCAGGGGTACCCTCTGGGAGGGCTTGGGGTGCTGCCTTAGCCTTCTTCCAGAGGGTATTCTGGTATTTTACCATAAAAGCCTGATGATTTGCAATTCTCAGGCACAGGGTAGCAGAAGCAAGGGTCCTCTTTCCCATGACATCTAGCCTCCTTGACTCCCTGTCTGGAGGGAGAGAACTGAGATGTTTAGGCACTTTAGACCTATCATGGGCTGCATTTATCACAATCGAGTCAGCCTCAGGTTGGCCTGCAAAAAAGAGTTTTCCTGAGGGGGGCTGATACATTTTATTTGCCTTCTTCAGAATAGCAGGAATCATATTTGGCCTGTGCCAGGCAGCCAGGGTGGCATCCTCTAGGGCAGGCAATACAGGAGAAATGATAATAGATGGAGAATCTGGTAGCTCTAAGAACTCCACCATCTTCTTGAAGTTGTAACAGGGTGTGCTTTGAATCAACTGAGAGCTGAGAGCTGCATGGGAGATATTATATTGGACTAGAAATCTGCAACAAATCTCACTCTTGCTTAAGTCTGAGGGAGTTGTTCCTTACTTTACAGTCTTACATTGGTATAGCTTTGTGTTTAATTATTTTAGCTTTTAAATCAGGAAGGAGGTTTGCAAAACTGCTTATCTTGTGAGTAACTTCAGAAGGGTTGAAATAACTGCATATTTGATTTTCCCTTGTGGGTAACTGGACTGTCTACTAATAATCTGTGACAGTTTGCATCAAAATATTTTCAAGTAATTTACTGGTGGTGGTGGCTGATTAGTTCGTATAGCAAAGGCTGCAGTTTGTTATTTGAATCCAGACAGAGCCTCAGGTGGGGGAAATTGTCTGCACAAAGTGTTGCACTGCATCAGAGAGGCTTGCATCATAGCCAATTGTTCTGGGTGGAGTCTTCCAGAATTGATCAGATTACTATAAACTACTGGTGTGATACAGTTTCAGACAGAAGCCCATCTTCTTGAAGTTGTAACAGGGTGTGCTTTGAATCAACTGAGAGCTGCATGGGACATACTATATTGGACTAGAAATCTGCAACAAATCTCACTCTTGCTTAAATCTGAGGGAGGTGTCCCTTACTTTACATTCTTACATTGGTATCGCTTTGTGTTTAATTATTTTACTCTTTAAATCAGGAAGGGGGTTTACAAAACTGCTTATCTTGTGAGTAACTTCAGAAGGGTTGAAATAACTGAATATTTGATTTTCTCTTGTGGGTAACTGGACTGTTCACTAGTATTCTGTGACAGTCTGCATCAAAATATTTTTAAATAATTGTTTACTGTGTCTTTCCTTGTGCACGGCTGACTTGCTTTGGGTCTGATTGCTTTCAGAGCACAAATCACCAGGCTGTGTTGGGGCTGGAGAGATTTACCTGTGTTTGACTAAGCTGTTTGTTTTTTTCTCTGTTTGTTTAGCAGGGCATTTTCTCTGTTAAATTGTTGTGTAGGTCGTCTTGCTGACAGGAAGGTCAACACTCATCATAGTGGTGGGTCAGATCTTTTAGCTGATTGTTTCGAGAGACACAGTTTGGGCCTATAACCCCCCCTTCCCCTCACCCACCCACCCCTGGTACCATTTCCTTTATACCAGGGGTTCTGACATCATTTCCTCAAAAGGGCAAGGTGCATACCACTGTCATATCCTTTCCAGCACACTGCACTGACAATATAAACGTACGCATTACATAATATATATATATATATATATATATATATATATATATAAAGCAAAACAATAACTGGGAGAAAAAAACTTACACAGGATAAACAGGAAGGTAGACAGACATGTGGGGAGTGGTGCAATGTACTGGCTGTGGGGCAGAAGTCTTCCGGGAGTCTTTCTGGAGACTGAGATGCTGCCCTATTTGCAGGCAACTCTCTGCCCTGAGGGAGGAGGTTGTTCATCTTCAGGCCACACTGGACAGTAGTATGGGAACCTCCCCCACCCAGGGCACACCAGGGCCACCACCATTACGTCAGAGATGGCCAAGAAAGCACAGCAGTTGGACCACAGTGGGCTCAGGGAAGGTGAGGGTGGTAGAACAGAGGCACACCCAGTTAGTTGTACCACTCCACAGTCCATATACCATTCTGATGGAGCATAGTTCCCCTATAGATGCACCCACAGAGGAGACTAAGGAGGTTGCGTACAACAGTCACAAGGGAGCCTCACAGGAAGGAGGCAGGGGACACCACAGGGAAAGGAAGCAGCTCATGGTGGGGGACTCAATTATTAAGGGGATAGAACTGGGGGAGCATGGAAAACTGAAGTAAGGTGCCTGCCTGGCACCATGGCTTGGAGGGACAGGAAGCGCATCCTCAGGATCACAAGAACAGCTGCACAGGAGACTGAGCTGGGTGTCATTGTCCACCTAGGGATGAATGACTTGGCTCAACATGAGATTAGAGCAGTGCAGGAGGAGTTTGTGGAGTCAGGGAGGTGCCTAAGGCAAGTAGCACACACGGTATCCTTCTTGAAGGTGCTGCCTGTCTATGGCAAGTGTGAGGCGAGGGTACTTTGCACCATGAGATCCAATGAATGGTTGAAAAAATGGTGCAGAGCACAGGGGTTTGGCTTCATTGGGGACTGGGGTTCCACCTGGAGGGATACCAGCCTATACTGGCAAGATGATCTGCATCTGTCCAGGAAGGGAACAAGTCTTCTGGGCAATCGGTTTAAATGCTTCATTGGCAATCTTTTAAACTAGTCAAGGGGGGAGGCATTGATAAGCAGCAGGGAATTCCCAGCCTCCACCTACAAAACAGGGTACTAAATGAGGTAAAGACCAAGGTAGAAAGGTCAGTAGGGAGCAAGACTGGGGTAAATGGAGAAAGCAAAGTCAAAGAGGACAAGGATGGTGCTACAAGAGATAAAGCCATCAAAAAATGGAGAGCAATGAGTACCAATGCTCATAGTCTGGGAAACAAGCTTCCTGAATTAGTGGCCTTGATGGAGGAGGAACATCTGGATATTGTGGCAGTCACAGAAACATGGTACACACAGAACCATGACTGGAATGTAAACATACCAGGATACACTATCTACAGGAGGGACAAGAAGGATAAAAGAGGAGGAGGAGGAGTAGCTCTCTACATAAGAGAAGGAATCAAAGCAACAGAACAAAAGGTTAAACAGGGAGGAGAGGAAGCACTGTGGCTCAATTTGGAGACAGGCAATGGCACCACAATCTGCACAGGGGTTGTATATAGACCCCCATCTCAGGGGGAGGAAATGACCAAGGAAATGATAGAAAGTATCCTTAGAATGGCAGAAAATGAGGAGATATTGCTGATGTGGGATATGAATATGCCAGATGTTAACTGGAGTGCATTTGCAGCAGCCACTTCTAAGAGTGGGGTCATTCTAGATGCCCTACGGGGGCATGTCTTAGACAACTAGTAGCGGAACCCACTCAAGAGGAAGCAATCTTAGACCTGGTACTCTCAAATGGAGATGGTGAGAGGATCACAGATTTAGAAGTGGGTAGCCATCTGGGAATTAGTGACCATCGAACAGTATGATTCACGATAAACACAGCAATAGAGTCAAGCCATACAAAGGCAAAGGTACTGGACTTCAGGAGGACTGACTTTGCCAAAATGGGAGAGTGCCTAAGGAATGCACTAGCAAATGGTCAGGAAGGAGGGGTGGAAGAACAATGGGGAATAATCAAAACTGCCATCACAGAGGCAACAAACCTTTGTGTGAAGCAAATAAACAAAACAAAACGAAGTAAGAAACCACTATGGTTCTCTAAGAAGGTGGCAGGGAAGGGCATGGGATAGGCATTAGGGAGCAATACGAATGACTATGAATAGATAGGCCACTGACAGAGCAAAGGCCGATGACACATTTATAAGGTAGAAAAAGAAATGGGCAGACTGGATGGGTCTTGAGGTCCTTATCTGCTGTCAACTTCTATGTTTCTATGTTTCTATGTTAGGGAGAAAAAGAGAGCATTCAGGAAGTGCAAGGAATCACAGAAGGAGCAGGACAGATAATTATATCAGTTAAAGCAAAAGGAAGCAGGAAAGGCAGTCAGAACAGCAATGGCCCAAACCGAGGAAAAGATTGCCAACTCAGTTAAGAAGGGGGATAAAACCTTTTATGGGTACATCAGGGAGCGAAGAAAGATCAAGGGAGGGATATGAGGCTTAATAAAGGGGAGGGGGTGGGCAGAGGGTGACTGTGAAAAGGCAGAGATACTAAACAAATATTTTTTCTCAGTATTCACAAATGAAGAGGGGGAGGGACCTAAACCAAACAATAGAAACATGCTGCATATGGAAGTTGATACCAGCCCATTCACAAAAGAAAGGGTTCTGAAAGAACTCTTAAAACTGAAGGTGGACAAAGCAATGGGGCCTGATAGGATTCATCCCAGAATTCTAAAAGAACTAAGGGTAGAACTAGTGACACCACCAACTACCCTCTTTAATAAATCATGGGAGGATGGGGTGGTACCTGAGGACTGGAGGAGGGTAGATGTTATTCTACTTCACAAAAGTGGGAGCAGGGCAGAAACAGGAAAGTACAGACTTGTTAGTTTAACCTCAGTGATTGGGAAAATGATGGAATCACTTCAGAAGGAAATAATTGTTGAATACCTAGAGGCCAGAGGGGCACAGGACCCAAGGCAGCATGGATTCACAGTGGGAAGGTCATGTCAGATGAATCTAATAGATTTCTTTGACTGGGTGACCAAAGTAGTAGATCAGGGTGGGGCTGTGGACATGGCCTACCTAGACTTTAGCAAGGCATTTGACACAGTCCCACACAAAAGATTAATATACAAGTTGGCCAGCCTGGGAGTGGGTCCAAATATGGTAGCCTGGGTAAAGAATTGGCTGGAGAACAGGACACAGAGGGTAATAGTAAACGGAGTCCACTCTGAAGAAAGGGGGGTTACTAGTGGGGTACTGCGGGGTTCAGTACTAGGACCGGTTCTCTTTAATGTCTTTATAAGCAACATTGCAGAGGGACTGGAAGGAAAAGTATGTCTCTTTGCAGACGACACAAATATCTGCAACAGGGTTGATACACAAGGTGGAGTGGAAAGGATGAGAAGGGACTTGGCAAGGTTGGAGGAATGGTCAAATGTATGGCAGCTTAGATTCAATGCTAAGAAGTGCAAAGTAATGCACCTGGGAAACAAAAACCCAAGGGAAGAGTACACAGTGGGGGGTGAGATACTAACAACAACAAAAATGAAAAGGGACCTGGGAGTAGTCATATCAGATGACCTAAAGGTAAGTAAGCAATGTGAGAGGGCAGTAAGGAGGGCTGGAGGGATACTGGGATGCATAGGGAGAGGCATCACCAGTTGAAAACAAGAAGTTGTTATCCCTCTGTACAGACAGCTGGTGAGACCCCATCTGGAGTACTGCGTGCAGTTCTGGAGACTCAGTCTCTGCAAAGACATAGACAAGATGAAGAAAGTCCAGAGGAGGGCAACTAAAATGGTGCAGGGTCTGCACCAGAAGATATATCAAGAGAGTCTTAAGGAGCTTAATATGTATAGCCTCAAGGAGAGGAGGGGATGGGACATGATAGAAACTTTCAAGTACCTCAAGGGAATCAACAAAGTCCAAGAGGGTAGCATCTTTCAGAAAAAGAAGTGTGCAAGAACAAGGGGGCACAATTTGAAGCTAGAGAGGAGACAGCTCAGATGTAATGTGAGGAAGTACTTTTTCATGGACAGGGTTGTGGATGCATGGAACAGCCTTCCTGAGGAGGTTGTGGAGTCAAAAACAGTGGTGGAATTCAAGAATGCATGGGACAGTCATAAGGCAATTCTAGGGGGTGGGGGTAGGAAGAAGTAGGCTGTTGGTTAACTAGGATCTGCAGCTTATCCATTAGGTAGAGAAATGGGCAGACTGGGTGGGCCAAGCGGTCCTTACCTGCCATCAAATTCTATGTTTCTATAAATTTCTTTTTGTAATATCTTGCTCCTCAGCTTCAAACCCCATGGCAGCCTGGAGTTGCTGAATCATGGAGATGAATGAGGGTCCTCAAGAGGGGATCTCGGAGTGTACACAGAGAAGTCCTCATTCTCTGTGGAGATAGTGGAGCTGGACCTCTCATAAGAGCTCTCCACATATTCCTTCTCCTCCTCCTCCTCCTCCTCCTCCTCCTCCTCTTCCTCTTGCAATATGAGGTCAGGGTTATATTTCTGATCTTCATCAACAGGCTCTGTAGGCCTCAGTGAGGGAATAGAAGAGTTTGTCAACACCTTGGAAAGCACTTGGCACGTTGACCTAGTAAGTGTCAGTGCTAGAGCTCATCTGGGATGCCCCGTCAACACCACTGCTGTCACAGGAGGAGGAGGCAGTAGACACTGTAGCACGTCTGTGAATAATGAGAGCACCACCAGCACGTTGGTGGTTGCTTGCACTGCAGATGCATCTTGAGACATTGAAGGGGGAGGTGTCATCTCCAATGTGAACGGCCACTGGCCAGCCATAATAGGTCTGGTGGTACTCACAGCCTGTCCTGACCTAGTAGATTCAGAGGTCTGGGTAGCAGGTGGCATCACCACCGAGGCGGTCAGCGTCGCTGAGGCAGTGGCTGCGGAATGAAAGTGCAACTGAGAGTATACCAGGGATGATTTTTCTTTGCTTGTCTCCCTCTCTTGGTGTTTGTTTGTGTTGTCTGGAGGATTTCTCCTAGGATTTGGAAGAATGGGAGCCCGACAAGCAGGCCCATGATGCAGTACAGCTCTTCTCCTGGAGCTCTTTCTCCACCCTTGCTACCTGCTGTTTTAAAAGGTGGGTTTCCAGGGAATTCTTTTGGCTTCACCGGGTAGCTGTGTTAAACTTTAGGCAGATCTCATAGGCCTTTCCATTATGGGATGCGCCTAGATTGCACATGCAGATGTTGTGCAAGTCACCTGAGTAAATCTTTACATCGCATTTGCAGTATCTAAAGAGCTTTGTGGGTTCTTTAGATGACATACACGATGATGGCAATCATTTATAAAAAGTGATGGTGAACCAGGGAGAGAAAACTGAAAAAAAAAACCACTGGAGAGCAGTCAACTGTAGGGGCAGCACCTCCGTAGAGGGTCCAGTGAGTATGATTGATGGGAAAAGAACAGTGGAGGGAAGGGTCCACCCACATTTATATGGGAGGTATCAACGTAAGATGTCATCATGGGCGGCCCCTAGTGGACTGCTTGCAAAAAGTTTCCATGTGGTCCTAGTGTGTGGTAGCTATAGTTCCATAGATGTGGCTTTATTTATTTATTTATTTAAATTTTGGTGACCGGGTAGGCCCACTGAGACAGAAACAGTCCCTTTTCCAGGGGCGATCCAGAATTAATTACATATATCTATGAACATAACAAAATGCATACATGTCATTTCACAAGTAACAGTCAATATAAACATACTGATCCAGTCAAGGATACAATAACAGGTTAATTACAATCAATATCAATAGGAGTAGAAGTACTGTTATACACAAGACACGATATCCTCAAAGAAGATCTACAGGTATCGCTTGAGGCAATACCTCTTGTTTGGGTTGCTAGGACAGCTGACTGGATGCAAAACTGTGCAGTAAAACCCAGGTTTTGGCCCTGGAAATGGGGAGAAAGTTTATTGCGCCAGGATTTGATGGAGAAGTTCTGGGCATGACTGCACCAGTGTGAGAGGCCCAGGTGAAAGACCTGTGGAGGCCAACTAGCCAAATATCTCAGTGGATTACAAATAGGGGGCCCCGTTCAACTTGTTTACCAGTTTAGTTTGTGTTCTGCAACTGTTGTGTTTTAAAAAGTAATTTACTTTTGACATTCTTAAGTGTACCACCGAGCTCCACCCTGCTAGCAGCATCAGTGTCCCTGGCATGGTACCCACTGCAACATAAGAGAGATCTCTCTAACCCATGGCCTTTGGGAGGAGTTAACTCATTCACACCACAAAAGCTCTCTGAGACCTCCACCACTGCTGCCCTGTATACTCTTAGCACTGCATCCTGGGCCTTTTTAAGCAAAATCAAGCTATAATCAGCATGCCACAAACAAATGTGACTACCTCTTGAACAGTAAGTGCTACACACAATGTACGAGCAGCAAAGTTGTTCAGCACAACATTACCTTTCCAGAGGTACTATACAATCAATTGTAATCAATTTGGTTTTTATTTTATACTAGCTGAAATACCAAACAACTGTATTTTTTTCAGATTTTTTCAAGGTGCTTAGGTGAGGCTTGAGAGACAAATGTCAGCCATGCACTCCATACCTTAAACACATGCGAATAACTCCTAAATTATCATAGTAGACACAAAGTATCAGCAGCAAAATTGTTCAGAACAAAATTACCTTTCTAATGGTGCTATGCAATCAATTGTAATCCATTTAGTTTTTATTTTATACTAGCTGAAATACCAAACAACTGTGGGTTTTTTTTTCAGATTTATTCAAGGTGCTTAAGTGAGGCTTGAGAGACAGATGTCAGCAATGCATGCCATACCTTAAACAAATGTGAATAACTCCTGAAGTATACATGATAGACACAAAGTATCAGCAGCAAAATTGTTCAGCACAAAATTACCTTTCTAACAGTGCTATGCAATCAATTCTAAGCAATTTGGTTTGTTTACTATTTAGGTAAAAACTGTTGACTTCCTTAGATGTTTCCAGGCCTGAGTGTAAGTCAGCTGAGTATGTCTACAGGCGTTATTGGCCTGAGTGGCTATGTAGTTAGATGCCACCTACAGGCATATCTAGGCCTGAATGAGTTATTAAATAAAGATTACCAAACCACACTCATTTTCAAGAACATTTTGTTCTGAACAACTTTTCTTTTTACAATTTAAAAACTGGATATATAGTTTTTAAGATATCTACATTTTAAGACAGTGTGTTTGTATGAATGCTGCAGTTCTAGAACACCTTCAGGCACACAGGTGTTTCAGCTGCAGGCAGTGTGTTATTGAACATTCTAAATGACAATTGGGTAGAATGAGTTAAGCCAGGTGCACCTGCACTGGAGTTTGAGGACTTCCAGGGGTGGGTAGATTTTGTAGGGCTAAGTGCTGAACTGTTTAATGTCTGGAGCATTTACAGTTTTACTGCTTAGAGTCTAGAGTTACTGCTACCCGCATTTTACTTTGCTGCCCCTTGCTTTTTCCATACCCTCCTTTTCTAAATAAATTATTTGTTTGAATTGCATTATATGATTTGGGGATCATCACTGCTTACATTGCCACTTGTTTTGGGGATGGGACTGTGTGGGCAGTTTATGTACTGTTTCCTGGGTGATGATAGCCTAGGGTTTCAGCATCCAGGTACCCCATATTGTCCCCCAAAGTGGAGGCATCATGCCACATTAGGCCAGTGTAACATATCCTCAGGTAACCCAAGCCAGCCTCCTCGGGAAGGGTAGAGACATGAACCCTTAGGGCCCTGGTATGGCAGCCGCTGCATCTAATCCAAATGATGACACCTTCAGCTAGGCAGCATATTAGCCAGTACAGCAATGCAGTGCCAGCACAGGACAGCAGCCTAAGCGGTACCTAAATCCATGACCTTCAGACTCAGAAACAAGACCTCTGAGCCACAAGGTAAACAAATGGACCTTAAAATTGAATGGCAAGACAGAGTTTCCTCTGAATTCCCAGTGTGGTCACTCTTAAGGTGCAGTTGTGCTGCAAGTTGCAATACGTTTTCATTTGCTCATGTAAAGTCTGCTGTAATGTTCTGGCAGTGTCTGTTTTATCATCACTGAAAAGGGAATTTCCATGAAAATCTCACTTAGAACCTATGTGCAAGACTTTTCCTCAACATTCTGCAATGTAATTTAGTACAAGACTTTAAAGTTTATTCCAAGGGTCAGGATTAAAACACTGAAAAGTTACACCCCATCAAATTAATACCACATAGTAAGTATAGCAGACATGCATAGTAGCAGCTTAAACCAGATGTCTGTGAGGGTATCTCAGGGACTGTGGTATCTGCGAAGACATTTCCTCTGAATTGGCCAAGCAAGCAGCTGAAATGTACCTCACATACTGGGGAGAGATAATATCTGGGCCATTACTGAAGTGCATTGGTGAAGCACTGCAGAAAAATGTCAGCCATTGTGCCTGGTCATATCTTGTGTGACTTGAAGATAAGAGAGGTTTCAGTTTCCTGCAGTGTCAACAGTATCGCCTTTCACAAACATGAAGGCAATAAGCAAGTTTTATTTAGTATAGTGCCCTGTCTTCCAGCTCTGAAAGCTATTCAAGTACTTATTCAGTAGATTAGAACATAGTAGCATATACATAAGTAAGCAATAATCCACAACAGGGTATGGGTTATTGGGGATTAAGCAACACCCTGGGTGCATTGTGAGGTATGAGGCCGCAAGCCAAGTGTCCTCACAGGAACAAGGGTGTTGATTAATCCTCAATAACCCCATACCCTGGAGTGGGTTATTGCACTTATAATATGGGTTATATTGAAAACTAAAAAAAAAATCCAGAAAGGTGTGTTTTCCCTGTTTTAAATAGGGAAACACGTTGTTCACTACTATGTGGTGCAAGACAGTGGAGAGATGTGAGACAGAGACAAGGGACAAATGCTTTCAGATATGAATTGTGGTCTCTGTCTCACTCTCTCTGTCCCTCACTGTGCCACTATGGGATCTGCTCACTTTCTCTCTGGCTCAGCTCTTTCTCTCTTGTGGAGATGGGGGGGGGGGTCATCCTAGGGAACAAAGCGGCACAAAACTAAGGCACCAGAATCTAAAAAAAAATTTCACTACTGTGTGGTGCAAGGCAGGGGACAGATGTGGAACAGATCCATGGAACAAACGCTTTTCAGAAATAAAAAGCGGTCTCTCTGTCTCTCCCTCACTGTGCCACTACAAGATGAACTCTACATGGATAGCGAGCTCCAGAACAAGTGTAGTCCATCTTGGGGGGGGGACTGGCAAACACACTACTGTGGGACACCCTTCAGATTGCTGTCCCCTGCTTCTACATTTTTGAATGGCTGTCTCTTGTTTACCAAAGGAGTAAATGAGTGCTGACGCCACTTCCCCCCCCGAGTTGCTCCGACGAACAGTGGATTAAATAAGGTAATTGATCACTGTTAAAATAATTGAAATAAAAATTATCATCAATTTTAAAACTCTAGGTAAGTTGATGCAAATAAGTATGTTTTCAACACTAATTCACTACTCACATTTTTTCTACTATAGCTTTATTTTTCCGAGATTCCTGCCAAATAGCTTCTCCTATGTGGAGTTCTTCCATGCTTCCCTTCAACATTTCTTTCAGTTGGAACCTTCCCATGCTAATGCACATCCTCTCCTTCCCATGGCATGGTCTCTCACACAAGACCTGGGAGGACAAGATCTGGATCTCCAGTATAGCACAGCCAAGTTCCCTCCCATAGATGTCAGTGCAGGGGTGTAGCTAGGAAAATAAAGTTTGTACACCATAGAAACATAGAATTTGTAGGCAGAAAAGGACTGCTTGGCCCATCTAGTCCACCCATGTTTTCCCTGTCTATCATACCTCCATAAACTGGTCTCTGGCGACCCTCCCCCCACCTCTGTACTAATATGCCCCCCTCTGTGTCTATCCCATGCATGCTTAAGGCCTTCCACTGTTCCAGCCTCCATCACTTTTTCAGGCAGTTGGTTCCATGTTTCTACTACCCTTTCAGTGAATAAATATTTCCTCACATCCTTGCTGAACTTCCCTCCCCTCTAGCTTCATCACATTCCCAATAATCCTGGAGCTTGTCCTCATTTGGAAGAGGCTCTTCTCCTGCACCTTGTTCACCTTTGTAAGATACTTGAAGGTCTCGAGCATGTCACCTCTTGCTCTCCTTTCCTCCAACCTGTACATGTTGAGATCCCTCAGCCTCTCCTCATAGGGCTTCCCTTGCAGACCCAGTACCATTCTGGTTGCCCTCCTCTGGACCACATTCACCTTGTCTATGTCCTTTCTGAGATGCAGTCTCCAGAACTGGTCACAGTATTCCAAGTGAGGGTGTACCAGAAAGTGATACAGCAACAGCAGCACCCCCCTCCTTCTACTGGCAATGCCCCTCCTTTTGCATCCCAGCATCCCACTAGCCCTGCCCATAGCTATGTCACATTGCATTGCCACCTTGAGATCGTCTGATATAAGAACCCCAAGACCCCCTCCATTCTATATGCAGCACTGGGGATCCTATGCCTTGGGTGCATGATTTTGCTCTTTTTGGCACTGAATCCAAACTGCCATGCCTTTGGCTGTTCCTCAAGTTTCCCTAGATCCCTGTGCATTTTTGTCACTGCCTCCTGGGTGTCCATCCTACTGCAGATTTTGGTGTCACCTGCAAAAAGTTCCTCTGCATTTCTGCAATGTCCCCCTATGAAGATATTGAAGGGAAATGGTCCCACTACCGACCCCTGTGGTACCCCACTGGTCACTCCCCCATCCTTGGAGTGTGTGCTGCTTACAACTGCCCTCTGCTACCTATCCACTGACTGGTCGCAAATCCAATTACCAGTTTGACCCCATTCTTAAGCTGGTCATCTTCTTATTCAGCCTTCTGTGTGGCACAGTGCTGAAGGCCTTGCTGCAGATAGGCTATGTCCACTGCCCTCCACTGGTCTATTTCATGACCTTTGACACTAGGCAGAGACTCTCTTGGTTGGTTTCCCTCCACTCTTTCCACACCATTGACGGGACAACACTAGAGGATACCATCTCTTTTAGATACCTAGGTATCTGGCTTGACTAACACCTTAACTTTTCCGAACATATTGACGCCATTCTGAAAAAACTGCATCATAAGCTCAGCGCCCTTTACAGGAACCATAGTTCTTTACCATTATCAGTATGGCGTGATATTGTTCAGCAAATGATACTCCCCATTTTTGACTATGGTGACATAGTTTACAGTGCTGGTCCCAAGTCTCCCCTTACCAGTCTGGACACCCTCTTCAATGTCTTCTGTCACTTTGCTCTCGACTCCCCCTCCTGCACAGATAACTGCACCTTGTACCATTCTCTAGCTATCCCTTCCCTGGAGTGCAGGCGCCTCTCTCATTGTGCCAAGTTCACCTCTAAATTCTGGTTTGGGAGTCTTCTGTCATACCTCTCCTCCTCACTAACTGCCCCATCTCCCTCCTACTGCCACCTCAGATCCTCTGACTCTTGCACTCTTGCTATTCCTCATTGCTCCACCTCCATAGGCCGGGAAACTTTCTCCTATCGCTTCCCAAAATTCTGGAACTCACTTCCATCAAGCCATAATCAGCATGCCACAAATAAATGTGACTACCTCTTGAACGGTAAGTGCTACATACAATGTAAGAGTGGCAAAGTTGTTCAGCACAACATTACCTTTCCAGAGGTACTATACAATCAATTGTAATCAATTTGGTTTTTATTTTATACTAGCTGAAATACCAAACTACTGTGTTTTTTTCAGATTTTTTCAAGGTGCCTAGGTGAGGCTTGAGAGACAAATGTCAGTCATGCACACCATACCTTAAACACATGCAAATAACTCCTAAATTATTATGGTAGACACAAAGTATCAGTGGCAAAATTGTTCTTATATCAGATTTTCCTCTACCCTTTCTTCCTTTTCTGTAGCCCTATGCAACTTCTGTTCCCGTAACAGCACTTGCTTCTAGCACCTCCACAACCCTCCCCACTCTAATACTTTTCTCTACCTCCCTTCTCTCCTCCTTATTCTACCTGGTTCTGTCCCCCTTGCTTCTCAGCATCCTAAAGTGATATAGACCTCCTCTGTCTCTCCTCTCTTCTTCTCCCTCCTGCCCCCCCTCTCATTCTACTCTACCAGGTCTCTATCCTATCTTCTCTCCCCACAGTCCTATACTATCTACTATTCCACTAGCTTTACTTGCTTTTAGCTCGCTTTCACAATCCTTCCCACTTCAACACACTATCCTCTTTTAGGGTTGCCACCTTTGGATGAGATAAAAACCGAATACTAAACCACACCCCCAAACTCCACCCCTAACTCCACCCCTTTTATGACTTATAAGGGCATCGCTTGGACTCTGATTCACTTGATTTATTCAGAATTGCTGTTGATATTGCATTGTGTACAACTTCTTTAAAGTACATCATGATTATTATTTTTGGTTTGTTTGATTTAGATTTAAATATTTTAAATTTCAGTGTGTGTTAACATTTGGTGGGGTTAGAGATGGGGTTCAGGGAACTTTCCATCCTGTGTACACAGCTTAGCTGACACATCGATTGACTACAAGGACACCTCTGACAACTGGTTATTTTGGAACAGGTGGCCTTTTCTGGTAAAACTCTTTCAATAAATAAACTACACCAGTAATGGTGGACGAGCTGTAATTACAAATATCATCTGCCATTTTAAGATGTGCTACTGTCCCTCCCATTGCTCCTACTCTAAAACTATTTGAAATGTCACAGAAGTTTTTAAAAGTGGTAGGAACTATTCTATGCTGTTAAATACCTTATTTTATTTCCATATCAGTCATACATACCAGATAGCATGATATGTGATATGTAGCGTGGAGGCAGTATAGCACAGTGGTTTAAGGCTCTGAGCTGCAATTCTAGAGACCAGGATTGAATCCCACAGCCCAGACTTGCATACTGTGTGACCCTGCACAAATCATTTCACTCCCTTGTGCTTCCAGGTTGCACCTGTAAACAAGCTTCAGCTTAGTGTGTCTCTTCTGGTAAAAAAAAAAAAAGATAATGTTTGATAAATTACCTAAATTTGCAGTGCCATCAAATCTAGATTGTGTTCCTTTCTCCTCACCAGCTAATGCTCTCTCTCTTTCCCTTTTCTCATTTCTGTGGCTTAGCATGACACTAGCCACACTATTCTGTGCTGTTCATCTGAGATGCATGGAATGGTCTTCCTGGAATATCCAGGTAGTATGAAAATTGACAGTAATAACTACTGAAGAGAGAGAGAGGTGTAGTACTGCTAGAAATGAAATACAATATTAGATTATTAATTTAACAACAAATGGGGTAACAAATATTAAAATATAGGACAGACCCTAAAAGAAAAATGGTGAGCATTTAAAGGTATAAAATAATTCCTTATCACAGCAGTCAAAGGCCATACTCACAATGCAGCCTAGAAAGGATTAGGTTGATTTCCTGCTAATGGTCTTAATAGCCCTACTTTACACCTCTCAGATTTACTGGTTTACAAACAAAGGTTTACATGACATCAGAATTTGTTTGTAATATGAACATGCAAGTAAAATGGTGAATGATTTAACATAATCTGTTTTACAAGTATGTGAGCATTCAAAATGACTGAAAAAGTACTACCTCTGAATAAAACTGAATTAGCAGGTAAAGTTTCTGAAACACATTGTACAGTCCACGCTGGACAAGAGGCTACCCTAATGTGGTACCTGTCTGAATGTCTAATGGTTTCAGAAAAATGAAGGTGTTAATTGAGGTGGTATTGTTTACCCTTCCCATGAATAATCCTCCAATTTGCTGGTGTGAAGTTAGAGGTGACAACTGAGCAGACAGGGACACATTTGGCTCTTTAAGTGCCTGCCTTGAAGGCACTTCTGATTAGCATGCACTGCAAGCAAGCAAACACACTGAAATGTCAGACACTTGCTTACAGTCAGACGAGAAGAAAATGAAACAGTCATTGGGGAATCTCACAGGTGCTGCTTGACCCACCATGAAAACCGAATTTGCAATGGTGAAAACAGGAGGACCGAATCTGGACCCAGAAAACCGAATCATTCGGTCAAAAACCGAGTAGGTGGTAACCTTATCCTCTTTCCCTACATACAGTGAAGCCCATCAGGATGAAGCACAGTGTGATAGGTGTACTGCATGACAAAAGGGATTAACTCCCATTGAAATTGCATTGTTTACTGCAGTAACTTTGCTGCAGAATTCTGCAATACTGCGCTTCATCCTGGTGGGCTTCACTGTACATGACTTCTTTTTACTCTAACAGTACCTGTCCAGCCCCTGCAGTCAACCCACCACCCTTGCCCTACCCTTTATCCACTTTCCCTGCCTTTTCCCCCAGTCCCCCAAGTTCATATCTATCCTCCCCCTCTGCCACCTGCCTACTTTATAATCCTCCCACTAAACCTATTTCCCCTTCCCCTGTCACCCACCTCTCTCATTTCACCCATCACCATCAAATCTGCTTCCCCGCTCCCCTGCTCTCTCCTCCTTACCTGTTAGAACCTGTCCTCCTTGCTAGGTCCTCAACATCCTGAAGGGGAATAGCCAGTGGTTGTCTCCCTCCTTTTCCCCTTCCCCTCCTACTATTCCCCCTTCCCCCATCTCTTGTCCTCTGCCCTCTTCCTTTCCCTTTAACTGCCTCCTGTTGAGTTTACACTGGAATGTACTAATCCTGTGCTCAGCCTTTTACTTAGGCTCTTCAATGCATTATCTGTCCACTGGCCCTGGTACTACAGCTCGTGGTGTAGCTAAGTGAGCTGTTCTACTGATGGTTATGTTTTAACTTGGTCTAGCTACCATGAAAGTTTAAAGTGTTATTGTTTGTTCTGTAAATCTACTCCACAGAAATGTACTAGTTTTGTTTCCTGTACAGTAATCTTTTATATTGTATTATGTTTATTTTCTCTCCCATCTCTTCTAACCCCCAGGACACGTCTTGATACTAGCTGTTTCACAGCTCTTGTCGTCTTTCCTGGTGGAACATTTTGCAAATAAAATAAATAATAAATAAATACATTTCCTGGCCACCCAGTCAAAGAAATCTAGCAGTTTCATTTGACATGACCTTCCCCCAGGGAACCATTGCTGCATGTTGTCCTGCAGCCCACTGGATTCTAGGTACTCAACCAAGCTCCCTTTCAGTAGGGTTTCAGTTAGTTTCCCTTCCTCTAAAGTTAGGCTGACTGACCCATAGTTATTAGCCTACTCCCTGCTGCTGCTCTTAGGTAGAGGGAGAGACCACATCAGCCCTTCTTCAGTCCTCCGGAACCACTCCTGATTCCAGTGAGCTGTTGAACAAGGCTGTCAGCTGGGCACCTAGCACATCCCTGAGCTCCTTCAGTACCCTGGGATGTGTCCCATCCAGTCCCATAGCCTTATACACCTTTTGGGCTGCAAGTCCTTTCAGTACTCTTTCCTCTTAAAATGGCCTTATGTACACCTCACCCCCACCTCTGTTCTTGCTTCTCCTGTGTGCCCCTTCCCCACTGTGAAGCCCAAACAGATGTACCTGTTTAAAATGTCAGCTTTTTCTTGGTCTCCTTCTACACAGTTTCACCATTCCACCCTTCTAATCCTCACTATCCCTCCCCTCGCTTTCCTCTTCTTGCTGATGTATCAGAAAAATAGTCTTTATCCCTCTTAGTCACTCCCCTAGCAACCCTTTCCTCTGTTTGTTGCACCTTCAAATTTACACATTGCCCCATTTGTTGTCCCCTCCAGTTTGATACCTAATAGTTTGTTGCCTCTCAGTTTCATACCTTACTTATCTGTTGCCCCAGACTGTATGGATAATTCTGCCTATTGCTCCATGTCATATATTGTTTCTCTCTAGTTGTATACATAGTACTGTTCATTATCCCCACTGTGTACCCCAATGCTTTGCTATGTGTGGGGATGCTAAGGCAGACCCTCAGTTGTCTACGCTTGCATTGCTTCTTGTTCATTTAGAGCACAAAAACAATGGTATAACATCAAGAGATGGGGTAAATGGTGCCCCTGAGCTAGAGCAAACTGTTGCCCCATAAAAAAAGTGCAAACCGTGGTATTCATGGTGTATGTGTTCCTATACCCACGAGTGCATTACATCAGTTTGGGGGCAGGACATCGGGTGCATCCACATCCAATGCCAGTGTACCACTGTGTGTTGGGTGGAGGAGAAGAAGAGCTCTATCTAGTGTCCAATTCCCCTTCCCCAAAGCCATCAGGGGGCAGGCATGCAGCAGCAGCTATTACGCTCCCACACGGAGCCATTGTATGTCCACTGAGACAACATAACTACCTTCTGCCAGCTTCACTGGAATGCTGGGCTAAAACTACAAACCTGAGTCTCCTGCATGATGAATAAATGTGCATACCACAAGGCCATCAGGCAACCCTGTCCCTCACACTAAAGAAGAAAGGAATTCAGGGGCTGATCCACTGAGCCATACCCACCAAGGGGTATGTAGGGCTGTCCTTGAGCTGTGGAGCCCCTTTCCACACATGCATGGGCCTCCACAGCATCCAGTGATACTTCTGTAATTACCAAGGTGAACATTTGGCATCTTCCACAGTTGCTTGACCCATTGTTCCACTGGTGATTACAACGCTGGTTGTATTACTGTCTTTTCCTATTACTTCTCCCTCTCTAGTAACTCACTAAATCTGGTCACATTCTCTAACACCACTTCCACACATGCACAACAAAGCTCCACGTGGTAGAACAGAAACCAAATTTTTATAGACAGAATCAAACAGTCTTGGCACACACCACTAATGACACTGATGCTGGGAGATCTGATACATTGGTTTATTGAAACATGATCCACTCCAATGCAAAAACTAGTAGTGGTACTGGTGCACAAACAGCCCTGATGTTTCACCCCCTACAAAGCTTTCTCAAGGACTAGTGATCCCATCTGACCATCTCCATTTATACAGAAAAGTGCTACACGTCCAATTAAACCTCCGAAGTGATGGTGCATAAATACAGTCTTAAAAGGCTAGTACAGGACTTTAATGCATACATTGCCTAAATATTTACCAGGAAAGATTCATAACATAACAAATACTGCTTATGTGTGCAATATAAGGAATCTGCAGTGTTTTTGTATAAAAATGTGCATTAGGAAAATGTGCAATTTGAAATGCAGATTGTCAGTTAGCAGCATAAACAGTTTGTGTTGAATATCTAATACAAAATACCATTTCTGATTGTTATGGATATTTCCAGTGACATTTTTAGACAATGTATGTACTAGAGCCCTGTACTAGCATTTTTAACATTGTAATCATGCACTGTCACTTTAAACGTTTAATTGCACATCTGGCACTTTTCTGTATAAATATAGACGGTGAGATGGGGTCACTAGTCCTTTGAGAAAGCCCGTTGGGGTGAGATGTTAGGGATGTTTGTGCTCCAGCTGCTAGTTCCTGTGCTGAAGTGACTCGTGCTTCACTAAATAATGCATCAGATCTCCTAGCATCAGTGTCGTTAGAGGCACATGCCAAGACTGTTTTGATTCTTTATGTACTAATTGTCTTCAGACACCATGCTACTAGAAGCAGCTCTGAGAGATTGCTGCAACTAAATTTATAACTTATGAGATCACGTATTCAGTATAAGAAATACATTTTAAGAAAAATTCGAAAATATTGGATTGGTGTAGATAACAAAATGATTGGGGAATCTAGATATTCTTGGTTCTCTGTAAATAACAAAGATGACTATAAACTGCAATATTATCTTGAGGTTCTCACAGATCAGAAGTTACAGACTAGCTTTACTAAGTATGAATTTGAAACTTCTGAGAGTAAAGTTTTAGAAAGAAGATATGGAAAGTCTTTGGATGAATCAAACCACTGTGGCTGCCCAGCAGGTAGAGAAGAAGATCTGCTGCATGTGCTACAGATTTATAATTGGCATAATAAGCCTCGAAACAATATTCCAGGTGGACAGACTGGAACAATTAAATGCAGACATATAGACATTAACTAGAATTCTAATCTATACTTTAGATATATGTAAAATTAAGTGGCCATTTTCTTTGTTAATGCAGCAAAAATAAGGAAATTAAAGTGTGCAATAAATGTAAGTAGATGGACTTTGAGAGGAAGGGGAATACTGACTAAGTAACTCTGTTTCTTTGCACTTTATGATGTTTTGATCTTTTATATGTACAATAGCTGTAACTATTTTATGACTGCAATTGAAAACTGTTGTTTTTAACTGAATTGTAATGTATTTTTGTAATGACTTTTTTGTCGAACAAATAAACTGAAACTGTAAACTGCAACTTATGAGACTCCCCTTCCTTTTCAGAACAAGGTATAAAAACATTTTCTATTTCCTCCCCTCCCTCCCTTCCCAGGTTTTTCAATCAGAAGGTGATAGGTAGCAACAAGCAGTGGCCAATGCCAGTTATGCTTGCTTGCATGTTGTTGTTGTGAAATTATTGTGAGACAGGTGGTGTTTAATGAGAGTGAGAGACAGAGCTTCACTGAGAGGCTGAGGAGTGTGGCTGCGACAGGAGTAAGCCAGGAGGTGTTTAATATCTTCAGACCTCATCAGTGAGTGTATGAATGAATACAGATACCATTTGTATGGGGATGGGTCGGCCAGAAACAAATGCCACCAATGGCGTAGTAAGTGCTAGCACTGTCAGAGTTGGAGGGGCAGAAACTAGAGATGTTGAACGGCAAAGTAAGCACCGGCGCTGTTGGTATGGGAGGTAGAAACTAGTGCCACCAAACTGCAAAGTAAGCACCAGCACTGCCGCAACTGGGAGGCAGAAACAAGTGCCACTGAATGGCAAAGTAAGAGCATGCACTGCAGGTACTGAGAGAGATGAGCAGAAAGTATTGCCGTTGAATGGCAAAGTCAGAAAAGCAATGCTGGTATGGTGGGGGGGCAGAGGCTAGTGCTACCGAAAGGAGAATGTAAGAAACAAATGTGACAGCACTGAGAATTCTAGCAGCTGCAGATGGGGAGAAACAGCAACGGGCAGACAATGGCAAACCCTCAAGTTGTGCAGTGCCCATGACAGCACTGGCAATTTGGGGGGAGGGAGATGGAGAGAAAGAGACCAACTAAACTAGGCATAACAAAGGTTTCTAGTAGGAACTTTGAGAGTACTACACAGAGTCACAGCAGAATCCACTTTATACTTTCCAGTACTGTGATGGGTGAAATACTGTATATCAAAGGGAACAGTACATAGTAGGTGAAGGTGGGGGTGTTAGGGAGGAGACTGCCAAGCCTAAGCCCATGATTGGTGGAGCAGACCAAGACCCTGAAAGACCTGTTGCATAGTTATAGCAGTATGTTTGCTTATGACATTGCTAATTAAACATTATGTTAATTAGAAAGTATTTTTAAACTGATGGTACCCCTACATGTGGTGAAGGTGTTAAACAAAGGGGTATCACCACTAAGTGGAAGGTGTCAGAATGACCTCCCCCCCAGCCATGGCCCACACCTCTCAACTGTCCCTGATTTTCAGGGATATCCCTGATTTTGCCTCAAAATTTTACTCTGTCCCTCCTAAAAATTGTCTTTCCATGACCAAACTGCGGGCGTTATAAGCACAAAATAATGTCAAACATTAAAGTTACAGACTTGTTCTTCCTTAGATAATGCATTTTACACCAAGCCCTTTATTCTCCCAGTGTCCTAAGTGGATACCTCCAATTTTGAAGAAGTGTCCCTGATTTTGGTTCTTTGTCCCTGATTTTTTTAAGCCTTGTCCCTGATTTATGAGGCAGGAGGTTTAGAGGTATGCCATGGCCCATTAAACTGGCTCACTCAGCCCACAGCTGAACTCAGGTCACTGGTACAGGAAGGCAATGTTGTCCCCAGTGGGACAAGGGACATCCCTACAAACAACATTGCTTCATAATTTTTCTTTTTTTACATTTTGACCCCAAAATTTCAACAGAACCTTTTTATGATGTCTCGTTCTGAACATGGCAGGTGTCATTTAATAACACACTGGACAAAATGTAATTTCACACCAGAAGAGCAAAATCACATGTCGGCCAGGAATTGAAAAACAACAGCCATCATTTCACGGGCTTCTGGCAAAAGCATCTAGCTTCACCTGAGCTCATTTTCTTCTAGGTTTGCTGGTAAGGACAGAGCAAGGAACATTATCAGAGCAAGGAAAAAGATTAAGGCTTCTTTTGGCTAGGCAGATTTACTGTGTGTTGATATTTTCCTTTGTACACATAGGGTTTGTTACTGTTTGTTGCTAACATTTTACTGCTTTATTGTTCTCTGATTCAAATTCCTGTTGCAGGGTATACCTTCTGCTGCATTATTAAAGGGTGTGCCTACAGGTTTGTGTTTACAGATTACTGCTGTAATGTTCTCTGATTCAAATTGTTTTTTGCAAGGTATATCTTCTGTTACTGCTTTATTTTTCTCTGTAGTAAAGTGTTTTTTACAGGGTATATCTTCTGTGAAATTATTGCAGGTGGTGCTTTACAGGTTTACAGTTTATCTATCATTAGGCTAAGCTTTCAGGGCTACTGCATTTGTTGTTGGTTGATTGTTTCTGCTCTTACCTCCTTATTTCTTTTGTCAGTGGTTCTTCTTTTCAGCAGGGGAAGGGCCCAGCCAACCAACCCCATCCCCAACCACCCCATGCTATACTCCTTTTGTAGGGTAGCACAGTCGTGACATTTTCTATAGCAAAGCAGGAAGGGGAGGATCAGAGCAGTATCCACACAGTGACCTCACTTACAGGGGCACAAGTAATTTAACTTGTTATAACAAGTTATACAAAAACAAACAAACAAAACACAAAATCAAATTTTTGCTTTAATTTTCCACCTTCTCATTACTCAGACCAGGTTATAAACCCAGCAACTCATCTGGAATAGATATTATTAACTGCAGGTATTGTGGGACACTTTTCAAAAGGGCAGTTATACAGGATTTAGGACACTGTCCTACATGCTGGACCATTGGAGATCTAAGGGCTCAGCTCCAGGCAGCATGGGCAGAGATTGCTCACCTCAAATTGCATATTCAAAATGAAATATATTATAAGAACTGTCCACCATTTCCCCAACGTCCAACAGAAGCATCTCGACTGCAGAGGGTAGTTGTTCCGGGAGGCTGGTAGGTGGTTAGAAGGGGCAAATTGGGTGCCCCATCACTCAGTGCTCTCCAACATATCACCTCCACAAACCCATACAAAAATTACAAACAGGTATCTGCCTCTAGCTCTGAAATCAAACAAAGGGGCAGAGGACACTGCAGAGCAGGACACTGCAGCACAGGAACTAGCACAACAAAACTCACCCAAAACAGGGACCAAAACAAAAAAAGCAAAAAGGAAATCCAAAACATTTCTGATCATAGAAGACTCCAAGATTTGGGGAGTTGATACCTGCATCCAGCCAGGGGTAATGGTCAGATGTCTCCCAGGTACATCAACATGGAGAGACACTGACTGCATTTCTAAAATTGTCAAGAAGCAGGAGAAAACATTGACGTCCTGGTACACATAGGGACTAACTATCTCGCCAGCCAGTCAGTAGTGGAGACCAAGGAAGTACAGTACCTGACTGGCTGGGTGACAAACTGTCATCCATTTCATCCGGCATCTCCTTCTCTGAGATTCTGCTGGTCTGGGGGGGGGCACAGAGATGGAAGGTCAGAGAAGGGGAGATAGGGGAGCTAAACATGTGGCTCAAGGGCTGGTGCCAGGAAAAAGGACACAAATTTGTAGGTAACTGACAACAGTTTTGGTAGCGAAAAGTTCTTTAAATTCAATGGACTGCATCTGACTAATGAGGGAGTCAGTGCATTGGGGCAGGAGTTTGACATCTTTGCAGAATATTTAAACTAGCAAATGGGGAGAGGGGTGCAGCACCCAATGCATAGAATGGGAAGAACACCCCTCCCCCCTCAGCTAGTGATCTAACAGGAGTTCAGTATGTTTGTAGTTTATTTGCATCACCAGGTAAGGAAAAAGGTCTGGCTCCCCATACAATGGACAGAGGGAACACCAGACCTCGCCCAACAACTAACACACCAAAATCTGGCCAATGGAAAATCATGTACACAAATGCTCACAGTCTGGGAAACAAGATCCCAGACCTGCAGGCAATGATAACAGAGGCTAAACTGGACATAGTAACCATTAGTGAGGCATGGTTCACCAGTAACCACACTTGTGAGACTTCAGTACCCAGCTCTGTACTGTTCAGAAGAGACCAAGGTGCAAAAAGGGGGTGGGGGGGTGGAGTGGCCCTGTATGTCAACGAAAATATCAAAGCTACAGAAATTCAGAATACACATAAGGAGCCAGAAGAACTGTGGGTCACCCTGGAAACAGGAAATGGGACAACCATATGAACTGGGATTGTCTACAGGCCTCCAGACCAAGGGGAGGACATAGACACATTACTGTTAGAAGATATACAAAACATGACAGCTAAAGGGGAGGTTCTGATAATGGGAGACGTCAACATGCCACATACAGATTGATCAATACCAGAAGGAACATCCACCAGAACTAGACACATAGTGGATTCCCTGCAGGGGGAGGGCCTCAAATAACTGGTAGAACAACCCACAAGAGACAGGGCTATCCTACATCTAGTACTGACTAATGGGAAAAGGATCACAGCTCTCCAGTTAGAAGGTCATCTGGGAGCCAGTGACCATCACATGGTATGGTTCAGTTTGGCCTCTTGAACTAAATCATCCCATTTCAAGGCACAAATATGGGACTTCAGAGGAGCTGACTTTGATAAGATGGCCAATAGAGTAAAGCTAGCCCTGGCAAGAAGAAATACAGGTGAGGGGGTACAGGCAAAGTGGGCAAGCATTAAGGATTCAATACTTGAAGCAACATCCTATTGTGTTAGAGAGAAAGGCAAGAGCAAAAGAAGGAGGAAATCACTTTGGTTCTCAAAAACAGTAGCAGTACAGGTCAGAGCCACAAGGCTGACCTTCAGGAAATATAAGGGAACACAGCGGAACGAAGACAGGGAGGCATGCCAAACTTCTATAAGGGAAGCAGGGAAGACAGTAAGGCAGGCAAAGGCCCAAATTGAGGAAACACTAGCATGAACAGTAAAAGAAGGGGACAAGACTTTCTATAGATACATTAGTGAAAGGAGAAAGTCCAGAGGGGGTATTGCTAAGATCAAAGGGAATACGGGGGAGTGTATGGAGGAGGACCAAGGAAGAGCATCTATCCTAAATAGGTTCTTTTGCTCAGTATTTACTGAGAAGGTAGGGCAGGGCCCACAGCTCAGCACCATGGACACAGGGGGAGGGAGGTGTGCACTGGTCCCTTCACAAAAGAAAGGGTCCTACAAGAACTCACTAAGCTCAGGGTGGACAAGACAATGAGACCTGATGGCATGCATTCCAGGGTACTAAAGGATCTAAGGGTGGAACTAGCAGAGCCATTATCAGAACTGTTTAGTGAGGCAGGGAACTACAGACCAGTCAGTCTTGACTCAGTAGTGGGCAAGATTAAGGAGGCACTTCTTAAGGAAAGGATAGTGCAACACCTGGAAACCATAGGAGCACAAGATCCAAGGCAGCATGGGTTTACAACAGGAAGGTCCTGTCAAACTAATCTCATAGATTTCTTTGACTGGGTAACCAGAGTGGTGGATCAAGGGGGAGCAGTTGATGTCACCTACCTTGACTTCAGCAAAGCTTTCGATACTGTTCCACATAGAAGATTGATTAATAAGCTGGGTAGGCTCAGGGTGGGTCAGAAGTTGGTCAACTGGGTGGCAAACTGGTTGACGGTCAGAAAACAGAGAGTGGTGGTGGTAAACAGTATACAGGCAGAAGAGATGCAATTCACAAGTGGGGTACCTCAGAGATCAGTCCTGGGGCCAGTCCTCTTCAATATCTTCATCAGTGACATTGCATATGGACTGGAGGGTAAGGTTTGTCTATTTTCAGATGACACCAAGATCTGCAACAGAGTAGATGATCCAGATGGGGTGGGCAGAATGAGAAGCGATCTGGATAAACTGGCAAAATGGTCGGAATAGTGGCAAATGGGGTTTAACGCAAAGAAGTGCAAGATCATGCACATAGGGAAGAGAAGCCACCTATAGATTGGGAGATGAGTTGCTGGCAGTCACAAGGGAAGAAAGAGACTTGGGCATCATCATCACAGATGACCTGAAATCATACAAGCAGACCACTAAAGCAGTAGATAAGGCCAGAGGGATGTTGGGGTGTATTAGTAGGGGTATCACAGGTCATAAGAGGGAGGTAATAATCCCTCTTTACAAGACTCTGGTCAGGCCCCATCTGGAGTACTGCATGCAGTACTGGAGGCCGCACCTGCACAAGGACATTAACAAAACAGAGGCAGTCCAGAGAAGGGCAACCAAAATGGTGCAGGGACTGCATCAGAAAACATATGAGGACAGATTAACAGAGCTCAATATGTATACCCTAGAGCAAAGGAGGGAGAGAGAGGTGATATGATCAAAACATTCAAACATCTTAAGGGCATTAACAAGGTGAAAGTGTCTAACATGTTTCAATACAAGAAAAATAGCAGGACGAGAGGACACAGCATGAAATTAGAGGGAGGCCGATTAAGGGGTAATGTGAGGAAGTTCTTTTTCACATAAAGGGTGGTGGATGCATGGAAAAGCCTACCTCAGGAAGTGGTGGATATGAATACAGTGCAGGGCTTCAAACAGGCATGGGATAAGCATAAGGGAGCAATACAGATAAGTATGAATAAATAGGCCATTGACAGAGTACAGGCCTATGGCACATTCATAAGTTAGAAAAAATGGGCAGACTGGATGGGCCTTGTAGTCCTTATCTGCCATCAACTTATATGTTTCTATAAGGTCTTGTGAAAAATGTCTATGTTGAAAATTTGGGTTTAAATATTGAAAATTACCAAAGTTAATGA
This sequence comes from Neoceratodus forsteri, assembly GCA_016271365.2. NCBI lineage: Eukaryota > Metazoa > Chordata > Ceratodontiformes > Ceratodontidae > Neoceratodus > Neoceratodus forsteri. The sequence continues at coordinate 1,327,567,709 of CM057452.1, forward strand.
GTGTGTATAGAAAACTGACAACATACCTTCATAACTTTGTTTTTTTTTTTATATTTTGCCCCACATATTTAACATAGTCTTCTTATGACCCCCACCTCATGAATCTGGTAGGTGGAAATGTTCAGCTCACCACTGAAACGTTATTTCTCACCACAGGTGCAAAAATATATTTTGGCCAGGATGTGAAAAATGACAGCTGTAATTTTATGAGGTGATTTTGAAAATGGCTGTGTTGAAATGTTTTAGTCAAAATATTGAAAATTATTGAAGTTTTGAGCAAGAGAAGAAAAATGAGGTAAGGGGTGTGTGGTTGTGGGTGCTGAGCGGGGAGTCGGGGTTGGGGTTGGGACAGAGACAGATGACGAGGGACCATTTTCTTTATTTCAGGGTTTCAAAAAAAAAGCTGTCACAGGAAGATTTTCTTTATTTCAGGAACAGTACTTCCAACACTGGGGAATAGGCACCCCAGTGTCGGCATGGTAGTTGGGGGCACTGGGGGTAGCCAGTTTGGTGTCCCAGACTACTGGGTTGGGGAAGGGAGTTGTAGATGCTGACACTGTGGATTGGGCACCCCGGTGTCAGCAACTTCATTTTACGGGGTTTGTGGGGAGGGCGTTATGGAGGGAAGGAGGGAACGAACTGGCACCGAGGGCAGGCACCCCAGTGTCAGACTATATTGTTAAACAATTAAACTGGCACCAGGGATTGGGCGCTCCAGTATCCAGTTCAAATAAATAAAGCCACTCATGCAGCTAATGGAGGACACAGATGCACAGCATGCTCAGCATGGTAGGGCTATGCACTGATAGGTAGTCCTGTCACTGCCAAACTAAAACAGCAATAGGGCATATGCAGCCAGGGTCAGACCAGCCAACTGATAAATGAGAGTATCTCCATAATACAACCACATGACTTCATGTAGTCATAAAAATTCAGTTATCTATAAAACGCAATTTTTTTAAAAACTGCACATTCTCATAAATGGAACAATAAAAGGTCTTAACTTTGGTGATTTTTGTGTTTCTTACCTCTCTAAAACTTTGCCCCCTGTTAACCGATTGTCACGCAATTTTAAGGATCCAGAGATCCTTGCACCTGCTCTGTGCTTTCCAAATTTCAGTAAATCAACTGTACGGGACACAGTTATTAAGGTGCAAAAGTTGGGGTTTAACATTAAAGTGCTTACTCTACCCTAATAAAAAACATTATCAGGGTGCAGTAGTGTCCCTATAGTTAGGGTTGAGTATGGTGCTCAATGTTAAACCCCTAACTTTGCACCTCAATAACTTTGACAGCATTTGATGGAATAGCCCCAAAATTTGTATGCACAGTCAAGCTGGCATAGTCTTTTTTTTTACTTTCTTTATTATAAAGTCATCCATACTGTTACATCCTAAAACAGCTTACAACATATAACATTTTTTTAAAACAGTAAATGTTCCATCCATGAACTTTACCAGTACAAAAATTGCATATACACCTCTACCTAAGAAAAGAGAATTTAAATAAAACTAAAAATTTTAAGTAACCAATTTGGGTCTAAACAGCCTTTCCAGCTTACTATGTACCCTCTATAGGTAGAGAGTCAACCTACTATAAACCAAAGTAAGTATTTGAGTCTATTGTCAGAGCTGCTACATAATCCAGAATCAGAGGATATAGCCTGTTCCTAACATGTCGGGGGAATTCTTACCTTCTGCGAGGTAATAAAGCTGTTTAGAGAAACCCCCATAGAGATTCCACCTGGTCCATTGGCTGTGATATTGCATAGGATATGCATAAAGGCACCCTGCAATACAGCAGAGTGGTGGAAAGGCAGTCCAGATAAGAGTAGGGATTGCCAAACCAGTAGGGAAATGGGCAGACTAGGTGGGCTGTATGGTCCTTATCTGATGACAGATTCTATGTTTCTATATTTCTCCAATTGTTGAGAGAGGGCAAATGTAAGTCTTTCCAGACTTTGTATATGTGTTACTTCTTGTACCAAGTCTTCTATTAATGGTGGGTCCAACTGCAACCATTTCTTAGTGATGGTTTTCACTGCTGTTACTATTAAGATAGCCCAAAGATATTTACTCTCCCACCCCTTAACCTCGCTCAGGTAATTACCCAGTAATAAGTGTTTTGGGCCCAGGTGCACCTGTATCGCAAATATATCCCTCAAATTGTGCTCCACACTCCTCCAAAAGGGATGGAGCACCACACAAGTCCAACAAATATGGGCCTGTGAGGCCTCAGTCTCCACACAGTTTCTTCAGCAGGAGGGAGACACCTTGGGATCCCACTTTGAAACTTGTACTGGGACCAAAAAACATCTTATTCTGAGTTTCCAACCATACTTCTTCCACACTGGCGAGGAGGAAATCTGCCATGTATTTCTCCAGACTTATGCCCATTGCCTATCATTTAGACATATATGTAAGTCCTCCTCCCATTTCCTCTTAACATATTCCGTAGAGTATTCCTGATCCCGTATATAACTAGAGTATAATAGTGAGATAGCCTTTTCTCCCCCTGTCGAGCTCCATATTGGCTGAAATGGTACCTGATTTGCAGATTCTAGTTGTTCCCCACCTTGAGATCTCAAAATACTAAGAACATAACCCCTCAACTGGTAAAAATGGAGCCAATCCCATTCTGTCCATCCAAACTTCTGTTGTGATACCTCAAAGGTAATCACCGAGCCTTGCTTGCAAAAGGTAAATCAGAGAAAATATCCCTTGCTTCTCCTGTCACAGAAACTGACTATCTTGTGAGGCTGGCAAAAATTCCAAATTATTAATCCAGCTCTCATATTGCCAGAGAAGAGCCAAGTTACATCCCTTAAAACACCTCTCTTCCAGTCCTCCAAAACCGCCCTAATGCCAGTAACTCTAGCTTGAAAAGATCTCAGCTGCGTAGGTTGAAAGATGGTGGTTTGAAGTGACAGGGCTCCATGTGTCTCAGGGACTATCAGCTTCCACCCAGATGTATACTGTGTATTGCCCCAAAGCAAAGCAACCTGTATCTGTGCTGCCACCCAGTACCCATGTAAGTTAGGAAAAGCTAGGCCCCCCTGTGCTTTAGGAAGAAAAAACATTTGCCTCCTTATCCTGGGACATTTTTTACCCCATAAAAACTTAAAGAACAATCTTTGTCCTTTTTCCAGTTCTCCCAATGATACAACACATGGCACGCACTGAAAAAGATAGAGAAGACAAGGGAGGGCATTCATTTTAAGGGACTAGGTACGTGCATATAGGGAGATTGGAAGCAAGGACCACCATCTAAAGTCCTCTCATAGCTGCTTCCACATAGGAGTATAATTCAAATTATATATTTGTGTGGATGAACTCCCTAACATAACTCCTAGGTATTTCATGGCTGGCAGATCCCAATTTATGGGGAACCGTACTTTAATATGTGGGGGACCTGATAAGAAAGACTAAGAACCTCCATCTTTGTTTTATTCAGGGTTTATAAAATGGGCAAAGGATTTCAAGCAATCTGATTGGTTGTTAGCCGTGCATTAGATCTGTCTAATACACAGCTAAAACTAGAACCCCCATTTAAAATACACAGGCCCATTTTATAAGCGCAATAAGCCACTCCGGGGATGTGCATTAGACAGTTCTAATGCACGGCTAGGGGGCTGGACTCACTTGGCCTATGGCCTCTTGCCTCACTGCGTCCCCATAGCCGTGCATTAGAACTGTCTAATGCACACCCCATCATGTCTTATTGCTTACATACCTCGATAGTCTGGCACTGTCTTAAGACATGGAAAGTTCTCTTACGGTACCTTGTGCAGTTTCCAAGATCTGGACCCTCCCTCCCTTATTTTGTAAAATGGTCATGTATTTGTATACTTAACATTTATATTTTGCTGTCATCCACAACCTAGATGGTATGGAATTTTTCCCTGTAATGTTCAGGGTAGAAATGGCCTTTACAGAGGTAGTGCCTTTTGTAGGTTTTGTGAAAAAATAGTTAATGGTTCCAGAGTTATAAGGATTTAAAGTTTAATTTTTGGATAACCCTCTGATATGAGCAGCAAAAAAACATCAATCTTGAGGGCTTATTTTTCAAGATTTATTTGTTGTGAGAAATGATTTACTTGTGAGAAAAAAAATACAGTACCAATCATGATGATCGCTGTTTCATTTTTTTAAATAAAAAATATTAAAAATATTGAAAATACATTAAAATGATGCATTTTCAAAAAAACAGACGCCTGAACCTAGGAAAACAGGACCTACTGAGCTAGATTCTGGTGTTTGCTTTTTGAAAATTTCCCTGGAAATAATGTTTCTGGGCACCCAAAATCCTGGATGCCCAGCTAAGTGAGAGGAGCCGTTCACCCACGTTCTCAGTATTAGAACAGAGGGGATTTTCTTGAATTGTGAAGCCACAGCTGGAGTCATGCTGGCAGCTTCAGTTGGAGCAGAAAGCCATCAATCCCCTGAGCTCTGTCTGTCTGACTGACTGTCTGTCTGTCTGTCTATCTATCTATCTATCTATCTATCTATCTATCTATCTATCTATCTACTGTATCTATCTACCTATCTACCTACCAATCTACCTACCCATCCTATCTCAGTAAGTTAAGTGTACTGGGCACAATACAACTACTCTCTACCCCCCCCAGTCGCCTACTCCCCCTTCTTCATACTGTATTATTGTTTGTATTGTAAATAACAGACCAGAGTACCCAACCCCTACACTTCTTTCAATCCCCTTTCTCCTCCCAGTCTGCCCCTCCCCCAAAAAATGGTGGTGGCACTGGAACCGAAGACCATTCCAACACTGCGGATCCAAATCTCCAGTGTTGGCTTCCCTGCAAAATAAAGAAAACAATCCCGCGATAATCTTTTTTTTTTTAACAATGGAACATGTAAAAAAAAGCCTTCAAGCAGTATAAGCAGGCAAAGAAAGAAGCAGGCAGGGAGCATTACATATCAAAGCTGAGAGAAGCGGGAAAGGCTATTAGGATAGCCAAAGCCCAGGCAGAGAAGAAAATTACGCAGGGAGTAACAAAGGGGGACAAAACATTTTTTAGGTGCATAAGCGAAAGAAAAAAGAGTAAGGTTGGGATAATCAAGTTAAAATCAACTGAAAGACAGATAGTTGAAAAGGATGAAGACAAGTCAGAAGTGCTAAACAAACTCTTCTGCTCAGTCTTCACCACTGAAGACCAAGACAAAGGCCCTACTATGGGAAAGGCAGTGTGCAACAGTAGAACAGCAGACGACTTCTGCTTCTCAAGGGAAAGAGTCCTAGAAGAGCTTAGCAAACTCAAAGTAGACAAAGCAATGGGACCCAATGGAATTCACCCTAGGATTCTAAAGGAGTTACGGGAAAAAACTGCAACACCGCTCACTGAACTTTTTAATAAGTCCCTGGAAAGTGGCACACTACCACTAGACTGAAAAAAGGCTGTGGTGGTACCCTTACATAAAAGTGGAAGCAGGGAGGAGCCTGGGAACTACTGCCCAGTCAGTCTGACCTCAGTGGTAGGCAAACTTATGGAAATCCTGCTGAAAGACAGAACAGTGGATCACCTAAAAGAATCCGGAAAGCTTGACTCCAAGCAACACAGATTTACGGCAGGAATATTATACCTAACAAACATGATAGAATTCTTTGACTGGCTGACCAGAACAGTGGATCAGGGAGGGGCAGTGGATGTGGTGTACCTAGACTTCAGCAAGGCCTTTGACACCATACACCATAGAAGGCTTATGAATAAGCTAGAGAATACAGGACTTAGTCAGATGACAGTCAACTGGATTGCAAACTGGCTCAAGGAGAGGGCACAGAGGGTCTTAGTTAATGGAGCTTAGTCAGGGGAGGGCAAAGTGACCAGTGGAGCACCACAGGGGTCAGTATTAGGCCCCGTCCTCTTCAACATTTTCATCAGCAACATCGTTGATGAGCTGGAGAGGAAAGTATGCCTGTTTGCGGACGATATAAAACTCTGCATCCGGGTGGACACCCAAGAGGGAGTCTTTTTATTTTAACTCTCTTTATCCTCCTCCTTCTCTGACTCACAGACTCTCTCCAGTGGGAACACATGGCACAACTATATCCTACCTGCCTGAAGTCCCAGCATTACCTTCCAGTCAGGGTGGTCCCCACTTTGCTCCTCTGATCCCCGACCCCCTGGATCTAAGCTCCCCGGGGTGGGACCGCTGGCTCCTCTGGTGACCTTTTTTGGAATCTAGACAGGCAACCACAGAACAAAGGGAGCACCGGAGGCAGGCTGAAGGACCTAGCACTGGGCATGGATGTCAGCCACTGGACCCACCATTGTCTACCGAGGGCCAGGGCCATTTTCCAAGCTTGAGTTACCCCCTGGAGCACGGACATGCAATGACGTCTGAAAAGGCATGCTGCTGATGTCCACTGCCTCTCCACCTCATACAGCGCCGGTTTCTGTAGGACTCCCAGTCTCCATCCAGGGCCACTAAGGAGCCGAGTGAGACCCACAACCCAGCCCGGGAGAGGACAGCAGTCCTCTGAAGGCTCAATCCTCTCCCTCCCCTGTCGACCCCAGTGACCAAAGTCCATCCCCAAACCCGGTTCGCTGGTGTGGCATGAGGTGTGGCGTCCAGCGCCTCAACCCCCAGCACCATCGGGCCAGCTCCCAAGAGGGAGTCTTGAAGATGGAAAAAGGATCTGTATAGGCTGGAAGGATGGTCCAAAAATTGGCAATTGAAGAGGGGGCCTGCTTGAACTTCTTTGGCGTTGGAGATACATGATGTTTCCATTGTTTGCTTAGCTGTTTAGACTCCGGATCAAAATGGTGAACCCACATTTCATCCATTGTTACAATATGACTGATAAAGTTTGTTTGATCCCTCTTGTATTGTGCAAGACATTGGCATGAAATGTTCCTTCCGGCTCATTTCAGATTGGGTGTCAACATTCTTGGCACTCACCTTGATGAGACTTCACTTATGTCCAGGTTTTCAGTCAAGATTGATTGTACTGCCCCAAAAGTGATGCCCAAGGTGCTGGCTACATGCTGTACTGTTACTCGTCTGTCTGTCATCACCATTTGATAGACAGCATGAATGTTCCCCTCAGTGGTCACCTCCCTTGTTTGCGCTGACTTGGGATCATTTTCAACTCTTCTGCCACGCTTACATTCAGCAGCCCATTTCTTGACAGTTGAATATGAAGGGGCTTCTGTCCCAAGTGTGTTGATCATATCCTCATGGATTTTTATTGGAGTCATTCCTTTGATATGGAGATACTTGATTGCTCTGATTCAGTTTTCTCCATTCTCAAATGATCATCACCTATAAAACTTTTTCCAGCATGTACCTACAAAAGAAAACATTTGATCATTATACCAGTAGGTCATTTAATATTCATATTAGTGTAACTATACATTGAAAACAATACCAGGTTCATAGAGCATTTCTTTCTGTGTCAGGCCACAAACTTCTTGATTGACCACTGTACAGGTGAATTTTTTCAAATCCAAACTGAAAGGTGATTTTGCAGCTGCTCCACGAAACCATATTCCGGCTGGGATTTAAAAATGCGTTCATGAGATGGGGTCATAAGAAGACTATGTTGAAAATTCAGTGTAAAACTATGATACAATTACCAAGTTTTAAGCGGAATGTTGAAAAAAATGGTAGAAAAAGACCACTGGTCCATCCAGTTTGTCCATATAACCCTAACAAACCCAGGACCTGTTGTCCATACAGGTTAGATTACAATGTTCCATCATAACTTCACTGTTTTTCAATATTTTTTTTTATTTCAGTCTAGGATTACAATACCTTTGAGCTGAGGCTCTTTACAAAGGTTCCACATCAGCGTATGCAACAGTCATCATTTTTAGTTACAAACATATAGTCATTGACTTACAGACATGTAATAACCAGTACAAAGACTTGAGCAATGAGCAAGACAAGGAAGGGTGGTGGGGAAAGTGAGGGTAGGAGATCGAGGGGAAGGAGGTGCAGGGGTTGGGGAGTACTGGAGGTGGTTGGGGCAGGTGGGCGAGGGCGGGAGACAGTGCAGTCAGGGGGTCTTGTCAAGGGAATATGACAGGTAAGGTGCTAGGGGTACAAAGACTGACTGTAAGTGCTGGGTGCTGGGGCACTTGCAGCTGGAATGGTAGAAATGTTAAGATGGGCACTCCTAACGTTCAACATAGCCATTTTTTCACACCGCCTGATAAACATGACAGGTGTAATTTTTTAAAATCTTGGATGAGACTTGTTTTTGCACTTGTAGTGTGAAATGTTTCAGCCAATATACTATAAATGTCACATGTTATGTTTATAAGTGGGCATCATAAAATGACTATCTTGAAAACTAAGGGTAAAAATAAAAAATAAAAACAATTATTATTAAGAAATGTTAGTGTAATGCCAGCTTTCTTTACCCCTGATCGGCAGTTCTTTGTGATCCCGTTGCAATGAGCTGAGTTTGGGGCACACTGAAGTGAGCCAGCTGGATGGGGCAAGACTGGGGGAATGGCTCTGTTATGTGACACTGCTCCAGGCCAGGAAAGGAAAGGTGCTGGGTTGCCCACCTGGGCTCAAGTATCACATAGTGAAACAAACTCTTCTTTTAGGAAAGGGTCTTGTGCATTGGCTGAGAGATGGACTCTTTGCCTTGTGCATATGCATCTGAGGCAACATGAAATGCAGGGACCACAGGGCCCTGCACTTCTGAAGCCCACCAGACAGTTCCAAGAATTCTTGACATCCGTTGCTTCATGGAAGTGCAGAATCCCCAGGGTCCTGCACTTCCATAGGTGGACAGAATCTTTCCTTGGTGCAGGGCCCTGAGGGGCCTGCGTGTCTGCATCTTTTCACACAGGTTCCAAAGGAACCTGCATGAATGAGGATACAATTCCACTAGCTCAAAATGAAAGGAAATTCTTTGCCAAAAAAATTGCATTAATTCACCAGTTAGGGTATAACATAATGCCATGAAAGTAGGGAAATGTGGCACTAGGCTTTCCAAATGTAACTCCCCACCCCCTCCCTCCAAGCAGCAAAAGGAAAAAACATAAGGGTTTTGGGTCTACGGAGTCTTGGCGACTCAGTGGTGGTGTCTTCTTTGGGGTTGTCAACCCTAATGCTCACCCCACCCCCCACAGCCCATAGTCTCATGTCTGAAGCACTGGGTACAGCTCCAAGCCAGTGCCTCATAGTGATACATTCTTTGGAAGTACAGAAATATGGCTAACCACATATTGACAAGAAAATCTGCAATAGCTTTCTTCATGCAGAATTAGTTTTTTAGACAGTCTAGTGTGGATCTTAGTTCAATTTAGTTAGTTCTAGGCATTCTTTCTAGGCTTAGTCACATAGATTCTTAGACTTTTAGCTAGTTTCTGGCTTTATTTAGACCACATTTGCAGAAACACAGTAGGTAGATAGTCCAGAGTAGATCTCAGTTGTAGTTAATCAGGTCTAGGCATAATCTGCTAAATTGCTACACTTTTTTGTTATATTTAAATTTTTATTGGTCATAACACAGTGCAATAATATATTCCATTCAACAGTGCAGAATATGTCATATTTGATACAGGGTAACTAATAAAAAGAAATGTCACAGCTTCAGTTGCAGTCCATGAAAATAATGTAGGGAAGCATGGAACAGCCGTAGCAAGCAGACTGCTGTGCAGATGCAAAATGTTGGAGAGACGCAAGCCAAGCTCTGAAGTAGGTAATAAAGTCCAATGGTGTTCCTTGCAAACCTCTCCATTCAAGTTTTGCAGCATAGAGTCCAGTTCTTGGAACAAAATTATCAAAATGACACTTGAAGCTGCTGTCATAGATTACTAGATGTTTAGATATTTTCTGACTTACAATTTAGACCACAATTGTAGGAACTTCTCCAAGAAACCATTGCAAAGTCACCAGCACCAAAAGCTACCAAGCAGGACCTGCGCACCTAAACCATACTTCTGAATTTAATTATTTATTTTTGCTCTCTGACAGCTGCACAGTCAACAGATGGCATGGTTTCCTTTCTGAGCTGCACTCTGATCATACCTCTCAACCTATGGTCATTGAAATGAGGGACACGGACACTCAGAATTTATTTGGTTACTGTAGTTATTTATTTCAAACGTTTTACCAGGAAAGATAAACTGAGCTGGTAACAGCTTGTTTCCAGATGTGTTCTGGGGACAATGAAGGACACTTATTTTCAGAATGAGGGACATGAGGGGGTACTGTGGAGCAGCCAACAGCACGGATGTGCCTCACGAGAGTGCTGAACAACTGAACTTTGAAAAGCTGTATTTTACATTTTACTCTCCTGCGTTACAGAACATTTGGAGCCCATTTAGTTGTCAATGCCATTCTGCGGTGATGGGACCAAAAAAAGAGAAGCATCCAGCTCAACAAAGTGTTGAAACATACTTTTCTTCCTCCAAAGCTGCCACAGCAGGGAACGTGGGAGGGCCTGCACATTTTTATAGATCCAGTGGCAGTGGAATCCTATCTGGGCAAGCTTTCTCAATCGGAGGAGACACCTGAGCAGGACTCGGACATTGTCTGACTTTTGGGCATCTTGATCGGCATAAGCGTATCTTGACTGCACTGCTCCTTATTTTAGGCTTCCATCATCAGTTTATGGCTGCTGTGTCTAAAGGTAGACTTGAACTGTATTCTGCATACTGAACTGCATACAGTAAGACTTTCTTGTTTCTTCCCTTAATGAGTGCATTTTTTGTACTGTCTGGGGGTACTGCTTAATATATTCTGTACTGTACTGTTTGGTTAAAGGGTTTCCACGGATTAGTGTATTTTGGCACACTATTAAGTTCATGAACTTTAAATTCACTGTTCAGTATTTTGCCTTCCATAAATAATAGGGTTGGGACTATTAGGCTATTTATAGAGCTTTGATGTGTACATTATTTATTTAGTTAGTTAGTTAGTTCGTTTTTGTTGACGGGGTAAGTGCACTAGACAGATCATGCCTATTTTCAGGCACGACCCAGGGGAGGGAGATACAGATGAATGCTAACTGACCTTGAACCAGATTAAGCCATTGGTGGTATTTTTAGTGAATGAGGGAAATTTGGCCAGGTCACCGGGGAAATTCCCCATCTCTTTTAGTGGGGATGGGATGGGGACTATGTGCAAATGCTGATTATTTATGTTTGTACTTCATGTATGCTGTAATCCTTATTTCTGTTTTTAATTCTTTCATTACGATTTTGTATGATGTAATACACTTTTGTATATTTTGTTTTAAGTTTTTCAATAAAAAATTCCCCTGCTCTTTTTGATAAGTGCGCGTGGGATCTTTAAAATCCACCTGAACTACCACCAATCCAGGCAGATGGGAATGTCGGTTTAATGTCTCATCCGAAAGACGGCACATCTGAAGTGCAGCACCCCTCTCATGCTGCACTACAGTGTCAGTACTGGGATACTAACCCAAGAGCCAGATGTGGGAACTGAACCCACAGCCCTCTGATCTCCCGGCCTCAGAGGCAAGTGTGCTACCTATTAAGCCACTGACATTGCAACTTTAGTACTGTGCTGATCTCCTGAACTGAAGTGGTCCATGGTCCATAAGTCTACAGTACTCATTCTGTACTTTTGTTGTTCTTTTGAATAAGCTATAAATAAAGAGTTACAAACAATGAGGGACATGTCCTCAGTTACAAAGATACACGATCAGAACAGTGTGAAAACCATACTGTTTACCTGTACAAAGTTTACTTTGATTTAGTATCATAGAATATTATGAATTTCTGCTTTAAAGTCTGAATTTACAGCACATTTTCTATGTGGATAGCAACTTTTCCATGAAGGATGGGCAAGGAACAGTGCAATTTTGAGGCGTAAAATGAGGAATGTCCCTCATAATCGGGGACATTTAAGAAGTATGCTCTAAACATTACGTTTGTCACAGTTGTAGTGAGAAAAACTCCTTGTTTTCAAATTAAAGTAAGACTGGAGAATCCACAGATCACTAGTTCACACACATCCACAACACGGAAGCCATGGGCTGTCTCTGAGATTCAATTCACTTAGACTCCTCACTGGCACAATATGTACATTACATTGCTCTTACTTTCAATTTTTTATTTTAAATTTTATTGATAGGGTAATACCGATAGGCAACAAGTGCCAAATTTTAAAGATGACCCAGTTGAAAGCTTAAAATACATCATATATTAAAACATACAATTTTGGCCTGTAATGTAACAATACCATGACATTTAAATGTAAAAAATTACATTATAAAATGTCAAGAAAATCCATGGCCTCTGATTGGTCAGGCTGGGGCTAGACCCGTGATGTTATCCCAGTACAACATCACGTATCTAGTCCCAGTACACATATAATCGCATCAAATGTAAAAAACAAAAAAAAAAGCACTCCACTGGCCATGCGACTGCTTTAGTGAATCACATACGGTGCACCCCCCCCCAACACACACACACACATTCTGTCCGCCCTCCTCCAGGCAACTCAGTACCTTAAAACTCAATGTGGGAAAAAAATGAATTAAATACTGGAAATGGACACAGATTGCCACCAGCTTCTCACTGCTGCTGGCTCCGTGCCTTAATGTAGCACACACTTGCTCCTTGGCACCTGGCCATTTCCCAAAACCAGAAATAAGTGACTCCTGCTCCCATGCGGTACCGGGTGAATATAGCGTGGACAAAACTGCACATCCAGTAATGCACTGTAGGAAGCATGAAAGGTCCTACAGTGACAGGGGTTGTTGAAGCATGTGGTAAGAACCGCTACCCCTGTTGCTATAGGCTGCCATGACGCAAGGTGAAGGACACTGCCAGGGAGGTGCTTGGCCAAGCCACTCCTGTAGTGGAGTGGCTAGAGCGTCTGCCTCCAGTGGTGTCAGGGACTTGGAGCTGTGGTTTTGTTCCTCCCAGGTCCCACTGTAATGCGTCTTTTTTTTGTTTTGTAAACAACATTTTTCCCCGCTCTGAGGTTTCTTCTTTCCCTGAAGTTCATGACCCCCCAGAGTTGATTATTATAAGCCCGGGATGTGTGGAGGAGTGAAGCCCCCCCACATCGGGGGTTTGGGTGGGGTGAAGGCCCCTGCAAAAAGAAAGACAGTTGCTGCATTCACAACGGCGTGTGCTCTTGTTGTTTCAGTCAGGATTTTGTCCTGACACTGTTAGAGCGTGTGCCATAGTGTCTGTGTCATTGTTTGTATGTGCAGGTTTCTCCACAACATTAAGACCCTGTGCCCTGACTACACAGTTCCCATAAACACAAAAATCTTTCACAAAACGCCATTCTTAGAAACGGCATTTCAGTAGCTCCCCCTCAGCTGTAGAGCGCTCAATGCACACACCACTGGGCTCCTGAAAGAAATGGTTGAGTTGCTTACAGGCAGTTTAACAAAGAAAAAGAAAGAAGCCACACCTTTTAAAAAGCAGCACATTACACAAAGAAATTTCACCCCTGAGGCACAGGAAGTAGCATTCCCGCTCCTTCAGTGGTCTAGTAACCGATCGGAAACTCTGCAGAAACACTCTGTCTCTCTGCTGGCACAAACGCCCACATTTCACTGTACCAGGAAAAGGGACCCACCTGCTGACATAAAAGTTGGAGGAGCCAGACAGAAACATACAGTGTGGAATGTAACCTGAAAATGAAGCTGGGGCATTAAGACATTTACCTAAGGATTGCCAGAATACACAGATCACAGCTCAGCCTACTGGAGAAACACAAAAAGGTACTCTTCTTTTGTTAAATATTCATCCACACAGAAAATGTGCATAAAAATGGTTTTAAAAATGAATTTTTTTATATATATAAATGAGCCATTGTATAATAGCAATAATGCACTCCAAGGTGTGTGTTGTCTGGATAATGTCATGCCTGGGTTATTAGAATACGCATGGCGATGTTATCCCAACCTGTACTAATCATATTGCTAAATTAGAGCCACTTAAGTACACATTGGTGTGCACATTCTGGATAAATTCAAATGTTTTGCTATTTCCCAGTTTTTTTTTCTATTTCTGCAATGTTAAACTTTTCTGCTTAAGTGCACACTGGTTAAGTACACATTCTTGTTAAGAGCACGTTTCCACAGTTCACCAATGCATCTATTAGCATGTACAGTAATTAGCAGTTGTTCAGTGCATGACCTATTTTTAGCTGGTGTGAAAACAATATTTCAGTGAACATCCTGCCTCTAATGCCTTTTTAACACAGTGAAATACAGTGACAAAATAGAGATCTACCTTAATAAAGTGATTTTTAATCATATTAATGTATTTTATTTGATATTACACTTCTTTTTATGCTATTCTAAGTACATAAATAAAGAAAATAAGAAACAGATTTCAGTCTCAGTTTTTCCCATTGGAAACATGTAGGTCTCAATAAGTGCACAGCCTGCTTAAATGCACTTTTTTTTTTCTGTGCAAAAGGGGTGTGCATTTAAGAGGGCTGCACTGCACTATACAAAATGTAAAAATAGAACCTATGCCTAAAATTAGTATGCAACAGATACATTCAAAGAGAACCGTATACAAGGTCACATCAGTCTCATCATAATCTCTCTCAATTCGTTGTTTGCAAACAGATCAAATAAGACATTTGCAATCTCCCAAATCATTCAAATAATGTTCCATATCTCTCTTAAATAGCATAGTTTGATGACTGGCAGCTACAGATAGTGGTAGAGAGTTCCCTGTTTTTATTGCTCTATTCTTAAGGGACCTTTGTCCTAGGGCTGTTCTGCAGTTAGGTATTTCAAGATGCTCTTGCTTTGTTGATCTAGTATTACAAACATTCAAACATTTAGGCATAACACATTCAGATTATTAGTGCTTTGACCATTAATTATTTTCCAGCACCAAATACCATCAAAATATTGCTAGAGAAAGCAATAATAAATATCTTATTTTACACCCAATATGAATCAATATGTATGATTGTATGCTCTTCTCAATCTGGACAGCGCACTGCCCATGGCCATGGCATAGATAGACAGTCCATAGTCTATAATAGAGAGAATTAGACTCAGAGCAACAAATTTGTGAGTCTCTTGGAGAAAATTATTTTTATTTCTGTACAGTAAATCTAATCTTGTGTTTATTTTATTTACTACCTTGTCTATGTGCATGGCAAAGGACACTGCAGTGGCCAGATGGATGTCCAAATATTTAAAAGACTGTACTTGTTCCAAAACTTCACCTGTAGCTGTTTTGATAGTCAACTGTTCACAATTCCCAGTTCTTTTAGAACTGCAGAACAGCATGGAATGGGTCTTTTTAACATTCAATCACTAGCTTGTTCCTAGTAAACCAGTCCTGAACACTTGCAAAGTGCTCTTGAAGAGGTCCAGTGAGAGCTGCAATATTCCTATCACTGGTTGCCAGGACTGCATCATCAGCACAAAGTATGACTTTGCAATCCTGGCAAACAGAAGGCAATTTATACAGAAAAAGGCTAAAAAGCAGCAGTCCCAAAATGGACCCCTGTGGGACTCCAATATTAGCTGTATTTGACCTGCTGCTTCTCTGCCTTTGCAAGCTTGTAAACAGTGAGGGTGGGGTGCTTTGTCTAAAAGCATGCAAACCCTATGCTCTGTGATAATCATTAGGGTAGTGAGATTAATGTTATATAAAAGCTGTCAGTCTCATTGTTACAGCATGTCTTAGCAGTGAGGTGTCCTTCAGTTTTTTAGGAGAGTCAGTTGAGCAAAAGTTCATGTTCAGTGCATGTGTGTTCTCTTACTTTCGAGAGCACATTTTTTGGTGCTATCTAAACAAAAGGGGACGCTCCATTATCTGCTTTGCAGTTCTTCCAATATAATTTGATCATTTTAATTTAATGCCCTTTAGTAAGGAAAGGGATAGTAATTTGCCCCCAAGGGAACAACTGAATGATCCCTTCCACTTCCTATGTTGCCAGTCATGCCCCCACACCCAAACGTTTCATCACGTGTATATGAGGGTAGCATAGGGGTATGTTCCATAGATGCCTATGGAGTGTATTTTTAAATGCTTTTTTCAGAAAATTAAACAGACTTGTAAAAATCAAGGCCCATGTTCAACTAACAAGACCCTTGTTAGTTACACGCAGGCCTCGACTTTTACAACAAGACTATTTAAATTTCTAAAAAATGTATTTAAAAATACACTCCCTAGAATTCTATAGCGCATGCCTCATGCTCTCCATAGCATGTGTATGTGCCATGAAATGTCTGAGCATGGAATGCAGTTAGCAATGTAGGCAAGGGCAAGGCCACTTGATTTCTTAGGGGCCCTTTCGCTGGGGTTCAGGGCACCATACAGAACTAACATATTACATATGACAAACATAAGATACAACAAACATGTAATAAAAAGAGATTTTCTCCACATACATAATAAATTCCAGCTAGTAGGAAGTGGAAGGGACTGTTTGGTTGGACCCTCGGGGTAAAATTACAACCCTTTCCCTTCCTAAAGGACATTAAATTAGAATGATCAAATTATGCTGGAAGGACTCACAGGCAGGTACAGGAGCTTCCCATCAGTTCTAACTTAATTGTTATGTTTGCCGTGCACACACCCACAGTGAACATCTTGCTATGAGAGTGGCTTTTGAGGGGTGTGACGCTGTCAGTCCACTGCAGAGTGGTCTGCAAGGGGCTCATCAGTGTTGCATCAATCACCAGTCAGGCTGGTCATAATAGTGTTCTGGCTTGCTGGGTGGAAACTTCACGTATTCTGAAGGAGAGCCCCCCCAATCGTAGGGCAGCTCTTTCCTTTGATCTACATAACACTGCCCATCAAGCACAGCTGATCTGTCATGATCAGCCTGCTTATGAAATTGTTTAAACTGAGTTAGAACACATGCACAAGGGGCAATTCCATGATGTCAGGGGGGAGCGATTTAAGAAGGATACCAGAACTTTCTTTTTTTTTTCCACAGAAAGGACGCTAGGAAGTTTGGAATATTGAACTGGACAGACAGAACGGCCAAAGGAGTCTTTTTCTGCTGACAATCTTTGTGTTTCTATGTGGTAACATCTTTTTTTTTTTTTTTTTAGAACACAGGACAAACACTTACAAAGCACGTCATCCATCCTATCACAACCATTTTCACTTACACTTGGAACAGTTCCAGGCTCTATCACAGAGATGCTCCTTCACTAAAGCAACCTTCCAAAAATCCAGGAAAGTAGGTCCCACAATGGTTCCCCAAGTCTGGGTAGAAGCTTGATTAAAGGGATTGATTTACATTTGGAAATCTTCAGTAGACAAGACTGGTTGGTGCAGGTTAGTTTCTGCAAATGGTGTCTGATATGAACTGCTTCAGACATGTACGAGACACTGGTGTAAGTCAGATGAGGCCTTGTTAATTTCGGTTTCACAATCAGCAACTAGGAGAGACAGATGGACATGGCAACTGTTCTTGAGAAGCTATTCACACCCAGTCCTACCTATGGCAATGGGCTCACAATTGGGGCTCCAGGGATTACAGCAGGGAGGCTAAACTACCTACCTATAAATTGTCAGCTGGCATAAGAAGTGACTGAATCAAGGGCGAGAGCTTAAGTACAGGAGCAGGGCTAGGATTCCAGCTGGGTGGCTGCCCCTGTGAAATTGATATATTTTAAAACAGAACTTCAGAAGTGTGTGTGGCTTTGGACAGGACCCCCGATGATATTATGGGGGTAGGGGTAATACTGAGGCAGAATTAGAATTTTGGTAGGGTGGGGTCAGATAGTTATAGTAGGGCTTCTTGGGACACGCTGTCCCTTTCAAATTCTGATGCTTTAAAATGGTGGGGGTCAGGCAAGACCCCTGTGATCCCATCCATCTAAAATATAGCAAGATGGTGGAGGGCAGTATAGCAGTACATAGAACCCTGGTACTGACATATAACCCCAGTACTGAGCACTCTCGTCCATGTGAAAGGTTCAACAATAGGAAACATGCCTGTACACTGCATGCTTGTATCTCAAGTACATAGGGCATCAAACTCAAGCAAGATCCAGATGCTTTGTTGCATGATAATCTATCAGTTGGCAGTATAGCCTAGAGGTTAGAGGAATGAGGTGTGAACAGGCTTGCTACATTCAGCAGACCAGACCTGAGTTTGATTCTTATAACCTCCACTTGCATACTGTGTGACTCTGAGCAAGTCACTTAACCGCCCAGTGCTCCCAGGTCGCCCCTGAAAACAGGCACTTGTGCCTAGTGCACCTTAACCAGTTACTAAATACTAAAATAAATAAAATTAATCATTCTGGTACCAAGTTGTCCATTGTTTGGCTGTTATGAAATGGTGAAAGATGTCAGTTGCAGACAGTATGATCGACACTGCCACATTTTTTTAAGATTCTGTATGTCACCAACGGTCTCTCAGTGCCGGCTGTCTCTGGAAATTGTTTATCTCTCTATTGAGTTGCTTGTGGTAGAGATGCCAGAGACTTACCATTTCAAACAGAAACTACCACATCCATTCCACAACACCCTCCCAAATGGTGTACTACACCTACAGTACCTCCCTCTCTCCTGTGTGAGATATGCATGTGCAGAATAAGGAGAGTGCACAGTACACCAACGGGTTTGGTGTATTTTAAATAAAATGTTTAAACTGCATTTAATCTGAACAACATTAGCAGAAATATGCTGAGCTGAATCTTCGGATGGTTCTGCAGGTAACTGATCTTGAAAAACATGTAACCCTCATCTTCCCAGCTGCTCAAGGACAATAAAACAGAAATTGGGATGGGAATTTTTGTTTCCTCCTAAATGTAACTTTTTATGTGGGTCAGTGGGTGACAATTTATATAGCTTACCAAGTGGGCCAGTGACTATAAGAAAAGTCTGTCTGGCCTAATTTTGAGACCAGGGTATGCATTTCATTGGCAAATGCAGAACACCAAATCAAGATTTTGTGTGTGTGTGTATGCGCACGCACGCATGTGCATGTGTGTGTGCTCAGCCAAGTTTGTTCCTTGTCATGGGTGTAAGTAAATGAAAGCTGGGAGCAAAAATTATATTATATCAAGGTGCTAAGACCCTCATAGCCAATCAGATTCCTTAGTTACAGGGTACTACGACAATGCCCTGTAAATAAGGTAAAAATACAAAAAGGCAGCTCTAGTATGTCAATGACTACGAAAGGGCACTCCCAGGGTGCACATTTGAGAAAAAGGCACTTAGAATGTGCAAAAGTGGCTCTTCAAGTATATAAATGAGGTTCTGAAAGAGGGAATCGGAAACTCAGCTGAGACAAAAAAAGACATCAGCTTTGTGATTCCTAGTACTGCCAGAAACTAAATGCAAGTTAACTGTAAATACACTTCTACACCTGTAAAAGAGAAACCCATCCATCAACATCTGTTGCTGCTGCTGCCCTGTCTGTCCCTACCAGCCCAGCCCAACCCATATTAATATTCCAGCACGGGAGTGCCCAATTCCCTGTGCCATCTGTTACCCCCACCCTGCCCTTTTACTTCTGCAGCACCAGGGCTCACCCCCAGTGCTGCCAAACATAACAGCGACACTGCGGGTGCCCAATCCCCAAGTGTTACTACCTGAAATAAAGAAAACCATCCCTCATAGTTTTTTTCTAAATACATCCTGTAAAAGAGAAAAACGTCCATCAATGTCTGTTGCTACCACCACCATAACTCCCCTTCCCCTGCCCAATCCATGTTAATATTCAAGCATGTGGGTGCCCAATCTATGCGCCGGCATTTGCCCCCCACCCTGCCCATTTTATTTCTGCAGCTCTGGGGAGCCCACCCCCCAGTGCTGTCAAACATAACACCAGCATTGGGGGTGCCCAGTCCCCCAGTGTAACCACCTGAAATAAAAAAGACTATTTCTCTTTTTTTTTAAATAAACCCTATAAAAAAAGAAAAACATCCATCGATGTTTGTTGATGCCATTAGTGTCCCCCTACCTTACCCTCCCACTCAGCACCCACCATCCCACACATCCCCAAGCCCTTACTTACTCAATGGGGGTCCAACACTATAATCCTCTCTGGACCACAGACATGTCTTCAGTCTTCAACACCGGACCATGAACTGAGGAAATCATGTATGTGGTTCAATGTATTTCAATGGGGGGTTGAACTTACTGGTATAACTCTGTCATTTTTGAATATTTTTGACCCAGGTTTTCAACATGCCTTTTTTGGAACCTCACCTCATAAACAATGGCAGTGAAGTTAGGCAAATCTGTCCCAAAAGGTGTTTCCATGGTCACTGTGTGAAATCATCTTTTGGGTAGGAGTTGAACATTTTCTCCACCATTGTTCATGAGGTGTGGTCATAAGAAGACTATGTTGAAAATTTGGAGTAAAAATATTAAAAAACAACAAAGTTATGAGCCTGCATTGAGATTTACAGTTGCAGGCTCGTAACTTTGGTAATTTTTGATATTTTGACCCCTAATTTTCAACATAGCCATTTTTTCACATCACCTCATGAATGTGACAGCTGTCATTTTTCAAATCCTGGTCAAAATGTGTTTTCACACTTTTGGCAAGAAATCACCCTTTGAGCAGGATTTGAACATTTTCTCCACCTTTGCTCATGAGGTGGGCTCATAAGAAGGCTACTGTATGCGGGATCATAAGAAGGTTATGTTGAAACACTGGGGTAAAAATATGAGTTATGAATAAAGGGGTACCATGTCATAACAGCAACTGCAAAATAGCGATCACTGTTTTTTTTCAGTGTACTTTTTACTCTTTCCATAGGTAGGTAATATATACAGTTACTTTGATGAATATACAATTTTTATAAGCAAAACACACAATTTAGTATATTATCTGATTTTATATATATATATATATATATATATATATATATACAGTATATATATATATACACATATATATATATATTCCTTTAGCTATAATTCATGTTATTTTCACTCTCCCCCAGCCTCCTTTCCTCTAAATCTTCTTCTGTGTTTTATTCCTCCCTTAACAATGTTGTGGGTATCTGAGAGATATTTTACTAAGGTGGAGTGAGGGATCAAATAATGTACAGTAATCCAAGTCCCTTTTATTTATTTATTACAGTAATAATATGGGTGGCATGTTTACTTCTATTTCTTTCCAGTGAGTGCCAAATATGTCATCTGTCTATTCATCTGTTTCATAGATGAGTTTTTCTATTAAGAGTGTTTATTTAAAACTAAGCCACCATTTTTTTAGCTCGAAATTAGGTAGGGTCTCTGATTTCCATTGCTGTAGGATCTGTCTTTTTAAAGCCATACTTACTAAAGCAAATATTTTACTTTTTGTTATATCCTATATAAAATCAATAGTGTTATTAAACTAGTTCATAGTTCTGTCCACCACTCTGTGAGAGAGAGTGGAGGACTGAGTTATTTTGGCTTTGGAGAATTTGATTTACTTTACTGCTATTTGCTGCATTGGTGGTTTTGAGTGTTCTGGGTTTTTAGGTGCGTGACGTGATATTTTGGTGAACAGATGTGTCAGCAGATTGCTCTCCTGGTCATGTACTACTCATCCTCTGAACTTCAGGACCTCCACCCATTTGCTGCCCTCCCTTTACAGTTTATGTTATACCAATGCTGTAGAGTGTTGGGAATTGCTCGTGGGGGGTGGGGCTGGGCTAGAGGTTCCAAACATCAGAGGTTGAGTGAGCGGGGTGCTCATATCGAGGTGGCAAGGCCCAGGAGACACCCTGGGGTGAAATGGATTCTGGAACGTGGTCTGCCATGCCTGGTCTCCATACCCAAGGGCTCCACTGCCGGTCGGCTGATAGCTCGGGCAGCCCCAGAATCCCATCTGACTCGAGTGGTGTTATGCAATGCCAGATCTATTAAGAACAAGACTGTAATAATTGCAGATCTTGTTGGAACAGCAGATCTGGTTTGCATCACCAAGACCTGGCTGGACGATAATGCTGGCCCCATACTGGAGGTTGCTGTTCCAGCTGGGTACTCGGTGACACACCACTCGAGATCAGACCCCAGGGGTGGGGGGTTAGCTATCTGTTTCAAGATGGAACTGGATCTTACAAGTATGCCAGTTGAGGAGGCCAGCTCATTTGAGTGTACCATGGCTGTAGGTGTAGGCTGTAGGATCATTCTCATCTATTGTCCACCAGGGGATGAGAAGCGGTTCCTCCAGGAAGTAGCAGACTTCATGGTCGACATGGCATTTGAGTCATCCAAGTTAATGGTCCTGCGCAACTTTAACACCTGGGTTGACAATAAACTCTCATGATTTGGGCAGCACTTCCTCCAGTTGATGATATCACTGGGCTTTATACAGGTTGTTGCCTCTGCTACCCATAAGTTCAATCACTCTCTTGACCCGGTTTTCCTCCTGGGGATTGAAACCTCCAACTTGGTGGTGGAACCAGTTGGATGGTCGGATCTTCACACTGTAGGGTTCAGTTTCTATGCCCCCCCCATATAGGCCTGCCCCTGTGGAGATGGTCCTATACCGCCCTTTGCGGGATGTGAGCCCTGATGGCCTATCAGCAGCGTTAGACCTATCAGTAATTCTGGTAGCAAGTGGGAGTCCAGAGAGTCTGGTTCAGGCCTATAATAAGGCTGTTACTAGGGCCCTGAATGCTATAGCTCCCATCCGTGTTCATCCTCCCTCCCTTTGTCCTCAGTCCCCATGGTTTGATGGTACCTTGAGGGAGTTGCGGTGACTTGGATGAAGGTTAGAGCATTGCTGGCAGAAATCCAGCCTGGTTCCTGACCACCTTAGATTGATGGAACATTATCAAGTCTGTCAATCAGCAATCACCTGTAAGAAGGCAGAGTTCCTCTCCAAGGAGATTGCTGATGCTCAGAATCGACTGGCTCAGCTCTTTCGAACCGTGGACAGGTTGTGCAACCAAACCTGTCTTCAGGTTCAAAGATCCTTTTCACAGATTGAGTGTGATGAGCTCACTCGCTTCTTTGCGGATAAGGTGGCCAACATCAGGACAGAGATCCATCCAGCTCACTCTATGGGAGCTGATAGTGGTCAGTGTATGGTCACTCCTCCTCGGGTTACCTGGAGTTCCTTTGACCGGCTGGAAATTGTGGATGTTGTGCGGATTGCCCAGGGTATGCACCCAATGTGGTGTAGTTTGCACCCAGGCCCAATTTCCCTGTCAATGAGCTGATGTGACATTGTAGGCCCAATCCTGGCAAGGATAGTTTGGTGCTCCTTACAGTTTGGTGAGTTTTCTAGCTCCCTGAAGGAGGCAGTGGTGACACCTCTCCTGAAGAAAGCTGCTCTGGACCCAAGCTGCTATGCAAAGTACAGACCAATCTCAAACCTCCCCTTTGTTGGGAAGGTAATTGAAAAAGTCATGGTGCTACAACTGGAGAACCACCTGACCATCCATGACATCTATGAACCTCTCCAGTCTTGTTTTCATAAGAGACATAGTACCAAAACCACTCTGGTTCGGGTGCTCAATGATCTCCTGATGGTGAGAGATCAGAAGTGCCATTCTATCTTGGTACTTCTTGATCTCTCTTCAGTTTTTGACACCGTGGACCATGGGGTGCTTCTCGAGCACCTGAGGTTCATCTGTGGCCTGTCTGGTACAGTTCTGAGATGGTTTAAGACCTTACTCACTGGCAGAACTCAGAGGGTGGTGTCTGGGATTTTTTCCTCTGACCCATTCTCTCTGCCATGTGGGATTCCTCAGGGCTCAGTGTTGTCCCCCATGTTGTTTGCAGTGTAAATGCCGCCCCTCGGAGACATTGTAAGATGGTATGAGCTGAGGTTTCACTGCTATAGAAACATAGAAACATAGAATTTGACGGTAGATAAGGACCGCTTGGCCCACCCAGTCTGCCCATTTCCTACCTACTGGATAAGCTGCAGATCCTAGTTAACCAGCAGCCTACTTCTTCCTACCCCACCCCCAGAACTGCCTTATGACTATCCCATGCATGCTTGAATTCCACCACTGATTTTGACTCCACAACCTCCTCGGAAGGCCGTTCCATGCATCCACAACCCTCTCTGTAAAAAATACTTCCTTAAATTACCTCTGAGCGCCCCCTCTATCTTCAAATTGTGCCCTCTTGTTCTTGCACACCTTTTTTTGAAAGATGCAACCCTCTTGGACTTGTTGATTCCCTTGAGGTACTTGAACGTTTCTATCATGTCCCCCTCCTTCTTTCCTCGAGGCTATACATATTAAGCTCCTTAGAGTCTCTCTTCCCATGTCTTCCGGTGCAGACCCTGCACCATTTTGTTGCCCTCCTCTGGACAGCTTCCATCCTGTCTATGTCTTTGCGGAGATTGGGTCTCCAGAACTGCACACAGTACTCAGATGGGGTCTCACCAGCTGTCTGTACAGAGGATAATAACTTCCTGTTTTCTACTGGTGATGCCTCCCTATGCATCCCAGTATCCCCCAGCCCTCCTTGCTGCCCTCTCACATTGCTTGCCCGTCTTTAGGTCATCTGATATGACTACCCCCAGGTCCCTTTCCATTTTTGTTGTTGTTAGTATCTCACCCCCCATTGTGTACTCTTCCCCTGGGTTTTTGTTTCCCAGGTGCATTACCTTGCACTTCTTAGCATTGAATCTAAGCTGCCATACATTTGACCATTCCTCTAACCTTGCCAAATCCCTTCTCATCCTTTCCACCCCACCCTGTGCATCAACTCTGTTGCAGATCTTAGTGTCATCTGCAAAGAGACATACTTTCCTTCAGTCCTTCTGCAATGTCGCCTATAAAGACATTGAAGAGGACAGTCTAATACTGAACCCTGTGGTACCCCACTAGTAACCCTCCTTTCTTCTGAGTGGACTCCATTTACTATTACTCTGTGTCCTATTCTCCAGCCAATTCTTTACCCAGGCTGTCATCTTGGGACCCACTCCCAGGCTGGCTAACTTGTATATTAATCTTTTGTGTGGGACTGTGTCAAATGCCTTGCTAAAGTCTAGGTAGGCCATGTCCACAGCCCTCCTGATCTACTACTTTGGTCACCCAGTCAAAGAAATCTATCAGATTCGCCTGGCATGACCTTCCGCTGTGAATCCATGCTGCTAGGGTCTGTGCCCTCTGGCCTCTAGATACTCGACAATTCTTTCCTTAGAAGTGATTCCATCATTTTCCCTATCACTGAGGTTAAACTAACAGGTCTATAGTTTCCTGCTTCTGCCTTGCTCCCACTTTGTGAAGAATCACATCTGCCCTCCTCCAGTCCTCGGGTACCACACCATCCTCCCATGATTTGTTAAAAGGGTAGTCAGTGGTGTCACTAGTTCTACCCTTAGTTCTTTTAGAATTCTGGATGAATCCCATCAGGTCCCATTGCTTTGTCCACCTTCAGTTTTAAGAGTTCTTTCAGAACCCTTTGTTCTGTAAATGGGCGGTATCAACTTCTGTATCCAGAGTGTTACTACTGTTTATTTATGTACCTCCCTCTTCCTTTGTAAATACTGAGCAAAAATATTTGTTTAGTATCTCTGCCTTTTCACATCTCCTCTGCCCACCCTCCCTCCCCTTTATTAAGCCTCACTATCCCTCCCTTGGTCTTCCTTCGGCTCCTGATGTACCTATAAAGGTTTATCCCCCTTCTTAACTGAGTTGGCTATCTTTTCCTCGGTTTGGGCCTTTGCTGTTCTGACTACCTTCCCAGCCTCCTTTGCTTTAACTGATACAGTTCTCTGTCCTGCTCCTTCAGTATTCCTTGTACTTCCTGAATGCTTTCTTTTCTCTTGAACCTTCACTGCCACTTCCTTTGAGAACCATAGTGGTTTCTTACATCGTCTTGTTTGTTTATTTGCTTCACACAAAGGCTCGTTATCTCTGTGATGGCAGTTTTTATTATTCCCCATTGTTCTTCCACCCTCCTTCCTGCCCATTTGCTAGTCGTTCATAGGCACTCACCCATTTTAGCAAAGTCAGCCCTCCTAAAGTCCAGTACTTTAGTCTTTGTATGCTTGACTCTATTGCTGTGTTTATTAGACCATACTGTTCGATGGTCGCTAGTTCCCAGATAGCTACCACTTCTACATCTGTAATCCTCTCACCATCTCCATTTGAGAGAATCAAGTCTAATATTGCTCCCTCTCGGTGGGCTCCAGTACTAGTTGTCTAAGGCATGCCCCTGTGGGGCATCTAGAATAACCCACTCTTGAGTGGCAGCTGCAACTGCACTCCAGTTAACATCTGGCATATTCAGATCACCCATCAGCAATATCTCCCCTTTTTCTGCCATTCTAAGTATACTTTCTATCATTTCCTGTCCATTTCCTTCCCCTGAGAAGGGGGTCTGTATACAACCCCTGTGCGTATTGTGGTGCCATTGCCTGTCTCCAAATTTACCCACAGTGCTTCTTCTCCTCCCTGTGTACCTTTTTGTTCTGTTGCTTTTATTCCTTCCCTTATGTAAAGAACTACTCCTCCTCCTCTTTTACCCTCCCTGTCCCTCCTGTACACAGTGTATCCTGGTATGTTTATGTCCCAGTCATGGTTTTGTGTACCATGTTTCTGTGACTCTACGATATCCAGATGTTCTTCCTCCATCAAGGCCACTAATTCAGGAAGCTTGTTACCCAGACTACGGGCATTAGTACTCATTGCTCTCCATTTTTTGATGGCTTTACCTTCCAGTGCAGCATCCCCCACTGACCGTTCTACCTCTGTCTTTTTCTCATTTAGTACCCTGTTTTGTAGGGTATGCTGATGATACCCAGCTCTACCTGTCTTTTGCACCTGACCAGGATAGTGCGTGCTTGGTATTTAACAACTGCCTCGCAGAAATCCAGAACTGGATGAGCTCCAGCTGGTTGAAGTTGAACTCACGAAAGACTGAGGTGATGATAGTGGATCCGAGTCACCGGACAGAGGGGTTGGGGGCTGGCTAACTCACCAGACTTTGTCTTGGGGGTATCCAGCTTCCTTCCTCTGAATGGGTGTGAGACCTGGGGGTGATTCTTGATGATGGGCTGGCACTGCGTTCGCAGGTGTCGGCAGTCGTCAAGTCCTCTTTTTACCATCTGAGGAACATCACCAGGGTTAAGCACCTTGTTCCATCTGGTGACCTTCCAACATTGATCCACGCCTTTGTGTCCTCGTGCCCTGACTACTGCAACTCCCTTTACCTAGGGCTTCCAGGGGCTGATGTCATAGAAACATAGACTTTGACGGCAGATAAGGACCACTTGGCCCATCCAGTATGCCCATTTCCCTACCTACTGGATAAGCTGCAGATTTTAGTTAACCAACAGCCTACTTCCTGCCACCCCCCACTATAATTGCCTTATGTCTGTCCCATGCATGTTTGAATTCCTCCACTGTTTTAGACCCCACAGCCTCTCCAGGAAGGCAGTTCCATGTGTCCACCACTGTCCATGAAAAAATTTCCTCACATTACCCTGAACCGTCCCCCTCTATCTTTAAATTGTGCCCCTTGTTCTTACATCTCTTTTTCTGAAAGATGCTACCTCCTGGACTTTGTTGATTCCCTTGAGGTACTTGAATGTTTCTATCATGTCCCCCCATCCCTCCTTTCATCAAGGGTATACATATTAAGCTCTCTCAGTCTCTCTTCATATGGTTTCTGATGCAGACCCTGCACCATTTCAGTTGCCATCCTCTGGACTGCTTCCATCCTGTCTATGTCCTTGCGTAGATGAGGTCTCCAAAACTGCACACAGTTCTCCAGATGGGGTCTCACCAACTGTCTGTACAGAGAGATAATCACTTTCCTATTTCTACTTGTGATGCCCCTTCCTATGCATCCCAGAATCCCCCTGGCTCTCCTTACTGACTTCTCACATTGCTTACCCACCATTAGATCATCTGATTTGACTACCCCCAGGTCCCTTCCATTTTTGTTGCTGTTAGTACCTCCCCTGCTATTGTGCACTCTTCTCCTGGGTTTTTGTTTCCCAGGTGCATTACTTTGCACGTCTTTGCATTGAATCTAAGTTGCCATATGTCTGACCATTCCTCCAACCTTGCCAAGTCCCTTCTCATCCTTTCTACCCCCCCTTGTGTATCAACTCTGTTACAGATCTTTGTGTCATCTGCAGAGAGGCATACCTTTCCCTCAGACCCTCTGCAATGTCATTTATAAAGATGTTAAGAGGACTGGACCTAGTACTGAGCCCTGAGGTACTCCACTAGTGCCCCCCTTTCTTCGGAATGTGTTCCATTCACTATTACCTTCTGTGTCCTGTTGTACAGCCAGTTTGCTACCCAGGCTACCACCCTGGGACCCACTCCCAGGCTGGCTAACTTGATTATCAATCTTTAGTGTGGGACTGTGTCAAATGCCTTGCTAAAGTCTAGGTAGGCCATATCCACAGCCCCTCCCTGCTCTATTACTTTGGTCACCCAGTCAAAGAAATCTATTAGATTCATCTGACATGACCTTCCTGCTGTAAATCTATGCTGCTTTTGGTCTTGTGCACCGCTGGCCTCTAGGTACTCAACAATTCTTTCCTTCAGAAGTGATTCCATAATGTTCTCTACCACTGAGGTCAAACTTACAGGTCTGTCCCCTGCTAGCAGTTAATGCAGAACACTGTGGTGCGGCTGCTGATGGAGACTCCCCATTCGAGTCACATCATGCTGGTGCTGCGCGAACTGCACTGGCTGCCTATTCAATGGCGGATCACCTTCAAGGTTGGGCTTCTGACCTATAAGGCCCTGCACGGACTGGGCCCGGACTATCTGCAAGAGCTCCTGTGCCCCTGCTGCTCTGGGTGACCACTCCGCTCAGCTGATGAGGGGTTGCTAGAGATTCCCAGGGTATGTCTTAAGACATCAGGGGCCCATGCATTTATGTATATGGCCCCAACCCTGTGGAATTCTCTACCCTATTAGATACATGAGTGCACAACTGTGGAGAGCTTTAAGAAGGCATTGAAGACACATCTGTGGCTTATGCCTACCCAGACTGATTATTTTAGCTATTTTATCTATTTGATTATTTGGTTATACTGTTATGTATTTTATTGCTTTTATATGTTTATTATTGTATAGCACCTTGGTGCTTGAAAAGCGCTCAAGAAATAAAGTTTATTATTATTATTAAAGACAGGAAATTATCCACTGTCAATGGTAGTGTTATACCAATTATATCTTTTAGTATGTTCCTTATATTTAACCACCAGTTTTTTATTACTGGACAGTCCCATAAACAATGGATCAGAGTGGCCCTGTTTCCACACTTGTGCCAGCATAAGTCACTATAATCTGTATTGATTTTGGATAATACAGTTGGCGTTATGTAGGCACGGTCTAAAAGTTTTCTTTGTATGGTTTTATTTTTTGCAGAAACATATTTTTTATTCCCTTGTTTTCTTAAGTTTTCCCACTGAGCATGTGTTAGTTTTAATCTCAGGTCTACATTCCATTTTTTATTTATTTCCTTTGTACTGCTTCTGTTTCTGGCTGCTAAAATATCATAAAATCTGGTAAAAAGTTTTGTTGTACTGCTCTTTATCATTATATCCTTTTTTTTTTATTAATCATAAATAAAATAAAAAATAAATAAGAAATAAATAAAAAATAAAATAACTAAAAAAATAGTGAACACAGTTATGGTGAGTATATATAGTCAAAAAGCAAATCAGCGATATACACATGCCGGTGAACAGACATCTGGCACAGAAACTAAGGCCCTGTACACATCAGGCTAGTTAAAACATTTTAAGGTGCTTAAAACATTTTAACTAGTGCAAACACGATGCCCATCCGCATTTAAGCACGGTTTCAAAGCATGTTAGGAAACCATGCTTAAACTCTGCTGGGAGCTAGTCTCAAGTCCGTTTTTAAACACGGTTTGATGAGGGGAAAGCGTGTTACCCTGTAGTGTGGACGGGTGTCTGCATATTGCTTCTCTAGGAAGCATGTTAACAGTCGTGGAGAACCCGTTTTTAAAAACATTACTGGAGGCAGATGTTTATTTATTTATTTATTTATTTATTTAGCTTTTGTTTACCGGGTAAGTACACTAGACAAGTAGTATGCCTATTTTCAGGAACGACCCGGGAGAGCACAAAACATACAGTATACATACATGGCAACATTGGAGAAACTGCATGAGATGTGGATGGGAGTCGACCGTGTTACAACCGAGTTCAAACTCGGTGAAAAATAATGTGGACCAGCCTGCTGTAGTGAGTTTGAAAACGTTTTTTAAAATGGTGCAAATCTTCATCTCTAATGTGTACAGGGCCTAAGTGTTTATGTGGAGGGGGGGGCTACACACACACACACACACACACACACACACCTCCCTGATTAAAGAGTACCAACTCCAGAGGGGTGCATTTCGTGGAGGGGGCAACACTCCGAATTTAGAAAAAAAAAAACCATGGCAGCAGCAAAATATTCTCCCCCCGAACCCAGTACCTGCTGCACTGGAACTAGCCACCCTCACCACCACACCACACAGGTAATTCAGCTGCAGCAGGCACACTACCCCATACAAACACTCTTCCCTATCCCTGCCCTTCCCCTCCCTATCCCTCCCCTTCCAGTCGCCCTCCCCTACAGTCGCGATCGCACAGGGTCGCTACCATTACAGGGTAGCCAACATGATATCGCTGTAAATAAGTCAGTGTTTTCACAATCACTCATTTACAGTCGCTATCATCACTGGACGCTGAATAAAGGTATGACTCCATGATACAAATTGTTCAACGTACGCTAGTAAGTGTGGCAATTTTCAATAATTTGACCACAACTTTTCAACATAGCCATTTTTTCACACCACCTCGTGAATGTGATAGCTGTCATCTCAGAAATGACATTTCAGTCATTGTTTTATATATGACACCTGTCATGCTCATCTGGAGTGGTCAAAAACTGATTATATTGAAAATGTGGGGTAAAAATGTGAAAAACCAACTAAGTTATGAGGAAATGAATTGTTCCAACATTTACCCATAACTTTATCATTTACAGATTTTGGCCCCTAATGTTCAAGATGTCCCTTGTGTTACCCCACCTCCTGAACATGTAAAGTGTCATTTTTCAAATCCCCTTCAAACCTTGTTTCCACAGTTGCATAGCAAAATGACCTTTCAGATGGGATTTTAAAAATTTCACCCGTCTTGATCATAACATCAGGTCATAAAAAGACTGTTAGACATTTAAGGTCAAAATGTGGGAGCCGGCTTAAAAGCTGATATTGTCTTTTTTATTTATTTAGTTTTAGTTGACCGGGTAAGCACACTAGACAAATCCTGCCTATTTTCAGGCACCACCTGGAGGAGGGGGATACAGATGAATGCCAACTGACCTTGAACCAGATTAAGCTGTTGGTGGTATTTTTGTGAACGGGGGGAAATTTGACCAGGGCACCGGGGAAATTCCCCTACTCTTTTTCGAGAAGTGCCATGAGATCTTTAACATCCACCTGAACTACCACCAGAACAGGTATGCCCCTTCCTTTCAGCTCCCCTATCCTGGGTATAAAGTAGGACACCACTGAAAATGAAACATTGCATCTCATCTGCTCTATCCTTGGTAAATATAGAGTAAAAATGTGTACAGCTAATATTTTTCCTAGTCAAACTATCTCTTGTTGGGAGCTGCAATACTGAACATAGGATTTGCAAGAAAGCGAGTTGTGCTCACAACAGAGGGAGGGGAACCTTTCAATTGTCTTTGCTTTGTAGCAGATATACTGCAGGTGGAGGCTGCTTCTAACTGAAAGGTGAAATAAGGAATTTACAATTATCAGGAAAAGACAGTCTTGTTACAATTCTTAAGATTTTCAGTGCAGGAAGAGTTCAAAGCACAGCTCACTTATTTTGGGGCTGACTGCTTTCAGAGCACAAACCACCAGGCTGTTTTGGGGCTGGGAGGTTTACCTGTGTCTGACTTGGATGTCTGGATTTTCTCTGTTTGATTAGCAGGGATTTTCTCTGTCAAATTGTTGTGTATAGTATCTTGCAGACAGGAAGGCACTCATCGAGCGGTGGGTCAGAGCTCTTAGCTGATTGTTTTGTGAGGGCACAGTTTAGGCCCAACCCCTTCCCACCCTCACCCCACCCACCCTGGAAATAGTTCCTTTATACCTGGGGTTCTGACATCATTTCCTCAAGAGTGCAAGGTGCATATCAATGTCATATCCTCTCTAGCACACAGCACTGAAAATATCTGCGTACACATTGTATAATATATATATATTTCTATATAACAAACCAATCACTCACACACAAAAAAAAAAGTACATAGTCATGTGGGGAGTAGTGCAATGTAATGGCTGTGGGGCAGCAGTCTTCCGGGAGTCTTTCTGGAGGCTGAGATTCTGCCCTATTTGCAGGCAACTCTCTGCCCTGAGGGAGGAAGTTGCCCGTCTTCAGGCCACACTGGACAGCAGTAAGAAAACCTTCTCCCAGGCCAGACTGGATGGTAGGAAGAGAACCCCCCCATCCAGGGAGCCCCAGAGCCACCACCACTACCTCAGAGGTTGCAAAGAAAGCACAGCAGTTGGACCACTGTGGGCTCAGGGAGGGTGAGGAGGGTGGAACAGAGGCACACCCAGTCAGTTGTTCCACTCCACAATCCATACACCATTCTGGGGGAGCACAGCTCCCCTATGGATGCACCCACGGAGGAGATTAAGGAGGCTGAGGACACCTGTCACAAGGGAGGCCCACAGGAAGGAGGCAGAGGATGCCACAAGGAAAGCAGCTCCTGGTGGGGAGACTCAATTATTAGGGGATAGAACTGGGGAGCAGAGGAAAACTGAAGTAAAGTGCCTGCCTGGTGCCATGGCTTGTAGGGACAGGAGCGCATCCTCAGGATCACGAGAACAGCTGCGGGAGTCTGAGCTGGATGTCATTGTCCACCTAGGGACAAATGACTGGCTCAACATGAGCTTAGAGCAGTGCAGAAGGACTTTGTAGAACTGGGAGAGGCCAAGACAAGTAGCACACACAGTATCCTTCTCAGAGGTGCTGCCTGTAAATGGCATGAGTGAGGCAAGGGTACTTTGCACCATGCAGTTTAATGAGTGGTTGAAAAAATGGTGTGGAGCACAGGGGTTTGGCTTCATTGGGGACTGGGGTTCCACCTGGAGGGACACCAGCCTATACTGGCAGGATGGTCTGCATCTGTCCAGGAAGGGAACAAGTCTTTTGATCAATCGGTTTAAATGCTTCATTGGCAAGCTTTTAAACTAGTCAAGGGGGAGGCACTGATAAGCAGCAGGAAAATCCCAGCCTCTCCCTACAAAACAGGGTACTAAATGGGAAAAAGACCGAGGTAGAAAGGTCAGTGGGGGATGCTGCAAACAGAAAGTAAAGCCATCAAAAAATGGAGAGCAATGAGTACCAATGCCCGTAGTCTGAGTAACAAGCTTCCTGAATTAGTGGCCTTGATGGAGGAGGAACATCTGGATAAGTGGCAGTCACAGAAACATGGTACACAAAACCATGACTGGATGTAAACATACCAGGATACACTATCTACAGGAGGGGCAGGAGGGTAAAGAGAGGAGGAGTAGCTCTTACATAAGGGAAGGAATCAAAGCAACAGAACAAAAGGGTAAACAGGGAGGAGAAGAAGCACTGTGGGTAAATTTGGAGACCGGCAATGGCACCACAATCCGCACAGGGGTTGTATACAGAACCCCTTCTCAGGGGGAGGAAATGGACAAGGAAATGATAGAAAGTATACTTAGTATGGCAGAAAAAGGGGAGATATTGCTGATGGGTGATCTGAATATGCCAGATGTTAACTGGAGTGCAGTTGCAGCAGTCACTTCTAAGAGTGGGTTATTCTAGATGCCCTACAGGGGCATGCCTTAGACAACTAGTATTGGAGCCCACTCGAGAGGGAACAATCTTAGACCTGGTTCTCTCAAATGGAGATGAAGAGAGGATCACAGATGTAGAAGTGGGTAGCCATCTGGGAACTAGTGACCATCAGAACAGTATGGTTCACAATAAACACAACAATAGAGTCAAGCATACAAAGACAAAGGTACTGGATTTTAGGAGGGCTGACTTTGTCAAAATGGGTGAGTGCCTAAGGAATGCACTAGCAAATGGGCGGAAGGAGGTGGAAGAACAATGGGGAATAATAAAAACTGCCATCACAGAGGTAACAAGCCTTTGTGTAAAGCAAATAAACAAAACGAAATGAGGTAAGAAACCACTATGGTTCTCAAAGGAAGTGGCAGTGAAGGTTCAAGAGAAAAAGAAAGCATTCAGGAAGTACAAGGAATCACAGAAGGAACAGGACAGAGAACTGTATCAGTTAAAGCAAAAGGAAGCTGGGAAAGCAGTCAGAACAGCAAAGGCCCAAACCGAGGAAGGATAGCCAACTCAGTTAGAAGGGGATAAACCTTTTATAGGCTACATCAAGAAAGTAAGACCAAGGAGGATAGTGAGGCAATAAGGGGAGGAGGGTGGGCAGAGGGCATTGTGAAAGGCAGAGATACTAAACAAATATTTTTGCTCAGTATTTACAAAGGAAGAGGAAGGTACCTAAAACAAACAGTAGAAACACTCTGGATACAGAAGTTGATACCAGCCATTTACAGAAGAAAGGTTCTGAAAGAACTCTTAAAACTGAAGGTGGACAAAGCAATGAGAGCCTGTGGGATTCATCCCAGAATTCTAAAAGAACTAAGGGTAGAACTAGTGACACCACTGACTACCCTCTTTAACAAATCATGGGAGGATGGGGTGGTACCCGAGGACTGGAGGAGGGCAGATGTGAATCCCTTCACAAAAGTGGGAGCAAGGCAGAAGCGAGAAACTACAGACCTGTTAGTTTAACCTCAGTGGTAGGAAAATGATGGAATCACTTCTGAAGGAAAGAATTGTTGAGTATCTAGAGGCCAGAGGGCACAGGACCCAAGGCAGCATGGATTCACAGCGGGAAGGTCATGCCAGATGAATCTGATAGATTTCTTTGACTGGGTGACCAAAGTAGTTGATCAGGGAGGGCAGTGGACATGGCCTACATAGACTTTAGCAAGGCATTTGACACAGTCCCACACAAAGATTAATATACAAGTTAGCCAGCCTGGGGTGGGTCCCAAGATGACAGCCTGGGTAAAATTGGCTGGAGAATAGGACACAGAGAGTAATAGTAAATGGAGTCCACTCTGAAAAAGGGGGTTAAGTAGTAGGGTACCATGAGGTTCAGTATTAGGACCGGTCCTCTTCAATGTCTTTATAAGCGACATTGCAGAGGACTGGAAGGAAAAGAAATGTCTCTTTGCAGATGACACAAAGATCTGCAACAGAGTTGATGCACAAGGTGGGTGTGGAAAGGATGAGAAGGGACTTGGCAAGTTAGAGGAATGGTCAAATGTATGGCAGCTTAGATTCAATGCTAAGAAGTGCAAGGTAATGCACCTGGGAAACAAAAACCCATGGGAAGAGTACACAATGGGGGTGAGATACTAACAACAACAAAAATGGAAAGGGACCTGGGGGTAGTCATATCAGATGACCTAAAGGTGGGCAAGCAATGTGAGAGGGTAGCAAGGAGGGCTGGGGGGATACTGGGATGCATAGGGAGAGGCATCACCAGTAGAAAACAGGAAGTTATTATCCCTCTGTACAGACAGCTGGTGAGACCCCATCTGGAGTACTGCGTGCAGTTCTGGAGACCCAATCTCCGCAAAGACATAGACAGGATGGAAGCTGTCCAGAGGAGGGCAACTAAAATGGTGCAGGGTCTGGACCGAGAAGACATATGAAGAGACTTAAGGAGCTTAATATGTATAGCCTCGAGGAAAGGAGGGAGTGGGGGGACATGATAGAAACTTTCAAGTACCTCAAGGGAATCAACAAAGTCCAAGAGGGTAGCATCTTTCAAAAAAAGAGGTGTGCAAGAACAAGGGGGCACAATTTGAAGATAGAAGGAGGCGGCTCAGAGGTAATTTAAGGAAGTATTTTTTCACAGAGAGGGTTGTGGATGTATGGAACGACCTTCCAGAGGAGGTTGTGGAGTCAAAAACAGTGGTGGAATTCAAGCATGCATGGGACAGTCATAAGGCAATTCTAGGGGGTTGGGGTAGGAAGAAGTAGGCTGCTGGTTAACTAGGACCTGCAGCTTATCCATCAGGTAGGGAAATGGGCAGACTGGGTGGGCCAAGCGGTCCTTATCTACCGTCAAATTCTATGTTTCTATGTTTCTATGTATAAGCAAGACCCTGTACAACAGCAGTACCAGCAGCGAACATTTGGCATTGACAAATGCTTGTTAAAACTCTGCAGAAACGGCACATGAAGGAATAGGTTGCAGTTGCAGTATACATCTTGGCCACTTGAGGTCTCATAGTGTTATAAAGCCATTGCTATCTGAAATGTTCTTGATAAGGGAAAAAGCTGAGCCAGATCATGGTGTGTATCAGGCTCAGCTGCCAGTTCAAGGAATGAATTAAGCAATAAGGCATGTCCAGGGGTTGTGTTAATGGTCTGTTAATCACCCTCTGGGGTGTATGTTGCAGGAGGCATAGACAAGTGACACATGTCCTTAGACAGCGATTAAATGACCATTAGCATAACCCCTGGACATGTTTTATTACTGCTATAAAAGTTTTTTTTTAGCAGTGTTAAATCTTGTTCAGCATATGATTAAGCTTTACATGTATGTTAAAAGATTAACATAAGGCTGATAGAATGCTTATAGCCAATCAGAAAGCTTTATTTCTCAGACCCTTTTTGAATTTGTCGTGGCACGCAGGTGCAGACAAACTCATTGCTATAAGAGGTGCACTGCAGGGGTGTGCCCAATGGAGAGTTCCGTTTCTAGGGGCAGGTCAGCAACAGGCGAATCAGTTGGCAGGCTGGCGATGACTCACTTTCAGCTGTTTGGGCTGAGTTGGACAACTTTTCAAAGGATGGAGCCACACCAATAGTGGCGCAGCACAGTCCTTTGAAGTTGCATTCCTGCATTGCATTCCTGGTTGTGCGTTCACATTGCCATAGCTTACAGCAGTGTGAACGCGCTGAGTCCAGGCCTTCTGATGCCCCTTCACAGTTAAAAAAACAACTGATAGGGATGCCCAATCCCCCTGTCAGCATGCCCCTCCCAGTTCATTTGCCAATGGGAAGCCCTCCCCATCAGCATAATGTCTCCCCAATTTGTTGTATGCAAGGGGTGCCCAATCCCCAGTCTTTGCCCTTCCACTTGGTATGTGCCAACGGGTGCCCAATCCCCATCAGCTACATCGCCCCCAAAAAAAAACACTCAGCAGGCATGCTGGGAGCCCACCCCAGCATGCCAAAAGACTCTGTAAGTAAGAAAACCTTCCCACGATGTGTCTAAATTTTTTTTAAACCTAGAAACTAGAAAATGGTCCCTCGTTGAGTGTCTTGTCCCCTTCCCAACCTGCACCCACCCACTGAGCACCCCACCTCCCCACACCCCACTCACCCCATATTTACCTCCGGAGCATGGCGCAATGATCTTCGATGGACCAGGTACATGTCTGCACTCTTCAAAGCCGACCGTGAACTGAAGAAATGCCAGTAAGCTATATAATGGCATAAATGTTTTTTTTTTTAACTTTGGTGCATATCTTGGCCATTTTTGAAAATTTTGCCACCAAATTTTCAACATGGAGCTCTTGGGACACCACCTCATGAATTCAGTCGCTGTCATGTAGTTATTCAGTCCCGAAAGGTGATTTTGCGGTCACTGCGTGGAATCACCTTTTTTGGATTAATTAACGAAATGACAGTGACACTGTTCGTGAGGTGGGCACCCCAAAAGCCTATGTTGAAAATTTGGTGACAAAATTCCAAAAAATGATTGTGTTATGAGTGTGCATTGCACAGTTTCAATGCACACGTGTAACATTGCGAATATGTAGTATTTTCACTCCAGATTTTCAACGTTGTTATTTTTTTACACCTCCTCTTGAACAGTATGGCTGTCATTTTCAACATCCTGGCCGAAATGTGTTTTTACAGTTCTGGTGCACAATTGCTCGTGGTCGCTGTGGGAAATCAGTGTTTGGGACAGATTACAAAAATCACAGTGACACTATTCATGAATGAAGGTCTCAAAATACCTATGTTGAAAATTTGGTGACAAAAGTCAATATAATGACTGTGTTACAAGCATGCGTTGCGCATTTTCCACGCACACACGTAACTTCATGAATTTGTAATATTTTCACTCAAGAGTTTCAACACTGTCAGTTTTGTACCACCTCCTTATGAACAGTACAGCTGTCATTGTTCACATCCTGCCCAAAATGTGTTTTCGCACATCTGGAGCACAATGGCGCGGTCGCTGTAGGGAATCAACATTCATGACACAGTAAGAAAATCATAGTGACAGTGTTCATGAGCAGAGGTCACAAAATGCCTATGTTGAAAGTTTGGTGACATTATTCTACTAAAAGACTGTTACAAGTGTGAGTTGTGCAGTTTCCACGTACACTCGTACATTCAAGCATTTTTAATATTTTCACTCCAGATGTTCAGCACTGCCTCCTCTTCACACCTCCCTATGAATGGTACAGCTATAATTTTTCACATCCTGCCCGAACTGTGTTTTCGCACATATGGTGCAGAATGGTGCGGTCGCTGTGAGAAATCAACGTTCAGGACAGATTGACAAAATTACAGTGCCACTGTTCATGAGCAGAGGTCCCAAATGCTTTCATGAGGTGGGGGTCACAAAGGGCCATGTTGAAAATTTGTAGTGCAAATACCAACAAATGGCTGGGGCATTTGGTTTTCTAACCATAACACACCCGCATGGTAGGACTCCAGTCCCCTCATCTTCTCTGAACCGCAGACACATCATCACTGTTCAAAGCCAGGTCACGATCTGAGGAAACAGGTATGCACTTCACTGTATTTCAACAGGAATGTGAACTTTGTGGCACAACCTGTTCTTTCTGCTGGGAACTGTAGTCCTGCCAATCGGTGCGTACCAACAGCAATCCCAGCGATGAACTCTGACATTGACAAATACTTGTTCTAATGTTGTTTTAGTGCTCCATTTATAATGTTGTTTTAATGCTCCAATTTTCTGTGAGGATGGCAGTATAGCCTAGAAGTTAGAGTAACAAACTGTGAATGAGCTGGGTACATCCAGCTGGGTTTGATTCCCACAAACTCCACTTGCATACTGTGTGACTCTGAGTAAGTCACTTAACCTCCTCGGTGCTCCCACGTTGCCCCTGAAAACAGGCACTTGTGTCTAGTGGACCTTATCAGGTTACCAAATGTCTTATTTTCCTTTTCAACTGCATGATTAAATATCCAAATGCAGTGACTTCCTGCTAAGGCACAGGCTATCTATAAAAATCACAGTAATAGAAGAGAAATGAAAGAAATAACAATGGAGACATTCTCAGAGAGAAGTCCATCACATAATAAAAGGACAGCAGACAATTCAGTAATGCAGCTCAGTGTTATATAGAAGTACATTTTTCAATGACAACATTCTGTCTGGGTCCTGGGAACATGAACAATGAAGGGCAGCAATACACATTTTTAAAAAAGCTGTAATACCAGAAGAGGAAGCACAGCAAAGGAATCTTCACTGGGGCAAAGCCTGTTTCCTATAGCTGCTGCTTCAGACTTCATGTCCCTGACCTGATGGAGTGGACCAAACGTGAATCCCTGTCATGAACTGCTTGGGCAGAAAAAAGTGAGTGAGTGTGATTTCGCTATGGATGAGTGAGCTACCAAGTGCAGTCTACAGTGCTTAATACCATATGCGCAATACAAAACACAAGAGAGCGTGTGATGGGGACTACCCAGCCACTGTTTTGGACCATCCTTTATCTGCATTCAACTGTTGCAACAGTTCTCCTATCCTTTTCTATATATGCTATCCCTGTGTTTCTAGTCTGGAAGGTTGGCCACCTTTGAGCACCCGCCCCCCACTCTCTTCACTATGTCCCACTTTAGTTTCCTTGTTTTCCACTCCAAGGTCCAGTAGTTGGGGGGTTAAATTGGGTGACCTCTGAGTCTGAATAGAAATTGACACCAGAATATAACTGATCTGGGTATACTTTGGGTAAAACCTGAATAAAGTGCCAGCCCAGTGGCACTGAGGGTTAAGGTGCTGGATGCCACACCTCGCACCATGCCTGTGACCCGGGTTCAGGAATGGACTTGGGCCACTAGGGGTCGCAGGGGAGGGAAGGGATTGAGCATCTGGTGGATTGCCCCAGTGACGATCAGGGGCATTGCAAGGAACTTGTGGTGCAGCAATGTGGGGTGAAGCATCGGCGGGCTTTGGCACGCAGTGCCTGGATGCCATTGCATGACCACGCTCCAGGGGAGATCTAAGTGGAAAACCCTAGTGGTCCAGTGGAGGTGAAGGGGACCCCAAAGACCCACCCACATCCCGCTGACAGACCTGCCTCAGTAGATCTCCCATCTCCTGCCCCGGTCCCGCGGCTGTCCCTCTAATCTCAGAAAGAGCACCATGGGTGGGTGGGCTGAGTGGGCCCTCCACTGGGGGGGTTATCTGGGGGCTGGACAAGACATGGGGCCTGAGGGAGATCACTAGAGGAGGTTTCAGGCTGGGAGTAGCGGTGGTAGTCACGTGGGTACCCTGGAGAGATGCCCTGGACCACCAGAGAATAATTAGGGTGTAAAAAAAAAATGAATTAAGCAGTGGGATTGTGGAAAAGGCTTTAGATGTCCCTGATATATAAGGACATAGCCATGTGGTTGTTAATACATGTTATTAGTTAGAGCGAGCGGCTCTGATTTTCCGTTATGGAGCAAGCACCTATCAATATATATGTTTTAGATATGACCAGCATGCTGGCTGGCTGTTTTTTATGGCAGGAAAGGTGCTGAAGTGCTTATAAACACTGTTGTTTAAAGTGTAAGCATGTTAGAAGTATATAAAGTACCTGAGTGCAGAGAAATGTGCAAAAATGCTGCAGTGTTTATACTTCATTGTTGTAGCAGCTGTAGAAGGAACTAATACACTAGACCGTATGGACTGAAATAACATGGTAATGGGTTATTTTAACTGGTGACCTTGATGACCTTTTGAAAAAGGTATAATGAACAGACAAAATGCCCAGTGAGGCTATATGAACTGCCTTATGTGTTTAGTTTTTCCTCTAAGGAAGCAGCTCTGAAGACCTTGGTAATTATGAGCAACTGTAGAACTAGTTATTTTCACGCAATGTAAATTTGGCACAAACACAAATGCAACCATAATTGCGTAAATTTATTTTAACGCTATGTCACAATCACCACATCCACTAAGATGGAAAAAATACTAAAACTGCTAGTTAGCGCAAATTTATTTTCACGCAGATTGGTGCTTCAGCGAAAATAGTGAAAATTATTTGACGGTGAAAATTTCAAGTTCTACAGTATATTAAAATATAAAGGAGCAAGTTATATCACAGAGTGGCAATTGATTACTTTTACTTTTCACTGCCACCACTCCATGTCTCTGCATTGCTCCCCTGGTGCCCTTTTGCAAAATGACCCTCCGGGGTCAAGTAAAGATATATAACCAAGAGAGAGAGAGAGAGAAAGAAAGAATAAAATGAAGAAAGACAAGGAGTGCGCTCGCTCCGCACTCTCTCTCACTCTCACACTTTTGCGCTGTGGCACAGTTCAAAGCTGGGCAGTGATACTTTCACTGTTGCAAAAAAGCCACCCCGCTCTTCATATTGTTGGAAATTAGTTCCTTAGCTATGAGAAAGGGACAGGGATGTCCCTATAAAATAAGCATGTGCCTGTTGCCCACAGAAGAAGTATTATATGTTCATAAAGTGCTGAGAGAAAATAAACTAAAAAGATGTCACATTTAATAAACCAGGAGACAGTTCCTGTTTTATATATATATATATATACACATATATCCCTCATCCCCTTTGTCATTCCAGAAACTTGGAGCAGGGTTCTAGAATGCAGTGCTTTATGTACATAAAAATGGGTTTTTTATCTGTAGTGCTGTATTGGATGTTGTTATAGGACTGGTAGCCCACAGTCTGGCAAATTTTTAATATTAACCTGGGACAAAACTCCAGCAGAACACACCCAGCCAAACTAGTACAAGCTACTATGTGCTAAATATTCAGACTGTGCCTGGCAATGGCTCAAGTGGAGGCGCAGCACAACCGAGGTGCACCGTAGCCAGACAGGGGGATATTCAAAGATGTGCCATGGTGCATCACCTTTGAATATAGCACAGAATATGTAGGGAGCATATACAATGCACCAGTGCATCCTCAGACAGGTAGGACTGGGAATGCTCCAGTGCAATTGTAGGTGCACTGGGTGCATTTCCCATATATTCAGACCTGGACATGCAAATGGAGCCATAATGTATGCAAGGTACAAATGGGGCCATTTGCATGTCATTATGGCTTCATTTGCATGAGTTGAGCAGGGCAGCTTGGGAAATGCACCTGGCACCCTGCACTGCATGTGGTGCAGACAGAAGGGGTCCTGGGGCGCCCCCTCCCCGGCCCATAGCCACGATCGTCAGTAGACAATTATGAAATAAATCCCTGGTAGTCTAGTGGTACCCCCTCCCTCCCCATAGCCATGCTCACCGGTAGAAAGTAAAGATAGAAATCCCTGGTAGTTTAGTG
This sequence comes from Neoceratodus forsteri, assembly GCA_016271365.2. Lineage (NCBI taxonomy): Eukaryota > Metazoa > Chordata > Ceratodontiformes > Ceratodontidae > Neoceratodus > Neoceratodus forsteri. The sequence goes on from CM057452.1 coordinate 1,327,610,172, forward strand.
GTACCCCCCTCCCTCCCAATAGCCATGACCACTGGTAGAAAATAAAGTAATAAATCCATGGTAGTCTAGTGAACTTACCCCACCCACTCAGGACCCCATGCTCATTTCAGCCTCCCCCCATCACTAGCGGGCAGCTGCAACCACCCGACACCGCCTAGCTGAATTAAGTCCATTCACATGTTTGTGACTGTCTAGTACAGTATGCCCTGCAAGCCCATTGGTCCACAGTGTGGACTAATGGGCTTACAACTCAAACTATAGCTGTTATTCGGTGGGCATCTGGGCAGTATGGGCAGGTTACAGCTGCCTTCTGGGTGACGGGGGAGGTGAGGTGAGCAGGGGGTCCTGGGTGAGTGAGGGGTAGGTGCCACTGAGACCATGGATTTATTACTTTATTTCACCAGCTATTGCAGCCATGGGAGGGAGGCAGGGGCACCACTAGACTGCCAGATTTCTATCTTACTTTCACCGTGATTGCAGCCACGTGAGGGGAGGGGGGGTACCACTAGACTACTAGGGAACATCTCGGTGCTTGTGGACAGTGTTCTGGGTAGGCAGGTGGCCACCCATGGTTGGTGGCTGCTGTGTTGCACCCTGCAGTACAGCAGCCTGCCTGTGGGTGGCCAGCATTTGAACCATTTTATTCGGGCTTAACTTTGTGCTCCAGTATGTGATGCATCTAGGGGTTGTGCCAGCAGATGCGCCGCACATCCCTGGCTGAATATCGGGATGTACCACATATCCATGGGCATGCCCCATTCAGATGCTCCACATACATTAACATTGCGCCCCTGCGTATCAGGACTTGCGCTGCGCAAGTTCCCCTTTTGAATACTGTCTCAGGGCGCATTACTGGGGTTGCGCCAGTGCAACTCGGTTACACCAGGCGCAACCCCTTTGAATATCTAGCCCTATATCTTGTCAGCATATTGTCATGTTGTATAAATAGGAACTTACCCTGCTCAATAAGTGAGTCTCTAGTGAATGGAAGGAGACCCAATGTAGCAACTTTTTCCAAAGGCAATAGTTCACAAATAAGTGTGGACTCTGCTGTTTCAAGGGGAAGCCTCCTGTGGAACTAAGCCCTACAGGGCAGCAGAGGCCCCTAGTGCAGGAATTTATAGTACTGCACCTGCTACTCAAAGTACAATGGGAAACTTTGGTGTTTGGAATAGGTTTAAAATAGCCCAAATAAAGGTTTTCTTTGCCAGTCTTGCTTTGAAAGTGTTTTTTATAACCATTACCTGGTTCCTTAGTTTATATAAAATAAAACAGCAGCCAAATAAAGAAGTTATATTTTTTTAAGGAGTTTAAGATCACATGACCCCATAAGGCAGGTATTAAAGGACTGACTACAGTGTAATCCAGCAGATAGGTGGGTCAGTGTGTTGCTAGCTAAGAAGGAAGAAGGTGTGCAGGTTTACACACTGTGATGAAAAAGGGCACAGGAAGATGTCTGAGGAAGTAGCTGAAGGAAGCCTGTTTGTTTGGTGTGTTGCATTGACACCTTTATCTTCCTTTCTGTAAATATTTATTTTATTATTTTTGATTTTCTGAAGAAGATAATAAAATGATAAATGCCTTTGGGCAGTTTTTATGCACCTGAATTTTTGACTGCCTGTTTAAGTTATTGTGAAATCCCACGCCCGGTGACAGAGTGCATGTCGCTGTAGCTTTCAAAAATATTGGCACAGATTACAAGAACAGCAGTGGCACAGACAGAAGAAGATGATACATACAGGCTGAGTGGGAAGAATGCCAAACAAGACTTTTCAAGTAGGATAACCTTATCTTACGAGGGATAGGGCTAGTGCACAGGGCAGAAATTGGACGTCTCTCTGGGCAATCTTTTAAACTGATGGGGAGTGGTAGTTGATGCTGGGAACCCCCTTGTAGGGGGGGTAGGTAAAAGGGGAACCCAACAGATGCTCCCCCAGAAACAGAAATAGGGCCAGGGGAAGCAACAGTGGTGGGAGCGAGAGGCAAGAGAAGGTAGTGAGCTAGGGACTGAGTAGCAAATGTCAACCTATCAGACGAGGTGGTGGATGGGATGGGGAAGGAGTGGATGCCACAAGGAGAGAGATCAGGTAAGAGGGGAAGGAGCAAGATGCATCTGCCAAGGATTCCAACAGCATCAGAAACATTTTTAATGTTCCAGAAACCTTGTAAGTCATACAGTGTTTAGTTGTTTCTATACCTCGCTGTTAAACATGAACTAGGGAAGCTCAGCAGAGACACACCTTACCATCCCATATTCTATGAATTGTACAGTTGTGGCACAGGTGTGAGTGGAATACAGTCTCCTTTGGGATACAGTTGTTGCATGGCTGTATTGAGTGGGGAAACAAACTCCTTTGGTGTAGCAGAAAGGGCCAAAACATTGACGTTTAGAAGGTTCAAGGCCAACCAGATGAAAGCAAGCAGGGAGCTCTACCTCAACAAGGCAAAGGAAGCCAGTAAGGCAGTGAGGTAAACAAAAGTATAGGCAGCTAGCACCTACATTTGTGGAAGTGGTGAGGGATAACAATAAGATCTTCTCTTGCTGTAACAAGAAAAAGAGAAAGATCAAGGGGTAACTGAGAAGTTGAGAAAGAGAGATGGGTAAAAAGCCGATATTCTGAATGAATACTGCTGCTTGGTCTTCACAGTTGAGGAGGGAGGGCCACTGCTGATGTATATACCATCACAGTCAGGGAAACAAAAATGATAATGGGGATTATCACTGAATAAAGGGTACTCAAGGAGAAAGAGTTAAACGTGGGTAAGTACCTGGGAATGGATGGGTTGACACACGATTGCTCAGGAAGCTGCGGCAGGCTCTGCTGCACCCCTTGTGGACCTATTTAACTGCTCAGTTGACATGAGTATAGCCCCAGGGACAGGAAGGTGGCACGTGTAGTCCCCCAGCAAAGGAGCAGGACAGGCGAGATCCACAGAACTACAGACCAGTTAGCCTGACTTCCACTGTGGAGAAACTCCTAGAGTCTATAATAAAGGAGTAGCTTGTCGACTTCCTAGAATCACAGGGTCTCCAGGACAACAAGCAGCTCAGCTTTTAAAGGGGAGGTCCTGTCAGATGAACCTTGTAGAACCTTCAGTGCCATGTCCCAGGTGAGGGACCATGCTAAGTGCTGGACACCTTGTATCTGGACTTCAGCAAGGCCTTAGGCTGTGTCCCACAAAAGGCTAGGGAGGATTTTGTGGATATGGGAGTGTGGAAGAAAGTCATGATGTGTATATAGAACTGGCTGAGTGGAAAACCCAAAGAATGGTACTAAATGGTTTGCACTCCAACACGAGGGGTTAATTAGCTGGGTGCCACAGGGATCAGTACTCTTCAGTGTGTTAATTTGTGGCCCTGGAGTAGAAATTTACTGCATGATTTATCTATTTGTGGATGACACCATCATAGGTGGCAGAGTAGATAATGATAAGGGTGTATGGGCCTTGAAATGGGACCTGGATAAATTGAAAAGATGATTCAAGATTTGGCATCTGAAGTTTAGCACCAAAAAGTGTGAGTGCAACTACCTCTAGGCAGTATGGTGATCAACTTACTTACCTGCCCAGGAAGGGGTGGGCATGGCCCAGTGAAATCCAGTGGGTAGGGATGTAGTGTTATGTTTGACAGGAGCCCCATGAAATCAACTTCTTGGGTTGCTTTACTTGTGGTCATGGGACTGATGGCTGGTATTAAAGATGGGAGGACTGGGACCAATAAGGTTATTGAACAAACACACAGATGCTAGACTTCCAGTACTTGAGTCTTTACTCGGGGGCTCAAAGTTCACTTGCGCAAAAAGCAGGTTAGAGTCCAAGGACTCCAAATATTAGTTCACAAGCAGTTCATTTCTGTACACAGGATTTCACAGGCAACATCTAAGAACAGAGGTCCCCCTCATTTCTAGTCTGCCATAATTTTATTGCAGCCTGTCTGTACTTTATTTTAGCACATAGTTAATGGATTTGAAACCAAGGAATGATCCATCTAGCTTGTTTGTCAATATTTGTTTCCATTATAATTCCATAGCAGTTTCTGAGAATATATCTAATCTAATGGGAAGCATTTTCTTTTGCTGACTCCAGTATTAATCTACTTATATTGAGGATTTAATTCACCTGTGTTTCTTGATTACTTGATGTAAGCCATAAAAAAGTTTGATTTAAACCTAAATGTAGCCTTTACATTTAACTGCCTGGCTACTCTGTCTCAACTACAAATTTATGTTCTTCATTTTGTCAACATGTTTGTTGTGCTTTACATTTGGGTCTGGTACTTTTAGTGCTGCTTTTCCTAAGTGTCTTACCATTGGGGACTTGTGTTCACCAAACACTCTCTTTCCTCAGTTACAGCCTGCCTAGAACCTAACCGAACATAACTACACAACTGGTGTCAATCAATCCCGACTCTCACCACTCATGAATTATTATGGCCATTCAAACTAAACAAGCATTTGTCAATACCGAATGTTTCCTTGTATGGTGTGTGTGGCAGGGGTGTACTGTGTTAGTTTATTTATTTATTTAAGAGTTTTACCAGGAAGGCATGCTGAGCAGAGACCGCTAGATTCCAGATGCGTCCTGGGGGAAGGGAAGCAGGAATATATACAATACAATAATCACACAGGAAATACAGTACAGTAACAGATACACAAGGCAGCTACAGTATATTTTGCTACAGAGCCGATATCCCAAATGGTTACACAGTAGATGGTGGATCGGAGTAACAAGCAGACAATGGAGCACTACAGTACTTAATAGAGACTAAAAGGTGCCTAGCATACTTTTACATATAATACCTATTTTGAGATGCAACTGGAGGCCCCATGGAAACAGGTGGATGGGCACGGTAAGAAGGGAACAAGCTAGGTGCACGTGCAGGTGGAGGAGAAATGCGGTAGTTGAATCACAACTTAATAATAGAATGCATTGTGTCCCACCACATATTCAGTCAGGCATGCATCAGGAAATATTCAGGTCAAATTCAAGGGCCAGCATCTGAGAATTGCCTATGCAGGTTATTAATTTTGTCTAGGTGTCAGCCAAGTTCAAGGTAGCGAGTAGGTGATCTTATTTACAAGAACAGATGGTGGGGAACATCCCAGCCCAGCACTAAATAACAGTCCTTAGAGAGGATATTCATTTAACGGTGTGGTCTGTCAGTCAAATAAAGTAAGTGCTGTACAGCTGACAGTAATAGAGCAAGGTCAAAGTTAAATGTGTAGGAGTTAGAGCTGAGGGGCAGAGCAGTCAAATGATCTCTTGCCTTTGTTTCCTACTGCGCCACACAGCTTTGTCTATTCAAGGTAATAAGGGAGTTGTCTGGCAGGGCATCATACGCAATAATTAGGGATGTAAGTTTGTCATGGCAGTCATACACGTCATTGATTCATGACATTTGATCTTTATTCAGGACTTCCATGACTTTCACTAGTGTCATCAGAATGTAGCAATAATGAGAGTGCCACAACATTTACTACTGTTTACTAATGATTTCATGAACAATGAGTCATTAAAACCTCATCCATGACAAACTTACATCCCTAGCAATAATGTACTGATGCACTTTATGTTTATTCACATTAAATATTTATTCACACTGTTTGTATGCAGACCAGTTTTTGTGTTTTAAGAGTCTCATGCACAGACAGAATGCCCTTTAAAGCTGCCGATGTGCCCAGAAACTCATGGTGCAGTCTGAATGCAAGTTAGATTCAACTCCTCTGAAGCTTAGAGTTTAACTACAGTAGCGCAATCAATTGGACATGATAAAAAAAGGTGCTAATTGCATTACTGCAATTCAACTCCAAGCTTCAAAGGACTTGTATGAGCTGATGACGTTTGACAAATACTGCAGTTCCAGGGCATGCTTAAGGCACAGCACAAATTGCCATGGGCTAGTGTGACTTGCCTCCAGGTCCAGTTGCCTATTAGTTTGTTCACTCACCTACCTGTCAATCAGTTTTATAGAATGTGTCTCCGGTTCCCACATGGAGGTGGATGTATTCCCCTGCAGTTGCAGCAACAATTGGTGGAAGGATATGAGGATGGAAGATGGGGGATCATCTGCCAGTAGATCCTGTAAGTTTTGTTGCTGTAACTGGACCAGAAAAGGCTGTCCTCACCAGAAGTTCAGTAGGTAAACGGTCCAAGCATCAGGTGGCAATCCATGGGGCTGTCTATCTGAAACAGCTGCTTGCACAAAGAAAAATCATTGGCAGCCGTTAAGATTCCTTGCTCAGGCTAATGAATGTGAATACAGGGGTTGGCTGTAAGCATCTTGGAGGCTCCGCTACTCCTTCACACATCACTTGTCTGCCAGCACAGTATGGCAGATTGGATTGGCTGTGGCTTGCCAAGTGTTTGGAGTCAGCCTGTGGTAGATACTGTATTACCACACTGCAGCTGCAAGGCGGAAGAGACAAAATGGGCAGGGTGGGGAACGGCAGCTGGCACAGGGGATTAGGCACCCTCTATGTCATTTTACTAAGCTGGATTGGGCTGGGGAGGGACAGCTGCAAGAGACATGATAGACGGTGTCCTTTTCTGGGAAGGTGAATAGTGCAGTGATGTACATAAAGCCACTCAGCTGCTTGCTGACTGGTTTTATGCAAATGAAAGTACTGAAGTAGTCTCTCATTGGTGAGCTTAAGTCCTTTCATGTACACAAAGTTTACACCCATGAAACAGTGACCACCATCATACTCTGTTTGCGTGGTCATTGGTCTGTCAGGGACAAGCCCAATGTAGATTGTGTACATTGGGCTAGTCTGTGACGCACCTCTGAAATGCCAATCTCTGAAGCAAAGCAAAATATTTATTGTGCAAGTGCATAGAAACATAAAAAGCAGGTTCACTAGATGTGGATTCTAGACCATAACAAATACAATTTCAAGAATATCTAACATCAAGTGGCACTGCCCTGCCACACTCTACTGCAATCCAAGCATCCAGTGACCCACCCCCCACATCCTCCAACTCTAAATAAATCAATCCCTGTCATCCAGTGGTGGTATCCCACAATCCCCACCCATCCCCAAGCCACTCACTCCCTAATGTAGTGTTAACCCCCTACCCACCCCACCAGATCCTGCCCCCCAAACCTCCACTCACTTCCTAGATCAGTTTTCCATTGAATAAATTGCAGGTGATTGAGAAAATAGTTTACACAACATGTATTTAATAAATATTGGGTTGCAGGCAGAATTTGTCTAATTATGGCAGTGTGATCCTGTTTCCATATAAATTAAGCTAGCCATGAAAATAAAAAAAAATAGAAATACAGTAAACTAAAAAATATACATTGAATCTTGTGTATAAATATGCTATTTTTCAATGTTTGCTAAAAGAGAAAAACAAATCAATTTATGGGCCTCACACTGTCAGTGCTAACCTCCCCCACCCCACTTCTCTGCACAGCCACGTCTCTAAGGCCTCTGGTGTGACTCTCTCAGTTCTTTGTGGCATTCACAGACCCTTGTTGCTAGGGCAGGGTGCTGTGAATTGATGAGCACCTAGTTTGACCAATTGTAGCAGCAGATTGCGGGGAGCTTATCCAATCGGGAGGTAGAAGGGTGGGGCTTGCAGTAGAGGTAGCTCGCTGCAGAGGAAGGTACAGTCAGTGAAAGTTAGACATTTGCAGAGGTCCATGTGGACTGGGACCTGCTCAGTGTGCCTTGGAGTAGAGCAGGAGGCTGCAGCACTGTCCAGGACTTAAATACCATAGTACGGCCATGGAGACAGCACCACCCACCAAAATGCAAGTTCAGTAGCAGGCTGGGGAGGAGAAGCAGTGCTGACCAGGGCCAGAGGGCAGTGCCTGGCTGGAGAGGTGTAGTGCATCTTGGGCTCAAATACTGCCATGGGCCGGATGACGGGCTGGGGCGTGCCTTCAGGATGTGGAGCAGGGGATGGCCACCAAGGACCTGGATTGACTGTTGCCGCTGAGCATGAGTGCTGTGCTATTGGTGGTTTATAGCTCTGGAGCTGGCATGGGCAGTCAAGGCAGTCCTGTGAAGAGCTACGACTACCTGCTCATGTTGCTGCCGGTCAGGGACAGCGAAGAGGGCAAAGGGCAGATCCTGCGAAGTCTGAAGGATGGAGCGGTGGAGTCCCCCCTATGCTTATAGCAATGGTGAGAACCCAAAGGAACAAAAGGAATGAGGGTGGACTGGAGTACAGAAGGAGGCATGTGGGGCAGAGTCTGAGGAATAGTAAATGGCAGCTGGCAAGGGGGATTGGGTATTCCCCGTACCATTATACTAAGTCAGACTGGTCTAGGGAGGGGCAGCTGTAAGAGGTATGATACACAGTTTCCTTTTCTGGGAAGGTGATTAGTGCAGGGATGTACATAAAGCTGCTCAGCTGCTTGCCAGTCGACTTTATGCAAATGAAAGTACTGAAGTGCTGTCTCATTGGAGCACTTCAGTCCTTTCAAGTACACAAATGTTATGCCCATGAAACTGTGACCACTGTCATATATTTATAAACATGGGAGGGGCAGGTAGACATGTGAGATTATTTATTTAAACACTTCAGCCCTCTAGTAAGACAAGTTTATTTTTAAGGCACTCTTTCCAGGATGTGCAGGGACACATAAAATAACACAACTAAAATGTATATGCAATAAAAAAAATGGCTCTAATAACTACATGGTAAACAACACAGTATAATTTAATCTATAGCTTGCTAACCCTATACAGCTTGCTCCCCCCAAGCTACACCTTCTTATGTTGTAAAGAATGGATCTACAGTTTGTTGTATGAAAATATGTACTGCCAACCAATCACAGGCACAGCAGCCCATGTTTGCATACAGCCAGCGGTGGAACTGCCCTTTACAACCTGAGATGGGAGGGGCATGAGTTATGCAGGGCTAATGAGCTATCAATTAAGTGCTAACATGGTGGACTAAGGTTTAACTATATATATATATATATATATTTTTTTTTAAAGAAAAGCAATTATTTGGGCAGTTAGCCTGTAGTGGAGGGTTTGTAATAATTAATGCAAGTTTCCTTAATCATAGCATTTTGTAGCACTATGGAATTATTATAGCTCATTGTAACATGGGCCAAAAACAGAGACATGAATGGAGAAAGTGGATTGGCGGAAAAACAACACATGGTACATTCTGAAGCGGGGATTAATCTACTAGTAATGCCCACTTCAGAATGTCTCAGTGTGTTCAGCGAGACCGGGAGCAAGCAAGAGCAAAAGAGTAGAAGAGTGTGTCAGTTGTGGACGCGCTGAGGAAATCGTGACCGCGCTGGCTGTCGAGTCACAAGAAAGCGATGGGTACCGGAGTGTAAATGGAGCGATTGGGGCGTCAGGTGGTGGTTCTGGGTGTCTGTAGAAAATTGAAAAAACTGAGACAGTCTGTTTAGTAGATAGACCAGGAGAAGCATGCTGTCAGCAATGTATGTATGTGTGAATGGGGAGTGTCGGTATCGGATATCACTCAGTAGAACTAGTGCATTGTGGCACCAGAAAGAAAATTAGCATACCCTGACCATGGCAAGCAAATGAAATGAGACATATGAAAATATGTGGTATGTCTCCACAATGCAGTAGTTAAGGTCACACAGAAAACAATGAAACGAGTGCAAACAGCCATGTAGAAAGAAATGGAAGTGATGTAGTGCGTCCACAAGTGTCACAAACGACTTGTTAATGCGAAGTAAGAAAGTCACAGAAAGTAGGTACCAAAATAGTAACAAGTAGTGAAGTTACAGCATGCACGCGCCTGGTTGAGGTGGACAGATATTGAAAAGTACACGGACGAGAAACAGTTCAAATAATAGAAAACTGTATGGAAAGTACCTGTTCACTAACATGTCACATACCAGTGACTTAAAACATTACCTACTTTGCACTTGCCATGTTACAAGTGCATTAAGCCACTCTGAAGGTGATATCTAATGGTGGATTAATGCATGGTTGGGCCATTGTAGGCACTAAACCCTCCCAACCATGCATTAATCCACCATTAAATTCCACCTTCGTTGTGGCTTAATGCTTACTTAGGCCTTTCCCAGTAATCACACATGCACATGCACACACGCACACACACGTGCACATGTACACTCACACACACCCACACACACACGCGCACATATACACACATGCACACATACACTGTATTCTCAGTATACCCAAAATGCTTTATTTTTTTCCAACTGTATCACCCCCCACTAGATCAATGGCAATAAGTTATGTATTCTTATAACATGGAATAGGAGCAGTGAGACACAGGATTGGTGCACAGCAATCACGTGAACATGCATTAATTGCCATACACACACAGCAAGTAGTAATCAGTCCCTTAAAAGTTATTATTGAGCCCTCCAGATCTTCATATCCCATGTGGAAATCCATATCACAGGTGGCCATTGTTGTCCTCGCTAAGCAAGCATTCCTTGAGCATGCCCTGTAGCAATGATGTCTGTATGTGCTGCTGTCCCATATTCTACCAGTAAATAGTACCCTGGGTGCTGTATGAGTTTCCACCGACCCACCCCGTGGACCTCTGAGGACCAAGTGGCAAGTGACATCTTGCCATTCGGTAATCTGTACTGGTAGTCAGCAGTGCATTATCCCCACAAGCCTGTATCAGTTCCCACCCACCTGCTCAGTGGATCTCTGTTTCCCAGGCAGCACAGTGAAGCTTCCACTGTTGTGTGTCCCTGCTGTCTGTGGCCACTGCACCCCCTTCCCCACCCGATAAAAGTATCCCTGTAGACCTCTGAGAATAAGCACACAGCTAGAAGCAGCACAGACAGTGATGGCTGGTGAAAGACGTAATTGGGGAAAGATGGCGAATCCTGATAAGTGCTGCACTGTCATCTTTAGCTGTGTCTCTATCTATCGCTGGATTGCCCAGGTTACACGACGTGCCAGTGTACCACATTTAGCCGGTCTGACCGCAAGACCGAGAGAGACAGAGAATGACTGAAGGCATGCTTGATATCCAATATGGGGTTACTGTCACCAGCCAGAGACACACAAGAAGTGAGCAAGAGCTGCTTCAGGGACACTAACACTGTGTACCAGAACGCAGATGTGTTTTACTTTCTCTCTCGCTCTGCGTTCCGTTACCAGTCATTCTTCATTGCACAAAGGACAGCAGTGTGAGGGGCGATGTGAGATTGAGCTCCTGTAATCATGGCACAAATGGTAGGGTCAGCATTGCGAGCCAGAGAGACAGTGAGCAATGTCAGTGTGAAATTTCTGCATCTTTCTCTGCACATTTGCTGCACTTCCAGCAAAGCCAGCAAAACCTTGTCTGTGGCTGCAGATATCAGTGTCTCTATAGTTCTGCACAACAGACCACACATTCAGAACTGTCAGCAGTGCATACTGTGCTAACTTCATCACTGCCTTTTCATCAATTAATTATGCTTTTGTCATATTTTTTACGGTGTGGTGACATCCCATGTTATAAGCGCAATAACCCACTCCAGGGTGTGCAGTTATCGGGGATTAATCAACACACCGAGCGCTGCGAGGACACTCAGCCTGCAGCCTCGTGCCTCACAATGCACCCGGGGTGTTGATTAATTAAGCAATAATGCACAACAGGGTGTGGGTTGTGCTGGGATAACCTCATGCCTGGGTGGTTGGGCACGAGGCTGCAGGTCGAGTGTGTCCAGTGTCCCAGAAGTGAGGTTATCCTAGCACAACCCATACCCTGGAGTGCATTATTGCTATTATACAATGGCTCATTGTTATGCAAAATAAAAAATTAAAATAAAAAAAATGTTTTCAGTAGATTTTCTGGGTGGCAATATATATTTGTTTCTCAAGAGAAAAATAAAGGTGAAAGCTCCTCCAAAAGCAAATGCCCATTCAAATCAATACGGTGAGGTTGTGCTGGGATAACCTCACTGTGCCAGGGTCATACTGTCCAATCAGAGTCCAGGAAATTTTCTTGCCATTGTATAATCCCCAATAAACGCACACACTGTCATGAGTTATTGCTTACTAACTACATTGTCGAAAGTCTTAAAGAAAATTTCCACAGAGGGTAAAGCTGCCAGTGGACCAGTGGCTCTGGGAATACATTGTCTTGCAAAGTGATGAGTCAGTTTGATCCTTATATTATGTATTTAGTTTTATTATTTGTGGGAACATGTGTTAATAATAAATATTTTGTATATTACTGCTTGCTGTTTTACTGATTTCTCATACCGATCTGTTGCCATCTCAGTGTAGTTCAACTCCTAAAGTGAGATATACACATTACATGCACCGACTTCTTACATCAAGGGATTTAGTTTGCCATCTGTTTCAATTGAAGGATGACTAGGTTGTTGCCCACATAGCATCATGCTTTCACCCACAGAGTGTTGTAACAGAACTGGAGGGAGAGACAAACATAGCATCCTTGTTTCTAATAAAATATAAATAAAACGGACATATGCAGAGGTATATTTAAATCTTTTTTCAATTTATAAAATAGTATTTTATATTTTTTAACATTAAGAACACTAAAGCACACATGCAAATGTTCTGGGTGTGCCAGCAGCTTATGTTGCAACAAGTGGTTTTCTTACTCCACTGCACTAGAACTTTAGGTGTTGATTTACTGATAGAGCAGCTTTGTTTCAAAAAAGTACAGCACAGTATTAAAAATGAAGCAAAATATCACTCTTACCTCAGAGGTTGTCATTTTTACATCTGTTAGCACAAATGCCTGAAACAAAAAGCAAAATCATCAATTTAAACAGCAACCATCAGCTGCCAGTACTTGCCCACCAAAACTGCAGATATATTGCACCTTTTTAATAAGCATCAGTGGTGGAATTGGATGGAAGCTGGGACAACTGAACAGTCACCATGTGTACATGAGCCTAGTGTTACCATGTAACTGGCTCAATCAATCAATCAAAATCTGTATTTATCCAGGCGATCATCTTTAAGCAATGCTCATTTGCAAGATGGACCTGGGTGAAGCATAGTCACATATTTTTACAAGGCAAACACTAGTATTTACAGACATACAAAATGGTTACAATTATAATACAAGGCATAAAATAAAAATAAAACATAAATTCATACAAGCTTGAAGTAGTACAGGCAAAAGTACAAGGTGTGAACAGCATGTACGTACACACAATAACTAAATGCGGAAAGGAAGGCAGGGTTAATTAATGTAGTGGACTGAAAAACACAAGGGCAATAGAGGAGGGTAGGAGAGAGGTGAGGAAGGGGAATGACTAAGATGGTGTCAAGTAAAAAAACAAGGAGGTGTAGGGGTAAGAGGGTGTGCAGGGGTGGAGGAATGAGATATTATAGAGACCCTGGAGAGACAGAGTAAAAAGGAAGGGGCAAGGAGGTTGTCTCAACCAGAAGGTATGAAGAGCTCCTACCCGACAATGGGAGACAAGGAACGAAGCTGGGGTGCAGAATCAGTAATACAGAGGGTTGGGGATGCAAACTAAGAAGGTAGAACATCCAGGGCTTGAGAGGGAGGAAGGCAGAACACAAGTGTCAGTGCCTTATATAGTAAGGCAGCACATAAGTGTCAGTGCCTTATGTATGAGCCTGTGCGGAGACAGGGTACCAAGGCAGACACTGATGCAGATCCTGGATGTGAGAAGCAGTTACATGCTTCTTTGATTGTGCAGGAATATAATATCTTGAAGGCAGTCAGGCTGACGGAAGTGCTCAACAGCAGAGATCTCCACTCCTTACCTGGCAACTGCAGCAATCATGTATAGTAGTGTGTTGAGAAACAGGATAAAAATGACTGAGGAAATCCAACGTCCACCACCTTTGTATTCTCACACCTGTCAGGTGTCTGGGGATATGTTTCTTCATTATACGTTGTATGTTAGTGCTTGCCTTTATTATTTAGTCAGTTTTCAGTCCTGCTATTTTTCTTATATTGAAACATGTGAAAGAGTCTAAAATGTTTCAATATAAGAAAAATATCAGGAAGAGAGGACACAGCATGAGATTAGAGGGAGGCCAATTAAGGGGTAATTTGAGGAAGTTCTTTTTCACAGAAAGGGTGGTGGATGCATAGAACGGCCTACCTCAGTAAGTGGTGGATATGAATACAGTGCAGGGCTTCAAACAGGCATGGGATAGGCATAAGGGAGCAATACAGATGAGTATGAATAGATACGTCATTGACAGAGCAAAGGCCACTAGCACATTCATAAGGTAGAAAAGGAAATGGGCAGACTGGATGGGCCCTGCGGTCCTTATCTGCCATCAACTTCTATGTTTCTATGTTTCTATACCTGTAGGGCTGGCGGTTACATATGCACAATAGCACCCTTTCACATTTTGCTGGACTGAGTTCCCCAGCTTCCATCCAGTTCCACCATTAATGCTTATTAAAAAGGTGCACCATATCTGCATTTTTGGTGGGCAAGTACTGGTGTCTGATGGTTGCTGTTTATAGTGTAGTGTTGGGGCAAATTGAAAGGAGAAGAAGGGATGAGGCTGAGGTAAGTAATGACAACAAATGGATCTCTTGTATAAATGTTTATGGGTGGACAGGACCCTAGGTGGAAGGTGTTAAAATTAATATGAATTCCAGGTTCAACTATTATACAAAGAATAGCCCATCCTCTCTGCAAGATGCAGTAAGACGACTGTAGTTCAGAATCTGGCAACTCAGGTCACGTAGCTGGTGTTTGACGCCTGTATCCACATACAGCGTTTAGTGCCTTATCGACAGTTGTTGTCAATGTGTGTGCTGGGTGATAATGTGATGTTTTCATCCCCCTCTCAGGCCCCATACATTTGGTGCATACCTTTCAACCACTCAACATTAAAACTGACCAACATACCTAGAAAATGAGATCAGGAAATAAAAAAAAGCAGTAGCTGTATTCTTTAGCCTTCTTCGCCTAACCTCCGCTATTACTACTGAAGCAGTCTGAAAGGAATAGATGAGACTGTCACCCCAGGGCTGTTACCTGTTCAGTCATCAAAAGCACTCCCAACTGGCAGAAGATTTTTAAAAAGTCGATTTCCATACATTGCTGCCAGTATCACTTCTGCAATTGAACTATTCCTGGACGTTATGGCTGGAGATCCCTACAGAGCATGCAAACTCAGACGTGTTTCCCCCTAGCTGGGCTGAAGCACGTGACCCAGGGGCTGGAGTTCTAATCTGTTACTGGCTGGATCCATGACAGTAGGAATTTGGGGCTACTAATGCACAAGCTGTATCTGCAGACAGCATTTATTTCCGCATTGATAATTGTTGTCAATATGCGCACTGGGTGATAATGTGGTGTTTTCAACCCCCCCTCTCTGGCCCCATACATTGGCGCATACCTCTCAACATTAAAAGTGACAAACATGCTGATGCCTAGGAGATGAGAGCAGGAAAAAAAATGAAAGCAGAAGTTGTATTCTTTAGCCTTCTTCGTCTAACCTTCATTATTACTGCTGAAGCAGTCTGAAAGGAATAAATGAGACTATCACCCCAGGGCTGTCACCTATCAATCAGCAAAAGCAACTGGCAGAAGGTTTCTAAAAAGTTGATTCACCCCATTCGTTGCTGTCAGTATCACTTCTGATGGCGCCTACTGGAGTGCGAGCTCAGTAGCAAGCTGGGAAGGAGAAGCAGTGCTGAATGGGGCCCGGAAGCAGTGCCTGACCAGAGAGGTGTAGTGCATTGTGGGCACAAGTACTGCCACAGGCTGGGTGGTGGGGAAGGGCAGGTCTTCAGGATGTGGAGCTGGAGGTAGCCACCAGGAACTTGGAGTAACTGCTGCCGCTAAGCGTCAGTGCTGTGCCATTGGTCAGTTTGTGGCTCAGGAGCTGGTGTTGGCTCGGTGGGGGAACAGAGGGTGCGGGGTGAACGGCATACAGTGGGAGAGAGAGCAGGAGGGCTTAATTGAATGCCAGCACGGTGGGGGAACAGAGGGTGCAGGACGGACAGCATACAGTGGAAGAGAGCGGGAGGGCTTAATTGAATGCCAGCTCGGTGGGAGAACAGATGGTGTGGGGTGGACAGCACGCAGTGGGAGGGAGTAGTATTGCTTAATTGACTGCACTATGCAAATAAAAGAAATGAAGTGCTCTCATTGGAGCATTTCATTTCTTTCAACTAGAGAACGGCCCCCTCTCACTGCTTCTGTTCAAGCTCTCTATTGAACCCCTGGCACAGCAATACATATGAGCCCGGTAGTTCATGGTGTTAGGATAGAAGGGATGAAACATAAACTAGGGCTATATGTGAATGATGTCCTGCTTTTTTTATGTAGCCCAGATTCTTCATTGCCGAAGATTTTTAGATTGATCTGAGATTTTTCCCAAATCTCAGGATGTCTACTTAACACTGCCAAAATAGAGATCTTGGCTTTCTCCTTCGTGGCTAATTCACAGATGCATAGAGAATATCCCATGAAATGGGGCATGATAAAAAAGAAATATCTAGGATTATCCACCTCCACCCTATATCAAACACAGAAACATAGAAGTTGACGGCAGATAAGGACCGTAAGGCCCATCCAGTCTGCCCATTTCTTTTTCTACCTTGTAAATGTGTGATCAGCCTTTGCTCTGTCAGTGGCCTATCTAGTCATACTCATCAGTATTGCTCCCTTATGCCTATCCCATGCCTATTTGAAACCCTGCACTGTATTCATATCCACCACTTCCTGGGGTAGGCCATTCTATGCATCCACCACCCTTTCTGTGAAAAAGAACTTCCTCACATTACCCCTTAATTGGCCTTTCTCTAATCTTATGCTGTGTCCTCTTGTCCTGCTATTTTTCTTATATTGAAACATGTTAGACTCTTTTACCTTGTTAATGCCCTTAAGGCGTTTGAATGTTTCGATCATATCACCTCTCTCTCCCTCCTTTGCTCTTGGGTATACATATTGAGCTCCGTTAATTTGTCCTCATGTGTTTTCTGATGCAGTCCCTGCGCCATTTTGGTTGCCCTTATCTGGACTGCCTCAATTTGGTTAATGTCCTTGTGAAGGTGTGGCCTCCAGTACTGCACACAGTACTCCAGATGGGGCCTAACCAGTGTCTTGTAAAGGGGGATTATTACCTCCTTCTTCCTACTTGTGATACCCCTGCTAATACACCTTAACATCCCCCTAGCCTTACCTACTGCTTTAGTGGTCTGCTTGGATGATTTCAGGTCATTAGAATGACCTCACTTATCAACCCCCCCAGGTTTCAGCTGAAAGATGTAAGCCAAAAGAAAAATGCTGACAGCATGTGAGTTCACACACACAGTTTTTAGAGACCATGTGTTACATGTAAGGCCTTAATTAAGGATCCTGTCTGTCTGAGTTAATCACAACTATAGTTGCTAGAACATATCCATTTTATGACGTTGGAAGGAAAACCCAGGTTATTACATAGACGTGCGAAAATCATAAAGATGCTGTCATGTCCTAGAAGGAGGAAGCTTATTATGAGATCAAAAGAAGTGTCATTTGAAGGACATGAATTATGCTGAAGTTGCAGAATGTAATACTTTTGTGTAAGATATATATTTTTTTATACATAATGTGACAAAGGAGGAGCTAGCTGACCTCACACAAAGATGGGTTGTCCCATACAGTTGTTTAAGGAATACTCTGTTTTACTTACACACACTTTTACCTAGACTCTGACTGAGGAAAGAGCTTTGGAGCACTTGTAAACAAGTATTTAGAAAGATTTCAAATCTAAGTACTGTAAGTAGGAATTTGCACTGTTTAAACCTTGTTCTTTTAAAAGATTTGTATGTCTGGTGATATAACAGTTCTGTATGTTGTGCTTTACATATTTTTAACTATTTTAGTAAAATTCTTTTTAGAACTTACTTGGTCTGTCTTTGAATTTCTTTAGCTATAAGGAAAGTATTTATGGTTATAGCAGACAGCAGGCATAACCTTGAATGGTGGTACCAAACTGGAAAGAGAAGCATTTTAAATCTGTGGTCTTTATTAAAGTTTTTAAGGGTTCATCTCTGTATACCTGGTTAGGTGCCCATAGGCAAAGATATCTGGCCCCCCGAAGACAGAAATATCTGAGCCTGTGCATTGGGTATGCTAGCAAGAGGTTCACAATTTGAATCCCTCCAGAACTTGAGACCAAAGGTTGATCCGAACTCACAAAAACAGACAAGAAGGTTACCTTGTCTGTTACACTGTTCACAAGACTGCGCTCAGAGGTTGGCACTTTGGGAGTAGAAGGCCTGACCTGTTGAGTGGGTTTGTGACAATGATGCCCAAGTCTCTTTCTTTCCCTGTGACTGCCAGCAATTCCCCTCCCAGCCTATAGGTGGCTTCAGGGTTTCTCTTAACTATGTGCATGGTCTTGCACTTCTTTGCATTAAACCCCAGTTGCCACTCTTCCGACCATTTTGCTAGTTTATCCAGATCTCTTCTCATTCTGCCCACACCATCTGGATTATCTACTATGTTGCAGATCTTAGCGTCATCTGCAAACAGACACACCTTATCCTCCAGTCCATCTGCAATGTCACTGATGAAGATATTGAAGAGGACAAGCCCAGGACTGATCCCTGAGGTACTCCACTTGTGACTTGCATCTCTTCTGACTGTATACCATTTACCACCACTCTCTGTTTTCTGCCCATCAACCAGTTTACCACCCAGTTGACCAACTTCTGACCCACCCCGAGCCTACCCAGCTTATTAATCAATTTTCTATGTGGAATAGTATCGAAAGCTTTGCTGAAGTCAAGGTAGGCAACATCAACTGCTACCCCTTGGTCCACCGCTCTGGTTACCCAGTCAAAGAAATCTATGAGATTAGTTTTACAGGACCTTCCTTTTGTAAACACATGCTGTCTTGGATCCTGTGCTCCTATGGAGTCCAGGTGTTGCACTATCCTTTCCTTAAGGAGTGCCTCCATAATCTTGCCCACTACTGAGGTAAGACTGACTTGTCTGTAGTTCCCTCCCTCCTCCCTGCTACCACTCTTGTGGAGTGGGATCACATGAGCCCTTCTCCTGTCTTCAGGGACCTCTTCTGTGCTCAAAGACTCACTAAACAGTTATGATAATGGCTCTGCTAGTTCCACCCTTAGCTCCTTTAGTACTCTGGGATGTATGCCATCAGATCCCATTGCCTCGTCCACACTGAGCTTATTGAGCTCTTGTAGGACCCTTTCTTTTGTGAAGGGACTAGTGCTCACCTCTCTCCCCTCTGAGTCCATGGTGCTGAGCTGTGGGCCCTGCCCTACCCTCTCTTCAGTAAATACTGAGCAGAACTATCTATTTAGGATAGATGCTTTTACATGGTTCTCCTCGTCACATGCCCCTTATCTCCTTTGATCTTAGCAATACCCCCTCTGGACTTTCTCCTTTCTCTAATGTATCTATAGAAAGTCTTGTCACCTTCTTTTACTGTTTATGCTAGTGTTTCCTCAGTCTGGGCCTTTGCCTGCCTTACTGCCTTCCCTGCTTCCCTTAGGGAAGTTTGGTATGCCTCCCTATCTTCATCCCGCTGTGTTCCCTTATATTTCCTGAAGGCCAGCCTTTTGGCTCTGACCTTTTCTGCTACTGTTTTTCAGAACCAAAGTGGTTTCCTTCTTCTTTTGCATTTCCTTTTCTCTCTAACACAATGGGATGTTGCTTCAAGTATTGCATCCTTAATGCTTGCCCACATTGCATGTAGCCCCTCACCTGTATTTCTTTTTGCCAGGGCTAGCTTAACTCTGTTGGCCATCTTATCAAAGTCAGCTCCTCTGAAGTCCCATATTTTTGCCTTGGAATGAGATGATTTAGTTGTAGTGGCCAAATTGAACCATACCATGTGATGGTCACTGGCCCCCAGGTGACCTTCTACCTGGAGATCTGTGATCCTTTCTCTGTTAGTCAGTACTAGATCTAGGATAGCCCTGTCTCTTGTGGGTTGTTGTACCAGTTGTTTGAGGCCCGGCCCCTGCAGGGAATCCACCGTGTGTCTAGTTCTGGCAGATATTCCTGCTGGTATTGACCGATCTGTACCTGGCATGTTGAAGTCTCCCATTATCAGAACCTCCCCTTTAGCTGTCATGTTTTGTATATCTTCTAGCAGTAATGGGTCTATGTCCTCCCCGCAGTCTGGGGGCCCGTAGAAAACCCCAGTTCTTATGGCTGTCTCATTTCCTGTTTCCAGGGTGACCCACAGTTCTTCTGGCTCCTTATGTGTATTCTGAATTTCTGTAGCTTTGATATTTTCATTGACATACTGGGCCACTCCACCCCCCCACCCCCTTTTGCACCTCAGTCTCTTCTGAACAGTACATAGTCAGGTACTGAAGTCTCCCAAGTGTGGTTACTGGTAAACCATGTCTCATTAATTGCTACTATGTCCAGTTTAGCCTCTGTCATTATTGCCTACAGGTCTGGGATCTTGTTTCCCAGACTGTGACCATTTGTGTACATGATTTTCCATTGGCCAGATTTCAGTGTGTTAGTTGTTGGGTGAGGTCTGGCATTTCCCCTGTGCGTCGTATGAGGAGTTGGACCTTTTTTCCTTACCTGGTGATGCAAATGAACTGAAAACATGCTGAACTCCAGTTTGACCACTAGCTGAGGGGGGAGAGGTGTTCTTCCCATTCAACATATGGGGTGCTGCAACCCTCTCCCCATTTGTTAATTTAAATATTCTGCAAATACGTCAAACTTCTGCCCCAATGCACTAACTCCCTCCATAGCCAGATACAGTCCATCAGATTTAAAGAACTTTTGCTCCCAAAACTGTTGCCAGTTCCCTACAAATGTGGGTCCTTTTTCCTAGCATCAGCCCTTGAGCCACATGTTTAGCTCCCCTATCTCCCCTTCTCTGACCTTCTGTCCATCTGCCCCCCTCTCCCAGACTGGCAGGATCTCAGAGAAGGAGATGCCAGATGAAATGGATGAGAGTTTGTCACCCAGCCTGGTCAGGTGTTCCTCAGTTCCCACAACTGATCGGCTGGTGAGAACATTAGTCCCTATGTGTACCAGGACATCAATGTTTTCTCCTGCTTCCTGAACAATTTTAGCAATGCAGCCAGTGTCTCTCCATGCTGATATGCCTGGGAGACATCTGACCATTATCCCTGGCTGGAGATAGGTATCAACTCCCCGAATCAGGGAGTCTCCTATGATTAGAAGTTTTTTGGATTTCCTTTTTGCTTTTTTTGTCTTTATTCCTGTTTTGGGGCAAGTTTTGTTGTGCTAACTCCTGTGCTGCAGTGTCCTGCTCTGCAGTGTCCTCTGCCCCTCTGTTTGATTTCAGAGATAGAGGCAGATACCTGTTTGTAGTTTTTATATGGTTTGTGGAGGTAATATGTTGGAGAGCATCAAGTGATAGGGCACCCGATTTGCTCCTCCTAACCACCTGCCAACCTCCCGGATCAACTACCCTCTGTGGTCGAGGTGCTTCTTTTGGATGTTGGGGAAATGGCGGGTGGTTCTTATAATATATTTCCTCTTGAATATGAAATTTGAGGCGCGCAATCTCTGCCCATGCTGCTTAGAGCTGAGACCTAAGATCTCCAATGGCCCAGCATGTAGGACAGTGTCCTAAATCCTGTAAAACCGTCCTTCTGAAAAGTGTTCCACGGTACCTGCAGTAATGCTATCCATTCCAGATAAGTTGCTGGGTTTATAACCTGGTCAGAGTAATTAGAAGGAAGAAAATGAAAGCAAAAGTTTTATTTTGTGTTTTGTTTGTTTGGTTTTGTATAACTTGTTATAACAAGTTAAATTACTAGTGCCCCTGTAAATGAGATCACCATGTGGATACCCCACTGATCCACCCGTTCCTGCCTTGCTGCAGGAAATGTCATGACTGTGCTACCCTATAAAGGAGTATAGTGTGGGGTGGTTGGGGATGGGGGGTGGGTGGCTGGGTCCTTCCACTGCCAAAAAAGAAGAACCATGGACGAAAGAAACAAGGAGGTAAGAGCAGAAACAATCAGTCAGCAACAAATGCAAGTAATCCTGAAAGCAAATCCTAATGATACAGATAAAACTGTAACACCTGTAAAGCACCACCCGTAATCATTTCACAGAAGATATACCCTGTAAGAAACACTTTGCTACAGAGAAAAATAAAGCAGTAACAGAAGACATACATTGCAAAAGATAATTTGAATCAGAAGATTACAGCAGTAATCGGTTAGCACACACCTATAGGCACACCTTGAAATAATGCAGCAGAAGGTATACCCAGCAACAACAATTTGAATCAGAGAAAAATAAAGCAATAAAATGTTAGCAACAAACAGTAACAATCCCTGTGAGTACAAAATAAAAATAACAACACACAGTAAATCTGCCTAGCCAAAAGAAGTCTTAATCCTTTCCCTTGCTCTAGTAAGGTTATTTGCACTGTCCTTTCAAGCAACCTAGAAGAAAAGAGTTCAGGTGAAGCTAGGTGCCTTGGCCAGCAAACCTAGTCTTCAAGACAATTATCCCCCATTGGTGAATGCCCTTAAAAACAACTATAAGTGATAGGCTCTTCTTCCATTACCTCTCCATGCAAGAGCACAGACGGCAAAGATGAACATCTTGTCAAGATTACTATACCTTTTTCAGAGTGTCCCCTGTACTCTTGCACAACAGGAGCTGAATACATGGCAAAAACAACTATTATACTATCTCTGGGGCTCCAGAAAACCACAAGTCCAACAACAAGTACTATATCTTCCAAGGAAGAAGAGAGAGCTTGCCCTGCCATATCTGCCAGGATACTGGGTGGCCACCCAGATGAAAATAGTTCTAATGTGGCAGAATCCACAGTATTACTCTCAATGGAAACTTATAGAATTGGACTAATGTCAAGATCTTCCTTTACAAATGGTAACATTCCACTGGAATTGGACACATGGGAGGGATAAGACATAGCTTAGAGGGGTAACAATGGCACTGGAGGGTTGGTAGAGGGGAACTAGCAGGGGGCCTATTTCTTGTACCCTATGGAGACATAAATGGTGGGCATGGGATGGAAAGTTTCCCCCGGCAAGCTTGTATCCCTGGTTCAAGAGGCAGGCTTTACTGGGATTGCATTCTCCCTGGCAGATCATGCAGGGTAATACCATATTATCCTTTGAGGCTCTAGCCATGAAATACAACCACTCCCCCACAGATAGACTGCGCTTCTATCAAGTGAGAGATTCTGTGAATGCTCAACTTAGAAACCCATTAAATTAACTGAACTTGGATGTTCCTCCACCTCCATTTGAAATGATCTGGGCCTCTTCCACTGGAAAAGGTGCAATTATGTTGCTGTACACCAACTATATTAATGACCAACGGGCCTTGACGGCATACATCAAATTAAAATGGGAGGGGGAGCTCTGGCTTCAAGTAACACTGACAGAGTGGGATAATATGTAGCAAGCAATCTGGGTGACTTCTTCCTTGCTGACCTGGTGGGAGTTTTTATGGTGAGTAAGAATAAGGTATTTCCTTGTCCCGGTGATGCAGGATAAGTGGGGCTCTAACAAGAGTCCTGCTTGTTGGAGGTTGTGTGGGGAGGCCAAGGCCACTCATATCCATATATTCTGGGAATTCCCTTTGATACATACATATTAGGAAGGGGTTCTGAATCATTTATGACAGTTGTTTGAAGTGGAAGAGGTATTGGGACCACAACATATAATATTGTGTATTGCACCTGTTGCATTAAGAGGAAAAGGAGCTAGATACTTTTGGGGCATTCTATTAGCAGCCACACTGAAAGCTATTATTAAATTATGGTTGCAAGCCATCCCACAGAGGAGAGGGACTGGGTCCACATAGTATCACATATTCAACAAATGGAACTTATTACCTACTCCCTATAATGTAGACAAACAGCTTACATAAATAGGTGGGCGAGATGGGAACTGCACATAGGTGACAGTCAATAAATTGAGTAGTGTCTAATACATAAATTAAACAATCATATATTAATGAAAGAAAGCTCTATTTCCCTTAGATAATAAGGAGCTCAATTAAATGTGGACAGAATTAGGTTGAGATTGACGGACGGTTGTTCTTGTTGGGTGGCGTGCAGGTGTTGTAGAATTCATCTATTAAAACAACAGAGAAAGATGCATTCAAAGAAAGGGTTGGTGGGTGGGGATTGGCAGCAAAGTTATAAATGTGTTAGAAATTTATTTATTTAAGGTTTTTAAATGGTACTGGTTAATAATAATATTTAGCCCTAACATTTAGTTAAAGGCTACTCACTAAGCTTTTTGTGCTATTAACTGTTAAATGCCTCCTTGCCATTTATGTACCCACTATGGTTGAAGATTGACTTAAATGTATGGGCTCCTCACATACTACTGTGTACAATGGCATTAACATATGAAATGCAGAAACTTCAATAAAAGAAGTATAAAAAAAACTGTTTTACATTCTACGAACTATAAATCATTACAATATTTATACAAAGTATTAACAACAAACAATCATGTTGAATTCATTCTACTAAATTACAGCCTCTAAATATATCTACAACACTAACGATCAGACCCATTGCATAATTTATCTAGGAGGTCAATGACCTTGCTCAATGTCACCAAGTAACCGGGGGGAGGGGGAGGGGGAAAAGGCAAGGAAAAGAAAATGAGAATCGGATAAAATGTGATCAAAATAGTCAATATAAAATATATAACACGTCTAGTGCTTCTGTATTTTATATTAATACACAAAGATGTACAGGATAAAAATGCACTCTAATTAGTTACATCATATGGCTAATTTAAGATGTACAAACCACTCAATAATTTATTTAAAAGCCCTCAAAGATGAAGTGTTAAATCAATCATTTCATTAAGTCCCAATCCACACATCGCCCCCATTTTATATTGCCAGATACTCTCTCATTTAAGCAATACAGTATATTATCAATGCCCCCCCGCCCCCACACACACACACTGGTAAAAGGGCTTTTTCAATGCTTTGAAATATAAATTGACGTCCTGCTCCTTTCTGTGGCACATGTGCGGCTAATGTGTTTTTTTCTATCCTTATTATCTATAGCTCTTAAGTATTCACCAATGCGGAGCTTAAACTTTCTTGTAGTTTTCCCAATGTAAAAACAATTGCACATGCAGGTAGATGTGAAAATAATATTTTAAGTATTACAGTTAATAAAATGATGTATCCTATAGTCCCTCTGTTTGTTATTGTCTATAAAGGTGTTTCCTACTAAGATATTGTTGCAATAAATATAGGATCCAAATTTAAAATTCCCATTTGGTAAATAGTTCCCATCACCTTTTCTACTAGTACAGTGATTACTATTTGTTACAATGTCTGCCAATTTCTGCCCCCTCCTGTATGTCACCCTGGGCAATGTAGCAACATATTCTTTCAGTTTGGGTTCTGTTGATAACACATTTCAAAGTTTGTTTATGATTTTTTTATGTCTTTAGTTTGTGGGGAAAAAGTGGTGACAAAGTTAAATCTTTTATCCTTTTTATCTTCCCTTTTCCTAGTGTGCAGCAAGTTCCCTCTTTCTATGTTCCCTACGTTAACAGTAGTTTTATTACATAGAAATATAGACTTTGACAGCAGAAAGGACCGCTTGACCCACCTAGTCTGCCCATTTCCCTACCTAATGGATAAGCTGCAGATCCTAGTTAACCAACAGCCTACCCCCCCCCCCCATATTTAGTTGTTTTTTTAACCAGGTATAGCACACTAAGCTGAAAGCTTTTTTACAGGAGCGACCTGGGAGCACAAGGAGGTTAAGTGACTTGCTCAGGGTCACACAGTATGCAAGTAGAAGCTGTGGGATTCAAACCCAGGTCTGGTCTGTTGGATATCACCAGATTCGTAGCTCAGAGCCTTAGACCACTGCGCTATACTGCCTCCACTAGAATTGCCTTATGTCTGTCCCATGCATTCTTGAATTACCCCACTGCTTTTGACCCCACAACCTCCTTAGGGACGCTGTTCCATGCATCCACCACCACCTCTGTGAAAAATACTTCCTCACATTGCTCCTGAGCTATCCCCCCTCTATCTAAAAATTGTGCCCCCTTGTTCTTGCACATCTCTTTTTCTGAAAGATGCTACCCTCTTGGACTTTGTTGATTCCCTCGAAGTACTTGAAAGTTTCTATCATGTCCCACCTCTCCCTCCTTTCCTTGAGGTATACATATTAAGCTTCTTTAGTCTCTGTTAGTTTGGTTTCTGGTGCAGATCCTGCACCATTTTAGTTGCCCTCCTCTGGACTGCCTCCATCTTGTCTATGTCCTTGCGGAGACTGGGTCTCCAGAACTGCACACAGTACTCCAGATGGGGTCTCACCAACTGTCTGTACAGAGGGATGACAACTTCTTGTTTTCTACTGGTGATGCCTCTCCCTATGCATCCCAGTATCCCACCAGTCCTCCTTACTGCCTCTCACATTGCCTGCCTACCTTTAGGTCATCTGATATGACTACCTCAGGTCCCTTTCCATTTTTGCTGTTGTTAGTACTCCCCCCCCCAACTGTGTACTCTTCGCCAGGGTTTTTGTTTTCCAGGTGCATTACTTTGTACTTCTTTGCACTGAATCTAAGCTGCCATACTTTTGACCATTCCTCCAACCTTGCCAAGTCCCTTCTCATCCTTCCCACGCCCACTTGTGTATCAACCCTTTTGCAGATCTTTGTGTCATCTGCAAAGAGGCATACTCTTCCTTCCAGTCCCTCTGCAATGTCACTTATAAAGACATTAAAAATGACCAGACCCAATACTGAACCCTGCGGTGATTTTTGCATTATATTAAAGCTCCACTCCAAAAATCTTCTCCTCATTTCCAATGCCCCTGCTACATAATCTTCCTGAGTGGAGCACTTCTGTTTTAACCTCGTGAATTGACTGACTGGTGTGTTCTCAATTAAGTGCTTTGAATGGCAACTGAAATATTCCAGAACTGAATTCTTATCTGTTTCTTTATGGAAAAGGCAGTTTTTTTCCCCACATTCTTCAGTCCCATCCTTACTGATTCTTAGATCAAAAAAATCTATAGTTTCCAAATTTGCTGTACCACTGAAACCCCGCCACCAGGATGCTCCACAATGATCTTTGGGGAAACCAGCTACAGGCCTGAAAGCCAGGTTTCCTTTGACAGGATACCTCCTGGGTTCATACAACATCCCAGTGGTCCCACTAAACTCTTCAAGTATTTCCAATTATTTCCTGCAGGTGGGATCCATCTCCAGTCATTCACTCTGTAATGCAGCAGACACCATAGTATCAAATAGAACATTCCTGGTCATATCATCAAGATTCTAAGCCATTGTACATTCTCCTGCTACAGTACGAATACTACATCACAGGTCCAGCGACAAAGCTTTGACAAGCATATAGGTTCATCTCCTTCTAGTAAGCCTAGAAGGAGGCAGACCTGGTGCCATAGTTTCCCCAGAGGTTTCCCTGACAGGGTTTTTTCCTCTCCATTGTTCTTTTTATCACTTGATCCTTTGGCCTTTACCATACTCTATCATTATTTAGCCTCAAAATACCTTCCCTTTGGCCAGCCCAGTGGTGCTGAGAATTGAGGCACTGGACACCACACCTCGTGCCACACCAGTGACCTGGGTTCAGGAACAGACCTGGGCCATCGGGGGTTGGCAGGGGAGGGAGAGAATTGAGTGTCTGAAAGACTGCTCTCCTCTCCTGGGGTTGGGGGGGTTGTAGGGGGTTCCTCATGCTGTAGCGGCCTCTGGTGGAGACTGAAAGCTGCACATGTACACGGGACATAGGACATAGAAGGGGGCGGGACAATGGCAGGCTCCAGTGGCAATAGTGGGATAGCCATGCAGGAGCTATTGCACACCATGTCCCAGAGGGGAAACTTGCCAAGAAAACCCCTGGCAGACTAAGGGAGGTGACAGAGGCCTCAGGAGCCCAGACCCACATCCTGTCACTGGACCTGCCAACCACCGGCTCTCCCAAGCCTCTCAATCTGGACCCAGGACCATCCCTCTAATCACAGATAGGCTGCCAGGTAGGTGGGGTGGGCCCTCCCCCGGGGGGATCCAAGGGGGCTGGATAGGACTATGGGTCCAGAGGGGGTGTTCAGCAACATGTATCCCAGTGGTTCAGAGGTTTCAGGCTGGGAGGAGAGGTAGTGGCTGAGAGGGCACTCCTGAGAGATGTCCTAGTCCCCGGTGGAGAAATAAAATGTACAAAATAAAAAGATACCTTCCCTTGGCACCTCTGTCAAGGTTAGAAATACCTAAAGAGTGCAAGGCCAAAATAATATTGACATAAACAATACTTCACATAAGCACAACCTGTGGAATTAGGCTTTAAAAAGTCTAGTCGTGACACTGGGCGTGCAGATCAGCACTGATGCTGATTCACATGCCCAGTGTCACGGCTTGACTTTCCAAAGTCGAATTTCACAATGCTGCAACACTCATTTTTGCAAGTGAGTTACTTTATTAAACTCAGCTGACTGTGCGGAGTTAGGACATATACTTATCTTACAGGGTTTGAATTTTGCCAGACTCCTCCATGAACAAGTTTATAGGCACTTCCGCACCATATTGACGTTATGAATGCACGGCTCCATCGGACTGATGATAATAAGGTTGGAACAACAGAAAACACTGTTTAAACTGAAAAGTATGAAAAATAATGATCGTATTGGATATTATGTAATTCTGGCAGCATATGAACTAATTAGTCATATAGACAGCTGCATGGACTAATTTACCTATTTTCAAATGGGCTATAAAAGTCAACCAATAGCTGAAGTATCCCTTTAAGTAGGTATTGTGAGTAGGGATTTGGCAGACATTATGGAACATAGGTATAGTTGGGAGTTAGGCTGCTACAGGGAATGTTGTGCACTCACCTCTTGGGCTGTGCTGAGGAGAGGGGGACAATGGCCTATATGTAGCAGATTCATGGAGCTCCAGGCACATCTGGTTCCAGCAGAGGAGGAGCTATCTCTACTGCATTACTGGCTGAGCTGACACCCACAACCACACCTTGCACACTCAGTCCCCAAAGGCCGACTGGCCAGGGGGGGCTAGAGGTTGATGGGGAGAGGGTGGCAGGGGCAGTCACAAGGCAATTGAACAAGCTCACCACATCCCAACAGCAAATCACTTTGCACAATTGGAGGATACACAGGTGCCTAACTCCTTGAGGAGGACTTGAAGCTGACTTGGAGGAGTAAGCTGGACAACTCAGTGCCACCCAATGATGAGAGCAGGAGGACGGTAGCAAGGAGTATGCTAATTGTAGGGGACTCTATGACTAGGGCAGTGGAGAAGGTGGAGGGAGAAGGGGAAAAGAGAGAGTGATGTGATGCCTTTCAGATGCATCGGTCATCCAGGGCATGGGAAAGATAGGGAGGGCTGTAGAGGAGAAGAAGGGGGAGCTTGGGGTTCTGGCACATTTGGGCACCAACAATCTGGCAAACCAGCCTAATGAAGGCAGTGAAACACGGCTTTTGTAGGCTGGGGGATTGATTGCAGGAACACTTGACTTCCCTGACCTTTTATGAAGTCATCCATGTTCAAGGTAGGGGAAGGAAAAGGGTAGAGTGAGAAATAAGGAGACTGAGGAGCTTAATGGGTGGCTGAAGGGATGGTGTCAGGAAGATGGGTACCAGTTTGTGGGTGACTAGGGGGGATTTCTGAGACAGGAGGCTCTTTGGGGTTGATGGCTTTCATCTGACGGGGTGGGGGGTTAGTGCATTTGGGCAGAAGATTGATGTCTACATCAACAGACATTTAAGCTAAGCAGGGTGATACAGGCTGAGGTGACCACAGTGGATGGAGAACAAAAGAGAAACCTAGCTTGGACTCCCCCAGAAATGGGGGCTAGCAGCAATGGGAATAAAAGCAGCTAGGCAGCGGTCCATAATAAGATAAGAATGGTTCATTGACTAATCGTCGCGATATATTTCGGCGCGTCAAGTGGGAGTGGTGAAAATGTAGCCAGGCACCTTAGTCGCCGGCATAGTAGTTGCAGTAATGTAGTAACTGCAACGATAGTAAACAGAAAATGTGTCAATTAAAACATTTGTAATTCTGTTGTGTCAAGTTTTACAGAGCACTGTCCAGTAGAAGGTGTTGTGCTGTGTGGAGGAAACTGTTAATGTTGAGAGTTTTTTCTCTATCTCTCCCCCGCCGGCCCCAACCTGTTACTGTGGACTGTTAGATGGGAAGACAGACAGTTTTTATTTTGTGGCTGTTTTAATTTAGTGGAGCCTGTTTTTATTTACAACATCAACAAATGCAGTCAATCTGCAGTGGGAGTTACTGACATAAGTCACATTAAGCACATCATCTAGTGTTCCCTGCTTAAAATAATTTAAATATTGCACCAGCGATTTCATCACATCAGTTTCCTTCCCTAAGCATACTGCTTCTAAATTACTATTTAGTTCATTTCAGCATATCATCTCTCTGCCTTCAGTTTTATGAATGAGAATGCTGCGGCGACATCGTCTCCTTTCCTTAAGTTTCAGCCCTTAGTTTCTGCTATTAATTCACTATTGCGGCATATCATCTCTCTGCCTTCAGTTTTATGAATGAGAATGTTGCGGCAATGAATATTACCACACAACTATTAATGTAACCCCAAATTGTCCTGGTGACCATTTGTCAGCAACAACAACTCCGTGATATTTTGTTTGGGGACCAAATGTCCGTATGCGGATAAGAATGGATGTCGGGGGGGCACATTAAGCCAACTAAGAAAAGGAAAATCAGTAAATTAAGGAGGAAAGGGAAGGAAAAAAGGGAGAGGAACTGACAAAAAGGTAAATGGTACAGCAAAAGCTGGAAGGCAAAAAACAGGAGGAATGTGTACACTGTGGTGCAGGATAAAGATGGAAACACAGAGGAAGCCTCTCCCTCAGAAAGCAGAACAGAGAGACAGGCAAGTACTGAACTCCAAGGAACTTACTGCATGACAAATGTAGTAGCAGAAGTCATCTGAAGCTGCTTGGAAATATTTGCTTGAATCAGCTGAATGTAAATTTATTTGGCGCAGGACACACAGGATAAAGGAATCAGTTCCTAGCAGTCCAACTGCTGACAATTTCTCTTTATCACAAGATAAATTCCATAATGATGGACCGTTTCTGTAGCTGTTTCAATTGCCAGACAGCAGATACATTTGAACTCCACATTTTAGGGCTGGTCTGTGTAGCAGACCACTTCCTATTGTGATCAAAGTCAGGAAACGTTTGTAGCTATTCCACTGAAAGGCACTAGGTGACTGTTACATGATTTTTATGGCTGTCAATGAGTGAGTGGTGTGCCTTGCTGTTGCTCCTTGCTCAGTTTGCAATGCTTCCCTAACTTTCTCCTGGCTGCAAGAAGAACAGTGAATGAGAACATTAAGAGAAGTATACTAACTAGCTATTTGGGAGGATAAGGAGGAGAGAGGTTGCTGCATGCTTGTGAGATGAGAAGAGTTTTGTTCGCCAGCAGGATTCCAGAAAGGCAAAGCTCAAGATTAATTAATGGTATGCCACTGTTGCCATTGTCCTGAAGTCCTGGGCTCTTTCCAGCAGTTCTTGTGCAACCAGTTATTTTAGTATTTCTGGCTCCCTGTTCCATTTTGTTTCCGTACAGGTTAGAAGTCCGAAGGTGGAGGAGCTGCCCCGTACGGGAGCAACTGGAGAGGTCCCGTGGGGGACTGTGCAGTGGAGGACGGAGGTGCTTGATACATGGATAGAAGTAAAGAAGCAGGGAAGCAGAGAAAATAGAAAAAGTTGGACCAAGGCAACAGCGGGTGCAGCGGATACAAAGTGGACACCTGGCCACACACATAGTGGACACATAAAAGATATAAGAAGAAATTTGGGGGGCTGGCGACAAGGCCTAGGACTCATACAACTTGCTTTGCTTTTGACCTTTTCAAAAAATTCTCAAAGGTTCCACTCAGCAATATCCACACCTTGCGTAGTATTGTGTAGTACTGTTATAATTGAGTAAAGTTGTTCAAAAGTTGTTATAAGCTACTGCTTACCGTATCAGGAAAATTCAGATTTATCTCTCCTTCCTAGCTATTTTAAAAAGTGATCTTTTGGGAAAATAGCTTTCGTAGTTCAAAAGTTTAGATTTGGATTTGGATTATTTAGTATAATCTAATAAGTTTTAGTACTTTTTTAAAACAGTTCACGCTGAAAAAAGCCACGTGATTACTCTTGGTACTTAATGCGCATGTGTTGGCGTTTTACTGAGCAACACTCAGAAACAAACTGGTGTCAGAGCTGGTGCGACATAGAGCACAGAGTTTGAAGCAGTTAGCTTTTTCTGGCCTTGCTTTCTTTTTTAAATTTAAGGAGAAGTTAATATTAGAATTAAATGCACGGACTGTATGCTTAACGGCAGAATGGTGTAGCGCGGTCTAACAGTGTTTGCACTAGTGTGGCATTCTGCAACATTTAACAGCTGTTGTATGAAAGATAGCAGACACCAGACATCAGATACCTACTATTGAAGTAAATTCTACTGGATACATCAGGAGGGAAAAGTAATATATGGATCTTTGTAAGT
Organism: Neoceratodus forsteri; assembly: GCA_016271365.2. NCBI lineage: Eukaryota > Metazoa > Chordata > Ceratodontiformes > Ceratodontidae > Neoceratodus > Neoceratodus forsteri. The sequence continues at coordinate 1,327,642,599 of CM057452.1, forward strand.
TTTTGAAAGTTTTTATTTTAAAGCTTTTATTTTTCTTTTGTGCTTTCTGGTTCATTTAAAGTTGGGTACAGCGAGTTCTGAGTGAATCTGAGCAACTTTTTCTCTTTTTAGAAGGAAGACGCTCTGAATTTGGTTTGGTGTAAAGTGCCGTGCAGGCAGCAATCTGAGGTGGCTGTGAGCGACTGGGAGCTGTGCCCTAAATCGTGGTATTTTCACCGCACACAAAGAAGGATACATGAATACAAGTAAGGAGGATAATTAAGTAGTAAAAATAAAATTAGTTTCTCTAGAGGATGTAGAAGCTGCAGAATTTGCAGTGTTCTGAGGTATTTGAGGTAACAGAGTGTAAGGGGTGTTAGCAAGTGTTTGGCACTCTTTCTACTTATTATAATTCTCATTTACTTCCTTTCCCTGTAGTGTGCAGAAGAAGTTGTGTTTGCTCATCGAGCATTTGTCTCCTTTTAGAGAAGAATTCAGGGCGGAAAGGTCAGAAGCCAGAAAGACTGAAATTGAATAAAAAGGAAGAAAGTATCTGGTATATTTGTTAACACTGACATAACAGGGTAAAAGGGACATTTACCAGCCCTGGCACAAGTGTGCATGTGCACAAGTGCTATTCTCAGTGGGACGCTGACTTATTTCTTCTGTTTTTCTTTTAATAATTTTTGAATTTTGAAACTTGGAGGTGGGGGCCATAATTTGTAACTTGTATGTTTCACGGCTAATGTATAATTGTGCATAATTGTATAAATTGTTTAATAATTATCTGTTGATTCAATGTTTGATTGACTTACTGATGGTTCGATTGATGCATTAACTGATTGTTTTGAGGCACAATCGATGACTAAGGGATTGTGGAAGTACTGATTTGTCAACTCTGAATCAAATTGAATTGGGAAGACTCTATACTGAATTAGCTAATCATACTAATTGGGGGTTGAATAACAATAATATACTGAAAACACTTCCTTTTGTTAATAATTGTATTTCTTGTAATAAACAGTTATGCCAGTAGCTACAAGAAGTGGCAGGATTAGGATAAAAGGATGGTTAAATTGGAAGAAAGAGATGAAGGGAAAGTGGACAAATCAAAGGGACTTTTAACAAAGAAAAAAATATTAAAACAAGCTAAAATAAAATGGGGAAATTTAGCAGGAAACATGATTACAGATTTAATTGGAAGTAGAGAGGTTTTACATACATCAACACCAAACAGAGATATTTCAAGATTTTTAACAAATACAAAAATGGGGACCTCAGAGAAAATGAGTTTGTATTTACATAAGGAACTTGAGACAAAGTCCACTTTCCCTCCTCCTAATGAGTATGATGGAAACAGTTTGATAAGGATGGAATCTAGTATTGGAACTCAGGGGTGCAGTCAGAATCAACACCCAATTATAGAAAGTCTAGAAGAGAAGGATAAGTTGAAGGGGACAGGGGAAGTAAGTAATATGAACATGCTGAAAGCAATTAACAATTTACAATCACTAAATAAAATGGTTAGAAGTATGAGAGAATCAATAAAGGAAGAATTTAATTATATGAATGGTAAAGACAATATTTCACACATTGATATGAATATGGATAATCAAAAGGAACTAGATGGCCGGCCCGGTGGTGCTGAGGGTTGAGGTGCTGGATGCCACACCTCGCTCCACGCCGGCGACCTGGGTTTGGGAGCAGACTCGGGTCACTGGTGGGCCGGCCGGGGGGAGTTAGGCTTGAGCGTCCCATGACAGCTTGCCTACTCCGGGGAGGGTTAAGACTCTAGCCTGAACACTTGCCTGACTCCGAGCAGAGGCTCGGAGTACTGCAAGCCCCCAATGTTAAGGGGAAGGGCTGCCGACATACAGCGTGACGTTGGCGCTCTGCGCCTTGACGTCAGAGGGTCTTATGCTGTAGGGGGTGGGAGAAAGCAGAAAAAATGCCTGCCATTGCCGGGAAGATGGAGCCTCTGGAGACATGCCCTCGATGTGCCTTCACCCGCTCGATGGCCCCCGGACCGACGAAAGTTGATTGTTGGGGTAAGGGGGCTCTGCCCCATCCCCACTGGGGTAAAACTGAAGCTCTATGGGGTTCTTGTGGGGTCATACGGGCAGGGTGGAAGGCAGAGGGATGTCTGCCTTGAGGCTCCTGAAGGGTCGGGGATGGCAGGCAGGAAGGAGGAAAAATAGTAATTTAAAAAAAAAAAAGGAACTAGATGGAGAATATTCAGGCTCCTACTCAGAGGATAATTGCTCATGGTGAGCCCAAGAAGTGTAGTTAACTTGGATATATATGGATTAACTAAAGAAGTAGTAAGAACTTTAAGGGACCCCCTGGATGCAAATATATTTTTATATCAGCAATTGAGGGAGATTAAAAAAGATTTGACATTTTTTTAAAAATTTAAGTATAGATAATAAAATTAGAATGGATAATTTTGTGAACAGAGAAATAGGGTTGGGAGGACAGACTGATCTAAAAATATTAACAGCAGATCAGGACAATTTAGATGGAAAGCACCAAATGACTGAAATGATTCAGGACCTGGAATTTGCAGATGTGAATAAAAAGGAGGGAAATAATTAAGTATATGTTCATCCAATTATATCAGTGAAATTACTCTGGAATGTGTAATGCTGCCACATAAGACATTAAGAAATGAGAACACCTGTTTAGAATTGAAGAATACGTTCCCAAAACTGTGGGCAAAAGGTGAACAACAGGAACAAAAAGAAGGGAAAAGTCAAAGAGGGAAAAAGAGAAAGGAGCGAAAGGATGATCGTATAGTAAATGAGAAAGAGAGTGGAATGAGAAGCTTAACTGGAAATATATATCCAAGGGAAAGCTTTTTGGAGGAGGAAATTACAAATAAAAAAGGGAAGAATGTGAGTATTAAAGAAGAAAGAGAACAGCAAACAGAAAAAGGAAAAAACAAATAGAGGAGAACAAAAGACAAAAGAATGAAGTTGGTAAAAGAAAGGTAGGTATGTCAAGGGTTAACAAAGGTTTAAAAAGTAAAGAAAATAAAGGAGAAAACATGACTAAAAAAGGAAAAAAGAGGGAATAACATCAAGCAAATTAAGTCAGGAAAGAATAAAGAAGTGGAAAAAAGTACAGGCGTGACAAAAATGGCCAAAGAAAATCGCTAGAAAAAAATGAAGAGGAGGATGTCAAAGAAACAGAAGGAAGTGAGAAAAAAGGAAATAGATGGAAGAATAAAACAGAAATAGAAAGTAATGATCTAGAAGGGCAGGAGAAATTGAAAAACTTTTTGACCAAAACACTGCCCACAGACTTTGTGCTACCATTGTATGGTATGGCAGCAATTCCAGAAGAGAACGAGTTAAAGCTCTCAAAAATGACTAAAAATGTAATAAATATGGCTCTTGGTAATTGTAGAATTTGGACAGAATGTATAAGTGTAATCAGGCCAATTAAGGAGTGGGAATTGTCACTAATAGTAACAAATCAATATTATATACTTAAAGCTATTAGTAATGCACAAAAAGAAATAGAGAAATTGGGAGTACAATTGGGGAAAATAGTGATGCTAAGAGATCTCTTTCCAGAATTCTTTGCATTCTATGATACTAAGGAAGGAATACATTTGTCAATATTTGACTTAGCACAATTACATAGAGAAAACAAATGGAACATTAAAGTAAAGTTGGTCACTACTTTAATGACACTACTGAACAGTCATATCTGCAACACAGATATTATATATGCCAAATGACATGATTTAGATGGGCAAATTGTGTTAAAGGTAAAAAGAGGGAAATTGTTTGATCTTTTATTTCAGAAGCAATTGGTCTTAGATGGGCTGGGAATTTACATGCATATGGAAGATCAAACTTATGAATTGTTAGGAAGTCAAACGGGACAGCAGAGTAGGGAATGGAAAATAGTGATCGATACAGCTAACAGATTTGAGATTCTATGTGAATCTAATTTGTGACAGCAGGATCAAAGTATGGAGAGGAGAAGACACAGGAAAAAAGAAAGGAAATGAAAAGTCCTAAAGTATATCAGAATAAACAGGGATGTTTTCATGTAGATATACTATGATGGAACATATCAGGTTTCAATGATAGGTTGGGAGACCCAGAAATGGAGAAATATATAAATAAATATGACTATATATGCATGCAAGAGACATGGAGGAAAGGCTTGGTTTGCTGGCCAAGGCACCTAGCTTCACCTGAGCTCTTTCCTTCTAAGACTGCTTGAAAGGCAGAGTAGAGAAACTTACCAGAGCAAGGGAAAAGGATTAAGACTTATTTTGGCTAAGCAGATTTACTGTGTGGTGTTGTTTTTATTTTTTTACTCACAGGATTGCTACTGTTTGTTGCTAACATTTCATTGCTTTATTTTTCTGATTCAAATTGTTGTTGCTGGTATACCTTCTTCTGCATTATTACAAGGTGTGCCTACAAGTGTGTGCTAACAGATTACTGCTGTAATCTTCTGATTCAAATTGTTCAAGATATATCTTCTGTTACTGCTTTATTTTTCTCTGTAGCAAAGTGTTTCTTACAGCGTATATCTTCTCTGAAATTATTACAGGTGGTGCTTTACAGGTTTTACAGTTTTATCGAACATTAGGATAAGCTTTCAGGGTTACTGCATTTGTTGTTGACTGATTGTTTCTGCTCCTACCTCCTTGTTCTTTCATCCGTGGTTCTTCTTTTTCAGCAGGGGAAGGGCTCAGCCACCACCCCATCCCCAACCACCCCACACTACACTCCTTTTATAGGGTACCACAGTTGTGACATTTCCTGTGGCAGAGCAGGAAGGGGCAGATCAGTGGGGCCTCCACAAGGTGAGCTCATTTACAGGGGCACTAGTAATTTAACTTGTTATAACAAGTTAAACAAAAACCAAACACAATCAAACCATTACTTGCATTTTTTTCCTTTTTTTCCTTCTAATTACTCTTACTAGGTTATAAACCCAGCAACTTATCTGGAATGGATATCATTAACTGCAGGTACTGTGGAACAATTTTCAGAAGGGCAGTCTTACAGGATTTAGGACACTGTCCTACATGCTGGGCCTTTGGAGATCTTAGGGCTCAGCTCCGGGCAGCATGGGCAGAGATTGCACACCTCAAATTTCATATTCAAGAGGAAATACATTATAAGAACCACCCGCCATTTCCCCAGCATCCAACAGAAAAACCTCGACCACAGAGGTAGTTAGTCAGGAGATTGGCAGGTGGTTAAAAGAGCAATTAGATGTGCCCCATCACTCTCTGCTCTCCAACATGTTACCACCAAAACCATATAAATACTACAAACAGGTATCTGCCTCTATCTCTGAAATCAAACAAAAGGCAGAAGACACTGCAGAGCAGGGCACTGCAGCACAGGAGTTAGCACAACAAAACTCACCCAAATCAGGAACCAAAACAAAAAAGCAAAAAGGAAATCCAAAAAACTTCTAATCATAGGAGACTCCATGATTCGGGGAGTTGATACCCATCTCCAGCCAGGGGTAATGGTCAGATGTCTCCCAGGTACATCAGTATGGAGAGACACTGACCGTATTGCTAAAATTGTTCACAAAGCAGGAGAAAACATTGATGTCCTAATACACATAGGGACTAATGATCTCACCAGCCGGTCAGTTGTGGAGACCAAGGAACACCTGACCAGGCTCGGTGACAGACTATCATCCATTTCATCTGGCATCTCCTTCTCCGAGATCCTGCCAGTCTGGAAGAGGGGAGCAGATGGACGGAAGGTCAGAGAAGGGGAGATAGGGGAGCTAAACACATGGCTCAAGGACTGGTGCCAGGAAAAAGGACACAGATTTGTAAGGAACTGGCAAAAGTTCTGGGAGTGAAAGTTCTTTAAATTTGATGGACTGCATCTGACTAAGGAGGGAGTCAGTGCATTGGGGCAGAAGTTTGACGTCTTTGCAGAATATTTAAACTAGCAAATGGGGAGAGGTGCAGCACCCCATACGTCGAATGGGAAGAACACCCTCCCCTTCAGCTAGTGGTCAAACAGGATTTAGCATGTTTGCAGTTCATTTGCATCACCAGGTAAGAAAAAAGGTTTGTCTCCCCATACGACGACAGGGTAATGCCAAACCTCACCCAACAACTAACACACTGAAATCTGGCAAATGGAAAATCATGTACACACATGCTCACAGCCTGGGAAATAAGATCCCAGACCTGCAGGCAATAATGTCAGAGGCTAAACTGGACATAGTAGCAATTAGTGAGACATGGTTTACCAGTAACCACACTTGGGAGACTTCAGTTCCTGGCTACGTATTGTTCAGAAGAGACCGAGGTGCAAAAAGGGGGGGAGGAGTGGCCCTGTATGTCAATGAAAATATCAAATCTACAGAAATTCAGAATACACATAAGGAGCCAGAAGAACTGTGGGTCACCCTGGAAACAGGAAATGAGACAGCCATAAGAACTGGGGTTGCCTGCAGGCCCCCAGACCAGGGGGAGGGCATAGACATGTTACTGTTAGAAGATATACAAAACATGACAGCTAAAGGGGAGGTTCTGATAATGGGAGACTTCAACATGCCAGATACAGATTGGTCAGTACCAGCAGGAACATCTGCCAGAACTAGACACATAGTGGATTCCCTGCAGGGGAGGGCCTCAAACAACTGGTACAGCAACCCACAAGAGACAGGGCTATCCTAGATCTAGTACTGACTAACAGGAAGGGATCACAGATCTCAGGTAGAAGGTCACCTGGGGCCAGTGACCATCACATGGTATGGTTCAATTTGGCTACTACATCTAATCATCCCATTCCAAGGTGAAAATATGGGACTTCAGAGGAGCTGACTTTGATAAGATGGCCAACAGAGTTAAGCTAGCCTGGCAAAAAAACACAGGTGAGGGGTACAGGCAAAGTGGGCAAGCATTAAGGATGCAATACTTGAAGCAACATCCAATTGTGTGAGACAGAAAAGGAAGTGCAAAGAAGAAGGAAACCACTTTGGTTCTCAAATACAGTAGCAGAAAAGGTCAGAGCCAAAAGGCTGGCCTTCAGGAAATATAAGGAACACAGCGGATGAAGATAGGGAGGCATACCAAACTGCCCTAAGGGAAGCAGGGAAGGCAGTAAGGCAGGCAAAGTCCCAAACTGAGGAAACACTAGCACGAACAGTAAAAGAAGGTGACAAGACTTTCTATAGATACATTAGTGAAAGGAGAAAGTCCAGAGGGTATTGCTAAGCTTAATGGAGAAAGGGAGCATGTGAGGAGGAGGATCCTGTAAAGGCATCTATCCTAAATAGATACTTTTGCTCAGTATTTACTGAAGAGAAGGTAGGCAGGGCCCACAGCTCAGCATCATAGACACAGGGGGAGGGAGGTGAGCACTACTCCTTCACAAAAGAAAGGGCCTACAAGAGCTTGCTAAGCTCAGGGTGGATAAGCAATGGGACCTGATGGCATACATCCCAGGGTACTTAAGGAGCTAAAGGTGGAACTAGCAGAGCCATTAGCAGAACTGTTTAGTGAGTCTCTGAGCACAGGAGAGGTCCCAGAAGACTGGAGAAGGGCTCATGTGATCCCACCCACAAGAGTGGTAGCAGGGAGGAGGCAGGGAACTACAGACCAGACAGTCTTACCTCAGTAGTGGGCAAGGTTATGGAGGCACTCCTTAAGGAAAGGATAGTGCAACACCTGGAATCCATAGGGGCACAGGATCCAAGACAGCATGGGTTTACAAAAGGAAGGTCCTGTCAAACTAATCTCATAGATTTCTTTGACTGGGTAACCAGAGTGGTGGACCAAGGGGGAGCAGTTGATGTCGCCTACCTTGACTTCAGCAAAGCTTTTGACACTGTTCCACATAGAAGATTGATAAATAAGCTGGGTAGGCTTGGGGTGGGTCAGAAGTTGGTCAACTGGGTGGCAAACTGGTTGACAGGCAGAAAACAGAGAGTGGTGGTAAATGGTATACAGTCAGAAGAGATGCAAGTCTCAAGTGGGGTACCTCAGGGATCAGTCCTGGGGCCAGTCCTCTTCAACATCTTCATTAGTGAACTTGCAGATGGACTGGAGGGTAAGGCTTGTCTGTTTGCAGATGACACCAAGATCTGCAACAGAGTAGATGATCTGGATGGGGTGGGCAGAATGAGAAGAGATCTGGATAAACTAGCAAAATGGTCAGAAGAGTAGCAACTGGGATTTAATGCAAAGAAGTGCAAGATCATGCACATAGGGAAGAGAAACCCTGAAGCCACTTATAGGCTGGGAGGAGAGTTGCTAGCAGTCACAAAGGAAGAAAGAGACTTGGGCATCATCATCACTGATGACCTGAAATCATCAAGCAGACCTCTAAAGCAGTAGGTAAGGCTAGGGGGTGTTAGGGTGTATTAGTAGGGTATCACAAGTCGTAAGAGGGAGGTAATAATCCCTCTTTACAAGACACTGGTTAGGCCCCATCTGGAGTACTGCGTGCAGTATTGGAGGCCACACCTTCACAAGGACATTAACCAAATTTCGGCAGTCCAGAGAAGGGCAACCAAAATGGTGCAGGGACTGCATCAGAAGACATATGAGGACAGATTAACAGAGCTCAATATGTATACCCTTTAACAAAGGAGAGAGAGAGATGATATGATCGAGGCATTCAAACACCTTAAGGGCATTAACAAGGTGAAAGAGTCTAACATGTTTAAAATAAGAAAAATAGCAGGACAAGAGGACACAACATGAGATTAGAGGGGGGCCGATTAAGGGAGAATGTGAGGAAATTCTTTTTCACAGAAAGGGTGGTGGATGCATGGAATGGCTTACCTCAAGAAGTGGTGACTATGAATATAGTGCAGGGCTTCAAACAGGCGTGGGATAGGCTTAAGGGAGCAATACAAATGAGTATGAATAGATAGGCCACTGACAGAGCAAAGGCCGATGGCACATTTATAAGGTAGAAAAAGAAATGGGCAGATTGGATGGGCCTTGCGGTCCTTATCTGCCGTCAACTTCTATGTTTCTATGTTTCTATGAACAATCTATTTGAATGGATATACATCCTATGTAAAACAAGCAGAAAGACAGAAAAAGTATGGTAGAAATATAGGGGGAATAGGTACATTTTGTAAAATAAAAAACAAGGTGAAGACAGCAGAGATTCAGACAAAATGTAAAAGTTTTTTAATAGAACACATTAAGGGGGAAAATACCAAGGATATTGTACTGGTCAACATTTATGCCCCACCAGAGAATAGCAAATATAAAGACATTGAATGGCTACAGATGCTTAGATATGAAACAGAGAAATTACAGATGGAAATACCCAATGGTAATATAATTTTAATGGGTGACCTAAATGCAAGATTAGGTAATTTACAAGGTATCACTAAAGATTATATAGATACCATCAGTCTATCAAATTCAGGTCATTTAAGGGATATAAGACAGTCACGGAATTTGACATTATATAATAGAGGGGTACAGTTAAACAAAATGCTTAGAGACTTAAATCTTCTGTTGTTAAATGGACATATAGAGGGAGACATACCAGGAAAATATACATATGAAGGTGGGAGAGGATCATCTGTTATTAATTAGATTTGTGTCAATCATATTGCATTGAAAAATTGTAAGAGACTAGAAGTAAAATCATCTCTCGAATGTCAACATGCAATAATGAAACTCCATATGAGTATGGAGGGAAGATACTCATTGACACCAGTCAAAGAAAACAGATTAAAGGTAACACATAGAAATTGTATAGGTTGGGAATAGATAGATAATGGGAATTTAGAAAAAATTATGAAGGAACGAGGTATAGTGGAGAATGTAAATGATATTTCCAAAAATATGGACATAAATTTGTTGATATCAAAATTTAACATCGTACTGGGTAATATAAGACATGTTATAATTAAGGAATATAAGATACAAAATAAAAAAGAAGGAAAGGCAAGGTTTAATGGCGAATGTAGGAAGGCCAAAAAGGAACTGAGTAAACAAATGAGACGGGTAAAGGGACATACACCTGTAAATTGTAATCTGAATAAAGAAAGGACTAGATTAAGGAAACAATATAATAAGGTAATAAAGATGAATAAGAAGAAATACCGAATGAAACTGTGGAGAAAACTTGAAGATGCGATAAAAACAAGCATTTGTCAATGCCGAACATTCGCTTGCAGGTATTTGTAGTGGTGTTTGGCATGTATGGTGCTTTACCCTAATGCCCTGTGCGATTGCTGGTATTTGCACAATAAATTGTCAGCCTGACCTTTTTGTTACCCCCATCGTGTGCTACATAGGCGGAAACACGTTTTGGGCAGGATGTGAAAAATGACAGCTGTACTGCTCATAAGGAAGTGTGGTAAAATGCCAATGTTGAAAATCTGGAGTGGAAATATTGAAAATTGGCAAACCTACGAGCGTGCATGGCTACTGCGCAACACACGCTCGTAAAACAGTCATTTTTAGGAATTTTTTCACCAAATTTTCAACATTGCCATTTTAAAACCTCTGATAATGAACAGTGTCACTGTGATTTTCTTAATGTGTCCCATACACTGAGTTCGCACACCGACTATGCCATTGTGCACTACATGGGCGGAAACACATTTTGGGCAAGATGTGAAAAATGACAACTGCAGTGCTCATAAGGAGGTGTGGTAAAATGGCAATGTTGAAAATCTGGAGTGCAAATATTGAAAATTCGCAAATGTATGAGCGTGCGTAGGAACTGTGCAACGTACGCTCGTAAAACAGTCATTTTTAGGAATTTTTTCACCAAATTTTCAACATAGCCATTTTAAGACCTCAGCTCATGAACAGTGTCACTGTGATTTTCTTAATGTGTTCCATACATTAATTTCACACACCGACTGTGCCATTGTGCACTACATGGGCGGAAACACGTTTTGGGTGAGATGTGAAAAATGACAGCAGTACAGCTCATAAGAAGGTGTGATAAAATGGCAATGTTGAAAATCTGGAGTGAAAATATTGAAAATTTCGCGAACTTACGAGCCTGCGTAGGAACTGTGCAACGTACGCTCGTAAAACAGTCATTTTTTGGAATTTTTGCACCAAATTTTCAACATGAAGTTTTTGGGACCACTTCTCATGAATGATGTCACTGTCATGGCGTTATTTGAGGCTGAAGGGTGATTTTGCGAAGTGACTGCACAGTGCCTGTGAAATCACCCTTCGGGCCTGAATAACGCCATGACAGTGACATCATTCATGAGAAGGCATCCCAGAAACCCCATGTTGAAAATTTGGTGCAAAGATTCCAAAAAATGACTGAGATATGCAATAAAGTTGAAACCCCCCTATGTAGCCCATTATACAACTTACCGGCATTTCCTCAGTTCGCGGTCGGCTTTGAAGAGTGCAGACGTGTTCCGGTCCACGAAGATCGTCGTGCCGAGCTCTGGAGGTAAGTATGAGGTGGGGGTGTGGGGAGGCAGGGTGCGCATGATGGGTGGGTGCGGGTTGTGGGAGGGGCTGGGGGAGAGCCCTGGGAACCGCTTTTATTTTACAGGTTTAAAAAAAAAGATGACATGGGATGTTTGCCACGCTGAGATGGGCTCCCAGCATGGCACAAGATGTGGGGGTCCAGGAGCCGACGGGGATTGGGCACCCCGCCGCAAACAAACAATGTTTGCCACGCTGGGAGGGCTCCCAGTGTGGCAGCAGGATGGCTTGGGGCTGTGGAGCCAACGGGGATCGGCACCCGTCCGGCAAACAACAACGTTTGCCATGCTGGGGTGGGGCCCCAGCCTGGCAGGAAAGCTTTGAGGGGGCGGCGACGCACGCGAGGAGCCATGACACAAGGGCGGCGCGCTACATGGCAGCGGTGTTTTCCTTGAAGCAGAGGAACACCGCTGTCATACTGAGCTCCTGCACCCATTGGTGCAGGACTGCCACGCCTGCTCAAGGGAGCAGTGCATTGGATGGGAGAGGCACACCTCTAAGTGTGCTGCTCTCCCAAAACATTCCTTGCGCATGCACGCAAGCGAACGTAAAAATGACACACAAGTATTTTGGAATCTGGTGAATAAAGGAATGAAAAACTATAGGGGAGACCTGTGAGTCTATGTTGAATCAGGGGACTGGGTTAATCATTATAGGAATTTATTTTATTTTGATAATCAGGAGTATATAAGGGCATTAAATATAAGAAATTCAGAAGGGTAGGAAAGCTTTAGTCCTATCACACATTCAGAAATAGAAAAATCAATAATAACAACAAAAAGACATAAAGCCCCAGGACCTGATGGGATCCAATCTGATGTAATAAGTGCAATGTTGGGCAAATGGATCCCTTTTTTGAAAACTATATTTAACTCCATATGGAAAAATAATACAGTACCACCTAGCTGAAAGTTAAATGTAATAGTCCCAATATTTAAGAGAGGAGAGAAGGAAAATCCTGAGTGTTACAGACCTATCAGTTTGATAGATAGTACAGAAAAATTGTTTACTAAGATAATCAATAACAGATTAGGTCAGTGGGTAGAAGAAAAAGGGATAATTGATATAGCTAAGGCGGGTTTCCGGCTAGGAAGGTCAACAATAGACCAATGTTTCACAATGGTGCATCTAATAGAAACATAGAAACATAGAATTTGACGGCAGATAAGGACCGCTTGGCCCACTCAGTCTGCCCATTTCCCTACCTAATGGATAAGCTGCAGATCCTAGTTAACCAGCAGCCTACTTCTTCCTACCCCCAACCCCTAGAATTGCGTTATGACTGTCCCATGCATGCTTGAATATATAAATATATAATATATAAATATAGAAAGGTTAAAGGACAAAAGTTATACTGTTTATTTGTTGATTTGAAGACAGCATTTGACAGAGTAAATAGAGTCAAATTGCGGCCTAGACTGGAAGAATTGGGTACTCAGCAAGCACTCCTGGGTATTATAAAAACCTTGTATTGTAATAACTTTACAAGCATAAGATATTCAAATGTTGGATCTCTTATGGAATGGTTTGAATCAAATATTGGTGTGAAACTAGGGTGTACTTTATCGCCGTTATTATTTAATCTTTCTTTTCAGACAGTATTGAACAATTTGTGTAACTCTGATTATCATATGCCAAGGATTGGCACAATATTCTGCCCATACTTGGCATTTGCAGATGACGCAGTATTAATTTCTACATGCTATATTGGATTAAAAAGAATGATGAGTATGTTTTTAGAAGAATGCAAAAAAGCAGATCTGGTGATAAACTATGAGAAATCTAAGGTATTGGTGTTTGGGGGTAATAAAAAGGAGTATAGTTACCATTTGGATGCTAATAAACTAGAGGTGGTGAGGGAATTTTGTTATTTAGGGTTGATTTTGTTTCAAGATGGAACATGGAATAAACATATTAATGAGGTCCAATACTTTTTAGTCTCTACCTCAACACCCTCCCCAGCTCATGTACCAGTAAAATGCTCCTCTACACTGATGATGCAGTCCTCATTGCCTCACATCCCAATCCCACCTCCCTCCAGTTATCCCTCCAGCAAGCTTACAAACAAGCCGGAAGGTGGTTCAGAGACTGCAGACTGGCCATTAACCTAAAGAAAACCAAATCAATGCTCTTCTCCCACCACCAAAATAAAGCTAAAAATACCCCTCTCTTGATTATCCCCAGCGCTCTGCACCCGCTAGAACAAGTGACCACATACAAGTACCTAGGCATCACGTTCAATACTGCCCTCTCCTTCCACACCCACATTAATGCCCTGTCAGCCATCATTAACTCTCGGATTGGCCTGCTATACCGGCACAGGGACTGCCCGCCTCAGGTTGCCCTCAGGCTGGCCATCACCTCCTCCATCTTGTCCCTCGTGGACTATGGCTTGCCCATCTACGCTGCAGCTGACAACACCGCCCTCTCCAAAATCCAACCCTCCATCAATAAGGCCTATAGGCTCCTGACCGGTGCCCCCAGCCGAACTCACATCTGCCTTCTCTATACTACCACCAATCTTCTCAACTTTGAGGAGCGACTGCTCTATCAGACCTGCCTTCTCACTATGAAATCTCTGCTAGGACTCTCCCCCGGGGGTCTCCACCTCCCTACAGCAGCCATCCTCGTCCATCACCACCCATAGCTCTGTTAAGGCCACTTTCAAGGTGCCCAGAACCAAGACCTCTCTTGCCCAGAGATCCTTCCTCTACCGAGCCCCCACCTGGTTCAACTCCCTCTCTAGCTGCATCTCCAACTTGCCAAAAATTGGCTCCTTCAAAACAGCCCTTCGGAACCATATCTTTAATACCCGCTGTTGTATTTGCAACTAACCCCCTTTTGTAACCTGTGGTTCCCGCCTGCCTTCCCCCCCGGCTCAACAATGTCCACTGGACAGCCTCTCCCTCCCCCAGACCTACCCCTTCCCTACTAGGTCCAAACAGGGATGTGACCCACTGTCTTCTCTGAGGACCTACTATATCCGTGAGTGTAACTCACAATTTTGTAACATTATGTAACCTAAGTAACATACAAACTACTACATTATGTAACCTAAGTGTATCTATGTTAAATGTTCCTTTTACTGCACTTGTAATGTTATCCTCTGTTTTAATCTGCACTGTAATAACTGTCTTGATGTCTGCCCCCCGCGATGAGGTGCTTTTGTAAATGAGTCTCTGACTCAAAGGTTGTAAACCCGATTTGTAATGAATAAATGAATAAATGAAGTGGAAAATAAAGCAAGAAGATTTCTCCCAACCCTAAATCTCTTTGCCTACAGGTACGGAGGCACTTCAGTAAATGGAATTCTGAGAGTTCTTAATGCAAAACTAAAAAGCTTATTACTATATGGAGCAGAGATATGGGGGCAAGGTAACAGTAAGAATTTAGCCTCTATATTAAACACATTTTATAAAAGGATAATGGGCCTTCCAAAAGGTGTACCTTCTGCACTGGTAAGGGCAGAAATGGGGCAACTGCCTCTAGAGAGTCAGATTAGGCAGCGAGAAGTAAACTACTGGCTAAAAGTATACACAATGAATATTAGCTCTTTACCCAGATTATGTCTGGAAGAAGCTTTGCAATATAGGTGTTATAACATAATGTTTCCAAGTATGGTAATCCTGGAAAAGTTATTAAAAATTTAGGATTACTAAATAACATAACAGATAGCCTCCGATTACCATTCTCTCAGATGAAGACAATAAATAAGGAGAGAACAGAAGATAAAGTTTACAGCGAAGAATGACAAAATTAATACCGGAAATAAAATGTTTTTCATATCAAGAAAGGGTAGAATCATTGGGATTATATGACTTGCAGACAAGACAGGATAGAGGTGACCTGTTGTTGTTGTTCAATATTCTAAATGATGAAAATCTCATGAATTTAAGTGGACTAAAATATTTGGACAAAGTATACGGCCTGAGATGTAATAACAGGCAATTCAAAATACCAAGGGCACTCACCAACAAGCGGAAATATTATTTTACCGTGAGAGCTGCGGTACGTTGGAATTCCCTACCACAGTACATAGTTAAGCAAACATCATGCAGCCAGTTTAAATTGGAACTAGATAGGTTACTGTTGGGTAGTTATATCTGATATCTCTCACTTTTGTGGGGAAGGTGGTCTCGATGGGCATAGAGCCTGCTTCCACTTTAATAACCGAGAGTAATACCGAGAGTAATTATAGGCAAAGGGATTTGGGATTAGGAAGGCAAAGCAAGATTTCTAACTGGTTATCAGAAAATAAAAGATTACATAAACTAGAATTATTTCTGGATAAAATGACTAACCCAGACTTGCGAAAGATAATTACTAGACTCAGGTTTGAACTGTTTACAAGTGACTGAAAAATAAATTTATATAGTAAAGAGATAAATAAGGAGAAGGAACTATGTAAATGTGAAAATGATGTGGATGATTTAAAACATTTGATGATTTTGTGTCCTCTTTATAAGGATGTAAGAAAACAACTATTGGGACCATATTTAAGTCTACTGGAATATGAACCCATAACCATGGTGACGTATTTCTTGAGGTCAAATAATGTAGATATTAAAAGCGGTGGCCTCTTTTTTAAAGTTGTAGAGATGAAGGGATTACACTTGAGAAAAGTAGAAAAAAACTTGAGGACTTGTTTTTATGGCCCCTTCCTCCAATTTTAAACATGTTAGGTGTATAGTGCAATGTGTATATACTGTAGCACAGAATCTTTTATTGAGAATTTCATGATAGTGAAATTATATACTGTGAAAATCATTTTTGTCAGGCCTTGTGGATGTATTTATGCTATATTTATGATATATTGTAATGACTTTTATATAAAAAGCCAAACAATAAAGAAACTTGAACTTGAGAACCTGATGAGCAAGTGGGGAATCCTACATGACTGCATAGCTGACCTAGGTGATACACTAAAGAAGACCCAACCTTGTTCAACTTATATATTGTCACAGTAATAGTTACTGTACTTTTGCTCCAGAGCTAAAAAGGCAAAAACGTCAAGTCTTCCTACATGCAGATGATATGGTTCTATTATCGGATACCTCACTGGCTTGAAAACAGCTCTGCATAAGGTACAAGACCATCGGATTACTCTGGGTTTAGAATTGGATTTCAATAAATCAAAAATGATGTTTTTTAGCAATAAAATGATAGTAAAGCAATAATGGAAGGAAGGGGACAAAATATTGGAGGAAGCGGACAATTTTCATTATCTAAACTATTCATAAAAAATGCAATGAAGCGTATTAGGGATGTAAAAAATATTCTATAGCTATGTCAAAAGGAATCCTAAGGTTTGCACATTCTTTTACAGGGCACTCACTCATTGCAATGAAAAGTCATTTTGAAGCTACAATCATGGGCTAGTTACTACATGGGGCAGTGGTCTGGGGAAATCAAAACCTATGCTAGAATTGGAATGTGTGCAGAATCTGTTCTTAAGGTCAGTACTAGACTTGCCCAGAGACACCCCAGCAGCATTAGTTGGACTTGAAAGTGAAATGTCAAGCATTAAATGTATCATCATAAAAATGTTATTATACTGGTATAAAATGACAAGTATGGATGAGAGCAGATTGCCCAAAATGTTTATATCAGAATATATACAAGGAATTTAGTATGCCTTAGTTTAATGACTTTAATAACTACTGAAAAAGAATCTATCCATTAGACATGTATTCTGTACAGACTACGAGTAACCCCAAAATATATATATATGGACATAGCATTACAGTCAATACAAGGGGCGGGAATTTTAAAGAACACTCCTGTCCGTATTTCGGACTCTTGCTGCATCTAGCGAAATGCATCAGGATTCTTAAGGTGTGTTTACAAACCTCCCAATGTGTCTGTGACAATTCCCACAGTGTAAGGCAAGTCTGCCACAACTGTGGGAATCACATCTGTTTTCTGGATGCAAGTGCGGAACTGCACCTGGGAAATTTGACCAACGTTTCTTGATCTAACTTCCTAGGCTGATTTCGGCACCCACATCCCAAAAACAGATGCAGCTGTTTGAAGATGCTGCCCAAGATGTTTCGCACCAGGATGATTTTGAAAAAAATAGCTACTCTTACTTCTTCATGTATTTACCCCCTCCCCCCCAGATAAAGCAAGTTTGTGGCATGTAACCATATCTACATATTTGTGAGAAGTATCCACACAGAAAAGCTCTGTCTTTGTTAAGATGGAATTGGGTAAATGATCTTTTGTTTTTTTTAATCTTGGACAAAGCAATTGCCCTAAAAGGAAAAAGCTGCTAATGCCAATCAGTAACCAGATTTGACATTACTCATCTGCTTTTGGAGTGCCCAGCATTTGACACTGACAGAGAGAAATTAATGTTAGTTATTAAAGGAGAGCTGCACTGAACCTGCACGTCATTTTGCATTGTAAAAGTCAATTTTAAAATACTGGTTAGAATTATGTTACTGTTACATCTCCATGGGATTTTTAGTTATCTTAGCGGGTGTTTCTGATTTATACTCCATTGATAAGTAACATTTTTTAACTGTATGATGTAGTTGGTCTCTTGCATAGCTCTTCCATTGTTGACACAGTGCATCCATGTTCTATTATAGAATTCTGTGCCTGAGAGGGACATAAAGTATATCATCCAGTTCCAAAATGGTACTTATCGTCAGAGTGTAAATCAGAACCACTCCCCACATTTAGTCAAAGGCCCACATAGAGGGAACAATATCAGAACTGGAACTAGTACTTAAAAACAGCTGCTACATCATGGCCTGGTGGTGCAGAGGACTGATGCACAGGACGCCTTACCTTGCGCTATGCCAGTGACATGGGTTTTGGAACAACCTTGGGTTGTCAGGGGGCTGGAGTGGTGGGGGAGGGTGGAGCAGGACTGAGCATACTGGCGGGCAGCTGTTCTCTCCTGAGGGTGGTGAGGGTGAGTTGGTGCCCCCCCATAGTTCCACTCCCACCGGGTGGAGGTCTGATGGGTAGCGTAGGTGGAAAGGGGGCGACAAATGTATTGGGAGCTGGAAGAGGCTGAGCTGGAGCCACAGGGTGTAAAGCATTCCTCCACCCTCTCACACAGCTTTGTGCTGGGGCCTCGGGGGGGCAGGGGAGAAAATCTGTAAAAATACGTATGTGTCCCCGTCACCAGTTGGTGGGAGGAGGCGATGAGGACCAAAAAGCTCAATTAAAAAAAAAAAGCTGATGCAAGAAAAACAGCTTACATGTTCAGCACCCTTCTCCTTTAATTTCCCCTCTGGCCTGATCTCAAGCAGTCTTTCTGAACCTGAGAGACAAAAGTCTTTGGGATTCCTGCTGTTGTTTACTGAAATCAAAGTAATTTTTGCAGTTGCATTATCTGCACATATTCTAACCAATATACTCAATAGTTAATGTCCATGAAGGTTGATTTCTATGTATAGAGTCATAATATTGAATAGTAAATTTAGGAGATTAATTCTTTGTAAATACTAGGATCCCATGCTTCTATATAACTGTATTTTTAGATGTGAAACTGTGTTTTAAAGATATGTATTAACAATTTTGGATGTTATAATCTGTCTGATTTTTGCATCTGCAGGATATAAATCAACTTGAACTTGAAAACTGAAGCCCTTAGGTTGTTTAGCCTAACCCCACCCATTGTTATCATAAGGATGACAAAGAATGAGACTGGAGAGAAAGTACTAATAAACTCTCAGTCAGCACAACTTTGTGAATGGAAAGCTAACCTTTATTTTTTTCTGAAAAAAAATGAAACCACTTATTTAGAGAGTTTTTGCACTACTAAAAATTATTGCAACGCAAAAGAACAAGGAATTGCAGAGCTGTGGCACCATTTGATGCTTGTAGGAGCTAGGAATTATCTTTCCCAGCCTCTCGGTATAATGAAAAAAAAAAAACAGTTACGTTTCCACTCAGTCCAAGTAGCTTTGCCAGGGACTGGGAAAACAAAATTGATGTTACACTGCCACCTTTATAGTAAATCAACCTGTGTGCACCGGTTGAATGCTTTGCAAAGCTGGCAATGTGGGCACTTACTGAACCATCCTAGGAATGCTTTGGATCATCTTTTTCTTCTGGTGCAGGAGTGGGAACATTTATCAGAATGAGCATATTATTTGGTGGTATAAATCCACTGTGAAGCTCACTCTAATGAAAAGCCTCTGCTCCCAGACTGATGAGAGCAGTTAGCGCATTACTAATGCATCACTGTTGACATCAGGGTGAACAACCCAGACGCCTAATATACTCTCTGTTGCAACATGCATCAGCGCGAGGGTGGGCTGTCTAAAGACTAGTTGAGCCCACTGGGCAGATCAGAGCAGGAATGGAACAGCACAAGTGTCAGTGTGCTGCAGGCGCAGCCGTGTAAACATGTCTAAAGGTATAATTAGCTGTTGGAGCAAGAGGGGCCCAGTGAGAGGTGATTTGCAAAACAACACTTAGCCAACAGTTTTAATCTATCTCACTGGGTGTTGTGTAATTTGAGACAGAGGCAAAGCATGCAGGACTCAGTGGAATAAAAGGCCAATAATACTGGCCAACCAAGGCTGAGCTAATTTTTATGACTGGTCAAGAACCTGGGTGAGGTGGTTGGTTGCCAACAGGCAAGAAAAACAAAGACTGATTTTATGTCATACCCATTACATTAAAATTTAGCTACAGACATTAGAAATCTCGCTGTGCTTTTAATTATTTAGATTGAACTAAACCAAGTGTCCAAAACAGTAAACGGTTAATCAGCTTTACTTTATGTAACTTATCGTTTAACTGTAAGGACAAATCATGAATAATTTACAGCCCCAGTAAAATCAACAGGAATAATGCTGTGCACACCAGCATTACAGTATTTTAGTAACTTCCATTAAAATAGGGCAATAGCGAGTGTCTGTATCCAGGCACCCATCCGTGCAACTTAAGGAAGCATCCAGCCAAAGCAGCACAAGGCTGTGAAACCAATGAGGTGAAAACTAGTATAAATATACCTGTATATGGTCAACCAGACATGAGTTGGAGCAGCAGCAAAGCAGTGAGCAGAGGGTGGAAGGTGGCACTTAGCCCCTAGATAGTAAAATGCTGCTCTCCCCATGCCCATCCATTCAGGTTGCAGAGAAGGGCTCAAACACTGCACAGGAGGATTGGGGCTGCTAACACATTGTTGACATTTCTGGTGTCCAACCCAGCATGTCCAGGAATGAAAAAAATATATAGCCCCCTTCCCAACTATCTGGATTTGGTGTCCATCCAAACTGGCCAGGGAATTTTTTTTTTTAAAACTGCCTTACCTCGTGGCACGCTGGTGACCCGGGTTTGGGAATGAGCCCGGGCCGTCAGAGGTCGACGGGGGGAGGAGGGCAGAGCTGGATGAAGCTGCCGACAGGCAAGCTCTCCTCTCTGGGGAGGTGCAAGGGGATTGCTCCGGCTGATGGCTGCCATCTGGTGGAGGCTGGGGGCAGCAGGGGCCAGGAGAAGCCAGGTGCTGGGCCTGGGGTGGGAGGAAAGGGGATGTTACCTGGGCCATGGGACTAATCGTGCCTCCTGCGCATGCATACCCCTCCTGGGGCCCTAGGGTAAAATGGAGGAAAAAATGGCGGCAGGATGGCACTAACTCACATGATCTCTGCTCCCGGGCGGGCATAAGGTAAGCCCGGTAATTCCAGGTGATGGGGCTGGGGGTCAGTCAGATGGGGCTGTCTTGGGGGCAACAAAAATGTTAAATGATTAAAAAAAATGTACAGCTCCTGCAACTATCTGATGAGTCAGTGCAAAACCTGGCTCAGGAGGGAATTAAAAAAACTGTCCCTTCATCCTCCTCCCCTCAACTACCTAATAAGTCCAGGGCCCAAACCCATCACAGAATGTAAAAAAGTCCCCCTTCCCCAAATACCTGACAGATCCAGTGCATGATCCATCAAGGAATAAAAAAAAAATCTATCTGGTCCTGTCCCCCTGACTACTTGAAAGGTCTGATGCCCATCCTGGCCAGCCAGGCAATAAAAAAATGTACACCTCCCCAACTATTTGATGGGTATGGTGCACAATCTGGCCCATCAGGAAGCAAAAAATAACTCCCTCCCAAGTGTCTGATGAGTCACGGTTCCAACCTGGTCCGTCAGGGAATAAAAAGTAAATATGTTCCCCTCCCCTTAACAACCTGACAAGTCCCAAGCCCAACCTAGCCTATTAGGGAATAAAAAAAATGTCTCTTCCCCCAAACTACCTAAGGGATCTGATGACCAACCCGCCCATCGGGAATAAAAATATCCCCCACCCAATTGCCTGACAGGTTCGGTGGCTAACCCAGCCCACCAGGGAATAAAATGATTCTGGCCTTCTCCTCCAACTACCTGACATGTCTGGTATCCAACCTAGACCATCAGAAAATGATAATAATAATAAAAAAGGGGATATGGAGGGGGTGTATGTGAGAATGGTGCTGGGGAGGGTGCTGGGGGATGAAACTAACTGCCTGGTGTTGGGTAGACTTGAACCACTATGCTCAATGTAGGGAGCATTACTGAAAAGCACTGCCACTGTATCAAAGCCCTCCCTGTAGACACTGAAAACAAAAAGCTGTAAAACTGCCATTGAATGTGGTCCTCAAATAACTACAGTTATATCAGTGAGACTGGTGAGACAGTAACACCTGCCACAAAAAGAAACAAAGATAACAACATAAAAAAGCAAGCAAAAAAGCAAGACCATACTCGTTGGCACCAGCCAAATCTTGTTAAAGTGATTTACTAAGATATTGTTGTGACTTACATGCCATGGAAGCTTATAGCAGTGAAAGTCATGAGCGGTTAATTGCTTGTGTACATCCTATACTTTTGGTGTTTGCATTTTCCCAGGCTTTTCAGGTTGCTCACCCTCCAGGTTAAAAAAGAGGACCTCGTGGGCCACCCAGTAGCCAGGCGGGTAGCCCTCTGTGCTCCCATGTTGGTGACCCAGATTCAGGAGTAATCCATTGAGCTGGTTAGGACAGACAGGCCAAGGGCTGGGGAAGTGCAGCAGCACTCCCTATCCGGGGAGGGAGGGTGTCAGCTTCCACTGCTCTGGTGACACCTGCAGTGGGCTGGGGAGCTTCCTCCCCCACAGGAGTACACCAGATGCACTGAAAAGGAGCAGGGGAATCCTAGCCGCCCCCCCAAAAATCAAGGTACTAAGTGAGGTAGACATCAACATAGAGATGTCGATAGGGAGAAACACAGGGGTAAATGGAGAAAGTGACAAATGCAATAAGGACAGGGATGGGGCAAAAAGGGGTAAGGCCATCAAGAAATAGAGGGTAATGAGTACCAACACCCATAGTCTGGGCAACAAGCTCCCTGAACTGGTGGCCTTGATGGAAGAGGGATGCCTGGATATCGTAGCAGTCACAGAAACATGGTACACAGACAACCATGACTGGGATGTTAATATACCAGGATACACAACTTACAGGAGAGACAGGAAGGGGAGAAGGTGGGGGAGTAGCTCTCTACATAAGGGAAGGGATAAAAGCAACTGAACAAAAGAGTAGACAGGGTGGAGAGGAGGCACTGTGGGTCACCTTAGAGACTGGAAATGGCACCACAATCCGCACAGGGGTTGTATACAGACCCCCATGTCAGGGGGAGGGAATGGACAAGAATATGATAGAAGGCATACTTAGGAAGGCAGAGAAAGGGGAGATACTGTTGATGGGGGACCTTAATATGCCTGATGTTAACTGGAACACCTTTGCTACAGCAACATCCAAAAGCAGGGCCATTCTTGATGCCCTTCAGGTGGCATGCCTCAGACAGCTAGTTTTGGAACCTACTCATGAGGGAGCAATCTCAGACCTCATACTCTCAAATGGGGATAGTGAGAGGATCTCAGATCTAGAAGTGGGTAGCCATTTGGGAATAAGTGACCACCAAACAGTGTGGTTCACGATAAACTCAGCTACAGAGTCAAGACATACAAAAGTGAGGGCTCTGGACTTCAGGAGGGCTGACTTTGGCAAGATGGGAGAGTGCCTTAGAAAAGCACTAGCAAACAGGCTAGAAGGAGGGGTGGAACAACAATGGGGAAATATCGAAACTGCCATCACAGAGGCAACATGCCTTTGTGTGAAGCAAATAAACAAATCAAAAAGGAAGAAAAAGTCACTATGGTTCTCAAAAGAGGTAGCGGTGAAGGTTAGGGAGAAAAAGATAGCATTTAGGAAGTATAAGGAAACACAGAAGGAGCAGGACAGAGAACTGTACCAGTTAAGGCAGAAGGAAGCAGGGAGAGTAGTCAGAATAGCAAAGGCCCAAACTGAGGAAAAGATAGCCAACTCGGTTCAGAAGGGGGATAAAACCTTTTATAGGTATATCAGGGAGTGTAGAAAGACAAAGGGAGGGATAGTGAGGCTGAATAGAATGGACGGTGGGTGGGCAGAGAGTGACAGTGAAAAAGCAGGGATACTAAATGAATACTTCTGTTCAGTATTCACAAAAGGAAGTGGGGAGGTGCCTAATCCAATTAACAAAAGCACTCTGGAGAGGGGGGTTGGTCCCAGTCCTTTCACAGAAGAACGGGTTCTGAAAGAACTCCTAAAACTGAAGATGGACAAAGCAATGGGGCCAGATGGAATTCAGCCCAGAATTCTAAAAGAATTAAGGGGATAACTAGTGACACCACTGACTACCCTTTTTAACAAATCATGGGAGGATGGTATGGTACCCAAGGACTGGAAGAAGGCTGATGTGATTCCCCTTCACAAAAGTGGGACCAAGACAGAGGCAGGAAACTACAGACCTGTCAGTTTGACCTCTGTGGTAGGGAAAGTGATGGAATCACTTTTGAATGAGAGAATTGTTGAGTACCTAGAGGCCAGTGGGGCACAGGACCCAAGGCAGCATGGGTTCACAGTGGGAAGGTCATGTCAGACGAATCTAATTTATTTCTTTGACTGGGTGACCAAAGTAGTAGACCAGGCAGGGGCTGTGGACATGGCCTACCTAGACTTTAGCAAGGCATTTGACACAGTCCCACACAAAAGATTAATAGTCAAATTAACCAGCCTGGGAGTGGGTCCCAGGGTGGTAGCCTGGGTAAAACATTGGCTGGACAACAGGACACAGAAGGTAATTGTAAATGGAGTCCACTCTGAAGAAAGAGGGGTTACTAGTGGGGTACCGCAGGAGTCAGTACTGGGTCCAGTCCTTTTTAATGTCTTTATAAGTGACATTGCAGAGGGACTGGAAGGAAAAGTATGCCTCTTTGCAGATGACACAAAGATCTGCAACAGGGTTGATATACAAGGAGGCGTGAGGAAAGGATGAGAAGGGACTTGGCAAGGTTGTAGGAATGGTCATAAGTATGGCAGCTTGATTCAATGCAAAGAAGTGCAAAGTAATGCACCTGGGAAACAGAAACCAGGGAAGATTACACAATGGGGTAGTAACAACAACAAAATGGAAAGGGACCTGGGGTAATCATATAAGATGACCTTAAGGTTGGCAAGCAATGTGAGAAGGTGGTAGGGAGGGCTGGGGGATACTGGGATGTATAGGGAGAGGCATCACCAGCAGAAAACAGGAAGTTGTTATCCCCCTGTACAGACAGTTGGTGAGACCCCATCTGGAATACTGTGTCCAGTTCTGGATACCCCATCGCCACAAGGACATAAACAGGATGGAAGCAGTTCAGAGGAGGGCAACTAAAATGGTGCAGGGGCTGCAAGGGAAGTCATATGAGGAGAGACTAAAGGAGCTTAATATGTATATCCTTGAGGAAAGGAGGGATGGGGGGACATGATAGAAATGTTTAAGTACCTCAGTGGAATCAACAAAGTCCAAGAGGGTAGCATCTTTCAGAAAAAGAGATGTGCAAGAACAAGGGGAAACAATTTGAAGATAGAGGGGGGGATGGCTCAGGGGCAATGTGAGGAAGTATTTTTTCACAGAGAGGGTGATGGACACATGGAACAGCCTTCTTGAGGAGGTTGTGGGGTCTAAAACTGTGGGAGAATTCAAGAAGGCATGGGACAGACATAAGACAATTTCTGTGGGGGGTAGGAAGAAATAGTCAGTTGGTTAAATAGGATCTGCAGCTTATCCTGTAGGTAGGGAAATGGGCAGACTAGGTGGACCAAGCGGTCCTTATCTGCTGTCAAAGTCTATGTTTCTAGATGCGTGTTTATTTATTTTTATTTTTGTTTTTTTAATTTTTTATTTTTCATTTGTTAACTGGGTAAGGAAACTGGACCAAAGGCCCTTTCTCGGGACTGTCCCGGACAGAAATAACGAACAAATCAATACAAAAATTACAAAAATAAAAGTGTGAGGCCAGGTGTGGCATGTGTCTGATGCCTAGCATGTGGGCGAGGTGAAAAGGCTAGAGGAAAAATACCTGACTGAGCAAGGTGAAAGCTCAGTCCACTGCAGGCCCTACACCTGCCAACCAGGTACCTCTTCCGGATCTGATTTGTGCTCCAGGAGGGACTGCCCCCCCCCCCACACACACACACAAACACAGCCTGGCCATGAGGAGTAATTTGTGGGGGACTTTGGAGGAGAAGGTAAATCCTGGAGATGACAGGGTGATAGGGCTGGATGGACCAAGAAGCCTAGTAGGGGCTAAGCAGCAGCAGGAGGAAAGTCTATATTTGGAAAAAGGGGTCCCCAGGCCTGCAGTCAGAGTGAAGTTCAGACAATGTTCCTTGCTTACTTATGAAGAGCTGAGGCAGCTTGGGCACCCATGAGGTGTGAAGCATCTCTGTCTGCAACTAGCTGGAAGGGGCTTGTGGGTTTGCGATGGTGGCTGGGTTTGGGGTCTGGGGTAGCACAGGCTCCTTGTGGGCTGGATCTCGGGAGTCAGGATCCAAACTTGGGATGGTGAGGGCCTGTAGGCAGCTCACACTCAAGGAGAGCCACCTGATGGCTATCAAGACCCAGCAGGCACTCCAAAGTTACTGCTCAGTGCCAAGCTCCTGTCAGGGAGTGAATGCGCTGGATCAGCTAGCTTTAAACCGGGGGGAAGGGCCTTTGAGACATCAAGGCCCGAGGGTAGGGTAAGATGCAGTGAGCTCCTTTTACCTTACTTTAATGCCCATGCCCAGGTACTGCTGATTAGATTTGGAGGGTATATTCCTTAGTTAACTTTCTAGAGATGAGATCAAGAATCAAAGGGGTGGGGAAGGACCTGGCAGGACAGTAGTCTCTATGCCAAGGACAGACTACACTTGAGTGAGGAGGGAAAGAAAGTGTTGAAACAGAGGATGGAGGAGTACATAGAGGAAGTTGGGAATTTAAACTAGGAGTGGGGGGTGGCAATTGGGGAAGAGATATGCAGAGACCACAGGTTGGGAAACCATATGAGCTTATCCCCCATAACAGTGACAAAGGACAAATGGCAGGTACTATTGGTGATGCTAGGAAAGGGGCAGGATTGGAGGGGAGGGTGGAAGGGTTACCCTTAATGCTAGGAGCCTTGGGAGGAAAACTGCAGAGTTACAGGTTCATGGCAGAGGGAGAGGTGGACATTGCAGCCACACAGAAACATGGGCCACCCAATACAATGACTGGGACCTATCTGTACCAGGGTACAGGTTATTCGGAGGACAGGGTGATTGGGAAAGGGGGGGGTGGCACTATATGTGAAGGAAGGACTGAAGTGTGTAAGGGAGGAAGGGGAGGAGGGTAGTACGGAGTCACTTTGGATGCAAATCCAGGATTCCAAGAATAGGATTCTTAGAATGGGAGTGGTGTACAGGCCACCATCTCAGACGGAGGAGTTAGACAGGGAACTAGCAGGACAGATCAGGAGGACCTGCGAGAAGGGTAGTGTGGTGATTGTGGGGGACTTCAACATGCCAGGAGTGGACTGGAGTTTCCCAACAACCAGGAACAGAAGGGAGCAGGTACTGCTGGATGTCTTCCAGGACAGCTTCCTGCTGCAAATGGTCAGTGAACCAACCAGGTTAGGGAATACCCTTGACCTTGTGCTGGCAAATGGGGACTTTGTGAGAGAACTCACAGTGGAGGAACCGCTGTCAGGGAGTGACCACCACTCAGTATGGCTCACATTGGATATGGGCAGGAAGGGTGGAATCTGGCACAAGAGTGCTGAACTTCAGGAGGGCCGACTTTGGGAGGATGGGGAAGTGGTAAAAGGTACCTGGCCAGAATTCAATCTAGTATGGACACTAACCAGAGGTGGGAGCTCATAAAGCTGGGGATAGTGGAGCAACCAAAACCTCCTGCAAAGCCCAGAGCAAGAAGGCTGGGCTAAGAAACCGAGCTGGTTGAGCAAGGAGGTCATGGAAAGGTAAGGAGGAAAAGAGCTGCCTTAGGAAGTACAAGAAAACAGGGAGGGGAGGACAGGGAGGAGTTCTTGACAGAATCGAAGGAGGTGACAAGGGCAGTAAGGGGAGCCAAAGCATCTACGGAACTCAGGCTGGCACAAGGCATTAAGAAGGGGGAGAAGGACTTCTTTAAGTACATCAGGGAGAAAAGGAGCTGTAAGGACCACATAGTAAGGATTAGGAAGGAGGGGTTGGGTGGGAAGCAGGGTGCGATAAGGCAGAAGCACTAAATGAGTACTTCTGCTCAGTATTTACTAAAGAGAGGGGGTGACACAAGGTGGGAGAAATGGCAGAAACAGGGGAAGGGTGACAGATGGGAGATCATGGAGGCAGAGTTCGAGAGGGTTTGAAGGCACTGAGGGTGGACAAGGCACCAGGCCCAGATGGCATCCACCCAGGGTACTGAAGGAGCTGGCAGAGGTCCTTGCAGGACCTTTGGCAGACCTATTTAATGCCTCACTACATTCGGGTGTGTACCTCAGGACTGGAGGATGGCTCATGTGGTGCCCCTCCACAAGAGTGGCCACAAGATGAACCGGAAACTACACCAGTGAGCCTCACATCCATCGTGGGTAAGCTAATGGAGACTATCCTGAAGGAGGCTGGTGGCCCTCCTAGAGGCCAAGGACTACGGGACAGCAGACAGCATGGCTTCATATGGGGCAGATCCTGCCAAACCAACCTGGTGGAGTTCTATGACTGGGTAACTGAGGCAGCTGGACAGGGGCCATGCAGTGGATGTCCTGTATCTGAACTTCAGTAGACATTCGATTCAGTGCCACATGGAAGGCTGGGAAGGAAGTTAGTAGGCACAGGCGGGTGCAAAGCTGGTGAGATGGGTAGGAAACTGGCTTCAGGGAAGGCAACAGAGGGTGGTGGTGGGTGGGGAGCTCTCACATCCAAGGGCAGTGACGAGCGGTGTTCCACAGGGCTCGGTGATGGGACCAGTGTTGTTTGGGATATTCATTGCAGACATATCATGGGACATCAAGACCAAGATCAGTCTGTTTGCTGATGATACCAAGGTAGGCGCGGTGGTGGATGACCTAGGGGGATGGCAGGGTTTGCAGGATGATCTGGCAAAGCTTGAAACCTGGTCAGACACCTGGCAGCTGGGGTTTAATGCCAAAAAGTGCAAGGTGCTGCATTTTGGGATGAAGAACCCAAGAAGGAGTTACCAGCTGGGGAGAGTGCAGCTAGCCCAGATAGAGGAGGAGAAGGATCTGGGGGTGCTCATTACAGGGTCAATGAACAACTTGGCACAATGTAGGAAGGCAGCTGCAAAGGCCAACAAAATGCTGGGTTGTATTGCAAGGGGTATATCCTCGAGGATGGAGGAGGTGGTTCTGCCACTGTATAGGTCATTAGTTAGACCACACCTGGAGCATTGCGTGCAGTATTGGCGCCCGTATCTGAAGAGGGACGTTAAGTTACTGGAGGGGGTGCAGCGCAGGGCGACAAAGGTGATCAAGGGGCTGGGGGACTTATCATACGAGAGGAGGTTAAAGGAGTTGAACATCTACTCACTGGAGGAGAGAAGGGACAGGGGTGACATGATTGAAACCTTTAAATACATGAAAGGAATAAACAAGACGGGTACAGAGGGGCTGTTCAAAGAAAGGGAGGGAGGGCCACCAGGGGCCATGATATGAGACTGGAGGGAGGAAGGTTCAGGAGGGAGATGAGGAGACACTTTTTTACAGAGAGGGTGGTGGCTGGGTGGAATGCGTTACCTGCAGAAGTGGTATCCAGTAGAACAGTGGACAGTTTCAAAAGGGGATGGGACAGTACAAGGGGGAGGGTTAATGAAGGGGAAGGGTGGAAGGGAGGGGCAGCTGCAGAATAAGGGATGCTAGCTGCACATTCGAGCAGACTTGATAGACCTCTAGGCCTTTATCTGCTGGCAAATTTCATATGTTCATATGTTTCGTAATGCTATCCAAGGGTAGCTCGGGGAATGTGGAAGAAGACTGGCAACATTTTAAGGAGGCCATAACTACACATACTGAACAATGTGCATGTCGAATCAGTAAATCAAAAAGAAGGAAGAACCCTTTCTGGTGCACCAGGGACATAGCAGTAAAAATAAGGGAAAAGAAGAGAGCCTTTAAGCAATACAAAAAGTCACAGAAGGAAGCCAACATGAAAAATTACAGGAACAAACTCAGGGAGGCAGGAAGGGCCATTCGAAGGGCCAAAGCACAAACAGAGGAAAGGATAGCACAGGGAGTCAAGAAGGGAGATAAAACCTTCTATAGGTACATGAAGGAAAAGAGAAAGCATAAGGGAGGAACAGTGAGAATAGCAGCACAAGATGGCCAGATGGTAGAAGACAAACTCAAAGCAGAGGTGTTGAACAAATTCTTCAGCTCCGTATTCACAATAGAAGATAGTAAAGAAACTCCATTAAAGCAGATGGAACACAATAATAAGGAGGCTAACATTAGCCCCTTCACAAGGGAAAGGGTCCTAGAAGAACTAAACAAACTTAGGGTTGATAAGGTAATAGAAACATAGAAACACAGAATTTGTCGGCAGATATGGTCCGCTTGGCCCGCCTAATCTGCCCATTTCCCTACCTAATTGATAAGCTGCAGATCCTAGTTAACCAACAGCCTACTTCCTCCTACCCCCCACTAGAATTGCCTTATGTCTGTCCCATGCATTCTTGAATTCTTCCACTATTTTTGACTCCACCACCTCCTCAAGAAGGCCATTCCATGCATCCACAACCCTCTCCATGAAAAAATACTTTCTCACCTTACCTCTGAGCCATCCCCCCTCTATCTTTAAATTGTGCCCCCTTGTTCTTGCACATCTCTTTTTCTGAAAGATGCTACCCTCTTGGACTTTTTTGATTCCCTTGAGGTACTTGAAAGTTTCTATCATGTCCCCCGCCTCCTTCCTCTCCTAGAGGGTATAAATATTAAGCTCCTTTAATCTCTCTCTTCGTATGTCTTCTGGTGCAGACCCTGCACCATTTTGGTTGCCCTCCTCTGGACAGCCTCCATCCTGTCTATGTCCTTGCAGAGATGGGGTCTGCAGAACTGCACACAGTACTCCAGATGGGGTCTCACCAACTGTACAGAAGGATGACAACTTCCTGTTTTCTACTGGTGATGCCTCTCCCTATGCAACCCAGTATCCCGCCAGCCCTCCTTACTGCCTTCTCACATTGCTAGCCTATCTTTGGATCATCTGATATGACTACTCCCAGGTCCCTTTCCATTTTTGTTGTTGTTAGTATCTCACCCCCCATTGTGTACTCTGCCCCTGGGGTTTTTGTTTCCCAGGTGCATTACTTTGCACTTTTTTGCGTTGAATCTAAGCTGCCATACATTTGACCATTCCTCCAATCTTGCCAAGTCCCTTCTCATCCTTTCCACCCCACCTTCTGTATTGACCCTGTTGCAGATGTTTGTGTCATCTGCAAAGAGACATATGTTTCCTTTCAGTCCCACTGCAATGTCACTTATAAAGACATAAAAAAGGGCCGGTCCCAGTTAAGGGAATGGATGGTATTCACCAGAGGGTGTTGAAGGAGCTACGGGAAGAAATTGCAGCACCACTAGCAGAACTATTCAGTAAATCACTGGAGGGTGGCACAGTACCTGAGGACTGGAGAACAGCAACAATAGTGCCCTTGCACAAGAGAGGAAGCACAGAGGGTACCGGAAACTATCGCCCAGTCAGCCTAACCTCTATAGTGGGAAAAATGATGAAGGCATTAATAAAAGAGAGAATAGTGGAATACCTGAGGGAAAATGGAAAACTAGACTCCAATTAACAAGGCTTCACAGTCAAACAAACTTGACTCATTTCTTTGACTGAGTTACCAAAACAATAGATCAGGGCGGTGTGGTGGACATAGTGTACCTAGACTTTGGACAAACCTTTGACACCGTCCACCACAGGAGACTGAGAAACAAACTAGAGCATGCAGGGTTAGGGCATAAGATAGTTAACTGGGTTAGGAACTGGCTACAGAATAGGAAGCAGAGAGTCTTGGTCAATGGGGCTTTGTCACAAGAGGGGTAAGTGGCCAGCGGTGTACCACAGGGGTCGGTGCTGGGTTCAGTCCTCTTCAACATCTTCATCAGTGACATCACAGAAGAATTGGAGGAGAGGGTGTGCCTGTTCGCAGATGATACAAAGCTCTGCAACAGGGTGGATACACAGGAGGGAGCCACAAGCATGGTAACTGACCTCAGGAAACTAGAGGAATGGTCAGAATACTGGCAGTTAAAATTTAACACCAAGAAATGTAAGATCATGCACCTGGGAAAGCAAATCCCAGGGGTAAAGTACACTTTGGATGGGCACCAATTGGAAGTGACAATGATGGAAACGGACCTGGGTGTACTCATCACCAATGACTTCAAAGTCACAAAACAGTGTGAAAAAGCAGCACAGACAGCAAGAGGCATCCTCGGATGTATAGGCAGGGGCATTACGAGCAGAAAGCAAGAGGTAATCATGCCACTGTACAGATCCTTGTTAAGGCCACACCTGGAGAATTGTGTCCAGTTCTGAAGGCAACACCTGAAAAAGGACATAAACAGATTAGAGACAGTGCAGAGAAGGGCTACTAAACTGGTGCAAGGGCTGGACCATGAGACATATGAAACTAGGCTCAAGGTACTAAAATTGTACTAACTAGAACAGAGAAAAAATAGAGGAGGCATGATAAAAATGTTCAAATATGTCAAGGGAATAAACAAGATGGAGAATCTCTTCCAAGTAAATAAAGGAACTGAGACACGGGGCACAACTTGCGTCTGGTGGGAGGCAAGTTCAGGAGCAACTATAGAAAGAACTTCTTCACGGGAGAGGGTGATAGACCCATGTAACAGCCTCACAGCACAGGTGGTGGCAGCTAAGACAGTAAGAGAATTTAAACTAGCATGGGACAGACAGTGTGGACAGCTTGGCTTGAACAATTAAAGGGAAGGCAGGTAGCCACCTTGGGCAGATTAGATGGATCAAATGGTCCCCATCTGCCGACACCATTCTTATGTTCTTAGTGTAGTTGTGGGAGAGAGAGACCAGTACCCAGTGTAAAAATATGTCAGGGGGCACAGGTAAATCCTGTGGTGAACCCCAGTTCTCTTCCAGCTGTGAGGTGGACCTGTAGTATGCACTGAAATGTTTCTGTAATAAATTTGGTTCCTGCTGCTTATGTGCTTGAGACATGCAAACAATGACTGATGTGGACCCTTGCTGGGGATATCAGCTGGGTATCTATCTATCTATGTAAACCCTCAGTAGTGGGTGGTTGCAGTGTAAATAAACTGTTGAAACTGTTGGAAATCACACAAACTAATGGAAATCACACAAAGAAGCAGCACACACTCAAACAGTAAAAAAAATATCAGCATTTATTAGACAACTACAGCCATGACCCTGGCACTCTGAGATGCTCTGCCACTTAATCAGGAGGAGGTGCAGTCAAACAGTAATATCATTTATAGGGCACCTCTTAAAGTAACAGACATCAAAGATTCATATATTCATAGCTGCACCCTAACACACCTCATACCAGAACTACACAATGCAATATTTCATTCATTTTAATATTCTTCAGTATAAAAGAGCTTAGAGAAATCCAATTGAATTCTGCCATATAACGTCAGTTTCCTAGAAATGACACCAAGTGTTATCCAAGTTATATTTAATTTTTTTAATTACATTTTCATTAATTTTTAAAAACACAGAGATAACAGGATTTCAAGTACAGAGTAAACAGAAATCACAATAATAATAGATTATGGGCCTAGTACTATACCAATGCATTTTGATGTGTTTAGAATTTCATCTAAGCTTCACACAACCGCTGGCTGACTGTAGCATTTGGCACATCTCTCCAAGCTATATAGTAGAAACCCTGCCACACAATAATAGTAAACAATATTGTTTAATTAGAGCACTTTACTTGACTATACTATCTGAACAGTAGGTTGTGGAGCCGCTTCTGAAAAAACTGCATTTGTTTAGGATAGAATAGCTGGAGTTAAGACAGCCTATTTAATAGAAAGCGAGAAAATAAAGAAAAAATATAAGAGTCGTGGGGGGCTGCCTTAAGGAACAAAGTCTGGACAGGTGTCAAATTGATGAAGCACTAATCTTTGCCATCTAGTTTCACAAAGGCAATTTGTTATGGATGGAATAGGTTAGTCTTTCTAATGAGTAACTCTATGCTACTGTCTTTTGCCAGCTGTCCATGGATGGGAGTAGTGGTAAGTCATACTCTAGTTATTGCTTTTCTTGCCACTAGGATCAGGATCAATAACAGCTTGAGAGTCTGACCTTGTAAGGCGCTACCCTCAGGGGTGATCACCAGTGAGATCAATGAAGGTGTAATGGCTCCTGGACTATTAAAAATAACGTTTGGGACCTGGACCACAACTTGCCAAAAAGGTTGAATAAGGGGATATCCCAAGAAGACATGTGTGTGATATGCAGCGGTCAGCCCACAGCATCTTCAACAGCTGGCTCTATGTGCTTGTGTGTACTTGGCGACTATGTCCAAGGTTTGGAAGAATCTACAGTGGCATTTCCAAGAAAATTCTCACCAACTTGTGGCTGAGGTTAGTCAGTAGGCCAGGAGTGCAGATTTATGCCAGACTTCTAGGGAATGTTGTTCATTATGCTCCACATTTCATAGTTGTAAAATCGATACTGTTGTGTCTGGATGCACATGTTCAAGAGCTGTACTAATATGATCAATAAGATGGGACCACATATCTCCTGACAGCTGGTGCACCAAAATCTGTATAAGCAGGTGGAGTTTATCCAGCAGGTGTGAAGCTGCCTCAACCCGGCTATGAAGATAAGAGAGGATCTGCAAGTATCTATAGTGGTCTGATAAAGGGAGTTTATAGGTAGACTGAAATGTTGCAAATGGAAGGACTCCAACTCATGTCTAATAGTTGGTAGTAAAACTGTAGACCCAGTCTGTTCCATCTCTTAGTTGCCCAGTCCAAATTATTCATCAGGTAGGCTGTATCATATGCGATAGCTCACAGCTGGAATTGTTGTGAGGGGTGCAGAATACACATCACAATTTTTACCCATTGGTGAAAGGACTCCACTGTATACTGTGTAAATTTAGTTAGTGGCTTACAGTCAAGCAGGTGTCTGAATAAATAGTGGTCAAGATTAAATATGTCATTCAGAGTAAACTCAATTTGTTTCCACTACAGCTGCTGGGTCTCCAAATGTACAAGGTTTTCAGATGGCCACTTGTGCGTACCCCTGAGGTTTGGGAGGTTTGCACCTCCCTTACCCCATGTAGCTGCAGGAGAAAGAAATGAATGCAAGGTAGGGCCCCTTGTCATATGAAGCAGGAGAGTATCTTATTCCAGGAGTTGAAATAGAACTGGTCCAGCATGAGCAATAGTGTTTATAGGAAATAAAGGATCCTAGAGAGGATATTTTGATGAATAACCTCTAAGTGATAAAAAAACTGAGGTGTAGCTGTGTCAGTTTGGAAAGGTCTGCAGTAATCTGTTGAGTTACAGGCTCATAATTAAGAAGCTCCATATGTTCACGGTATTTGGTCAGTTTGATCTCCAGGTATCGTAAAGCTCCCTCATGCCATTTAAAGAGAAAGTTTGGTTTTAATGTTGTGGATGGGGCGTAATTATAAAGGCGAACTTTGTTTTTTTGAGCATTTACCTTATAACCTGCTAAGTCTCCAAATCATTGCAGAGCACTCCATAGTGGCAGGACAGAATCTTCCAGGGAAGCCAAGGTCAGTAGGATATCATCCATGAATAGTGATAGTTTATAGTCTTTCCCCCAGAGGGAATCCCTCATATTTTTTGTCTGTCCCCCAACAGTTCTAGGTATAGAGCAAATAGCAGGGGGGACAGGGGCACCCCTACCTTGTGCCTCTACTGATGGGGAAGGGGGGTAGTGATCCATTCACATGATGGTAATCTTGCAGGGAAGAAAATATGCCATGCAGCATCTGGAGCACCTCTTACAGGAAGCCATAGTTTGACAGGGTAGACCACAGGAATGTCGAGTTCATGCTTACCAAATGCCTTCTCTGCATCCAGACTGAGTAATGTTACTGGGATTTGCTGAGTTGCAGCATAATCAAACAGCAAAACAGCATGAAACACACTGTTGTGTGCCTGCTGGCACTGTACAAAGCCAACTTAATCTCTATCAATTTAGGTAGGCATTAAAGATGCCAAGTGGTGCACCCAGACTGACATAAATACTTTGTAGTCATAGGTTAGGATTGAGATCAGCCTGTAGGAGGCTGCATATCTGGGATCTTTTTCTGGGTTCGATGTCACAGAAATGACCACATAGTGCAAACTGGTGGGGAGATACAATTGGCTTGGACAGCGCAAAAGACCTCCAGCAGTGAGGTAAAGAGGAGGTCCATGAACCGCTTGTAAAATTCCATGGGATAGCCATCAGACCCAGACATGTTTGAGTTTTAGAGTCCCTAAATACCAAGAGAATCGCTTTGGCTGAGGTAGGTAGCAAGTGTCATTGGTCCACTTATGGATACAAGACTGGGAGGGGAATTTGCTATAAATATGTCTGGATTTGCCCCAGCAAGGCCTTCCCTTCTGTGATATAAAGGGACCAGTAACAGGAGGAGAGGATGTCATGAATAACGGTAGGCCACCCTGAGAGAGTTATCGAGCATGGGTCATAAAGCTGTAGAATGCACGTTTCTTTTTTATGAGCTCATAACCTACTAGCAAAATTTGGTTCCACATCAACACATTGACAACAATGTTTTCGAAACCCCCGACATTGACAGGAACAATGTCGACTGTCGACAGTGTTCCTGTCAGGAAGAAGTATTTTTTTGATGGGGGCTGTGTCCCCCCCCCACACCCCCCATCTCTAATTAACCAACTCCAAGTCAGAGTTGGTTTGAAGTGGGGGAAAATACCGGGAGTCATGGTGTCAGCATACAGCAGACCACCACAGTGACCCGGCGAGATTTGTCACTGTGGTGGTATCCGGGAATGGTATTCGCTATAGAACTGTCATTGCGGTGGTGTGCTGCCACAAACGTTCAGGTATCTCTGGCCCCTCCTTCATAATAAGACTGCTTTAAGTAAAACAGAACCTGTTCCACTTGGGAATCTATAATTTGCAGTAGGTCCTGCTGCACTTTGTAAGTTGAGGTATTACTGAGGTGTAGTGTTGCTCAGACAGTATCCTAGAAACCAGGATACCAACAGATACTTCCCATTTGCCTAGATACATAGTTGCTGTGGTAGGATAGCAATGCTATCTGACCATGGATCCCACCCTCTAGGATCCAGTGCATGGATCCTACAAACTTTGTGGATCCTAGCAACAAACATTGTGGATCTTGTGGATGCTAGCAACAGATCTAGCGCTGCTCAGATTCTAAGTATCTGACCTAGGATCCCTGGATCTGACCTAGGATCCATCGCTATCTGACCCCCAGATCCTAAGTATCTGACCTAGGATCCCAGGATCCTAACCAGGATTTATCATTATCTGACCTCGGATCCTATTTATTTGACCTAGGATCCCTGAATCCTAACTAGGATCCATTTCTATCTGACTCTGGATCCTACATCTGTCTTTGGTAGAATTTCTGGTAGGATTCTAGATAGGATACTAGCACTATCTGACAGATAGTAGTAGGATCCATAAAAGCACTATCTGAGCAACACTACTGAGGTGTCCCCTTGTTGGATGAAGGCCTACAGTCCGTAGGGCCTGTTAAAGCCCAAGATAGCATCCATCCCATAGCTTTTTTTGCCTTGCTGAATATGCAATCAGTTCTCCATGGAAAACTGTCTTAATAGTACCCCAGAGTAAGCAAGTAAGTGAGTAAGTAATTTATTTATGCAGCACCCAATCCTGGAGGCACTGGGTGCCTTACAATTCATAAACAGGGTAAGCAGACAGGATACAATATAAAACAACATACATTATCAAACAATTAACATTAAATAAAATCAATGTAAAATTAATATAACTCACCTACTATCCTCAAAAAAGGATTTATTAAAGAGAATGGGACAGATATGTCTGTGTAACCCTCTTGTCACCCGGGGTTACTAGAATCCCATTTAGATCTAGTGGCAGCCAGGTAAAGGCAGCTTGTGAGACACCAGTTAAATGGGTTTCACACTGTGTCACTCTGTCCTCAGTCTCAGCTGAGCTGGAAGGATGACATCACTTAGAATTCTCGCAGCAGCATAAGCCACAGTGGAATGTGGCAGCAGGGAGTTAGGTTAGAATGTTGGGGTTTTCAAAGTCAGTCTAGTGGGAGATTCAGTGGAAGGAAGAGGTGTGCTGCAGTTGGCAGCCCCTCAGAGCCTAGCTCTGTAATAGTGCTACAACAGAAAGAGGGTGTGTGTTCTCACCCTAGAGAAGGAAACAGAAGAAACCTGTAGAAGAGGTTAAGACTGTTTCCCAGTTTGTCCAGTGCCCCATCCCTGGAGGGATGGGGGGAAATACCAGCATTTCTGGGGCTATCTTCTGGCCCTGCTGGAAGAGGGAAAGCTGCCTGACTAGAGAATTTGTACTGAGGTACCAGATGTGTGTTTTCTGTGTGAGAAGCCCTGGGGCACCTGCGAACCATGGTGAGTATGCTCTGACATAGAGCCCATGTTTCACCAAGAAAGTTGTGTAAAAGTATCTGCTTCTGTGGGGTCAGGAAAGGACAGCCAAGTACAGTACTTTTGAGATATGTGTATGGCTTGAAATGCATCTAAACAGTGGGGGTCTACAGGGGTGGACATAGCCACTTACAATATGTTGCAAGTCAGTACACTAGCTAGTAGAATGTTAAATGTGACAAACATTTCGAGATAGCAATCTACAACCAGAGACTTCAAGGAAAGATGTTGTTCCAAATGAATGGCCGGGTATGGATTTGGGAACAAGAGGTGGGAGACCCCCCCCCATCTGGAGTAACCAGATTTACCTCTACGGATTCACTTTGGGCACCTATAGCTTTCTCCCAGGCACTTGGCCAGTGTCTGCAGAAAGTACCCAGATGTGGGATTAAGGATGAGATTTTCCCTTTAGAGCTAGGAAGTGCTCGAGGGTGGTTGAGGGAGCCACCACCAGAAAATCCACACATATGGAAATGTGTACTCGTGCTGGTCGAGATGCCATACCAGGGAATTCAAGAGTGAGAGTACCAGTTCGGGCTGAGAGCCCAGTGTGTTCAAAACCTGAGGGTTGTTGTGTGATGAAGAAGATGTGTTCTGACCTCTATAGATCTGCATATCCAGTGAGTGTAGCCCCGTTGGGGTCCATCTTGCTTTGTATTCTTGTATTAAAGTGAATAAAAGCCACACTTTAGAATTCCACTCCTGCTCTGGACATTTTCAGTTCTTACTTCCTGTGCCCAGAATTACTTGGGTGCCCCTGACCAGAAGTGCAAACCCAGCCCTGATGCCGAGCGAATGTTTTCTCCCCGAACCCAGGCTAGCCATGTAGTGGGGTACAACAACAACAAAATCTCACCCCACACTTACAGCTGGATATAAATTGGAAGCACTGCTCACCCCTGGTTACATCTGGATCTGAGTTTTCTTGGATAAGCTGGGGGTATTTGATCCTTCAGAGCGTTGAGGAGCTCAGCCTCCAAAAGAAGGGCAGGATTAAGCCTCCATTGCATGGGTTGGGTTGCTTTGCCAAGTGAAAGCTTGGCATATACTGGTATATGGTCTGAAAGCAAAGTTAAATCAAAAACTACACATTTCAAGGCTGGCCCCATGATGCCAGGCCAGTAGGTACATAACCACATCTGCATCTTGTAAATCTGAGTTTACACCCACAATTGTAAGAGAAATGGTGGTAAGAGAAGGAATGAAATAAAACAGAAGTTAGTACTGTGGCAGCCCCAGAAATGGCACGGGGTCATAATGTCGCAAGACATTATGCCACATGGAAAAATCGCTCTGCCAATATCGTGCGATTTCTGCCATGAGGTATAAGTCTTTTTTTTCTGGGGTGCTCCACCCCTCCTCACCTCCCATTATGGGCAGCTGCACCCCCTGAAACCCCCCCACTAAAGATTCTCAACTCTGGGGGGGGGGTAACTTGGGGAGTGCACAATGTTTAAAAAAAATTAAAGTTTCTGGGACCGTAAATCAAACCCAGTCCCAGACTCAGAGCCTGGGTTCCTGCTGCTGTGGCTCAGTCCAGTGAGCCACGGCAGCTGCTCGGCAAAACCCACTCCCAGCAGAGGTCTTATCCTCTGCCTGGGAAAGTGTGAATGGTGCAATACCATGTACAGCAGTATATGCGGTATTGCACCATTCGCTTACAGCTATTGCGCAGTACCAGTTTGCCATAATGTTGTACGCTCTTAAGCATGTGACATTATGACCTGGTAAGCCCAGAAATCTGTACTGACATGAACACAGCCAAGGTTTAGAAATCCTGACACAGTATGGGGCCCCAATACCTGTTGGCACCACAGAGCCAGCCTTGAGATGTGCAGTGTTTAATGATCAGCTGGCAGTATAGCCTAGAGGTTAAAGCAATCCCAAAGATGGATTATTTTTAATAACAGTTCGAAATGTAAGAGTGGTGACTCACTAGTTTCAATGCACATACAAAACAATTATTATAAATGTAGAAAATGTTTTAATAACACCTTAAAATGCACTTAATAAAACAGACAATTTCCTATTTAACCTACAGTCAATGGAGGGCCAAGATCCTTGGTGACATAATTTCCTGTCAGGAGCCTGAAACATATGGCTGTCCCCATCCCTTAATTACAGACTGATTTACATATGAATAACTCTGGACTACAAAGACTCACAGATGAACACAATGGCTCACTCAGATTAGCTTTTTTATGGTCTTTCAGACGTTAAGAAACCCTTTTGATGACAGTTCCCCTTTAAAATAGTCATGAGCTACCAATTTTTCAGAGTCCAGAGGGAAATACATGCTAGCAATGGTGAAGGGAGCCTCGTAAAGCGTACCTGTAAGAATCACAAACCATTCCTCTGGGTCACTCACTTGATCTTTGGGCTGAAAGTGTGCAGCCTACACCCCTCTCCAGCCCCCAGTGGGTCTGTTCATCCCAATACGTCTAACCATTTAATAGATGGATCAAGAAATTGAAGAAATCATGAAAAAGTGGACAGTCCCAGACATCCCACCAAGGGATCCACTACTGGACATTATAAACAAATTAAATGAATTCTAAGCAATGTCAAATAAATTCTTACAGCAGGAGACTGAATGCTAAGGTGTTTTAAATGATTTTCACACTTAATATATTTTTAAATGTATTTGGAACTAGCTCAGCCTCAGAGTGCGAAAAGTTTAACCACAGAGCCATTAGATGCCAAATAACATTTCTTATCACAGTGAACTCAGCAAGCAGACTCTAGCACTTACATCATGCAAATGAATATTTAAAGATATGTTATAGATTTAAACTATGTTTTGATAACTTACTGATCTACTTATTAACTTGTATCAATACTTACTGCTAAGGATGAACTTGTTTTAAATACATTAAGCATTTATAGTGAGAATTATATGCCAAGATATTTTAAATACAGTCGACTCCACTTATACCATCCTCGGTTTAGACGGTCAGTCGGTTTAACAGGGCAAATCTCATTTACCATTTGCCCTCGCAATAGACACTAATTTTAAAATTGGTGGATACAGCGTTCCAAGCCCGCCTTCTATTTCAGGCAGATTAGCCACTGGAAGCCCTGTTTCCACAATAACACCCACGCAGCCATCTGATTTTAGCTGCTGCTGTTTAACCCAGCTTACTCTCCACTCGCACCTCTCATAAACCAAACTCTATTTAAATGAAAGAAAGACTCTAAAGTAACTGCCCCTGTCAAACTGTCAGAGTGAGTGCAGTAAATTCCATGCTATGTTTAAGTCCCCAGTCACACAACAGAGAGTGAACCGCATCTCGCAGTGAGTGAGTGTTTCCACATTTCACGTAGAACCACATCTCGCATTTCACAGTGAGTCTCTACTTTTCATCAGGCACATTATATAGCGCTATGCCACAGCAGTAAGAGAGTGATTACAGCAAATAACCTAATTGACCCTCAGAACAGAGGTAGTGCAGCTTTTTAGTAAAAAATAGTGGTTTTGATTAAAGCAGCCACTTGCTATAATGGGCAAAATCTGCTTACACAGATGTGCTTGTTATAAGCGGCTTTGACTGTATTCTTATTGTAAGCCATGTGTAAGGTATCTTTAGTCCTTCTCGAAAAAGGCTACCCCACGAGGCAACTAGATGTCTTTACAGGAGACCACAATCTTAGCTTTTGTATAAGTAAGATTATTTTTGTATATCTCCTGGCCTAATACTAGACTGCTGTGACGTTGTCATGTACCACGATGACTAAAATTGGTAAAAGCAGCCCCATATATTTCATTGAAAGAAAAAATCCCTTAACCAGATGAATGAAAATACAGAAAGCTACTATTTGGATTTTTGCAAAAAGCAAAAAACTATATAACTACAAACCCAGCCAACTGCCTTAATGGACTATATAAGCTTGCAGACACCTCAGTCAAGTTAAGCAGAAGAGAGAATGGAGCTGTGACAGCTCATCCTTCTGTCAGGACCTCACTTGGGATGTTAAGTTATGGCTCTGTGTGGTAAAGGTTGCTTTTATCTCTGACATCAGGAGCAGAGAAGGATGATCCTTGCATTTTCATTTTATTCTTATTTTCTGTATGATTGTATTTAAAAGTAGGAGAGACTTCCTCTCCAGTTAAAAAATATATTGTTTTCTTTACACTGCTGATCAAAATTATGTTAATTTTGTATACAAGTTTTAAGTAAAATTAAGACAATATGACATTTCCTGGTATTTTTTTTTGATTAACTATTTTTACTTATAAAGTTGTTGACTTACAATGCAGGGGTAAAACTTAATTCTGACCACTGATATATAAATTGTACAAAAATATATAAAAATAACTATAAAGGTCTGTGATGAGGTAATTTTGATTAGGTGAATATATTAGACCATGATTGACATATGGTGGTTATAAAATAACATTAACCTAACTTGGACACTCAGCCTTGTGCATTATTAGCACAGCCAGTTAGACTTCACCCTAGTCTAGGTAAATATCTAAATAGGGCGGTTGTTCCCACAGGTTCCAAGAAATCATTCCTGGAACACGGAACAACCCTTGGAAGTTGGGCCAGGGAACCAGATCCAGTAATTACCCTGATGCTTCAAAAGGGAACTCCCAGAGAGATTAGTATCATCACTCCATGATCATGTTCTGATTTACGGTAGGAGGGTACAGCAACAGAAAACCTCATATTTGTAAATTTAGCATGCTCCGTTGAAAGTAGACGGGTCTCTTGAAGCAAGATAATTCAGGGTCGCTTCAGTTTTAAATACTATAAAATCCAAGACTACTTAATCAGGCTATGAATACCATTAACATTAGACAAATTCTACTTTTGTGGGATTAGCCACGTTTGTCTTCAGCTGTAGAATTTTCAGATGATGAAGGGGTGGGTCCCCCCGTCCCTCTCCCCCAAAAGAAAGGTAGGCAAGAAAAGTCAAAAAGATATAGAAGTAGGGTGGGAGTGTAGAAGACATGGATAACTAACAGAAACACGTAACAACTGGTAACTATGAACATAAGTATAAACATTACAAATCAACTGTGGATACTGCAGTTCAAGCACTATGCAAGTGATACTTATTGTTATCAGAGGGGCCCAACTAGGCATGCCCTCTGTATCGCTGGTATAGAAATGAACTGCCCAAGTTATTTCCAAGGTAGGGAGAGTTGTATACCACTCCTGTCTAAGAATGGCTGATAGTTCCTGGAGGGATGGTTGAACACCTGAGTGCTACTGAGCCCTCGTGACAGGAAACCTTTTTTTCCCCCAAGGTCTTTTTATCCTCCTACCTCACTGGTCCCTTAGGTCTCTCTCAGATGTGGTCTCTCAGTTTGGTCTTTTTTCTGCTCAGCCGAGGTTCTCTCCATGCCAGTTCCACGGTGGGACACCCCTACCTGCACATCTACTGACCCCCCAAACCCCTCGGCTCTGAGCCCCCTGAGGTGGGGCCACCTACTCCTCTGGTGCTCTATCTATAATCTGAATGGGGCTGTCAGAGTGTGGAGGAGGGCCATAGACTGGTTGGGGGTAACCAGGTGATGAGCATGGGGACCGTCCAATGGATCCACCATCACCTGCC
Organism: Neoceratodus forsteri; assembly: GCA_016271365.2. Taxonomy (NCBI): domain Eukaryota; kingdom Metazoa; phylum Chordata; order Ceratodontiformes; family Ceratodontidae; genus Neoceratodus; species Neoceratodus forsteri. The sequence continues at coordinate 1,327,686,535 of CM057452.1, forward strand.
TGTGTGCCAGGGCCATTTTTTCATGTTCTGTTGCTCTGTGAGGGTGGATGTGCAATGACATCCAGCACAATGCAGACACACTCCCACATCCACTTGCAGGACATCCGCCATTGCTCCCATACCCCAGTGTGTGCTCCATGTCTTGCTGCAATCTGCCAGCCTCCGCTGGGAGCTGCTGGAGCAGCAAGGAGCACCAACCACCCACCCCAGGAGAGGACAGCAGTCCTCCAAATGCTCAATCCTCTCCTCCCCCTGCAGACCCCTGGCACCCGAGTCTGTTTCCAAACCTAGATCGCCGGCTTGTTGTGAGTGGTGTGGCATCCAGCGATTCAACCCTCAGCACCACCAGGCCGGCTTGTGACAGGAAACCTGTCACCCTAGTGGCTAATATATAAGTCCAAGGGTCATGTAATTACCCCAGCTAGTTAGCAGATGACACCAGGTTTTGATTCCAGCTTACCAGCACATCCCCAGTCTGCAGTTCAGTAAGGAATCTACCACAAGGCTAGAAGGATCAGCCTCCTTGTAATACAGGTGGGGTAAAGCCTTGGGCACAGCTGGATCTTCACGGCATCATGGGTAGCACTGTTGATGGCAATCCCTTCCACTGCATATTGCCTGTTGAGAGGTTGTCTAGGCTAGTACAGGGGCACCCAAGTCACAGTCTCTCCCCCAATGGCTCCCATCTGCATGTCCAGTTTCTCCCACAGAGTGCCATCCAAACCTCCCATCAGTTACAAGTCAGTTCGCCACCCCCACCCTCCATCTTGCCAAACTACCTCACTCAAAATAACTGAGTAGTGGCCCAATCATTACTCAAGATTGCATTCCAGTCAGGGTTCTGCCTCATGGAAGTCTAAGGCATCATATTCTGCTGAAATTTGGACTGAGGAGCATTGGGTCCTCCCCCACCACCACCTAGGCAGAGGATAGCACCCAGAGGCCACAGTCCTAGGATGCATTTTACTGTTGAGATCCATCTGGATAGTGTGGTCTGCTCAAGCATGTAAGGTTCTGATTTCACTAGTCTCTGTGATTCTTGCTGCAACCATAACTCAAATCTTGTCACCTCCTAATGCTTGTGATATGAGGCCTCTGACTGGGTGGGGACCAACACAGTGACCAGTCATGAGGTTGCCCAGCTCAGTGCCCAGCACTAGGGGCCCACAACACAGGGTCAAAAACACCTGAGCCAGTCCTACTGAGTGCTCAACTGCCATTGTCGCTTTATGCCCTAGGTGCCCTGCCCTCACCACTTACCACTTAAGTTGGCTAAAGGGAAACAGGGAGCAAGCTAATATAGCACTAGTATTTCATACTACATCATTATTGCAACTATGGGTAAAACCAAACCCAGGGAAGGAAACAGAAAGTTAAATCAACCACAGCAATAGTTAATAGTAACCGAGAGCCTCTAGCAATGCAGTCAACATATCCACTCTGATAGTGGTCGAGTAGGGGGGGAGGCAGAGAAGCCATTTATAGCCACTGTCCTACCAGGATGTGTGGGCTAAGACTTAGATCAAGGCCACTGTGCTTAGATTCAAGTTCTAGTCAGCTCTTTAGTGGAGTCAGAGCATCACTGTTCAGTCCCTCAGACCTGTGTAGATTCAAATAAACTGTAAGTCATGATGCAGGTGTAATCTTGCAACCCAGGTTTATCAGTTTTCAAAGTCTGTGGGTTAGAAGAGTAGTGCTTTCCCCTGTGGCTGGAGCAATGGTCATGGAATTTTTAAATTTTTTTATCCACATTTGTTCTCTTTCTATGGGTTAACTGGCCCCTTCCACCGGTCACCCAGCCCCATCACCCCAGCGTCCACCGGGACTTACCTGAATGGCACTGAGGTGCCCAGCTGGTCTGGTACAGAGCCTGTGGAAGAATGGTGTCATCCCACCAATTAACCATTTTTTTTCTGTTTTCTCTCCCCCCCACCACCCATTGCTGGGGCATGACACATCAATGCACATGCATGGAGGTGCACGCATGTTGCAGAGTCCCACAGCATCCTCCCTTCCATTGGTGTCCCGACCTATTGTGCCCTCAGGCCTTCACCTGGGGGTAGTCATTTGGCAGGACTGCCAACCCACCCACCCTCCCTCCCTGGGAGAGGAGAGCTGTCCTCCGGATGCTCGATCCTCTCCCTCCTGGCCAACCCTGGCAACCCACTACACACCACGAACATGGGTCACCGGCATGGCAGGAGGTACGGCAGCAATGCCTCAGCTCTCCATGCCACTGGGCCAGCCGACAGAATGGCTTTTAAGGGTCCAATGTTCCCTCTTCAATTTCCATATACCTCAGGGAACAAAGCCCAAAGCATCCAGTTATTGTTCATGTTGGAGATGGTTATGAAAATTTGTAGTAGCAATTTTGTGTCATTTAACACCACTGTAGTATGGGCTTTCTTTTCCATTCCTGCTGGAACTTTATGCCAGGCTGATTGATGCATCTCATGGTAGTTGGCTCATCTGGGAGATCACCTAGGGAGAGTATCATCTATGCCTCATGACTGTAGGTCCTCGATGACTTCTTCCAGGGCAGAGTAGGTCTCAGAGCCATCCAGATATGAGGTAACTAACCCGGATGGAAACAACATATGCAATTTTAGCTGCTGTGCCTATAATACTTTAAGAACTGATGAGTAAGTTTATTGATGTGCCATGACTGTTGAGAAATAATCTTTGTCAAAATAAACTCTGCTCCCTTTATAATAGACTTGCTTCATTTACCAGGCACAGAGCAAAACACCTTGTTTTGTTGCATAATTTAAGACATGGAGCACGACTGAGCAAGGACAATGGTCCAGGTTGTTGGGCTTAACAGTTAGTGCTCGATGTTCCCTTTCTATGTCAAGAGGGAATTCTAGGTCTAGCTGCTGGGTCCCCCTCAGGAAAATGTCCAAAAATGCTATCATGTCTTGACCGTCTTCATTTTCTGGTATGCCGTTTATCTGGAGATTATTGCAGCGAGATCTATTTTTCGGGATCATCACACTTATTAGTCAATTGTTGCCATTTGAATAAGATGTGCATTAGCACTCTCTCAAAGTGATCGGTGTGCGCATCAGACTAACCAGCCTGGGTTTCCAGTCCAGCAATCCAACCCTCTACTTTGTTAAGGCTTTCTTTATATTCTGTATTCATGCATCAAATTTCAGCTCAAACCGGCCCGCCAGCATAGTGGTAGTGCTACCGCTTGCAATGCCAGTGACCCAGATTCAGTAGTGAGCCTGGGTTGCTGGAGGGCCAGCCGGTGGGGGGGGAGGATAGAGTGCCCAGAGGACTGATCTCCTTCTCCAGAAAGGGAGGGCTGATTTCCCCGCTGCTATACCTCCACCTAGGTGACCATGGGTCGCGGTGCAGCTAGGGGAGCAGTAGGCTCAGGGAGGGGTGGACACTGGCCAAGGGTCCAGAGCAAAGGCACGTCTTAACATGCTTTTGTCTCCTTGGTTCCTCCCCGTGTGCTGGCGTCTGCAGGGAGTGGGACCAGAAAACAAGAAAATAGCCCCACGTTGGCCCCTGAAGACGGGTCTCAGCGCCAGTGACCGGAGAGTTCTGGGGAGAAGCTTCACAGAGTGTCCAATCCACCTATGGTAAGGAGGGAAAGGGGGACTCCTCCACCCCACTCGAGGGACAATCCAAGGGCTTAAAAGTTTGATGGGGGAGGGCACCTGTGGGAGTGGATGGTCTCCTGTCCTCCAGCACAGCCTGAGTGGCCGCATTGGGAGCCCTGATGACAGGAACAGACATGAAGTAGAAGGGAGCATAAACAGAAAGTAAAAAAAAAAAAATATTCCCTGAGTTCTGTTAGGATGGCCATGTTAACTGGTTGGGCCGGAACTGAAGCGGCCTCCTCTGCCCTATCAGCTTGTTGCGCTATGCTTTCTGAGATGTTACTGTGCAATCCAATAGAATCTGCTGGTTTATTTTTGTTTTTACTGTGTTTGCAACCACCCATGAGCTCTTCAGGCTCCAGGGTTGTTACTGTTTAGCTCAGTTCGGTAAAATGTTACAGTTTAGGAGCAGTTTGTGGACTGGGGAATGCAGCAGGTCCTTTAGGTTGGCATCCCTTTTGATGACATCACCAGAAGTCACCAAGTTATATTTCTTATTAAGGAAAAGGGCACAAATGACATATTTTCAGGTTAGCTAGCCACTGGTGTGCTATATATACACTGTTTTATATGGCACTTACCAGTTGGAAAAGTAGTACTTAGACACTGAGAATCTAGTTAGTTTTTAAACAATAAACCAGTAGCTAGTTAACTTGAAAATTGTAGTTATGTAAGGGAAATTGACCAAGTTAACTGAGCTGAGGCCCAAGGGAAAGAGCAGTTGTCAAGCGATTAATCCAAAATTAATTAATCAGCTACAAAAAAACTGTGCAGGAACTCAGTTCTTCGCCTGCTTTAAAACTGTACAAGAGTTTCTGTACCTCTGTCACCTTTCTTCATTGAATACTATAGCAGAGTTCCATCATCTGGAGATGACAATATTTATACACTTAAAGATCTAGAGATGAATGTTCCCTCTCCAAAGCATTTCCAGTTTAACGACTGCGTGTGGGGGAAGCAGCGGCCTATATGTTTAAAACCTCATCAGTGTGATACAAGCTATACTACCTTTCTGCCAGAGCTGCCAGAGAGAGGAAGTACTGAGACTACAGAAGTAGCAATCTTTGGACCTTATGGTGTACAGTAAACTTCAGGTTTCATTGTTTGATACATGACAAATGGAAATGCTACTGAGATTATACATAGTAGCAATGATTATAAACTGGTATGCACTACAATGTTGCTAAATCTCATTTTTATCTTTCCTTTCCCCTTTAGGCTGTATGGGTTGGGGCAGCGATATGCTGCCACATTTTTATTTCACAACTGGATCTCTGCCCATCTTTTGACATTTATTTTCATGGAGGACCAAAATATAGTAAATACCTGTATAGTGTCTGTGAGAACCCCCACCAACATATTATTGGTTCTGGAGGGGACTGGTGGGACACAGCATTACTTCTGAACTTGTATCTTGTTACAATCATGAACTTGCTGAAATTATGGTCTTAACGATAAACAATGCATGACTGTTATGTGGCCACTAGATGTCAGTATAGAACAAGAAATGAGAGTGGCTTCTAGAAAGAGAATTGTTGGTAGCTGTAGTGGTCCTTGTACAAAAAGATGAACAAAGTGGGTGATTTAATACTTAATGGATCAACGAGAGATTTACAAACACAAATGTTCAGACTAAACAGAGCACTTCATCAGGTGCAGCAGAGGTTCTACAGAAAACAAGATTCTTTATTAAGGATAGAGAAATTTACTGGTAAATAAGGCATTCTGTCAAAAGGGCAACTGAGATTGAGAAACTCATTCTCAGCACCTTTGTTGTGGGCTACCCTGAAATGGTACGTGGGAGACCCCCCCATCAGTAGTAACCAAATTCACTTCTATGGGTTTGCTCTGAGACACCTTTTGCTTTTCCTCGGGTACTTGGCCAGTGCCTGAGGAAAGTACCCAGACGTGGGATTAAGAGGAAGAATTCCCTGATGGAACTGTGGCGCTCTTAGCTGGTTTAGGGAGCCACCAGAAAATGTTTCCATGAAATATGGAAGGTGTCCAAGTGGCCGGCAAGGGAGCCGAGCCAGGGGAAAACCCAGAACAGTGTACAAATTCGGACTGTGTAACCCAAAGCAGTGTGCAAGTCCGGGCTGTGTGCCTGGTGGGTTCAGAGCCTGAGGGCTAAAGTATTGAGGAGGTGTTCTTGTTTCTTTTAATCTGCATTACCCGAAGTGTAGCCCTATGGGGGTCCATCTATGCTTTGTTTATTCTGTTTGGATGTGAATAAAAGCCACACTTTAGAATCCCACTTCTGGTATTGGACATTACAGTTATTGCTTCCTGTGTTCGGAGTTACTTGGGTGCCCCTGTGCAGAGTAGCCAAACCTATCCCTTGTGCTGAGTGACCTATTTCTCCCCGAACCCAGCCCACCTGGTATTGCTGTCAGAATCAAATGGCATACCATCTGGGGTTACAGTAACAGTTTTTATAGAAACATAGAAGTTGACAGCAGGTAAGGACTGCAAGGCCCATCCAGTCTGACCATTTCTTTTTCTACCTCATGAATGTGCCATCGGCCTTTGCTCTGTCAATGGCCTATCTATTCATACTCATCTGTATTGCTCCCTTATGCCTATCATATGCCTGCTTGAAGCCCTGCAGTGTACTCATATCCAGCACTTCCTGATGTAGGCCATTCCATTTATCCACCACCCTTTCTTTGAAAAAGAATTTCCTCACATTCCCCCTTAATCGGCCTCCCTCTAGTCTCATGCTGTGTCCTCTTGTCCTGCTATTTTTCTTATATTTAAACATGTTAGACTCTTTCACCTTGTTAATGCCCTTAAGGTGTTTGAATGTTTCAATCATATCACCTCTCTACCTCCTTTGCTCTAGGGTATACATATTGTGCTCCGTTAATCTGCCCTCATATGTTTTCTGATGCAGTCCCTGCATCATTTTGGTTGCCCTTCTCTGGACTGCCTCAATTTGGTTAATGTCCTTGTGAAGGTGTGGCCTCCAGTACTACATACAGTACTCCAGATAGGTTCTATGTGATAATGGCGAGCACTGAATGGCGACCTGCATTATCGCGATGTCAGGTAGGCGAAAACAGTTTTGCCACCCTGACATCCTCAGCACATGGAGAAACGGTGCCTGGGACTTGGTTATATTGCTTTCTGGGGGGTTGTGCCCCCCACCCACCATGGGAGGCATCACTCCCCGCAACCCCCTACTAAAGGATTCTCAACTCCAGGGGGTTGCATGTTGGGGCAAAACAAAAAAACAAGTTTCAGGCAGGGTGCAACAAAAATGAAGTAGTGCCCGGACCCAGACCCAAACCCGGTACCCCCTGCACCGCAAGCGAAGGCCAACCCCCGATGTCATGGCGCAGCTCAGCAGCCGACTGCAGTGCCACCCCCTACATCCCCTCCTAGGCCACATTCGCCATGCTCGCTCCCCCCCACACGTGTACATATAGCGACATCCCGTCACTGCAGTCGCCCACCCCACCACATCCGGTCGCCACCCCCCTATCGCCATTCGGGCTTTCGCCCACATCACATCGCTGTTTTGGATGGTGCCTTAATTCAGGCGCCGAAGTCACAGGCTACCCTCCAGATGGGGCCTAACCAGTGTCTTGTAAAGAGGGATTATTACCTCCCTCTTCTGACTTGTGATACCCCTACTAATACACCCCAACATTCCCCAAGCCTTACCTACAGCTTTAGTGGCCTGTTTGGATGATTTCAGATCATTGGTGATAATGACGCCCAAGACTCTTTCTTCCCTTGTGACTGCCAGCAACTCTCCTCCCAGCCTATAGGTGGCTTCAGGGTTTCTCTTCCCTATGTGCATGATCTTGCACTTCTTTGCATTAAACCCTAGTTGCCACTCTTTCGACCATTTTGCTAGTTTATCCAGATCCCTTCTCATTTGGCCCACCCCATCTGGATCATCTACTCTGTTGCAGATCTTGATGTCATCTGCAAACAGACAAACCTTACCCTCCAGTCCATCCGCAATGTCACTGATGAAGATATTGAAGAGAACTGCCCCCAGGACTGATCCCTGAGGTACCCCACTTGTGACTTGCATCTCTTCTGACTGTATACCATTTACCACCATTCTCTGTTTCCTGCCTGTCAACCAGTTTGCCACCCAGTTGACCAACTTCTGACCCTCCCTGAGACTACCCAGCTTATTAATCAATCTTCTTTGTGGGACAGTATTGAAAGCTTTGCTGAAGTCAAGGTAGGTGACATCAACTGCTCTTCCTTGGTCCACCACTCTGGTTACCCAGTCAAAGATAGCTATGAGATTAGTTTGACAGAACCTTCTTTTTGTAAACCCATGCTGTCTTGGATCCTGTGCTCCTATGGATTCTAGGTGTTGCACTATCCTTTCCTTAAGGAGTGCCTCCATAATCTTGCCCACTACTGAGGTAGGACTGACTGGTCTGTAGTTCCCTGCCTCCACTCTGCTACCACTTTTGTGGGGCGGGATCACATGAACCCTTCTCCAGTCTTCTGGGACCTCTCCTGTGCCCAGAGACTCGCTAAACAGTTCTGATAATGGCTCCGCTAGTTCCACCCTTAGCTCCTTTAGTACCCTGGGATGTATGCCATCAGGTCCCATTGCCTTGTCCACCCTGAGCTTATTGAGCTCTTGTAGGACCCTTTCCTTTGTGAAGGGACTAGTGCACACCTCCCTCCACCCTGTGTTCATGGTGCTGAGCTGTGGACCCTGCCCTACCTTCTCTTCAGTAAATACTGAGCAGAAGTTAACCCTTCTGGTCACAGGTCACTCAGGAAGCATCCCACAGCTTCACCCTGCTGATAACGGACACATTATTCTCACTACTCTTCAGAATGGAAGACATGGGTGATATGGGGTAGGAGCCATACCCCAGACCAGTTAGGGTATTATTGGTACTAGCTCAACAATGTATCCAGAAAACATAGGTTTCACATAACAGGCCTACATTGGGTCAGTGGAAGGCTCTGGTGTTGCAGACACTAGCCTTAGAATGGTTAATGTAAATTTTACATTGCAGAGAGAAAATCTTTCTCCGTAGCTGACACCCTTCCAGTGGCTGAGGCAACCCTGCTGTGGCTGGATATAATTTAGTAAGCCCAGCTGTCTCTAGTGCTATCAGATGTACCCCATGACTTACACCACCTTGCCCTGGGTCAGTGGCAAGTGGCCTTCTCTGGACTGTAGCACAGTACCACACAATATACCCTTGCTAATGATATAAGTGGCACCTGATCCACTTTATAGGGCCCTAGATTATAAAGCAGAGTTGGACTTTGCAGGAGAAAGGGACTATACTTGTATAATATGGGACTGTGGGATCCAACTAGCATGTGTGGGAAACTCCAAGCACCCCAGCTGAATATGGTTGATTGCCTAAAAGAGTCTGGATTCAAATATAAATTAATCATCCAGTGACGTCACTGCAATGTGAAGGCACTGATTCTGGAGCTCTGAGGTTCATAATATAAAATCTATAATAATCTTCTAGGAAATCCAACAAGAACTGGGATATTTTCTGTACTACCTTGTTGCTGCATATGTTGATGAATAAAAACCTTGGCAAACCACCAGTATCTGGCCCTGCTAATACAAAAATAAGCACGGATATGGAAGGGTTTACGGCTGCTTCTCAGTCTGCTCATTCCCAATCATCATCCATTTCTTCATCAGAAGTTTCAGACAAAGATGAAAAAGACCAAAAGGACACTAATAAATACCTTAAAAATTAATACAATATTTATGACAGTCCAGAAGATAGATTCTTCCTTGGCAGATCTTAGACAGGAGGTATGGCAACTAGACAAGAAGGTCTCTGCTAATACCAGCAAGGTTTCGGAGGTGGCAGCGGCCTAAGATACGAAAGAAAGAGTGGTATTATATTTGTTACAGCAGGAGCAGAGAATTAATGAATGGATGGAAGATCTTGAAAATAGAAACAGAACAATTTCCATATCTACGGTGTTCCGGAAGGGGCAGAGGAGGGCTACCCAACAATGGTGGACATTGTTCAGCACTTATTGAGAACCACGCTTTCACTCCCACCTGACATCTACTTAGATATGGGCAGGGTCCATTGTTTTCTAGGCCCATGACCCATTAATCCCAATGACAGGCCCAGATCTATCATGGTTCAGAAGGTGTTCTGTCAAGCCAAAGATGCCATACTACAGGAGGCCTGGAGACACCACAAACTAAAGTACTAGTCGAACCTCATATTTTTTTGACCAGGACTACTCTCCAGCCCTGCAGGCTGACCCACAGAAACTTCATCCTATTATCAAGGAGCTGAAAGAAGAAAAGGGAATTAGGGCACAAACCAACTACCCAGTAAAACTAAAAGTCTATCTGGATGAGTGCCCTAACATCTTCCCCTCACTAGTTGAAGCAGCACCTTTTCTGAAGGAGCATCAGATTGCATGTCCAGAATTGGAGGTGGAATCTCTGGAGCAACAGCTGTGATGAGAGTCATGGTCGTCTGCTGGAGCAGGGTTAAAACAAAATTCAAAGGGCCCACTGCCGAAAGCCCTGGTACCTGACTTTAATAAACTGTGGCGGCACTCTATCCACAATGATTCCCGACAACACCAGGACTCACAATCTCAGCTGTCTCAACAGAAGAGCTGAACTACTGTTACCGCACTAGTTGTTGTGCATAGGAAAAACAGTAACGGCCTTTCGATTGATTCTGGGCAATCTTTTTGGGGAGAGGGGCAGCTCTCATAGAATAACTCAGTATGAACTATGGAGCAATATGTTGGTTTACCACTGACTTGAAAAGAAACCTTAGTAACCAGCAAGTTAAATATACTTCATAATATTTGAGGGCAATCTTTCTAAGCCCAATTTAATGATCTGAAATGAAGGGGATGGATAAAGACTGAGGGGGAGTGGGATAGATTATATAACCTGAAAATGTAGCATGGTATAAGAGGGTTTTAAAGTAGAAAGTAGGTTTGGAAATGGCTCCTCTGGTATTATGAACGGGGTCATGAAGGGAGAGGGTCAAGTTTAGCACTAACCTCATGATCTGGACCCCATAGGAGAAGCATATAAGGGCGTCCATAGCGAGGGGGCAATTTATATACTGGCTCAGAAGGGGAAAGTGTGGTATCGGAAGGTGCAAGGCAGTTGAATGTTTCCTTCCCATTTCTTTTATCATGCAGTCCCCGGTCTATCAATTCTGCACACACTGTGACCTTTTGAAGGACCAGCACAGAATTTTAGCCTGACATACATAAAACCCCCTAATAATGTTTAACATAGAGGCGTACCATATGCTGTAATGCTGTACGGTCCAGGAAGAATGGACCACAGGGCTTTTGTTCTATGTACTTGCATTGTCCTTTTGCCTGGCCTTTTGGATATAAGAATGGTGATGTTTGCCATGCTGTGGCTCAGGAATCTGACCTGTAGTGAGATATCAACTGCAGGACAGACTTAGTTTCTCACCTTTGCATGGGACATAACAAACGACTTCCCTATCGCCAACAATAGGGCTCTCATCTAGGAAGGGGAAGGGAGGAGAAAGGTGTAATTAATTCAGTTTTATGTTATTGTTGAACACAGTTAATGTTACTCGTTCTGACAAAATTTCAAATGTGTTGTTTTTTTCTGGCTTGATGTTTACTATTTTCCCACCTCAGAAGAGGACCATATTGCCACCCAGGTTGGGGAAAGGAGGTTAACAAACCACTATAGAAATGGACACAATTAAGCTAATTACTTATAATGTAAAGGGTGTTCATTCGCCTGTCAAATGGACAAGATTGTTAACTGAATTAAAAGGATTGGGGGTGATGTAGTTTTTCTCCAAGAGACCCATTTAAACCCCAGTTTAAACACCGAAGAACATCTTAAATTGCGTAGAACCTGAGTGGCACATTTGGAGGCAGCCTTGTCTTCTAACCTCAAAAAAGCAGGGGTGGCTATTTTAATAAAAAAGGGTATTCCACTTCATGTAAAAACAGTGGAGGGGAGCATGGAGGGATGTTTCATAAGAGTCTTGGGGGAACTAAATGGGAAAACTCTGCACTTCATTAATATATATACCCCAAATTTAAATACTCGGACCTTTCTGACCAAAGTTTTTCATAAACTGGCAAGTTATCGACCAGGCAAATTCTTCTCGGTGGGGATCTAAACACAGTGCTGAATCCTAGATTGGACAGGTGATCAGGTAGAGAAGTCACCAACAAACAAAAAAAACACACAGATATTAAATAATCTATCTACAGAGATGGGACTCATAGAGGTGTGGCACACTCAACACATGGGGGAAAGAGATTATTCTTTCTATTCATCCTCACAAAAAACATATTCAAGGATTTACCTCCTTTTTACACAGAAACAGCAAAGGCAAACAAGATGCTGGAATGCATATCAAGGGGGATCAGTAGTAGAAAATAGGAGGTTATACTGCCCTTGTACAGGTCCCTGGTAAGGCCTCATCTAGAGTATCAATCAATCAATCAAGTCTTTATTTATCCAGGCAAACACCATTGAGCAAGCTCATTTACAAGGTGGACCTACATCACACAAGGTCAAAGAACAATGCATTTATGTACAGGCGAAAACAAATAGGTATAGTTATACATAAGAAAGATACTTACAGTGCAGAGTAAACAATATTAAGTAAAGGTTGGCATTCATATTCATAGCATATTCAGAGAGAAATGGAAGATAGGTACAAAAAAGGAAGCAGCGTAATAAATCAATCGCATTATCAAAACCTCAGACATAGAAGAACGGGCGGGAGGTAGAGGAAGTAGAACTAACATGAGTGGGAATGCACAGGGACAGTTTCACTACTGGGAGCGCTAAGTTGGCAGGATGGGGATACATAAGAAAGGGACAAGGGTAGAAGGGGTGGGTAAGGATGCAGCAATAAGGAATAATTTTTGAGGATCGATAGGGGCCAGGATGAGGTTTATGGTGAGACAGAGGGAAGTAAGCAGGAGGCAACAACAAGCATACTAAGGGCGATGGAAGCAGTTGCATAATTCCGTAACAGTTTTGGTATACAACGTCTTGAACACAGCAAGACTAACAGGGGTGCTTAATTTCAGTGATTTCTGGAGCTTGTTCCAGAGCGAAGGCAGCACGAAGCCTATGGCCGCTCTCCCAAATCGTGTGCTGGCCCTCAGCACTTTAAAGAAATCAGAGAGTAGCTTCTCAAAGCATAGTTGCCTATCAAACTTAGAGGCAGACAATCAGCAATGTACTGCAGAAGTTTATTGGTAATAGCTCTGAATGTCCAGAGAGCCGCATTTCTATTACGCCTATGCTGAAGAGAGGTCCACCCCACAGCTGCATATAAGGAGCAGTGATGGGTGGAGAAGGGAAGGCCAGATATGAATCTCAGAGCTCTGTGATACAGTATGTCCAATTTTCTAAGGTAGGAGGCAGTGCACTGGCTATAAATAAAGTCAGCATAGTCAATCAAGGTGAGAAACATGGACTGAACCAGCTGCCTCTTGGCATCTGTGGTCAGGAGGCAGTTTATCCTAAAGAAGAGACCAAGCCTCTGCCTCAGTTTTTTCATCAGATCCTCTATATGTTCCGCAAAGGAGAGTCTGTGGTCATGCCAGACCCCCAAATACTTGAACTTGATTACAAATTCCAGATTTTCTCCTAATAAAGTGGAGATGGAGGGGTACAGTACCAACAATAGTAGGGTACGCCATATGATTATCAGGTGAGAATAGCACTGCTTTTGTTTTCTTGGCATTAAGTAAAAGTTTTTTGCTAAGGAGCTGGCTCTGCAGCAGATTAAAGTCAGTTTGCAAGTTTCCACAGGCAGCTTCAGGTGATGTACGGCTTATGTAAAGCACCGTATCATCTGCAAACAGGTGAATGTTTGCCTCCTTAACGCCAATGTCTATACTGTTAATATAGATAGCAAACAGTAATAGCCCCAAGATGGATCCCTGCGGAACACCTCTTTTTAGCGGTTTGAGTGGGGAAAGCTCCCCTTCAGCCTTGACCTGCTGTTGCCTATCAGTAAGGTAATCATGAAACCAACACAGGGAGGTCGAGTCCAGGCCTATCATTTTTAATGTAGAAAGAAGCAGGCAGAGGTCGACTGTGTCGTAGACCTTGCTAAGGTCCAGAAAAATGGCACAAACAAATTTTTTTGTTCTCTAAATCACGTTGCCAATCATTTGTTACTTTTTCCAGAGCTCTAATAGTACTGTGTTTAGCTCTGAAACCAGACTGCATAGGGTTTAGAAGATTTGCATTGTTTGCATGGAGTTCAGTACTGGTGCCCACACCTCAGAAAGGACATTAACCTGCTGGAGAAGGTCCAGAGGAGGGCTACAAAGATGATAGCGGATCAGCAGGGTAAAGCATATGAGGAGAGGTTGAGGGCACTGAACATGTACTCACTGGAAGAGAGGGGAGAGAGAGGGGGACATGATTGGGACCTTTAAGTACTTGAAAGGGATAAATAAGGTGGATAAGGAGAGTCTCTTTAAGCTGAGTGGCAACCATAACATGAGGGGGCACAGTATTAAGATGGAGGGTGGGAGATTCAGGAAGGAGGTCAGGAAGCACTTCTTCACAGAGAGGGTGGTGGACACTTGGAATGTGCTGCTGGAAGAGGTGATATCATTGAAGACAGTGGGCAGCTTTAAGAGAGGCTGGGACAGGCGTAGGGGAAGGTAAGGATCATGGGTAATGAGGATGGGAGGTGTGAGGAGGGAGGGTAGAGACAGTAGCTCAAGCTGTGTACCCTGCAATAAGAGTAGACTGGATAGACCAAATGGCCTTCTTCTGCTGGCTTCTTCATATGTATGTTACATATATAGGACAATCAAAACTCAGCTCCACCATTTTACATTATCAGACTATGCCACACTGTCCTGGGTCATTATGCTAGCACCCTCAGACCAGATGCCATTTGGAGGTTGAATGCCTCCCTTCTTAATAACTAAACTTTTTGAAATATGGTTAAAGAGAGAATAGAGGAAACATATAATATTAATATGGCTCCAAACTGCTCAGTACTTTCCACTTGGGAAGCAGTTAAGGCAGTTGCAAGAGGAGAGATTATAAATTTCACCTCAGCCCAGAAAAAAATGAAAACTCTTACTACCTGCAGATTACTGGAGGAAGTTCAAGCATTGGGGGAACAGTATAAGCAAAGTCCCAACTCACAAATAATTCTTAGAAAGATGCAAGTGATAAGGGAAGACCTTTCTAAAACAGAGAACGAAAAAGTGGAGGGTACCCTTCAATTTACAAACCAAAAATATATTGACACAGAAGGGCATGCGTCTAGGCTCCTTGCATATAGATTGCATAAAGCACAAGCATCCAAATTGGTCCACCTTATTAAAAATACGCATGATTCTACTAACCTGTGGAAGAATCCCAAAGAAATAGCAAACCATTCAAAAGTTTTTACCGGAAGTTATACACAGAAGAAAAAAATCCAGAAGAGGTTGCCTCATGTACGTCCCAGTTTCTGGATAAGCTTAATCTGCCAAAATTGCCCATAACAGCGCGACAAGCTCAGGGCTCTCCTACTTCAGAGCAGGAGGTAATTGCAGCAATAAAATCTCTTCCCATAGGCAAATCCCCAGGGTCAGATGGCTACGTTAAATTACTTAACCCATTGTCAAAAATATTAGTTCAAGTATTTAATACATGCCTGGAAGAAAAAAGAATCCCACCATCCTGGGATGAAGCATTAATTGCTGTATTACCAAAACCAAATAAACCCCAGGACATGTATGAGGCTTACAGGCCCATCTTGCTTTTAATTCAGGATTTAAAAATCCTAATCAAGATTCTATCCATACGGTTACAGAAATATATTAAAATAATAGTACATGAAGACCAAATGGGATTCATTCCACACAGGCAGCTGACAGACAATATTAGAACACTCCTTAATATCATGGCACATGAAAGCAAATCCAGTTCTCCCCAGTTGCCAATCTTTCTAGACACTGAAAAAGCGTTTGATTGCTTGAATTGGACGTACCTCAAGGAAGTTACGACACATTATGGACTGGGGGATTGTTTTTTAAAATAGGTGTCCATTTGTTATAAGAAACCCTCTGCTAGAGTTCAGTTTAATGGTACCATATTTGACCCATTTACAATTAATAGAGGCATGAGACAGGGGTGCCCACTCTCCCCCTTGATTTTTGCACTGAGCCTTGAGCCATTTGTAGCAGCAGTTCAAAGTTCTCAGGAGATAAGGGGTATCCAGGTGGAAAATCACACCTGTAAGATCTCTCTATGTGCCGATGACACCCTGGTCTACATATCAAATCCAGAGCTCTCCATCTCTCCTTTTCTTGAACTGCTAAGCGAGTATGGAAACATTTCAGGCTTTAAAATTAATAAAGAAAAGTTTGAGGTACTATTGCTGGGTGGTTCCCCACCAACAGAGTTAATGTTTCAGTTACCCTTTAAGTGGGCAAAGGACAAAGTAAAGTATTTAGGCATCTGGATCCCTAAAAACCTGAGGAACTTATATCAGTATAACTATCCCCTTTTATTTACCCATATATTTTTAGATTTAAATAGATGGGGTTCCCTCCCTTTGTTCTAATCAAACAGAATAGATGCAGTTCAACAGAATATATTACCTAGATGTCAGTTCTCTTCTCTACTTTACTCTACCAGTACCTATTCCCTTTATGGAATGGAAAACCCTTCGGAAAAAAGTGTCAGAGTTTATATGGGTAGGTTGCAAGCCCCGAATCAAATGGGCCATTTCATCGGCTATAAAGGAAGAAGGTAGTTGGGGACTCCCCAATCTACTCTCTTATTACACAGCGACTCAGTTACTCTTCATAATTAGGATGGTATCAGGAACATGAGAGTTTGGCTGGTGCACCATGGAAAAGTTCACGCCCATTCTAAAATCACACATATCATACCTACATAATGTATTGCTCCATCAAGGAAATAAATAACGTATGGACCAGACACACCATGGGCATGTGGGTAAAAGCTAGACAGAGCTGGGAGTTCCTGGAGCCAGTTTGGCAGTACACTCTGCTTAGGTTCATTCCAGGACTGCCTATGGGCAGTACAGACCCCAGCCTGTTCAGATGGGAAAAGCAGGTGTTACAGAACCTACAATAACTGGTACAAGGGGAGGTGATAATAGACTTCCAAACTCTTCAGACTACTTTTGGGTTAACTAAGCGTGACTTCTACAGATATCTGCAATGCAGACACTTTATTCATACTGGACCTGGAGTGGTGGCCTTGCAGAGCAATCCGACTCTGAGGGTCTCCCTAATTCAGAGGAAAGCAGCCATATTGGACAGGAGGAAATTTATCTCCCGGGTCTATAGTCCTATACAAGAAAATATGGGCATACTGGGAATTCAAAAAATCCAAGATAGATAGGAGCAAGAAATGGGATATAGTCTGGAAGCCAAGCAATGGGGAATGTTATGGGGCAGCATCCATAAAACAATGACAATCAACTGGAAGGAATTCCAATGGAAAGTTTGTATTAGATACTTCAGAACTCTGGTTGTTTTTAAAAACACCTGTGTACTAATTATTCAGATCCTTGCTGGAGGGACTGCGCCAATATAGGTTCCCATTATCATATTTTCTGGAGTTGTATGGTGCTTGTTTCATTCTGGGGTTCAGTCAACAACATAATCAAACATATCCTGCAAATTCAGTGGGATTTGTCCTTTAGTAATATGACCCTTGGACTCTCTCTGGAAGATTTAATGTCCACGATAGAAAAATATCTATTTCAAGTGCTAAGAGTGGCAGCAGTGAAATTGATTATTCAGAACTGGTTAAAGGCGAGCCCACCCAGTGTAACACAGTGGCTTAGTAACATCAATACTATTAAACAAGCAGAAGCTATAACAGCTAAACTAAGATTTCAAGTGAACCATACAATTCCAGATGGCTCCCCTTCTTTCATTACATTGAGGAGGAGGGGGGGGAAATCAGTGCTAGACCAGCTCTTCCAATAGTAATGAGTGGTCAGCCTGGTGCATGGGGCTGGGAAGGGGGGGAGATTTAGGTTTTCTGTAAGAGCTCTTCTTTAGTCCCTTTAGCAGAATATAACTTACTTTTATAGGCATCACCCATCCTATTAAGAACATAATAATAAAGAGTAGGTGGAATAAGTGCAAGCCAGACAAACCTTTTTTCTCTTTTCTTTTAATTTTTTTATTGTTATTACTTTATTACTTGTTCTTAAGGCTAATGTAAAACAACCTCTTTAGAGGTAGAGAGCACATTATTTACTTCAGAGACTGAGACCAGCTATATAAAAATGGAAATCTTCAGAAGTGCAGTTGCTTTTCTCTGGCTGGAATATTACAGTCGGGAAAATTTATACTAGTGGACTGCCTTGTGGATACCTGCAGGACCAAGACAACAAACAAACAGGACATTTCAACTATTTTATAAGCATAACGGCAATACCTAGTTAATTGCATGAAGAGACAAATAGAAATGATCAAAGATGTATTATTATGAAGGCATCTGTATGGCTGATCTTTTGTCATCTGTGTGAAATGTAATGTATACTGACCATTGCTCTCAATAAAATATAAGTTCCAAAAAACAAATATGAATTAATCTTTATTTAGGAATACTGGTCCATCACAGGTGATGCTATGTGTGCTATGTCTTCATCTTATATGTTCTTTGCCTCTGTTAATGCATATGAGTTTAATTTATTTATTTAGCACAGTACGATTCTAATTGGAAACCTCCTGGAAAGTAAGAATTCACCTTAACATATTATATTAATTGTGGCATTCTGGGAGGTGGCAATACTCCTTTCTATCTTGCTTGTTATGATTAATGTTGGTCTTGATTGTATTGATATGTATATTTCAGTTGTGATGTTTGTCTGCTGTTTATATTATGACAAATGTTAATAAAATGTTTATATTCAAAGTGCCTCTCTAAATACAGAGTGTGTGTGTGTGTGTGTGTAAGACACTACTATATAAATAAAACTTTGTTAATGTATAAGGCACACTAAAAATATGAGACAATGTATATAAATATATGCACAGTTAAAATTTGTAATGGTCCATGAAACCAAGGTCTATAGTCAGTCTGAGAAGAAACAAGTTCGCAACCGCACCAGGGACGGGCGTGCTATAGTCTGGTAAATACAAAGAATTCAAAAAGGTCAGAGGACCAGCACCATTGCCAAGGCAAACACTATTCTTTCATGTCCGAACTTATTAAGCAATTAATTTGAGTTGCAAGTTGCAAAAAAGGATTCACCACACTCTGAAGTTCAAAGTATTTGCTTCTTTATTCAAACAGTGGTAATAAATTCACAACTACTCCGCTCCCTCCTGTTACTTCCTTGTTCATGAAAGCATGTTCTACGTCACATGATGTGTTTCACACGTAAGTACTTTCTGAAAAGAACTAAGCAATTTATATTGAACTTCAGAGTGCAATGAGTCCTTTTTTGCAACTTGCAACTCAAAATAATTGCTCAATAAGTTTGGACACGAAAGAATAGTGTTTGCCTTGGCAATGGTGCGGTCCTCAGACCTTTTGCCTACAGTCAGTCCTTTATTTTTAGTATCCAGAAGGAGGATAAGTCTAAGCTCATAAACTTACCTTTCCTGCGTATTTTTGAAGTGTCCATTAAGAACCAGAACAGAGCGATCGGAGGTGGAGTGATCAGATTGAGAGAAATGTCCCACTGGTTTTCCAGTCTTTTTCTCCTTCATGTTGTGCCTGTGTGAACTCCTTTGAGTTTGAAAGGGTTGCCCAGTTTCCCCCGCATAGCTTGTATGTGGACACTTCTCACTCTGGATGTAATAAACAACATTCTGGGATCCACATGTATAACTCCCTTGTATCTTGAATTACTTTATTTGGGGGGGGGGTATTGATAAAGTCTGAAGTTGAAATGTACTAACATGTTTTACATTTGAAGATAATAAGGATATTGCAGGGTGTTGTGCCTCCTAGTGCTCTGTTTTAGTCAGGTATAAGTTTGCTCCTGACAATCAGGTTGGAATGGGGATACGTTAGGTGCTAGTTTGGAAGACAGAAAAGGTGACTCCTAGAAAATACATTTCAAGGTGTCATCCTCACTGAAAGGAGTGCTACACCCTCATGTTTTGTAACTGTTATCTGTTTCCTTGTCAGTACACAACTCTTTTCAGGTAGCTGTTGGGGATATATGTGTTTGCACTAGCGTATTTCCACTGTTCCTATCAGCCCCTGTAACTATCCTGGGGGTCTCCATTTTCTGGTTGTTGAAATCTCATTGTGTTTGAGAGCTGCATTAGCAAATGACAATATGCTATATCAGCACCCTTTAGACTCCACAGTATGCCTGTCTGCTTACTTAGAATTCAACAAAATAGGTTGCAGCAAGGTGTGAAATACCACATTTGCCTTCAGTTAACTTTGCAAACTGTCTTTGTTGTAATGCAGTTTTTTTACTTTAAACTGCATTCATTCTGAATGTTTCCTGGGAGATTGTTTAAGGTTATGTGTACTTTCAGCATAGAGATACTTTACATGGTGTAAATGGAACTGTGGCATCATGTTTTCATATGCTAATGCCTCTCTCAGGGACAATGAGATTTCAACAGCCAGAAAATGCAGACCCTCAGGCTAGTTACAGGGGCTGGTATGAACAGTGAAAATAAACTAAAGCAAACACATATAGTATATTCCCAACAGTTACATGAAAAGATTTGTCTGTTGACAAGGAAACAAATAACATTTCCAAGATATGAGGGTTTAGTACTCTTTGAATATTGGTTGCAGATCCTTAATAATTTTTCATAGGGGCTCCAGAACAGGGTTGTATGTAACAACCAAGGGTGTCTAGTTGGTGGTGGTAGTTTGTTTCTATTGCAGTAGTTGTTTTCTTGGCATAAGTGTTGCATGTTCCACAGCTCTGTTGATTTCTCTAGAGAAGTGTCCCTGTTCAGTAAATGTGGGGGGTTTATTCAGTGTGACAAGATGTTTATCTCTGTCCTACTCACTCGACAGATTTGGTGGTATTGAAGCACTTGGCTGCACATTACAGATTTTTTTAGTGTGCCTGTGTGATTGCTGTTTTTGTAGGTATCTGTCTGTCTGTTGGTTTCCTGTAGAACTAGGTCTGTAAATTTCCATTTTTGATAGTACCTATGGTGTCAAGGAAATTGATGCTGATGTCAAAGTGCTCCATGGAAAATTTAATGGAAAGGTAGAGGACAATAAGTTCCTGATGAAATTGTTATAGTGTGAGTACCTTCTGTCCAAATTATAAATTA
This sequence comes from Neoceratodus forsteri, assembly GCA_016271365.2. NCBI lineage: Eukaryota > Metazoa > Chordata > Ceratodontiformes > Ceratodontidae > Neoceratodus > Neoceratodus forsteri. The sequence goes on from CM057452.1 coordinate 1,327,707,387, forward strand.
TTAAATTAATAATTATTAATATATTGAAAGCATGCAAGTGGTTTGATTTTGTATTGTTTCAAGAAATCCTCTTCCAAATTGGTCATGAAAAGGTTGGCATATTGTGGAGCCATTCTGGTGCCCACTGTTGTTCAAATAGTTTGAACATAAGGTTTGCTGTTGAAACTGAAGTTGTTGCCCAAACCACTCACATACTTCTGATATACAGATGATATATTTATAATCTGTACAGAAGATACTCACTCACTTAAAGAATTTCATTGGAAACTCAACATTCTGCACCCATCTATTAAACGTTCTCTGGAGTACTCTGACATCAGCATCAACTTCCTGGACACCACAGTTACCATCAAAGATGGAACCTTACAGACCTGTATCTACAGGAAGCCAACAGGCAGATGGAGATACCTACACAAAAACAGCAGTCACTCCAGGCACACTAAAAAATCTGTAATGTACAGCCAAGTACTTTGATACCACCAAATCTGTTCAAGTGAGGAGGACAGAGATAAACATTCTGTCACACTGACAAAAAACATTTACTGAATAGGGACACTTCTCTAGAGAAACTGACAGAGCTGTGGAAAGTACCACACTTATGCCAAGAGAACAACTACTACAATATAAAGAAAAGACCATCACCAACTGGACACTCTTGGTTGTTACATGCACTCCTGATCGGGAGTCTCTATGAAAAATTATTAAGGAACTACAGTCAACTTTCAATGAGGATGACACCTTCAATGTATTTTTCCAGGTACCACCTTTCAAACAACTGCCTAACTTATCCAGCCTGATTATCAGGAGTGAACATATAACTCAGGAAAACAACAGAACACTAGGAGGCACTAAACCCTGCAATATTCCTAAATGTAAAATATGTGTGCACATTTTCACCTCAGACTTTACAACACCCTCCAAAATAAGCAATTCAAGATACAGGGAAGTTATACATGCAGATCCCAGAATGCTGTCTGTTGCATTCAGTGCAAGAAGTATCCAGATACAGGCTATGTGAGGGAAAATGGGCAACCCCCTTGAATCTGAATGAACTCAGAAAGGCACAACATAAAGGAGAAAAAGACTGAAAAACCAGTGGGACAACATTTCTCAGAATCTGATCACTCCATTTTTGACTTCTTTGTCCTAGTTCTCAGAGGACATTTCAAAAATACACAAGAAAGGTGAGCATATGAGTTTGAACTTATCCACCTTCTGGATGCTAAAAAATAATGGACTGTAGCTGGCCCAGTGGCACTGAGGGTTGAAGCGCTGGATGCCACACCGCATGCCACACCGGTGACCCAGGCTCAGGAGCATACTCAGGTTGCCGGGGATTGGCAGGGGAGGGAGAGGACTGAGCATTCATTGGACTGCTCTCCTCTCCTGGGGAGGGAGGAGGAATGTTGTTATGCTCCTTGACTGCCTCCTGGTGGAGGCTGGGTGACAACACTGGGGTTAGAGAGGCAAGAATGTGGCATTGTGGGGACTTCCGGTGGAGCAGTGGCGCAGTGAGCACAGAGGATTTGGAGCTCCCATGCAGCATGATTAAAAACAAGCCCTCTCTCTTAGAAATTGACTGAATTTCAGCTTAAAAATAACATTTTCAACAAGTGGACGACACAGGAGGACTTCCAGATAGAAAACAGTCTCATTAAAGTTACGATGAAGCGGCACCAAGAAAAAAAACTTTTCCAGCCACAACGGGACTTAACGGAGTCCGAGGATGCCAGCCTACAAGACGGTGACTCAATCTCCCTTACTATGGCCCAGACTGAAAAACAGGATAGGAGAAGGGGAACAAGAAGCGATAAACAATCGCAAAACATAACCGAAAACTCACCTTCTGATTCCATCCTGACCGCAATTGCAGAGTTTCGCTCGGAGATGAGATAGGCCCTAAGAGATATTCGAACGGACCTGGGAGAGCTGCAGTCTAGGGTCACTGAGACAGAGGAACAAACCTCCGAGAACACAATTAAGATTGCAACCTTAGAGCAAGCAGTATTTTCTTTGGCAGAGGAACAATGGTTTCAAGCAGCAAGGCAAGAGGATATGGAAAAGAGGGGAAGGCGGAAAAACATAAGGCTTTACGGAATACCTGAGGGAGAGGAGGTTCAGGATGCAGTGGCCTTCACCAATTACTTCCTGTGCCTAACCCTGGACCTAGATCCTGCATTTCAAATAGATGTGGAGAGGGCCCACAGAGCATGCGCTCCTCGACTAGCAAAACCAGACGCCAGACCGAGATCCTTTGTGATTCGTTTTAACAGTTACTCACAGAAGGAACAAATTCTGTCAAAAGCATGGCGTAAACAGAGGATAATGTTGGGCATCCACCGAGTTTTATTTGATAACGATTATGCCCCAGCAACCCAGAGACAGAGAAGAGCGTACTCTGCCCTTTTCCCCCTTCTAAGATCTAAAAATCTAAAATTTCGCACCCCATACCCAGCAAAATTAGTGGTCCTTCTTTCTAATGGGCCGGTGACATATATCTCGGTGGATGAGGCCAAAGTGGACTTGTGTAAAAGGGGCATCCTCATGGATAAAGATTTCAGGACACCCTCCAGGACCCGACAATCGACACAAAACAGTGATCCTCAGAGCTCGGATGGAGACAACAGAGAAGACCAAAAACTTCAGAAGCTGCTGAGCAAAATACAAGCACTGAGAAATCCTACACTGCATTTAACATGAATGCTAAGTACTCTGAAAAGGGTGTTTTTTGAGGGTTGAGGGGGTGACTTGAGTGGGGTTGTGAGATGGATGGATTGGGCCCAGACACCTGAGGGTTGAGGGCGAGCTATAGCTCCTCTAGGGCGTAAAGTGATTGATTAAAGGTGCACAACTGAATACCCTATTTAATTCTTAGTCCAATGGAGTGCTCGACTTTCTTCATGAAGGGTGTGGGGCTGGATGGTTTCCTCTTCTCTCCCGCTCAGTTTCCCCCTCCTCCACCCCCCCATCCTCTAATGACTGTGTTTGTTCTGTTCCCTTCCCCCCCTTCCCCACAGAACTTCATCGAAGGTATTTTATTTGCCTTTTCCTTTCTTGGAAAGTGGGCTTTGGATTTTGGCTCGCTTGCTTCCGAGCGCCACTGAGTTCCTGTTCAGGGGATAGGTAGAGGGACGGGGGGGTGCCAGGGCGGATTTGGCCCGGCAGGGTGCTCTGGCAGACGGGGACCTTGGAATGTTCTCTGGGGCTTGGGACATTGTACAAGATGGCGATCCTCAAGAGCTGAATGGACCGAACACATGTGTCTATGGACTTTAGAGATAACTGCTTACCATAATGATATTTCTGTTCTGCTTTAGGGAGGTATATACTACCTAAATAGGTATGAAAAATGGATCACTTGAAGGGCTCCTGTTGGTGGCTGGGGGGGGAATTACTGATGGGGGAGAGGTGGTTGAGATCTTTTGGTTCCTGAGGCCGGAAGGATGCAGACAAGTTTTGGCTCCTCAGTAGGCTTAAAGGGAGCCAAGCATGATACAAAATTAATAACAACCCCAGGAATTTCACGGTTGGAACGCTGGCCTCTCTTTATGAAAGGTGTGGGGTGTTTCACGGGCCTTCCCTTCCCATATACTCGCCCACCTCTGGGGACGGTTGGTTCTTTGTTCCCCCCAAACAAATTGAATTAACTCACGGCACCTTCATCCCGGCTGTGGATTTTGAGGTTAAGTGGTTAGTAAAATCTGTGCCTTATGCGACTAGTTAATTCAGGGCTTGCTTATATCCGACTTGGTGCCGGGGTTTAGTTAGCGGGGCTCGGGCAGGGAGGGATGGGAGGGGATGGGGGGTATGAGGCCAATTTGAGACTTTTGAGAAGATAACAGAAGTGCTCTATAGTTAAGTTGTTAGATAACGTTTTAAATAATATTAAGGTTATCTGGGTCCTCACTTCTTCCCTTTTTTTAAAAAAAAGGAGGGAAAAAAGAAAATCCGAAGTGGTTATGAAACTGTATATAAAGATGATGCTACAGGGTGGGGGGCTCTCCTCCCTCTCATTGAGAATTTCTATATGAGTGTTAGCTCCACCACACCAGGACTTGGTTCCCAAGAAGGAACTAACTCTTAGAGAGGGTATTCCCTCTCAAGTGGGCTTGGATCCATGTTGTGTGGTTCATTCCTCACTTTCCTAGTGGGAAGAGTAGCTTCCTACTGGGCACTGGGCTGGAGATAATGGAATCTTCCCCAATTGTGGAAGACCATGTGTACATAGTTATTCCTACAGGAAGGTTGCTTTTTTCAAATGTTTATGGTTATAAGTTAATAACTATTACTCTGTTACTAATTTTGAGGTTTAATAGAAAAAATGAGGGTGACATATTAATACAGAAGAGACAAGTGCTCCCATTACGGGCCTTGGTGGTCGGGGATGGGGAGGGCCTTACATCAGGATTTAATGCATACTCCGGGGATGCTGAATCTGGTCCTCATGGACTCCCTGGAGAGGAAAAAATATATGTTTTATAGAAAGCATGGGATGGGCCTTCCTCATACCCTAAGATGACTGGCCACATTATTAAAGGAAAGATTCACTCCCCAAAAATATGGCTAAGGTACCAGTAAAAAAATTTTCTCAAAATGTGAATGGTCTACACTCCCCCATCAAACAATATAAGATTATGCATCAGTTAGGTAAACAGAAAGCAGACCTATATTTCCTACAAGAAACCCACTTATCCAAAGTGGAGCATTCCAAACTCCATTGGGGAGGACGTTATCAGGTGTTGGCCTCCTCACACACTAGTGGCCGTAGGAGGGGCGCAGCAATCCTGATCCCCTCTTCCACACCTTTGGAAATTCAGGATACATTTACTGATTCTCAAGGCTGTTACGTAACTGTGATGGCTAAACTATACTCTCAGGCTATTACCCTGGTAAACGTATATCTACCACCCCAGTCTTCCCTTCCTAGGGTTAAAACCTTTGTTCAAAAAGTGATGGAGAAGCTACAAGGTATTTTGATTGTGGGGGTGAGCTCAATGTTACATTTAATCCCCACCTAGATTCCCCAGCCACAAAGGAACAAAAGCGCTCAGGACCAGCTAAATATTGAAAGGGGAACCTGTCTCAATTAGACATAAAGGATGTCTGGAGAAGGATCTTCCCCTCAACTCCAGGATACACTTTTTTGGGGGGAAGGCATAACTCCTACTCCTGCTTGGACTATTTTTTTATTACCGGAGAACACCTTACTTTAGTACAGGATATACAGTATTAATAGAACCGAGGATCCTCTCGGATCATAACCCCTTAATCCTTAAAATTGATCTTGGAAAACAAAAGAAACACAAACTTTGGAGATTTAATAATTCTTTATTAAAAGATCAAAAATTCTTAGACCAGTTTAGAGAACGTATCCCACAAATAATTAATGATAACCTCTCATCTCCAGTTCCTCAGACAATTCAATGAGACACGTTGAAGGTGGTCCTCCGGGGAGCGACCCTGTCTTATGCTGCCTAGAAATAAAAAAAGATACAAGGGAGGCTGAAATATTTAACAGATTTGTTATCTTCCTATCAAATGCTATGTAGAGAAGGAGATAAAACTCTTCAAAACAGAATTAAAAATTTAAAACAAGACATTCAGAAAATAATTGATTATGAGACATTACAACAACTAGATTACTTATGCCAAACTAACCACGAGGGAGGCTCCCGTGGTGCCAGATTGTTGGCTAGAAAGTTGAGGGGACAAAAAAAAGCCTCAACAATATTAAAAATAAGACCGACGGTTACGGATCCCCCCTCTTACAAGGAAGAAGCAATTAAACAAGTATTCCAAAAATATTTTGAGGCTCTTTATGCTGACCCTACCTCTCATTCGAGTCAAACAGAAAACACAATTAATCAACTTGCTAACGTTAAGTTACCTACCCTTTCGGACTCCCAAAAAGAAAACTTAAAACAGCCTATCTCACCTGAAGAGATACTTTTTCAAATAAAACAACTAAAATCTTTTAAGTGTCCTGGGTCAGATGGCTTCAGTTCTGAATGGTACAAAGTTTTTGCCCCTCAACTCCTTCCCACATTTCTCCCTGCAAGCAGGGAGATAGCGGAGGGAGGGTCTCCCCTACCCTCTTGGAATTATGCAACTATATCCCCCCAATTAAACCAGATACGGACCCCTCTTTACCTTCATCATATCATCCTATATCAATACTAAATGTAGATTATAAAATATTTATGTCTATTTGGGCTAAGAGATTAGAACCTAATCTTATGACAATAATCCATCAGGATCAATCGGGCTTTATTAAACAAAGAAATACCTCCGATAGCCTCCACCGGTTAATGCTGTTACTAGAATATATTCATGCTAGAAAAATCCCCTCCATAGTGATTAGTTTAGATGCAGACAAAGTGTTTGACAAAGTAGATTGGAAGTACCTATGTGCTATGCTAGCGAAATCTTAATTTCCTAACTCCTTTATTACATGGATCAGAAACATTTATGCACAGCCCCAGGCCTATATTCGTGTCAATGGCGCTTTATCCCAACCAATTCAAATTCAGAGAGGCACTAGACAGGGGTGTCCCCTATCCCCTTTATTATTTGCGTTATATATTGAACCCTAGTGGAGATTGTAAGAGATAATACAAGAATAGAGAGTGTTCCGGTGGGTCAAAGAGAATACAAGATTGCATTAGTTGCAAATGACATCTTAATTACCGCCTTGTCTCCAGAAACAGCTCTTCCAGCCCTTTGGCAAACTCTGGAAAACTTCAGCAAAATATCTGGTTTCCAGTTAAATATAAATAAGACAGATCTAAACATCCTATTTTTTCCCCGTCTCAGTCTCTTAAAAGTCAATATACAATTAAATGGCATAAAACTAATTTTTGGTATTTGGGAGTGATAGTCTCTCAAAGGCTGGAACTGCTAGAGTTATTGAACTACGAACCTCTTCCTATTCAAATCCCAAAAGATCTAAGGGTGTGGTCACATCTACCGTTGTCCTTTTTCCACAGAATAGAATCTATCCGGATGATCATCCTCCCTAAACTTTTATATCTATTCCTAAATGTCCCCACCTTTCCCTCAAATTTTTACTTCAAATCTTGGGACAGGATGATTTCAAATTATATTTGGCAGGGTAGTAAACCCAGAATCAGATTGTCACTACTCCAATTGCCTCTTTCAGAGGGAGGGGCCAACTTACTGAATTTAAAGTTTTACTCTATGGCTTCTTACTGTAGAATATTGTCTCTCTTGCTTTCTCCATCCTACCATTCGCCTTGGAAAGATCTAGAATTTGCCATAAATGACCTGTATGATATAATTCGGATAACATTGACAGCAGGAAACCGCTCACCTCCCCTGAAGGATTTCACTCCATTCACAGCCCAAATAATAAAGGTATGGTATAAATTAAAGCAGCAAAAAGCATTTAAAGAAATGTTGTTCCTTTATTCCTTGATATCGGAGGATGACCATTTTTTTCCAGCAAGATTAGATCATACCTTCTCCAGGTGGAGACATCTGGGACTACAATTTTTTAAGCAGTTCCTCTCTCCTTCCGGAATAATCTCATTTGAGCTTCTACAAATCAAGTTTGGTTTGCCCAATGGTGATATCGTCAGATATAATCAGGTGACGAATTATCTATTACATCAAAGGGATATTAATATCCGACTTCCAGAGCCACTACCTATGGCCTGGAGATTTCTAGAAGATAATATTAGGGGTAACCTATGGGCACATCAGGTGGGTCATCTTTAAAATATTTTAGGGGAAGGGTTGGGTGACTCTTCTTTTTCCATCATGGATAGCTGGAATAAGGACTTAGATCTGGAAATACAGCAACAGGAATGGCTAAATTCCTCTGTATCTGCATATAAAATTACACACACCACTAGATGGCATGAATTTGCCTGGAAATGTAGAAGCAGATACTTTCGCTCTCTGACTTTGTTAACCAAATACCTCTCAATCTCATATGGGGTCTGCTGGAGGAATTGCTCCTGTAAATTAACAGACCTGGCCCATATCTTTCGGTCTTGTCCTTTGTTGATGCCTTTTTGGTGTTCTATTCAAAATTAAATTTCTGAATGTATGGGGGAGTTCATTGAATTTACACCAGAAACAGTTCTCCTCTCTATATATCCCAGGCAAACCCCTTGGCGACGTCATATTCTTTTACCTATACTCATCCTAGCAGCCAAAAGGCTATTACTAAGAGGTGGCACTCCCTGATTGTTCCAACAGTACACGAATGGAGGGCTCTGGTTGCAGGCGTCTATTATATGGAATCATTGACAGCAGAAATCCTTAACAAACAAAAACAATTTGAACAGCAATGGAGATTGTGGGTATTATATTACTCTAGATATGACCAAGATTTTGTTCCCTGATTACATCAGGAAGAGGGTAGAATTGGCTATAAAAAAAAAAAAAGAGAGAGAAAGACAGGGAGGTGTGGTCGTGTGGATGCGATGGGAGTGTGGACCATTCATCAACAAGACAGTGTATTTCTGCTAAAATATTCTTAATGCCATGAATTTGGGTAGCACTAACTCTTTAACAATAGAAATGGACACTCAAGGGCATTAATTTAACAATGTGATAGATTTCAAGGTATTCTGTTTTGCATATTAATATTTATACTATTTATGTATTATCACAAGAGATGTGATTACTGATAAGAAGAGATATAATGTTTAATGTAATCAAAAAAGGATGTCTTTGTCACCTTCTACCAATAAAAAGATAATAAAAAAAAAAACAATGTGGCATTGTAATGCACACACCTCCACATGCACATGCTCACAGGCGCAGAAGGGGAGGGATGAAAATGGAGGGGTGCTGGTAGGCTACATGATGCCTGGCTGCACTCTCAATCCAGGGCTCAATTCCAGGCAAGCTGGATTTTGTACCAGGGGGATGATGGCCCTCTCTTCCCTGGCCTGACATTGGGGGGGGAATCTATGGGGGATTCGCCAGAGTCCGAGCTGGGGGGTGGAAGAAACACCTGGCATCAGGGTGGATGTGAGCTCTCTCATGAGAGAGCTGAAGCCCACCTGCCAGCAGCCAAGGGAGAAAAAACAGAAGATGGAAAAAATAAGATAAAATAAAATAATGGACTAGCTGGGTGGATCTAGAAAGTGCGGGAGTACAGAGCAGACTCTATGTTGACCTGGCTCCGTAAGGTAAATGGGCCTATGGCACAGCAGGTGGGCAGAATCCACTGATTAAACACACCCTGGAGGCTTGGGGAGAGATAAAGCACAGGTGGAACATAAAAGAGAACAATACCATGTTGGTGCCAGCGACGGGAAACCCTGACTTTCTGCCAAGATTAGAGAACAGAGGATTTAAAGAATGGGAAGACAGGGGCGTACAATGTGTAGGTGATCTATATATTGATGGGAACCTTCATACATTCATAGATCTGTGTGATAAACTGGAGCTGGGGGCCGCACACCACTATAGATACTTGCAGGTGAGGACTTATGGCAGGCACCTAGGCAGGGAACCCTAGGAAGCATTGCTACTGCACTACCTCAAGCAGATGGTTCTTAGAACCAGGGTCTCGCCTAACAGATTCATGGAAACAGTTGCTAAGCAGGACAGGACTGTTACCAGATCTCTCAGCTATGGTGAAAAGCTTGCAGGAGAGGGACATAGGATTCCCCATCACAGATGAGAACTGGGTTGAGGTCTTAAAACTGCATATGGGGCTTCTATTGTGTAATAAGTAGAAAGAATCATAATATAAATGTATAGATCACTTGTACAGCCCATTGGCCATAGTGAACAAATTCAACCCCACAGTCTCCCCTGTCAATCAATCAATCAAAATGTTTATTTATCCAGGTGGGCACCATTAAGCAAGGCTCATTTGCAAGGTGGATCTGGTCATGAATACATCAAAGTACAGTACGGAAGCAGGTATACAAAAAGCAATAATATACAAGGAAGAAAAAGTATATACAGTGTGTACAGTACAGTACAAGGTTGAAATAAATAATAAAAAAAAAATTAAAAAAACAGCATTATTTTACAATTGAAGAAGTCAGCAGATGTACAATCAACCATAGGCATACAGGGGTTATAAGCAGAGATCTTTTAAGTGAGGCAGCCGGCAACTACACGTATAGGGGAAAGAGGCTATGTATGAGGTGACAGGTTAGAGAGGTAAAGAAGAGGAGGGATATATTACTGACAACTGGGGGAAAAATTGAGCTAAAACCACAGAAAGTGATGATGGCTGTCGTATACTTGTTTATTATGATAATGACAGAGGAGTAGATAATTGGGACACTGCTATGGATGGGGTGGGACTTTAGCCAGGCTGGAGTGGACAGGGAAGGGTGGGTGCAGCAGGAAGAGTTAATAGGGAAAGAGTGAGAGCCAGGGGTAGAAATATGGCGAGCATCAGGATGGAAAGGGGGAGTTGTGGAATTAGTGGGCTAGCGGTGAGGAAAACATTTGCAAGGTGCTTTCATGTAGCGATCGTAGAGCTCCTTGAAGATATTCAGGCTAACAGGGCAGCTCAGCTTCAAGTTCCTTTGTAAACCGTTTCACAATGTGGGTAAAGAGAAGCTTAGAGCAGCTTTGCCCGAAACGAGTTTTGACCCTTGGAACTTGGAAGGCAATTAAGGAATAGCTCCTTAGAGCGTAGGTGCCTAACACACTCTGGAGAATACAATCAGAGACATATGAGGGGAGCTTGTTGGTCACTGCTCTGAAAGCCCATAGGGCGGCATTTCTATTCCTTCTATAGTGAAGGGAAGTCCAGCCTAATGAAGAGTACAGGGAGCAGTGGTGTGTGGAAAGTGGAAGGCCAGTAATGAACCTGATAGCTCTGTGGTAGAGGGTGTCCAACTTAGCCAGTGCAGAGGTAGTGCAGTGGCTGTAGAGCAGGTCCATGTAATCTATTAAAGATAGGTAGGTAGTTTGAACCAGTTGAATCTTGGCCTCCTTTGTGAGCAGGTGGTTAATTCTGTAAAATAGTCCTAATCTTTGCCTTAGTTTCTTCTGTAGTTCTTAGAGATGGTCAGCGAAGGGAAAGTTTATGATCAAGCCAAACTCCTAGATATTTGAATTTAGCTACATACTCTAGTGTTTCTCCAAGAACAGTGGTAATTTGCAGGATAGCTCCCCCCCCCCCAGCAGGAATTGCCACATGCAAGGAGGGGGAGAAGAGCATGGCTTTTGTCTTTTTCACATTGAGCAAAAGCTTTTTGTTTATGAGCTGGTATTGTAGAAGGTTAAATTCAGCTTGGAGGTCTTCACAGGCTGCTTCTGGCATGGAACGACTCAAGTACAGTACAGTGTCGTTCACGAATAAGTGGATGTTGGCTTTTTTGATGGGGTCATTGATGTTGTTAATGTAGACTGCAAAGAGGAGGGGACCAAGAATAGAGCCCTGGGGCACGCCCCTCAGCATAGGTTTTAATGGAGAAAGATCACCTTCAGCTTTAACCTGCTGTTTCTGTTCACTGAGGTAGTCTGCAAACCAGCACATTGATTTATGGTCCAGGCCTAAGGTGCTTAGGGAGGAAAGAAGCAGGCTGTGATCGACTGTGTCGAATGCCTTACTAAGATCCAAGAAAACAGCGCAGACATGCTTCTTGTTGTCAAGGTCTAGGAGCCAATCATTGGTCACCTTGGCTAGGGCTGTTATGGTGCTGTGCTTTGCTCTGAATCCAGACTGAACCGGGTTTAATAGGCTTCTGGATTCTAAGTATACCCCTAGCTGGCCACACACTATTTTTTCTAGTAATTTAGACAGGATGGGGAGGAGGAAGATCGGTCTGTAATTATTTAGATCTCAGGGGTCACCTGCTTTTAATAGAGGAATGACATGGGCTGTTTTCCATTGAGGGAGGAGGCTAACCTGGGAGAGTGACATGTTGAATAGGTGGGTGATTGGCACTGCAAGCACATGGTAGGCACATTTCAGATAGTATGGCTCTATGAAGTTGGATCCTGCTCCCTTCCTGGTGTCCAGCTGCAGCAGTAGGTCTTCCACCTCTTTTAGAGAGACAGGCAGGAGGGAGAAGGCCTCCTTGGTAGAGGGGACTCATGAGTTGGTGGGCCCTAAGCTGTGCGGAGGTCATTGGCAGGAGAAGTATCAAATGCTAGCCCTGCCATTGCAAAATGGTTATTGAGGGCTTCCGATATCTCCGATCGGTTCGCGATAACGCTACCACCGGACTTAATTTTTGCTGGAATGGAATTACCAGGTGCGTGTCCAGACATGTCTTTTAATGTTTTCCAGAGCTTTGAAGGATTTCTTGAGGCAGAGACTAGCTCCAAATGATAGTAGGTGGACTTGGCTGATCTGACCAACTTGGTGCACTTGTTACGTGCTCTCTTAAAAAGACACCAATCCGAGTCATTCTTGCTTCTTCGGGCTTTTTTCCATAAAGTATCCCTTTCTAACAGGGAAGCTTTGAGCTCAGGCGAGAACCAACGGCAGGTGCTGCTCCTGACCCGCAACTTAACCAAGGGTGCATGCTTACTTAAAGCCTCACTTAAAATATCATAAAAAATAGTATATGCCCTGTTAACCATTTTGGCGAGGAAGAATTCCTACAATCGCGGTGAATGTTTCAACTCATGGACATAAGCAAGGAGGTGCAAGGAAGCAATCAGAACATATGTTCACTACTTCTGGGAATGTACGGTGCTGAAACCCTTTTGGGCAGTGGTAGTGCAGATTACCAGAATGCCAGGGGGACCTGTCCCTTGTACCCTGTTCTTGCTGCTATGCAGAATGGAGGACTGGTGAGGAGGGATGGGTGCCACATCCACGCTGGGTGAGGGTTCTGCCAGCCCTGGCAAGGCAATGGTGCACAACACATGGGTATCATGTGTGATGCCCACTCTCATACAGTTGAAGACCCTGGTCTGACAGGTGCTGGCTATGAAGAGAATGACCCATGTTCTGAAAGGGAGGGAAGAGCTCTTTGAGAGAAGCCGGGATAGAGTTCTTGGCTTTCTGCTGGTCACAGAGGCACTCTGTGGGAGGGTATAATGTAACCCATGGTATTTGAGGTATTGAATGAACTGCACACACTGTCAGCACCTGAATCATTTATTATAACACACAGAATGTATCTGTAATGTTAATTTTTAAGTTACTTATCCTGTGGTTTGTCCTCAGTGTTGTCTTATACTAGGTATAGCTTTATGTCTAATTTGTATGCTGTCTTGCGCGCGCAGACAACATATTTTGGTTGCTTCAGTGGAGAAGTGGGTTTTGGAGGTGTGGTCCTGCTGCAGCCAATGGTGCCACTGCTTTTTGAGGCTGGGCTCTGTGGCACCAATGGCAGAGCACGCTGTCTATGGCAGCAGTTGAAAAAACGTACCACCACCTTGAAAGAAATTAGCCGCTGCAATCAGGGAGCACCACGGGATGGTCCCTGACTGCAGCAGCCAATTACTGTTTGTGTCCCCTGTCAAGCTACATGGCTGCGGTGACGGGGAAGGTGAGGGACAGCTGCCGCCTCACACAGTCCCTCAGAAAGCTGACAGGGGTGCCCAATCCCCCTGTCAGCATGCTCCTCCTAACTTAATTTGCCGACGGGGTGACCAATCCCCGTCAGCATGTCCCCCCCTATTTCTTGTGTGCCGAGGGGGTGCCCACCCTCGGCTCATGTGACCGCCCCAGTGTGTGCAACAGGTGGTGCCCAATCCCTGTTGGTTCCAGCCCCCACCCCAAACACAGGGTGCATGCTGGGAGCCCATCCCAGCATGCCAAAAGTACCTGTTAAAAGGAAAAACCGTCCCACAATGTCTATTATGATTTTTTAAAACCCTGTGAAGAAGAAAATGGTCCCTCGCTGTCTGCACCCCTCCCCCAACCCACAGCCACCCACTGCGTATCCCACCTCCCCACACACCCCCCTCACCCCATACTTACCTCAGGAGCCTGGGACAACAATCTTTGGTGAACTGGAAACACGTCTTCACTCTTCAAAGCCGACCACGAACTGAAGAAATGCCAGTAAGCTGTGTAATGGCTTAAATAGGGTTTTTTTCAACTTTGGTGCATATCTCAGGCATTTCTGGGAATTTTGGCACCAAATTTTCAACATGGGGTTATGGGGACCCCACCTCATGAATTCAGTCACTGTCATGGCGTTATTCGGTCCCAAAAGGTGATTTTGCGGTCACTGCACAAAATCACCTTTCGGGACTGATTAACGAAACGACAGTGCCACTGTTCATGAGGTGGGCTCTCAAAAAGCCTATGTTGCAAATTTGGTGAAAAAAATCAAAACAATGACTGTTTTACAAGCGTGCATTGCACAGTTTGCACGCTCGCTCGTAACTTTGCGAATCTGTAATATTTTCACTCCATATTTTCAACATTGTCATTTTACCACACCTCCTTATGAACAGTGCAGCTGCCATTTTACACATCCTGTCTAAAATGTGTTTTCACACTACCGGCGCAGCATAGCTCAGTCTCTGTGGGAAATCAGTGTTCTAGACAGATTAAGAAAATCACAGTGATAGTGTTCATGAGCAGAGGTCCTAAAATGCCTATTTTGAAAATTTGGTGACAAAAGTCCACAAAATGAGTATGTTACATGCATACGTTACGCAGTTTCCACGTGCATTCATAACTTCGAGATTTTGTAATATTTTCACTCAACATTTTCAACATTGTCAGTTTTGTACACCTCCTTATGAACAGTACAGCTGTCATTTTTCACATCCTGCCTGAAATGTGTTTCGCACAACTGGCGCACAGTGGCGCAGTCACTATGGAAAATCAATGATCAGGACAGATAAAGAAAATCATAGTGACAGTGTTCATGAGCAGAGGTCCCAAAATGCCTATGTTGTAAATTTGGTGAAATAATTCCACTAAATGACTGTGTTACGAGTGTGCATTGCGCAGTTTATAGGTATGCTCGTAAATTCGAGCATTTTTTATATTTTCACTCAAGATTTTCAACACTGGCATCTCTTCACACCTACCTATGCATGGTACAGCTGTCATTTTTCATATCCTGCCCGAATGGTGTTTTCCCACAACTGGCTCAGAATGGCGCAGTCGCTGTGAGAAATCAACATTTGGGACGGATTAACAAAATCACAGTGCCACTATTCATGAGCAGAGGTCCCAAACACTTTCATGAGGTGGTGGTCACAAAAATGCCGTTTTGCAAATTTGCAGTGCAAATACCAACAAACGGCAGGGGCATTAGGGTTTCTAACCATAATGTCCCACTCTGTACAGACTGACAGGTGTCAGCAGCGTGCCTTTGCATTGCAGGCTGTCATGCTCACACCATACCACCCCACTCACCTTCAAGCCACTGACAGGCATTGAGGTCTGCCTTGGACTCTATGGCCCCACTGTTCATCCCATTCTCCCATGCTGCACCCATTTCAGCATATGTCCTTATGAAATGGGTTACTGTAAAGCTGAACACCCCAAGGCACACCTCAGCACTTGTCTGTGTCTGCAGGATAGGGTGAGGTAAAATGCCATGAGCGTAATGGCCGAATGGGGTGAGTGTAAGGCCTGAGGACCCCAAGGCACAACTTGATATTTGTTGCACTGCAGGGTAGTGTGAGCTGAAATACCATGAACGTTATGGTCGATGCCCAAAGGCACACCTCAGTGCCTGTCAGTCTCTGTAGGGTGATGTGGGGTTGATGTCACTTTCATACTTCACTGCCATTCCTACTATGCATCTGTTCAACTCCTGCACTACCGATGAAAATGTCAGCAAGACAACATTTGGCATTGACAAATGCTTGTTTTCTTTCTTTCCATGATGCCTCTATAAGATGATGTATGATTTCTTACCCAGTTCATGCTCCAAGTTATTTACCCCTTGTACTGTTGTACTTTTACTGTCGATGATAAATTCAATATCAATACCAGACAACAAAATGATGGACAGAATACAAACCTTGGTTTCATGAACCATTACATATTTTAACTGACAACTGTCTTCTTCTTGGTTCAGGTGCATACACACTTCCTGTGCATATATTTATATACATTAGCTCTCATATTTCACTAAAAATACCACCAGCTGCTTAATCTGGTTCAATGTCAGTTGGCTTCCATCTATACCCCCCACGAGGAGGCTGAAAATAGGCAGAATTGCCTAGTCCTCCTTTCCCAGTCTACAAAAACTAAATAACTGACTATACAAACAAAGAAATAAAATAAATATTTATATAGTTTTAGTATGCCTTATACATTAACAAGGTTTTATTTTTGTGGTCGTGTCTCTTTCTTTCTTTCTTTCTTTCTTTCTTTCTTTCTTTCTTTCTTTCTTTCTTTCTCAGACACACACACACACACACACATACACACACACAGAGTCTATATTTAGGGAGGCTCTTTGAATATAAACATTTTACAATTTATAGGCCTCCGTTTGTCACATTCCACTTTGGGAGAGGAGTCCACTAATATGATTTACAACCATCTAGTATTTCAAAGACCTTTTTTGTCTCTACATACTGCCTTATCAAAAGAACTGTTATATACCCCTGTGTGGAAGTTTATTTGCCATTAAATTTCTCTATCCTTAGTAAAGAATCTTGTTTTCCGTAGAACCTGGCTGCTACATCCGATGAAGGGCTCTGTGTAGCCTGAAAGCTTAAGTTTTGTAAATCTCTTGTTGGTCCAATAATAGGTATCAAATCACCCACTTTGTTCATCACAGAAACACCGAATTTGTTAACAGAGAAGGACCGCTTGGCCTACCCAGCCTGCCCAGATGTTTCCTATCTAATCTGTCTCCTCAGACCCGAACTGTTCTCCATTTGCTGGCCCCCTACCAATCGTCAGCGCATTGACCAGGTGCATTTGAACAGCAGTTGTCAATGCCAGCAGCCGTGGGCTCTTTTGTTTTCATGACCGCAGCGTCAGGCTCAGGCAAGCAGAGCCAGGAGAAAAGTGGGAGGTGGGACTAAACTGCGAGGCAGCCGATCAGGGCTCCAGCAGCATGAGTTTAAAACTACAATGCTAGCACATTTTGGTGAGCATTTGGAATAGCGGATGCCAGTGCCAGCAGTTGGGGAAGTTGAAGGGAGAACCTCTTATTAAAATACCTGTTTCAATTTAAGTTTTACCCACTCAGTTTATTTCTCTTTTGTTTTTAGGACCAGGATGTTATCCGTAGGAAAGCAGAGTCACAAAAAAAGCAGGAGGTGTGAACAAACTAGAAGGCAGCCAATCAGGGATCTGATAGCCCCCCCAGCCCAACTATAAAATCAGACACTCCAAACAAGTCTGCACACATGTTTGATTCCCAACACATGAGTGAAACAGCACAGGAGTGGAACAGGGGTAAGACTAGCTCTTAGGCATCAGCAGGCAAGTGCAGGAGGAAACAGGAGACTCTGCAGGTCGACTAAGATAAGGTATCTGTTCACTACTGTGTAATACTCACTGCTGGGAAGGGTGGAAGGTAAAAGGTAGGCCAAAACTGGGAACTGGAGGAATACCCCAACTAGGGTAGTAGTATAAAGGAATTTAAAGAGCTACTGAAACCAAAAAGAAATCTTCGAAAAACATAATAACTAGGTACAATTCAGCTTGTATTCCATATGTATTCTACATATTTCTCTTCCTTGTTATTTATTACTGAGTAAATTTGCATGAGTACATAATATTTATCTTAGATTTCCCTTAGAGTTCATCTGACTCTGTAGTTTACTTCCTACTTTGTCATAATGCTCTGTTGTGACATCACAATCTGCTGCCATGGGACTAACTGTGATGTCACAAGGAGGGCATCATGAAGTCAGGTAGGGAGAAAGCAATAGGAATAGATAAACTCTTCAGAAGAAAGATCCTCTGTTTTCATGCAAATTACCTCATTAATAAATAAGGGGAGGAAGAATACAAAACTAATGTGAAATACAAGATGAACTGTGTTTAAATGTTATGTTTTGTTAAAGTTCTCCAGAAGGTGTCAGCTGCTCTTTAAACAAGATATAGGGGAAACACAAATAGCAACAAACCAAAAAAAGGGGAAAACCAGAAACACTCTATCAGAGGCAAGGGTCCAAAAGTATTTCCAGGTAACATAGGAAGAATACAAATTGGGAGTAGTGGAAGTAGTGCAGTGTAGTGGCTGTGGGGCAGTACTTTCCAGAGAAATCTTCAGGAGACAGTGGTGCTGCCCCATTTGCATACACCTCTCTAGTTCAGGAGGTCACTAAGCTTGGAATTCGGGGTACCTCTTCCCTCACTAAGAGCCACCAAGTGTGCCACCATTACCTCAAAGGATGCCAGGGAGGAGGAACAGCTGGACTATGTTGGGCTCTGAATGGGTGGGGGAGGTGGGTCAGAGGCACATTCCTCTACTGGCACCACTACACAATTCCTACACCATTCTGCTGGGATAGGACTGCCAGAAGGAGGCACCAATGGTAGTGGACTGGGAGGATGTGAGGGGGTCCTCTGAAGTGGAGACCCCAGGAAGCATGGAAGAGGATCCCAGAGAAGGAGAAAGTAACTTTTGGTGGAGTACTCAATTGTGAGGGGGATAGATTTGGGAACAGGAAGGCAGGAAGGAGGTTAGGTGGTATCCCGTAATATGGGCGACTCAAATTGAGTGACTCAATTGGAGCACCTGCAATGTGGGCGATGGTGTAACTTGAGCGACTGTGTAATAATGGCGATGGTGGAAGTCAATCAGCATCTTAGAGGTAGTTATATTAAAGTAGGGGTGTGTGTGGGGGGGGCAAAGCCCCCCACATATCAGGAAGTGACGTGTGGATCGTGTGGTAGTTAGGTAATGAGAGTGTGGTTGTAGGTAGCTGAGAATCACCTGTAGGCATTGTTAGGTGCATGTTATAGTAGGAATTTATAAGTGTTGGAAGGGACCGTATGTGGTAGTAGTGTTGTTGGGGGCGGTACTGAAGGAGTGCTGCTACACATCAAGACTGTCAATGGAATTTGTTGTGAGTCAAAAAGGGAAACCCTTAGTGTTATATGAAGGGTACAGGTTTGGTCCTGGTGATTGCCCCTGCCAACTGCTGTGGATAGGTATTTTTTTTACTATAGGAGTCGCTGTTTTGACCTCACTCTTCTTGGTATGCACAGTTCTTGTGTGCAGCAAAACTGAGTCCCCCTTACGTGTTTTGCTGTTACTACCTCACCTTTTTCACATAGAGCAAGGTTAGGTACCTATGTGGCGCCATGGCTCAGAAGGATAGGAAGCGGATCCAGAGGATTGGTAGGCAGTAGGTTAGGGGGATGAACTGGATGCCATTGTCCACCTGGGAACTAAAGACCTGGCTAGGGATGGGGCTGGGATAGTGCAGGGGGAGTTTAGGGAGCTCAAGAGGGGTTTTAAACAGGTAGCATGATCGCTGGCCCAGTGGCGCTGAAGGTTGAGGCGCTGGACACCTTACCTCACGCTACACCAGCGACCCAGGCTCGGGAATGACCTAGGGTCATCAGGATGCCGGCATGGGGGGGAAGGTGGATAGCAGGATTGAGCAAGCTGGTAGGCAGCTCTCCTCTCCCAGGGGTGGTGGGTTGCCGCCCCCCACCCCTATAATTCCGCTACCACCAAGTAGAGGTCCAGTGGGTAGCATAGGCAGGAGGGGGCCGCATCATTACAGGTGGTCAGAAGAGGATGAGTTGATGCCACAGTGTGTGTGCATGCCTCCACATGCACACATGGCTGTGTACCAGGGCCTCAGGCCAGGAACAGGAGAAAACCTGCAAAATACCACAAAAAAAACTATGTATTTAAAAAAAAAAACAGGTAGCACGGTGAGTTGCATTTGCTGAGGTGCTGCCTGTCTACAACAGGGGGGAGGAGAGGGAGTTCCACATCAGGAGCATCGACTTATGGTTGAATAAATGGTGCAGAGAGAAGGGGTTTGGCTGCATTGGGACCAGGGATCCAACATAAGTGCTTTTACAGTGGTGATGGTCTGCATCCATTCAGGAAGGGAACTGCAGTCCTCAGTGGATGGTTTAAATGCTACTTTGATGAGCATTTAAAGTACTTGGCAGAATAAATTGGGGAAGCAGAAACTGCCCCCTCCCCACCACCACCACCACCACCAGCTGAAGTAGAGAGTAGGAAGAATCTGAGGGAGAGGAATCCCCTAGGGTGCAAATTAATGAAGGAAGCAGGGTGGTATAAATTAAAGGGGATGGGAATGCGAGCATTAACAACAGAGGGAGGAAAGAATGTAAAAAGGAAAAGAGGGAGGTAACAAGCAGAGTGGTAACAGAACCTGGAAGACCATGCATGCAAATGCTAGAAGTCTAGAAAATAAGATTTTGGACCTAGAGGCCATCATGGCAGAGGCCGACCTAGATATTATGGTCATTACTGAGTCATGGTGCACCGAAAAAAAAAAAAAAGAGGAGGACTTGGCCATACCAGACTACACTCTGTTCAGATAGGACAGGGTGGGAAGGAATGGAGGGGGTGTTGTGCTTTATGTGAGCAAAAGCATAAAAGTGACAGAGATACAGGAAATATGGGGGGTAGGGAGCAGAGATATTGTAGGTCACCCTGGAGATGGGGAACAGAGACATTATTTGTGCTGGAGTGATCTAGAGACCTCCAGCACAGGGGAAGGAATTTGATAAGGTATTGGTGGAAGACACTCGCAAGATGCCAGAAAAGGGGGAGGTGCAACTGGTGGGGAACTTCAGTCTGCCAGATGTAGATTGAAGCCTCCCAGCTGTGGCATCAGCTAGAAGCAGGGACATCCTGGAGTCCATGCAGGGGCATTCCTCAGGCAACTAGTTAGTGAACCCACTCATGATGGAGTAATTCTGGATCTGGCACTCACTAACAGGGACAATGTTGCAGATGTCAAGGTGGGAGGCCACCTGGAGACCAGCAATCACTGTACAGTGTGGTTTGGACGCCTGGGAAATCGAACGACACAAGGGCAAGAGTCCTGGACTTCAGGAGATCAGATTTTATAAAGATGGGTAAATGCCTCAAGGATGACCTGGAAGGGGAGATAACCTAGGTGGATGGAGGAACAGTGGGTGAAGCTAAAAGGGGGCACAGTGAAAGCAACAGACATTTGCATCAAGCGAGTGAGCAAAAGCAAGAGGAAAAAGAGATTGCTGTGGTTCTCGAAAGAGGTGGTGGAAAAGATAAACACTAAAGGGTATTATTCAGAAGGTATAAGGAGATGCAGAGGGAGGAGACTAGGAAAGTGTATGAAGGGAAACAGAAGGAAGCATGGAGAACAATAAGAAGAACCAAGTACAAACTAAAGAGAGAATTGTCCAGGCAGTAATGAAAGGGAAGAAGACATTTTTTAGGTATGTAAGTGAAAAGATGAAGACCAGGGGAGGGATTGTAAGGCTAAAAAAGGAAGGAGGAGACTGTGCACAGGGGGACCAGGAAAAGGCAGACAGTGTTCACGGAGGAAGGAGAAGGGAAGGGGCCACAAAAAAGTAACAGGAGCATCAGAGGGAGAGAGGTGTACACTGGTCTTTTTTCAGAGGAGACAGTCCTGAAGGAACTTGCTAATCTGAAAGTGGACAAAGCCCGTGGCCATATGGAATGCATCCCTGGAAACTGAGGGAGCTCAGGGAGGTACTGGCTAAGTTTCCGACAATCATATTAAACAGCTTAGTGGAAACAGAAGTGGTTCCAGATAACTGAAGGAGAGCAGATGTAGTACCACTTCTCAAAAGTGGTAGCAGAGAGGAGACTGGCAATTATAGGCTAGGCAGCATGACCTCAGTGGTGGAAAAGTTAATGAAATCACTGCTGAATGAAAGAATTGTGAAACATCTTGAATACAATGGGTTACAAGACCTGAGGTGGCATGGATTCATGGAGGGGTGGGGTGGGGTGGGATGGGACTTTTCAAACAAATCTGATAAATTTCTTTCATTAGGTGACCAAGGAACTAGATCAGGGTGGAACAGTGGATGTGGCCTTCCTAGACTTCATACGAACCTACAAAGAAGCCAATTGAAGAAGGCTATTTGGTCTATCAAGTCTACTCATATTGCAGGGTCCACAGCTTTAGCTACTGTCCCTGCCCGCCTCTCCACTTCTCCCGTCCTCCCTAACCATGATCCTTACCTAAAACCATGCCTATCCCAGCCTTTCTTGAAGCTGCCCACCGTCTTCAAGTAGACCACCTCTTCCGGTAGC
Source organism: Neoceratodus forsteri (assembly GCA_016271365.2). Lineage (NCBI taxonomy): Eukaryota > Metazoa > Chordata > Ceratodontiformes > Ceratodontidae > Neoceratodus > Neoceratodus forsteri. Next base: position 1,327,729,496 of record CM057452.1, read on the forward strand.
GCATTCCAATTGTTCACCACCCTCTCCATGAAGAAGTGCTTCCTGACCTCCTTTCTAAACCTCTTCCCGTCCAGCTTAAGACTATGCCCCCTCATGTTATGGTTGCCACTCAGCTTAAAGAAACCTTCCTTATTCACCTTATTTATCCCTTTCAAGTACTTGAAAGTCCCAATCATGTCCCCTCTCCCTCTCTCCTGTCCTCCAGGGATTACATGTTCAGTGCCTTCAACCTCTCCTTATATGCCTTATCCTGCTGACCCGCTATCATCTTTGTAGCCCTTCTTTGGACCTTCTCCAGTGGGTTAATGTCCTATTTATTTTTTTTATTTTATTTTATTTGAATAATTAGATTTACAATCTTTGAGTCAGAGACTCATTTACAAAGGTACCTTGTCGCAGGGAGGGTGGACAACAAGTAAGTGATATATAGACAGAGGTTACAATACAGGTGAGATACAGGCAAAAATAAACAAACACAGTTTGTTATAGTTATACATGAAGAGTCATTCTCTGATCTAGAACCAGTGCTTAGTCGTCCAGGAACACAGTGAAGTCTGTGAGGGAGTAGATTAGACAGAAACAGTTTCACTACAGGCAGTTACAGCACCGACTATCAACAATGTGTTTTCGGAAGGCTATTTTGAACTGGCCAATCCTAGGAATGTCTGTGATTCGCTCTGGGAGGGAGTTATACCAGGCCGGTGCTTTATGATGAAAGGATCTTTGGCACAGAGAGGTCCTAGCTCTGGGTACTAGGAAGGTGGCTTTAGTGGCGTTATGGGTTAGCACAGGCCGGGTGGCCAGTTGCAGGGATGCGGAGACCCCTGGGGGGCATAGCCCAGATAGGGACTTTTTTGCCAGCAGGCAGGTGTGTTATTTCAACCATTCCTCAAATGAGAGTATGTTTGTGGAAGAGTATAGCAGGCATGTGTGAGTTCTGCTGTGGGCACCGGTCAGCAGCCTGCAGGCTTTGTTAATAGAGGTCTGGACTTTAGTGAGGGCGGTAGGGTCAGCTGCTGCGTAGATCGGGAGTCCGTAGTCTGCCAATGACAACATGGATGAGGTGATGGCCAGTTTTAAGGCAAATTCTAGGAGGCAGTCTTTGTGGCGGTAGAGGAGACCAATCCTGGAGTTCATGGCTGATGAGAGGGTTTTTAAATGGGTGTGGAAGGTGAAGCCTGCGTCAAAGGTGATGCCCAGGTACTTGTAAGTTGTTACCTGTTCAGGTGGGTGGAGTGTGCTGGGGGTGATGAGCAGGGGAGAATCCCTGGCACTGTTTTTTCGGTGTGCAAAAAGCATAGATTTTGTTTTTTTCAGGTTTAGGATTAGCCGATGGTTGCTGAACCATTTTTCTGCTTGGTGGAAGGTGCGTTGCAGTGTGCTCTGGAGCAGGAGTGGGTCCAAATGTGATGCTGTGATCACTGCATCATCTGCATAAAGGAGTATTTTGTCAGTGCAGGAGCTTGGGAGGGTGTTTAGGAACAGGCTGAAAAGGGTGGGCCCAAGGATGGAGCCTTGGGGGACCCCAGAGTGTACTGGTAGGTTGGTGGACAGGGTCCTATTTAGCTTGACTCTTTGGGATCTGTTGTGTAGGTAGCTTGAGAACCAGTTCAGTGGGCCAGATGAGAATCCCAGTTGGCTAAGAGAGTTTATCAGCAGGGGGGTGACACACAGTGTCAAAGGCCTTGGATAGGTCAATGCATACTGCCCCTGCAAGTTTTCCATCATCAAGCGCAGAGTGGATATGGTGGGAGAATTCCAGAAGGGCTGTGGATGTGCTGTGGCCTGGGTGAAAACCATGTTGCTCTGGGCATAGAATGTCATATTTAGATAGGTATTCCATGAGCCGTGTGGATACTATTTTCTCCAAGGCTTGGGGGGGGGTGGAGATGGGCCTGTAGTTATTTGGTAGTGTTCGGTCCCCGGACTTATGGATGGGGGTGATTTTAGCCTGTTTCCATGCTTCCAGGAATTGACCAAGGCATAGGGATTTGTTAATGACATTCATGAGGGGGATTAGCATGACATCCAGCATTAGGTGGAGTATCCTGGAGTCAAGAAGGTCACTACTCGGGTTGTGAGAGGTGAAGGCTTTTAGTAGGAAAGGTTTGGCGTCATGGGGTGAGATTGTTCGGAAGTGGAATAGGGGCCGGGAGGTAGGGCTGTGGGGGGACGGGGTCAAAGAATTGGGCAGGATGAACTGCGCTTACATCTGAGAAAGTTTTGTTTAGGCAGTCTGCAATGCATGTTTGGTCAGTCGAAACAGCCTCATTGATAACAATCTGGGAGCAAGTGGGAGGGGGAGGTGTGGGCGCCAGTACTGAACTCAATACTCTAGATGTGGCCTCACCAGTGACCTGCATAAGGGCAGTATATCCTCCTCCTCCTCCTACTACTGATCCCCCTAGTTATGGCAAGGCAAGGCAAGTTTATTTAAAAAGACCCCCAATCCCAAAGGCTCTGGGCGCCGTACAAAACTTAACAGCATTTTATACTGTATAGTCATATAAAATTTAAAACAAGTATAAATACATATAAATAAACAAAACTACACCCCAAAAGCTTGCATAAATATGCATATGCATACCAACATCTTGTTTGCCCTTGCTGCTGCTTTCCTGCACTTTGTGGAGTGCCTCAGGTCACTAGTGATCATCACTCCCAGGTCCTTCTTCTCCTCTGATGTAGATACCGGGACTCCACCCAGGTAGTACTCCATCTTGGGGTTCTTGGTTCCAACGTGCATAACTTTGCATTTCTTGTCATTGAAGCCAAGCTGCCAGATCCTGGAATACCTCCCCAGATCATCCTGTAGGTCCTGTATAGAGATGCAGCAAAATTTTAATCCTCCAGTGAAGTGGACGCAAAGTGGCCACTTTGTGTCCGTGGAGCACAACGCAAAGTGGGCACTGCAAGGTGCTCACTTCGTGACATTATTAGTGCCACTTCGCATTGCCATTATGCCTTAATGGCCATTAAGAAATTAAGAGAAGAGACAGGCAGCCCCCACACATACATGGCTTACTGTACTGTAAGTCACATGCTTTAGCCAGGCAAAAGGGAAGTGAGTCAGAGAAGCAGTTTCACTTTCTCCTTTACATTCATAGAGGGAGAAGGCTTGTGAGAGAGCAGTGTAGGAGTCAGTGACAAAGTGCTTATTGTCTTTGTAAAACAACAGCTTTTTTAAAAGCTATCTTTATTTAGTTTTTGTATAGTGTTTGTGATTTTTTTTTGGTAATTAATTTTTTTTTATAAGTGTTGTTTTGTTTTGTGTGTGTGTGTGTGTGTGTGTGCAGGGGACTTGTGTGGGAGGGAAGGACCTGGACCCTGGAGAAGGTGAGTCGCTGGCCCGTGGAGTGCAGTCAGAGGGTGTCAGACCCGTGGAGGCGCGGGCGGTCATGTCATGCTGGACCACTCCTGACTCCTGGGTGTTGCTTCGCTCCATGTTCAAGCAACAGGAGCAGCAGCAGCACCAGTGCCACCAGTGGCTGCTGTGCATCCACATTCTCTGCCACTACCACCACCACCAGTAGCAGCAGCTGTAGGGGCTCCAGCAACACCCTCTCCACCACCTCCACAGCCACAGGAGATGGCCCTGGAAAACACTGGTGGGACTCGTGTGAGGACTGTGCCTGGTCCCTCCCACAGCTCCCCAGTGTAGGAGTTTTTTAACTCTGTGGGGGGAGATAGCACAGTGGTGGTGTGCTGTCAAAGGTGGTGTGGTGGCTCGCCATTGCCCCCGTGGGACACATTTGGGGACTGGTGGCCAGCGCACCCACATGCTGAACCACCACAGGGCGAAGTGGCAAGCTGCCATGGAAGGGGCCAGGCATTCACCTACTGGCCCTTCCATGGCAGTGGCCGAGGGTGCTGCTGGGATAGGAGTTGTGCCTCGTCACCACCGCAGCAGGAGGAGGGCTAGTACAACAGCTGCTCCACCACCACCACCACCACCATCACCACCGCCACGACAGCCACCAGCACCACCACCACTACCTGGATTCCCGCTGCAGTGGACCCAAGCACAGTCCCTGCAACACAGTCTGACATCGCCCTGGTGTGGGCAGCTCTTGAAGAAAATAATGAGCGGTTCGGTGCTTTGCAGCAGCAAGTGAACAGAATAGAACAACAGCAGTAGCAAATAATTTCAATGCTGCACCTGCTGTTGCACCACCATGGCATCCCATGGCCGCAGTAAGCTAGAGGATTGTTTTCTGCCCACCCCCACCCCACCTCACTACTGTGTTGTACTGTTTTTGTGTGTTTTTTTCTTTGTTGTTGTTTAATTATACACACATTTTCCCTTCCAGGGGAATCTTTCTTGTACCACAAAGTGCAATACATTTGTGTGAGAACTGCCCATAATTTCATTACAGTGTGTCACGTGATGGAGGAATTCCCACTCTGAAAATCTTCCCACATTCTGCATCCCTTCTCAGCAACATTAGGATGTGATGGCAGGGAAAGCGTGTGTGAGTGCTCCTTACAGTGAATATCTGATTGTCCGGCAGCTTTCCGAATGTTTCTTTATGTTATAATGGTCAGTTTGTGGTGAAACATGTGGGTATGTTTCCAGTAAGAAGAGCCTTGCTAATGGAAACATTCCCACATTTCACCACAGAGTCAACCTTATAACATAAGGAAACATTGGGATAGCTGCCGGACATTCACTATAGTGGAGCATGCACCTGCGCTCGCACTGGCATCATGTCCTAACGTTGCTGAGAAAGGAGGCAGAATGTGGGTGGCTTTTCTGATCGGTAATTCCTCCATCACATGACACAATGTAATGAAATTATGAGTGGTTTTCACAGAAATATACTGCACTCTGTGCAGCAAGAAATATTCCAGTGGGAGTAATGCCCCCACATATCAGTTTATGTGCATCACCATAACTATGTAATGTGGTGAATCTCTGTAAAGCAGCAGCACAACAATCTGTTGAGAACTCTGACCTATATTTTTTAATGCTATGTTACAACTTCCTTTACTTACATCCTGACTGACTGGAATGATACGTGAATTTGCAGTAGTTGAGTCTGCTGTACTACCTTTTTTCATGCATGAAATAATGAAAGGAGCATTCCTTTTAAATTGGTGCTGACCAGGTCTTTGTCATTGTTTTCCTCTACTTTTCTCCACCACATCAAGTAGTTGTCATATATCACTTCTGTTGTTAATTAACAGTTATGCAGCAGGCAGTGTTTTATGGCACCACGGAACAATAGTTATTGAAAAGCAGCTGCAAATAAATACAAACCTGGTCCGAACAATATTGGAAGGTGTGCTCATTTTTTTTCATACATGAAAAAAAGTAGTCAAGAAAGTAAAGCAGACATAAATTGTGAAAAGAAGCGTATCATTCAAGTCACGACTCAGAGGTAACTACTGGTGGCTGTGGCAATGTAAAGTAGCATAAAAAAGTACAGTTCAAAACTGTCAGGAGACTCAAGACATTCTTGCAATGCTGCTTTAATTGTAAAAATGTCCGTATGACATCATGAGCTCACACAGTGGAATGAGAGTGTTTCAGCACATACAAAGTCCCCCAGAAGTTATGAAGCACTCAGTCATGCACACAAAAGACAGAGTCCCCAGATTTTTTCTGCAAGCCCAAAATGAATGCTGCTTGTGTGCAGAAAATTAACAAGTGTTAACACAGTGGAATGAGAGGGTTTCAGCACATACAAAGTCCCCCAGAATTAATGATACACTCAGTCATGCGCACAGTGGTGGCACAGAGTCCCAGATTTTTTCTGCAGACCCAATATGCATCCTTTTTGCATGCAGAAAATTGACAAGTGTTAACACAGTGGAATAAGAGTATTTCAGCACATACAAAGTCCCCCAGAATTAATGGTGCACTCATTTATGCGTGCAGTGGTGGCACCAAGTCCTTTTTTTCTGCCGGCCCAAAATGCATCCTGCTTGTGTGCAGACAATTGACAAGTGTTAACACAGTGGAATGAGAGTGTTTCAGCACATACCCCAGTATAAAATGATGACTGTGAGCATCATGTTGCTAGTCCAATGTGTTCTGCGAGACGATTCCAGAAAATGCAATGTGATCATCTCAACTGGATTGAAGGGTGCCCTTTGGCAGTACACTAATAGTAGTCTTGGTGAGTAGATATATATTATATATATATATATATATATAGTTGTGTTGTGTATTTTGTAGGTGAGGATGGGGGTTGACATGGACATGTACTCATGGTATTGTTCTGCATCACAGGTCACACATAATCTGCTGGTGTGGTTAGAGAGATATATATGTAGGGACATCCCTTTTATCAGACCACATGCCTGTTTTCTTAAAAAATAGATGTGGAGAGACCTAAAATACAAAACTTTTGGAGGTTTAACACAACCTATTTACAGGATCCAGAATTCATTCAACTGGTTAAGTCCCGCATACCAGTTATCCAGGCAGAGAATGCGTCTCCTGATATAGCGGCTACTATTAAATGGGACACTCTCAAAACAGTGCTTAGGGGGGATATTATCAAATACACTTCCTTAAAAAAAGGGGTAGAGAAAAAAGAGAACGGGAACTGCAGGAGGCTTTATCGAAGCTACAAGCTAAGTTATGTCAAGGAGATAATTCTGTCAAACCTGAGATATTAATAATTAAACAAAAACTTCAAAAAATAACCAATCAAAAAAAAAAAGCAACAATTGCTTTATTTGAAATTAAATTCAGTAGAAGGGCAGCCACGAGGAGCTAGGAATCTGGTGAAACATCTTCGAGGGTCCAGAGGCAGGGCTACGGTTACTAAACTTTGACATCCACAAACTAACCAATTACTGTCCCATCCCACTGCCATCAGACAAGCTATGGCTGACTTACAAACTTCTATATACAGAAGATACCTCCCCAAGCCCACATCCATTGATTACATATCTCCAGAGCACTAAACTACCCCATTTAAATGTTCACCAAGCTGAGTCCCTGATACATCCTATTACCGACCAAGAGATTATAGCTATTCTTAAATTGACCAAGACACAAAAGGCCCTGGGACCAGATGGATATCCGAATGAGTTTCTCAGACAATTTCAGAAATTACTTACACCCATTCTGTTACCGGCGTACAGAGAAATACAAGAGGGAGGTCCCTTCCCCACCTATCCTGGCGATATGCTGAAATTACAGCTATCCCAAAACCGGGAAAAGACCCAACTCTGGCCACTTCCTATCGCCTCATATCTAAATTAAACTGTGATTATAAAGTTTTCATGTCTATTCTAGCTCACAGACTAGATAGATTTTTGCCTCAGCTAATTGTCAGAGATCAAGTGGGATTTATCATGAAGCGCCAATCCCATGATGCAGTACAAAGGGTTCTACTATTAGTCGAACACGCTACTCAAAGAAAAATTCCTTTAATTTTACTTGGGCTTGACGCTGAGAAAGCTTTTGATAGGGTGTCGTGGCCCTTCCTATGGGCTACCCTTAAAGAATTTCATTTCCCTGAAAAATTCATATCCCAAATCCAGGCCATGTACCACTCTCCAGTGGCTTATCTAAAGTTAGACTGTTCAATTTCTTCACCATTTACTCTATACAGAGGTACACGACAAGGGTGCCCCTTATCCCCACTTCTTTTTGCACTTTATTTAGAACCCCTAGCTGCCAAATTAAGGGAAAATGGTAACGTTCAGGGGATCCCACTAGGAGGCAAAATGTTTAAATTATCCCTTTTTGCAGACGATATTCTGCTGACCTTGACTTCCCCAGAGACATCTGTTCCAGCGATATGGGAACAACTTCAGTTTTTTAGTACCTTATCTGGCTATAAAATAAATTGTTTAAAAATCGAAGTACTTAATTTTTCCTTTTCTTCCTCCAGACAAATGAAACAGGAGTTTGCCTTCCGCTGGCATAGACTTGAGATGAGGTACCTAGGGATAAAAATCCCAGCTAAGCTAATACACCTTGAAATGGTGACTATGGAACCAATCACACAGCAAATCACTTCAGGTATGTCTACATGGACACAACTCCCCTTGGGCTTAATTAATCGAGTAGAAACAATCCAACAAAATATTTTCCCTCATTTATTATTTTTCCTACAAACTTTGCCAGCAGTTCCCTCGGACTTTTATTTTAGATCATGGGATAAGCTTATCTCTAGGTTTACCTGGGGAGGAAACCCCCCAAGGGTAAAATATACCTTATTACAACTTCCTAGGGCACAGGGAGGGTTAAATTTACCTAACCTGAAAGAATATTCTAGAGAAACTCAAACCCGCACAGCCCTATTACTCATCAATCCCTCTCACAAGGCACACTGGAAAACAATAGAAACAACCTTAAATGGACTGAAATCTTTACCAACGTATCTATTACGAGACCATACCAGGTGCTATCCCTTGACCCAGTTTTTGAAAATAACTGCAGAATTGTTAAAAAACTGGTTCTATGTCATTAGGTATAGATTAACCCCTCAGGAGAAATGCTTTTTAAATGCCTTAACTTTTAATAAGGTTTTCTTCCCTTCCTCGCTGGAGACAGATTTATTAAGATGGGAGCATCACTCCATCAAATATGTATTCCAACTGGTAAACCTCTCAGGAATCCATCCATTTACATATCTACAATCCACATATGGATTATCCCAGAGAGAAATTCCAATTTATAAGGTGTTACATGCTGTTTTAATTGAGATGGTTGACTCTTTAACAGGGATAGCAAAAGCCCTGTCTAAAAAGGTACAATTGATTATTCAGGCTATAGAAGGTTAATCTCAGGAACACATTATTAGTAATATATATCTGGCAATGCGCCCTATGTCCGCACAGGAACATGACCAAGTGAGAACCAGATGGGTAAGAGAATTAAAATTAGAACTAGACCCAGATAGATGGTTACAATCCACCTATTTTTATTCTAAAAACTTATCAATGTCTTATTAGAGGGAATTTGCCTGGAAGACTAGGGTTAGATTCTTTAGAACTCCAGATATTCAGCTAAAGTTGGGAGCACCAGATGATAGTCTCTGCTGGAGAGGATGTGGATATTCTCCTGCAGGCCAAGAACATATATTCTGGGCCTGTCCCCTCCTATCAGATTTTTGGAGGGATATTATAGTGGAACTTAACAATATTTTTGGCACCCCTGATCTATTTACTCCAGGATTTATCCTGACAGCAACACCTCCATAGGACATCCAGATTAGCTGGCATAAATATAAACTTGTCACACTTTTAATACTTACAGCTAAAAAAGTTATTACCAGATTATGGCTCACTAAAAAGGTCCCTGATAAGGCCTCCTGGAGAAACCTCACCTATGAAGTATATAACTTGGAACACCTCTCATTCAAGATAAATAACAGGATTAACACCTTTAATACTAGATGGGGACTATGGGTTGCATATCAAATTACAGACCTATCCAGACTTTGTACCATGAAACAAAAAGAGGATTATTCTACAATTCTCATGTTTATGACAGTTAGGTTAACATATTATCTAGGGGTCTCTGATGCTAAGGAGAAGGGGCTCAGATTGAGAGGGATGTTGATCTGGAAAGTATGGGAAGGGGAAGCAGGGGATTATTATTATTTACTTAAAAGACTACAGTCTATGAGATCTTATTTTGGTCCATCTACCAAATAAAGAAAGATAATAAGATGTTACTACAGAGATATGTTAAACAGTCTTATGTGTATAAATTAAATGCCTGTAAATTAATTGCCTGTATAAGCTGTAACATGGAACCTCAACAATTATTATGTTGCATAGAATGTGCACTTGTATGTGATATTCTACCTCAAAATAAAATAAAAAGCTATGTTTAAAAAAAAAAGAAACTGTTGGTGTGCACATTCCAGTACTCAATGAGAATTTTTTGCACTGAAATTGGAAACGGATAACTCTCAAGCAAATGAAGGTAAGTATTTGTTTTTGGGGTGGGGGGAATCATATTTGCAGGTTTGTCTCTAATGGTTTCTTATTTTGTTACTTCTTCACAGATTTCATCAGCATCCTTCTGGAGTCCGGTTGTTAGGATGGTCATGGTTTTCTAATGAAACAACTTCTGCGTGTTGCATGGGTGCCCAAGCTCGGGGGAAGGGGGTGCCTGATGTTGAAGAACTTTTTTGGATAAGGCCACATTGACAGAACAACAAAGCATCTGGAAGTTTCCTAAAAAAAGAAATGGATGACTTCTTACAACTTAATTGTTATGTGTCCCTCCTTGGTTCTCAAATCTCAATCTAAAGTCAAGTTACATTTCAAACCCACATCTTGTCAACTAACACAACCTGTGTGCAATATTTGCTGCAGTCTTTACAAAACAATGAAACAGATTAAATAAAATCTGCATACTTACCAGAATGGATTTCACATGGATATTACATTGCTTCCTCTCTGTACGGTACAGCTACAGTACCATTCCCAATGAGTTTTAGCGATGGAACCTTTTTTTGTTACCCTGTGAAAGAAACAAAAGAAGTGTATCTTATGTGTTTTACCATTGTGGCTCTGTAAAGCTACAGAAAACAAAACATACAACTAAAGGAAGTGAAGCAGCATAACAAACATGAGTACAAATATTCACTTTATGGTTTAAATATTAAGAAGCTTTGTCTCTCTGGCTGATGAATGTGGTGGTCCGGACAGACTCAGACTCAGTGGTGGCAGTGGCTAACATCAGTCCCGGTGGTGGTGGTGGTCTGGGGGGCAGACAGATTCATGGTGGCAGTAGCTAACATCAGTCCTGGTGGTGGTGGTCTGGAGGTCAGGCAGACTCATGGTGGCAGTGGTAGCAGTGGCTAACATCAGTCCCAGTGGTGGTGGTCCGAGGGGCAGACAGACTCATGGTGGCAGTGGCTAACATCAGTCCCGGTTGTGGTGGTCCGGGGGGCAGAAAGACTCATGGTGGCAGTGGCTAACGTCAGTCCCAGTGGTGGTGGTCCGGGGTGCAGACAGACTCATGGTGGCAGTGGCTAACATCACTCCCGGTGGTGGTGGTGGTGGTGGTCTGGGGGGCAGACAGACTCATGGTGGCAATGGCTAACATCAGTCCCAGTGGTGAAGGTCTGGGGGGGCACACCGCCTTTTAAAAACTTCAGTTAAAACCTGCCAACATTAACCACATCATCATCCTCATAAAGAAAGCTGCCCTCACAGTCATCGATGTCCGAAGTCTGACTACTGGGAAATTCTTTCTCCTTTGTGTCGTCATGTAAGTCAGTGGTGGGCCATTTCAGGCAGCCACTGCCAGTGCCACCAGGATGCTCCATTTCCACATCAGCAAGACCACCATGACTGGGCCGGGGTACTAATACCGAGGTTGCAGTCTGTGCTGGTATGTGCCTCTCATTCATTTTAATGAATGTTAGCAAACTAACATTTGCAGGAGACAGGTTTGTCTGACGATCCCTGACTATTGCACCTGCTGAGCTGAATACCCTCTCAACACTTATACTGGAGGGTTGGCATGTGAGGTACTTCAGTGCCACTGCAGTCAGCTCTGGCCCTTCATGGACTTTTATACTCCAGTACAAAAGAGGATCTTCAGTTATGGTCAGATGCCTTTTTTCAGACAAATATGACTCAACCATTCTCTGTGCCGCACTAAGTCCAATTGTTGATGCATCATCCTGTTCTCCCGAATCATTTATTTTACAAATACCGACTTGGGACAAAGTGTCCCAAAGCGGGTTGACGCCAGCCACTTTGGATGACAGACCACCTGGAACTGCAGTCCCCTTCCCCTTGCAGGATATGCATGATGGTCCTCCAGGTACACCTTCAGCCGGATTATGCTGCTGAGGTTTGCTGACCTTGGCACATGACTTCTGTGCCCCATGAACCAAGCACATCAGTTGACCGCTGATATTTTTTACCTGTTCAGGCCCTCCCTCCAGCACTGATGCAATTCTACGTTTGTATCATGGGTCCAGCATTGTTGCTATGGCAAAGTTGTCACTACACTGAATGCTCACAACGTGACGATTCTGGTCGAATACTGTCAGCATGTGTTGCTGCAACATACTGCTACCATCGTCTCCGGCAACATTAAGGCTATGCTGTACATTCACTAATGTCTGCCTCAGCACCCACAGCAGTGGAATTGATTGGCTAATGGAGGCAGACTCACCACTCACTGTCTGTGTGGCATGTTCAGAAGGCTTCAAAATTGTTATTACAGAGTCCATAAGGCACCATTGTTCAGTCGTCATAGATATGGGGGCCTCGGAACTGTCACGGCTAGTGTGCATAACAAAATATTCTGAGATGGCTTTGTATTGTTTATACAACCTCTCTGCCATGTATAAAGTGGAGTTCCATCGGGTGACAACTTCCAGCTTCAAGCGGTGCTGAGGCAGGCTGTTTTGTATCTGCAACTGCCGCAGTTGGTCACGGGCCTTTCCAGATCTTGAAAAGTGAGAGCAGATATGTCGTGCAACGGTCAGCATTTCCTTTATATCAGGGCACTGCAGAAACTCCTGAACCACAAGATTTAAACAGTGGGCCATGCATGGAACATGAAAAAACCCAGCATTCGTCACCACATTTGACCCATCGTCACTTGCTATGAACCCAGCTCTCAGGGACAGAGGGTTTAGCCATCTGTCAATTTCAGTCAGTATCACATTCAACATGTTCTCACCATTGTATGAACAGATCACATTGTGCATAGCAATCATTGCATGCTGTTGAATTCCTGGAAGATTGCTACCGCGACAATAGACTTTACTGCACTGATTATTCACACTACCAACATCACAAACAACCCCCGGAACCTATGCCCAGTGTGCAGTTATACACAAATATGAACTCCCCACTGTTTTGCCACTTGTCCACATATCCATACTTAAATGAATGAATGGAGAGGAGGAATGTTGAAGGGCATGTCTTACTGAGTCAGACACAGTGTGGAACAACTCGGGGACAGCACGGGTAGAAAAGTATGTCCTGGATGGGACTTTCCATTTTGGACAGGCATGTGCAGCAAACCACTGGAACCCAGAATTCTCCACAAAAGAGAAGGGCAAAGGATCAATTGCCAGCATTTCCGCTACAGCAGCACTGAGTTCACGTGACACTGTATGATTCGGGAGGGGTACTTCAGCTTATGCGCAAAAACACTCTGTAATGTGGACTGACTTATACGTTTTACATGGGGTGTGTTGATCACAAATGGTTGTGCTCTGTGATGAATGGCATTGGCAGGGGGTGGAGTGTGGACATTTGATGACGATGGTTACACAGGTGATGATGACATACCTAGAAATGCTGTTATTTTGCCAGATTTGCCAACCGGGATTGATGTACCACTTGCACTAGACATACTGCATTCACCACCACCACCACAAAAACTGCTACTCTCACCAGCACTGGACAACATTTCAAAGTCATGATGGTCCTTCACCCCATCATGCCTGTAGTAATCCTCTGCTCTTATTGCAGCACTACTGCACACGTTTAATTTCCTACTGGGCTTAACAGTCATGGAAGGGGATAACATGTTGGCTATGGTTGTCGGTGACGCTGGTGAATGCTCCACTGTGGTATTAGCTGCCAGCTTGTGCTAGGTCTACAGTGCCAAGTGCCTATTCTTAAGATGCGTATGCTGTCCTCCTGTGCTCAGATGGCTCCCCTTTTTACCTCAACTCACACGCACATGGCAAACCAGGCAGATTGCACCTGAATCATCATTCACATCTTGAACAAAAAAATCCCAAACAAGGGATTTTGATGCTCTGCTTTTAACATGTCCATGATGTGGCTTATTTAAGTCTGTTATTTTAAGCACTGAAGTGGGAGGGGGACACGTGATGTTTCGGGCACTGCACACCTGGACTGCAACTGACCACCACGACTACCTGTCATATTGATTACTGGGTCATCATCATCATCAACTAAAACTGGTAGATCACAAGTTTTTACGGGGGGGGATTCCTGCAAACAGACTCAGACACAGTCACTTTTAATTTATTTTTCTCCAGTTCCCAACTGGGGTCAATTATATTATCATCATATTCATCAACGTCACACACATCCACATCTTCTGCTTGGATGCTAGCATGTGGACTGCATGTTGCAACAACAGCAACTTCATCATCATCATCATCATCCATTCATCATCATCAGCATCTGCACCACCATCACCTGATATTTTTTCACCACACTGTGAATCACTGCATGGGAAATACATGACGTTAAGTGCCACGGTGGACAGAATATCACATTGTATGCTATCATTGACATGATTATCAGAATCCTTAAGTTCAGTTACTGGGATGTTACTGGGAAGTATGACATCATCTATGCTGCCACTCACTTGCACTGCTTCACACTCAATATTTTTGGATATGGTACACTGGTCGGAATTAGAACTTGACGAAACAATACTAATACTACCTCCACCACCACTAACACCAGTAACACTAACACCACCAGCTGGGAAAACATCATCTCCTCCAACTATGAGTGAAGCTACTGATTGGGTTATAAAAAACATTGCAGGAGAAATACCTTTCCTCACATTAGCAATGCACTTCTGCGTCTGCGTCCTACTACCACTCACAGACCATCTTACTGCCAACACTGCCATGGTGAGAAACAGCTTTGCTTGCACGCTCCTTTGCAGGCATTTTGGGGATCAACCACAAATATTATAACCAAATTCAGATTTTGATACTTTCACTCTCTGATTGGAGGGACGCTGGATGGGAAGCCAAATAAACAACTGTGGCTTCAGCAACAGATAAGAGACTACTCTGGGACTGTCATGGAATTAAAACAACTTCAGTAACCAGTGGTGCTGAAGAGGTCACAAAAACAATCCAAATCTGGTAAAAAATACCTTTTGAACATGGAGGTGGGAGGGAGCACTGAATCCAGACAGTGCTAATTTTTATGGCACTACAAACAGCAAAACTAAGAACAGATACCACAATTGCAGTACAAAATCAGGCAGCTACAGTGGATAGCAGGTTCACACTGCTGCTCCTGCAATTACACTAGTCTATGGCACAATAAAAGGTGTATTATTTGATGCATGCAACACTGCACACACACTCACACACAGAACAGTTTGTGTACATTGCCGAATGAGGAATGCGTAGCAAATGCAAAAGTTCAGTACTATGCCACGTTACGTATTGTAAATTTGTAATGTAAACAACCTGAACTTATGAACTGCTGCACCACATCCACACAAACAGCAAGAAAATTTCTACTATTACTGACAATATTGCTGTGTGTACATTAACACAGTCAGTTATATAACAAAAATATAACCAAAAAAAAAAAGAAATCACTATTTCTCCAACTTAAATCTACCTACACCACAGATACGCCCCTTCCCAAAGCACACTTTCACTGTCTTTCACCACACACGCACACTAAATGTTGTAAATTAACATTCAAAATCCACACAAAAACAAAAACGCTCGATGATATGAGCACAGGAGGGTTTCCTACAATCGAAGAACTAAAGTTGGATGCCAAAAAAAATGCAAAAATACTTTTTGAACAGCTTTTACAAGATTCCTATCACAGACAGCTATCAGAGCACACTGTCTCCTACTCCTTCCTACTCATACTACCCTGAACTGAGGCTGTGCAGATCAATATAGAGCCCATGTGACCTGAAATCCCATGAACCACTGCAAAATTTGCCTTTGGAGCTCAAAAACAAGGTGAAGTGAGGCGAAGTGCACTGCCTGCAATGCACTTCGCCTTAAATTTGGCAGAGTGTGGTCTGGGGAGGCAGAATAACATGAAGTCATTGTTTCCAATGGACTTCGCATTCCTCACTATAATGCAAAGTATTCCACTTCACGTTGCAGAGCATTCCGTGAATCCGCCTTTGCTCCGCAAATTACTTCACAGAGCGGATTGAGCCCACTTCGCCCACCATTAGCCCTGTATCCCTTCAAGTGTGTACACTCTCCCACAGAGCTTGGTGTCATCCATGAATAGGCACGTTTTGCCCTTAATGCCATCCCCAATGTCATT
Source organism: Neoceratodus forsteri (assembly GCA_016271365.2). Taxonomy (NCBI): domain Eukaryota; kingdom Metazoa; phylum Chordata; order Ceratodontiformes; family Ceratodontidae; genus Neoceratodus; species Neoceratodus forsteri. Next base: position 1,327,745,477 of record CM057452.1, read on the forward strand.
GCTGAAGACAATGAACAACACCAGCCACAGCACTGAGCCCTGGGGGACCCCAATAAAGCTTTCAACACCATTCCATATAGGAGAATAGTAAGCAAGCTGCATAGCTGAGGAGTGGATCCAGAAGTGGTAAACTGGGTAAAAAATTGGTTAGGTGATAGGCAGCAGAGGGTGGTGGTAAAGGGGGTTCATTACAAGGAAGGAAAGGTAATCAGTGGGGTACCTCTGAGATCAGTGCTGACACCGGTCTTGTTTAATGTCTTTATAAGTGATATTGCAGTGGAGCTGAAAGAGAAGGTCTGTCTCTTTGCTGGATAACACCAAAACTGCAACATGGTGAACACTCCACAGGGGCTGGAAAGGATTAGCAGAGACCTGAGAATATCTGAGAAGTGGTCTAGGGTATGGCAGCAGGGTTTCAATGCACAAAAATGCAAAATAATGCACTTTAGGGTATAGAAACCCAGGGCGGAGTACAGAATGGGTGGAGTGGTGTTGATAACCACCAAGCAGGAAAGAGACCTGGAGGTAATCATATCAGATGATCTAAAGGTGGTCGAGCAGTGTAAAAAGGCAGTTGAGAGTGCTAGTGAGATGCTGAGATGCATAGGAAGGGGTATCACCAGCAGAAAGAGAGAGATGGTGTTGCCACCATATAGGATCCCTTGTAAGACCTCACCTAAAATATTGCATACAGTTCTGGAGGTTACATCTCTAGAAGGACACTGACACAGTGAAAGTAGTCCAGAGGAAGGCAACTAAAATGGTGCAGGGTCTGCATCCTTAGCCCTATGAAGAGAGACTACAGGAACTCAAAATGTACACCCTGGAAGAGAGGAGGGAGAGGGGGATAAAGATAGAGACCTTTAAAATACCTGACAAGGGTAAATAAAGGTACAGGAGGGAAGTATTTTTGAGGAAAAAAGGTGCTCAAGAACAAGGGGATGTGGGATGAAGCTGGTGGGGGTAGGTTTAGGAGAGATGTGAAGAAATACTTCTTCACAGAAAGAGCTGTGGATTCCTGGAACAACCTTCTGACGGAGGTGGTGGGGGCCAAAACGCATGAAATAGGCAATTGAATCTTAAGGGAAAGGAAGGTGGGAAGGAGAAAGAGATGGAGATTAAGTAGGATCTATGGTGATACTGTAGGAAGGAAAAATTGGGAAGACTTTGTGGCCAAGAGGCCCTCTTTTTTCATTAAATGGTATGCATTATTGAAATTTTAAGAACAATAACAATATGTAACATACAAAATGTAGAAGGGCCCGGCCCTCTCTGTCAACATTCAGAGAGGGGTAGGGCTACATTTGATGATACGTAGAAATATAACAAAGAGCAGAAGACCAAATGAACATAGAAGCTAATGTACTGTATAAAATAGCACAGAAGTACTAGCAATTTGAGAACATTTAACTAATTAGAATAAGGGCAGCCAGTGCTCCCCACCTTTGCTGATAGGCCCTTGAGTGGCTACACAATGAGTATATCATTTTCTCTTTTCTAAGGGCTTCCAACAGGGCACTGTAGCATTCCTGATATGTGGGGACATCCTCATCTAGCCAGTATTTCAATATGAGCCTCTTGGCAATGGCTGAGATGAGGGAAATATGTTATTTTCTGTTTCCCATGAGCTGGTCTAGATGTAGACCCAACAAACATTATCTGTGGGGTGAAAGCCATGTCTAACCCAGAAGAGGATATGTGCGACTCTGTATACAGTCCCAAAGTGGTTTGTACTTTGGACAGTCCCAAAGTATATGCTTCAAGGTACCTCTGCCTGTTTACATCTAGTGCAAGTGTCATATTGCAGGTGGCCCATCTTGTGTTATTTAGCAGGTGTAAAATATGGATTGTGGGCTGCATTTGTACTGCATGAGCCTTAGGACATCAAATTTATATATCTATACGATTAGTCTACATTTTGGCTCTAACTTTGGTGTCCCATAATTCAATAAATTCATATTACCAGTAGGAGCACTTGTCCCTATCTTCTGGGGTTATTGTGAGAAGCTTTTTGTACAGCAGTGAGGTAGAGTTCCTCTGAGAGGCTAGGGCTGACAGTTCATTGCACGTGGATAGTTGCGTGAAGGACCAAGGCCTAGGGCCAAAGATGGAAGTCAACATGTGCTGAAGCAGAAGGAAGGAAAATGTGGTTATATGCAGATAAGGGTATCTGCGCTTGCAGTTATGCAGAGATTATGGTATTATTTCCAGCAACTAGCATAAATGAGTTAGCTGGACTGGACCCAGGAAGTTCTCTGGAATAGATTTATTCTGGATTTTGAAATTAGGGTTGCCAGCTAGGGGTTGTTCTAGGGCAAAAGGGGTTTGGTGCCCAGGAGCCTGTGTAGTTGCTTACTTGCAAGCACTGAAAAACCAATAGGAGTTTGCTTAAACATGCAGGGGCAGTCTGCTATAAGGTATGTATAAGAGGGCTCTAATACTGATTCAGGCTTGATGAGACAGGTCCAATTCCATTTGCTGCCCTTGGGAGGAGTAAGCCGTGCACATGTTTGACTCAGGTGCATTTTTCCACCATAGAAATGTCCCCACCTAAATGCCTAGGTAATAGGGTTCAAAATCAGGAAGCTGGAGGCCCCATTGGTCTTTGAAAGGAGTAGGTTTGTGGTAGGCTCTGCATGGGGTCTTGTGATTCCATAGAAAAGTGAACAAAGTGATTTTCAAGTTAATGAACCACTGGTTAGGAATTATAGCATCTGTCATCACAAGGGGGGTAGAGTAGCCTTGGTAAGACATTCAGTTTGATGATTTTAATACATGCCCATAGTGTCAAGGGAAGTGCCTGCCACCTATTCAGATCCTGCTTGATACTGGAAAGTAGGGCATCTAGGTTTTATGAAAACATTACACTTTTACAGGTAGTGATCTGTATGCCTAGATCCACCCCATCTTAGGGTGTGTTGTTTGGTAGACCAGTGGTTGAGGGGCATAATGCAGGTCTTATCAATGTTAAGTTTGTAAGTTTGTAGCCTGAATGGTGGCCAAACTCTTGCAGGTGGTCAAGTACTGCAAGGATGGAGAGGGGAGGATTCTTCCAGGTGTAAGAGAATATCATCAGCATAAGTCAAAATTTTATAGTGACTGCATCCTACCTGGATTCCTTTGATGCTTTCATTTAAAATTATCCTTTGGGTTAGGTGTTCTAAAACAAGTTTAATAGATATGAGAAGAGCCAGCATCCTTGTCAGGTGCCTTTGTGTAAAAGGTAGGAGTGTGACCGAACCCCATTGTACATGATGGAGGTGGAGGGGTGTGGGTACAAAAGTTTAGCCCAAACAGTAAAGGTTTGGGGAATCCAAAGTATTCCAGAATGTGGTAAAGAATGGCCAGGAAACTATCAAATGCTTTCTCTGCATCCAAAAGCAGCTGGAAAGCTGACTGTTTAGAGTCTCGGGACATGGAGATAAGGCGGGCTATTTTGCAGAGGTGAGCCATCGAGAGATGCCCTTGCATAAAACCCACCTGTTCTGGGCCAGTTAGTGAGTCCCAAAGTGTTCCCACTCTGGCTGCCAGCATTTTAGCTATTAATTTGATATCTATGCTCAAAAGGGAAATCTGTCTATAGTTAGACATCAGCTCTGGGTATTTGCCTGTCTTAGGTAGCAAGGTGATGATGGCTTCTTGTAAGAGGGAGCTGAGACTGTTGCTCTTCTTGGCCGAATTTAAGAGGGAAACCTCAGGGTCGGCTAGCTGGTGGGCTAGGGCTTTGTACAGGTATGGAGAAAATCTGTCTGGGCTTGCATCTTATCCAGTGTCAGAGACGTGATGGCTTGTAGTACCTCACATTTGGTGATTTTGGCCCCAAGCTTATCTAATATGTCAGGAGGGAGTTTGGGCAAATTTGCAGCAGTGAGAAACCGGTGGATAGAAGCTTCAGCTATGCGAGGCTGTTATTGGTAAAATGATACAAAAGCTGAAACTATGTCTCTGAGTTTAGATAATAATTATTAGGAGATACCTTTATACCTTTTATAACTCTAGAGGTTTCATGCTGTTTGAGTCTGAGGGCTAGGAGTCTCCCTGCCTTCACCTCTTGGTCAATGTAATGGATTTTAGAGTGTAAAATGGCAAATTCTGCCTGTTCCCTCACCAGTTCACCATATTTAGCCCTAGCTGAATTAAGTTGCAGCCATTCGACTGGGGGCATAGACTTAGAAAGCTTTGTTTCTCTGCTATGACTCTCTTACAACAATTTTTGACTCGACTGATCCCTCTTCTTTTCTTTTGACAGAGGCCAACCATATATATCCCCCCGAGAGAGAGAGCACTTAAAAGCCCCAATATATGACCATAGGTGTCTACCATGCCTGTGTTCTATAGAAAAATGTTTTGTACACATTTTGGTTCATTCTAGAGTTTGACAATAGAAACATAAAAACACAGAAATTAACAGCAGATTAGGACCATTAGGCCTATCCAGTCTGCCCATTTTCCCTACCTACTGCAGAAAACACAGACCCTCCTTAATCTCCAGCTTTACCTTCTTGTTCCCATCGCTAGGGTTCCCCTATGCCTGTCCCATGCATTTTTTAACTCCCCCTCTGTGTTTGCCCCAGCCACCTCTTCTGGGAGTCTATTCCATGCATTCACAACCCTTGCCATGAAGAAATACTTCATCATGTTACCCCTTAGTCTACCCATTCCAAGCTGATGGCATGCCCCCTCATTCCTGAACATCTCCTTTTCTTATAGATGCTACTCTCCAGTACCCTATTCATGCCCTTTAGATATTTGTAGGTTTCTGTTTTATCTCTCCTGTCTCTTCTCTCCTCCAGGGTATACATATATTGAGGTTTTCCAGTCTCTCCTCATGTGACTTTTGGTGCAGGCACCATCTTTGCGCCATCTTTGTTGCCCTTCTTTGAATTGCCTCCACTCTGTCTATGTCCTGACGGAGATGCAGCTTCTAGAACTGAACACAGTACTACAAATGAGGCCTCAGCAATGATCTGTATAGTGGCATCATCGCCTATTTTCTTCTGCTGGTGATACCTCTTCTGATGCACCCCAGCATCCCACTGGCTCTCCCCACAGCCTTGGCACATTGTTTGGATGCCTTTAGGTCATCAGATATGATTACCCCCAAATCTCTTTCCTGTTTGGTGACCATGAGTATCTCCTCCCCTATCGTGTAATCCTCCCCTGGGTTCTTGCACCCCAAATGCATGATTTTGCACTTTTTTACACTGAATCTCAGCTGATACACTCCAAACTATTCCTCCAGTTTACCTAGGTCTCTCCTTATTTTTCCCCACCCTTCCCAGAGTGTCCACCCTGTGCAGCTCTTAGTGTCCTCTGCAAAGAGGCACACCTTCCCTTCCCTTCCCTTCCAGCCCCTCCCCAATGTCACTTATGAAGACATTGAACAGGACTGGCCCTAGAACTAATCCATGAGGCACCCTGTTGGTCTCTTTCCTTTCCTCAGATTGAGCTCCATTTATCATCACCCTCTGTCTTCTATCATGCAACCAATTCCTAACCCAGTTTACCACCCTGTGACCCACTCCGTGGCTGCCCCGCTTGTTCATATCATAAGTCTTCTCCATGTAACGGTACTGAAGGCCTTACTGTAATCCAAGTAGGCCACATCCACCGCATCCCCTGATCCACTTCCCTAGTCACCCAGTCAAATAAATCAATTATTTTGTACAATGCTTTTGTTTGCTAATGTGCCATTGACTTGGCCCAGGTCATGCCTGAAAATGATCCCTGGTATCATTGTACTTACCTGGTTATCAAAATCATAAATAAATAAATGAATTGGATTTATTTGACATAACCTTCCCACTGTGAATCCATGCTGTGTCGGATCCTGTGCTCCGCTGGATTCAAGGTGTTCCACAATCCTTTCTTTAAGTAGTGATTCCATAATTTTCTCCTGATCCTTGAGGAGATTATTGCTTACTCTCCAGATCTGATCTTTATCCTCCTGGCCTGGAGGAATAAAGGAGAGCAAAACAGGGGCATGAACTGAGACATCCCTCTGCAAGATTTCATACTGGGTGTTAGTAGCAAAGATATCGGGGTGATAGAGAAGATAATGGATGGGCATCAGTTAACAACAATGCTGTATTCACTTTCAGAGGTTGCCATGACAATCTAGTAAACCTCGAGAGCAAAGCTTGATAGGGTTACTGTTGTCATGGCAACCTCGAGAAGTGAATTCAGCATTGTTGATAACTGACGCCCATCCATTGTCTTATATAGTGTAAGGGCACTGTATAACGTGAATTCACGTCATACAGAGTTTTACTTTTATTGTCTCCAAATAAAAAAAAGTGCTTTCAAGCCCCCCCTCCCACAACCAAAGAACGAATCAAATTCCATTCCAGTCCCCCGATCTCACAGTCTATATGGACCCCTGATCTCACAGACTAAATTTAGGTTTTTAAAACTATATTTAAACATACCTGCTGTTTAAAAGGTAAATGTGGCCTTAATTTCCCTTACTTTATGTATTTATTTATTTATTAGAATTTTGGTAACTGGATAAGTCTACTGAGACAATATCAGTGCCTTTTTCAGGGACGACCCGGAAGAGCAACAAGAGAAGTACAGTACAGAGCAATTACATCAGTTTCACAGAAAGTAATTCCAATACAGTGCCATGTGACAGAAAGATAATTTCAGCAGCAAAAAAACATTTCTTAGTAAAAAGAAGAAAGGTCAACAAGCAAAGCAAGGTACAGATAATGTTAACAACATAAGGTAAACAAATAATAGGCTAGACATGTGCAAATTTAGTTATACATAATAATACATCATAAATGAGAACAAGTGCAAGAAGGTATGAAGGGTGAGTCTGGGTAGAGGGCAGGGAGGAAGCAAATGTAGGGAGTCAGGCAGAAGGGAGAGGAGGTAGAACAGCAGGGTAGGGGGTAGGGATGGGCATCACCAAAAGCAGGAGCACGTAGCAGTAGTAAAAAGAGAGGTGAGCAAATTTGATTGGAACGAGGGAAGAGAGAGACAAGAAAGGACAGAAGGGGGAAGGGAGTTCCAATCAGATAATGCAGCAAAAGTGAAAGACTTACGGGCAGAAGCGAGTTGCAAATTTGGCTTTATGAGAAGGGGGAAGGAGGCAGATCTCAGAGCTCGAGGGGCGTGTCTACAGCGAACAATCTCACTGAGGCAGGGAGGGGTAAATTTATGGACCAGCTTATGCATGAGACTCAGGGTGGTATATCTCAGTCTAGATTCAAATAGGAGCCAACCTAAAGCAGAAAGGTCATCACAGTGATGATAACAGGAGTTGACCCCCAATGCGAACCTGCCTACTCTATGATATGCCTGAGGCAGGTGAGACAGGGTAGTGGCATTGGTATATAGTAATAAAGGAGCACCATAGATTAGGAGAGGGAGAAGGGATGAGGAAGCAATTTTAAAGCAAGAGGCAGGTGTGAGGAAGGGATGGGTATGGTAGAGGAGACCTAACCTTTGGTTCAGGGATTTAACTATAGTGGAGGCATGGACATTAAAGGACAGTGGTCGATCCTCACTTTTGGGTCCATGTCTCGCCAGTGAGGCCATTCCCTGAAGTGCAGTGCTTTACTAATGAATATGTACATGTGCAAGTGCATTCAATACCGTTGTACCTTCAATGTGACGTACTCAAGAAGGTGCCCAGCAAGTTTACGTCACATCAATGGCACAACAAGCTTGGCTTTCAATTGAATTTAGCCCATAATAACGTTCTACCATACACTATAAGGAAGTAGTCTAGTCTGGCTGAGTTATTATGGCTGGGGGACCAGAAAGTGTAATTTTTGTCCCCAGAGTTGAATATTCACCAGGATTCACACAGGCCTAGTAAGTCCTGGAGTTTGTGGCTGGCACGTTGGTAGAAGCAGAGACCTCCCTGTCATGGACAGGATCTATCTAGCAGTGTATCTTTGATGATATTCCAGTTATCAGCTAAAATCACTGGAACAGAGCTGAATCTAGTGAGTTCTGTAAGAATGGAGGTGAAGACCTGGGGGTCTTCCTTGTTAGGGCTGTAGATATAGGCAACACTTGATCAGTACACTCGAGGGTCCCTTTGAGAATAAAATATCTCCCTGCAGGGTTGATGACCTGTTCCCAGTGTTGAAAGGGAACACTGAGGTATGCCAAAATTGTAACCCCAGTTTTTTGATTGTCTATACTCACCATATAGGCCTGCCTGACTCACTCCCTGAGCCACAGATTGTTTTGTGTGGTTAGCGTGTGAGTCTCCTGTAAGAAGGCTATTAAAGCACCAAGGCGTTTTAGATGCGTCAAAATCTGATATCTTTTTTCCCTTTGTTCGTGCCCCCTTAATATTCCATGTGACCCGTTTGCAATCCATATCTGTAATTTTGGTATGCTGATACTCTGGGAAGGGTTCAACATACATGGCATTACAGGCCTTTAGAGGGGGAAAGATAGGGTTAGGCTAAATCTGAATATTTCAGGAGAATGCCCAGTAGCAAAAGCGATTGTGGTACAAACAGAACACAACGACCTCACTGCTCAAAAACACAACAGTAAATAGAAACATCACAAACCACAGAGAACGGCCTCACTGGAGCTGGCAGTGAACCTCCCATCTGGACGGATGTCTGAACAGCAAGGGCAAAGGACCAAGTCTATTATTCTGATCAGGACTTGCATGAGGGTAATCCTCTGTTCATGAACCATGGGAATGCTTAAAACAGAGTTATAACCTGTTGCAATATGACCCATACCTTGTGTGTGCTAGTTCAAGGATGAAAAAGGAAGTCTCAAACAGTTTGAGTGTTTCTGCACCTCATTAAGTGGGCCACATATCTAGAAGAATAGTTCACAAGAAAAAACAAGCAGTTGTTCCTCGAGGAGCGGCAGCAAGAAATAAACTTAATACAGGTGGGGGATGTGCCATTGGGTCCACTAATATACATATCTGCAAAAAGTTCAGAAGACAGGATGAGGCAGAAAAGAGAAGTGTACAGCCTGAATCAGGTCTCAGATTTGGTTTTGTGTCCAATGGCAATATGTTTCTGTCCTTGCTGAAGTGGGGTTGATAGGAAGGCTTCATGATCAAGCAGTTGTGCAAATGTTAATCCTCCTTGTCGCTCCTAGAGAAGCATAGTGCATGCTGGCTGCACACTGACGTTGGGCAGCAGTCTGGGTGGAGGAACTGATAAAGCTAGTTGGTTGTCATTGGAACCCTGTGATGAAAGTCAATGCTCCAAATCTGGAAGCAGGGAAATTCCAGAGTAGCAGATGGGACAGAATGACATCTCCTGTTAGTTAAGGGCCGGCAGCTGAGCACAAAAGACATTTTCGTGTTGGGAAAGGAGGATGGGTGAAGGGAACGATATAGCTAGCAAAAATGAAACTGCCATCTTGGCCAGTGATCACCATATGAATGAAGCCCCAAGCAAGTGTAGTTGTTGGTGATCATCAGTTCAGAGTGCATAGCAGGAAACTCCAGTATCACTTAGATGCCTGAACAACTCCCCAGCAGACAAACTTGTCCTGGGAAACAGCAGAACAAGCAGGTTTATGGGGTGCGTATGTATGTAACCCCCCTACAAATGGGGGTTCCTGAAAGTCTTCCTTGGGTGAGCCTAAATGCCCACTGCCAGGGTGGTGTTCTGTGTCTCAGCAGGTTTAAAAGTGTTTGCATGTGAGTGCCCAGTTGGCCTCCGTGCCTGTCTCTTTAAGAGTTGCCTATTTTGCGGGTTATAATTAATCTGGGCGAGAACCAAGTGTTTCTAGGCTTGAGTCCAGCCTGGGCTGCTGTACAGCCGCTTCTTTTCTGCTGTCACTAAATGTGCGGAGGGAGCCCTAGAGGACTCCGTGATTGTTTGCTGATCATCTGTGCTAAATGGAAAATTATATTGTGGTTTGTCTAATCTGCCTTTCTTTGCAGCATGGACATTTTGTTATGTACCACCATTTTGGTTCTGGACTGCCTATCTGCACCAATCAGCACCTTTGGGGGTCTGAAATGGAGCCTGCCCCCAAGGGCCTTGTGGGAGTAAAGTTCTATAGGAATTGTAGTTTTTACAGTTTGGCACCTACATGGATCTGGAGGGAGAGCTCTAACTGTGACAGACAGGTGAATCCATGAATCAAACCTTTTGGAATGGGGAGAAAGTCCCATGCTGCCCACTGCAGAGGTAAGAATACAGTTGGGGAGAAAGGAGTGAACAGCTCGAGAGAGTCGGGCAGCTGCTCCTGCGTAGTGCACAAGGGAAATCGGCAGGAAGGCTGCATCTGGTCTATCTGCCACCATCTTCCCTAGTGAGGGAGTATTGCCTTCAATAGTTCAGACTGCATCCAAAGAAGCATTGCTACTGGATCACTGAATTGTGACTACATTTCATCTGAAGAGGACCAAAGACTTGCATTTACGCGATCGGCCTGTCAGGACTTCCAAAATGACCACAGAACGTATGGTTTGTGCAGAGACACTGTAAATTGCAACCAGACTGTCATCCGAATCTGTGGTAATTCCCCACTCTTACTATAAGTCTGCTGATTGTGGAGGGTGGGTCACAATTTGGTTCCCCACCTTGCCTAATGCACCACACTTGCTGGAAACTGTATCTAGCCCATAAAAGGACTGCATCCGAATTGTTCACCTGGTCTGGGCCTTGCCAGTCTGGCCCAGACAATCACTCATGCCGCAGAGAAACAACCGACGAGAGACCTGCCAGGGATTCGGCCCCCTGCTCAACAACAGACAGAAACGACACCAAGGTGCTTTGTGTGGCCCTGCTTCTCCTGGCCATCCAGCTCTTCATCCAGAGGTCTCCATTTCGTCCATCCTGCATCATGTACTGGGTAGCATGAGTAACCACCAGGGTAGCTCCCTGCAACAAAGCTCAAATCAAAGTGTGTCAACTGATTTAATAATTGTTGTTCATTTTTTGGGACTGAGCCATCCGGCCCCTGATTACAAATTGAGGGTTAAAGTGCATGTTGTGTTTTCTTTCTTCCAAGGGCCCTGACCAGCTGTAATGCCGGCCTACCCCGGGCAATGCTTCAGGCTAGCCTCTAGTTCCAACTGGGTACCCAGAGTGTGCGTGACTGTCATACAGGGACCCTAGAGTGCATGTCTTCTAACCTGACTAAATCAGATCTGAAATCAACCTCTAGATTACTGCCCTTTCCCTTGTTCATACCCCCTAATAAATCAGATCTCAATCTTTTTGCATCTCAACTGGTGGTGGAGTACCTTTGTATTGAACGCTCTGTGATATTGTGTTTATTGTTACAAGCCTTGTTTTATAGGGGGTCTCCAGGGCATTCCAGCAAATCCAGCCCTGGTGGTAAGTGATTATCAGGGGGCATTCACTGTGTATTGCAAAGTGTATTTGTGTGTGACAGCTGCTGGCATAGTCAGACCAGTAGGGGAGCCAGAGGGGGGTATCAGTGTCCTGAAGGGCTGTACACAAGGCAGTCATGTGGCCAACAGTCCTGTCCTCCAGGTGGAGGCACCCATTCAGAGAGCCCAGACCCCGCAACCTGCAGCTCACCGTGCAGGCAGGGGTAGTATCCCTTGGGATAATGCCACCTAGGGGTTACATGTAGAATGGCAGAGCATCACTCACTGCACACATGGGGTCTCACTTGGCATATCATCAGAGTGGCTGATGTCAGTCATTTCCTAGAAACAGAATTACTAGCTTGCTTGCACATTTGAGGAAAAACGGGCACTATTTTGGGTAGTTCTTTGCATGCAGCATCCTCATTCGGAAACTCATGAGTGCCCACTGGAGTAGTAACTAAGAGGTGAGCCACGTAAAGCATGTAGAATTGGATATGGGCAGCATGAAGAGATTTCTCAACATCTTTGTAGGCCATCTGGTGGTCCAAACTGCTGGAGTGACATCATTAAAGATAAAGAAGCGGTGACCATTCCAGGAGAGCAGGAGAGGGACCCTTTTTCACATGCCTGAGCCTGGATCTAAACTTTAAGTTTAGACAGTGCACGATTATGGCTCATGGCTTGCCATCTAAAGGAGGTTGTGGCTGGAGAGCTCCACGAGCTGTGTTGATGATACAAACAGTGCCAGTATCCGGGGGTCTAGCAACTTCTTGAAGAATATTCTGTACAAATAAAAGCATATTGTTCCCTCCTGCCTGTTCAGGTATACCAACGAGGACCAGGTTATTTTGACAGCTTCTACCTTCCTAGTCCACGATGTGATCTTCAAGTTTGGCTACTGTTCCCTTCAAGTTGATGAGCTCCTGGCTTTCCTGTTCTTGCTGTTCTTCGATAGAGCTGATCCATGCTTCAGCATCCCCGACCGTTGTGGTTCGAGCTTCGGGCGCTGGTTTAACCATCTTAAAATCATTGACCAGTTCAAATAAGGTGAGCTTGATGTCAGCTAGCTCACTAAAGAATTTATCCATTTTATTTTGTTATCCATGGACCAGAACCCCTGATTGTACCCCCCACCTCACGTACAGCAACACATATGTAGGTATATGTACTAATCTCAGGGCACAGATACTTATCGTACAGTGGCGTGAAAAAGTATTTGCCCCCTTCCTGATTTTCTCTATTATTGCATATTTGTCACACTGGATGTTTTCAGGTGTTTAGAGAAAATGTAATATTAGATAAAGGGAACCTGAGTGAACAAATAACACTTGTTTTTTTTTTTAATTTCACTTATTTAATGAAAAAAAGTTAACCAACACCAACTGGCACTGTGTGAAAAGTAATTGCCCTTTACACTTAATAACTGGTTACACCACATTTAGCTGCAATGACTGCAACCAAACACTTCCTATAATTCAATATCAGTCTTTCACATCGCTGTGGAGGAATTTTAACCCACTCTTCCTCGCAGAACTGCTTTAATTCAGTAACATTTGGTAGGTTTTCAGCATGAACTGCTCGTTTCAGGTCCTGCACAGCATCTCTATTGGGTTTAAGTCTGGACTTTGACTAGGCCACCCAAAACTTTAATTTTACTTCTTTTAGCCATTCTGATGTGGACTTGCTTTTGTGTTTTGGATCATTGTCTTGCTGCATGACCCAACTACGCTTCGCTTCAGCTGACGGAAGGATGACTGGACATTCTCTTAAGAATTTTCTGGTACAGAGCAGAATTCATGGTTCCTTTAATTATGGCAAGTCATCCAGGTCCTTAGGCAACAAGCATCCCCCACCATCACACTACCACCACCATGTTTGACTGTTGGTATGGTGTTCTTACTGTGGAATGCTGTGTTTGCTTTACGCGAGACATTATGGGATCCATGTTGTCCAAAAGTTCCACTTTGGACTCATCTGTCCATAGAACATTTTCCCAAAAGGCTTGTGGATCATCCAGGTGCTTCTTGGCAAATGAGAGATGAGCATTTATGTTCTTCTTGGTTAGCAGTGGTTTCCGCCTTGCTACCTCACATGAAGCCCATTTGTGCCCAGTCTCTTTCTGATTGTGGAGTCATGAACACTGACCTTAGCTGAGGCAAGAGAAGCCTGCAGTTCTTTGGATGTTGTTTTATGATCCTTTGAGACTTCTTGGATGATTTTACACTGCGCCCTTGGAGTAATTTTGGCAGGCCGCCCACCCTGGGAAGATTCACTACTGTTCCAAGTGTTCTCCATTTGGAGATAATGGCTCACTGTGGTTCGATGGAGTCCCAGAGACTTAGAAATAGCTTTGTAACCCTTTCCAGACTGATAGAGGGCAACAAATTTTTTTCTGATCTTTTCAGGAACTTCCTTTGATCATGGCACAATGTGCTTGTTGAATCTTTGTGCTGGCAACGTGACTCTGATGGTAAGGGCCAAAATAAGTGAGTTTTATATTGAGCAGGGCTGGCTGTAATCAAGCATGGCTGTGTTCAATCAGCTGACTCTAATTATCCCTTTAATTGGGTTGATTTAACAAGGGGGCAATTACTTTTTCACACAGTGCCAGTTGGTGTTGGTTAACTTTTTTCATTAAATAAATGAAATAAGTAAAAAAAAAAAGTGTTATTTGTTCACTCAGGTTCCCTTTATCTAATATTATATTTTGTCTAAAGACCTGAAAACATCCAGTGTGACAAATATGCAATAATAGAGAAAATCAGGAAGGGGGCAAATACTTTTTCACGCCACTGTATAAGCAAAAGTGTCAGGATCTGAGTTCTACTGTACTTTTGCAATGTACATTATGCTTCAGTATATTCTCACAATATATTGTACCACTGGGAGATGTTTTCCATTATATCTTTATTGTATAATTATTAGTTAGGCAACAGTGCCATCTTTAGTGCTTGTGTACAACTGTAACTGCAAGTGACATTGGAAGCATCACAGACCTTATTGTTCACTTTATCTTCTGCATGCTAAGCAACTTCTCATGTTAGTTAGGATGGTTCCATCTGCTACTATCCAATTATTTACTTTTTATGTATCTTCTTTTATTGTTGTCATGGTTATTATCAGGGTATAAGACCCTTTGTAACATGTATTTTCTCTCAGAAAGACTTGACTGCACCTATAGGTAAGGAAACTGGATACTCTCCCAGTGATTACACTGTTGGTTGTAAGCCTATATTATACTTATTTACCAGTAATAAATTACATTTATTATATGGACACCACTTGTCAGTCGTCTCTTCCTTTTGTGCAGTTCCAACAAGAATCTGAGAAAGGTAATTTTATTACCCTGTTACATTTGGCGACCATGTGTACGTTGGAATGTGCAAAGTGAAGATTCCATTCAATTAATTTTGAATGTCGAGTAGTGTAGTGCATTTCTTGCCTACTTGGACCTACTCGTACTTACAGTGGTTGTTACTGTGATGGATACACTCTGTCCTGGTCTTGGGCATGGCACATCCACACTGGACTGATACACTCCCTTTGTGAGTGGCAGCATATTGCCTTGGCGCCACCGTATGCCCACGGGGGACCGGAAAGCTGCTGGGTGATGGCACCAAGGATTTTATCCAGTTTTCTGACTGCTTCTTTGTTTGTTTGTCTACCCCTTGCTTGTCATGATGAACTTTGCACTGAACTGAGACTGGACGTCTCAGATTACCTCACCTCCCATTGAGGGTAGACAGATTTTGCACTGGACATGAAGTCTGCAGAAAACCCACTGCTGCTAATTTCAGAGCACTATCTAGAGTTCAAACAAACAGCCAAGAAATACAACCTTAAAGATTTCTTGGTTGTGGTTCTGCATACCGCTGTTGAGAGTCTCATGGCAAACTGTGCCTCCCTTGAACTGCAAAATGCGTCTCTAAAAAAAGAGATGGGCTTGCAGGCATTGGAGTTACAGAAAAGGGAACAGAGAGTAGCAGAGAAGACCCAGTCACTCTGCGATGCCAATAACAAACTGTTGCATTGTAATTGCTCAAGACTCAGAGCGTGCAATTTGCATGTTGAGAGATGATTGTGAGAGGTTGAAACATGATAAGAAACAGTTAACTTATTTGAATGCTATTCTGAGTGATACGAATAAAGGTTTGAGAGAAGAAAATGCTGAGTTGAAAGAGAAGAATGAGAGAGTGAATCATGAGTTAGACAAAGAGCTTAGGGAAAACATCGAATTGGGTGCCGCATACAGAGTATTGCAGCATGAGGTTGAGAATGGTACTGAGCAGAGCACTGCATGAGTTTGTCACAAGAAATGTAGAACAAAGAAGGTGAAATTGCATCATCAGCGAGAGGTTCTCGCTGGCCATGTTAAGGCTATGAATGGGTTCCAGTACATGCCCATTGACATTGCATCATCCGGTGATGACAGCTCTGACTTTGATGTTGAGGCATGCCACGTCACACCCATGTCCAACCCCCACAGGGCTGTCATTTTCACCAGCCATCCCCAAGATGGCGCCTACATCCACACACCCTCTACATTGCCACATCTACACAAACATGGCAGATGTAATGTATTACACCAAGATGGCGACCTCCATGACACGGGTGGATGGTCTGTATTCCATGGTGCACCTCCACTTGCCCCCCCCTCCAGGGAGGACAATACGAAGGTGTGTGGCCTAATTCAAGAGGCCATTACCAACATTATGGCACTGGATGACTGCCGGATAGCCATCCAGGACCAATTGACAGAATGTTTGAGAACACTGTCACCCAGTACCATGCATTCAAAGCAGTCACTGATGCAGCAGCAGAAGCTGCCCTTCACGGTGCTATGGAATGTAATTAGTGGAACACGATTCCTCATACTTCTAATCCCCTGCAAGTCACTCACTCTGTCCAGTAAATTGCCCAAAGCATTGGACAGATGGGCCCAACTGACAATCTCAGTTGCCATTTGGAGAAGGTGCCCTCCCTCTGCAAGAAACTTTCTCTCCAACCTGAGTACCAGATTCAAGTCTTGTGACAGACAATTGAACCTACCCCGTGGGTCAAACTCCTGGATACCATCTGCAACTGTGAGACACTGGCATACAATGACATCACTGCAGCACTCCTCGCTGCCAATGCCCCAGGTGTTGTTGGAGCCCACTTGGCCTACAAGGTTAAGCAGAATGTGAAGGAAAGTTGCGCAGCTTACCACCAACGGTAGTGGCTCATCTACAAGGCTGGCAAAGACCTGGCTGGTGAAATCACACACCGAGATCAGATTGAGTACAAGGATGTGTACATCCGGAACAGGCTCCCAGCCCTTCGGGAAAAGGTTGAACTCAACGTTTACCTGGAGACCGACACCTTTGCAGAAATCCTTACCAAGATGAAACATGCCTTCCAGGTATACCTCCATATCCTCGATTCTGATAGAAATAATAAAGCGGCTGCCATCCAAACTCTGGCAGCCACTACAGCCCAAGTTGCTGCAGTACAGTCTACCTTGGATAAACCTACCCGCTATACAGTGGAAGGTAATAATCAGAAGTCTGACGCCCCTTCTGATGACAAGCAGTTGCGCAAGGTGGGGAACTGGAATTGGAAGAACAATAGAAACAAGGACAGGAGCAACTGAAAAAATCCAAATGCCCAACCTGATAGCAAGTACCATAATGGCCCCAGCTATTGCAGCCACAAAGATGAGAACAAGACCCTCCTCAAACTGTTGGAGGAGGCCCGGGCTGAAAAAGAGGCTAAGTCTACATGCACCATAGCAGCCCTCGCCCTGTCTGTGGGACAGCCATGTGGCCAGGGAAATCCATTTCTGCCCTTGGCTACCAAGCAACCAAGCAGCCAAGGAAAAAATCTTTTCATGGCATCGACTTCTAGCCAGGCCGATGTGATGAACAAGGAGGAATTGACTGAGCAGGCAGCTGTCACGCCTGTAACATCACAGGCACATCTGTATCCCATGAAGACATACATGAGGCCCAGAAAGATCCTGCGGGCCTTAGATTTCAGGAACAGGAGGATGAAAATGACTCTTAATGTATGGATGGACAATTACAGGTCCCAGTCCAGATTGTGAGTGACTTGCTTGTCGACACAAATGAGTGGACTTGTGTACAGGCCACGGTCGGAAGCCGCCAAATGAACATGCTTCTGGATACAGAAGCAGCCATGTCTGTTCTCCATGATGAGAACCCAGCCACATCTGACTGGTCTACTGGCTGGAAGACCAGTGCACAGAGTGTAGATGGTACTCAGCTATACACCTACCAATCTGTGTCTTTGCCTATGGTGGTAGGCCACGTCAGTACTGATTTTGCCTTCGATCTTATGGTATTATGTCATCATCCCAGCATACTGGAAATTGACTTTCTTGCACTGTATGGCTGTGTAATGGACCTAGCCAACAGGCTACTTCTCCAGATCAAAGGACAATGTCATGCTGTCACCATTTCAGATTCGCACGTGGTGGCAGCCATCTCTTATAACAAAGAGTATGACGTCATGGCTTTGTTCAAAAGTCATAACCTGTTTTCTGAAATTGCACCTTTGCCAAAAAAACACCTCGATGTGTTTGCTACCAACAAACATGATTGTGGTAGGATGCACACCACCATTGAGATCCCAGGACCTAACCCTGTGAAGCAGAAACAGTATCCATTCCCTGCTGAAGCCTTGCCATCACTGAGGGAGACCATCCAATCGCTACTGCAGCAAGGAGTGATTAGGACTTGTGTCTCTACTGTCAATTTACCTATTTGGCCTGTGAAAAAGCCAAATGGAGCTTGGAGACTCACAACTGATTATAAGAAACTTAATCAGGTTACCCCCAGTTGTGTCCCAACAGTAGAGTCAGCACCTGATGTACTCAAGCTGCTGACACCTGACAAAAAGTGGTTCTCAGCCCTTGACATCTCTAATGGGTTCTGGTTATTCCCATTAGCACAGGTAAGTCAATACAAATTTGCCTTCACCTTTGATGGTCGCCAGTACACCTGGACCTGTCTTCCCCAGGGCTTCCATAATAGCCCTTCCCTCTTACATCACCACATGATGGATGCCCTGCAGATGTTCTCCACACCTCAGTGCCTCCTGCAGTACATGGATGACTTGCTTCTGGCAACCACCACAAAAGAAGATCATTTGGCCCTCCTAGACAAACTTTTGTCTCTCTTCAAGAGAGCAGGCCTCAAGTGCAATCCCTCTAAGGCACAATTGTGTGAAAAAGAGGTAATCTTCCTTGGCCTATGCATTACAGACCAGGGCAGAAGCCCAGCTGTCAAAAAGATCCAGGGCTTGCAAGATCTGCCACTTCCTACTAGCGTGGCAACACTTAGACGCTTTTTAGGAATGGTAAACTATTCCAGGGACTTCATTCCTGATTTTGCCTTGAAGGCTGCTCACTTGTCTGAAATTCTGAAAAAAGATGTCCCATGGGTATGGGGCCCCATTCACACTGACACTGTTGCACAGCTTAAACAGGCCTTAGCCTCAGCCCCAGCACTGATCAGTCCTAATCCAGCCCTTCCATTCCATTTGGAAACTGACACCACTGATGTGGCCATGTTTGCAGTGTTGGCACAAAAGTACAATGGGTACCACAGGTCCACTGCCTATGCATCTCAGATGCTATCCCCAGTACAGACAAAATACAGTCTCTGTAAAAGGACACTCTTGGCAACCTACTGGGCTGTCAGACATTTTCTGAACATTATTGGGTATGCTCCTATTATCTTGCATACCTGCCACACCCTAACTAACTTTTTGCTTTCAGACAAAGTAAAGGATGGTTCAGTCTCCAACACCAGACTCATCCACTGGTCTTTGCTTTTGCAGGACAGGAATATCAAAGTATTGCCTGCAAAAATGCCCTCAATCTTGGCCCATGACCTACTCCACACAGTTAAGTCTCATGACTGTGCTCTCCAACCCCCAACTTACCTGAACCAGGACCATTCTTACCAGCTACACCAGATGTTCTGGAAGATACCACCATGTATCATATCTTTGCAAATGGCTCCACCTCCTATGTAGATGGAGAGTAGGTGGCAGGATTTGGAGTGCTCATACGAGATCTAGAAGATGATTTCAGATGCATTTCTAGGAAATACACTGTTATCTCCTCACAGTACACTGACTTGGCAGCTGTGGTCTGTGCTTTGGAGATCATGCGCTATAGTGACAAGGATGCCATCATCTTTGTAGACTCCAATTGGGTCTGCTCATCCCTAACTGAGTTTCTACCACTCTGGGAGAAAAATAACTTTACATCATCTAATGGCACACCTATCAAATACAGGGATTTGTTTGTGTATATACACACCATGACACAGCAGTTTACTCACAAACTGTATATCCACAAGGTAAAGACTCACTGTAAATCTGACCTTTACCATGAATTCAATGATTGAGTGGACTCGCTTGCCAAAGCAGGTGCTCAAGGGAGGGAGACATGGACAATGACTCACCCAATAGCTGTAGCAGCTATAGTGGCTGCTAACACTAGGCAGAAACCAGCACCAGAACCTCCACTGGACCTTTCTGCTGCACAGAAATCTGACCCAGAACTAAAAGATGTATTCAAATTCCTGGATAAAGGAATTGAACAACCACCACCTTTTGATAGTCCATACAAGAGAAACTCTGACAACATACACTTGTCAAGTTACCAGAAGCTCATCTGGTATCAAAAAGAGGATACATGTGACAAATTGTGGGTTGCACCACAATCTCTGTGAACCGAATTCATCCATATGGTTCATGATACTCCCACTGGCGAACACCAGGGAACAGAAAACACCTTCCAGCGACTCGAAACAGTCATCTGGTGGCCTGACATGGCCAAAGATGTAGAGCACTATATGGACAACTGCATAGTGTGTGCCCAGAACAACCCAATTCCAGTGAAAAGAAATGCCAAATTGTTGCCTCAAATAGTGGTGGGCGAAGTGGCTAAAATTCGCTCTGCAAAGTGATTCATGGAGTTACACAGAGTCCACGAAGGGCTCTGCAATGCGAAGCAGAGTACTTCGTGTTATAATGGGGAAGGCGAAGTCCATTGAAAACAATGACTTCATGTTATTCTGCCTTCCCCAAGCCACTTCTCCACCAATTTTAAGGTGAAGTACATTGAAATCAGTGTACTACGCCTTACTTCTCCTTACTCCACCTTGTTCTTGAGCTCCAAAGGAGAATTTTGCAGTGCTTTATGGGATTGTAGGTCACATGGACTCTAGATTGTTCTGCACAGCCTCAGTTCTGTGTAGTGTGTGTGTAGTGGAAGATGGAGACAGTTTTCTTTCAGAGCTCTGCAATTCAAATCCTCTAAAAGCTGTTAAAAAAGTATTTTTTAGCTATTTTGCTCACAATTTACTACATCGAGTACAGGAAACCCTCCTGTGCTCATATTATCAAGTGTTTATTGTTTGTGTGTGGATTTTGAATGTTAATTTAAAACAGTCAGTCTGTGTACTGTGAAATGTGCTTTGGGGGAGGGGCGTATCTGTGGTATAGGTAGATTAACTGGGAGAAAAAGGCAGTCTTTTCTGTTTTGGTTATATTTTTCTTGAATAACTGTGTTAATGTACGCACAGTAATATTTTCAGTAATTCTTGACATTTTTTTTCTAATTGTTGTGATGCAGCAGTGTATAATTTCAGTTTGTTTAAAACATTTAGTTATATTACTAAAGGTTTTCAATTTGCTATGCATTACTTGTATTGTGTGTGAGTGCGTGTGTGATGCGTACCATTAAATAAGACACCTGTTATTGTGCCACAGAGTAACTGCAGCAGTGTGAACCTGCTATCCACCGCACCTGCATGAATTTTTTATACTGCTTTGTGGTATCTTTACTGGTAGTGGACTGTCTGTTACTGCAGTGCACTACCATCCCCAAACCGGCAAAAGGTATTCTTTTCCAGATTTGGATTTGTGACTTATGAGCACTGGTTAGGTGTTGTTGTGCCTTTGCCTCTGTGTCTTGAGTGTACAGCGCAATCTTAATCTGTCTGTGCATTTGTAGTACACCATTAATTCTGGGAGACTTTGCATTTCTTCTTACGCTCTCATTTCACTTCGTCAGCACTAGGTAATTTTCTGGACACAAGACAGTAGCATTTTGGGTGTGAAATTAATTCTGGTGACTTTGTGTGACCACTGTACACATGACAGAGTGCACCATTAATTCTGAGAGACTTTGCATTTCTTGTTATGTTCTCAGTAGCATTTTGGGAATGCACATTAATTTTGGTGACTGTGTGTGACTACTGAATGTATGACATCTGTGTGCGCTATTAATTTTGGGAGACTTTGCATTTCTTATGCTCTCACTACACTTCATCAGTACTGGGGAGTTTTCTGGACACAAGACATGAGCATTTTGGGGATGTTCATTCATTTTGGTGACTGTGTGTGTGAAGGGCTGCCAAATATTGGTGTCACTTCGCCTTACTTCCAGTTAAGGTGGAATGATAACACGAAGTAATAATTACTAGGCGAAGTGAGCCTTTTGCATTGGCCACAGAGTGACAATATGAAGTGCCCACTTTGCAGGCACTTTGCTGGTGGAATTTAAATTTGCTGCATCTCTATTTGTGATGCAGGTCATTGCCATCGGGGAACTACAGCTGTAGGCATTCGAGTTCTTGTACAGCATGTGAGTTACAGTACTGTAAGCCATGTGATGTGTGGGGTCCCAGGGGCTGCTAATATTGTTGTCACTCTACCTTACTTCAGGTTAAGGCAGAATGACAATGAGAAGTCACAATCACAATAACGAGGGAAGTGGGCATTTCATGCTGGCCACTGTGTGTAGTGAAGTGACAATGCAAAGTACCCACTTCATGGGCACTTCATCAGTGCTGCATCTCTAAGATGGGAGACTTTGCAAGTCTTGTTACACTCTCATTTCAGTTGGTCAGCACTGGGGAATTTTCTGGACACAAGACAGGAGCATTTTGGGGATGAACATTAATTCCGGAGACTATGTCTGACCACTGTCCAGATGACTGAGTGTGCCATTAATTCTGAGAGACTTTGCATTTCTTGTTATGCTCTCATTTCACTACCTCAGCACTGGGGAATTTTCTGGAGACAAGGTGACAGTAGCATTTTGGGGATGCACATTAATTCTTGTGACTGTGGGTGTGGGGGGCTGGCAATATTGTTGTCACTCCACCTTACTTCATGTTAAGGCGGAATGACAATGCGAAGTAATAATAACAAGGTGAAGTGGGCATTTCATGCTGGTCACTCTGCAAAGCGGAGTGACAACGCGAAGTACCCACTTCATGGGCACTTCATCAGTGCTGCATCTCTAAGATGGGAGACTTTGCAAGTCTTGTTACACTCTCATTTCAGTTGGTCAGCACTAGGGAATTTTCTGGACACAAGACAGGAGAATTTTGGGGATGAACATTAATTCCAGAGACTATGTCTGACCACTGTCCAGATTACTGAGTGTGCCATTAATTCTGGGAGACTTTGCATTTCTTGTTATGCTCTCATTTCACTACCTCAGCACTGGGGAATTTTCTGGAGACAAGGCGACAGTAGCATTTTGGGGATGCACATTAATTCTTGTGACTGTGGGTGTGGGGGGCTGGCAATATTGTTGTCACTCCACCTTACTTCATGTTAAGGCAGAATGACAATGCGAAGTAATAATAGCAAGGTGAAGTGGGCATTTCAGGCTGGCCACTCTGCAAAGCGGAGTGACAACGCGAAGTACCCACTTCGCGTTCACTTCGCCAGCAAAATTTAAATTCGCTGCATCTCTATCCCCAAAGGCAAACTGGACTATGGAATGTGATACAAATCGATTATATTGATCCCTTTACCAATTCCAGCTAAAACAACAAGTATGCACTTGTTGTCACAGATCTGTTCTCTAAGTAGGTAGAAGCATTTTCCACTAGGAGTAACACGGCAAAGACAACTGCCAAGATCCTGGTGGATCAGTTGTTCTCCAGGTGGAGTCTACCTTTAAAGGTAGACTCAGACCAGGGGACCAGTTTTACAGCTGAGCTGATGAAACAGACACTCCAACTTCTTGGAGTAGATCAGAAATTCTACATCTCTTACCATCCCTAATCCTCAGGCCAGGTAGAAAGAGCCAACAGAAGAACCAAACAGATGTGGTGTAAATTCATCAATGACAATCCAAAGGATTGAGATTCCCTTTTGCCACTACTTTTCATGGCAATTAGGGGTACTCCTGCAGCCACTACTCAGTGCACACTTTATGAGGTTGTGACTGATAGAGCCATGAGATTACCTGAACACCTGTCGATTGATCTACACACCCCTACTGTAGATAGAGTATCTGTGGACAAGTGTGTTGAAAAGCTTCTTGATGACATCATGAAGACACACCTGTTCACTGCCAATCAAATGGGAGAAGCTCAACAACAAGCTAAAGCTCAGTTTGATAAGCATGTCAAAGAAGCCAACTGGCAAGTTGAAGACCAAGTTATGCTTCTCCAATACAGACAACCCACTCATTCATTTGCCAGTAAATGGGAAGGCCCATACCCCATTGTCAACAAACTCAGCCCTGCTGTCTACCAGGTCCAAGTTCAACAGCAAAAGAAGACCACCAACAAGTGGTTGCATGCTAATCAGCTCAAGTTATACAAAGGTGACTAAACTTACTTTTCCTAACCCACTTAGGGTGGAATAGTACCCCACACTTAACAATTCTTTTCTGTTTTCTTACAGATACACTGACAAGATGGCTATCTTGCACCTCCTCATCTTGGTAGGACTACTACGATGTCCCTTGACAGAATCCCAGAATAAACCCCTGTCAACACACAGACAACACGTCCAACATTTGCTTAGCAAACTTGAACATACAGCCCCAATGGGAGTTCATATTAATGTACCCAACAAAATTATTACTGTTAAAGAAGGATCAGACACCTATCTTGATGTCATGGTAGTAGCTGCACACAGATCCACTCTTTCCATACAATGGGAAATTGACATTAATGGCTATACACTCCCTGTAGCTTGCCTATCCAAAGGTACTTTCCACGGATGGCCTAACACTGACATATCTAGAAATGGTACTCTGTCTATTTGACAGATCCCCCCCCAACACTCTGGTCGTTATAACCTTACTGCTGTCATAGATTCTGCTTGGTGTGATCTCCTCACCTCTGAGGAGGAACGTACCTTCTGTCTTCACAACTATATAGCTACTGAAGCTCTTTTTCTTTCTTTAGTCCCACCCACCGAAGAAGAAATCAATGACTGTCCTCCCCAGGAGGAAGGTCCTCCTAGTGGCCAGACTGCCACTTCCCTTCCAGGAGCCTTAATTAATAATGTACAGTTTATGCATGTACCCATTATTTTCAATCTTACACATTGGAATATAGCTGAGATTGGTCTCTGTCACACAACCAATACTTCAAAATTTTACAGTATGATGCTTGCAGATATTGTATCTGCACATCAAACACGTACTAATTATCCTGTCAGTGGCCCCCATACCACTGATCAAGTAGGGGTCTTTCGACCAGCACCCAATGCTAAAGCTAGACCACTCACTAGGCGTGATACTGCAGATGTTACCAGTGCAGCAGGCACCGTTTCTCGCCTTTTTGGCTCAGGCATGTCTATTTGGAATAGAGCAGATATAGCTGCTATTAAAGCACAAACTCTTAATTTTCAACAAGCTGTTAAGAATGATATCCTACCCCCACTGTTACATGGTGTAGATGGTTTAAATAAGGAAGAACGTTTCACTGTATATAACATTCAGGGAATTGCCAAAGGCTTCAATGATACTAAAGATAAGATTAATAAACTGATTTTTCAAAATAATAAGGAGGCAGACAAGCAATATATTGCCCGTGAACTTCTGTGCACTGCTTATGACTCTTATGTAATTTCAACTATTAACAATCTCTTCAGGGACTTGAAAACAGAACGCATCCCAGATCTCATCCATGACAAATGAAAGGGTAAATGGTATTGCCCTAATTGCAAATCTAATGGTTGCATTACTATTTGTTTAGCAAACAGTGTTAACATTTCTATGTCCACAGCCAGAAACCTTGGGTATGTCTCCAGATATCTAAACCAAGCCCCTTGCTACTTTACTAAAACTTGTTCTATCCATAGCAACGTTTGTCACATTCACTGTGTCACTACCCCGCTTTGATCCTGTAACATCTGTTTTTGATAAACTGGCTGCAATTAATTCCATCAGACATCTTGATAAGGACATCTTTCATGAAAAAACGGAATTGCCCTCATCACTTGTTTACTATTCTGTGCTACAAGCCTGGGTGGCACCCCACAAGAACTGTTGTGCCAAGAAAGGATATTGCTATCTAGGCCACTGTGACGTCTTCGATATTGTGAAACCACTGGATGGATATTCCCCTGAATACCTTGACTGGGCCTTTACCTTGGGTGATGAATTGCCATTGAACCTTACTGAAGTTGATTAGGATGACAAATCCAAATCTGCACGAGGTGCATCTTTGTGCCTGACGCTGAAACAGTTAAATCATGAAGCTACCTGGAATAGGTACATCACTTCACTTCATGGCTCATCAACCAATCTTTTTCCTGTCCAATACATCTACAGTGATGGAGGATACCAACTGTACAAGTTACCTATAAATCCGATGGGCAGTATTGTGTAGTGACAAATCACAAAATCTTTGCTTATGGTCAAAAATCTTGTGTCACTGAAATGCCTAACTTCTGTTTTACTCCATAGCAGAAACAGCCATAGGTCACAAAGTCATAACTCCTGTTCCTCTCCCTAAACCAAATGTTATTGATACCGATCCACAATACTTGCTTGCCTTGTCTCAGCATTTGCCCATGTTTAACGTGCACATTGACCCTTTGACACTTTCTTTGAAATCCCTTTTAGCTACAAAGGATTCACATTTGATTTATATCAGTAATAATATTTCTCAACCAGGTGATGCCCTTAATGCTCTTATTCATGATGGTGATTTAAGTACTGCTCTATCCAATACCTGGTTAGAACTCACTTTTAAAGCTTTTGCTATTATTGAAGCATTTTTTATTGTTTTTCTTGTACTAACCCTTTGCTGTCTGCGACCTGCTCTACAGCAACACCGAGAACAACTCGAGTTCCTTTACAAGGCTCATGCCTCGGGCTTGTAAACACTTTTTTTTTAACTCCATCCCACTACTTACCTGAGATTGTTGCTCCTTTTGAGGCAACATGAGGGGGAATGTTATCCATGGACCAGCACCCCTGTCTGCACGCCCACCTCTGGACAGCAACACATATATAGGTATATGTACTAATCTTAGCACACAGACACTTATTGTATAAGCATATGTGTCAGGATCTGAGTTCTACTGTACTTTTGCAATGCATATTACGCTTCCTCAAGAGGGCAAGGTGCATATCACTGTCATATCCTCTCTAGCACACTGCACTGACAATATAAGCATACACATTATATAAATACATATATTTCTATATAACACACCAATCACACACACACACACACACACAAAAAACAACTAAACAAGGTAGACAGTTATGTGGGAGTAGTACAATGTAATGGCTGTGGGGCAGCAGTCTTCCAGGAGTCTTTCTGGAGGTTGAGATGCTGCCCTGATTGCAGACAACTATCTGCCCTAAGGGAAGAAGTTGTCCGTCTTCAGGCCACACTGGACAGTAGCAAGGGAACCTCCCCATCCAGGGAGCACCAGAGCCACCACCACTACCTCAGAGGTTGTGAAGAAAGCACAGCAGTTGGACCACAGTGGGCTCAGGGAGGGTAAGGGTGGTGGAACAGAGGCACACCCAGTCAGTTGTTCCACTCCACAATCCATACACCATTCTGGGGGAACATAGTTCCCCTATGGATGCACCCGCAGAGGAGACTAAGAAGGGTGAAGACAACTGTCACAAGGGAGGCCCTCAGGAAGGAGGCAGAGGGCACCACAGGGAAAGGAAGCAGCTCCTGGTGGGGGACTCAATTATTAGAGGGACAGAACTGGGGAGAGCAGGGAAAACTGAAGTGAGGTGCCTACCTGGTGCCATGGCTTGGAGAGACAGGAAGTGCATCCTTAGGATCACGAGAACAGTTGCACGGGAGTCTGAGCTGGACATCATTGTCCACCTAGGGACAAATGACTTGGCTCATCATGAGATTAGAGCAGTGCAGAAGGACTTTGCAGAGTTGGGAAGGAGCTTGAGACAAGCAGCACACACAGTATCCTTCTCAGAGGTGCTGCCTGTCAGTGGCATGGGTGAGGCGAGGGTACTTTGCACCATGCAGTTTAATGAATGGTTGAAAAAATGGTGTGGAGCACAGGGGTTTGGCTTAATTGGGGACTGGGGTTCCACCTGGAGGGACACCAGCCTATACTGGCAGGATGGTCTGCATCTGTCCTGGAAGGGAACAAGTCTTTTGGGCAATCATTTTAAATGCTTCATTGGCAAGCTTTTAAACTAGTCAAAGGGGGAGGCACTGATAAGCAGCAGGAAAATCCCAGCCTCACCCTACAAAACTGGGTACTAAATGAGGAAAAAGACCAAAGTAGAAAGGTCAGTGGGGGATGCTGCTACAGAAGGTAAAGCCATCAAAAAATGGAGAACAATGAGTACCAATGCCCATAGTCTGGGTAACAAGCCTCCTGAATTAGTAGCCTTGATGGAGGAGGAACATCTGGATATCGTGGCAGTCACAGAAACATGGTACACACAGAACCATGACTGGGATGTAAACATACCAGGATAGACTATCTACAGGAGGGACAGGGAGGGTAAAAGAGGAGGAGGATAAGTAGCTCTCTACATAAGAGAAGGAATCAAAGCAACAGAACAAAAGGGTAAACAGGGAGGAGAAGAAGCATTGTGGGTCAATTTGGAGGCAGGCAATGGCACCATAATCCTCACAGGGGTTATATACAGACCCCCCTCTCAGGGGGAGGAAATGGATAAGGAAATGATAGAAAGTATACTTAGAATGGCAGATAAAGGGGAGATATTGCTGATGGGTGATCTGAATATGCCAGATGTTAACTGGAGTGCAGTTGCAGTAGCCACTTCTAAGAGTGGGGTTAATCTAGATGCCCTACAGGGGGCATGTCTTAGACAACTAGTATTGGAGCCCACTTGAGAGGGAGCAATCTTAGACCTGGTCCTCTCAAATGGAGATGGAGAGAGGATCACAGATATAGAAGTGGGTAGCCATCTGGGAACTAGCAACCGTGGAACAGTATGGTTCACAATAAACACAGCAATAGAGTCAAGCCATACAAAGGCAAAAGTACTGGACTTCAGGAGGGCTGACTTTGCCAAGATGGGTGAGTGCCTAAAGAATGCACTAGCAAATGGGCAGGAAGGAGGGGTGGAAGAACAATGGGGAATAATAAAAACTGCCATCACAGAGGTAACAAGCCTTTGTGTGAAGCAAATAAACAAAATGAAATGATGTAAGAAACCACTATGGTTCTCAAAGGAGGTGGCAGTGAAGGTTCAAGAGAAAAACAAAGCATTCAGAAAATACAAGGAATCACAGAAGGAGCAGGACAGAGAAATGTATCAGTTAAAGCAAAAGGAAGCTGGGAAGACAGTCAGAACAGCAAAGGCTCAAACTGAGGAAAAGATAGCCAACTCAGTTAAGAAGGGGGATAAAACCTTTTTTAGGTACATCAGAAAGTGAAGGAAGACTAAGGGAGGGATAGTGAGGCTTAATAAGGGGGATGGGAAGAGGGTGACTGTGAAAAGGCAGAGATGTTAAACAAATATTTTGGCTCAGTATTTACAAATGAAGAGGGGGAGGTACCTAAAACAAACAATAGAAACACTCTGGATACAGAAGTTGATACCAGCCCATTTACAGAAGAAAGAGTTCTGAAAGAACTCTTAAAACTGAAGGTGGACAAAGCAATGGGGCCTGATGGGATTCATCCCAGAATTCTAAAAGAACTAAGGGTAGAACTAGTGACACCACTGACTACCGTCTTTAACAAATCATGGGAGGATGGGGTGGTACCTGAGGACTGGAAGAGGGCAGATGTGATTCCCCTTCACAAAAGTGGGAGCAGGGCAGAAGTGGGAAACTACAGACCAGTTAGTTTAACCTCAGTGATAGGGAAAATGATGGAATCACTTCTGAAGGAAAGAATTGTCTAGTACCTAGAGGCCAGAGGGGCACATGACCCAAGGCAGCATGGATTCACAGCAGGAAGGTCATGCCAGATGAATCTAATAGATTTCTTTGACTGGGTGACCAAAGTAGTAGATCAGGGAGGGGCTGTGGACATGGCCTACCTAGACTTTAGCAAGGCATTTGACTCAGTCCCACACAAAAGATTAATATACAAGTTAGCCAGCCTGGGAGTGGGTCCCAAAATGATAGCCTGGGTAAAGAATTGGCTAGAGAATAGGACACAGAGGGTAATAGTAAATGGAGTCCACTCTGAAGAAAGGGGAGTTACTAGTGGGGTGCCGCAGGGTTCAGTATTAGGACTGGTCCTCTTCAGTGTCTTTGCAAGCAACATTGCAGAGGGACTGGAAGGAAAAGTATGTCTCTTTGCAGATGACACAAAGATCTGCAACAGAGTTGATGCACAGGGTGGGGTGGAAAGGATGAGAAGGGACTTGGAAAGGTTAGAGGAATGGTCAAGTGTATGGCAGCTTAGATTTAATGCTAAGAAGTGCAAGGTAATGCACCTGGGAAACAAAAACCCAGGGGAAGAGTACACAATGGGGGGTGAGATACTAACAACAACAAAAATGGAAAGGAACCTGGGGTGGTCATATCAGGTGACTTAAAGGTGGGCAAGCAATGTGAGAGGGCAGTAAGGAGGCCTGGGGGGATACTGGGATGCATAGGGAGAGGCATCACCAGTAGAAAACAGGAAGTTGTTATCCCTCTGTACAGACAGCTGGTGAGACCCCATCTGGAGTACTGTGTGCAGTTCTGGAGACCCAATCTCCGCAAGGACATAGACAAGATGGAAGCTGTCTAGAGGAGGGCAACTAAAATGGTGCAGGGTCTGCACCGAAGACATATGAAGAGAGACTAAAGGAGCTTAATATGTATAGCCTCGAGGAAAGGAGAGAGAGGGGGGACATGATAGAAACATTCAAGTACCTCAGGGGAATCAACAAAGTCCAAGAGGGTAGCATCTTTCAAAAAAAGAGGTGTGCAAGAACAAGGGGGCACAATTTGAAGATAGAGAGGATGGCTCAGAGGTAATGTAAGGAAGTTTTTTTTCACAGAGATGGTTGTGGATGCATGGAACGGCCTTCCAGAGGAGGTTGTGGAGTCAAAAACAGTGGCTGCATTCAAGCATGCATGGGACAGCCATAAGGCAATTCTAGGGAGAAGTAGGCTGCTGGTTAACCAGGATCTGCAGCTTATCCATTAGGTAGGGAAATGGATAGACTGGGTGGGCCAAGCGGTCCTTATTTGCCGTCAAATTCTATGTTTCTATGTTTCTATATTCCCACAATATATTGTACCACTGGGAGATGTTTTCCATTATATCTTTACTGTATAATTAATAGTTAGGCAACAGTGTCATCTTTTAGTGCTTGTGCACAACTGTAACTGCAAGTGATATTGGAAGCATCACAGACCTTATTGTTCACTTTAACTTCTGCTAGCTAAGAAACTTCTCATGTTAGTTAGGATGGTTCCGTCTGCTACTGTCCATTTATTTACTTTTTATGTATATTCTTTTATTGTTGTCATGGTTGTTATCAGGATATAAGACCCCTTGCACCACATATTTTCTCTCAGAGAGACTTGACGGTGTCTATAGGTAAGGAAACTGGATACTCTCCCAACGGTTTCACTGTTGGTTGTAAGCCTGTATTATTCTTATTTACCAGTAAAAAATTACATTTATTATCTGGATGCTACTTATCTGTCATCTCTCCCTTTTGTGCAGTTCCAACAAGAATCTGAGAAAGGTAATTTTATTATCCAGTTACAATCTGCAGGGTCTTTGTGCGGAGGAGCATCTGGCAGAGAATCTAGTAGGAAGCCGAGCTTATGGTGCTTAGGAGACTGACTGCGAGAAGGAATTGATGGCACCTCAGCTAGATCTATTTTCTGATGCTCGTTAGTATCCATAACAGTCAAAAAATAAGAAAGTTCACTAGTAGATGAATTTTGTCTAATGAAAAATGTAGTGATCCAATGAGTTAAACTGAATTTAGCAGGATACAGAACAATTTTTTGACTGGGTTCATGGAACTGAGAAGAAAGCTGCCTCTCACAGAGCATATTACATGACTCCAAGTGACCCTTATCTGCTGTCAAATTCTATATTTATGTTTCTATGACTGCACCTTATTTCAAGTGAGCCAATCAGGAAGTGCACCATATTTTAAAAGAATCCAACTCTGGCTGTTGCATTTTGGAATAGGACCTCAGCCAATAGGAGATTCACCTTGACTGGTGGCTGAGTTGACTTTCATGTCAAAGCTCTGATTTGAACACTAAGAGACACCCACTCCCCTTTGAGATGTAATGAGTGAGTAGCCATTTGAGGTAGAAAGCACAATGTGATAATTTAATGATTTGCCATTTTTTTGGGTGGTGAATTATGCACTAAGGGCCAGATATTCAAAACTTAGAGCAGCGCACTAACCGTTTGTGCAGGATTAGCGTGGGACAGCCATATTCAAAAAGGGAGATAGCGCACAATAAACGCAATAGCACCGGGCTAAAACAAATGTATGCAAGGGGCAAAGTGGAGGGGTGGGAACCTGCATATGGTCACAATAGAATATTCAGAGATCTAGCGCTGCACTATGCACCATTGCACAACACTTAGCGCAGCACTACTTACCACCTATAAAAGGGAGGCCTAAACACAGGCACTACTTACCGCCTATAAAAGGGAGGCCTAAACACAGGGCAATCCACTGAGGAGGGAGTGGCCAGAACAGGAAGTGCATCACAATGTCTTTCTTCAGCAATGCTGTAGTGCTGCACCTGATGGAGCAGGCTGTGGAGGAGGAGGATGAAAGACAGCAGGTTCAACATGGCCCATTACCTAGACAAAGGAGGAGAAATGCTGCACACAGATGGTACCGGGCCAGAGTCTCCTTTGAGACCCTGCCTGATGAACACATCGTTGGCCAGTACAGGTTGGACAGGGGAATGTTGAGGCAGCTATGCAAACTCCTGCATGAGAAGCTGCAGCTGAACACGAGGCGCAGCCATGCCATGTCAGTTCAGGAAAAGGTGACAGCAGCGATGTGCATCCTAGCCACTGGGACACTTCAGCGCCCAACGGGGGACACCATTGGGATATCGCAGTCTGCCACATCGCGCCTCCTGACCCAGTTCCTTGATGCTGTCCTGCCACATGCTGGTGAGTTCATTGTATTCTCCAGCATGGCAGCAGAGCGCACAGCAACCATGCAGCAATTCCATAGAGTTGCGCACCTACCCGCTGTACTTGGTGCCATTGACTGCACCCATGTCCCCATCCGTGCACCACCTGGTGATGTTAGTGACCTGTATGTGAACAGGAAGGGCTTCCACTCCATTAATTGCCAGGTGGTGTACGATGTGACAGGGTGCATTAGCAATGTGTTTGCACAGTACCCTGGCAGTGCCCACGATGCCTTCATCTAGCACCAGTCCTGGCTGTGCGGGGCATTTGAGGAGGGCAGGATTCCATGTGGGCATCTAGTCAGTGAGTATGGGCAGCTAAAACAGGGTGATAGCAGAGGGGAGGGGGATAGGCCAGGGTAGCTGTGGGAAGGGCAGGGAGCAATGGTTCAGAGCAGCAGCAGGCACTGTGCAGGACACCAACAGTAACACCTGATTTATCTCCACAGGGGACAGTGCCTATCCCCTACGACCCTGGCTGCTGACACCAGTACCTCGGCCAGCAACAGAGGCCAAGGAACTGTACAATGAGGCACATGCTGCTACAAGGAACATCATAGAGAGGGTCTTTGGGATGCTCAAGATGCGGTACCGTTGCATAGACCAGTCAGGCGGTGCCTTACAGTACAGCCCTCAGAAGGTATGCCGTATCTTCCTGGCCTGTTGTATGCTACACAACATGGCCCTGAACCGTGGGATACGTGCACCTGAACCTGAGGTACATTCTGACAGTGAGCCAGAGCCAGGGGTAA
This sequence comes from Neoceratodus forsteri, assembly GCA_016271365.2. Classification (NCBI taxonomy): domain Eukaryota; kingdom Metazoa; phylum Chordata; order Ceratodontiformes; family Ceratodontidae; genus Neoceratodus; species Neoceratodus forsteri. Next base: position 1,327,778,902 of record CM057452.1, read on the forward strand.
GGGGGATAGTAGAGCAACTCGAGCGGCGGGATCCGCGCATGGCCCGCTGGGCCATAGAGCACAGGAGCTGCATTATTGAGACACTGAACCAGGATGTACGGTGAGTACAGAAAACACAGACAAATGAAATGATGTGAACAGTACATTTAATGGTAGTGTATATACAGTACAGTGAAATCTGTGGCAAAACCATAAAGAAATCCCCATTGTAGACGATGCAAACAAAAACAGGCAATTAAGAAAAGGCGGCCTGAACAGATAAGCCAACAATGTAACAGGTCAGTCAGTTGCTGAGGGACTGCATTGAGAATGAGGTCCACATTCTGCTCAGTAGAATCACATCCTGAGAGGCACTGTTGTATGGTCGGGGGACACAAGGGTGAGAGGTATGACCACCACCCAGGTGCGCACAAGAAACAGCACTGTATATATGTGATGGCAGGGGCTGTGGCATGGGACTGAACAAGGGCCATGGAGGACTGTGTCTGTGCAGGGGACATGGGAAGTGGCTGTGTGCATAGGCATGCAGGTGAGGGAGTCGGGGCCACAGCACGCATATGGTGGAGCACATCAGCTAAGTCTGCCGCCGTGCACATGACTCACACCCTGTGGACGGGGCAAACTGCTGGGCGTGCTATGTGCTAAGGACAGTGTTGGAGTGGAATGCAGCGAGGCTGGGAGGGCAGCCCATCCATGGCCATGCCTTGAGGCCTGCACAGGAGTGGAGGGAGGGCGGCCACGACGCCGTGCATGTCCTGTGGACGAACAGGAGATAGGGGTTGAGCAGGTCACGCCCACCCTGCACGAACCCCTGCCACGCTGCTGCCCATGTGAGGCATGGCTGCGCTGGCATCTTGGTGCACCCTGCAGTACTGTGGTGATAGTATCCCACAACACCACAGCATGGGCCTGCACAGCAGCAGTTAGGTCACCAAAGCCACACCCAATGGTGCTGATAACACGAGTCATCCTGTCCTCTGACCTCTGTTCAGCATGGGCAAGACCAGCGCTCACTGTCTCCCGCAGCCATGACAGCTCACACTGCAGCTCCCTACAGAGATCATGCAGGTCTTGCTGGGCTGCATGCTGTGAGGCCAAGGCCTCCTGGAGCATGGGCCGTGCACCCTGGCCATCTTGTGCAGGTGCATCCTGCACCTGTGGCAGGGGTTGTGGCTGGCACTGGGCAGTGTGTTGTGGATGTGAACGGACCTGTGGTGGTGGCTGGCGGGGCATTGGCAGCTGCAAATATGGCCTCACAGGTGACTGAGCACATTGCTGGACCAGTCTTGCAGTCCATGCCCTGTGGGACATGTCCAGTGGGCAAGGCTGTTCTGGCAGGGGAATAGCAGCTGTGGGCAGATAGGTGCCATGTGCCTGAGTACCCCTTGTCCCCAAGTCAGGCATGGTGCCATCCCCCACTGCACCAAAACCTCTGGTGTCACTAGCTGCACACATAACTGCCATGTCAGGCTCCTCCGTTGCATCCTCTGAGCCATGCTCACTTGTGACAGTCAGGATCACCACCTGCTCCCTGCTCAGATCCTCCATCTGGGCATACTCAGGTGGATTCAGGGACTCCAGGAAGGCTGCATCCTCATCATCTGATGATCCAGCATATGTCAGTGCCTCATGACGTCTGTGAGTGGACATAGTGCTGACTGGCATGGCCACTGTCTAGATGTGGCTGATGTGGAAGGGCGCACTTCTGCTGTGTATGAATTGTCCACCTCCCGTACAACTGGGCCTGGCTCCACCTGGGACATCACCTGCTGGGCATGTAATACTGAAATGGAAGAGACTTATGTCAGTCTCTGCTACTGTGACCAGCTCACCCACCCCCACACCACTCCCAACAATGCCACATGCACCCCCATCAATGTGTGCCCTCCAGCATGCCCATGCAGACACCAGTGTGCATCCCATGCAATTGCAGCCTGTGCCCTATGAGCCCCTGCACCATGGCACACATGCACTCACGTGCCTGCCAGCAGATGTCCACCACTGTGCAGCCCCATCACCCTTGCAATGGAACATACCCATGTGGGCCCTGTGCATGCACCATGACAGTAGTGATGTGTGACTCTGTCTCCATGGTGTTGCTGTTCACTGAGTGGTGGATACATGCCACAAACGTACCTGCTGTGGGTGGTGTAAGCAGTGTCTCACACCCACCGCCTTCGACCCCACCAACTGCCACTGGCTGCAGAGTAGAGGCTACTATGGCCATCAATGAGTCCCAGTCCTGCTGTTCAAGTGGTTGTGGTCCCCCACCAGTCCGCAGCCTGTTCTGGATCCGCTGGGCCTCCTCCTCCTTCGCCCTGCACAGCAGGTCATTCCACCTTTTCCGGACAGCATCAGTGCTACGGCCATGACCACCTATGACATTTACTGCTGTAGCAATCTCATCCCACATCAGATGAACAGTAGCGTCCGTTGACTTGTTCCTGTGTAGGACCATCTCCCTGTCCTTCACTGCATGTACCAGGGCACGCAGCTCATCTCCTGAAAATTTGTGGGCCCTGAGCCGCTCCTGTCCTGTAGCCTCACCTGTGTGGGACAGAAGGCAGGGAAAGGGTTAAACAGACTTGTAAACAAACATTGCACAGCTGTAACAGTAACATATGGCCATGATGTAACACACAGCTGCTATACATGCCCCCACCCCCTGAGGAACGGCAACAGGGCATGCACGATGCACCTCAGTGCTGTGGAGTCCTGTAGGCCAGCACATGTGGAAGCCAGCTGTGAGTGTGTGCAGCACACAGTTGTGCTGGCCATGTTGCTGTCTGTGGCATGTGAGAGGTGGCCTGACTTAACATGTTGGCATGGACATGGGTGCACTACAAGGCAATCACAAGGCCTACAGCCACAGACGGTGCCTAATGTGCACATGTGTGGGACTGTGTAGCCATGGCTGTGAATGGCTGACTCATGGTGCCCCACCGGCACATCCAGTGCCATGCTGGGCCTCTGCACACCCAGCACCATGGAACACATGCTGTGGAAGCATGGGTGTCTCCTAACAACAGGGCCAGATGGCTGACCAGGACACACGTTCCACTAGGGGTGCGGCCTAGGCACCATTGCATGTGCCACAGCATGCATCAGTGCTGACACATTGTACAGACATACAGGCATGGTGTGTGTATAGGTGATCCTGGCACAGCTGTGCACAAGGCCTGTGTGTGATCCACCATGTGTCGCAGTTGTGCATCCTCCACACCCGCTGATCACATCCCACTGCCATCTGCAGCACCACAGCATGCAGTAAGTCAAGCATGGCCTGCGCAATGGGTGTTGGACAGTGCATGATGCTGGTGGGGCAACACTACCCACACAGGGGCAGCCAAGAGGGTCAATGGGCCACCCAGCTCCCCCCCTGCACCACCGCATACATGCCTAGCCACACTGCACTAGTCAGGCATCAGCTGCAGTCCCAAGCCCATTAACAGTACTGCACTGTTAGACAGTTCACAGATACCATAGCCTGCCACATACAGCCAATACAGGAGCAATGTGTGCGTGGCAGGGATAATACAGCCACACATGTGGTACTGCTACACCTGGAATCAGGTCCTTTCCTGCCAGACAGGCAGGTGGCTGGTATTGTCTGGGTCAGCCTATCATCCATGCAGAACAGGACTTTAAAGTATGTGTAGGCCTGATTATCTGCTGATATCCAACAGATTACAGGCCTGGCATCCCAGTGGTGTGATGTCAGGACCATATGAACTCATCTCACCTATGTCTTAGCAGTGGGTCAACTAGACAGACTGCCACTGTTAGTCGGTATTCTACGCACCTAGAATGTGCTTGGAAGCCTCAGTACAGTAGTCCTATAACATTCCAGTTGTCACAGTGTACTGTCACTGAGGCTAGCGATCTCCATGGCTGATAGGGGTTAACAATGGCACTATTCTGGCCCACAGTCATTCGTTCCATGTATCCCAGTAGTGTGTGTACAGTACCTACACATACATTTGGCTGTACCACAGAGTCAATACTGAGGTAAGGGCCCACGCACGCTGCGGGGGATTCCCATGATGAGTCCCATCCACTAAACCTGACAATGCCTGATGTGCTGGGTGATAACCATGGTGTACGCACTCTTTGTTGTTGCCAGGGCACCAAGCTCTTGAGCCGCGACCAAGGTTTACAGATGTCCTAGTAACCAATCGAGGCGTCTACACCATGGTAATCACCTGTACGCCAGCCAGTATCCTGTATTACATCATACAGATCGCACACAGTACAATACCCAGGTGATGACAGTGGATCAGCAAGTAGCACAGATGCCTTGCGGCCGGGAGATCATCCGGCTATGGGTTCTAGTCCCACCCAAGGCTCCTGGGTTAACATCCCATAAGTGACACTGCAGTGCAGCATGAGGGGGGTGCTTCACTCCTGAGGTGCCATCACTCAGATGAGATGTTAGACGGAAGTGCCATCTGCCTGCTCTGGAGGTAGGTCAGGTGGACGTTAATGACCCCATGGCACATACCAACATGTGTAGGGGAATAGCTATGGTGCCATGGCCATGTACCCCCTATCCACAAGAATACCACAAGCAGCATAATCTGTTTCAAAGACATTTTGCATTCACCTGTGTCCCCTTCCCCCTGGGTTGTGTCTGAAAGAGGCAGGATTTGTCTACAGCACGTACTCGGTCAGCAAACACTACAAAAAGCAAATCACATGAGAGGCAGAGCAGTGCGATGCACAACCAGCGTCCCCTGTCGGGTCTGGATTCTGATTCCCATGGACCTCACAAGCTGTGTTCTCGGTGGCACTGGGCCTCAGAATCCTTCTGTGGCAGAACACACTGGTGCTGCAGAGTTGCCCATCCAGTATCCCCTGTGTGCTGCTGCAGTAGTGCTGTCATGATGATGTTCTGCTGAAGTACTGATGTCACCACTGCTGCATGAGTGCATGGCTTGCTGGCACAGTATTACCATCCTCACAGTACCGCAGTGGTGTCAGTAGTCTCGAACCACTTGAAACATCACATGTCGGTGTCAGTATGGAACACAGTGCAGAGTAACACACTGCACACATGTGACATACGACAGCTATACAAAACATCACATACATGATGCCACAGTTATACACAACCTGTGTCCTGTCACCTCGAGCATCTGTGCTCCCAAGGTCACAGGGACTGAGAACCCCTCTGTGGCAGTGCATATGCCTTGAGCAGACCGGACCGTCCAACAGACAGAGCGGACATGTGTTACAGCCCTGACCTGGATGTCTGCCATCAGCCAGTGGTATCAAGCCATGCACACATGACATGGGGACGCCCAACTGTTGTCAGCATGGTGACTACACAGGACATTCATGAACAGCAGCCTCATCCAGGGCACAGTCAGTTAGCAGTTATCTGTATCCCCCTCCCCCTGGTCCATACCTCTGAAGTGTACCACAATATGAGGAATAGTCCTCATGGTACGGCACAACAGCACGCTGTTCAACATTGTGAGGAGTTGTCCCACATTCAGTGGTAACACTGTAAGGCACTATTCCACAGTAAGTGATGCAGAACATATATTGCTCAGTTACTAACTGACCTCCTGTTATAAATGCAAATTGTTTCAGTGTTCTGGGCCTCTAAGGAGCAGTTTGTAAATGTGTTCCACATATTGAGATGCAGTGTTCCACATTTGAGGGACATAAGGTTGGGAGGTATGGCCAGGTTGTGCCTGGCACTAAGCACCCAGTCAACATAAACCACATCACAAGCCTACTGATATGTCCCTTGAATTTTACCTCTGTCCGCCCACATGAAGTACATACCTGGCTGACTCTGTGAGTGTTCCATTGACATCCTGTGCTGCAGCAGTAATCGCACAACAACATGTATTACCAATTAGCAACACGGGGGGCATATTTAGCCCTTATATAGCACAGCAGGGCAAACAGGCCTGTTAAGCATGCTAATGGGCTGATAATGATATGCTAATCTCCTTGTTAACGCCATGCATACACAATGACCATCATTTGCATATTCTGTTTGAATATGGCAGATGCTAGCGCCTGGCAAAGTGTTTAATGCAGGGCAAACCATATAGCGCTGGGCTATCTTGGCTATGCTTAGCACAGTGCTGTAGCAATAGCGCCGTGCTAGTGTGGCTTAGCGCAGATATGGAGCATGCGTGGGGTGGGGCAGTCTGCGCTAACAGGTCCACGCTACTGTGCCTTAGCGCTGCGCTAACCATGTTAGCCCACTGCCACTGCACATGCCTGGAACGTCTGCACAGGGTCATGGCAGGGTCACACATGCGCATTGCAAACATTTCCAGTTAGCGCAGCGCTACAGCATACTTCTGCATGGTGCTAGACTGAAGTGCTTGGGAGTGTCAGGGTGTGTGGCCAGTCAGTTACCAGTGGGGCAGTTTCTTTCCCCCCTCCCATATTAGCCATGTCTGGGAGACGTAGGCAAAGGGCAGTGGTGGGCCGTGACAGGCATTGAGATGAGGTGGAGATGGCCAGCCTAGTTCAGCTAACTGAACAGCACCATCGGCGCCTATTTGGACTGGTCCTGGAGGGTGACCATCCCCATAGTCAGGTCTGGGCTTCAATTGCCCGTAGCCTCACAGCAATCATGGGTATACCCTGTGATGGTGAGAAGTGCCACCACCGATATGTGGATATCAGGCGCAGGCAGCGCCTACTGCTGGAACAACGCAGGGTGATGGTTTGGGAGGGAACTGTGCCTGTGCCAGGTAAGTGATGACTCTCACCACGGTGATGTAATGGGTGGTGGGGATGTGTGTTTGTTGGTGTGCGTGTGTGTGTGTGTGTGTGTGTGTGTGTCATGCCCCATTAATATACCATCGAGGGGACTGTGTTGCTGTGCTGGTGGGGTCCAGCTAGAATCTACCATGCCTTTACTGTTGTGCACCTTGTGTAATGATATGTGACTCAGGTCACTCTTGGACATGGGTTCAAATCCCACTGCCGTTTTACCATTCGCTACCTGTTCAAAAGTACACTTTAAATACTACTCCGATATGTTGGTCTTATGCCATGTGGACCTCCAATCAGTTGTGTGTGTACTGTGTGGGCCAGGGGGACAAAGCATCTTGGGAGTGTTGTCTGCAATGTCCTGCACTGTGGTGGCACACTGCCCCTTACCACCTATTGTGGTGGCATGGACACACAACACCTGGCCCCCTGCCACATCCACTGTGTTCTGCCATGCTGCCAGGAGGCAGCGTGCAGCTGTGCCTACTCTGTACATCCACAGTGTGTGGTTGGGTGTGTTTACTGGGCCAACATCCCAACTATATCACACCCACTTGTGGTACGTTGGCTCTCACTATGCGGCATGAATGGGACAACTGTGGATCGCTGACACATAGCTACACCTACGCTGCTCCAAACACTGTCACCATGTTTGCACTTCTGTTCTAGTGGTCTCTTGATCCATTGTATGGTACAGTATATGGTTTGCACCATTTACTATGGCTCTGTGCTTTTGTATGTGTCCCCTGCATATGGGTCGAGTCCTCACAATGTGGTACAGGGTGCTTCTGTGATGTACACTGAGGAGCGTTCCTCAGAATATGGTGCTGTTGAGAGGTATATGTCTGGATGTGGTTCACTCCACTGTCACTACTGTGTCTGTGCCATGACACTGGCCAGTGGCTCAGGTGACAGGTCCTTGGCATTGGTGCCCTGCTCTGCTGCAGACTCACACATACTGTACTCAGTTGTGTACAGTAATGCTGTGTGCATGTCACATCCCGTATGTCTTCCTGTCATCATTGTCATTCTATCTTTAGCCTTTGGGATGTTGTATGCCACTGGGTTGTGTCTGTGTGTCCACATCTATTGTTGAGGGGTTCGATACTTGTGTTCCCTCATTACGAGTTGGGGACTCCTCTGCTTACAGTCCACCTTGCGTGTGAGGGTGTACCATCCAGAGGGGCTGTGTACATGTGATGGAGGGGGAGCTGTTGCAGATTGTGTGTACAGGATGGCATGGTCAGGCACACATTGCCCATGCACTGTGCAGTCTGCACTGACCCGTGTCATGCTTGGCATGGCTTTGGTGGTGCACTGCGCCTGTGTGCCAGTTATGCATGTGTTGTGCTATGCCATCAGGGTCCAGGGTGGTCTTTAGTGTACCATGGTGGCTGACATTGTAGTAATGCTGCTGTACCATCTTCCTACTGCAGAGCACAGAGACCACACCGGAGACAGGAGGGGCGAGCCGCAGGCCGACCAGAGGCCATCCACAGACAGGCGCAGGGTGCCTTCAATGGTGCAGCATGCAGCAGAGAGCAGTGACAGGGATGGGAGTGTGTTGCATGAGTACTGTGTACCATTGTGCTTTTCTACTGTGTGTCTGAGTTGCCACTGCAGGCACTGGAGTGTTGTGCCTGGTGTCATGGCACAGTTAGCTAGGTAATCCAGGCCTGATATGATTTAGCTGTGTTGCATTTGGATTCCAGGGTGCTCACTTGGAGGGACCCCTTAGCCATTGTGGCTACAATATGTACATCCACCTGGGGCTACAGTGTTCACACTTAACTTTGTGCTGGGGGGGTACTGGATACTTGACACCAGTGGCACCATGCAGTGCACCCATGACCATTACATCAGTGGGGCCTGCTATGCTGGCTGGGTGCATTTGTGTTGTCTTCCGTGCCTCCAGTGCCTTGCCTTCTGCTGCAAAGCCTGAGACATGGCTGGCTCTATGTCTTATCTATTGTTGCCATTACTGCCATGTGCACTGCTATCTGCCTTGTACTGTCATGTGCAACATGTTGCTGTTATGTCCACCATTGTGGCAGGATGCAGCAGGTCTGTGCATGGCCGTAGGCCAATCATCATGCCTGGAGGTGGGGGATTACTGGGGTCAGCCTGTTGTGCTGGCTGTTTCTGCTGCTGTTGTCCTGTCTGCCATGGCAACACTGTTCTCCACTTCTCATGGCATGTCTCATTCACAGTACCATGTATAATGTGTCAGTATCTATGCAGGACATGTTGTTAGTGCCTGCCAGGGCTATTCACACTATGGTGAACAGGGGACCACAGTGTCATGCGGTGCCTTTATCTCCCTACCAGGGTAATGCCATAGTAGTAAGGACATGGGTATGTTATTGTATGCCCTTGTCTGACCTCCATGGTGTACATGCACAGGGGCTGTTGGGGGGGGAGCCTCTGGGCCTATGGTGCCACACGGGCCTGTGTGGCTGTTCATGTCATGTGTGCCTGTTGCGGCATGGGCGTAGGCAGGCATCCTCCAAGCACTCCATGGTGTGCTATTTTATTTCTGGGGGGGTAGCAAATAGGCTCTGAACTGCTTCCTTTTTCCATGAAGCCTAACAAAGACAATGTTGTACCTTTCTGTGATTTCATTCATTGGGATCTACGCTAGGGGAACTGGTCACTATGACTGTCTTTGTCTCCCATGGACAATACAACTGTACAAGTTGTGGGCTGGTCTGTGAGTGTCTTGGGGTGCTATGCATGGCTTTGTGTTTACCCATGCAGGGCAGCACCCATTGTCATGTGTCTCATAAGTTGTATTCCTTATGCCACTGGTGGCAACCTACATATTTCTGATGTACATTTGTATAGTATCTGGCTACACTACAGGGTGGAGTAGCTCACCCTAACGATGTGGAGAGAGATAGCAGTATGTCCACATGGTGTGCAGCTGTGACCACCCTGGCTACACCCCTGCCTGTTGGCTTCAGCTCTGTTGTGGGGGCCATTGTCCCCTACAGGGTGCTGTCCCTCAGTCCCTGCAGTGCATGGTATTTGTGTATAGGTTATGCAGGTGTGCTGCAGGGGTTGTTCTGTGGTAGCATGGTGTGCTGGGTGTCAGACCCTATGGCAGAAGCTGCTCCCACAAGTGTGGGTGTGTGCCTCGCCATGCCTTGGCCACCAGGGTGACACTGTCCTGTGCATATCATTGGCCTACCACTGCCCTGCCACTGGTGGACCATGGCCTGTGTCCCTGTTTCACATGTGTGTGTCTTCTTGCATGTGCACCTTCAAGGTGCTACCACTTTGGGTGGTGGCACAGCCCCGTACCATGCTCTTTACCAGTGTGGGCTCATCAGCTTTCTGTTGTGGCCATGGGTGTGGGTTTGCATTGGCACTTTCCCTGTCTGTGTACTGCTTGGTTACCTGTCCTGCAGTCCCTACTGTACTGTTGCCAGTGTCATTGTCCTCTGTGGTCATTTGCTCTCTGTGGTCCATGTCGAGTCTCTATCTGTGTCACTTGCCACTGTTCCGCACTAATGTCAGTCACCCAACTGTTCAGGGCTTCCTGACATCATTTGTATGGCTGCTGTGTTATGGCATTGTGGGTGGCAGTTTGGCTGGGTCTCTACAGTTGTTGGGGGGGCACCAGTGAGGGGGGCCACTGTTGGGGGGGTATGGGACAGACATGTCTGGTTACACACCTGGGTGTGGCTGTGGCACCTTCTCCAGGGGGTGTAATCTGTGTTGTGTATCATAGCTGTGTAACTGTGGGCAGCATGTCCCACCATGTGTCATCCTATGTGCATGTCATTCAGTGTCCACTTGTCATTCGCATCTCAGGGGGTGGCTGTCTGTTACACTGTTACAGTCTACACACCGCTGTGCTGGCTGGATTCCACTGTGTTATGCTTCTCAGCATCCATCTATGCATATCCATGTACATTGGGGTGCTGCATGCTGCCTGTTACATACTGCCTTGTCCTGCAGGCACATGTTAGTGTGCGTTGTGGTTTGTTCTGTACTGGCACATGGGCATGGTTGTTGGGGCATGCTGTCCACCATGTGGTGGTACATGGTGCTTTTGTGTCATCATGTCCTGATATGGTCCCTCTGCCTCCTGTAGGTCCACATCGGGTGTCACTGTGGGCCACCCGTCCAGAGGAGGATGAGAGCCGGGATGAGCTACTGAGGTGGGTGGTGCGCCAACAGCGAACACTGATTGAACAGCAGGCTGTATTGATAGTGGAAGTGAGACGGGTGGCAGCCATCCTAGATGAACGTCTGCCAGCACCTCCCCACCCCTAAGTCCTACCTCCTATTGTTTTCCTGCTTCCTGTCCCAGGCCCACTGTCCCTAGCCCTATGTCTGCCATCCTGTTTCCCTCCATTCCTTCCTATGTCCACATCCCTCTCCGTTCCACATTCTTTCCCCATTGTACTGTACATATTTTTCACAATAGCCTTTTTCTACTGTTACTATTTTCCCCATTGTTTTCAGTCCCTTTGTTAGGCCTGCCCTTTTCCCTTTCATTGTGTTTTTCTTGTACCCCATTATTGCATGCTGTATTCTGCTGTGTTTTGCTTTGTGTTTCTGTTTATTCGTTCTTGTTGCCTTTGTGCCTTGCCTGTTCCCTTTTTGAATTATACTATGTTATGCTTGACATTCCTGAGTCCTATGTCTTTTTAGGGGGGAGTCGGGATTTGACAGTGTTCTGTGGTATTCTGGTTTCACTTGTGGGTCCAGGTTATTCCATGCCTTTCACTAGTACTGCAGTTATGTCTGGCAGGGCTGATTTGCTTTCTTGTGTTCCTGGAAAGCTGCTTACACCTCTAACACTTTGTTTCTATGGGTGTTTGCACTGCCTCTGTCTGATTGATATTTTCAGTGCTGTCTTATCTGCTATATTCAGTGCTGTCTTAATCCCAGGCAATTTTTGCCCTGCACTCCTTGGCCTCTTTGCCTGGCTTCCTTGGCTTGCTATATTCAGCTGGTTTTGCACCGGGCTATTTCCTTTTGAATATAGCTATGGTTTTGCTCCGGGCAACTTTTGCCCGCCGGGCAGTGCTAATTTAGCCCTGGGGCAAAGTTTTCAATATCTGGCCCTAAGTCTCTTGTTTTAACTAATGAATGCATAACCCATAGCACCCCAATGAGAAAATATATTTAAAGTTTGTGAAAGTGCACAAGTTGAGCTGCTATTTCTGGATTTGTTTTATGTTTAGAAAATATATGGCTTTCTCTATTAGCTGGCTCCCTCCCAATCACCAGTACAATGACTTGGGTCAGCACCTTATTTAAAGTTAGCCAATCAGGCAGTGCAGCATGTTTTAAAGGGAAACAACCCTAGCAGTTGCATTTTAGAATGGGGCCTCTGACAATTGGAGGTCTACCTCTACGACTGGTGGTTGAGCTGACTTTCACATCAGAGCTCTGATTTGCACATCAAGAGACCCCCCATTCCCTTTTGGGATGTAATAAGTGAGTAGCCATTTGAGGCAGAAAGCACACTATAATAATTTAATGATTTGCCATTTTTGAGGAGGGAGGGTCATACACTGTCTGTTGTTTAAATATATGCCATAACTGGTTGCACCCCAATGAGAAAAGCAACCTAAAGCTTGTAAAAGTGCATGAGTTGAGCTCTTAATTCTGGATTTGTTTTATGTTTTGGAGATATAGGGCTGTGTGATGGCCTGACAACTTTTCCTGGTAATCTGAAACACTTCTGTCAAATGCTTCTACCTTCTGTAGCAATGGGGAGCCAGAAGGCAAAGTTCCAAGATCAGAAAACTGGTCAATTTGGGAGATTTTCAATAGCCCAACAGGGTTTCTTAAGTAAGTCTGGACTTCCATTGTACTGGTTTCCAGGAAGAGGGATAAGTTAGTACACAAAGGAATTGGAGACAGTATGTCTCAATGGCATCTGCACATATACATTCAGATGCTAAATAATCTGCAAAAGGAAGTCTGGTCCCTGAGACACCAATGATAGATAATATCACAAGGTAGTTGTCACCCAAATTTCAGGGTTGAAGCAGTTTCAGTCAACTGAGTGAACCTGGGTACAGAGAAGTGATATCAGCCTTGCTAGGCCAAGGAAACAGGAAGAGAGAGACAGGGAGAGGGCATGAATACCTTTACCCAGATTGTTTCTGTCTCTTTGAGTTGGGGTTTCTGTGTGTCCAAACTTTATCCAATGTTAACTGCTCACCCTTGCTCATTCACAAACTATAAATGGGATTCTTAATGAGGGGTGCTACTGTATATGGCATACGTCAACAAAAACAGCAAGTCAGAGCACATTCTGATCCCCCCAACCAACAGAGGTAAATGTAACAATAAACATATTTTTTTGGCCTGGATTGGCAATTTACTAATTTGATTTCAAAAGGAGTGGGGGTCTCTTGGTATTCACATCAGGGCCCTGCTGTGAAGTCACTCAGCTACCAACATTGAGGTAGGCCACCCATCAGCAGGGCCCCTACTCTAAACTGCATCTGCCTCAAATGACTTACCTTTGTAGGGTGCATCAGTCTAAAATTGGCTTAATTAAGGAGTGGTCCCCAACCAATGTACATGTAATTGATGCAGAGCTAATTAAATGAGAAAGCCATACTTTTCCATTTAAAAACTTTATCCAATGTTAACTGCTCACCCTTGCTCATTCACAAACTATAAATGAGATTCTTAATAAGGGGTGCTACCCCCCCACAGGGGTAAATATAACAATAAACATATTTGTTCAGCCTGGATTGCCAATTTACTAATCTGATTTCAAAAGGAGTGGGGGTCTCTTGGTATTCACTTCAGGGCCCTGCTGTGAAGTCACTCAGCTACCAACGTTGAGGTAGACCACCCATTAGCTGGGTTCCTACCAATGTTCCCTCTAATTTTTAGTCTCTGTGGGTGGGCGACTGATATGTGTGTGTGGCACTTTGTGCAAAACAATTGATTCATGTGCACAAATTGGGTGGCCCAAACAAGTGATATGTTTTATTGCCAATAAAAAGAAAACATAACCAAACACTCAACTGTAGGCCTATAAGTCTAGCGTTCTGTACTGGAAAGATAATGGAGAGGTTACAACAAACTAAAATCATCACCTGTCTATATAGCACAGGGAACTATGACTTATCACAACATGGGTTTACTCAGGGCAAGTCATGTATGAGTAACCTGATTGGATTCTTTGAGCCTGTTAGCAAAGCTCTAGATAATGGATTTCCTGTTGATGTGATATTCCTAGACTATGAGAAAACTTTCAATACCGTGTCTCATAGGATTTTAATTGCGCAACTTATAAAACTCCAACTTCATCCATTGATTATTAAGTGTATAAATTCTTGGCTAGAGAATAGACAACAAAAGGTTATCCTAAAATGGTATGAGTCAGAATGGGGTAAAGTGACTAGTGGTGTACCACAGGGATCTGTGCTGGGACCTACTTTATTTAATATCATGATCTCTAGCATGCATACAGATGACAGAGTATGGATCCAGAAATATGCTGATGATAGCAAGCCAGGCTGCATTGTTAATAATGATTTGGCTATAAAATCCCTACAGAAGAATCTAGATAAACTTTACACCTGGGTATCTAACAATAAAATGGTGCTCAGCATAACAAAATGTAAGGTAATGCATTTCGGGAAAAATAATAAACAGGCAAATTATACCATTAACAATACTTTATTATAAGTCACAACATTGGAATGAGATCTTGGAGTTACTATCACAAACAATTTGAAATTTGGAACACATATAAATAAAACTACTAAAAAATTCCATGGGATACTCCGACGTATTTTGAAACATATCAAGCGTCATGACCCAGATGTTATAACTCCTTTGTATACTAGTTTAGTACAGACAAATCTGGAGTATCATACCCCTTTCTGTTCCTCTACATCAATCCGGGACAAAACAACCCATGAGTCTGTCCAACGAAAACTAACAAAAAATGTTACAAATCTGTGTTCACTGGGATATGAGGAAAGGTTGAAAAATCTAGGTTTATATACCTTAAAATACAGAATTATAAGGGGAGAACTTTGTTGGGCCTATAAAGCATTCAGGGACCAAGTCTTATTTGAGTCAAACTGTATGGTTAGACAGACTACCTTCAATTGTACAAGATCACACAAACTGAGGTTACAAGCTGAAACATGTAAGACTGTACGCAGGAAAAACTTTATTACACAAAGAGTTCTGCAGTTATGGAATACATTACCAGTGGAAGTCATGACAAGCGATAATATTGAGCTATTTAAAAGCAGACTTGATCTGTGTATGGGAGACAAAACATTTCTTCTCTACCGTTAGGCTAAATGGCGATGAGTTAATTATGGGCTTGCCCTCAAACTCATACAACCTATGAACCTATGAACAACCTATGAACCTATGACTTCAAATACACAATGCAAAGCACAAATATACATTCTGACACAATCCAAAGCTTGGATGTGCATTGTGCACCATAACAGTATGAACTGGAAACGTGTGAACTATGTACATTTTAAAGAGTTTTGCATGCATCTAAAAGGGGTGCTGCTGCTGATGTATCGCTAAGAAATCAACATTTATTGTTTTTTACTTCCGTCTTTCACAGTGGGTTAAGGCTTTGAACTGCAGATTTGGAGACCTGGGTTTGAATCCCACAGCCGCCTAGATGCATACTGCGTGATCCTGAGCAAGTCACTTAACTTCCTTGTGCTCCCAGGTCACATCTGGAAACAAGCTTTGGCTTAATGTGCTACTCCTGGTGAAACAATGTTCCCCTTTCCCATTCTTCCAATGGACATATATTTCATTAAGGTTCATTTTTCCACCAGATGCTAAAAACCATTTTGTTCGCATCAGCATATCTAAATGGCATTCTTCCAAGCAATTTCTTTGTTTGCTTTTAATGCAGTTCATGAGGCTGAAGCATCTTTCACAGTCAGCACTAGAAGCTTGGAATGTAGCACATACATCAATAAGTTTAGGCACCATGTTGTACTGCACATTAGTCAAAGCAAAGTGGACCATGTCAGTAAAGATTTTAATCATCCTCCCTTTATTTTTTCAGCAACTGTAAATCTGAAGTCATTGTATTGCTAACAATTTCTGCCTGGTCCACTGATGGAAATAAATAGTCCTGATATTTGCTGTACAGACTCTCAATATTTGATAAGCCAAACTCAAAGCTGTAATGTGGCTTTGCTGCAAAATCAAAGGCAGACCAGTCAGAAAGTTCATCTGCAGGAAATTGGCTGTCCAGATGGTCACATAACAGGCCAATGAATTGCAAAATTGCTGTTGTGCTTACTTCAGCTGTGCAATTAGCCAAAAGCAGTTTTACTGGTTGGCTCCAATAGACAGTTTCACCCAGGTACTGGCTTCTGATCTTTTTATTTTTGCCCTAGCAATCTGTACAGCTTCGACTGTTGTTAGACCACTTTTCTGAAACATTTTAGACAACTCTGCCAACTCCAAAAGTACATCATTTAATACTGTTATGGCAATGTGGTATTCAGGGTTAGAGAGCTTCTTAAAGCAGTACTTAGCAATGGGATCATTGCTTCCCTGTAATTCTGTCTCAAAATACTGCAACAAGGTGTCATAGTTCTGGACTAATGCATTAACTCCAAAGTGTCTTGAAAGCCAACGCTCTTCATTGAGTGGGCGAAAAGCCACTGCATCACATTCATGGACTTCAGCAATTTCTTCCAGTTTAGATTTCCTCACAGAAGACCTGCAAAACACAGTATATACTGTTTGCAGTAATGTTTCAATGCCTTTTACCAGTGGTACCTGTTTCCAGGCATCATCAGTACCCGAGTCTTCTCTGTGGGCGACACAGTGCTATTCAACTAAATGAGGAATACATTACCTGAGTTGTGCTGCTACTCCTTTATTTTTCCCAAGCATAACAGATGCTCCATCAGATGTGAACATCACCATTTTTGTTGTCAAGTTGATGGGCTCTGTAGAACTCCTTCACAGCATGTGTAATGACCTCAGCATTACAAGAGGTTAATTTAACAATCCTTCCAAAAGATGTCTTGTAAGTGATCTGATCTGATGGAAGAAACTTGAAATATATGCTAGGCATCTTGCTTACTGAAATATCAGTGTTCTCATCCATAATAAGAGTATGAAACAAGGCATTCCAAATTTCATTTAATGTTTCATTTTCAATGACTAAATTAATTGAATACAGGAATTCAAAAGTATAATTTTTGCTTCTTCAGTTTTCTGTCATATTAATGTATTTTGCCATATGGTAATATATTTCTTGTACTGAAAGCACTGAGTTGTTCATCTTGACAGCTAGTAGTACACTATCTATTAAGATTTGTATGTCTTCTGCCTTTGACCTCTGCCGTTCCATCTGGGCCAGTCTGTTTTCCTCTGGCTTCTGCAGTTTCTGTAAGCATGCTACATAAGCCAACAGCATTCCTCCCCCTGACCACTGAAACTGCAGTTTCATGTGTCTTGCTGAATAAATGCCTTTTCAGATAATCCAGTTTCCAGCCATCAGTCCATTTTTTCCCTTGTGCAAATTCTCCGCCACCTTTACCATCCACACAGGTCTTGCACATCAGCCCAGATTCTTCTGAATAAGTATAGATTTCATACAGTTTCACTCCAGTCTTCTGAGAAGAGGCAAGTGTTACAGTTTCCACAAGTTCATTCAGCCATTCTGCTTTAAAGCCAGCACAGCACTTTTTCTTTGAAGCAGGCCCATCACCTCTGCCTGAAGTAGTGGAGTGGATCATTTTTCTCTTCAGCATGTTGTCTACTGTATTCAACCCTTTACAAAGAAGCACAAAAATACTGATAAACACACTTGTTTCATATTGGTATGTGCTGGCCTTAATGTACAACAGGTAAGCAAGCTATTAGTGTCCAGCAGACAAGGGAAAGGACCTTGCTGTGGTTCTGCTCCTCACAATATATTGGTTGTGCTGATGCTTTCCCAATTCCCACATTCCTTCCCATACTGGGAAATAATGATGAGAAGACACACACACTTCATGCTACTAAATCACTTCTGTTGAAATGAGTACACTAGTTTTGTTTCAGGCTAACCATTATTGACTCCAGGAACTGCCAGTGCTGACACACCACACTGCTCACCTCCTGAATCAGGAGGTGGGCCAGGTGAGACGTGTGGTAAGCCAAGTACTGACTGAGCTCCTTGGAGTCACTGATGTGGGACTGGCCCTTGAAACAAAACTGGTGCAGCTCACATTTCCAAAAGAAATGGATTAGTAGGAACATTGTGAAGGCAGCAGTTCATCTGCCTTGTGAATTTTTTTCAGTTCTATTTTGTGTTACCCTGCAGACCAGTTTCCTGTCTTATGTAATTCCCCCATAGAGTCTGCTTAACCACTTCTTTCTACATTTGAAATTATGAAATGGAGCATTGTTTTTAATATGGCTCAATCCAGGTTTTCATCATTATTATCTTTTTTTATAACACTTAGTCATTTTTAAAGTTAGCTTACATCCGTGCACTTCATGCCATGCAGCAAACACTGCTCTCACTCTGATCTCACTGGACAATAGGTGTGTAGTACTACTGGCACAGCTGAGCCTGAGAATACTAATGGAAAGTTGGTGTGTGGGGTATATTAAAAACAAGGCACTCATTTCATTATCTCAGATGGAAAAGTGCTAGAGCATGCTCTAAATGGGGAAAAGGAAAGGTATTGTACAAGGCAAGTGAGGTGAGGTACCAAAACATGGCTCAAATTTTTCATTGCAACATGCACTGCTGCTTTAAGTATACTGTTACAGATTACTCAGTTTAGGCACTAAATCCTCAAAACAAGTCACACACAGTTAAGTTCTTTTACTTTAGTACTTTAAAACAACTCACCATCCTCTGAAATGCACATGCACACACACACACATATACACACACACTTTTTTTCTTCTTATTCCAGATCTGCATGACTAGGCTTTACTATCACCTCAGATGGACATCACCAATCTCCTTGGCCTTTAAAACATCATACAAATACAGAGCATTTGTTAAATATAACATTAGATCAGCAAACTATAACATTAGATCAGCTGTTGCTCTGAATCCTTTATTTTGCCCCCATCCAGCTTTGTTTTACAGAACCAGTTTATCCATTCAGGTCACTAACAAATAATTTGTCCCATAATAGATTATGTTTCACAAACAAATCAGAGATGGACCTTTGAAACCAAAAATCTGCATGAGATAGCTTCTGTACCCTAATGCTGACACATCACTTTAATTAATTTTGTTTTGACCTGTTAGCTGAGGAATGAATTTTTTAAGTACAGAACCTTGCCAGCATTCCACTTATTGTGTTTAGGGCGTATACATAACAAAGAAGTTCACAGTCACAAGAAAGTTATGCAGCTCACTGACCCCACCAGATCATCCCTGATGAAAGCATAACATAAACCAAAGGTAAGGGAGATTTGGCTGCAGTTGTCTGACTCTGGAGTGGACAAGGGAGACTGGTGTAGATCAACTGTTCTCAAACTTTGTCATATTGAGCCTCCCCTAAGCCATGGAAAAGATCTTGAACCTCCCCCAAAATACTGAAATATTTCTGGGCCTCCCCATAGAAACATAGTATACTTTTCACAGTACATCAGGAATAAATTGAAACCTCTTTGCATAGCTGGCTCTTGTGTTATTAAGCTTATTGTAACCTCCCCCCCCCGCCCCCGGCAACAGGACAATCTACTTGCTCCAATATTTTGACTCTCAAACCATTGTTACCCCTTACTGCCATACCTTCATGGGTCAGACTGCTTTTTCTGTGTCCCCTCTATCTGGAATAACCTTCCTGCCGACCTCTGCCTCCCCCCCCACCCTGCTCTGAAACAACTTCTCAAGGATCATTTTGCTCCGTCCTGCTCTTATTCCTAGTACCTGTAACACAGAAATATAGAAACATAGAAACATAGATTTTGACGGCAGATAAGGACCACTTGGCCCACCCAGTCTGCCCATTTCCCTACTTATTGGATAAGCTCCAGATCCTAGTTAACCAGCGGCCTACTTCTTCCTACCCCCAACCCCTAGAATTGCCTTATGACTGTCCCATGCATGCTTGAATTCCACCACTGTTTTTGACTCCACAACCTCCTCCTGAAGGCCATTCCATGCATCCACAACCCTCTCTGTGAAAAAATACTTCCTTAAATTACCTCTGAGCTGTATGGTTAACTCTTGTATTTGGAAAGTTCTGCTGTCAGTCTAATTGATCAATTGTTCTCCGCATTGTTAGTTTATTGTTCTTAATTTGTTTGCACTTCTATTCATTTTGCATTGCTTGAGTGTTTTGCAATTACATTTTGAATTGTATTCTCTCACTACCCTTCCCTGGGTACAACTGAAATAAGCCATGTCTCATTGTACAGTACCTTCCCTGGTCACAGACTTGTGAATAAATACATAAATTCACCTACTACTATCCTCTTTCAGTTTGCCTTATCCTTTCACACAAAATCTATACAGTTCAAAATTGAAATATAATACTTTTTCAAGACTTGCTTGAGCCTCCCCTTGAACAGGTTGGAGCCTCCCCAAGGAGGCTGGCCTCACCATTTGAGAACCCCTGGTGTAGATAATTTAAATACAAGTGGAACTCTATCAAGCAAACAGGCAAACAAATGGAAAAAATTAAAGTGAGACTGGAAAACATTTTTGGGGGCTTGTAGAGAGCATATCAGGATTTATTTGTGTAGTCAAAACAGATTATTTAAGTAACCAAAGAGAAGGTAAAACGTTTTCATTAAAATAAAATTAAAAAAGGCAAGGGGGCCAATTCCAAGATAAATGGTGTAACTCGCAAGTGGCTGCGAGTTACACCTTTTCGTCACTATGTCAGGGACCCTATGCCGCATTCTAAGAGCGGCAGGGTCCTGACACTTGTGACATGCAGGATATGCCATGTGTAGGCTAATGCCATGCACATGACATATATGTACCACATGTCGCAAATTGTGGCCGGCAACAGGAAGCCCCCCCAAAGCCCCCCTGCCCCAGACCACCCCGGCACACACCAGGGGGCATGGGAGTATAGGACTGATGGCACAGGCATCCAGGGGGGTGCATCATGGATTGGAACTCCAGGGGTCCCTGGTGACCAGGGGTTTGGGGAAGAGGTGTCCTTGTGGGGACTTGGGGGGCAGTATGGCACCATTGCCATGGTGCTGCATGGTGCCATCTGATGGTGCCAGCCATCGGATGCCACTTAAGACAGCTCTGAGCTGCTGTAACAAAGCTACACCAGTGTGCCTTTTAGAATTGTACTGGAGGGTTACGACAGCCATCCTACTGGAACTGGGTGATGCTGCTGTCATAACCCACACTTGCACCATGGCGTTGCGGGCTGCAGCATAGCAGATGACGTAACCCGTGGTTGTTGCAGCCTGCATCCGCCATGGTGCAAGTTGCCACTTGGAATTCCAATGGGCGTAACGCATGGCGTAAGTCACTTGATATGCCAAGGGGTTTGGCATATCCCACCTTACGCCAGTGTAGCCCAATTTGGAATCTGGCCCCAGGACCTTTACTTTTTAATTTTATTTTACTCAACAATTGCTGCCATCCTTTGCTTGCTTAATGAATCTGTCCCTGCATCTACAGTCAAATCTCCATTCTCCAGCCATGTAAAAGTTTTCTCCATCTGAGTCTTTGTACTAAACAACCAGCCCAAAAAAGAAAATAAAATAAACACTTGTCTTCAAGCTAAGAATGCTGTTATGTTACCACAAGAGTTTCCCTCATCTGAGTCTTTATAGTGAACAACCAGCAAAAAACAAATAAAATAAAATACTTATCTTAAAGTTAAGAACTCTGTTGTTATTATTTTACCACACGAGTTTCCCCTACCTGAGTCTTTGTACTAAACAACCAGCCCACAAAAATCAATTAAAGACTTGTCTTAAAACTAAGAATATAAACACTGTTATTACTAAACCACAATAGTTTCCCCATCTGAGTCTTTGTAGTAACCAACCAGCAAAAAAAAAAAATAAAAATAAAGACATCTTAAAACTAAGAACGCTGTTATTATGTTACCATAAGACTTTTCCCCATTTAAGTCTTTCTAGTAAACATCCAGAAATAAATAAATAAATAAAATAACATGAAGACTTATCTTAAAGCTAAGAACAATATTATTATTTTTTAGGATAATAAGCAGTCTTATAATTACTCTTACCTTATATTCCTTAACAAGCAAGACCAGGCTGGATGGGCCTTGCGGTCCTTATCTGCCGTCAGCTTCTATGCTTCTGTGTTTCTGTTTCCAATTCTGTCCAAACTCCAATTCATGCCTTTGTTACAAAAATGTATCTCCAGAGCAGCACACTTCAGTGAAGTTCACTCCAGTCAGTACAGCAGCAGTCCTCCTTCTGTAAGGCATCAGGAGACTGGAACCTAGCCCTATTTTATACCCTCACAAGCAATAGAGGTGTTGGTCAGTGACATCTCTAGTCTAACACATTTTGCCACCAGTGGGAACATTCAAAATTGGGAAGAATGATGTCACTAACTAAGCTGTAGCAGTTGGCCAGGCAATGATGCAGATTCCAGGACAGCCATGCTCCTGTGTGGAAGTGAGGGATTTAACTCCAGGTCTGAAGTGAATGTGAATCACTGATATAATAAATTATTTCCCTCTCTACTCTGGCCTGACTTGAATGCTAGCCATAAACAGATGCACACACTAAAATAAAAACCCAATAAATGAAAGTTACGACTCCTACAGAAAATGTGCCATGAATGTATAGTATCCGTCTCAGTGCTGCACTGCTGCTAAATATTGTATTTTAAGTAGCATTTAGGAAGGTGTTGCTATCCAGAAGCAGGGTTTGCACATGGAGTTGCATCCACCCATCCCTCTTCTATACAGTGCAGCAGGACCATGCCACGATGTCCCTCCTGTGTTCGATTCCCTATCCCATTTTTAAACAAAAAAGCAATGCAGGCAGTATAAGTGCCTGCCCTGCAGTAGTCTAGGTAAATCATTATTATTTATTTTATTATTGTGATCTTTCATTCATCCCCTTCTGGCACTACAGTGAGCTGCCCCCCTCTCTCCCCCCCCTTCCCGTATACAGAGGAGCCACGGAGGGACTGTTTTTCCCATTTTCTTGTACTGAAAAAAAAATGAACATACTTTCAATGGTGAGTCTTTAAATCCATTAGAAACACATTTTATATGTGAGACACTGCTTGGGGAGGAGGCAGATTGCACTGAAGTTGAGCAGCTTTAAAACTAAAATAATGTAATATTCACCCTATGCCAGAGAATCTCTTGCATTGCTTTGTTGGGGGAGGGGGCATCTACCAGTTCCAAGATGAATGGCCTAACTCGCAGGTGGCTGCAAGTTACACCTTTTCGTCACTATGCCAGGGACTCTATGCCACATTCCAAGAGTGGCAGGGTCCTGACACTTGCGACATGCAAGATACACCATGTGTAGGCTAATGCCATGCACACGGCATATATGCCCCACATGTTGCAAATTGTGGCCAGCAACAGGAAACCACCCCAAAGCCCCTCTGCCCCAGACCACCCCGGCACACACCAGGGGGCGTGGGGGTACGGTACTGATGGCACAGGCATCCGAGGGGCGCATCATGGATTGGAACCCCAGGGGTCCCCGATGACTGGGGGTTTGGGGGCAGGGGTGTCCTTGTGGGGGCTTGGGGAGTAGTATGGCACCATTGCCATGGAGCTGAATGGTGCCATCTGATGGCGCCAGCCATGGGATGCCACTTAAGACAGCTCTGAGCTGCCATAACAAAGCTATACCAGTGTGCCTTTTAGAATTGCACTGGTGGGTTACGACAGCCATCCTCCTGGAATTGGGTGATATTGCTGTCATAACCCACACTTGCACCATGGCATTGCGGGCTGCAGCATAGCAGGTGATGTAACCCATGGTGTGCTGGAGTATTGGCCTCCAGGACTATGATTTCATCATACAGCATTGCAGTGGAGCACACAATGCTAATGCAGACATACTGTCTCGCCAGCATGAATGAACATTTGGTCAAATATCCCACATGAAGTAACTATTTATGGAACTCACAAATATGCAACTTCATAAAAACAAAGGGGGTGGTATGTGGTAACCATATACGTTTTGCTGGTAGTTTGAAATACGTTTGTCAAATGCTAGTACCCTCTGTAGCAGTGAGAGCCAGAAGGCAGAGTTCAAAGGTGAAAAAAGCTGGGCTGTTTGGGAGATTTACAATAGCCCATCAGGGTTTCTTAAAGAGCTGCTGACACCTTATAGAAAACTTAGAAAACAATAGTAATTAGGTACAATTCGGCCTGCATTCCATATTTATTCTATAGATTTCTCCTCCCCATTATCTATTACTGAGGAAATGTGCATGAATACATGAAATTTACCTCTTAGAATTTATCTGCCTCTATAGCTTACTCCCTACTTCAAGTCATAATCCTCTGTTGTGACATCACAGTCTGTTGCCATGGGAGTAACTGTGAAGCCACAAGCAGTGCATTGTGACCTCAAGTAGGGAGAAAGCAACAAGAAAGGATAAACTCTTCAGGAACAAAGAGCGTGTTTTCATACAAATGACCTTAGTAATGAATAATGAGGAGGAGAAACACAGAACAAATGTGAAATACATCTGGACTGTGTCTGAATATTATGTTTCATTAAAATTCTCCTGAAGGCATCAGCTGCTCTTTAAGTAAGTGTGAACTTCCATTGTATTGGCTTCCTGG
Organism: Neoceratodus forsteri; assembly: GCA_016271365.2. NCBI lineage: Eukaryota > Metazoa > Chordata > Ceratodontiformes > Ceratodontidae > Neoceratodus > Neoceratodus forsteri. The sequence goes on from CM057452.1 coordinate 1,327,803,369, forward strand.
AAGGGGGATAAGTTCATTAGTACATAAAGGAATCAGAGACAGTCTAGTCTCAGTGGCATCCAAACACATACTGTACATTCAGATGCTATATAATCAGTGAGAGGAAGCTGGGTCCCGGAAACACCAAGGACAGATAATATCACAAGGTAGGTGTCACCCAAAATTCAAGGCCTGAGGTGGTTTCAGCCAAGTGGATGAACTTGGGTACAGGGAAGTGACATCAGTCCCGCTTGACCAAGACAACTGGGAGAGAGAGAGAGAAAGGAAGTGGACATGAATGCTTCAAGACAGATTGTTTCTGTCTCATTTCTCTGGGGTTTTTGTGTGTCCAAGGAGTGAGCCAGACTATGTGTCTGCAGAGATAGGGTGCAGTAACAAGGCTAGGAGATACTAAGGTAAGAAAACTCTAACTTGTAGGAAAAATAAAAGTGTTTACCTGTGCATGTGTGCAACTTAAAGCTTGTGTTTATAATCCCATATGTGCACTGTTGTTTTACTACATGTAAACAGCATTATACCTGATTAATGTTGTATTTACACAACCAGTATTATTTAATCAGTTAGTTCTTTTTCTAAAGACTGGAGTAACTAGTTATTTGTGACTACATCTCTGAGGGAAGGGAACCTAGATAAAAAGTGTGCACAGAAAAAGGTCTCTGAGAGACTAGAGTGCATCCTACCCATAGCAGAGATCCTCACTACAGGGAGCCTAAAGGGCAGAAGGTGGTGACAAAGGAGCCATGAGAGCACCTGGGACTGAGCTCTTGCTAAAGAGGGAACCTTGCCAGTGGTGATGCTGATCCAGATCGTCTCACTGGAAAAGGGCTGAGAGAGAGTGTGAGAGAGAGAGAGGGAGAGAGAGAGAGAGAGAGAGATAGAGGCTCACTGGGGACTACAGGGTGCTCTGACCATCACAGGCTGTCTCCATTAGCTGGCTCCCTACCAATAACCAGTACACTGGCTAGGGACTGCACCTTCTTTAAAGTGAGCCAATCAGGCAGTGCATCATATTTTAAAGGGAGCCAACTCTGGCAGTCATATTTTAGAATAGGACCTCAGCCAATAGAAGGTTCACCTTGATGACTTGTGGCTGAGCTGACTCTCACAGGTGAGCTAAGATTTGAACACTAAAATACCACCAACAGCTTAATTTGGCTCAGTGTCAGTTGGCATGCATCTGTATCCCCCTCTCCTGGGACAAGGCTGGAAATAGGCAACATTTTCTAGTCCTCCTTTCCCAGTCAACAAAAACTAAATAAATAAAATGTAATATGTGAGTACCCATCTGAGGCAGAAAGCACACTCTAATAACTGAATGATTTGCCAGATTTGGACGGGGTATGCACTGGGTCTCTTGTTTTTAGTTATATATGCCATAACTAGTTGCACCCCAATGAGAAAAGCAATTTAAAGTCTGTGAAAACACATGGGTTAAGCTGCTAATTCTGGATTTGTACTTCCTCCCCTTCCCTCATAAACTCCCCCCTCTAGCTTCATCACATGCCCCCTAATCCTAGTGCTCTTCCTCATTTGAAAGAGACTCCACTACTGCACCCTGTTCACTCCTGTGAGGTACTTGTACACCTCTACCATGTCCCCTCTCGCTCTCCTCTCCTCCAGGGTGTACATATTGAGATCCCTCAGCCTTTCCTCATAGGGCTTCTCATGCAACCCCTGTACAAGCCTAGTTGCCCTTCTCTGGATTGCCTATACCCTGTCTGTGTCCTTTCTAAGGTGCAGCCTCCAAAACTGGACACAGTACTCCAGGTGGGGTCTCACAAGTGATCTATAAAGTGGCAATATTACCTCTTCCTCCTACTACAGATACCCCTCCCTATGCACCCCAGCATCCCACTAGCCCTACCTTCTGCTTTGTCACACTGCACTACCACTTTGAGGTTGTCAGTTATGAAAACCCCAAGGTGCCCTTTTTTGCTCAGTTACTATCACCCCTCCCATCATATACTCTGCTCCTGGGTTCCTATGCCCTAGGTGTATGATTTTGCATTGTTTGGCACTGAACCCCAACTGCCAGGCTCCTGACCAGTCCTTGAGTTCTCCAAGATCCCTGTGCATTCTCTCTACCTGCTCCTGAGTGTCCATACTTTTACAGATTTTATCATCTGCAAAAAGGTGTACCTTCCCTTCCAGTTCTTCTGCAATGTCACTTATGAAGACATTGAAAAGGAACAGTCCAAGTACTGAGCTCTGGGGCACCCCACTAGCCATTCTCCAATCACTGCAGTGACTGCCATTAACCACCACCCTCTTTTGCCTATCCATTAACCAGTTTCAAACACAGTTCACCACTTTGGATCCCGCCCTATGCTGCTCACCTTCTGCATCAGTCTCCGGTATGGCACAGTGTCAAAGGCCTTGCTAAAGTGCAAATAGGCCATATCCACTGCCCTCCCCAATCTAATTCCTGGTCATCCGGTCAAAGAAATCAATCAGATTCATCTTGTATGACCTTTCCCACCCCACCTCCCCATAAAGCCATGTTGCCTGTGGTCATGCAGCTCACTAGATTCAAGATACTTACTAGCCTTCCTTAACCAGAGTTTCCATTAATTTCAAAGAAACAGAGACTTTGACAGCAAATAAGAACCACTTGGCCTGCCCAGTCTGCCAATTTTTCCCTATCCTAGAGTATCACCATAAACCCTACTTGATCCACTGATCTTTCTCCCTCCCACATTCCCTTCCACTAAGATTCCCTTATGCCTATCCTATGCATTCGTGAATCCCACCACTGTTTTCATCCTCCACCACCTCAGCTGATAAGCTGTTCCAGAAATCTAGCATTCTTTCTGTGAAGAAGTACTTCCTCACACCTCTTCTGAATTCACCCCCCTCCAACATCACAGTATGCCCCTCATTCTTGTGCACCTTTTTTTTCTTCTGAAAAATACTTTCCTTCTGGACCTTATTTACCCCATGAGGTATTCAAAGATCTTTATCATATTCCCCCTTTCCCTCCTCTCTTTCAGGGTGTACATATTGAGTCATTTAGTCTCCCCTCATAGGGCTTTTTTTTATACTCAGTCCCTCATAGGGCTTTTGATGGAGACCATGTATCATTTTAGTTGCCTTCCTATGGACCGCCACCACTCCTGTCAATGTCCTTCTGGAGATGTAGCCTCCAGAACTGCACACAGTATTCTAGGTGAGGTCTTATAAGTTGTCTATACAGAGGCAGCACTGCCTCCCTCCTTCTGCTGGTAATATCTCTCCCTATGCAACCCAGCATCCCACCAAGTCTCCCAACTGCTTTGTTACACTGCCTGGCCACCTTAAGGTCATCAGAGATTATTACCCTCAGGTCTCTGTCCTGTTTGGTTTGATGGTCCTCAATAACACTCCCTCCATTTTGTACTCTGCACCTGGGTCTCTGTGCCCTAAGTGCATTATTTTGCACTTGTTTTGCATTGAAACCCAGCTGCCATACACTTGACCACTCTTCCAGTTTTCTCAGGTCTTTGTTCATCTTTTCTACCTCCCACCCCCAAAGTGTTCACCCTACTGCAGGTTTTGGTGTCATCCGCACATGTACTTATTTATTGCATTTGTTTTACCAGGAAAAGCTCTGTTGAGCAAAGCTCATTTACCAGGAGGTCCTGGTTAGGACAGTACAGTACAGAAAAAATCACAGTGATTACAAAAATGAAAGATAAAGGATGGAACAAATTTTACAAGCAGTGTATACTCTGATAAATCAATTGAAGATATACAGTAACGAAAGTAAAAAATATACATAACATAAAATTGCAAACTTATTACAGCTGAGACAGTTATAAACCAGCAAGCAATTTGCTATGAATATCAACAGAGGGCTTAGGAGCAGCAAGTAGGGACACTGTCCACTTCCATCCAACAGCGGAACCTACCTAAAGGAACTATGGAACACTAACTATGGCTAACTAACGTTTATGACCCGAGGCATGGAGGAGAGAAAAAAAACCCTTTGAGGAGGAAATCTCTGGGATACAAGGCCTAGGTTGCTTTCCCTCCAGGCTTGGGATGTTTTGTTTAGTGACGGCTCTGCTGTTGCAATTTAGAAACCCAATTAAGGAGCATGGAAAATATTCGAATTTGGAGGAAAGCTCTCACTCAATCCCTCTAATGGGAATGCCATGGAAGGTTGCGAGAGTGCTCTGTAACATTGGGGGCAACCAAGGCGAGAGAAGGAGAGCAATAATTGCTGAGGCACTCACCTGGCCTACCCACCCTAAAAATAAACCAGGTGAACCAGAGGCAGTCGTAGGGAGAATGCAGTGAAGCTGCCTTGCTAGTAGAATACTAGAGCCAAAGGACATCTCTGTAGCCATCCTTCACGGCTAGTCTTAAATTCTACACCAGGAGCTGCTGTTGAGTCTTGAACGGCTAAAGCCTGGCCCAGAGTAAGGACATTCCCAGCTATGGGCGGGGTAAGAAGCACCCCACCCCAAGTCAGGCACACTCAGGATGTGGACTTCATATGTGCAGAGCAAGACCATCGACTGCAGTGAGGCCCTGCGCCATGGAATGGTTATGGTTGGCATGCCCCAGAAAACAACTGAGGAGAAGCTGAATGAAGCATTGAGTGCTGGGACCCTCACGTAGGTCAGACATGGTAGTAGCAAGTATTGAGCAAATGAATTGCATAAGCAGTGAGTGGATCTGAATGCAGGTCAATAAGCAGAGTAAGCAAATGGTCGGATCTGCACGGAGGTCGAAGGAGCAGCAAATATGAATAGTGGGACAGGCCAGCCAGGCCATGAAAAAGCCAATGAAAAGTGACAAAATACTCAGAGGATTTTAGTAGCGAAGGCAGGATGCAAACATGGGTTAAGTATGCCACACGGGGCCATGGCTCCTCAGCAACACCTCCAGTCCCCCGCCATAGGAATAACGGAAAGTGATGGGATGGTGCCATGACCCACATGCAGATATTAAAACTAGTTTACAGCATCAGAAGTAGCTTAGCTGACCTCCAGAGTATAATAGCAGTGTGAAAACAAATAGAGCATCATCAGTATTGAGTAATTATGAGTTATAGGGGTAACAATTCAAATGAACATAGACTGTAGGGAGGCAACGCTCTGAAGCAGCAAACTGGCTAGGCAGTGCAGTGAAAACAACAGCAATGAGGTACGTGGTATAAGTTCAGGAAGCAGGATTGAGCTGCATGAGCTAGGGTTCAGAGTGAGCCTGAACCAGGTGAAAACAATTAAGGTGCATAGCATGGAGAGCAGCAGCAGGGAAGCAGCTTGAGCTGAAACACACAGATAATGATTGTAATTGCATTGTGAGTAAATGGGAGCAAGTAGTATGAGCTCTGGATTAGCAAAAATACAAGCAGTTTAGAAACAGAAGCCCCCCAAAAAGAATGCAAAACAAAAGACACACAAAAAACAGAAAAGGGAACAAGCAACACAAAGAAGCACACAACCGGAGGCAAGCAATATAAACAAAATACAGGAGTACAGAAAACAGAAGTCCAGCAAAAACAAGTAGAGGCCAAAACACAGCGGGGGTGGGGGCAAGCCTAGGCAGCTGCAAAGAATAGACCGACAGAGCCTCCGGCTGCAAAGAAAACGTACTTGAGAGAGAGAGGCTTAGAGGAACTGCTTATGTGGTACAGGAAGGGGGAGTTGCTGGCTGCCGATTGTCCATTGAACTACAGGCATAGCCTTCCAATTAGACAGCATGCTTATGAGAGAAAGAATGGGATGCTGCCAGCAAGATTTTAGGCCCAGAGTTATCCGGCATATAAAATTTAAAGAGCAAGAGAGAAAGCTGACAAGGTACCCAAGGAAACCCCGTTGGTCCCAAAAATGAAGGACCAAATAGACCCAAGTGTTCTAACATTTGTAACTGATTTTCATAAAAGACCTTATGCTGTTAGGTCTATTATTAACAGAAGATGGTCTCTTTTTACTAGCGACACAGAACTGTGGGGTGTGCTGGGACCCCAACCTATGATAACCTTGTGTAGAGGAAAAAATTTACCAGATGTTCTTGTTTGAAATCATTATTTTGACAAAACCAAACAACAGAGTTTTAGCAGAAATGGATTATGTGCCTGTAAGGCTTGTAATACATGAAATATACTCCAGAGGGAGAGTGCTTTAAAAATCCAATTACAGGCAAGGAATATAGACTGGTCAAATATGTGACCACTGGAGCACCTTATGTTGTCTACTTGGGGTGGTGCAGTTGAGGGAAGGTGTATGTTGGCAGGACAAAGAGGCTTTGCAAGGAACGTATCTAAGAACATGTCTGGGCCATTATATGGGAATACTGAGAGTGCCCTAGGAGAGCATATTTCGTTGGACCACAGTTGCACCATCCCTGACTTTAAGTTTCAGGCTGTTGACCACGTTCCCAATCCACAGAGAGAGGGAGATAGGTTGAAAGTGCTCTTTCATCTGGAAACCAGATGGATAATAGAACTTGAAAGCTTATGGCTGATGGGGCTTTATACTGAAATTGATTATAAGCCTTTTCTATGCAGTCTGCATTGATGGTTTTTCTAGTTTCGCTGTTTATGGATATGAATAACTGGTGAGTTTTATCTGTCAGTTTGCTTTCTGAATTTGCAGGACTCCCTGCACCCAATGGCCTCGGTTGGGGTTTGAATTGTTGTACATTTAGTACCTGCTAGCTAAACTGGGTACAATGAGTTTACATTAGACGCACCAAACAGATTAGGGATGAACAGGGAGAATTTCTCAGAGGTTGAAAAATAAGTCCCCATTTTTTGTGTGGTGCTTGAATGCTCTAATCTGGAATTAGTACAGTTTTACTGTATGAATTGTTTAATTGACTGTTTTTCTTTTGCCTTTTCCCTTTCCTCTTTTCCCTGTCCCCCTTCCCCCACCACCACCACCACTGCTTGATTCTTGTTATGGTTTGTGAGTCCTGCATCTTCAATGTTTTTAACTTTGGTTTTAGTATTTTTAACAGTTATATAATTTTTATGTATCTGAAGATATTTTCATTTTTTTTGTATCACTTTTGTATATATTGTTCTCTCTGCACATGTGATTCACTTTAATGAATATTTAAAATTATGTGAATATTTACATAGAAACATTGAAGTTCTCAGCAGACAAGGAACTCCTGGCCCACCTAGTCTGCCAGTTTTCCCGGCCTATGTGCCTAATTTAAGCATGTGAGTGGTGACCAAGCACTGCCCCCTGACAAAGCCTTCTGGGTAAGCACTACGTAAGGGTGCGGTGGTGTCTTCCCTCAAGGTAGTTCAATAATGGCACAGCAATATAGCCTAGTGGTGTGCGTATGCCATTTTTCATTTTTTATTTTCAAGTCCACGTTGAGAGTTATGGTGGCACCTCTAGAAGGGGTTGGTGAGCGTAGTTTTTGTGCAACTGTATCCTAGTCAACTCGGCCTGGAGTCTAGTAACCTCGTCCCTCAACCCAAATGTATAAGCAAATGGGGCAGCACTGCAGTCTCCAGAAACTCTGGTTAAAAACTGTTGCCCCACAGCCACTGCACTGCACCACTCCTAGCATTCTCAATTCCTTCACTTCCTTGTGATATCTGGAAATACTTAAGTACCCCTCTTCCTGCTAGGATGCTACTAGTTTTTCCCCTTTTGATGTTTGTTATGCCCCTTGTACACCTACCCTACCCTACCCTAGAGAGAGTCTTGCTCCTATTCCTTATTTTTTTTTTATATGGTATTTCTCCGGAGCCCTGGTGGCACCGCTGCCTTCAGCTGTCACCCCAATGCCGACCCCCAAAGGTCAGAAACCTCCCTTGAGCACCCACGACTTACCCTTCATGGCAGGGTGGTGGGGAGAGACTCGACCCACCCAACATGGATCATTACCAGGGAGATACCTTCTTGAGGGTGGCACCGTGGGGACAGCTTCATGTATCCAGGGCTATTTTCCGTTTACTCCCTTGTGTGGAGGTGGGGCATGCAATGATGCCTGTGGAGAGAGCAAGGCATGCTTCCACACGCACTCTCTCCAAGTGTCTGCCCCATCTCCTCCCCCTTTTTGTAGCATTGGCATGCTGCCCCCCAGCAGCTGCTAGGGGCCAGTGGAGCACCGACCACTGAAGTTCCCCCTTCCTGCAGAAGTAGAGCAGTCCCTCGGATGCTCAATCCTTCTCCTCCCCTGCCGGCCCCTGATGGTCCATGCTCATTCCTGAACACGGGTAACCAGCATAGTGTGAGGTAAGACATCCAGCGCCTCAGGCCTCAACACTACCAGGCTGGTTCTATTCCCTATTTTGGTCTGCCATCCATTCGTTATGTGCCTTTCCCTTGATAGTGTGCTCCTTGTTTCCCTTCTGTTGTTTCTCAATCCTCTTGAACACCCAGCCTAGATCAGTAGGTACAACACACTTTGAACTCCTACCCTAGATAGGGTGTTGCTCCTATTCCCTGTTTTGAACTATCCTTTGCCTTTATAATTTAAATGCACCTAAAACTTAAACTAAAATACAGTGTGGTCAAGGGCGGCACACCAGGGGTGCAGCATCTCCTGCTGAATGCTGCCCCACGCCGTCACCCTTATGCTACAGCCCTTAGCTTGAGTGCTGCAACAGAAAATCACTATGCTAAAGCCTAGAAATAGTGTATCTAAGCTAGTGTTGTCAGAACTAGTTCGAGAAAGATTTGAACCCTCCGAAAACCCTGGTGTTCAAGTTCTAACTTAGAACTCGAACACTAGATGGTTCGCAAAAGGGTTTGAATCATCTGAAAAACTCACTCAGTTGGCAAAATGTTGGCTCCTGACCTGACGAGTCCCATATTTCCGTTCAGCTGCAGTGCGGAATAACTCACCTCTCAGCCCAGACTCCACGGAGCACTCCCAAAATTACTGCTGTCATTTGGGGGGGGGGGCAGAGTGCCGATGACAAGGAGACCGCGTTAGCCTACAGGTGATCACAGTCACTGTCACCACCTGACCATCTGCTATGCGGTCAGGTGGTGGTTAGAACTGAAAGCCTCATGGCAAATGGGACTGTACGGCTGCATGCGTAGCTCTGTTTACTTCATTCAGTCCCATAGAGGAGGAGCTGCAGCCTGTGTAGTACACACTCTGCTGAATCCTGTACGAGTGATCCCAAGTACGACTAATTTCAAAGCTGTGTCAACTTTTACATTTTTTACACACTCTTGCCTCTCTTGCTCATACCTAAGGCTTACAAAAACAAAGTTGAAGGACGGGTGGGGAGAAAAGGAAGAGGGATCACATAGATGTAAAGAAAGGGAGGGAAACAACGGTTGGGTCGGGAGGGACTCATCTCGGATGAGATGGAGACCTGAAAATTAATGGAGAAATCATCGGATTCAGTGGCAGCAGAATGCCAGATTCTCTAGCTTGCTTCCTGTGGGTGTGTGACAACTCCCTGTTTAGTCAGCTGCACTGCAGTTCTCTAGTTCCAAAATCCTGATTAAAAAACATTCATTTCTTCTGGTCTGCTCATCGGTGCAGTGTGACACTCTTGAGAGGGGTGAAGAAAATCAAAATAAAGATCTAATTTTTTTCACTTGTGTGAGAGAAAATAAAAAAACATAACCTTACTGTTACTGAATTAATCCCTGCCTAGCTCCACAACAAAGTAAAAAAAATGTCACGAGGATAGCAGTCTCAGCAGTCAGGACTGTACTGTGCTGTGCTGAGAGCTGAGGGGGTCCTCCTTCTCTTTCACCCTAAAAAACCTCTCCCTGATCCAAGAACAACATAGGCAGGTTATTTTTTTTGGACAGTGTGTGATTGACTCCTCCTCTATCTTCTGTGGTGTGATCAGCTAATAATCACCCTGCTGCTGTGTGCCCTTTCACCGCACTGTACCTGACCCAGCGTGTGTTAGCGAGGGAGTACCTGTGGCCAGTTTTGTGGTGGCATTATCCTGAAATACATGACAGAAGCCTTTAAATACATTTCACTGTTGGGAGGAGTGATAGAAAAATCTCTTTCCCTGTGCTGTGTCTGTGTGTAACTCCGTCTCCTGTGGTCAGCCCATCACCCTGCTGCAGTGTGCCCTTTCACTACATTGTACCCTACCCAGTGTATGTTACCGTGAGAAGCCCAGTGGCCAGTTATGTGGTGGTTCAATTTGATTCAGAATTGCAATTATTGACCTTTCACCTTGCCCGGCCTGCTTTGTGTGTGCCTGTACCCAGCACCCCGATCATTCTGTAAGCTTTGAACCTGGGATCCTTTAGTTGTAAACTGTCTTATTCTTCACATTCTTCACATTCTTCAGTTACCTTCAGTCCACTGCATTACAGTGTCATATAGCCAAAAAACACATTTTGGAGTTTTAGCCAATGATCACAGATCACACTGGTTTCTTACACAGGAATTGTGTGTGTGTGTGTGTGTGTGTGTGTGTGTGTGTGAGTGACTGTGTAGCATAGTGGTACTGTTATTATGGCTGACACCAATATAGATGAAGCATCTGGTGCTGGTGGTGGAGCAGGTGTTGGTGGTAGTGGTACTCCTGGAGCTAGCAAAAATAACCAAAATGTTTCATGTGGTAAAAATTCAACAAACACCAAAAGAGCAACAATGAAGTGTGGTAAAGGAGGACCTTTTAAAAAAACTTGTGCAGTTGCTGGGGGTCACACGGAGAGGCACCATAAGGTATGCCGTTCATGCTGTAAAAATCCTTGTGACTAGCAGTAATAATGCAAGTGGCAATGAGTCCCTTTCTGACTTGGACTGTAGCTCTTTGTCTCAGTCTGACACTGTTGTGTCTGGTGACATATCATTACTTCCTCAACGAAGTGAAATGAGCAAATTTTCTGACAATGAATCAGGTAGTGCACTTGCAGATACATCCACCGCTGCTGGCAATGAAAAGGACATATTATCCAGAGAATCCACCACCTCTATGTCGGCCAACAATGAAAACCCATCATAGTCCCCTGCCCACTCTTCTAGCACCAAGGAGCATGTCCCGGGTTCTGTTAGGACAGGTGAAAAGACACAAACAGTTTTTAGCTATCTTCCTGGCACTCAAACAAAATCTGTCACATCTGAAGTGTGGAATTATTTCTCTGTTAGTAAAAGTGATCCATGCAGAGCAATTTGTTCCCTGTGTAAACAGAGTGTAGGTCGGGTAAAGTTGTGTCATGCCTTGGCACTACAGCTCTTAAACGCCATCTGAAAAAACATTCAGTTTTGCTTGATCATACAAAACCCATATCCTCCATCTTCCAGTCCACATGTGAGAAGGGTCAGGAATCTGAAATGGATAGTGAATTGTCCGAACTTGATGCAGACAGAACCACTGCCAGCTCTAGGATCACTATTACCACCAACACCAGCACCATTAGCACCAGTTGCACATCCAGTGATGGCACTGAATGTATAAGTCACCATACCAGCAGCCATCTGGCCATCAAAGCACAGTGTATAATAAACTGGCAGGGACATGTTGTAAACAGCTAACACTGTCTCAGGCATTTGAAAGGAAGAATACTTTTACCAAAAATCATCCAAAGACCCTTCATCTTAATCACAGAATTGGTGAATTGTTAACTGGAGCCCTTCTCCCATACTCTTTGGTAGATGATGAGGATTTTAGCGAGCTCATGAAACTTGCAGAGCCTCGTTACAATGTTCCTCAACCAAGGTACTTTTCCTGTGTTGAAATACCAAACATTTATTAGGCTTTAAAAGTGACAGTGATGCTTGCACTTAAAGCTGCAGAGGGTGGGGTTATTCATGTCACAACAGATATGTGGATCAGCAGTCAAAACATAGATTACATGTCCCTTACCGCTCATTGGGTCACATTTTCTTGTGCTTCTTCAAATACAAAGACACCCCAAAAGATGACACTGTTGCATATAAAGAAGTTTGAGCAAAGTCATACAGCTGCAAACATCTTGCAGGAACTAAATGACCTCCTTGATGAATGGGCTTATTCTCACAGTCTAAAATGTGGCTTCATAGTAAATGACAATGGAGCCAACATCTTGAAAGCAGTACAGGATGGAGGATTTATGCATGCTTCTTGCTTTGCACATTGCTTACATTTAATTTTCACAGGGTTTCTCAGCAATGAAACACAAGTGAATGGTATGATTGCTGCTTACAAAAAAATTGTGACTCACTTTTCACATTCAACCAAGGCTATATGGACATTGTCCGAACTGCAAAAACACAAGCTGCCCCAGCAAAAGTTGATTCAAAATGTTTCCACTCATTGGAACTCAATGCTTTATATGCTGCAGTGCCTCTTGGAACAAAAGCAAGCTGTACATGAATATTGTTCTACTTACATTATTGGAGATGGCATTATGCTGTCTGTGCTGCAGTGGAAATTAATGGAGACAGTGTGCTGCATCCTAGCTCCATTTGTGACAGCTACAAGGGACATGTCTTCTGAAGGCACATGTCTGAGTCAGGTTATCCAACTCATAATGCTGATTTCATATCATCTTAGTGTTCTTACTCTATAGATAGAAAAAGACAGATCTGAAGCTCAGACAACATGTTGGCTGTATCATGGGGATATCTTAAAGAGAATGAGCGAGTGCTTCAAAACCAATGACAGATTAGTTGCAATGACGAAATCAAAACACTACATCCTTGCAACTCTTTTAGATCCCAGGTTCAAGGTGATACATCTTCCACAAACAGAGGATGTAGTGCACTACAAATGTCTATTGCTAGATGAGCTGCAGCACTCACAGGAGTCAAACACAGACACACACAGTACCCTCGGGTTGTCATCACACAACATGCAAAACCTTTCCCAAATTGCTGCCGTACCAGCTTGCATTAATTCCTCTTCTGAGCATTTTCTGTCCATCATGGTAGACAGTTACCTGCAAGAACTGCCTATTCCTATTGATGCATGCCTTTTTGAATACTGGAGATCAAAAAAGTCAATTTGGACTCAGCTGTATGATGAAACCTGTAAATATCTTGCTTGTCCTGCAACAAGTGTCTCTTCAGAATGCACGTTTAGTACAGCTGGCAATATTGTGACAGACCCCAGAAATAGGTTACTGCCAGAAAATGTACAAATGTTAACTTTTATTAAAGTAAATAAATCAAGATTTTCATATCCCTGCAAGAGTGTACAAACTGATCCTGAAGTGACTGATGCTGTGGATGTTGATGGTGATGACAACTCAGATGGTGGTGGTTGGTAAATACTGTGTGGGACAGAGTCTCTCTGAACAAAAAGGAAACTTTTACAGACTGTGATAAATTGAGTTGTCTCTCTCCTTTCTCGATCTACTACCTTAGACTATATACCCCCAAAAACTTTCACCATTTCATGGCAAACTGCTTTGTAGCTGGGTCTAAAGTCATCAAGTTTTTTATGCAGGGCAATTTTAACATCAGTGGGAACAGGCCCAAATTTGGCATAAAAGGGACACTGTCACATCAATCCTTTCTGTATCATATTATTTATAGTTAAAGTGCAAACATATATTTTTGGATTTACCTTCTGTGACTTTGTGGTGCATCAGTATGGGCCGGGACCGGTGGCGGTCTATTTTTCAGTTTTAAAGAGGACAAAACAATGAATTCTAATTGTTAGCTGTTTATTATTTTTTCAATTACAGAAATGTTAGCCATAAACCAAAATGATCCATGTGTAACTTTACTGAATAAAAAGTGATGGGAAAAAACGTATTTTGTATTGTTATATTTCTGTGGGCAGCATTCTGTTACAAGTCTCTTCCAGGAAACAGTCATCTGGAGTTTTACCTATGTCATAGTTGAGCCCATATCTGTAAGCATAGGTCTCATACCACAATAGCTCATGTTTAACATTCTGTTGTACACAAACTATGGCATAATAGCAACAACTCTCAAATTACTGGTTCCATGAAGAGAACTGTACAGAATGTTGTCCATAAGAAGAAAATAATTGAAAAGACAGATTTTCACATAAGTGTTTATTAAGGAACAGTTAACTATGGCTCATTTGGAGGCAAGACTTTCATTTTTCTTGAATAAGTATGAGGTACTTTAAGCATTTGAGAGGGTGAGGAGGGTAGAATGGGTGCTGGAGGGTGGGTAAGGGTTGGAGGTTGGTTTTAACATGGACACAAGAGGGAGAAAGATGGCATGGATGCTAGTGCATAGATGAGAGTTGGGGGTTGTTTTTAATATGGATGCAGGAGGGAGGAACATGGCACAGTTGTTAGTGCATGGGTGAGGTTTGGGGTGGGTTTTAACATGGGCATATGAGGGAGAAGGGTGGCATGACTGCTAGTTCATGAGTAAGCGTGGGGGTAGTGTAAAGATTTGGGTGAGGTAGGAGGGTGGAATATGTGCTTGAGGGTGGGTGAAGGTTGGAGGTTAGTTTTCACATGGGTGTAAGAGGGTGGCATGGGTGCTACTGCATGGATGAGGGTGGTGGAAGAAAAGTGGAATGGGTGCTGGGGTGAATGGGGGGTGTTGTTTTAGTCCTTTCACTTACAGATTCATGATCAGCAGGGGATGGTGAGGAAAAAGAGGATGACAGACTGATGGTATGGGAGGCCTGTACCGATTGCCCACTGTGGAACCTACTATATATACTTTTTTCTTATTAAGAACATTACAAACTGCTGCCACCTAGCACAAGTGTCCTATCCCTTTTGGAAAAGAAGAAAGGAATCAGAAATAAAAGAAAATCTGCATCAGCAGTTTTTACAGAATGTGACCAGTCATAAAGTGTTTTTGCTTTACAAGAAGTGATAATTTGATGCATAATGGGATTGACAGACACTGTCCCTTAAACATCACATGCCAACTGCTGCAGCTACATTAAATGTTCCTTAAGTTAGTATGTGGTGAGGAAACTACTTTTTTGTATATGTGACTGAAATAGAGATTTTATTGATCTATTAGCTGGAAAGTTGATGCATTATCTTTGAAAGTTGTGTGTATTACTTCAATTTGCTATATGTATGCATTATCTTAGAAAATCGCATGCATTATTTGCCAACAATGACTGGCATTTTTTTTTATTCAAATTTCTTGATTGACTACATTATGACATAATATGTTTTGCAACAGTTCCATGTGCTGCAGCTGCAGTACCTTGACTTGACTTTGTTATAAAAGCTTTCTTTTAAACATAGCAACTTTTGATTTATTGATTTAAGCAGCAAATAGCTGAGATTAGGTAATATCAGTTATTTTTTCTCATAATTCATGATGATGAGTGTCTATAACTGAGTAGATAAATGGCTAATGTGCCACTTTTTTTCACTGAGGAACTATGATGCAGCTGCAGCAGGAAAACTTTTAAAATATGGGTGTGGTGGGCCTTTAGGTAAGTTGCTAGCTTTAGCAAACAGAAGAAATCCAAGATAAACCTAGCTGTATTCCTATCAAAGTCACGCATGATAATTTCTTTCCCCCTTATATTGAACAGTTTGTAGTTCTTTCTGTCCTCAATTTCACACGCAATTCACTAGTATCTTCATAATTGGCAGAATGTCCTCAGTTTCCTTCACATGTATTTTATTACTGTCTTCATTACTGGCAGCACAATTAAACAAGCATTTGTCAATACCGAACGTTCACTTGCAGGTATGTGCACTGGTGTTTGGCATTTATGCAACCCCCACCGGTTGTATCCATGCCCCTTCAGCATCCATATCCCAACAGAGTACCTCTCTGCAACTCCTCTTGCATCTGATTAACATTTCACCATCATAGAAACATAGAAACATACTTCTTAAGTGTCTGTCTTAGGAACCCTAATGCCCTGGTTGTGCTGAAAGGTACGAGCCAGTGTGGAAACTGCGCAACCCACACTTGTAACATGTCATTCAGTGGAAGTATTTCACCAAAGTTTCAACATAGGCATTTTGTCAACTCTGGTCATGAACAATATCACTATGATTTTCTTACTGTGCACTGAACACTGATTTCTCACAGCAACCGCGCAATTCTGCGCCGGAAGAGTGAAAACACATTTTGGCCAGGATGTGAAAAATGACACCTGTACTGTTCATAAGGAGGTGTGGGGAAATGCAAATGTTGAAAATCTAGAGTGAAAAATATTACAAATTTGCAAAGGTATGAGTGCACATGGAACCTGTGCAATGCACACTCATTAAACAGTCATTTTTGGGAATTTTTGCACCAAATTTTCAACATAGGCATTTTAGGACATCTCCTCATGAATAGTGTCACTGTGATTTTCTTACTCTGTACCACACATGATGGCCCACAGCGACTGTGCTATTCTATGCCGGAGCTGTGAAAACACATTTCGGCCAGGAGGTGGAAAATGACAGCTGTACTGCTCACAAGGAGATGTGGGTAAATGCCAATGTGGAAAATCTGGAGTGAAAATATTACAAATTCACGAACTTACGAGTGTACATAGAAACTGAGCAATGCACGCTCATAACACAGCCACTTTATGGACTTTTGTTGCCACATTTTCAACATATGCATTTTAGGACCTCTGCTCATGAACAGTGTTACTGCCATAGTCTTACTCTGTAGCATACACTGATTTCCAATAACGACCACGCTATTCTGCGCCGGAAGCGCAGAACACATTTCGACCAGGATGTGAAACATGACAGCCACACTGTTCATAAGGAGGTATGGAAATATACTAGCATACTAAAATGCCAGAAGAACAGGCCTAACAGTCTTTCATGTCTGCTCGTTTGGTCAGCCCCCACCCTGGAAGCTGACCTTGCTGTCCCCCTCTCCCTCTATGGCTTCAGCCTTCCCAGTCCCGGATATTCTTGCTGCACTGGTTTTTGCTTCCAGAACCCTTCCCCTGTACCTGTCCCACCTAAATATGCCTATCTTGAAAATCTGGAGTGAAAATATTACAAAATCGCGAACAGACGAGTGTGCATGGAAACTGCGAAGCATGCTAGTGAGCATGATCATTTTTGGAATTGTTTCACCAAATTTATGCAACATAGGCTTTTTGAGAGGCCACCTCAAGAACACCAGCACTGTCATTTCATTAATCAGTCCCGAAAGGTGATTCCGTGCAGTGACCGCAAAATCACCTTTCGAGACCGAATAACACCATGACAGTGACTGAATTCATGAGAAGGGGTGTGAAGAACCCCATGCTGAAAATTTGATGTCAAAAGTCAAAAAAATGGGTGAGATATCCACCTAAGTTGTGAAAACCCTATTTATGCCATTATACAGCTTGCCAGCATTTCCTCAGTTTACGGTCGGCTTTGAACAGTGCAGACGTGTTCCTAGTCCACTGAAGATCATTGTGCCGGGCACCAGAGGTAAGTATGGGGTGGGGGGTGTAAGGAGATGGGTGCGCAGAGTGTGGGCACAGATTGGTGGGGGGGGCAGGGACTCACCAAGGGGCCATTTTTTTCTTTCACAGGGCATGTTAAAAAACACAGCATATCACCAAAAGAAACAAATGCTTTTGGCATGCTGGGGTGGGCTCCCAGAGTGCCACCAAAAGACACAGATGCTTTTGTTATGCTGGGGTGAGCTCCCAGCTTGCCACCTACCTTTTTTTGGGGGGCTGGCTCCAGTGGGGATTCCGCTTTTGACACGCTGGGGTGGGCTACCACTGTGCCACCTATGTGTTTGTTTGGGGCTGGAGCTGGCGGGATTGGGTACCCGCCAGCTATACAGTGTGTGGAGGAGGGATTAGCATGCTGGGATGGTCTCCCAGCATGCCAATTGGTTGTTTGATGGGGGCTGCAGCCAATGGGGGATTGGACACCCCCGTCAGCCACACAGTGTGCTGGGGGGGCATGAGCCGAGGGGGATTGGGCAACCCTTGGCACACAAGGTCGGGGTGGGGAGAAGACTAATGAGGGAGGGGGGAGGACATCAGCAGAGGGAGGAAGTGGGAGGTTTTTTAATGCTGAGCTGTGCATGACAGCAGTTCAGCTGATCGGTATGCAAATTGTATACATGGTACAACTGCTGATTGCAGCGGACCTTTTGTTAGAAGTGAAGACCAATACAGCTGAACTGCTGTCATACGCAGCTTGGCATGTATTGGTCCCCTAAGGTCACGCCTAAAACACTGAGCACTACATTGGTGAGGAGGGTCACACACCTCCAAAAGTAGTACTGTTGCAAAATGTTCCTTGCGCATGCACGCAAGTGAATGTAAAAATAGGGTTCAAGTTCTAAAAAGTTCTAAAAGATTAGAACCCTAGAACTTTTTCAGATGTTCTAGACTAGAACTAGAACCCAGAACTTTGGAGGGTTCTGACAACCCTAATCTAAGCCCCACCCACACAAGTCAGCAAAGGCTCCCTGCTGGAGCTCAGCCCCACACAGTCTGTTTCAGCTGCACCAACAGCGACAGCACACTAGTTCCCAACCAAATGAGAGTGTCATGCAGGTAGATTCATACTCGACAGACTGGCCAGAAACAGACCCATCTTACCAGATAGTTGATGCAGCAGAAGGTTGGAACTCAGCACCATTTAAAAAGTGCTCCTAGAAGCCCCACCCACACAAGTCAGCAGAAGCTCCCAATTGGAGCTCAGCCCCACACACTCTGTTTCAGCTGAGCTGACAGCGATGGCACACGTGTTCCTAACCAAATGAGAGGGGTCATGCAGATAGATCCAAACTGGCCCTATTAGCCAGAAACAGACCCCTCTCACCAGACAGTTGTTCCCCATCACCGAAGTGAAACTGACCAACCTTCATTTACAAGTCTCCTCCCTGCTGCCACTCTTATGTAGAGAGACCACATCAGCTCTTCTCCAGTCCTCTGATACCATGCCTGTTTCCAGTAAACTGTTGGATATGGCTGTCAGTGGGCAGCTAGCCCCTCTCTCTGTTTCACTTGGTATACCTCCCTGTCCTTCTTACTCTGCATTCTTTATACCTCCAGAATGCCGTCCTTTATTTCCTTCACCACCTTGGTCACTATTTTTCCTTCTCCTTTAATTCACTTCCTTCATAAAGAGGCTGGTTGCCATAGTTAAGCCTCCTTTAAAAATACCACTACTGCTACAACTATTACTACTTCTATATTGGACAATTCTAAACACTGACATTTATTTTAATTTTGTTTTAGCTTTCTTTTTAGTTTTTTTCTTAGTTTGATTCTCCATCTGCGTCCCCAGTCCCGGTGGTATCCCCCTCCCCCGTCACTAACCCATCTCGTGGATTTAAAGGTTAATCATCGGTGGGTGGCCAGCCACGTAAAGTCATGCAGCACCTGCGGGGGGTGGGGGGATGCCAAGTGGGCCAAGACATTTTTTCTCCATTTTCTCTCCTGGGACATCTGCAATTGATGCACACATGCGTGCATATTCACGCACATGCATGTTACATCACCACATGTCCTCCCACGTGTCTGCTGGTCCCTCTGATGCTGCCACCTAGCCTCTGCTATATGACAGGCAAGTCATGGGACTCAGAGTCTGCCCTCCTTAAGGAAGGAGAGCCATCCTGGGACCCTCAATCCTCCCTCACACTGCTGGACCTCCAGTGACCCTCATCCATTCCCAAACCTGGGTTGCCAGTGTGGCTGGAAGTAAGGCACAGTTTTATTGTTTCAAATGAAATACTGCATTCTCAAGAATTCATTAGTATGTATTACATAAATCAAATAACTTGAAAAAGAGGAAAAAAAAGAACTCTTTCCTTCAGTAATAACAAACGAGTAATATTAGTCCCTTGCTGTCTGACTGCACCAGGTCAAAGGGCCTTCTCGCACTGGTTCCCTAAACTCTGGACCCCTCCCCCCTCAGATTCACCACTCATCCTCCACCTACTCCATCTCTTCTGCACTACATAATTTCCTCTCAGTAAATTGTATCTGTGTGAACTTGCAAACTTAGTTGCTGCCTCTACCTATGTTTTCCTCCCCCTCCCTAATACAGTGTGTAACCCCTAGGTGATGCTATCCCAAGGGCCATTGCCTCTGCCTGCTTGGCTAGAAGCAGGTTAAGGGGCCTGAGTTCTGAAATGGGTGCCTCGACCCAGAGGTCAGGGTTGGTAGTGGTCAAGCTAACCTGGGCACAGCCTTCTGGGACACTGTAACACCCCTCTTTCCTTACTAGTAGTCTGAACAATACACAATAATCACTTTCACAATACCCCTGATACACCACACAAGTACCCACACTGTTTGCACTTACCACCAAGAATTTCCACTGGTTCGACCCTGGGGACCCCCTGTAAAACAAGGTTATACACAGCAAATAACAGCAGTACAGTACTCTTGCACAAACTGGAACCACAGTCAGGGTAAATGCAAAAAGAGTTAGATCTGATTTATTTAAGGGACTTGAACAAGGGAAGGGTGCAATCAGGATAATTTGCTTAAAGGCTGTATCAATCAAACAGTTATGTATGCACTTCAGGGTCCATAAACAGTCACACACTCTGGGTATCCAGGTGAAGAAGAGGTGGGCTAGCCAGAATCGTTGCCCAGGGTAGACCGGCGTCGCAGCTGGTTGGGGCCCTGTGATGGAAGAAAATAACATGCACCACACACACTAATTGTAATCCGGAGCCAGAGGGCTCAGTTCATGAAAGAAAAGAAACAAGACAATCAGATGATACACTTAGATTAAGCTGTTGTTGCTGGGAGCTACCCTGATGGTTACTCATGATACGCAGGACTGGACACAGGCTGGATGAAAATTGAGAATGCAGGTGGTTGATCTGGAGTGCCAGGAGAAACAGGGCCTACATGATTCACCAAGGCATCATTCCTGTTCAAGCATGGAGCAGGGGGCTGATCCCCAGGCAGGTGTCTTGTCAATGGCTTTCTCTGTGCAGTGGGACAGTCTGGCAGGGCCAGTGTGGCAAGGCCCAGGCCATATAGAAATGAACGCGGATTCAGTCCGGTCGAGCTGGATACGGCTTCCAGCAAGCAGAACACAGTTCACACAGTGGGGGA
This sequence comes from Neoceratodus forsteri, assembly GCA_016271365.2. Classification (NCBI taxonomy): domain Eukaryota; kingdom Metazoa; phylum Chordata; order Ceratodontiformes; family Ceratodontidae; genus Neoceratodus; species Neoceratodus forsteri. The sequence goes on from CM057452.1 coordinate 1,327,824,187, forward strand.
GCCAAATTACGACCCACTGTAAACACACAGCACATTTACATGTAAGGGATTCTACTATACAAGGCAAACCGCTCTCCAGTCACAATTGCAAAATCTCTGCACACACCGGGAGTTTAGAGGTAGCTGGAAATCCTGACAGGTCGTGCATTCAGCAAATCTTCGGTCTTCTTCAGGTTGATCCTGGTCACAACTCAGTGGCTTACTTTGTTCTCACAAACTCAGATTCAGTCTGAACTGATTCTCTTCTCCCTCTCAGGGGCAACAGGCAGGCATGCAGGCCAAAACTCAGGCCTTTCCACAGAGACTGTCTCGAGCTGTTGCTTCTTCAGCTCTCAACTTAGATCTGACTCAACTGCCAGCAAGCCTGGGAAATTCCCCAAGATCCAAAAGGTTCGGTTGGCTGATTCATCTGTCAGTCACAACAGGAGCTCCCTCTTCAGGTGCAAAAAGGCACCAAAAGCCCAAAATTACAATTGCTACAGATTCTGACTCCAAACAGCTCCTGTAGTCTGGCTCCATTTTAGGTCCCACCAGTACTGATTGGTCCAATTCAGCAGTTCAGGACCAAGATAGTGGAGATAAACAAAACAGTCCTTGCTGCAAATGAAGGCAGGTTAGACAAACTACATCATCATTATCACTCTAAATGATTTTCAGCAAATAGTTACATCTTTCAACAGAGCTCCATCTCAGATTACTTATGACTGCAATCCAGGCAGCTCTTAAAGAGACAGTACACAGAGGCTATGCAGGCACTCTCTGGCAATCACATATAAACTGTTAAAATGCAGGACACCAGCCTGGCAGTGAGCATTTAGGCAAGCTAAAGGAAGACTTTTCAGGAACCCCCATTTGTAGGGGGTTACAAGTGCACTAGGTGCTTCTGCTGCTTGTAAGCAGTACTCCTGCTTCAACCCTCTTTTAGCTGCTACACCAACAGTTGCACTTATCGGATGACAAGTGAAGTTCTTAGGATAATGTGTTCCCCTGTTGCACTTTAACTCATCAAGCTTATTATCATATTTTTATCTTGCCTTCCAGCTCCATATACACTGCTCTAGCTGACTATTATATTCTGCTTACCTGCATGTCAGTGCATTTATTGTATTACTGTATTGCTTGTTCTGTATTCTATTTTGTACTCCATTGCCTGTATGTTCACACCTGTTTGTTCTGTATGTTATTTTATGGTTACTGGTTGTATGCACTCTCCCATGTACCCCCCGCCCCAGGATGCACCGTGAGACGAGCAACCTGACTATTTAGTGTACCTTTCCTGGTGAAACATTTCAATAAATAAATAAATAAATATTATAAGCAAGTCCTCCAATGAAGAGCCAAGAGGTTTCTCGAAAGACATAAATTATTGAATAAGGTTTTAAAAATACCTAAAAGCAAAGCAGTATTACAGCAGAAATTTTCATTTTTAAGCAAATTCCATTAGGGTACTATAAATATCGGGAAGTAAACAAACAATACAGACTGCATCAGGCCAGAACTGGCCTCATTCCCTTTTCATTTAGTAACAGTATTTAGAAACACATAACCATGGCTGGCCAAAAACTGCAGTTAACAAAAGCTAAACAGTAAATATCGTACAATTGAATGACAACAAAATAGTTTTGCTAAAGTATAAGGTGGAGCCCACTGGCACAGTGGCAGAACTGATGCTGATGACACTGGTGACCCAAGTTTGATACTGAGCTTTGAATGACAGGAGCCAACCTGAAGGAGGGGGATCAAGTCTCCCGGAGGATTTGCTCCTACTCTGGGGAGGTAGGGTATCATGCTCTGATGCAACACCACCTAGGTGAGCACAGGTGGCAGTGCAGATGGAGCCACACAGAGGAGGTAGGACAACATCACCTGACTCTGGCAGTTGTGTCGTGCAGTGTGCATGCACCATTGAGCCCTTGCTGGCATGGATGAAATATAAGGAGGAAAAACCCAAGACATGGGCAGCATGGTGTCGGCACTCAAATTTCTGTTCAAACCCCTTTGGGACCACCACAAAGGGAACAGTGGCTTGAAGACCCCTTGGAAGGTGAAGTAACCAACACAGAAGGTGAGGACAGGGCAGGGAGGTTGCCAGGCAGAGGTGGACTGTACTGGAGACTGAGAAATAAAGAAAATATTGAAAAAGAAAAAAGTATAAGGTGAAGGAAACATGTCCCCTCGGCCATAAAGAAGCTGGCATTCTTATGGATAATTATTTATAATCAAGGTTTTTCTGCCCAACCCTACACTGCATCTGCCTTCCTCAATGGGCTCCAGGGACAACCCAGCCTGGCATCATGTGTCACATAGGACCTTCTCTGAGTGGTGTCTCACTCTGAGCATATCTCTACAATTTAGTGGATGTTGCTCTGACTGCCTGTCAGGCAGCGCGTCACCTTCAAAATAGATTTATTAACATGCAAAACCCTACACGATTTGGGTCCAGGCTACCTAAAAGAGCTCCTGTGTTCTTATACTCTTGTCTGCCCTCTTCATTCCTCTGAGGTGAGTCTCATGATGGCCCCTCAGGTCTCGGTTAAAACTATCTTGTGAACAGGAGTTTGCTGTGGCAGTGCCATCTCTCTCTGGAGTCAACTACTATGTGAATTCAGAGAGGCCCCTACTGTTGAGGTGTTTAGACAGGGTTTGAAGCACTATCTGTTTTCCCCATCTATAGTTAAGATATACTGTACCAGTATACAACATATTAGTGTATACTGTGGTATAGTTATTTACCTGTTATTGTGCTGCTATTTATTTGTATTGTTGTAAGGTGTCCAGAGCCTGCAGTAATGGGCACCTAAGAAATAATACTATAACTTCTATGACTACAACAACAGAGGACCAACTGCTGTCACTGAGCAGGGCTGCTGGTGTTTTTCAGTTTTGCTTTCCTCCACCTCTCTCACCTCTTCCAGGTGCCATGCCATGCACTCTAGTAGTCTTGTGGATGACAGCAGTTCCCCTGTGGAACAGGATGAACCCTTCATACATACCAAAGGGTTGATGTGACCAGGGAATGCCGTACTCTTCTCCCCTGGTTTGGGAAGTTCTGCTGCCTGCAGCACACTCACCTGACCCCATCCACCCATTTGCCAGCAATCAAGGCTTACTCCTAAAGCTGGCTCGCCTCTGCCAGAGCAGAACCAGCTACCAGTAGGTCATTGCATGGCTCAGAGTGCAGGCCTTTTAACTTAAAAATAGCCACTTAAAGTCTACTGAATAACAAAACTATTTGTAGAATCATATGAACCCCACCACCACCACCAACATCACCACTGCAGAGTAAATCAAGGTTCCTTGCAAGTTCTTTCCTCAGAATTTTTCAAATGTTTTCCAACTGCAACTCAGCAGAACCATCTAAACTTAAATCCTCTTCGGTGCAGTGGTTTCTCTAAATATATTGTCCTATATGTTCAGTTGCAAACTCTGGCACAAAGAGCTTACTTCAACCACCTTGCATCGGCCAAAACTTTGTAGCCATGTTGTGTTATGAACAATGGGGGTTGCAGCACTTCTCTGCACAGTCACTGCAAAGATTGCAATCATGTGGGGAAGGGAGAGAGGGGCTATCATGTAAATGGCTCTCTGAGTATTTCTCAGAACATGGCGGCCCTTGCTTACCTTGTCACAGCCATGCAGGAGGGAGAGAGGGTCATGGCTGCAGTGACAGGATCATTTACAGCCAGAAGGGACTAGGGAACAGAGGTGGAAGTCAAGTCAATCCCCGGTTTTATAGGAATGGGGCTAAGAAAGGTTTTTTTCCATTGGGTGCCATGGTGTGCATACAACTGGAGTTACAGTTGCAGACCACTGGACTACCAGAGGCAAGGCCAGAGGGTCAAGAAAAGAAAAATGGCCAGAGGTAATAATATAAAGGAGTACTGGTTGACTTCTGGGTAGCACCATCCCTGAACAGAGACTCTCAGCATGGCATATCGCTATGCAACTGGTGCTTTGCCATGCTGTTAGTCTCTGAGAGTCACTCACCAGCACCCTGGTAGCAGCCACTGAGATCTGGCTAACTGGTTTGCATTGTGACTAAGACAAACTGACTGCACTACCAGCTACTACAACTAAGAATAGGCCCCATGGCCTTACATACATTCTTCTGAAAGGGCTCTGTTAACCCCCTTAAGACTAAAAACTGTTCTATGTTTAAAGAATACATTTTATGATTGCTCACATTATGTAGAGTGCACTGGTGTAACTGGCAGTTTGCTTCTGATTCCTTTTTTTCTTTTTAAAAGTGAAAAATATGTAACCTTCCTTCCAGCTCATGTCTAGGGGCCTGATGGAATTCAATACCAGAGGGGAGACACAAGCCGAGAATCCATACCAGGGCACTGCAAACAACAAAATTCGCTTTGCCTACCTGCAACATTCACAGAGGAACATACAGGAGCTACTCATCTCTGCAGATGCATCCTAGGTGGAAAGAACAGCAGCAAGGCACCAGCAGGTATGGACCGGGGGCTATCTAGGGGCAAACTGGTTAGATCCACACAACATAACAGAGCAGGAGCACATGTAATTAAAAGAATAAAAAATTAATTTATTAGATACAGCAGAAATGCAGCAGCTCCATGGGGTAGGAGACAACCAGAGACAGGCACAAGGTTAACTAAATTTAATATTTCTGCAGCACACACTTGGGCCAAGGCAGGCCTGATGAGTGGGCTCCATGTAATGCTGGGGGAAGGGGGCTCAGAGACTCAGACAGCGACCTACACCTCCAAACCAGGGCTCTTCAAAAACTTCACCCCTTGACCATCACTAGGCCATAAAAACACTGCTGCTCCAAACTTCAGAGCGCAGCATCAAAAAACAGGCATGGAGTTCTTCACTACCCCCGGCTCCCAACAAACCATCACATCTACCTGCAGATTTGGGCCTTTACCAGGACCACCCTGGTCCCAGACCTAAAAAATATGGGAAAACCTAGCTCCCGGCAGGCCACCTAACATAGGACAGCATGCCACAATAGTACAGCCCCCCAGTGCTGCCACCACCAGACAGACCACGCCCCAAGGCTGCCACCACTGTAGCGCCCCCACCACCTTTCACACTCAGAATGAGGCCCCCAGACCCACCACAGTGCCGTGGAGCATGGGGCAGGTCAAAACACCAAAAATCTTCCAGGCTGCAGCTCCCCTCCTAAACTCAGGGTCTCATCCCATCAGCTGCATTCCCTGACCGACCACCCTCCAAAAACACGAGCCCTTAACGACACAGAGCTTAGGCCACCTCCTGGGCTGGGGATTAAAACCCATCACCATTTGCAGACAGTATCTTAGTGGCCTCTCCAACCGCCCGCAAAACACCATCTTTTATACCCCCAGGGGGCAGGCATAATCACACCTAAGAGCAGTACCAGCCCCCTCCCATCACCAAAAAGGGGAAAAAGGGAGGAATGAGGGGAGAAAGAGAGAAGGATAACTTTTCGTAAGCCCCAAATCAAGGGGAGCTTATACTCTCCCACCTTTAAACCATTTCCCTCTGGAGAATGGGGGCACCCGGCCTACCATGGGGAAGGGCACCAGTGGGATATGCACACTTTCTCACTGGTAACTGCCCAACCTGGAAATTGGAGAAAAACCTAAGGGGACATGGAATCCCAAAAATAAAACGTGAGTAAGTGAGGCCTACTCGAGACATTGTGCCTCTCCCCCCAGCAGATCCTCAAAAAGTTAATAAAACAGATTTTCTGCCAGGACTAATTGTTAAACAACAAGAGATAACTTAAATTGTTTTTTCATTCGTAGCACGCATACACATCATGACAAACCAAACATGAATATTTTTTTCCCCAAACCAGATCAAAAGATAATAACTATTTTTCCCCATAAAGATCAATCTAAAAAGCAGTCCCCAAAGTCCAGGCCATAATGGGCACAGTCCTTTCAGTCCTTACTTCTGGGCACTTGAATACTTGCATGGACTAGTTGTTGGCAAACATCCCAAAGACCCAACATAATAACAGTAAAATTAACTCACCAAACAGTCCAGATTCTTAAACTGCAAAGTCCTGGCAAGGCAACCAAAGTCCAAAAGGTGCATCTACTCAGATAGCGGGTGCACCGCCATGGGGATAGTAGTAGTAAGCAGGGTCGGGTTTAGTCGTCTGATTGGAGAAGGAATCCACCAAGATGATGTAGTACTTCATACGGCTACCAGTCACATCTTGAATAAGTACAAAGTGCTTAAAGATGGTTCATCCAGCCCATGCTGCTGAGTGGCACAGGGAATGAGCACAGCGAATCACTGCCTGTGAGGGAGTCCAGACTCATTGTTCCTTATCTACAGCTTGTTCACCATCGCCAAAAACACCCAATTGGCCCTCTTCTCTTGTACAATGTCCCACAGCCACTCCAGCATGTTGGGGTAGTCTTCACAGGGTATTCAAGATGGATTCTACACAGCACCTAGCACTCTGCTTGGGACCACTCCAGTATTTCCCTCACACTGGTCTGATGGGCTTGACCAGGATCCAACCAGATTCCTGTCCTGTACCAGAAATCCATTGGATCATTGCTCAAAAGTCCATCCATTTTTGCTCCTAAGGTCTTCCATATCACTGGGAGGTGTGGAACAGTATCTGGCAAAGTGAGGACCAGCCTAACATATGGCTGGGGTATGGACCTGTAAATTTCTTGGTCAGCAAACATGTAGCCATGAGGTGCCTGGCCAGGGGGCAACACAGGTGGCTCAACATACTTGGCCTCTTGTTTCTCTCCCAGGCCCTCCACAATAGCTGGTGACTCCGTCCCCAAAGCCTCTTCACGGGCATATAGTACCTTTTTACTGCTGGTGGGCAAGGAAGCACAGGCTGGCCCCCTGGGTCCTGGGGATTCAGCAGGGTTTGCAAGCTTTCCATGCCCTCTCCCTCTGCCACAGGGAGGCTCAGCAGGCAGTGTCAGGGAAGGGCTGGGCAGACTTCTTTGCCCTACCTCGCCATATAATTTTTCTTCTTCCACGGACTCCACCACAACATCCAGAGCAGGAACAGAGGGCTCACAGAGGGAATTGCTGCTCTTGTCTCCTCCCAAGTATCCAGACTTCCAGGAGACAAAAAGGATGCCATCACCAATGATGTCACTAAAGGCCAAGTCCATGAGGCCGAATAATGTGGCAATAAATAAAGACTAGAAGAGGGCCCCTGGCACAGGCCAAGCAGAGAGGCAGGTGAACTACTCCAGCTCCTTGAAAGTTGCACCGGGCAAACTAGTCAGGTGCAGCTCCATGGCCTGCTGTGGTCCATAACCAAGAAAGAAGAGATGCAGGGATCAGAGCCTTGGGCTTACTGGGTATGGTTTTCTCCACCATGGCAGCACTCATAGTACACTTCCTCCTTCCAAACTAAAGACCAAGATGGCAACTTTGCAAAGTGCCCCAAAACCTGCACTTTCCTCACAGCCAATCAGAAAGGCAGTCCAAGGTCATATGAGCAGAACTCATAAATATTCACTGCCATGAGCCAGATGGTGACATGCGGAAGGTACAAACACTGCCCAACATGGCCACTCCCAGGAATGACACAGATACAGGCAGGGACCCACAGTAACCACAGCCCCACAGAAAGCACCAGGCTAGACACCACCAACAAAGCAAAGAAATCCCAGATGAGCCCTCAAGTTTGTAAGCCTCCCTATGGCTCATGTCTAGGGGACTGATGGAATTCAATACCAAAGGGGGCACAAGCCGAGAATCCATACCAGAACACTGCAAACAACAAAATTTGCTTTGCCTACCTGCAACATTGATGGATAAACACTGGAGTCACTCACCTTAGCAGATGCATCCTAGGTGGAAAGAACAGCAGCAAGGCACTGGCAGGTATGAACTGGGGGCTATCTAGGGGAAAACTGGTAGGATCCACATGGTATAACAGAGCAGGAGCACACATAATTAAAAGAATAAAAACTGTATTTATTAGATAAAACAGAAATGCAACAGCTGTATGGGGCTGGAGGCAACCAATACAGGCACAAGGTTAACTGAATTTAATATTTCTGCAGCAGAAGGCTGCAGCACACACTTGGGCCTAAGCAGGCCTGTTGAGTGGACTCCATTTAACACTGAGCCGAGGGGCTCAGAGACTTGGGCAGTGACCTAGACCTCCAAACCAGGGCTTTTCAAAAACTCCACCCCTCAACCACCACTAGGCCATAAAAACACTGCTGCTCCTAACTTCAGCACTCGGCATCAAAAAATAAGTAGGGAATTCTTCACTACAGCTGGCTCCCAACAAACCATCACATCTACCTGCAGATTTAGGCCTGGTCTCGGACCTAAAAAACACGAGAAAGTGGGCCGAGGCTCCTCACTCTTGGTAGGCCACCTAATAAAAGATGGTGTGCCACACAGGTACAGCCCCCCCATGCTGCCACCACCAGACAGACAATGCCATGGTGCTGCCACCACTGTAGCACCCCCACCACCTTTCACACTCAAGACAAGGCCCCTAGACCCGCCACAGTGCCACAGAGCACGAGGTGGTTGAAAACACCAAAAATCCTCTGGTCCTCGGATCCCCACCTAAACTCAGGGTCCCATCAGCCGCATTCCCTGACCGACCACCCTCCAAAAACACGAGCACTTAACAGCGACACAGAGCTTAGGCCATCTCCTGGGCCAGGGATCAAACCCCGGCCCCACTTGTAGACCATCTACCATCAGCCTTTCCAATCAGCCGCAAAGCATCACTTTTTATACCCCCAGGAGCAGGCAAAACCACACCCAAGGGCAGTACCAGCACCCTCCCATTCACCAAAAAATGGGCAGAAGAGAGGAGAGAGGGAAAGACAGAAGGGGGGCTTACTAATAGAATGCCCACCATATTAGTGTTACCACACTGAAATATGTTGGTTTACACACCATGCACAAAACCCTCTGCATCATTTCTGGAATTGGAAACACACCGGCACAGTCTAGCCACACATGACAGAGTTGGGGGAGATGAGGCTATAGCATCATTAATGGCTACGCTGTTTGGGGGTGTTCCTAACATTCAGGAAGTATGCAGTAAAACTAAATCATAGATTTGAAATAAAACGAGGTCGATATAATTGCACCATTTGCATGCATTTCAGGCCTACTAAGAAAGGAAGGAGAAAAAACAAACAGCAGTTTTAATGAATCATAGAGAAGGTAAGCAACCATAAAATGTGGGGTTTCTGCTAGAAATAATACAATGCAAAAAGGATCGATAGTGTCCCTTTAACTGGTCAGCATCAAAAAACACATACTGTACGTGATAGAGTGCCCAGTGGTGGGGCAATGGGTGGTCCATGGTGATGTACTGGGGCCCCTGAGGTACCTTCCTTAACATCTCCGAGGGGCCAGCCTGGGTCATTTGATCATAGGGAATGAAAAAAGTAATAACATAACCACATAACACAGCCACCTGGGGTAACTGAAAAGTGCCTCAGAACACTCCAAGCTCAGACGCAGCTGGACCTGGACACTGACAAACTTGGCTAGATTAGTCCCCATGGTTGTGCTATTTATGGGAGAGTTGCGATAATGACTGGTGGGGGCCGACATGGTACTCAATGGCTAAGGATCACTGCAGTGCTGACTGGCTCCCCATACTTATAATCTATTTCATTGTGCGGTAACTCCACGTCTGTGTCCACAAAAGGTAGGAACAAACAGAGCGTAACCCGTGATTTCAGTTTCATCAGGTAATTTACAATGTGCACAGGCCTAATGAAGGTATGCAGTAAGCTGAAACATCGTACAAACATACTCATGATTGCATATTCTCAAGAACTATTACCATTCTCTGCAAGTCTGCCAGTGTCAACAAACCAGTGACTGTGTAGAGATCACTGGATTTTTGGAACAAACTAGTGTGCACCAGCCCAGCTACTAAAACAGGTCAAAGGTGTATAATCTCCTATCTCACAGTACTAATGTTACTGTTTCTTTAGTTTATGCTTGGCATCGTCGTTGAGGCACAGGTCAGGAAGCATAGGAAGACCAGGAGCAGTTGTAAAATTTGCAAGTGTTTTTTTTTTTATCAATAACAATAAAATGAGAAATAAAAATTGTTCAGTAGAACTATTTACAAAGGCAGTATGAACAGAGAACACAAAGTCCTTCATCTGAGGGCATCTTAAATTCCAAGTTTCAGTATTTCTTTCTCATTCCGTCTAGCAAAAGCATTGCTGCTCTCATTAGAATTCTTTACCTGAGAACTTGTTAAGAGACACTGTTTTTTTCTCAAAACATTCTTATCAGTTTCCTTGCAGGTGTAAGCTTGCAAATAGAACTGGGTCCCAAGCTGGTCTCTCACTGACAGCTCTGTAAAAAAGTTTACAAACAAGCCTGAGAGGCGCTCAAACTGCATTTCAGGTTAACCCCCTAAATTCCAAATAGCTTTTGCCATCATTTCAACAGTATAACTATAAACATTTTCAAACCAAGGGATCCCAGTATCACTTACAGTTTCACACAAAGATTCACACATATTTTATAACCTCAGATATACAAGGGGGGGGGAAACAGTCAGAAACAGCAAGTCAAGGCAGTGAGATAGCCAGAGGTGGAGAATCGCGAGACCATCAGAGTGATCAGTTCCTAGGTCTCACAAGAACATTTGGTTGCACAATCAGACAGACAAGAGACAGAAAAGGAGAGGATAGAACAGATCTTTGTGTTTAACTCTTTCTGCACAATGAATGGGACAGGGCCTTATTCAACCCTGTTACATACCGCCCTCTTTAAGACGGAACCTGTTTTTAAAGACAGGTTTCCAAAATGTTCTATTAAATTCCTGTCTAACATTAGCTTATAAACTTTACAGTTCAGTGCATATGCAGTATAGCAAATTTATTAGTTTAAACTCACATTTTTTCAACATTTGGAATTTTCAACTTCTGATCTGCATCTTGACAGAAAATCAGCCTTGACAATCTCTTTTCCAGATTTGTGCATCACTTTAAATTTAAATGGCTGTGGTGCCAGGTACCAACGTGTGATTCTAGAATTGTATCCTTCATTTGGTTAAGCCAGCAGAGAGAACTGTGATCTGTTTCAAGTACAAAGTCAGCTCCCGGTAAGTAAAACTTAAGGGACTCCATGGCCGACTTTGCTGCAAGGCACCTTTTCAATGGTGGAGTACCTCTTCTCCCTGTCATGCAATTTCCTGCTGATATACAGAATGGGGTGTTCCTTCCCATCTATATTTTGACTCAGGACTGCACCTAGGCCTACTTCTGATGCATCTGTCTGTAACAGAAATGGTTTCTCAAAGTCTGGGCTTCTAAAAACAGGCTGAACATAATGCAGTCTTAATGGACTGAAAAGCTTCATCACACTCTGGGGACCATTTCACATTATTTGGGTATCGTTTTTTCATGAGTTCAGTGAGGGGAGTAGCTAATTGGGCAAAGTTGGTAACAAATCTCTGATAGTAACCAGATATCCTTAAAAATGACCTGATATATTTCTTTGTTTTGGGGATAGGACTGTTAGCTACAGCTTCTATCTTTGAAACTTCTGGCTTGACTTCTCCATTTCCCAAAACATAGCCTAAATATCTGGTTTCCTGCATGGCAGCTGCACATTTGGTAGGATTACTTGTCAAACCTGCCTTTTTGATAGACTAGATAACTACTTGTAGGTGTTCCAGATGGCTATTCCAGTCAGGAATGTATACCACAACATCATCCAGGTACGCAGCACAATAACCAGTGTGAGGCGATAAAATTACATCTATGTACCGCTGGAATTTAGTGGGTGCACCATGTAAACCAAATGGCATGATGGTGAACTGATAGAATCCAATAGGGGTGGCAAATGCAGTTTTGTCTTTGGATTCTTTAGCTAGGGGAATTTGCCAGTAACCTTTGGTGAGATCAAAGGTACTGATGTACTTGGCATTCCCCAATCTGTCCACCAAATCATCAATCCTGGGCATAGGATAACTGTCAAATTTTGACACTCAAGTTTCCTAAACTCAAGGCAGATTCTTACACCCCTTCTTTTTAATTTACAGTTACCGTTGGTGATGACCATGCACTTCTGGACTCTTCCATGATACCCAATTCTTTCATTTCTTGTATTCCATTAACCACGTCAACTGTTAACCACTCTGGTAATCTGTATTTCTTTTGTCTGATAGGGTGAGCATTCTCTGTCACTATTACATGCTTGACATCTTTAGCTCTGCCTGGTACTGTGGTAAAAGTACTGTTAAATGTCTTTAGCAAGTTACAAATTTCTGCGGTCTGTTCAGAGGATAAGGAGACATTCACCTTTTCAGCATCCGCAGTTAACAGTTTGTTCCAGTCTGTCATGAGCTTTATCAATATCTTCTTTATCAGTTTCTGGTAAAACTAGAATAGCAGTCTTTGGTGGTTCTTCAACCCATTTCTTCAGGAGGTTAGCACAGTATGTATTGGAAGTATTTTTCCTATCAGGGGTCTCAGTTTCATAGTTAACTGTGCCAGTATGTGTAAGCACTTTATAAGGCCCTTGCCACTTCATTAACAGTTTATTTTCTGTGGTGGGCGACAGTAGCAAGACCTTTCACCTGGCTCAAAAACTTTCTCTTTTAATCCATGGTCATAATATGTCTTCTGCTGGTGTTGGGCCTCTTCCAGATTACTATAGGCAATGTTAACATATTTTGTCAGTGTCTTTCTCTGGGCACACATATAAGATGTAATAGATTTGTTCTGCCTGGGGTTATCTTCCCATGTTTTTTTTATTACATCTAGTGGCCCTATAGGTTATATACCATACAGCATTTCAAATGGTGAAAAACCTGTTGATGCCTGTAGCACATCTCTGTAAGCAAAAAGCAGGTAAGATAAGCATTGGTCCCAATCTTTCCTTTCCCCTTTTACAAACCTTTCTAATATGTGTTTGAGGGTTTGATTAAAACACTCAACAAGACCGTCTGTCTGAGGGTGATGAGGGGAAGTTCTTATAGCAGTGATACCCAGTAATTGATACAGCTTCTTCAGTAATGCAGCACCAAAATTACTACCCTGATCAGTAATAATCTCTTTAGGTATGCCCACCCTGCTGAAAATTTTAGCAAGCTCTGCTGCCACTTTTGCGGCTGTGACAATATGCATTCGAACTGCCTGTAGGTATTGAGTAGCATAGTCACATACAACCAAAAGGAATTGATTACCCCTTTTTACTTTTGTCTAAGGGACCAACCACATCCATTGCAATTCTCTCAAAGGCACATTTATCAAGGGTAGGGGCACAAGGGGCACCTTGCCTTTTTTAGTCTCTGGGGCTACTTTCTGATACTTGGCACAGGAACTGCAATATGTAGCAACATCTTCATGAATTCCAGGCCAGTGAATTCTAGACAGCAATCTGGCAAGGGTGCAGTCCCTACCTGAGTGACTAGCCATGGACAATCATGTGCTATCTGTAACAACTCAGAACTATACTTCTGTGGTATAACCAATTGTTCTGTCTGTTTCTTTGTCTGCGGTTTGACCCAAACTCTGTACAGTAACCCATTACATTTTTTAAACATTGGTTCATCCTGTTTTGGTTTTATCCCCAGCTGCTTAATATAACCCTGGAGAGAAACATTGTTAGTTTGCTCTGAAACACAATCGCAAGCCATTATCAGTTTAGTTTCAGAATTGTCATATACTGTATTAACCCCTTATGTCCATCAGTTATTTGTTTCCACTGTTTCTTCAGGCATCTTCTTTCTTTCCCAGACTTTCAGATCTTAAAACTATGGTCAGACAAGTCCGAATCAAAATCAGTGAAAGGAAAAGTGTCCCCACCATCTGTGATTTTCTTTGCTTGAGCTCTTGTAATCATAACTGCTGAAACATCAGGATTTAGTCCCTCTGTGATTAACTCAGTAAATCCTGGAAAGTCATTTCCAATAATCGCTGGTACAGGTAACGTACATACTACCCCTACATTAATTTGGTATGACATCCCATTAATAGTCAGAGTCACTTGGGTGGTGGGATTGTATTGCGTGTCCTCATGGATGCACATGACACCAGCACCTGGTCCTTCTGCACAGTGTTTTCCCAGCACATTAACATGCACCAGGGTCTGTCTACTTCCCAGATCTGTAAGTCCTTTCACAGTCTTATCTCCCACCTTGAAATCTGTTAAATACTTGCTCCAATTTGCTAAGGACAAATCTGCTCCAGTGTTACTCTTCTTACCATGGCAGTGTCTTGCAATATGGCCTGGTTTGTTACAATTATAACAAATAAAGTATTTGGGTGCAGATTTGTTACCCCCACCAGAGATTTTGTCGGATTTGGAGATAAATTGGGGAAAAAGAGGGTCTTACCAGTACTTGTCTGTTACCTTTCTGCTGTGGCATCTGTCTGGCCATCTGGTAGTCTTCAGTCAAAAAAGCGTCCTTTTCCCCACTTTCTGGTCGGTGTTCATTTACCCAAAGCTGCAAATCTGTAGGCAGGATGTAGATGAACTGCTCCATTGCAAGTGTGTCGATGATCTGTGGGACTGTTTTGCCTTCTGATTGGAGTCATTTAATACGGAGTTCTCTGAGTTGGGTGAAGGCTTCTTGAGGATTGTCAACTGAGTTGTACTTCAGAGACCTCTCTACCTGTAGGTCTTTCCTAAGATGTCATATCTTTTCAGAATTTTTCTTTTCACCAGGTCATAGTTTTCTGACTGTGTAGTGTCCATACTGCTGTAGGCAAGTTGAGCTTTATCTCTCAGGTATGGTACCAGCCTGATTGTCCATTGCTGCTTTGGCCATTGGCAGGCTGCAGCAACTCTTACAAAAGTTGTCAGGTATGCTTCAATGTCATTTGAAGGACACAGCATTGTAAGTTTAATGTCTTAAGTTATTTGTGTTTTGTTGTTCTGCTGGACCTGTGCCAGATCCTCTGTCTTTGATAGCTTGCAAGGCATCCAGCCATCACTGCTCCTGTCGCTGCTTCTCTTCTCTTCTCTTCTCTTCACTTCTCTGCACCTCTAAATGCTGAATCTCTTTTTCACTCTGTTACATCTCCACTCTTCTCTGTTTCTTCATCTTTTGTTGTTCTATAGCCCAACATTTGAAAAAGGCAGTCAGGCTTTCAGGTTCTGTCACTGCCTGATCTTCTTGTTCTATGACTGGTGCTGGCTGCACAGTCTCAGCTTGGACTTCTGTCTCTGCTAGTTTGAATGCCATTCATCTGGTAATCACTCCTGGACTTGCTGCTGCAGAAACCACACCTTTCTGCTGTGCTTCCCTGGTACCATAGAAACATAGACTTTGACGGCAGATAAGGACCACTTGGCCCACCTAGTCTGCCCATTTCCCTACCTACAGGATAGGTCACAGATCCTAGTTAACCAACATCTTATTTCTTCCTACCCCCCCACAAGAACTGCCTTATGTCTGTCCCATGCATTCTTGAATTCTTCCACAGTTTGAATCCCACAACCTCCTCAGGAAGGCTGTTCCATGCATCCACAACCCTCTCTGTGAAAAAATACTTCCTCACGTTGCCCCAGAACCATCTCCCCTCTATCTTTAAATTGTGTCCCCTTGTTCTTGCATGTCTCTTTTTCTGAAAGATGCTACCCTCTTGGACTTTGTTGATTCCACTGAGGTACTTAAAAGTTTCTATCATGTCTTCCATTTTCCTTCTTTCCTCAAGGGTATACATGTTAAGCTCCTTTAGTCTCTCCTCGTACGGCTTCTCTTGCAGACCCTGCACCATTTTAGTTGCCCTCCTCTGGACTGCCTCTATCCTGTCTATGTCCTTGCGGAGATGGGGTCTCCAGAACTGGATGCAGTACTCCAGATGGGGTCTCACCAACTCTCTGTACAGAGGGATAACAACTTCCTGTTTTCTGCTGGTGATGCCTCTCCCTGCATCCCAGTATCCTCCAGCCTCCTACTGCCTTCTCATGTTGCTTGCTAACCTTAAGGTCATCTGATATTATTACCCCAGGTCCCTTTCCTATTTTGTTGTTGTTACTACCTCCCCCCCATTGTGTAATCTTCTCCTGGGTTCTTGTTTCCCAGGTGCATTATTCTGCACTTCTTTGCATTGAATCCTAGCTGCCATACTTCTGACCATTCCTCCAGCCTTGCCAAGTCCCTTCTCATTCTTTCCATGCCTCCTTGTGTATCAACCCTGTTGCAGATCTTTGTGTCATCTGCAAAGAGGCATACTTTTCCTTCCAGTCCCTCTGCAATGTCACTTATAAAGACATTGAAAAGGACTGGACCCAGTACTGAACCCTGCAGTACCCCACTAGTAATCCCTCTTTCTTCAGAGTGGACTCCATTTATAATTACCTTCTGTGTCCTGTTGTCCAGCCAGTGTTTTACCTAGGCTACCACCCTGGGACCCACTCCCAGGCTGGTTAATTTGACTATTAATCTTTTGTGTGGGACTGTGTCAAATACCTTGCTAAAGTCTAGGTAGGCCATGTCCACAGCTCCTCCCTGGTCTACTTCTTTGGTCACTCAGTCAAAGAAATCTATTAGGTTTGTCTGACATGACCTTCCCGCTGAGAACCCATGCTGCCTTGGGTCCTGTGCCCCACTGGCCTCAAAATACTCAACAGTTCTTTCCTTCAGAAGTGCCTCCATCACTTTCCCTACCACAGAGGTCAAACTGACAGGTCTGTAGTTTCCTGCCTCTTTCTTGGTCCCACTTTTGTGAAGGGGAATCACATCCTCCTTCCTCCAGTCCTCGGGTACCACACCATTCTCCCATGATTTATTAAAAAGTATAGTCAGTGGTTTCACTAGTCCCCCCTTTAATTATTTTAGAATCCTGGGGTGAATTCCATCAGGCCCCATTGCTTTGTTCATCTTCAGTTTTAGGAGTTCTTGCAGAAAACTTTCTTCTGTGAAAGGGCTGGGATCGACCCCACCCCCATCAAGAGTGCTTCTGTTAATTGGATTAGGAACTTCCCCCTCCTCCTTTGTGAATACTGAGCAGAAATATTCATTCAGTATCCCTGCTTTTTCACTGTCCCCCTCTGTCCACCCACCCTTCATTCTATTCAGCCTCACTATCCCTCCCTTTGTCTTTCTACACTCTCTGATGTACCTATAAAAGGTTTTATCCCCCTTCTTAACTGAGTTGGCTATCTTTTCCTCAGTTTGGGCCTTTGCTATTCTGACTTCTTTCTCTCCCTGTTTCCTTCTGCCTTAACTGGTACAGCTCTCTGTCCTGCTCCTTCTGTGTTTCCTTATTCTTCCTGAATGCTACCTTTTTCTCCCTGACTTTCCCAGCCACCTCTTTTGAGAACCATAGTGGCTTTTTCTTTCATTTTGATTTGTTTATTTGCTTTGCACAAAGGCTTGTTGCCTCTGTGATGGCAGTTTTGATGGTTCCCCATTGTTGCTCCACCCTCCCTCTAGCCTGTTTGCTAGTGCTTTTCTGAGGCACTCTCCCATCTTGCCAGAGTCAGCCCTCCTGAAGTCCAGTACCTCACTTTTGTATGGTTTGACTCTGTAGCTGAGTTTAACGTGAACCACACTGTTTGATGGTCACTTGTTCCCAGATGGCAACCCACTTCTAGATCTGAGATCCCTCACTGCCCCATTTGAGAGCACGAGGTCTAAGATTGCTCCCTCATGAGTGGGTTCTGAACCAGCTGGGCCTGAGGCCTGCCACCTGTAGGGCATCGAGAATGGCCCTGCTCTTGGATGGCTGCAGCAAATGTGCTCCAGTTAACATCTGGCATATTCAGGTCTCCCATCAGCAGCATCTCCCTTTCTCTGCCATCCTAAGAATGCCTTCTATCATATCCTTGTCCATTCCTCCCTGACATGGGGTCTGTACAACCCCTGTGCGGATTGTGGTGCCTCTTTCCAGTCTCCAAGGTGACCCACAGTGCCTCCTCTTCCATGTTTACTCTTTGTTCAGTTGCTTTTATCCCTTCCTTTACATAGAAAGCTACTCCTCCCCCTCTTCTCTCCTGCAGGTTATGTACCCTGGTATGTTAACATCCCAGTCATGGTTCTCTATGTACCATGTTTCTTTGACTGTTATGATATCCAGGCATCCCTCTTCCATCAAGGCCACCAGCTCATGGAGCTTGTTGCTCAGACTACAGGCATTGGTACTCATTACCCTCCATTTCCTGATGGCCTTACTCCTTTTTGCTCCATCTCTGTCCTTCTTGCCTTTGTCACTTTCCCCATTTACCCCTACCCTTCTCCCTATCGCCACCTCTATGTTGGTGTTTACCGTACTTACTACCATGATTTTGGGGAGGCTAGGATTTCCCTGCTCCTTTCCAGTGCTCTCCCCCTTGGCTAGTTTAAATGCTTGCCAATGAAGCATTTAAACCTATCACCTAGGATCCTGGTTCCTCCTGGACAGATGCAACCCATCATGCCAGTATAGGCTTGCATCACTCCAGGTGGACCCCAGTCCCAGTGAAGCCAAATCCTGAGCTCTGCACCAGTTTTTAACCACTGATTGAATCCCATGGTGCGGAACACCCTAGCCTCTCCTATGCCATAGATGGGCAGCACCTCCGAGAAGGTTACCGTGCATGCTACTTGTCTAAGGCCCCTTCCCAATTCCACAAACTCTTCCTGCACTGCTGTAATCTCTTTCTTTACCAGGTCATTTGTCCCTAGGTGGGCAATGACATCCAGCTCCCTCCCTCCCCTGTGCAGCTGCTCTGGCAATCCTGAGGATTTGCTCCCTGTCCCTCCAAGCCATGGCGCCAGGCAGGCACCTTACCTCCCTCTCCCTTTCCTCCCCCAGTTCTACCTTCCTAACAATGGAGTCCCCCACCAGGAGTTATTTCCTTCTCCTGTGGGGTCCCATGCCACCCTCCTGTGGGTCTCCTTTGTGGAGGTTCCCAGCATCCTCCTTGGTCTCCACTGCAGGTGCCTCCATAGAGGAACCACACTTTGCCAGAATGGCATAGGAATTGTGGAGCAGTACAACTGAAGGGATGTGCCTCTGTTCCACCACCCTCACCCTCCCTGAGCCCACTGTGGTCCAACTGCTCCTCTTTCTTGGCAACCTCTAAAAGGCAACAGCAGTGGCACTGGTGGTCCCTGGATGGAGGAGGAGGACCCACAAATCCTGGCCAACTCAGCCTGGAGATGAGCAACCTCCTCCCTCAGCCCAGAGAGGTGTCTGCAGATGGGACAACACTGCATCTTCCAGAACGTCTCCCAGAAGACTGCTGCTCCACAGCCACTGCACTGTACCGCTCCCATCTGTCTTATTTCTGGCCCCTTAACTGTTGTTTGGAATCCTTACTCTTTCGTGTTTTTTTTTGTTCTTTTTTTTCTTTCTTTTCTCTCTACTTACTTTCTGCCTCTGTGCCCTTTAACCTCCTGAAGTATAGGAAGACTAGGAGCAGTTGTAAAATTTGCAGGTAGCATTTTAGTATCAATAACAGTAAAATAAAAAAAATTAAAATTGTTCAGTAGAACTATTTACAAAGGCAGTACAAACGGAGAAAACAAAGTCCTTCATCTGAGGGTATTTCTAATTTCAGGTTTCAGTCTCTCTCTCTCTCTCTCTCTCTCGCTCCCTCTAGCAGAAGCACTGCTGCTCTTTTTATAAGTCTTTGCCTGGGAACTCATTAAGAGACATCCCATGTTTCTCAAAATGTTCTTGTCAGTTTCCTTGCAGGTGCAAGCTTGCAAACAGAAAAGGGTTCCAAGCCAGCCTCCTGTTGACAGCTCTGCGAAAGAATTTGCAAACAAGCCTAAGAGGAGTTCAAACTGCATCTCAGGTTAATCCCCTAAATTCCAAATAGCTTTTTGCAATACTTTCATCAGTATAGCTACACATTTTCAAACCGAGTGATCCCAGTATCACTTAGTTTCACACAAAGATTCTTATTTATTTTATAACCGCAGATATACAAGGGGGGAAGAAAAGACAGAAACAGCAAGTGAAGGCAGAAAGATAGCAAGAGGCAGAGAATTGTGAGGCCATTAGAGTGATCAGTTCCTAGGTCTCATGAGAACATATGGTTGCACAACCAGACAGACAAGAGACAGAAAAGGAGAGGATAGAACAGATCCTTGCATTTAACTCATTCTGCACAACAAATGAGACAGGGTCTTATTCAACCCTGTCACAGGCATATATTAAACCATACCTATACATGCTTCTTAACTTGTTACCGTGCCACTTTAAGCTTCAAGCCTGATCTATTCAGCGCTGAAATTAATTTAAGCCTGGTGTCCTCGACTGCCCCACCCCTCTTTTACCTTTACCTCGCTCAAAGAACTGGGCTGGGTTTCGATGATTGCCAACAACCTAGGTATGATTTAGCCAGCCAACCAGTGCAGAGGTTGAAATTCTGCTTGCAACACCGATGATCCGGGTTCGGGAATGGAGCTGGGAGTCAGAGGGTTAGCCAGGGGGAGAAGGATCAAGCATCCATGGGACTGCTCTCCTTTTCTGGGGGGAGGGGAGAGGGAAGATTGTCCAGCTCTTTGTTGCCCCCTGGCAGATGCTGGGGGGTGCTGGCCAGTTGGTACCAGAATGTAGGGGGGTGGGGTGGAAGCTGGTCATCATTGCATGTCCCCACCCCTTGGGCAGCAGCACAAAAAAACTTGCCAATCTTTGGCATAATGCTCCTGCCCTATTGCTGTCCTCAATTGCCTTACATGTCCGCCGGGGGGTGCTGCTTCATGGCCCCAACCCGGGGCGGGGTAAGCCAGGACTAGCCTACAGTTAATATTAGGGAGGGAAGCCCCCTGGTGGTCCCACGCAGGAGGGAAAGGCCAGGCAAAGGGGTGGACACGGATGGGGCATAGGCAGACCTACTAAGGGAGGAATAGGGACCAGGCCAAAAAAAAAAAACTAGGTATGCTTCTGAGATCATGTGATGCCTCACCCTGGGGTATAAGCAGAGGTACCTGAACACTATACTGATTACCCCCTAGGAAGTAAAACAGTTCTCCCATCACACAGTAATACTGCCAGCAAACAATTCTGTGACTCCGAAAAGAAATTGCAATGTGCTCAATGTAGAATGCTTAGCCCTGAAACATTAGCATTGATGTCTTAAAAACAACAAGGGGCACTATTTAAAATAGTTTCAAAGGTTGATGGAAGAACTTACATGGAAATGAAATTACCAGTGTTATATAACTTGTGAAATTAAGAAAACTATGAGAGATGTGTGAATAAAGCAATGGATGAACAATAACATTGTGTGGGTAGAGTGCCTTACAACCCTATCTGATTCTGCATTGCCACTTAATAACATTGGGATAAGCTACCAGTATGATAAGCTATTCAATACAAGGTTATGTGACTATGCTAAGAAGAAAGATATGGAATGATTTAATAATTACAGATTTACTCCCCTTCTACCTAAAATTAAAAATTCACATTGTTTGGAACTTTACTTAGAAATAATACCTTATCCTAAACAAGATGTCTGCCGAAGCTGAGTGTGCACGCGCAACTACTAGCACATGTGCACTGAGCATCGGCAGCCATCTTGAGTATGGCGGGCCACAGCAACAAAAGAAGTGCACCCATGGGAAGGGGGCTGAGCAGAGTGTTCTAGAGTTTCAGAATGATCGTACTGCAACTCCAAAACTTATTTGGCGTCAATCCGGTGACTTGTTTTTAGAGCTCTCACAAGACAGCTGCAGGCTCTGCCCTCTGCAGCTGTAAAAAAAGTTCTACATCCTTACGTGATTTTTGACTATTAGCAAACAGAGCCACTGAGCCTCTTATTCTCCATCCAGTGGTCTTTCATTCAGGAGAGTTACAAGTGCAGCACTTCACTTAGACCCATGGGGTGGAGAGCCAAACACATTTTTCAACTATAAAAAAAAATACTTAAAACTTACTTTAAATCCCTCTAGTTAACCCAATTTATAATAAGTTAATAAGGCCCCTGATGGGTGCCTCTTATTGTACAAGAGACTCCACTCATGAGGTTTGGCAGACAGAACCGCTTAGCTTTACATCACGGTCCTCGCACCCTAACCTCAGGTGTACAGTCTCTTAAAGAGCAACTGTCATGGTATTTTTCAAATTTCCCTACAAGAACAAGAAAGAACCCTTACCTGGCCCCTAGTCATATGCTGCTAATATTTTCAGGAAGAGTTTATATTTTGGCTGAATGGAACTAAGCCATGCTCATCCCTTCCACTTCCTCGTACCTCTTCAGAGTGTGATACACCCCCAATCCTCCCCCGCTCTAGCACGTTTCTGATGTCACTAAATGCACAGTACAGGGGTGTGCTCCATAGACATGAATGGGGCCATTTTTTAAACAAAGTTGTTGGTATTTTAGATGGCTATCATGAACAAATCAAGGGTACTGCTCAACTAAGAAGGAACTATGTCACAAGTATATCACAAGTCCTATGAGGACAGGTTGAAGGCACTGAACATGTACTCCCTGGAGGAGAGGAGGGAGAGAGGGGATATGATAGAGACATACAAGTATCTTACAGGGAGGAACAGGGTGCAGGAATGCACTATTTTTAAGCGAAAAAGATGTTCCAGGACTAGAGGGCATGGGATGAAGTTGGAGGGAGGACAATTCAGAGGAAACGTGAGGAAGAATTTCTTCACAGAACGGGTGGTGGACAAGTGGAACACCCTGCCAGAGGAAGTGGGAAGGAAACAATCACGGGATTTAAGAATGCATGGGATAGACATAAAGGAATTCTGGAGGTCAGGGGTAAGGGGCAACAGACTTCCTGGAAAACATAAACTGAACTTACAAACTTAAATGGGCAGACTGGGTTGGCCATAGGCCCTTATCTGCCGACACTGTCTATGTATCTATGTATCTATGTAACTTATTTGTTGAGCAGTGCCTTTGATTTGTTTGTAATATGGCCATTGCGAACAAATAAAGGGTACTGCTCAACTAACAAGGACTTTGTTAGCTGAACAGTGCCCTTGATTTGTTCATGATACCCATCTAAAATACCAAAAACTTTGTTTAAAAAATGGTCCCATTCATGTCTATGGAGTGCGCCCCTGCACTATCCACATAGTGACATCACAAAAACATGCTAGCATGGGGTCGGATCGAGGGCAGATCACACTCTGAAGAAGTACTAGGAAGTAGAAGGGATCAGTGCAACTCAGTTCCATGGAGCCAAAATACAATCCCTTCTCTTCCAAAAAGGGGGCACTGGAAAAATGGAAATATTAGCAGCATACGAATAGGGGCCAGGTAAGTGTTCTTTCTTTTTCTTTGGGCAAATACCTCTATAGTTGCTCTTTAAACCATAAGAGACACTCCTTGGAGGCCCTATTAATTTTTAAGATTATTACCATATATTGTTTAAGTAAGCAGGGCCACCAACCAGACATTACTTGCCTAGTAGAGTCCAACTTTGGAGTGGATTAATGCACTTATAGCACGGCAAGTGCTTATAAAAATGAATAGAAAACCTTGTGATTTTATAAGAATAACAGATACAGTGGTGTCTACAGTTAAAACGTTAATGCTCATTTCATTTTGTGTCACAGGTTGCCTTTGCACCAGTGTAATTGCACGATTCAAGTACAGCATTAATTGCCATGTTACAATATTTACTGAGAACAACTGGAGCCAAATATAATTAAAGTATCAGTGTTATTGGGTGATGACATGGTTTGAATAGTGGGACATCCATAAACACACACTCACTCAAATACTTACGTACACACACACACACAAACACACACATCCTGACAGACACGTGCATTATAGCTTGTAGTGGTAGTGCTTTGCACCAGAAGATCTTTATAGATGTTGCAATATGTAATGGTGTCTTCTGTTCCTAGAAGGCTTTCCTGATATTACCACTGGTAGGGACGTTTTCTGGACATGGAGGGCCTTTACTAATGTTGCCAACAGCTGCTGTAATGTCCCTGTCTGACAGTTACTCAAACTGCACCCCCCCAAAAAAAAATATATACATACAGCATGGTCCCAGCTGACAGTACATTTTCCTGGTTGGTAAAAACACCACCCACAGAAAGTGACACTGGCAGCAAAAACATACTAACATACTAAAATGCCAGCAGAATAGGCCTAACGGTCTTTCGTGTCTGCTCGTTTGGTCAGTCCCCAGCCTGGGTGCTGACCTTGCTGTCCCTCTCACCTTCTCTGGCTTCTCCCTTCCCAGTTCCGGATATTCTTGCTGCATTGGATTTTGCTTCCAGAACCCTTCCCCTGTACCTGTCCCACCCCCTTTTGAACCCCTCCACTGTCTCTGCCTCCACTAGCCCCCATAGGCAGTGCATTCCATAGCTCCACCACTCTCTCAGTGAAGTAGCACCTCCTCCTTTCTCCCTGAATCTTCCCCTCCAGCTTCCACCCATGCCTCTAGTGGCCCCTTCCTCCTTCCTTCAAGCACCCCGACTGTTCCTCCCTATTTATCCTCTTCATGTACCCAAAGACCTCTATCATGTCCCCCGGTCCCTCTCTCTTCCAATGTGTACATATTTAGCTCTTCGAGCCTCTCCTCATAGGTCCTGTCCCCAAGCCCCAAATCATTTTGGTTGCCTCCTCTGGACCCTCTCCAGGAGGTTAATGTCCCGCTTAAGTGTGGCCTCCAAACTGCACACAGTACTCAAGTGCGGACTCACCAAGCAGTTATACAGAGGGAGTATCACTTCCTCCTTCTGGAGGTGATCCCAGCGATGCATCCCAGCATCCTGTTGGCCTTGGCTGCTGCCCTCCTACAAGTCTCAGAGTTGTTCATCTTGACATCCACCACCACCCCCAGGTCCCTCTCAGCCATCGAGACTTGTAGCATTTCCCAGGGTGTACACTTGGCCTGGGTTTCTGGCCCCCAGGTGGAGTACCTTGCATTTCCCTGCATTGAACCTCAGCTTCCACTTTCTAGACCATCTTCCAGAGCCTCCAGGTCCCCCTGTAGGGCCACCCTCCCTCCTCCCCATCCACCACCGGGCTTCAGTTTCGAGTCATCTGCAAAGAGACTCATCTCACTCCTGATTCCTGTCCTCATGTCAGATACGAGGCGTTGAACAGAAGGGGCCCAAGGACTGATCCTGTGGGACCCCACTAATGACCCTCCTTGGGATGAGACTATCCCACCAACTACGACCCTCTGGGTCCAGTCCTGGAGCCAATTGCCTATCCATCTGATCATCTGATTCCCCACCCCCATTTCTCCCAGCTTATCCAACAGACCCACGTGAGGAACAGAGTCAAATGCCTTGCTGAAGTCTAGAAAGAGGACATCCACTGGTCTACCCAGGTCCAAGGCACTTGTCACCCAGTCATAGAACTCCACCATGGAGAAATATGGTCCGAGCAGCATGATAAACAGCTCAAAATAAGACGAAGACATTCCTGTCAGGGACTCCTGGGTGTGTGTGTTGGACATGCATGCTGGTCTTCTGCTGTGCAACTGTATAAGAAAAAGTTTCAACCAGCACTACAGTCCACTGACTGTGAAACTACACAGATTGCACAACTGATGCACAGTCAACTCACACAAAAGGTAACATACTTAGCAAAATTAACATAAAATACCAAAGGTGCTAAAAGGCCCCAAAGGAAGTGATTTGTGTTATACAAATAAGATATTTCTGACTTGCTTTATAATATATGTAAATGAGGCTCAAGAGATGTCTCTTGACTAATCAAGAGTATCTCCTCGTGACTTCTTAGGATGTGAGAACCAAGAAGCAAAGCTGAGTGGTTCTGGAACCCTAAGATGTTATAGTGGGATGACTGGGATGCTCGCTATTAGCCAAGAGACATATCCAGAGTGCCAGTCACTTTTTATTAAGTATTTCTTTCTTTTTAACTAATATTCAGTTCCAAGGGGAAAGAAATGCAAATGCTTTGGAATATACAGTGACAAAAGAATGCAGTTTCATTTTTATGTCAGTGTTTTAGCCATCTGTATTAAGTATGCTGCCTTTTGTTTTTGAAAAACACACTGCTGTCTTTAAAAAAAAAAAATTTTAATTTTCCAGTCACACTAGTTGAACACCCAACCTCTCAATAAACACTCACTAGAGGTCGAGACCACCATATTCAGACATAGCTGTTTGAGCTACAAAGATGCATAGATAGAATTTGTCAGCAGATAAGGCCCACCTGGCCCATCTAGTCTGCCCATTTGGCCTATCTTCCCCCTAACGCGACAGATTTAGCTGATCTGTGGCTTTCCCCCTCCCCCAGTTTTATTTAATCCCAAGTGTCTGGCCCACACGTTTTTGAATTCCTCCACTCTTTTTGCACCCACTATCCCAGCTGGTAGGCTGTTCCATTTGTCCATCACTGCCTCTGTAAAGTAGTACTTCCTCACATTTCCCCTGATCCTTCTTCCTTCCAAGTTCAGGTCATGTTCCCTAGTTCTATTGCATCCCCTTCTCCAAAATATGCTTCCTCTTGTACCTTATTTATCCCTTTGATATACATAAATGTCTCTATCATATCCTCTTTGTCTCCTCATTTCTAGAGAATACATATTGAGGTCTTTCAGTCTCTCTTCGTACGACTTCTGATGCAGCCCCTGTACCATTTATGTGGCCCTTCTCTGTACTGTCTACACTTTGTCTATGTCTCTCCTGAGATGAGGCCTCCAAAACTGGACACTGTACTCCAGATGAGGTCTTCCCAATAATCTGTACATTTGCATCACCACCTCCCTCTTTTGGCTGGTGATGCCTCTCCCAGTGCACCCCAGCATCCCGTTGGTCCTTCTAACTGCCTTCTCACACTATCCAGCCATCTTTAGGTTCTCAGATATAATCACTCCTAGATCCCTCTCCTGTTTGGTGGCCAACAGTACCTCCCCCATACTGAATACTCTTCCCTCAGGTTCCTGTGCCCCAAGTGCATGATTTTGCACTTTTTTGCATTAAATCTCAGCTGCCATGTATTTGACCATTTTTCTAGCCTGCTCAGGTCCCCTCTCATCTTTTCCACCCCTACCGGCATATGGACCCTATTGCAGATCTTTGTGTCTTCTGCAAAGAGGCACACCTTTCCCTCCAGCCCCTCCACAATGTCACTTTTGAAGACATTAAAGAGGACCTGGTCCTGCACTGAACCCTGGGGCACCCCACTGGTTACTTTCCTCTCCACATACTGAACTCTGTTCACTACCACTCTCTGTGTCGTACCACTTAATCAATTTCTAACCCAGTTTACTGCTCCTGATTTGACTCCCTGGTTGTTCAGCTTCTTTATTAGTCTTTTATTTGGGACAGTATCAAAGGCTTTACTAAAATCTAGGTAAACTACATCCACTAACCTTCCCTGATCTATCTCCTGGCAAACCAGTAAAATAACTCACTTAGGTTTATTTGGTAAGACCTGCCCACCATGAAGCCATGCTGTCCCAGATCCTGTAGCCCACTGGATTCAAGGTATATCACAACTTGCTCTATGAGTAATGATTCCATCAATTTCCCCACAACTGAGGTCAAGCTGACAGGTCTTTAGTTACTAGCCTCATACCTACTCCCACTTTTATGGAGAGGGACAACATTCACCCTCTTCCCATCAGCTGGCTCCACCTGTTTCTAATGATTTGTTGAACAAGGCTGTCAGTGGTGCTGCTAGTTCCTTCCTCAGTTCCTTTAGAATTCTGGGAGGAATTCCATCTGGACCCATTGATTTGTCCATCTTCAGCTTTTCTAATCCCTTAAGGACTCCCTCCACTGTGAAGGAACTTGCATCTACCCCACTCCTTGGTGCATCTTCCACCTAGCTGTGGACGCTCCCCTTCCTTTTCTACAGTGAAAATAGAACAGAAATATCTATTCGGGATTTCAGCTTTTTCCTTGTCCCCTTCTGCCAACCCCTCCTCTCCTTCTCTCTTTAGTCTTACAATCCCACCCTGTTTTTTCTCCTTTCTCTGATGTATCTAAAAATGGTCTTGCTTCCTTTCTTTATTGCCTTGGCTATCCTTTCCTTTGTCTTTGCTTTGGCTTTTCTTACTGCCTTCCCTGCCTCCTTTAGCTTTTCCTGATACTCTCCTCTGTCCTCCTCCCTTTGTGTTTCCTTGTATTTTCTGAAAGCTAAACATTTTTCCCACGCCCTTCCTGCCACCTCTTTGGAGAACCAGGCAGTTTTCTCTTCCTTTTTGCTTTACCCACTTGCTTAACACATAGGCTTGTGGTTTCCGTTATGGCTCCCTTAAGATGCACTTCTTGTGCTTCCACATCCCTTGTCCCATTTTACTCCATAGGGTTTTTATCAGACATGCCTCTACCCTTACATTAGACTAATGAGCTGTGAATAAGCTTGGTACATCCAGCAGACTTAGGTTTGATTCCTGCAACCTCCAGTTGCATACTGTATGACTCTGAGCAAGTCACTTAACCTCCCCAGTGCTTCCAGATGACCCCTGAAAACAGGCACTTTTGCCTAGTGGGTCTTACCTGGTTACCAAAAGAATAAATAAAAATCTACCCTTCTGAAATCTAAGACCCTTGCCCTTGTGTAGCTGGTTTCCTTCACTGTTCTCACACTAAACCATACCATATGGTGATTGCTGGATTCCAGGTGACACCCTACCTTTGCATCACCTACTCTATCCCCATTTGTGAGGACCAAGTCCAATATTGTCCCTTCACAGGTGTGTTCTACCACCAGCTGGTTGAAACCAGCTTCCTAGAGGGCTTCCAGTGTATTTCTGCCCCTTGCTGTGGTAGCAGTACGGGATCTCCAATTTACATCATGCACATTGAAGTCTCCCATCAGCAGTATTTCTCCTTTTGCTGCCATTTTATTGATTTCCGCTAACTCACTATCCAACTCCTCCCCCTGTGTCAGCGGTCTGAAGATCATACCTGTAAGAATGGCAGTACCATTTCTTGTTTTCAGTGTGACCCACAGTGCCTCCACTTCATCCTTTATGCCCTGAACTACTGTAGCTTTTATAGCTTCCCTAATGTAGATGGCTCCTCCCTTTTTCCCACCCTGTCCTTATCGAACAGAGCATACCCTGGCACTGTTACATCCCAGTCATGGTTCCCTGTGTACCATGTCTCTGTAACAGCGACAATGTCCAATTCTGCTTCTGATATCATGGACATTAGGTCTGGAATTTTGTTTGCCAGACTGTGAGCATTCATGCTCATGGCTTTCCACATTCTGACACCTTTTTTTTTTTTTACTTCTCCCCCCCGACCCCTTGCTTGTCTTCTAGCCCCTTTTAAGAAGGTATGCTACTGTGATCTGCTTCCATTAGAATCTATTGATCCATTCTTGCATTCTTTCTGGTCCCTCTTTGTATTCTATTCTTAATTTCTATATTTTGGGGGTGTTGCTGCTAAGTGCTTATCTTCGATAGGGTTCTTTGCCACTTGCTCCCCTCTCCTAGTTTAAATACTTAATGCTCATGTCAAATTTCTGGCCCAATGCACTTACTCCTTCCTTCGTGAGATGCAGACCATCGTACCTGAAGAACCTTTGTTCCCAGAAGTCTCCCCAAGTTCCAATGAAGTGGTAGCCTCTTTCTTGACACCAGTTCCTTAACCATTTATTGAAATCCTTGATTTCTTTGCTTCTGATTCTCTCTTCACTGTTGTCTTTTTCCCACACAGGAAGGACCTCAGAGAAGGCTAGGGAGGTCATTTGAATGGCCATTTGTTCTCCTAGTTTGACTAGACTGCTCTTGGCTTTCTCTAACAATTGCCCTGCCAAGTCATTGGTTCCAAGGTGCATCAAGATCTTCAGAGTATCCCCCTGTTTCTTCGCTATTCTCTTCGCTGTACTTGGTGTCATGTTTTGCTGTGGCTCCTGGTAGGCATCTGACTATAACACTCATCCGTTCCCTGTCACTTAGGTGGGACTCCACTCCTCATATCATGGAGTCTCCTACGATGAGCACTCTGCTTCATTTTGTATTCTTGTTGCTGCTTGCTCTCATAAGATCCTATTCTGCTTCCTTGACTGGCTTTTTGCATCCTTCCTTGTTGTTGCAATCTTTTCCTTGGTAAGAGGTGCAAAGCGGTTTGAAATCAGGATAGGTTTTGCTCTGGCTGCACGGTCATCAGGGAAGCATATTCATAAAGCAGTGTATTCTGTCCAGCACGTACTGCCTGTACATATATCAGTTTAGATTTAAAGCACTGGAGGTGTCTTTGATGTAGCCTCTCATTTCACTTGCTTGTTATTTGCTGTCCTGCTTGATTTGTATTTTTATGCACACCAGTTTTCTGTAACTGTGGCCCTGCCCTACACTGCTGCAGAAAGTTCCCGTTTGTAGTTTGTTTTCAATATTTCCTAATTTGGGATTCTAAAAAAAAAAGGCTTGTTTAGTGATATTATTTGAGAAAATTTATATTATTTTTATAAACAGGATCTTCTTTTTAGATAACTGCATTTACACTTGACAAGCATTTACAATACCCGAGGTATTACCATTAACAGTATGCAATTGTTAAGCAGGTTGAATTTAATTTTAGTTAATTTTCTCTGGGTGGAGGCACTGCACAGTATTACTCACTTTGGATATTAACTCCTTACTGTTATGAAAGAAAGAACCCAGGAGTCACCATTACCACCCACGGCAGCCTAGTGGCAGTGTAAGGCAGGGGCCCCCACCCCTAAATGCCCTTACAAATAGAACATTAGTTCTGTTGTGTGCAACCTTATACCAGTCCCTATCACAGAACTGAGCAAACAAATCATTAAGGGTATAGCAAGCTCAACCCTGGCTAATTCACTGAGATTTACTTTTCTTATACATTTTCCTTAAATTTTGTTGAAGCATTACTGGTGTGTGGCCAACATCAGAATCAAACAGTTATAGTACCAGTGCCCCCCCCCCCCCAACCAATGCTGAAGACAGAACATGAGTAAGAAACTGGAATAACTCTTTTAAGGAAGCAGTATAGCATAGTGGTTAAGGGCATTGAGTTACAAACTTGAAGACCTGGGTTTGAATTCCATCAGCTCACACTTACAATACTGTGTGACCCTGAGCAAGTCATTTAACTTCCTTGTGCTCTCAAGTCACACCTGGAAACAAGCTCTGACTTAGTGTGCCTTACTTGGTTAAACAAGTTCCCCTTTTCTTTCCCTTAATGATCAGCAGAGACTCTTGAGCAGCAGTGTGTGTGTGTGTTTTGGGGAAGGGGTTGCACTGGTACTGTAACTGTCCGATAAGCTTCCAAATGCTCAGAGTGTTAGTTAGTTAAAGCTTTATTTGTTCAGTCAAAAGACCATTACAAAAGCAAACAGAGCATTGTCAGTACAATTACTCATACACTCATACACATTTACCTAAAACAATATAAGAGTTCATTAAAAACCTGTATTTTTGTTCTTATTATTATACAGGGTGTCAAAACATTGATCTCTTCACATTGTTTGTAGTCAATGGCCGTCTTTCCTTACCATGAAGGATAAATGCATAGGGAATACATAGCGTTGCTTAAAAATATGAGCTCCTTGCTTCATAGGCTTATGAGTTCCATTCCAATTTAACAATACTCAAATTAATTTCAAAGTGTAAACTCCCTCTAGGTACTGCGAACCACACTCATCATGCTCCCTTTTTCCGAGCATTGCCATACATGAGTGCAGATCTTTAAAAGAGCTTGTAGCTTAGGCCAAACGTAAACTCTCCAGGAGAGATATTCATATTAAACACCACTTAACCAAAATTATTTTGCATACTCAACTTGTTGCTTTCTGTATAGGCGGGAAGCCAATTAACATACTTATGTATCCTATTTCTGCTAACTGTATCTAGCACCTGGTAGTTCTCCATCCTTATACTTGATAAACCTCACTTGGTCAGGGTTTAGTCTACATACTTAACATATCAGTACCTTCTGTATTAGCAAAAGGCCATTAACATACTTATACAGCATTTTTCTGTCTTGACTAATCTGACACCTGGATACTTTAGTCATCATTCTGACAAAGAACTCTTAGCCAGATTTAAGTCTACATACTTTTTTTCTATATATACTTTATTTTTATCTATTATCCTTTAGACATGACGGAGGATCATTTTACATATAGCACACAGACCAATGCCACATTACACAATTGAGATAAAATAATCTCTGAGATACAGAGTTATTATACATGTGCCATATTGTGGTATAACATTCAGGGGTAACAACATTTGACACCTACATTGAGTCCTGAAAGAAGCTGCATAGGAAGTCCACGAGCCACACAGCCAAAATATCTCAATGCAAAAGGACTGTCCAGCAAATCCAGTCCAAAAATCCCATATTCCCCTTAAAAGGGGAAAGTTAGCGCCACATCAAATGCTTAATGTAAAATTACCAAGTGTGTATTTGCAGCAGAGAAAACTAGCAGAAAACTAATTAAAATGAACAGAGAAACTTTTGCCCTTGTTATCCCACAACAAAGGGGATACTACCCTCTTTCAATACATTTCTAAACTTCTAATTCTTATTAAGTGAATAGTACAGTCAATTTAGCAACAAAAGGCAGCGTAAATACCTACCTTAAATGATATGGTTAGTGAGTATCATACGAACATACAAAGAAGCCAGCAGAAGAAGGCCATTTGGTCTATCAAGTCTGCTCATATTGCAGGGTCCACAGCTTGAGCTAATGTCCCTGCCTCCCTCCTCCCTCCCTCCCATCCTCTCTACCCATAATTCTTACCTTCCCCATGCCTATCCCAGCCCCTCTTAAAGCTGCCCACTGTCTTCAACAAGATGACCTCTTGCAGCAGCGCATTCCAAGTGTCCACCACCCTCTCTGTGAAGAAGTGCTTCCTGACCTCCCTCCTAAACCTCCCACCCTCCAGCTTAAGACTGTGCCCTCTTGTGATATGGTTGCCACTCAGCTTAAAGAGACTCTCCGTATCAACCTTATTTATCCCTTTCAAGTACTTGAATATCCTAGTCACGTCTCCTCTCTCTCTCTCTCTCCCTCCTGTTCTCCAGGGAGTACATGTTCAGTGCCCTCAAGCTCTCCTTGTATGCCTTGTGTTCCTGGCGGCAAACAGGGCAACTAGCCATCCAGGAGCAAGGACATACTAAAAAGGAAGGGTATTGTTTATTTATTAATAATAATGAGGCCCAGTCCTCTCAAAAGGAAAGTCATGTAGGGTGCAGAAGCTCCTCCTCATCCCCTGAGTCCTCTGTTCACAGTCTTGAGATCATCGCCTGACGATCCGACCATTTACCCTCTTCCTTCAGGTCTGAAAAAATATACACTTTGTTCTGGAAGATGAGCCGGAGTCTAGCAAGGAAGATCATGGCGTGAGAAATCTCCAGCGCTCGCAGTTGAAAGCAAACTGCATCGAAGCGCTTCCTACACTGTCCATGGCATAGCTTATGTCGGGGAAGAAGTGAATCTGTTGATTATCCTGGAATAGAGAGGGATGTTTCCTTACATATTTTAAAATTTTGTCTCACTCTCCAACTCCAGTTGTAATCAGCATGAGCGTGCAAGGCACCTCAGAATTAGAAGCCTTACCCCTTGGGGTGATTCTATAAACTTTCTGGATGCTCCATGACTCCTCCGATCCTTCAGGTGTTAAACTATCTGTGAGCCATTCACTGATATACAGCAAGTGGTTTTCCCCCTCCGATCCTTCAGGTAGTCCGATTATTCGAATATTAGCTGCTCTGGTTTGATTCTCCAGAGTCTCGAGCCTTGAACATAGGTGCTGATTTTCTTTTCCCATTAAAGTTGTGGCCCCCATGGAGGCATCAGCTTGTTTTTTGATCTGGCTCACATCTTCCTTTAAATCTTCAATGGTTGTCTCCAGAATTACCATTCTACCGTTAAAGTCATCTACTTTGTTGTTTAGAGTTGTTACCAATTGTATCAGCCATTGTAGCTTATGGCCCAGTGCCTCAGTAGTTTCTCCCAAGCCCGGAGTCTCTGTAGGCTGCGTAGTGTCAGCAGGAGGCACGGCCCCAGTATTTCCTTTACTTTTTGCTCCGCCACCATACTGTTTTTCCCTTTTGGGATTACCCATCTTAATGAAATCAGTGTTGCTCTGTCAGATGATGTTAGTTAAAATCTGCAATAGAGCCTCCAAAATGTATTTTTTGGCAAAGCAAGGGGTAGTTTCTTGACAGCTCAGAAAAGACTGCTGCATGCTGCTCGAGCTCCACAGCATCCCCCTAAGTCTGTATACTTGATGTACATTTTCTGTATCAACTAGATACCCATTATTATACTTTTCTACCTTAACCACTTTCAGTAGCCAGAAGTTTTTTAGAGAAAACTCTCATTGGAAGTTTTCACTGCGGGCATCAGCCCTCAAGGCAGTTATATTTCTTGCTAATGCAGGCAGGCACAAGAACCTAGGCACACAAACGAGTGCGACCGAGCTGCACCATCACAAGGAGTTCCCTGGTGGCCTAATTAAGAGAGTATTTAAGCATAATATTGAGCAGCAGTTATCAGTCAATCGATCAATCAATCTTTATTTATCCAGGCGAAACACTGTTGAGACAATTCATTTGCAAGGTGGACCTGGGGCAGGTGCTGGTACAAATACAAAGCAAGAATAGGAAATATGATACAAAGCAAGAGATACAGTGCTGCAATTAGGTTACAGACTACACATGCTATTCATTAGAACACGAGAGAATACATATGTACAATATATAAATAATACATAATAAAAATATACAATTTCTACAGTGGATGAGATCATAAGGAAATGGTAGTTTAATTGATGGAAGGAGAACCATAAGTGATTAATTAGTGAAAACAGTTGCAAGATTCCTTAAAGGCCCTTGCAAAAAGATTTTTAAAGAGGGGTGTTTTCACTGGTAGTATCATTTTTAAGGTTCTTTTGCACGTTATTCCTTAGGACAGAGAATAATTCATCCTAATTGCCCTGGAACATATCTACCTTATATTATTCTATTTAAGCTATCAAATAATTCAATAGATTAAGCAGCAAAGGAGTACTGATTAGAAAACATAGAATGACTAACTAAGAGCAAAGATTAGATCAGCATACATTATTTAAAACTGTATGGAAGAAGGAAAAGTAAAGATTACACCGACCATCATACACTATACACATCCATGAGTCAGGGTATCATATTTTGCCCCTTTCAAGGAGTCCTATAAGTTAACTCAGCATTTTGAAGTCAAGAAACGCCTTGTTTGTTCAGAAACCGCTAAGCTCCATATGCTCCACAAGAGGGGTCCCACCTGAGAAAAAAACATTACCTCAGGTATTTAATGTGTCACACATGATCACCGTAACAATATCTGAGTCATCACTTGAGAAGCCACAGTGGTTAAAATCCCCATTTTGATAATTTAAAAGTGGTTCACCTGAACCAATTTTCTCCTTCCGAAGTGAATAGCAATGTAAAGCAGTACCTTCTAGAATGGATTACTTGGAAGAAAATCATTTCAGGTCATTCTAGTATGAAGCAAAATGTTACATAGATACATAGATACATAGACAGTGTCGGCAGATAAGGGCCTATGGCCCACCCAGTCTGCCCATTTAAGTCTGTAAGTTCAGTTTATGTTTTCCAAGAAGTCTGTTGCCCCTTACCCCTGACCTCCAGAATTCCTTTATGTCTATCCCATGCATTCTTAAATCCCGTGATTGTTTCAGCCCCCACCACTTCCTCTGGCAGGGTGTTCCACTTGTCCACCACCCGCTCTGTGAAGAAATTCTTCCTCACGCTTCCTCTGAATCGTCCTCCCTCCAACTTCATCCCATGCCCTCTAGTCCTGAACATCTTTTCGCTTAAAAATAGTGCATTCCTGCACCCTGTTCCTCCCTGTAAGATACTTGTATGTCTCTATCATATCCCTCTCTCCCTCCTCCTCCAGGGAGTACATGTTCAGTGCCTCAACCTGTCCTCATAGGACTTGTGATGCAATCCATGCACCATCTTTGTTGCCCCTCCGAACCTTCTCTACCCTATCTGTGTCCTTACGTGGTAAGGTCTCCAGAACTGCACAGTGTACTCCAGGTGCGCCTCACTAGTGTCTTGTAAGTGGAATTATGACCTCCCTTTCCTGCTGGTGATGCCCTGCCTATGCATCCCAGCATCCTATTTGCTTTTCCTCTGCCTTGTCACACTGTTTCTGCCTTGAGGTCATCAGAGATGATAACCTCAAGATCCCTTTCCTGCTTGGTGCATGCTATATCCTCACCCCCAACTGATATATTGTGCCAGGGTTTTGTGCCCCATATGCATTATCTTGCACTTCCTTGCATTGAATTTCAACTGCCAAACCCTGACCATTCTTCAAGTTTCTGCAGGTCCCTTCTCATTCTGTCTACACCCTCTGGTGTGTCTACTCTGTTACAGAGCTTTGTGTCATCAGCGAACAGTGAAATTCTGCCTTCTAGGTCCTGCGCAATGTCACTGATGAAGATATTGAATAGTACCGTCCCAGCACTGATCCCTGTGGTACCCCACTGGTCACTCTTCCCTCTGTGGAGTGACAGCCATTTACCACCACCTCTGTGTCCTGCTGCCCAGCCAGTTACCTACCCACCGCGACTACTGTCCTGCCCACACCCATATTCCCCAGTTTGTGCAATAGTCTTCTATGTGGCACAGTGTCAAAGGCCTTGCTGAAGTCCAGATAGGCCATGTCCACTGCCCTCCCTGATCCACCTCCCTAGTCACCCAGTCAAAAATTCAATGAGGTTGGTCTGACATGACCTTCCCTGGAGAAACCATGCTGCCTTTGGTCCTGTAGTCCATTGACAGCCAGATGTTCCACCAATCTCTCCTTCAGTAGTGCTTCCATGATTTTCCCACTACCGAGGTGAGGCTGACTGGTCTGTAGTTCCCTGCTTCCTCTTGTTCCCACTTTGTATAAGGGGACTACATCTGCTATCCTCCAGTCTTTGGTACTCCTGTTTCTAGTGATCGGCTAAACAGGATAGCAAGAGGTTCAGCCACCACCTCTCTTAGTTCTTTTAAGGACCCTGGGTGCACCCCATCTGGCCCCATTGCTTTATCAACTTTATTACTTCCAGTTCCTTCAGGACCCTTTTCTCGTAAAGGGACTTGTGTCCATTTCTGCACCATTCTCACCCCTTGTACTCGCTCAGACCCATTACCCTCCTTCTTCCTCAGTAAAGACTGAGCAGAAATACCTGTTCAATATGTCAGCTTTACTGTTGTCATCCTCCACACAGCCCCCATCCTCCCCTTCAGTCTCACTATCCTCCCTTTGCCTTTCTCTTTTTCACTTATGTACCTGTAAAGGTTTTGTCCCCTCTACCCACTGATTTTGCAATGTGTTCTTCTGTCTGAGCTTTGGCTTCCTTATTGACCTCCCTGCCTCCCTTGCTTCTCCTGGTACTTCTCCCTATCCCCTTCTGCCTGTGTCTTTTTTGTTTCTGAATGCAATCTTTTGGCTTTCACTTTCTTTGCTA
This sequence comes from Neoceratodus forsteri, assembly GCA_016271365.2. Classification (NCBI taxonomy): domain Eukaryota; kingdom Metazoa; phylum Chordata; order Ceratodontiformes; family Ceratodontidae; genus Neoceratodus; species Neoceratodus forsteri. The sequence goes on from CM057452.1 coordinate 1,327,861,445, forward strand.
CCTCTTTGGAAAACCATAATGGTCTCCTCTTCCTTTTCCTCTTGCTAACCTGTTTAATACATAATTCTGTTGCTCTTGTAATCCCCATTTTAAATACTTCCCACTGTTCCTCAACCCCTGATTCCTGCCCCATTCCCCTTAATGCCTCTTTCAAGTATCTCCCCATTTTCCCAAAGTTTGCCCCCCTAAAATCCAGGATACGTGTTTTTGTGTGGTTTGGTTCTGCTCTTTCTGTGATTTCAAACCACAGTGACTGCTGGTCACTGTTCCCCAGGTGCTCCCCCACTCTTTCCCCCATCACACTGTCCCTGTTTGTGAGCACAAGGTCCAGTATTGCCTTCTGCCGAGTTGGTTCCATGACCAGTTGCTTGAGGAAGGCACCCTGAAGGGAGTCCAGGATAAATCTGCTCCTAGTTGATGCTGCTGCTGGGATGCTCCAGTCCACGTCTGGAATATTGAAGTCTCCAACCAGTACTACCTCACCCTTGTCTGCCATCCTCTAGATGTTGTAGTCTTTGCAGCAATAACATTTTATGGGTCTTTGATAAATAAATAAATGTTTGACCTGTAAGTAATTTACAAACCACCCCTCTCATATCGGTAATCCTCCGCTTCCACTCTTTGTTCTCTTTGGCACCATCACTCTTTATTCCTCCGGCCTTCCACCATGGGTTATGAATAACAATTTGACCAGAACCACCAAGCCCCTCAGCACAGAACAGCTCCACTCTTCCATTCTCTGTAGCCTTCCATATGTCCATAATCACAAGCACTGTCCTCAGTGACAAAGGCGCACATGCTGCAGCCTGCTGCCCATCACTGTCGTCCATGGCCTGTTTGGCCCTGAGCCACGGTCCAGTGGCTGTACTCTTGCCTCTCCTGTTGCCGATGTCCCCTGGTGTTGCAGTCTCACTCATGTAGAGTTCATTCTGGTTCACAGCTACTCACTGGTCTGCCTGCTCAGAGTGAATGTAACACTAACCTTTATTAAATGCAGAAAAGAGTACGTGAGACTGCAAGAGGTGCTATGAGCTACTTTTGTTGGCACCTTAAAACTATTCCAAACTCCTGGGAACATTAATTATCTATGTGTAAATCATATTACTGAATATATTACCCATTTTGTAATGTGCTGCCCTTGGTACAACAAAGCTAGAAAAAAATAGCTAGGTTCTATCTTCTCAGCTTATCTCCATAATCGCATGATAAAAGGACCATGTTACCTGCACACTGAAAATAGAAGCAGCTCACATACTGATACAGCACCCTGATTATTTTTGTGCTATAATGTGTTGATGCATGCATGATCCCCTTATCTTTTCCCATAGTTTCTAAACCTGCATTCCACATCTGAGTGCTAAGAAGCTAAATGTACTGTAAGACTCAAAATGAATAAAAAATGCCTATTTTAGTTGTTGGCTACTTTTTATGCTTACATTTATCCTGTATATTTAACTTACTTGTTTTTTAATACTGCTGCCGAGACCACACTTTTGGTTTTAAGAGTGATCTCATGCACATTCTTAGGTATGAGAACCACAAAGCAAATGTGTGTGGTTCTGATACACTAAGGATGTAAGGGAGACCACTCTTACAATTATTGAGTGAGACTGATCAATAATATATCAAAATAAAATAAAACGTTACCTCAAATATGCCCGTTTCCAGGGCAGCTGCACATGAGATGCTCTTCACAGAATAAGAGTGTGTCACACGTAGAGGAAAGGAGTGATCTGATTGGCCAGGAGTGCTCCCCGATCTATAATGAATTGCATGCACGGTCCCAATTCACAAACATATTCCCAAATATGCTCAACAGATTCATAAATAGTGTTCCAGTGCAGTAACAAAAAAGTACTGTAAGTGAATACTGTACAGTATGTATTTGCAGATGCCACTGGCCTACTTTGGTTAACATTTGTATCTGTTGCAAATTTGAGTTAGGCAGTTTAGACTCAGGTTATGTGAAACCACAGATTTCCATTTTGCATGATGGCTTATATGTTACCCAGCAGCAGCCATCACAAGTTTGCATGCCAATTAAAATGAATGTTAGATTGCAAGCACTCTAGGTTTATACCGCAGGATCATACAAGAGGATTTGCGTCAAGCTGCAGCTTGCCCAGGTTTAATATCCATGAACGTGTGCCAACAGAAAACAATAGGCTTCTGTCGCCTGCATGCTGAAGGCCAATGTTAAATAACACAATTAATAAATTACACTCTACTGTACATAATACGAACATATGAAATTTGCCAGCAGAAAAAGGACATTTGGTCTATCGAGTCTGCTCGATTTTGCAGCTAGCAGCCCTATTTCTGCAGCAGCCCCTCCCTCCTCACCCCCTCATCCTCCCTCTTGCCCTGTCCCAGCCCCTTTTGAAGCCGCCCATTGTTTTACAGGCTACCACCTCTGCTGGTAGCACATTCAACCCTGCCACCACCCTCTCTGTTAAAAAGTGTCTCCTCATTCCCCTCCTGAACTTTCCTCCCTCCAGTCTCATGTCATGGCCTCTAGTGTCCCTCCTCACCTTTACCCTGAAAAGTCCCTCCATACCAATCTTGTTTATCCCTCTCATGTACTTGAATGTTTCAATCATATCCCCTCGGTCCCTCCTCTCCTCTAGCAGGTACATGTTCAACTCCTTTATCCTACTCTCATACGGTAAGTCCCTCGGGTCCTGGATCATCTTAGTTGCTCTGTGCTGCACCCCTTCCAGTAATTTAATGTCCCTTTTCAGGTACGGGTGCCAGTGCTGCACACAGTATTTGAGATGAGGTCTAACTAATGATGTATACAGTAGCAGAATCACCTCCCACCTCCTCGAAGTTATTCCCCTTGCGATGAAACCTAGCATTTTGTTGACCCTTGCTGCTCCCTTCCTACACTGTGCTGAGTTGTTCATTGATCCTGTGATGATCACCCCTAGATCCTGCTCCTCCTTAGTCTCTGCCAGTTGCATTCTCCTCAGTTAGTAGTTTCTCCTTGGATTTTTTGGCCCAAAATGCAGTACCTTACACTTTTTGGCATTGAACCCCAGCTGCCAAGTGTCCGACCTGGTCTCCAGCTTTTTCATATCTTCCTGTAAACTCTGCCACCCCTCTATGTCATCCAACACCACCCCTATTTTGGTGTCGTCGGCAAACAGGCTAATCCTGCTCTTGATGCCCATGGAAATGTCTGCAATAAATATCCCAAATAACATTGGTCCCAGCTCTGAGTCATGTGGAACCATGCCTGTTACTGGCCTTAGGGATGAGAGTTCCCCTTCCATCCCCACCTTCTGCTGCCTTCCCTGCAGCCAGTTTTTCACCCATCCCACAATTTTTGCTCTCTCCCTTGTGCCTTCAAGTTTCATTCCAAGTCTCCCATGTGGCACCGAATCAAATGCCTTGCTGAAGTCCAGGTACAGGACATCCACTGCATGGCTCTTGTCCATCTGCCTAGTTGCCCAGTCATAGTAACCCACCAGGTTGGTTTGGCAAGATCTGCCTGTGACAAAGCCATGCTGTGTACTGTCCTGCAGCCCATTGAACTCCAGCAGGGACACCAGCCTCTCTTTCAGGATCATTTCCATTAGCTTCCCCATGATGGACATGAGGCTCACTGGTCTATAGTTCCTGGTTCATCTTTGGGGCAGCTCTTATGCAGGGGAACCATGTGAGGCACTGAATAGGCCTGCCAAGGGCCCCACCAGAATCCTTGCTAGCTCCTTCAGTACCCTGGAGTGAATGTCATCTGGCCCTAGTGCCTTGTCCACCCTCAGCACTCTCAAGCCCTCCAGCACTGTACCTTTTGTGATTACCCCATCCATTACTCCCTCCTCAGCATTTACTGCCCCCCACCCCCCTTGGTTAGCACTCCCCCCCTCTCTCTTTCGTAAATACCAAGCAGAAGTAGTCATTGAGTGTTTCTGCCTTTTCTCCCCCTTCTCTACTCATCACCCATCCTTCTTAATCCTTATTATCTATTCTTTACAGCTCCTTTTCTCCCTGATGTACCTGAAGAAGCTCTTCTCCCCCTCTTTAATGCCTTGCGCCAGCCTGAGCTCTTTGGTGGCATTTGCTGTTACTGCTCTTGTCACCTCCCTTGCCTCCTGCAGGTACTTCTCCCAATCTTCCTCCCTCCCTCCCTGATTTCCTGTATCTCCTAAAGGCCACCCTTTTTCTCCTCACCTTTTCTACAACCCCCCTGCTCATCCAGCTTGGCCTTTTTTGCCCTGGCCTTTTTACTCCGAGTCCTGCTACAGGAACTGGTAGCCTCTAGTATCCCTTTCTTAATGAGCTCCCATCTCTGGTCCATGTCTATACTAGGCTGGATCCTGGCCAGGTACCCACTCACTACCTCCCCCATCTTTGCAAAATCCACCCACCCGAAATCCAGTACCTTTGCATTGAATACCACCCCTTCTTTGCCCATAATCAACCTGAACCATACTGAGTGTGGGTCACTCCCCTCTAGTGGTTCGTCCACATTGATTTCCCTTTTACAAACTCCCCATTTGTGAGCACTAGATTGAGGGTGTCCCCCCCCCCCAGTTGGTTCTTGCCCTCTTCATTTAGGTGAAGTCTATCCTTAGCAAATAGACTACTGGCCTCCTAGGTCTTTCCCCACCCTCCCACTAACCCATACCCTTTGGTGTGACACCATTTGCCTAACCATTCATTAAATCCCTTGATCCTTTGTTTTCTAGCCATGCTCACCTTAGGCACTGGTAATACCTCAGAAAAAGTTACTGATCTACCCTCCCCTCGAGTAAAGTTCCCAGCTCCTCAAACCTCTTTTGGCTTGCCTGTAACATACTATCACCCAGGATGTTTGTCTCCAGATGTAGAATAAAATGAGGTCTCTCCCTTCCCCTTCTAGCATAATAAGGCTGTGTTTGAAGAGTTCTTGAGATATAATTAACTGTTACTACAAAACATGAGTGCTTTATCCATATCACCAGAACCTTGATATATGGTTTGCATGTAGATTATTTGTTATCATTAGGTGAGAATGTTTACATATACACTGCTGGGAAGGTTCAGGATTGCTGCTCCTGGTGGCTACATAACAACAAAGTTCTGTGGGAGAGCAGGTACATGATTAACTGCAGCAAACATGGGCAGACTTATCGTCTTATATTCTGCAGTCTCCATTCACAGTCACAGTAGATGGGGGTGCAAAAACGGGGTACAAAAAGGCTCCCCATTGTGCAATCACCTATTTTTGCGATACACAAATGAGGGGCATAGTCACTGGGAAGCAATCTTCCCAGCAACTATAACAGAATGCACATGGGGCCACTGGATGTTAGTGGGCATTAACTATGTCAGCAGGTGCTGTTATCCTAGATAGTGACCACTGTGCCGAAGGGCCAGCCAAGTTACACATTTATTAATGTGGACAAAGACCCTGAGAAAGTCTCAAAATAAACTCTATTGACATTTTTGATTCTGGAGCTTAATGAGAATTTACTAGCTGTGGTGAAGTGTGATACATTTCCTAGTATAGTAATACTCTCCCGGTCCTGTCCTGCTGGCCCACTCAACTCCCTATGTCCAAAGAAGCTCCCTGGAGTCCCTTGGAACAACCTCTTATTTTGTTGTACAAAATGTAATTTTTTATAATGAAAATGTCCAGTCATCAAAATGTGGGGGATATTGAAGTACATGCAACCCTGTTTGTGCTAATAGCACAAATATTCAATGAAAGATGTCAAGATCAGAGGACTGAGTGTCCCAATGATAAAAACTAACTATGAAAAATGTCTAAAGAGTATTGGGTCTCAAAAATATGGAATAAATGAATTCCAGAAACCAGAAAAAATAAAACTCTTTATTGTTTTAAACATTCATACAATATAGAACATGCGGACAATTGCAATTGTAATTGAATACTGCATTTAATTAGGGTCCGGCTGCCTAAAAGGAATTTAAAACTGACTGGAAAAACCTGTCTCAGCAAAACCTATCGAATGTAAACTTTGTTCATGTCCTATTGAACTTGCTGGTTCCTCCTTACAACTGAACAGAAAGACAAAATAACTAAAATAAAGAGTGTATGGTGTAAATGATAGGTGTTTTGTATGTGCTGTTCTTTTTTGCAATGCTAATTATGTCTGACTTAATATGATATGTGCAATTCGTTCTGTAGTTAAATGTTACATGTTTTGTGTGGAAACTTAGTTTTGTAAATAGGACAACTTTGAAAATGGGTCCTGCTAGTCTTAAGGATTTTATTCTGCCAAAATAAAGATTTGTACTACTACTACGACTACTATAGATACAGTACTTCTATAAATCTCTTGACTTGCATGATTTTCCACATGACAGATCATGTGACTGGCCTGTGGGTGATGTTAAAGTCCCTCTCACAGACATCTTTCTGTGTCTGCTGAAGCTATTCGTGCCAGAAGCAGGTAGATGGGCTGTAGTAGACTTCTGGCAGCAGTGCTACCCATCATTATCCCGTCACAAAGCTCAGCAATGCAATAAGGAAAGGAGCAGAGGCAAGCCACATGAGGACAAGGGTCCTGGACTTCAACAAGGCAGATTTTAAAGAAATAAGAGACTGACTCAGAAAATGCCCCAAAGGGGGGATTGCCAGGGAAGGGGAGTAGAGGCACAATGGGGAAGAATTATGGAGGGTATAATTAGGGCAACAAACCTCTGCATGGAAAAAGGTAAGCAAAGGAAGGCAGAAAAGGAGACCATTATGGTTCTCCAAAGAAGTGGTAAGGGCGGTGAAAGGAAAAAAGAGTGGCATTCAAAAGATACAAAGAAACTCTGAGGAAGAAAGACAGGGAGGTGTACCAATCATGGCAGAGGGAAGCAGGTAAGGTGGTTAGATGAGTAGAGGTGCAGACAGAAGAAAGGATTGCTAGAGGGGTGACTAAAGGGGCATTTGGTCAATATAAGCTCCACAATAATCACACTGCAGAAACTGTGCGGTAAAAATAGCGTAGGGTAAAACAGCATCTGCATGTTATCGCCCACCCCGACTGTCACTCTCCCAGGATTAGTAATAGTAAATCACCCCCCTTCCCCCCCTCCCGGAGTTATCCCTCACAATGATTTTCTCCCCCACCAAGTTCGGACCCCACCTGGGATATAGTAAATCAACTCCCTTCCACTGCTTTCTCCGCCCTGAGTTCTGCCCCAGGTTTGTAATAATAAATCCCCCTATCCCCCCACCAAGTCCCACCCCTCCAGATGTGCGGCCAATGCTCAGCAGTACCTTGGGCTGCATGGAGTTCTTCTTCTAGCTATTTTTCCTTCACGCTGTTTTTCCTGTCACTCTTTTGCTTGCTCAGTTTTGGACCGCACTGTTTTTTATTTTCTCTTTTGACTTAGACCCACTAAAGGGGATAATGCTTTTTTTCAAATATGTAGAGGGGTGACTAAAAGGGATAAGACTTTTTTCAATATGTAAGGAAGAAGAGAAAAGCATGGGGAGGAATAGTGTGGATTAGAAGGGAGGTAGGGGGAGACTGCAGAAGGGGACCAAGAAAAAGCAGGCATTTTAAAAACGTACTTCTGCTCAATCTTCACAGTAGGGAGGGATGGGATGGGATGGACTATCAGGGAGAAGCATAGTAAGGGGAGAGGGGGAGGGGGACACAAATAGATTTTTAGAAGGAATCCTGAAAGGACTTGCAGTCCTTAGGGTGGATAAGGCTATGGGACCAGACTTGATACACCCCTTGGTACTGAGAGACTTGGTAAAGTGCTAGCTGCCCTGCTGACAGCCTTGTTCAACAGCTCACTGATAACGGATGTGGCTTCAGAGGACTGGAGAATGGCTGATGCAATCCCTCTACATAACAGTGGCAGCAGAAGGAGGCCAGAATTATAGGCCAGTCAGCTTAACTTTAGTGGTGAGGAAACAAATAGAAACTCTACTGAAATAAAGGTTGGCAGAACATCTAGAATCCAATGGGCTGCAGGACCACAGGTGGCACAGATGCATGGGGGGGGGGTTATCCCAAATGAAGCTGACAGAGTTCTATGACTGAGTGAGCATGGAACTAGAACAGGGGAGGGCAGTGGACATGGCCTATCTGGACTTTGGCAAGGCCTACATCATTGTGCCACACATGAGGCTGTTTGGATTTTTGTCCAGATTAAGAGTGGGATCCAAAGGGGTTAACTGGGTTCAAAACTGGTTAACAGATAGAGACAGAGGGAGGTGGTTAATGGCACTCATTCTAAGGATGGAAGAGTGACCAATGGTGTAGCACAGGGTTGAGAACTGGGACCAGTCCTTTTCAATGTCTTTGTAAGTGCATTGCAGAAAAGCTGGAGGAGAAGGTATGCCTCTTTGCAGATGACATCAAAATCTTCAATAGTGTGGACACTCAGAAGGGAGTGGAGAAAACATGTAGGGATCTAGGGAAACTCAAGGAGTGGTCAAAGACGTGGCATTGGGGGTGCAATGTCAAAAAAGTGCAAAATCATGCACCTAGGGCATAGGAATCCCACTGCTTAGTATAAGATGGATGGGGTAGAGGGCATTGATAGCCACTAGACAGGAAAGAGACCTAGGGGTTATTATATCAGAGCACCTCAAGGCAGCAGTGTAATGTGACAAAGCTGTGGGTAAGGCTAATGGGATGCTGGGATGCATAAAGAGGGGTATTTCCAGCAGGAGGAGGGAGGCGGTGGTGCCACTGTACTGCTCCCTGGTATGTCCCACCTGGAGTACTGTGTACAATTTGGAAGGCCGTGCCTCAGAAAGGACATAGGAAGGAGGTGGTTCAGAGGAGGGTAACTAAGATGATACATGGTTTACAGGGGAAGCTCTATGAGACAGAGGAATCTCAACATGTACACCCTGGAAGACAGGAGGGAGAGAGAGAGAGAGAGAGAGAGAGAGATATAACATGATCAAGACCTACAAGTACCTCACAGGTGTGAACAGGGTGAGGGAGGGGAGACTCTTCCATAGGAAGATGAGTACCAGAGTCGGGGGCATGCAATGAAGCTTGGGGGAGGGGGAGTTCAGGAAGAAGTAAGGAAATATTTTTCCACTGAGAGAATGGTATATGCCTGAACAGACTGCCAGCCAAAGTGGTGGAGGCTAAAATACTAGGAGATTCAAGCATGCATGAGATAAACATAGGGGAATATTAGAACAGAGGCAGGGAAGGGAGAGGTTCCCCAAAGACCAGATAAGGTCCACAGACGAAAAATATGCAGGGAACACTTGGGCAGACTGGATGGGCCAAGTGGCCCTTTTCTGCTGCTGACAAATTCTATTTTTCTTTGTTTCTAATCTAATCTTTCAGCATATTATGGATGGGAGAACCACAAAAGAATCTAAGGTTCTAAGAGGTTCTGATACGCCATGAAAAGTTCTATGGAACATTTAAAGTATAAAAACTGTTTTAATCATAATGTTTCACCCATAATCTATTTTCAGTGAAGGAAAAGGAACTGAAAAACAACTTGGAGTGGTACTACAGTAAACATAATTAATATCATATACTGTAGCTAGATAACTATTTGTTACTGGATTACTTGGTACTTTCTCCACTGCAGCCTTCTTTTTTATTCACCACAACTACCACCATCAATCTTATTTCAAGATAAAGTCTTACTGGGGAATACATTAAGCTCCAGACTAATTAGTTACTCACCTTTAACAACTCTATCCTGCCAGTAGGGGGAGACAGCTTGTTTACTAGCATGCCAGACCATGGAACCTACTGATTGGTGGAGTCACTGACTGCCAGTGGATGGAGCTACAGTACCAGTTCCTGAGTGCTGGTAGATGTATGTTAGGATGGCATACTGATAGGGGGATGCAGGTGTGCCTGTGGAGCTCTTCTACCTCAAGTTGCTTGTCAGGCCACCTCAGAAGGTAGGGGGGGACCTCACTAGTAGTAGTAGATGTTTGTAGATTCAGTGTATGTGAGAACAACAGACTCATTGTCTGGTCATCTAGTAGCCTCTGGTGATTTTGGATTCTGAGGCCATTAAGTGTAGGTCACCATTATCTGTGTAGAAGTGTAAGGGATCACCATGAGGGAGGGAGGGAGTATCCTATGGGACTGCCCCTCAAGGGTAGTTCCTGATGGCCTTGCAGTGCATGGAGGCTATCACTGAAGTAGGTGTTACCCTTTAGGGAGGCAATATTGGTTCTGCTGCTGGCAGCAATGCTGAAGATGATGAGAACTCTAGTGATAGATGTTGATCTGGTGGTGTGCAGGTAGGGGATATGCCTACTATTACTTTGAGGAATCCAAACTGGGATGCAAATTAGAAATCCTGCCTCTGGCTGAGAGCCTCATGAGACTGCCACAATGCCAGTTGCTGCCAGAGGGCAGGCTAAGGTGGGAACCATCACTCTGATGCCCAACTCACCATCCAGTGACAGTAAGAGTCTAGTAAGGGAGAGATGCCCAGACACGGGCTGGACCTTAGTCACTTGGTTCCATTTGAGAGTCCTTGCAGCGGTGCTGCTCTCTGCACAGCAGTTGACTTGATGCCAAGGTGCCACTAGTGTGTGTAAAAATATGTGTAACCCAAGGTGGTTAACAAGATGGGAGATCAGGTATGTTTGGACTGCAGACCAGGGAGGCTCTGACCTGAGGTATAACCTCAACCACTGGTGAGTTGAAAGGAATAATTGATGGGCTCCAAGAAAGTGTGTAAAGACGCACATCCTATTGAAAAAAGGGACCCTGAGGTTCTGACCTATGTGTGGGGGCAGTATCTAGCCTGTCTTAGTTGTGCTGACAAGGAAAACATCTCAGGGGCCTGTGTTTCCAACAGTGTAACTTTAAATATGTTAGTAAATGTTGCAACAGATGTCACAGGATTCCTATAAGGTTACAAGTCAGTGAGCATTGATTCTTACAGACTTTTCATTTCTCAACAGTTGTATGATAATATTCTCTTTTGCAACAGATGTTCATCCAGAACCCTTCTGAAGGCATCCATGGTCTTACTCGAGACCGCATTTTCAGGTAGCCTGCTCTATGATGAAATCACTCTTTGGTTTATCCAGGCCCCCCGTTTTACTAATTTTATACATCTCTACCTTTAGCTGTTTATTATGCGATCTTCCCCATGTAATGACTCCCTTGATTCTAGACCGATGCATTTTCACAAGTCCTTACTTTCAAAAGCTCTATAAATTAAACACAGATCACTCTAGATCCTTCTGTTCTCTGTTGACTACATGTTGAGTTTATCTAATCTGTGTACATAAGTTACATCCTTGAGCCCAACCACTAATTTGGTTGCCCTCCATCCTACACCCTCCAGCCTCCTTATACTTTTCTTTATACAGGGCCCAGAACTCTCCACAGTAATCCAAGTGTGATCTGACCAAAGCCACACAAAGTGGTATGACCACTTCACTTGCCCTACATGCTATGTTTCTGGTCATGCAGCCTAAAATTCTGTTATATTTGTTGCCGATTTCTTTACAGTGACTATCGAAGGCGAGGTCATTGGCAATTAACACACATAAATCTTTTTCCAGGTTTGTCTCCAGTAGTTCTTTTCCCAGAAGCATATACAGTATGTAGCTTTTCCATTCTTTGTTCCAAAGTACATAATTCTCCCCTTATCTACACTAAACTCCATTTTATTAATATGAGTCCAACTTTCAGGCTCCTTTATCTCATGTTGAAAGCTTGTAGTATCTTCCTTTGAATCCACTACAACCCCCATCTTCATTTCATCTGCAAACATACACAGCTAGGCTTTATTTGTGCATTTCATAGATGACATGAAGATGTTAAAGAGGGTAGGGTCCAACACCAACCCCTGTGGCTACCCCTTCTTCATTGTTCCCCAGCTTTACATGGAGTCTCATATGTTAACCCTCTGCTTCTTATCTTTTTTTTTTAACTTTCTTTATGCCCCCTACTCACTGGTTTTCTAGCCTCTCTCTGGTGTGGTCTCTCAGGTATGGCCTTTCTCCTGCACTCCTGAAGCCCCCCGACCAACTCCTGGTTTGGGCCCATCTCCACTCCATCTCCTCTGGCCATGCACCCCCCCCCGGCTCTGAGCCCCCCAGGGTGGGACTGATGACTCCTACTGGTGCTGTATCTAGAATCTAGTAGAGCAACCAGGGAGAGGAGGGAGAACCAGTTGTCGGCCGGCAGAACCTGGTACTGTGCATGGGGGCCATCCCACTGGACCCACCTTCACCTACCAGGTGACTGGGGCTTTTCCACTTTTCTGTCCCCCCCTTAGGCTCGGCAGTGCAATGCACACCAGTGTGAGATGTGCACACTCCCACACACATTCACAGGAGCACTGCCGCAGCCAATCCCCTTACAGGCAATCCCGACTGTTGCTGCATCCCCAGTCTCCACTGGGGGTTGCCAGGCAGCAGGATCTGCTACCTCCCTCCCAGGAAAGGACAGCTGTCCTCCGGATGCTCAATCTTTTCCTTCCCCACTGAACTGAGTCTGCTTCCAAACCCAGGTCACCAGCATGGCACAAGGTAAGGCATCCAGTGCTTCAGCCCTCTGCGCCACCGGGCCAGCCTCTGCTTCCTATCTTTCGGCCATAATGTTATTCAGCTTACTAAATTTACAGTAACATTATGCTTCATCAGTGTGTTAACCAAGTCCATATGTGGTACGTGTCAAAGGCCTTAGAATAATCCAAGTATACCACATCGACCACCAAGCTACAGTCCAACACCCTATTAATGGGTTCAAAAAGCACATCACATTTGTCTGGCATGATCTTCCTTTTTTAAAGCTATGCTTGATAGCGTCCTCCTGTCTTGTATGGCTCATATGTCAGCCTAACCCTTCCTTTACAAAACCCTCCAGAATCTTTCCCACAACTGAGGCTGAACTCACTGGTCTGTAATTTTTTTAGTCTACACACAACCCTTTTTGGAAGATTGGGGTTAATACTGCTTCTCTCTCCAGGCTGATACTACTTTTCTCTCTTCCAATGTCCACTTTTTTCCAGTACACACTACAGAAATAGTTATTACATACCTCAGCCATTTCAGAGTTATTTATCTAGGTGTTATTTTTAACAATCTGCCCTATGTGTTGGTTCCCTTTATGAAGACTATGTGACTGTAAAATGATTGATAATTATGTTTTACTTTGTTTACCAATCGTTTTTTTTGAACTTATAAAATGTATTGAAAATAGCAAACAGGGATTTTATCACATTGACATACAGAGTGTAGATAACAGAAATAGCACCATAAACAAAGCAGGTTCAGTAAATTTACTCATGCACGACAGTAACCACAAATCAACATGACTTCCAATAATACAAAATAACACAATTAATCCTGTCTATATCTTCTTTTTAGGTGAAAAGTCATTTGCTTCAAACAGGAACACTTGTGTCTATCCGAACATAATGGGATGATACTCAGCAAAATAAGCTAGTCAGAACTGTATACCCGAAAGTATCCCAGCTACCCTGGAAGTCCATAGGAGTCCACCCCGTGGGCTGTCACTGATAACAAGATAAACTCATTGGTAAACACAAAAAACAGTAATAAACTGAGTAAAATAAAATCTGCCATACTGTGTAATCATTTCCTTAGAGTCAGAGTAATAGTGGAGGTGGGAGAGTGCAAAATAAGAAACAAGCATTTGTCAATGCGGAATGTTGTCTTGCTGGCATTGGCATTGGTAGTGCAGGAGTTAGAGAAACGCATAATAGAAAAGGCAGTGAAGTATTGAATTGATGCCAACCCCACCCTGCAGAGACTGACAGGCATTGGGGTGTGTCTTTGGGTCATCAGCCATAATGCTCATGCCATTTCACCTCACCCTATTCTGTAGACACCGACAAGTGTTGAGGAGCGCCTTGGGGTGTTCGGCTTTACAGTCGCCACATTCTATAAGGACATATGCTGAAATGGGTGCAGTACAGGAGAATGGGATGAACTTTGGGGCCGAAGAGTCCAAGGCGCACCTTGATGCCTGTCACTGGCTGCAGGGTGGGGGTGGGGGTGGAATGGCGTGAGCATTACAGCCGATAATCCAAAGTCACACCCCGATGCCTGTCAGTCTCTACAGAGTGGGGCCTTATGGTTGGAAACTGTAATGCCCTAGGCGTTTGTTGTGGCACTGTGATTTTGTTAATCTGTCCCAAAAGTTGATTTCCCACAGCAATCACGCCATTGTGCGCCAGATGTGCAAAAACACATTTTGGGCAGGATGTGAAAAATGACAGCTGTACTGTTCATAAGAAGGTGTGAAAAAATGGCAATGTTGAAAATCTGGAGTGAAAATATTAAAAATTGTCGAAGTTACGAGCGTGCATGGAAACTCGCAATGCCGCGCTCATAATAAAGTTATGGGGCGGATATTCAACTTCGCACCAAAATGTGTGCAATAGCAGGAGCAAGCACAAGTCCATTGAGCACATGCGCAATAGATGCGATATTCAAACATGGAGCAAGGCAAATTGCGCAACCAGCCAACGTCTGAATATCGCACAACCTGTGCCATAGTGCAACCAGGAAGGGGAAGCTGAGCAGATACAATGCGCTATAGCGCAACAAAGGCAGCCCAGCTGAGCAGTCCAGAGGCACCATAGTGCAAGCAGGGAGCCCCCCAGCAGCAGAGCAATGGAACTGCACAACGAGGGAGGTAGGCAGGGGCCCACCACCCATGCCACAGATGGGCACAGGAACACACTGCAGAACTAACAATGCACCCCCACACCCCAAGCACAGCATAAGTGGGGGAGGGACGGAATATCCACCGGCCCATGGAGACAAGCCAACAAAGCACAGCCAGGCCATGTTGCCCCAGCACACCCACTGGCAAGCTAAGACTGCCATACAAAGGGGGCGGACCACCCCAGTGCATAGCAGACCCCTCTTGTGCACAGCACACCCTGCACTGTGACCGCAAGACACCACCCATGAGCAGTGACTGTCACTGCAGGAATCCCCATGCATCCCCCCCCCCGTCACACTGCAACCTTGTGTATCACAGAACCATACAAGCCAGACCCACCATGAGCATCCAGCAGTGGGTGGCAGCACACGGCAAAACCGACTGAAAGCCACTCCCACACCAGAGACACCTCCCCACGCACACACACACATACCCATGACAATACCACCCCAGATGCCATGCACACCACTGCAACTGAGCACCTATAGCCAGCTGCAAATCAGAGACCACCACAGTATTCATATCAAAATATATATTTCTAATTAATATAACAACAATGACAATATGAACAACCAGAACTATATACAAATATACAATACAGGGGTGGGGGTATGAGTACAAGGTAGGGGTGGGTAAGGGGCAGGGGTGAACAACTGGGAGAGGGAAGGCAGGGTGTGAGGGATGGGTAAAGGAGGGAGGTGATGGGCAGCTACTGCCTGCCAGCCCACTCTCCATCCGCCTGCTGCTGGTCCCGGGGCCTCCTCCTGCGCCTAACGCCATGGTGTTACAAGTCCCGCAGGATGGCGAGGGAATCCATGGCCACCTGTATGAGCTGCTGAACTGATCTCTCAATCCTACGCAGGATCTGGACACCTAGGACAAGGGATCAGAGTCAATGGCTGTGACTGTCCATATCCCTGAAGCCCACTCATCATGCATGGCATACAGCTAAGTGCCCCGCTGCTGTGATGGACTGCACCCACCCACAGTGACCGTGCACAAGACATGCCCAACAAGGCAGCAACAGCCATGTGTGCCACTGCACACACACACCGCCCATGTCCAGCACAGCACAACCAAGGCTGTACAGTGACGTGGCTACACGGTGGGAAGGGAGTACCACAGCCATGTGCCCAGTGCACGAATGGACCACCATTGACGCATCCCAGACATGCAGTGCCACTGGACAGTGCTGTCACATGTCGCGTGCATGGCAATGTTGTCCATGGATGGTGGCCATGCCCTGCCCCCCCCCCGCAGCATGCAATAGCATTCATGATGTCATGTCACTCACCCTCATCGTGCTGCTGCTGCTGTCATGGTTCATCACCACCACCACCAACACCACGCACAGTCACCGCTGCCACCTCTTGCTGCACCTCAGCCTGGGCCCTCCTCCGCTCCGCCACGCCTGTGGGAAACAAAAGGTGAGAAACACATCAGTGAAATCCCAAAGCAGACATCCCCCTGCCCCAATGAGTGTGCCCACCCACCCAGCCAGACCCATACATCACATACCCTGTAAACACCGCCACAGCCAACCATAGACCAACCCTCCCCCATGTGCTGGACACAATAGACAGTGTTACCCATACAGACCATACAGGTGCATAGACGGCTCACCCACCTGGCCGAGGCACCATGACCCTCCTGGCATGTGACCAAAGACGTGCCAGTAGTGCTGGCTCCCTCCTCCGCAGGTCCCCGTACCGGTGCCTGCACTGCCCTGTGGACCTCCGCTGGCCAGTGGCCTCCTCAAGGGCAGTGGCCACCTGCTGCCACACTTGGGTTCTGGCCATGTTGAAGGGTTCATCCCCAAATAGTGGGCCATGGTGAGGCTCCACTATGGCCACCAGGTTTGCGAGTTCGAGTGAACTACATTGGGGGGCTCTCCTGCGTGCCATCCCTGCATGTACAGTAGGCAATATGGCGCTCCGCAGTGTGGCAACCCCACATGGAATTGTTGCGCAATACAACTCCACTATTCCCTATCGCGCTGTTGGTATAGCACTGCCAGTCCCTATCGCACTGTTACCGAACAGCGCGATAGAGCTCTGCATGCCATATGTACAGCCCAAGGGGGCAAAGGTCGGGCACAGGGTCATGGGTCTCTGGCTCAAGGCCACACACAGCGCCATCGGACGTCTATGCATCCAGCGCGATTGGTCACCTGTGTGCCATTGCCACAGTGGACTATTGCGCAGTTGTGCCACAGCGCCATGTAGTGACCGTCGCTGTAGCACCACTGGCACAATGGTGGCCGTGTCCGGAATTGCCTGTCGCGCACAGCACATCACCAGCACGGCAGATGCCTGCATAAGCTACCTGGGCATGCACAGTGCGGTGTACTACGCAGTCACAGAACTGCGCCATTGGCTCAGCCGGTTCAACCGTAGTGCGAAAAGCGCAACAGCGTGATATTCAGCCGTCATATGCAAATCATCCGATCAGCCATTCAATGGCGCAGTGGCGTGATTTGCATCTCATTAAAGTTGCTCCAGTCCTAATTTGCATGCATTGCGCTATAAATATGCGACACTGTTCTGCAGTGGCCATATTCGGTTACTGCAGTAGATAGGTGAGTTGCATGCATTGTGCTGTTCTGGACCATGGCCTCAGAGAATTGCTGTGTACTGCACAGTCACAGGTGAACACTCTCACCCATACAGGCTGTGAAATGACCGGGCAAGGACTGGGTGAGGAGGATGATGGTGGGCGGAAGAGGAGGCCCAACTTTACGAAGGCTGAGACGGAGGCACTGTTCGAGGCCTACCTGGGTGAGGAGCCACTTCTCAGTGGACAGCGGGGCACCCCTCAGGCCCGTGCTGCTGCATGGGAGGGGGTGGCAAGTGCCATCAACCTGCACAGCAGCCACCAGCGCTCTGTGCAGGAGTGTAAAAAGAAGATGGGGACCGACAGGAGGAGGGTGAAGGAGAAGGTTGCAGCCATCAGGGCGGCACGTGCTGCAACAGGTGGGGGACAGCCGGAGGTGGTGCAGCTGACCCCGGCAGAGGACATGCTCGCTGCAAGCATGCAGCGCAGTGCCATTGAAGGTGTGCCTGGAGGTGGCTTCCAGACAGGTGGTAGCCCATCACTGCATGGTATGTCATGGTCGGGGGGGGAAGGTAGTTGACACGCACTAACATGTCCTTCCTTTCTGTTACAGATCCTGTGCATCTGCAGGGGTCAGCAATGGAGGGCCTGTCCACTGCGGACAGCCATCCGGAGTTGGAGGAGGGACCATCCTCCTCCGCAGATTGCTGGCGTGCACTGCGCCAGTGTGCACACCTAGCTACCTTCACTGATGTTGAGACAGGTGTGGGGAGTGCCCTTCCTGTGTCTCAGCAGTCTGGCATGCAAGCATGCCAGCACGCTGCAGCTGTGGCTGTGGCACAGACCTGCACCATTGATGATGCACCGACCACTATGGGCATTGACATGTGTGTGTCACAGAATGGACACACAGCAGGAGAGCTCACGCCCATGGACCTAGCTGGTTCCAACGTGTGTGCCAGCATGTCAGCACAGTCCCAGGCTGTGCCTGTCAGCACCAGTGGGGCAGCACTGGTGGCTGTGCAGGTCACTGGCACTGTTGCGGCCACAGCAGTGGAACCACTGATCCCGTGGGCACAGCAGGAGGAGGGGCAGCAGCCGCAGTCACCCACCGGGGCTGGGGGTGCAGGTCTCAGCGGTGATGTAGGTGCACTGCCTGTGGACATGCCCATATCTGGTCCTGGTGAGCAGCGCCCACCCTCAATGGGTGCTGTACATCAGGCCCTTCCAGACCCTAAGGGACAGGTTGCCAATGTGGCAGATGACCTCTTTGATGAGCACACCCGCCTGCTGCAGGCATCAGTACAGCAGCAGATGCGGGTTGCAACATCCGTGGAGGCACTGTATGTGGCTCTGGAGTGGCACAGCAGGGACACCGAGAGGATCCTGTCCCGGATTGACCATTTGTGGGTGGATGTGACCGCCGCCATCGACAGGCTGACACAGGCAGTGGTTGGTGTTGTGGCCACATTGGACACACAGTCAGGTGCCCCTGTGCCACTCACACCGCACAGTACGCTATCCACTCCCCGTTCCCGGCATCATGCGACACCCACCCTGTCGATGCTGGGTTCAGCTGTGGGCATCCCGAGCACCCCTGGTGCAGGTATGCTCGGTATGCTGCAGACTCCTATGTGGAAAAGGTCACATTCATGCAGTGGGACCCCTGGTGGTCCATTGGTGCCACTCCATGTGGCCCGTGCTCAGCCTGCCAGTGCTGCTGGGTCTCAGTGGGGCCGCCCACACATCCGAGGTGGCCGTGGCACTGTGCTGCATGACTGAGCTGTCTCCCAGTGCGGGCCCTGTCTGGTGCTGCCCTGTGTACAATGCGTGTTTCGGTGGGCAGTGCACCAGTGGGTGCCCTGCCCTACACGCAGACACATGGACCACCTGCACACCCTCCCGACTGCTGTCCAAAGGTGTGTGTGCATGATGATGCCTGCATTGCGCTGTACACCAAAGTGCAAAGGTGCCCAGCATCTGACACACGTACATGGATAGTACAGGTGGTGGTGGTGGCCTGTGGACATGTGTGTTTTTAGTGTCTATGTTACTGCTCTGTTGTGCACCTGACCCCTGTGCACATTGTGCCTGTTGTGTGTGTGTGTGTGTCTGTCCATGCGGCGTGTTGCTGTTCACCCCTCCCTGGTTGTATGTGTGCTTCTGTGCCCTGCCACTTCCCTTGCCATCATGCATCCCTGGTGTGTTTCCCTGTGTGTATGTGGGTTGTGCCCTAGCCACTGTTGGTTGCACATGGCCCCATGACTTACCTGTGTTGGGCTAAGTGCTCCTCTGTGATGGTGTCCCGGTGCAGCTGAGCCAGCCGGATCAGTCGGAGGTCATGCCATCCAAGGGGGGGCTGCTCATCCCCATCATCACTGGTGTCACCAGCGTCCCCATCACTGTCCCCCTCCTCGACCTGTACGGCTATCCCACAGTCTTTGGCCATGTTGTGCAGGACACAACAGGCCAGGAATATCCCACAGGCCTTTGAGGGGCTATACTGTAGGGCACTGCCGGAGGTGTCTAGGCATCGGAAGCGTGCCTTCAGCATCCCAAACACCCACTTGATGATGTTGCGTGTGGCGGCGTGTGCCTTATTGAAGCATTGCTGCGATGGGGTCGTGGGCTGCCGGTAGGGTGTGAGCAGCCAGGGACGGAGTGGGTATCCACTGTCACCTGTGTGGAGATAGTGGAGGTTAGTGTCTTGTTCAGGCTCATATTGCCCCTAACCCTGTGTGCCACTCCCATGGCACCTGTGGCATTCCCACCCTTGCCCCCGATTTGCCAATCCTACATGCATACTCACCCACTAGATGTCCTGTGGGGATGTCCCCACTCTCGAATCGATGGCACAGTGCTGACTGGTACCATATGAATGAATCGTGTGCTCCGCCAGGGTGCGTGGCACAGACATTGATGATGCGCCCACTGGTATCACACACCACCTGGCAGCTGACACTGGAAAATCCCTTCCGATTCCGACAGGCAGCCCCATCGGGGCCAGGTGGCATGCGAATGGCTACATGGGTGCAGTCTATTGCCACTAGCATGCCAGGCATACGTGCTACCATGTGGAACTCCTGTATGTTTGCTGTACGTTCCGCCGCGGTGCTGAGGAAATAGATGTACTCCGCAGCATGTGGCAGCAGTGCACTGATGAATTGGGTGAGGATGCGTGACATGGCCGACTGTGTTATGCCTGTGGTGTCCCCTGTTGGTCTCTGGAAGGTACCCGTGGCGAGCAAGCACATGCAGGCTGTTACCTTTGTCTCCACTGACAGAGCGTGACTCCGTCGTGAGGGTGCCTGCATCACATCACTGCACAGCTCACAGAGCCGCCTCAGTATTGCCCTGTTCAGGTGGTACCGGCCCACAATCTCTACATCTGAATAGAGCTCAAAGCTGATGCAGGCTCGGTACTGCCTGTGGGAGGCGTACCGCCGACAGGCCCTTCCACAGCCATGTCCCCCTGCAGCATGCCTTCTCACCCCCCTCATTACAGCTTCCATGTGGAAGCTGGCACTGTCCATGTCCCTGGCTTGTGTTCCCCCCCAGCTGTTGTTGCTCTGTTACCCCCGCTGTCCTGACTGCTACCTCCACTGCACCGGGTACACCTACTGGCCTCTGCACTCTGTGGCCCCACAAGCCTTCCCTTGCCCCTCTTCTGTCCTGTGCACTCCCTGGCCTGCACTGTTTGTCACTCTGGCCTTCTCTGTCTCCCTGCCTCATGTGGCTTCCCTGTAGCATTCTTGCGCCTCTTCCTTGAGCCTTTTTATTTTGGCTCATTTCCGCTATGGCGCAACTTCCGCCTGATCCACCATTGCGCATTGCGCAAGCCTTTGAATATCGCATTGCGCACTTTATGCATGGTTCCACCCCCTTCGGTTACGCATACCTTCATTAGCATTGCGCTGTTGCTCAGCATGTTTTCTGTGGTGCAACTGCCTCCTGCTGAATATCGCAGAATGGTGCAATCTCGGACTTGCGCTGGCGCAACCCTATTGTGCATGGCGCAACCCTTTTGAATATCCCACCCATTGTTTGTAATTTTTTCACTAAATTTGCAACATAGACTTTTTGGGACCCCAACTCATGAACAGTGGCACTGTTGTTATGTTATTCAGTCCTGAAAGGTGATTCCGCACATTGACTGTGAAATCACCTTTTGGGACCAAATAACAAGATGACAGTGCATATGTTCATGAGGTGGGGTCCCAAGAACCCATGTTGAAAATTTGGAGCCAAAATTAAGAAAACTGGCTGAGATATCCACCTAGGTTGAACCCCCTCCCCCCATGAAGCCACTATACAGCTTACTGGCATTTCTTCATGTTGCAGTTCGGCTTTGAAGAGTCCAGACGTGTTCCCACTCCACCGAAGATCACAGCACTGGACCTCCGGAGGTCAGTATGGGGTGAGGAGTAGGTGGGGTGCACAGATGGTGGGTGTGGGTTGGGGAGGAGACCACGGACAGCAGATCATTTTCTTTTTAAGGTAAAAAAAAACTGGAGCTGGACATGGTGGGACGATTTGTTGGGTGTGCCACACAATGGGGGTGGAGGGAGGAACATGCTGAGCATGATCGGGTTTTATAGTGAGGGCGGCACACTGGGGTGGGCTCCAGTGTTCTACATACGTGGGGAGGTGGGGACATGCCAACACGGGATTGTACCCCAATGTCACCTTTGTTTGGGGATTGTTCCTGCCACTGCTATGTTTATTGAAATGTTTCACCAGGAAAGGCACGTATGGTAGGCATACCATCTCTGCCGCTGCATGACAAGCTTGTCTCTGATTGCAGTGGCACATTTCTTTCAAGTTGGTGGCACTTTATATAATTCTTGCATCAGTGCTAGCATGCTGGCTAATTGGGTAATGAGGGACGCACCTACTAAAGCATGCCCTGCATTTGCCAACACTGACACACCTGCCACTATGCTACTACTACTGCAAGATGTTGCTTGCACATACGCAAGACAACATAAAAAGGGAGAGACCTGTACCAAGGCTGAAATGAGAAAAAGATTACAACCCCCCCATTTCATTGTATGCTCTAGAATACTATTAAGAGTTGGTCGATGATTGGGGTACCATCTCTACTTTCCTTGTAGTGATAATAAGGGAGCAATCTCAGATTAAATCTACTTGTAAACACAACTGTGCTGTAATAGCCTCCATACTTTTAATATTTTGGAGCCACTGTTGAAGGCTCAGTTTATGAGATGAGAGCTAATGATGTGTAATCACTTTGTTAGCGACCACTTACCAGTACATAAAGGAGATGTTTGGCCATAGGCGCACCCACCTCCAAAGGTGGCTGGCCTAACACCAGATTGTCAAAGGTGGAAGTGAAACTCAGATTAAGCATTTCCATCAGTCCTTCTCTAACTATCACCCAGCATGGATGCAATGCCAGACAGTAACAAAAAATGTGATAGTGACTGCCCACCCCACCCCTGCACACAATTTCTCCAACATTTATCCATGGAATAAGTACCAAAATGCTTAGAAATAGTGGGAGTAATAAAAAGTCTGGCATAAACTTTCCATCCAAATTCTCACCAGGATGGTGAGCCTGTGGTTCTGTGTATACCATGTTAAACTTTCTCCCATCCCTGATAAGGTAGAGCATGCCCAAGTTCCTCTTCCCACTTAGTTTGAATTATCTGTAGGGCCACATGACCATCTCCCTCTTGTAACAGTGCATAGATTTGCAAAATAAATTTCCTGCTATCAATGCTTTGTCCTTTAGCCCAGATCAATTCCACTTCTGGTAACAGCAAGTTACAATACATATTTTGTAATGTAATCACTATAAAGTATGACTTAGAAACTATAAGTTAGGTAAAAGAAAAGAAAGAAAGAGAAAAAAACAGAAGGGAATAAGAATAGAAGTAAAGAGAAAGAGTAATAGATTTAAAAGGAAGGAAAGTGTGGTAAGGTTTTTTTGAGCATACTTAGAATTATATTTCCGTGTATGTTGAAGTGTCAGGAGATCTAAGATCTATGTTAATATAAAAAAGGGGGATATAATTATACTGTCCCAAACAAAACTTTAGATAAAGTAAACCATTTGTTGTTAAATTTGACTGATTCATCTCCTAGAGATAGTGCTATCTTTTCTGTATTTAGAATTTCTCTTAATGAATTTTTACATTCTTGAATTGTTGGAACCGTGACTTCTAGCCAATGTTTCAATAAAGCATGCCTCACTGAAACTCCTCATAGCAATAAAGTTTGTTTTTGCTCATATGACCAGTGAGTATCTCTATCAAAATGTCCTAGAATACACGTATGTGCATGGATATAAAAGGACAACCTTCAAATAGGCTTATTACTGATGACCATATAGGCTTTACCATAGGACAATCCCAGAGCATGTGTATTAGTTAGTGTACCTTGTTCTTCTTCACATTTGTGACAAATAGGAGTGTTAGTTATAGTCATTTTGAATCGTTGGTAAGGGGTGTAATATAAGTTATGTATGGTTTTAAAATGGATCAGTCTTAAATCAACTGAACCGAATACTTGAAATGGATTTATAACACTTCATAATATTTATTTGTAACTTATAAGTTTTTTACAACCTATTTCAATGTACTTATTAATGTATGTTCTATTTTAATCTGTTCTACTTTTGGATTTATGTTTATTCAAAGGCTAATAAAAATATATTGACAAAAAACCAAAATTCCACTCCTGGTGGTAGAGTATGTGTGATGGCTTGGATCCCAGGTCCTTCTAAAATATTGTGTCTACATTGCAGAAATCTATGGAAATATGGGGCCTCTAGATGAAATTATTTTTGCAGAGTAGAAAAACTCTTGAATGTGGTGTCAAAAAAAATCATTTGCCCCATGAAACACAGACCCAGCTTTGCCCAGGACTGAAACCGAGTGTCCCAGCATGCTGCTTCAAAATGTGTTAAGTATTGTAAAGGAATACGATTCCAGACCAGGCTGGGAATTTCCCACCTTGGCCTGGCCTGGAGCCACATACGAAAGCTATGTCTGGTCTAGGGGCTGGTTATTTCTTTTAAGGTTCGATGAAGAAATCACCCAAGAAAGGATTTTAAGTGAGATATAGTGATGTGCTCTTTCTTCCATATCCGGCCAGCCTCCAGAGTTATCAGATGAGAGCATTTTTAATAAGGGAAGTAATTGTACAGCTTCATAATATTTTTGGAAATTAGGTAAGCCCCAGCCCCCCTGGAGCTTGGTCTCTGTTAGTAAGAGCCAACAAATTATTGTTTTTTTCCTGGTCCATATAAACTGCAACAGTTTTCACTTCAAATCTTTCCAATCTTTGGAGGGAAGTTACCGGTAATGTGGAATATAGAAATAGGTATCTCAGTAAGACATTCACTTTTATTGCCTCTATTCTACCGGAAAATGTAAAAGAGAGGTCCATCAATTAAGGTTTGTTTACCAATCTTAGCTCTGAGCTCTGCTCCTCCCTTTTAGCTTATTTGATTTCCTTTCTACAGATTCTGACATGACTTTTGTACACTTCCCATGAATTTACAGAGTCATTAAATTTTGCCATTGTGTAGGCCTTTTTTTCTCCTTAATAGCCTCCTGATCTTTGTGGAGCAGCTTGCTGGTATTTTCCCTTTAAGCTATATTTAACTCTTTCTGGAACAAACTCAGATTCGCATTTCCGTATCTTAGTTATTAGTTTTCCCCACATTTCATGCAAGCTGAGTTCCTCAAGCTCACTTTCCC
This sequence comes from Neoceratodus forsteri, assembly GCA_016271365.2. Taxonomy (NCBI): domain Eukaryota; kingdom Metazoa; phylum Chordata; order Ceratodontiformes; family Ceratodontidae; genus Neoceratodus; species Neoceratodus forsteri. Next base: position 1,327,886,340 of record CM057452.1, read on the forward strand.
AGTTCCATTGATGTAATACACTCTTAACTGCTGCCCACCCTCTACCCACCCACCCACGCACTCTCTTCTCAATCCCAGCACTCTTCTAGGTTCACGGCCCCTCTGCTGGTGAATTGGCTCCCCTTTGAATTCTCTGCAGAAAATAAATGAAGCCCTTGCAAACATAGTCTATGCCAGCACAACACTAATCTCAGTGCACTCACTCTCTGTTCCACCTCACCGTCCCATCTCTCTCCTTTCCCCTGCTTACATCCTCACCCCGTACATTCTCCCCTTTCTCCCTCCTTACACCCCTTTCATCAACACTATTTCCCCATCTTCTCTTATCCCTCCTCTCTCTCTCCCTCTCCATTCCCTCACCATACCCTTCCCTTCTCCCTTCCTACAGTCCCACCTCTCCCGCATTCATCCCTACATTCTCTCACTTATCCCTTCTCCCTCCCAACATTCCCACCTTTCCCATGTTCATCCCTTTCCCCTTCCCCACAATCTGACCTTTCCCACCTTAATTTAGACACCTTCCCACGTTCCTAACTGTGCCCTTTAGTCCCAACTCATGCTACTTCCCGCTCCACAAGCCTGACCCTGCACTTCCATGGCCCCTTGCACTTAATCGACAATGTCATACTTTGACTGCCTCGTACTCCCTCATACTCCCCCCACTCGTCTGCCTTTATTTATTATGCTCTCAATTACCTTTCATATGTCTGCACCTCCACCAATGTAGCCTGGTCATATCGCCTCACTTTTACTATTTTTGACCTTTAATTTCCTCATTTTCAGATTGTTTAATTTCTAGAGTTTCCTATGCCTATTAATTGATTTGAATGTTAACCGAGAAATGTATATAACCCACCCTGTATTAAGTATTGTCTTGTTGTTTGTTTCACATTTGTATTGATGCAGAACCTTTGTAAATGAACCTCTGGTTCAAAGGTACTTGTAATAATAATAAATAATAATAATAAATTTATTTATAAGGCACCTTATCTATAGCCAAGGTGCCTCACATTTTAAAACAGAAATAAGAATATAAAATATGACAGACATCAATAAAATTAACATCAGAATATAATCCTAGTATTTAATAAATAAAAAAAAAATGAAAGTTAGCTTTGTTGACATTTCTTACTTTGGGTTTTCCTAATATTTTCTCCCTGCTGTATTTAATTTCAAATGGAACAATGTTGTGGTCGCTACCACAAACTGGGTCTCTGACCCTGCAAAGGAAAAAAGACAGTGCTAAGGCTAATACATAAAACCACAATACTGGTTGTCTGATTCTTAGTAAAAAATTATTTATTGTTAGAAAACAATTTACTGTTAAATAAGCTGGAAGCAGGGACTTTCAATGATGTCACCATCCATGCGGGAGCAGACTTGCTGAGCTCTGTTGCCAGGCAGAAGGATTATCTTTTAACCCCCCCCCCCAAAACCTCACACAGTTCTATCAGGGCCATTATTGTAATAAGGGAAGATGTTGGTTCACCAGAAGCAGAATGATTTAGTCTCCGAAAGCCCAAAACCAGTGCAATCACAGTGGCAGCTACAGGCAGGCTTCTAGACTACATGGGTGAAGCTGACACAGAGGAGGCCGACATTGCTATTATGTTGCAGTCCTTAGTTGCCGAATTGAAAAATATCAGTATGACACTTTTTTTTTTATACAATTTTTATTGGATAATCATAAGTTAAAATCAACCATATACAGGTACCAGTATCCATTGGTTCTCCAGCCTTATTATACAGGTAATAACAGCATAAACACACACTGAATACAAACAAATGAAAAAGAAAATCACACATACATATACATCCTGATATTGAACAGAATACATCTACTGCTAAAGGGTTTGAGTACATTTTACCTTCAGCATTTGTTCTTCATTATCCTCACCTGTATCTTAATGCATGTATTTAAACACCATGGCTCAAAAAGAGAAGAAATTGCCCAAGGATCTCCAGGCCTGGGCCTCAGCTGTACCCTCCCCACCACACACACACACACACACACACCTTGCAGAGAAAGAAGACACAGTTTTCCCATCACTTGGACCATCTATTTTTCACCCTCCTGCCCTTAGGATCTGTGCTTCCCCTGGGGAAAGGGAGTCCAGAAATGGGCCCCAATCCATCAGATATCTTTCCTCTTTGTTCTTTATTACACAGGAGAGTCATTCCAATGCCAAAGTTTGGATCACCAGGGATTTCCACTGTATCAATGTCAGATTAGCCGCTGAAACCCATGTATTTAATATACAATGCCTCACCAGGGCCAACAGGGCCTGTGCCCATCTGGGGAAGGGTTCCCAGACTCCATCTCCATTTTCCTCTACCCCAAATAAAATGATCAGTGGGTCCATATCCACTCTCCTTCCCAAAATATCCCTTATCTCCCTTGCTACATCTCCCCAAAATTGTTGCAATTTTGGGCATACCCAAAAATAGTGTAAATAGGTCCCTAAGTCACCATGGCGTCTGCCACATACAGGGGAGACCCCAGGGCTAAATTTATGTACCATCACTGTAAGGCAGTATAATCTGTGTGGGAATTTATAAGCTGACTCCTGAAATCTATTACAGATCAATATACCCCTGTGCAGTAGGATGAGCCTACTCCAGTTCTCATCTGATATCCCCCTACTCAAATCCTGTACCCACTGGTCCTAACCTTCTGTGTGTAGTCCAGGAGAGAGTTTCTACTAAGTTGCACCATCCTCCCAATCAAACCCTTTGTCTCTCTTCCTGCCGTCATGACCAAGAGAGAGTTGTGAGTCAGGGGCTCTTTCCTTCCCTCCCTCTTCCTCTGATATAGACCCTTACCTGCATAAAGTGGTAGAGATGTCCAGCAGGCCTGCCAAGGCCCCCGCTAATCTTCACAAAGAGGCCAGCTGCTCCCTCACATAAAAATCCCTGATACATCTAATCCCATTCTGCTCCCACTGCCGAAACCCCCATCCTCCATTCCAGCTAAAAAAGCCGGGTTTCCTGTCACTGGCAAGAGGAGGGTTTCATCCTGTGGTGCACCCACCATTCTCCGGATCTGCTCCCAAACCCTTAATAAAGTTTCCACCATTGGGTTCCTGTTGGTACCTCGACAATAACTTGTCATCCCCCCTACACTTCAGTATGCAGAGAGTCTGCCCGGAGAGGACGATTAATCCAAATCTATCCACCCAGCAACCTGTGGTTTATGTACCCAGTCACTGATATACCTAACTTGGGTTGCTAGATTATAATTCCTAAGAGCAGGAATATTCAGGCCCCCTTTTGCTTTATCTGCCTGCTGGCACCTCAGACTCACCCTGGGTCTCTTACCTCTCCATGAAAAGCCAGAGAATGCCCTCTCCAGTTTTTTAAAATCTGCTCTAGCTGAGCCCATGTGAAGCATCTGCATCAGATACAGTACTCTCAGCAGAAGATTAATTTTGATAATGTTTACACAGCCCGTCCAGGAGATCGGGATCTCTCTCCACCATCAAAGATCCTCCTGTATCCTGGCAATCATGGGGACGTAGTTAAGCTTATATAGTATGTTCAAATCTGTTCCTATGTATATGCCCAGATACTTAAAAGCCTTTATGACCCTGTTAAGACCCCACATCCCTCCTAGAGATCCCTTCTCCTGCCTTCCCAAATCAACACCTCTGACTTTGTGAAATTAATTTTATATCCAGAGAAAACTGCAAATTGTTCTATTAAGGCCAACAGAGGTGGGACCAATTTTGCAGGATCCAGGACATACAGCAACATATCATCCACATAAAGTGTAATTTTATGCTGGGTCCCTCTCCCCCCTTGCCTGTTATCACTCTGATGTTAGGATTACCCCCTATGCTCACTGCAAGGGGCTCTATGGCCAAGGCAAACAACAAAGGGGACAGTGGGCGTCCCTGTCTCATGCCTCTATGCAGGGAGATCTTTTCCATTAATGAACCGTTCACCAAGACTCTGGCTGTAGGTGCTGCGTACAGTGCCCGCACCATTCCAAGGAAATCCTCCCCCAACCCATACTCACCCAATACCATCATAAGGTATTCCCACTCTATGCAGTCAAAGGCCTTCTCAGCATCCATGGATAACACTGCTGTGTTACTTGAGCACCTAGAGGCCATCCACACCACATTCAGTATCATCCTCATGTTGTGGTAAGAATTTCTGCCACACACAAATCCCATTTGATCTGGGTGGATGAGGTTCAGCAACAACTGGTCCAGTCGGCCAGCCAAGATCTTAGCCAGAATCTTGGTGTCACAGTTCAAAAGGGAGATCGATCTGTATGATGCACATTCCTGGGCATCCTTGTCCAGTTTGGGGATTAGGCAGATAACTGCTTCACAGAAAGAGCCCGGTAATGCCTCCCGCTCCCTCACTTCATTAAACAAGCTGCACAAGGGATCAATCACTTGTCCCTGCATCATCCTATAAAATTCTATTGGAAAGCCATCTGGGCCACTTGCCTTTCCCAATTTCATCTTTTGTGATCCCCTTCCCCAGCTCCCCTCTCTGTGTGAGAGTAATCTGTGGCAACTGGACCCTCTCCAAAAATGCCATTGCCTCCTCCAGGGTACCACCACATTTGGATTTCTATAGTTTTTGGAAAAATTTACCAAATCTTTCTTTGATCCCTTCTTTATCACATACCTGAGCCCCCCTGCTGTCCTAATACAGGTAATATAAGAATACACTTTTTCCCCCTTGATCAGTCGCACAAGAAGGGGGCCTGGCTTATCCCCCATTCAAAAAATGTATTTCTGGCATAAAACCATGAAGTTTGCACTTCCTTCAAGATGAAGGCATTTAGCATTTCCCTGGCAGCAGTAAGCTGTTTCAACGTGCCCTCCCCAGGGTCCTGTGCCACAGAGCCTTCCAGCAGCTTCACCCTTTCCACCAGCTGCTCCCTGTCCTGATTTTTCTCCCTTTTGTGTTTGACAACAAAATTAACGATTGGCCCCCCAGAGGAAGGCCTTCCCCGCATCCCAATACACTCCCGCAGAGGACACCATCCCTGTATTGGTCTCCCTGTATAACTTCCATCTCTCCTGTATGTATTCCAGGAACTCTTTATTATTCAAAAGATATCTTGGAAACTTCCACGGTGGAGGGTCCTCTCTCTCTCCCTCAAATAAGCACTCTAAAGAGACCATAGCATGGTCTGATACATAGATAGGGCTATGCTGCACCCTACTAACCTTGTGCAACCTCCTCTAGGAACAAATAGGTAATCCAGGCACAATCAAGTTTTATGTGGATTAGAGTAAAATGTATACTCCTTCGTGCCTGGGATAGCTGCCCTCCAGCTATCCACCAAATCCATGTCAATCATTCCTTGCAACCACCTTCTGACTCCCCCTGCCTGTCTCCCCTTCCCCTGTGAGTGATCCAGAACTGGATGCATAGTGACATTGAAATCCCCACCCGCGATAAGTCCCTCAAACTGTTCTTTCACCAACACATCAAGAATTTTCTGGTAAAAGGAAGATTTAGATTGTGCTGGGGCATATATACTCGCCAAAGTTCCTTTCTTCCCATAAAGTGCACCCACCACGAAAACATAGCGCCTCTAACTGGGGTCCGAGACCACCCTACAAATTTCCAGTGGGAGATACTTACTTATAATGATTGCCACACCTCGCTTATGTGAGTTATAGGAAGCGGCATAACATGCCCCACCCACCCTCCCACCAGCTTCTGCTGCTCCTTCATGTGAGGTGTATTTCCTGTAGAAGGGCGACCTGCGCCCCCTGCCTCCTTAGGGTAGATAGTACACTCTTACACTTTATGGGAGAAGAGAACCCTCTAACATTCCATGACACAACCTTCACTTCAACACCCTTCCCCATCTTGTGTCGATGAACCATTCCCCTTCGGCCTGCTTGGCCACCATTGCCACACACCTAGCAGTAGTTTCAAACCCAACAGAACATCATGTAGTGACACTGTGGTAACAGAACAAACAAACATGTATGTAATAAGTTCAAACAGCAAACAGATAACTACCCCCCCCCCCGGTGTAGTTTTCGCCACAACCGTTTTTTGCACCCATACCTCAACAGAGATGTAGCTCTAATCCTCCCTTTTAAATGTAGTGTTCCCCTCCTCCATTTCATGCCCTTATTTCCCCCTCACCCCTAGGAACCACCGAGTGATCTTGGGTTCCTGCCATCCAAATGTAAACAGAACAGCAATACCGTCCACACTGTGAACATGTCCCCAAGCCCCCTTCCCCAGCTCTCAGTTAGATTGTCTCCCTTACTCGGGAGATCCTATACCAAGAATCCTTAGCATCCCCTCCTTAAATTGAATTTACATGGACCCCCCTTCCCCCATTCCCCCAGCCTACTATGCTGAACTCTTGAAAGCAGCACCCAGGCAGTGTAGAGAGAGCCCGTGCAGCGTGACTCAAACCATGCAGCTGCTTAGAGCCCTCCCCCAACCCCAGGCTTGCCTTAATCTCAGACTCCAGGGTCGAGGCTGCTTCTGCTTTCCTTGCCTTTTCTTTTGTAGCTCCGCTGTCCTTTGGAGGAAAATGGTGGTCCCTGGGAGGTCTTCCTTCTGCCTCACACCACACGGAAGCTCCAGGTTTATTCCTTCCAATGGGAACACTGCAATACTCCATTGCCAGTCCTGGGCATTGCCACATGTCCAGTGGGCCCCCCTTCCAACCAGAAAAGTCCAGGGAGTCCGAATTATTTAAACTTAATAAACTTAATGAACAGAGCTAACAGGAACCAAACATGTTTTTGTCCCCAACTTTTACAAAACAAGAACAAGAAGATATGCCACAATTTCACAGCTCCACACAGAGCAAGCGACTTGCTCCTTCTTCTCCTCCTCCTTTCAGGACCCTCAGTCTCACCCAACTTTCTTTTCTAGATCTACCATGAATGCTGCAGCCTTTTCAGTCTCCCAGAAGGAGTATGTTGCTCCCTCATATTTTTTTCTCAGTGTGGCTGGGTACGTAAGGTAGCTTTCAATTTTAAGTTATCTGAGCTGTGTCATAATAGGATTGAAGGATCTTTGCTTTTAATGAGGTGGTTAGAATAATCCTGTGACAGAAATAGCCTGGCTCCATCAAACTTGACTTCTCTCAGATTCCAATATGCATTTAATATCCTCTCACTTGAAAGTGGTGGAACCAAAATATTATCGGACGTGGCAGCTGATCCGCCGGGGGCCTTGTTGCCACTGCTGTATGTGCCCACTCTAGCTTAACTTTGTCCCCTTCAATTCCAAGCCTAACAGACCCGGTAGAGTCACCAAGCAAAATTCCATCACGCTTGGCCCCTCTTTTCCCTCCAGTAGCCCCCTTAGCCTAAGATTCAACCTCTGATTGTAATTCTCCTGGTAATCAAAGAGTTCTTTTAACTCCTCAAGTACTTTTTCCAGAGCCAGAACTTTACCGGGCAAGAGGTCAAGTGTATCCTCCAGCTGGGAAATCCTTTCCTCCGCCTCCATTATTTTAACTGCTTGTGAGGCCGATTGTTCCACCAATGTCTACAATTGGGCATCAATATTACTTTCAAGTTTAGCCAGACATGTATCTCAGCACGGACATCAGCTGCTCCATTACCTCTCTTCCCAGAGATGCCATTTCAGCCGCTGAAAGTGAAATCGGGCTGGGAACTGAGGCCTGTGCTGCCGCCATTTGTCTCCTTGCATTCCTAGCGGCCGATTTCTGTGCATTCCCCACAGAGTTGGTCAGGTAGTCATCTCTTCTTTCTGGCGTAATTTTCCAAACTGAAAATTAAATTTTCGGATGCTGGATACTTTGGATTTTTAATTGATTTTCAGCTGGGTTTAGGGAGTTCTAGAGAAACACGTCCTCACGCCATCCTGCTCATCAGCATCCCTACCTCAGCGTGACTTTATCCAAATCTAGAAGAGACCATCGCAGCTACCAAAGCAGAGTCAAAGCTAATTCACGCTCACATCTTTGATGTGCAGCACAGCCTAACTGAAGTGACAGCTCACACGGACCTTCCCAATGAGGCCCTCCAGTGCCTCCTACAAAAGGATAAGGCCACCACTGTTAAATTACATGATTTAGAATTGTGGTCCAGGTATTACAAAATCTGACTATAAGGTCAACCCAAGGGTACAGAGAAGGGGGCCATGACTGATTTTGTGATAGTCCTGGACTTGGAGCGGGTGCACCGTGACCTGACACCGAAACTTCGATTGGTGGAGGCCCGACCTCGCTCCATAATGATGAAATTCTTGGACTACCAAACTAAGATGGTTGTACTCCACAAAGCCTGGGAAAAGTCAGAGATGTTATTTGGTGATAAGCGACTATATTCTGAGCACAACTTTACTCCACGTCAGATGGAGCAACAATGTTGCATCCTGGAGATAATCAAAGCTTGCAAGGAAAAATGAGTTAAGGCCCAACTTTTTGCTTCAGCACAGCTGAAAATCTTTGAGGAGAACAGCCCACAGTTTTTCCACAGCCTAGAGGATGCAGCAGACGTGTGCTGATCCCTTGGAGTGTCTGCCAATTTACCGATCTTAGAACATGACACTGAAGACCTAGAGAAGGAACTGAGAGACCACACCTGGACCATGCCGAAAACCAGCAAGAAAGGGCAGAAATGACAGGCCAACTCTGCAGCAGCCAGCTGGAAGGAACTGTGGCAGAAGGGTAAAAAGTCAGGAACAGCAGTAGCAGAGTGAACCAATCCCCAGAACTGCACGTAAGTGTACAGAAGGTGCTTTTTAGGGCTGCGACTGTAGTAAACTGGCCCTACAGTCTTTGTGTAGTCCTCTCTATTCAATAGCTGGCTGCATAGGACTTGTACAGACTCTTCTGGTAACTAGCTGACATTTTAATTACCTGCTGGCTCTTTTCCTTGTTCCTTATATACTGCAGAGAACTGCAAAATGACTCATGGCCACAGGTTCATCACTTGGCTTGCAGGGAGGGGACTACCCTGATGTCTCAGAACAAATCCTTTACTGTCTTACTTCAATTATTCATGTGTTATTGCCATTTTCATTTAACCCTGAAGAGGGCAGGGGGAATCATTGGTGTTTTACTACTGTTTTCAAATGCTTTGGGGGGATAATTAAGGATGGCCTGGTCCGGGGGGGGGGGCAGATAGCATAGTTTTAAAACAACTGGTTCTAGTCTACATTGGTTATTGGGGTCCACCTGCCCCCTCAGTTCAGGGACTTGGGGACGCCTCACAATTTAATGTCTATGGGGGTGGGACCCTGCAGCTTCGCTGTCTGCTGCACAGCTATAGCATTTTTTCGCCGCCTGATAGTCCGTGACATAAGAGACTACTAACAGGTATAGGGGAAAGTTGACCATGCCCGGTTTGATTATGTCTGGGGTTGTCCAGCGCATCTGGATGGAGGGAGGTTCCTGTGGCCCCTGATCCTGAACCATCCGGGGATCCCACCAGGAAACAAATGTTAGCCTCGTTGGTCTATATACATCCTGAAGGATGGTAAAGGTGATGCCCACAACAAATGACAGCTGACGTGGGGGGGGCGTGGTGCAGGCCTTCCTCCTAGTAGTGATCACAACTGGTAATTTCGCTGGTTAACTCCATGGAAATGGGAGATTAGCTCTCACTGAGGGCTTTGAATGACTGTACTGGAGTGAGAACTTTTGAGTTCCCTGGGCTGTGGGAGAGGGCACCCTCAGGTCTCCAATGTGCTTGCATTTTTCTCCCCTGGGACTCAGACTGACCACCATCTCCTGACTTCACTAGCTAATTCTGTTTGGTGCCAAGGGCAAAGGATGGCTGCTCTTGCAGTGAGGAGTGATGTGTCTGTAGGGTGGCCTATGGAGAGATCAGATGAGGCCTGCAGCCGCAGCACCAAATCTCAAGTTGCTTTAGGTATTATACCTACACAGGGAGGTGCAGTCTAATTTTATATATCCCCTGAGTTTTACACTTGGAAAGAGGTCTTGGTTACTTGTATGTTCAGCATCCTGTTGATGCAGTAGGTGTTCTGTATCTTGTTTACTATATTGCTGTTATGTCTGTGCCTTGCTTTTACATTACAGGGTATAATCAGCTGATATATTAGGGGGACTGTTCAGTTTCAAGGGGGTACTGATGATATACACATGAGTGAGACTTATTTCTTAAAATGTAAAGGGCATTAACACACCATTAAGACAGTCAGACTTTTGAAAGAACTTAATCGGCAGCAACCAACGGTGGCACATTTTGCTCCTGCTCAGCATGCTATAGTGGTACAAGCCTGGGTGGGACAGTGTCACTCTGCCTCTTTTGAAACTCATCCACATAGATGAGGCGTGGCTGTCTTGGTACAAAGAGATGTCCCACTAGTTAACTTAGAAACATAGAAATTGTCAACAAATAAGGTCCGCTAGGCCTATCTAGTCTGCTTATAAAGCCTATTTTTACCAATACTATCGCCGATCCCCAAGGTCATTATGTGGCCATTAGAGGGAGTTACAGGGATACCAGCATTTGTATCTTCAATATCTATGCTCCTAATATTGAAGCTGAGCGAGAAGCTTTCCTCTGGTCAGTCCTGTTAACCCTGCCCACAGACCCTGATATAGCATCGTTGGAGGGGACTTTAACGCAGTCCTGCATGAAAGTCAGGACAGGAAACACATGAGGGGGAAGGGTGGGGACCCACTGCAAGCAGACCTTGGGTTTAAGAGACTGTCTAGGGACTTGGTTTTAGTTGACACTTGGTAGTTTGTGCATCCTAGGTATTCAGATTTCCCTTTCTATTCAGTCCCACAAAAGTTTTACTCTGGAATAGACATGATTTAGCCGGCCCAGTGGAACTGAGGGGTTGAGGCACTGGATGCCTTACCTCATGTTATGCCGGTGACGGGGTTCGGGAATGACCTCGGGTCCCCAGGGTGCTGGCTGTGGGGGAGTTGGAGTGGGATTGAACCGCGGCTCTCCCTTCCAAGGGGTGGATGGCCACTCCTCCGTAGTCCCGCTCCCACCAGGTGGAGGTCCAGTGGGATGCGCAGGCGGCAAGGAGTGGTGACATAAGCCTGGGGAGGGGGTGGAAGGGGCCACCAGATCCTGGCTTGTGCATGCGCCTCCATGCGTGCACACGCATGTGTACACCATAGCCTTGGGGGGGGAGAAAACGGAAAAGCTACAAACTATATGTGCAAAAAAAAAAAAACTAGACATGATTTTAGTGAACACACAATGGGCCCACATCATAGAGGTGGCCACCATTGGACATTTCACTCTTTCTGACCACTCCTCTGTTGTGACAGATTTTGCTATCTCTCCTATCCCTCGTAAGACCCTCTGAAGATTAAACACCTCCCTTCCTCCCTAACTAATTGGAGTTTAGGGAGATAGCGTAACAGTTGCTTACAGAACACTGGCAGAACAATGCAGTGAGGGTCACATCTCTGGCTGACTTCTGGGATGCCAGTAAGTCCATGGTCATGGGCGTTATCATCCAGTATGCCTCCCAAAAGAAGAAGAGAGAGAAACGGATCACCAGCTAGAGTTGGAACAACAGCCCTTTGATCTGAAGGCCACCCATAAAATAATACTTGACAAAACCCTTTTTCCACAGATTAAACACTGCAAAGAAGCTTTGTAATTATTTCTCAAAAATAAAAATTTTAGGGCAACTACAGTATACCAGACAGCATTTCTATGAAGGTAAATTACAGAAATATGAGAGAAACCTTTTATGCATCACCCAATTATTGAGTAACTGAACTAATAAGGCAGTCTTATTCAAATAATTCAAAGTTAGAAATGCACCCTGCATAAAATGTCTTAACCTCTCTTGATAGATTTGAGCATGAAAGAAAGTCTGAGGTGAAGGAGTCGGAGGAAGGGGAACATTACAAGAGGCAGTCTATCCATGCCATTAGGTGCCATTTTGAATTCCTCGTAAGCCCTGCAACAGTCCCAACAGAGAATTAACTCCCATATTACACAAAACCCATATAAGCCATGGCACCAAGTTGCAAAGTAAACCCACATTCAGCAAAAGAAATGTCCTGAACACATACCTCTCAGACAACAGTTCCCAACCCTACTACACCACCCATAGTCACCTCATTTAATTTAAAACTCCTCTTCGCCATTGGAGTTATCTCGACGAGCTGAAAACTGTCTATTTTTGTGAAAAGTTAGGCAGCTTCCATCATGTCTGAAAATTGGAATGCCTTATTTCTGTGGGAAATCCTTAAACTGGCAGACATTAAAAGGACATGGTGTACCCCAAGAGTGTGGAGGCAAGCCAAAACTCTGCTGAAACTCTTCCTTCGCATCCAGGTGGTATAGCTTAAATTTGGGAATAGGTGCACCCTGTTGTCCTGCCATTGAAGTGGGCTAAGGTTTTTGTTACTCTTGAGAATTAAGTCTCTCTCCACCAGCATGTGAAGTTCCAGTAGGATAATCTGAAAGTCTGATCACCATGTGGCAACATGTCGCAAACTTTTATTACATTACAGCTGTCCTCCAGATGTAATAAATTTTTGAGCCAGTCTTTCATAAAAACTTTAGGATTTTCTCCCTCCATCTCCTCCAGCAAACCCAGCACTCAAATATGGTTAGCTTAGACAGCATTTTCTAGATTTTCCAGCCACCATGATAACAGGTCATTCTCTTTCATTAGACCAGCTGCTACTGCTAGGGCTTTTTAGCATTTAGGTCACCCCTTTCATATCCTCCACCAGGGCTATCATCTTTGTGTTCAGCTGTTTCATTTTGGAGGAAAAATCCTCCATTTTGCAGTCAAGGCCCTGACTCACCCTAAGTAGTGCTGCGCTAGATGGCTGAGAAGGGTCTTGCTCCTTGGCTCCAGACTGCTGTGTTTTGCTGCCACCTGCCTTCAGCTCCTTTGCATGGGCTTCCTCTGTGCAGGCTGTCACTTTGTTTCCTAGCACCATAGCTTCAGCTAGAAGCTCGCTACTTCCATGAATTTTAGGTCTTCCGAAGGCTAAGGAGTTGCTCTCTCAAGTGCTGCTATTTAGAATTAGGAGTGCAGTGTTGAAAAGGTATTTTTCTGAAAAGTCCATTTCTGTTGGCAGAGCTGTGCAAATAAGCTGTTCACAGTTTGGCTGCTGGCCACACCCCCATGGTCCTGTCATTTGATAAAACCAACATGGGCTCTAATGAAACAGGAATGTTCATCAATTCTTGCAACAGTTCTTCCTTCAAACCCTTAAATGTGGATACTTGGTGATGTTTCAAATTTACCTCAAATAGATAATAATGAAAACTCATGCATACAAGTCGCATCTACATGCCTAAAAAAGTTCTAACTGGAAGGCAAAATAGTCCAATCTTATGGAAAACTGGTGTACTAATGTAAGTACCACTGCTGCTAATGAAGAAATTAGTTGTGCCATGGTACACAAACTGGACCTCTTCAACAATGTATGGTCTGCTTTTTAGCTATGTTAAAATATGAATACTTTCCTTTGATCTCCACATACTTTTATAATAATAGCACTTGGGAAAATTGGAAATAGGGGAACATATTGACTTTGTTGTTCATTCAATATTAGTTTACATTATTAAATTATTATCGCTAGAGAATAAGAAAATGTATTCATTATCCTAGCATACAGGCCATATGTATAGAATGTTATATCAATGATTGTTTTTAATATTATTGTTTCTGCAATTCAGAAATACAACAACTGAAAAAAATGCTGATATTTAGCCTATGTGGCATTTTTTAATTATTGTATTATAGTCACTTTTATTTTAATTTATATTTTATGGCACCCTGGCAGATGCATTGCCCCTGGCCAGCCCCGCTCCCCAGACACTGCACCACCACGTGACTTCCAATCCCATGAGTTTACCCCTTTGTGGCAAAGCCATCTTATAGAATGGCAAATGCCCAGGGAACCTCCGCGGCAGCAATGGACGGGGTGGTAGCCCAGCCAGGAGGTCCTTAGGCTCGTTTTGTTTCGCTTGGTAGTAGTTTCCCCTAGGAGGGAAGAAGTGTGCCATGATGCCAAGACATCAACCAGCACACCAACGGGCAGATGTTGGTATCTGCCCCCCCTTCACTCAGAACTCGGCAGGCTCAGGTGACTCTTCCCCTGCACACCGCTAGGGGCCAGGCATACACCAAGTGCTGCAGTCCCCCCAAGAGGTGGAGAGCAGACCCTTGATGTTCAACTTTCCCCAAGCATTCAGCTTCCTGAGTCCACATCCAAATCCGGGTCGCTGGCACTGCAAGACACTGCATGACCACTGCGCCGGCGGGCCAGCCCCAACAAAGTCACTTTTTAATGAGTGTATTACAAAGTCACTTTATATGAAATTTTGTTATAATTGACATGTTGTTTTTTCTTGTAATCAGCTGTAAATTGGTTATTTAACTTATTGCTGTAAGATGGAACCCACTAAAAATGAGCTACAGCTCTATGGTATACCCCATTTCATATATGAATAAACAGATTTACTAATATTACTACTGGAAAATTGTACAACTGCTTTTATTGAAAGAGGGACTGCTTGTGAGGGTAGCTAGGGTATTCCATACTCTTTGAATACTGGCACAGGATTGTTAACTTCCACCTGCACAACCATTAGACACACGCAGAAAGGACCTTGATCTAACATCTCATCCAGTGGATGGCATCTACAGTACATTGGCATCCCCCTCCTCCAACCATCACCACCACAGTGCTAACAGTATGTGCCTAAGAACTGATGCGGGAGTATAACTCACAGCCCTTTGACTAAGAGATGATTGCTGCCATTGATTTGACACATAAAGAATAATATTAAAGAATCTCATGGCAGGAGGACACTGAGGGTCCATCAGGTCTGTCCATACTATACAACCTCAGACCACCAACCTAATGTAGTGGTGGACTGTCTGCCTCTTCCCCCACCCCCTCAAGCCCATGTTACCCCCCAGGACCATAAACCCCCTTACCCTGTCCCAGCCATGTTTAAATCTATTTAGGGTAGCTTCCCCCACCACTTCCACCAGCAGTCTATTCCGTGGTTCCAGTACCATTTCTGTGAAGTACATCTTTGAACTTGCCCACCACCAACCTCCAATCATGTCCCCTGGTGACTGCTTCCCTATTCCTTACAAACAGGCCCTCACTATTCACTCTTTCTTTTACCCTCAGAAACTTATGTTTCTGTTATGTCCATCCTCTTGTGCCGTTCCTCCAGCGAGTACATATTTAGGGCCACTAGTCATTCCTCATAGGATCTGTCTTGCTGGTCCTGGATGATCTTGGTGACTCTTCTATGCACTGACTCCAGTTTGTCTATGTTCTTCCTCAAGTGTCGACTCCAGAATTGAGCACAGTACTCCAGATGAGACCTCACCAGGGATCTGTACTGAGGCAGTATAACCTGGCTTCTACTATTAAAACCCTTCCCTGTACACCCCAGCATCCTCAGTGCCTTGCTACATGTTTTGTTACAGTGACTTGATTGCTTGAGGGATTCACTGATTTTTGCCGCCCCCCCCAACCAATTCCTCTCCTCTGTTTAAGTGGCAAGCCTAACCCTTTCCAGCCAATATTCTGTAACGGGGTTCTGTCTCCCCAAGTGCATTACCTTGCACTTCTTGGCGTTGAATCTCAACTGCCAGATCTTAGACCATCTCTCCAGCTTCTCTAGGTCTATCTAAAGCTTCCAAACCTCTACTCATGATCTACCCTGTTGCAGAGCTACCTGTGTCACTGATAAACATGTTGAATAGGACAGGTTCAAGGACACATCCCTGCAGAACCTGCTCGTGACCTCCCTAACCCCAACCTGGCCCTGTTCGATATGACCCTCTGTTGCCTCCCCATAAGCCAATTCCCTACCCATCTGACTAAACCCTTCTCCACTCCCAAGTCCTCCAACTTTTTCAGCAGCCTCCTGTGTGGTACTGAATCAAAAGCCTTGC
This sequence comes from Neoceratodus forsteri, assembly GCA_016271365.2. Classification (NCBI taxonomy): domain Eukaryota; kingdom Metazoa; phylum Chordata; order Ceratodontiformes; family Ceratodontidae; genus Neoceratodus; species Neoceratodus forsteri. Next base: position 1,327,902,207 of record CM057452.1, read on the forward strand.
AGAAGTCAAAGTGGAGCAAATCTATCGCCTGTCCTTTGTCTACTGCCTTAGTGACTCAGTTAAAAAACACTATCAGGTTGGTCGGGCATGACCTCACTTACACAAACCCATTCGGCTTACAGTTCATTATCCTCTAAGTAGACCACCAAGCTTTCTTTGGCTGTAGATTCCATCAGCTTACCTACAACTGAGGTAAGACTGACAGGCCTGTAGTTGCCCAGATCCTCCCTGTCCCCTTCCACCTTGTGTAGTGGTTCTATGTCGGTGTACCTCCACTGGCACTATTCTTGAGTTCAGTGAATTATTAAATAGTTGGGTTATGGATACTGCCAATTCCTGGGTGCAGGATGTCCAGGTGTGGTGCCTCATCTATCATGAAGGTTTCCAGTCCCTTCCTCACCCAGTCTACCATTTTCTCTACCCTGCCCATTTCCTGAACCCCAGTCTGGCAGCCTTGATACCACTTTCTGGTAGTGGTCCATCATCCTCTATGTAAATACAGAGCATAAATGCAGCCCACCCCCTTCCCGGATGTCGAGGTGTATGATTGTAGCTGTCTGTGGGGAGGAGGGCAGCCACCAGAAGTACTGTTCCAGAAATGGCTATCGTTTGCAGGTCACATCAGTCATAACGGGGTGCAAGGCTCTTCGGGTGTTGGGCCGGGAAAGCAACAGAATTAGTCCCAATAACAACCAATTAAATAACTGGAAACCACAACTTTAGAGAACAAACACTGGGGATCCCATTTAATAACAAACTGTTGAACACTACATGGAGCAGAATAAGACCAATGGGTTTGAGGTAGACAGCACCTATAATCTTGGACTGCTATGATCCCTTGGCACACATTAGCAGCAATTCATATAAGCAAACAGTTCACTCAGTCTGAATGCACTTCACAGGGTGTGATGTGGGCATCCCCCAAATGTCAGGCACCTCCAGATCGCCTGATACTACGGGTCAATATAGCACCACAGCTCATCTTCTCCTAGCTCTTACTGACATCTTTTCCTCATGGAACCGACCGGCCTCTCACCTCAGGGCCGCCAACTCCATCTTGGGTCCCAGCTCACTGGGGCACATCTCATTCGAGCTTCTTGTGGCTTTCCACAGTCAACTGTCCCCTCGACTTATGGGCAATAAGCCCCCAACTGGCAGCCAGCAATGTCAAATCTTCTCTCGACCACCTCTCTCTCTCCCCCACAGGGTTTCAATATTGGAAGCTTCCAATGGAAACTTTCTTATTCGGTTCGACCTCGTGTCTTATTTGCGAGCAACAGTCCCAACAGAGCATCTTGCTCCAGTCCCACCGAGGTGGCATGATGGGGGGGTTCTCATGTAGGGCTCAGATAATGGCCATCACCACTTCCTCCCACAGGCTAATCTCTCTCACACGCCTCGGCCTGGAACATTTTCTTGGATGTCTTGAGTGGGCCATAGGCCCCACTCTCGTCCTGCTTTTCTCCCTCCTCTCACGAATGTCCGTTACATCCTGCCTGCCTCCTATTGACCTCCTGTCTGTAGCGGGTCTCCAGGGCAGCCTGGGACTAACACTTTCCTTACCACACTGCCATTCCCAGCTAATTGTTTCCAGGGCACAAACTGTACCCAGCTTTAGGCTCTAACCCCAAAGGGGGAGATTATAGAAATAATTGTTCAGTACATTTGCTTTCTGCTCATCACCTTCAACTACCTCCCCCGCTAGCCTGACTTTCCTCTCATTTTCCATTTTTGCCTGAATGGAGCTAAAATTATTTTCCCCCACCTTTACACCCTCAGAAATCAGCAGCCCTGTATCTGCATTTGCCTTCCTAACCACAACCATAGGCTCTTGAGTCTAGTCTGATATGTCTGCCATTCTTCCTCCCTCTTGGACCTAGTGGAGGCCTTCTTTCCTCTTGTAGCCATTAACCCCCGGAAAACTAGATTGGCTGTTTGTGCTTGTTTCTTATGGTGACCTTTGGCTGTTTGCACTTTTTTCTTATGGTGAACTTCCTTGTACAAAATCAGGTCAGCTCCAGAAGTGCTCCCTTAATCCTTCCCCACTGTTCCTCTACCCCCTCACCCTAGTCTACATCCGCCAATCTCTCTCTAACCAGTTCCTGCATCTGGTCAAAATCCACTCATTTCAGGTCCAGAACCACTGTCTTGGGGGGCACTGTCCCCCACTGCCAGTTTGAACTACAGAGTGTTGCAGTCACAGGATACCAAAGGTTCCCTGACTGCCATCCCCCACATCTCTGAAATTGTGAGTACCAAATTAAGTAAGGCGTCCTGCCATGGGGATCCCTGACCTGCTGCACCACTAAACAGTCCTGCAACAGATCTAGCAATGCCTAACTCCTGGTGCTCTTTGCCCCAGGAATATCCTAGTCGATATCTGGCATGTTCTGATCCCCCACTAACACTAGATCTCCTCTTGCTGCTCACCTCCTGATTTTCTCCCCAACTCCCTGTCCCCTTCTTCATTTTGTCCTGGTGGTCTGCAGACCACCCCTAACCTAAAACTCTTTTCAACAGCTAACTTCAGGTGCACAGAGACAGACTCCCCCTCCCCCTCCCCTTTTGGATGGTTCTATTTTCTGTCACCTCGATTCCTTTCTTAATCTGCCCCTGTGTTTCTTAAGTAAAGTTCACTCCAGAACAGCCAGATCTCAGTTGCTGACCTGAGGAAAAATCAGATGCACACACCAAACTGCAGGTGCAAAAAGGTTCCCCTAAACCTACCTCCCACTGGGAGATTTCCAGCATCAGACTCCCCCTTGTTCAGTTTAAAAGACCATTTATGTAGATATAATTTTTCTGCCCCAGTGAACTAGTCCCCACCTCCTGAAATAAAGGCTATCCCCCTTGAATAGCATTCTGTCCCAGAAGCTTCCCCAGTCACCCATAAATCTATATCCCTCATCCCAGTATCATTCTTTCAACTACGAACTGAGTGCCTTAGTTTATACCTGCCTCAGCCTTCCGCCCTTCCCCGTCTTATACAGGTAGTACCTCCGAAAAGGTAAGCATGCCTGCTTTCCCTTTCAGATCCCTCCCTAGCCTTTGTGGGATGGACTTAATAATCTCCACAGCATGGTTTGTCAAGTCATTCACAGAAAAGTGCACTAGGACATGTGGCACTTCCCTCACCCCATCTAACATCCTCCCTATTCTGGCCATATTCGTTGGGGCTGATACTCGGGGGAACGCGTCTGACTCCCCTCATAGTCCCAATTGGCTGGATTCAGGAGTCCAAGCCATAGGACTGTAAATAAGTGTTGAACTACCAATCCCTGCCCATCATGGAATACAGGACTCAAAGCCTTGATGGTAGCAGGCACTGGTAGTCTAGCAGTGTGATGTTCCCTGTGCTGCCTCCTGCTGTGGTGCTGTGCATGTTGGGGAAAGGGGCCACTCTGCAATACTGCAACTGATGCCACCAACACCCAAAGATACCAAGGCACACATGGGAAGGACAAGGGATATGGGTGTCTGCACTGTCAGAGGTCACGATGGCTGGTTAATAGATATGCATGGTACGTATATGCAGCCAGTTGGTGTCCATGTTGCTGCTTGATAACTTGTTGGTAGTGCACACTGTACCCATTCTGTCACCACATAAGCCCATAATATGGAGCAGCAGTGTGGTGTTACTGGTATTCCGTTGGTAATGAACTGCACAATGCACACATTTAGCGGATGAGTTTTGCTTGTTAGATGGGACCAGGAGACAGTAAAGATATATTTTCCCAACTTAACTTCCACCTGCCAGTTGGCCTGTGATACAGTACATGCAGTGCTCTGGAGTGGAGTGCATAAAAATGGACCCAGTGGTGGTGTATTCCCACTGCCACCCTGTATCACACACCTCACTCAGACTGTAGTTCTGCAGCTGTGCAGGGCCTGAGCTAGACCTGTAGTCGGCAGGACGTACTAACTGACAATGTGTTGACACCACTGTCACACCGCTGCGGTAGCACCACATATGAGCGTGTATATTGAGCGCCAATATGAGTGACTCAATAATACTCGTATGTAGCAGCTTAATGGGGAAAGAGCTCTGTATCGCTATAGCGAGTGTAGTGCTGAGGGATTCACGCTACACTCATGAGAGAGAGAGGATAAAGGAAAGAATTTGGCCAAGCCCTGCTGAGCTGGCCATGTGATGTAATAGCTTGAGCCACTGCACCTAGAGCCTGTTGAGCCGGGTTCGGATCCCGGTGCAGGCAATATTTTATTGCTTCCAGGGGGAGTTTTTACATTTTCTAAGTCCGCTCCCCCTGGAGTTGTGAATCCTTATTTTGGGGGATGCGGGGGGTGAGGCCCCCTGCATAAAAAGAAAACACAGTGGATGTTTTTAGAAGACCATCGCTGTTTGCGGCAGTCTCTCTAAATGGAGGTCACCCTTTTGACGTGGGAGATTATTTCCTCACTCTACTGAATGGCGTGGTAAGAGACTCACCCTTATCACATAAAACCCACTGCTGCCTGCAAGTACCATGAATTTTCATGGTAAGGGACTCGCTCTCATCAAATAAAACCCACCGCTGCCTGTAAGTACCATGAATTCAGCCTAATGCATCCAACAAGTTAAGTGAAAAGATGCCTTAGCCTACTAACTTCTCTGAATCCGCATTCTTGGGAGGCAATCAGAATCAGACAGAGAAGGGCCTGATTTATCAATCCCTTTCCCTCATATTTGTTTTTTTACACCCCTTCAAGAGGTTTTGGGATTTGTAAAATGGTTATACAAGGAAAGGCACAAGGGAAAAAAAAGCTAAAACCACAGTGTCCGTTCTCCAAGGAGATCCCCTATACCTAATTAGTATACTATTTTTCCCAAGCTGAGGTGACCATAGGTACCATTTCTTATTCAGCTGGCCCTGGAAAAGCCATATGATCTGCTACTATGCTATGATGCTCTTTTGCTTTTGCTGAGAAGATGGGATCTCTTTCAACAGTGTTTTCAGTTTTCTTATGCACTGGGCTTTTTGAAGGATGGCTTTGCCTGGGGTCTCAGTATCAGTACTCAATGAGTGAAGGTTATCAGCACTGGATGCACCTCTCACTGCACAGCATGGGGCTTCTTTGGTACCCCAGTCTCAGGATGGAGAATGCTCAGAACTATAACTTTCAAGTGTCCTCAGGTTAAGCCCAGAACAGAAATGAGAATTTGTTGGCAGAAAAGGACCGCTTGGCCCACCCAGTCAGCCCAGATGTTCTCTGCTTAATCTGTCTCTGCAGACTTTATCTGGTCTCCGGCAACCGCCCCCATCCCTGCCTATTTTCTAACGTACCCCATGCCTATCCCATGCATGCCTGAAGCCCCCCACTATTTTAGCCAACCCATCACTTATGCTGACAGCCTGCTACAGGGTGTCTACCACCCTTTCAGTGAAGAAATATTTCATCACATCTCTCTTAATCTTTCCCCTCCAGCTTCATCATGTGCCCCCCGCTGCTCTTTCTCATTTGAAAGAGACTCCCTCTCTGGCACCCTGTTCACACCTGTGATGTACTTTTAGAGCTCTGTCATGTCACCTCTCACTCTCTTCTATTCCAGGGTGTACACGTTGAGATACCGCAGTCTCTTCTCATAGGGCTTCTTGTGCAACCCTTGCACCATTTTATTTGCCCTCCTCTGGACTGTCTCCACCCTGCCTATGCCCTTTCTGAGGTGTGGCTTCCACAACTGGACACAGTACTCCAGGTGGGGTCTGACTCTCAACAGTGTTTAGAGTAGATGTGAGAAGTGATGAAGGCAAAAACAGCAGAGGGCTTCAAGCATGCGTGGGATATACATAGGGGAATATTAGTAAATAGAAAGGCAGGTGAGAGGATCGTTGGAGACCAGTCAGAGTCTGCGGAGACAGACTAGGCAGGGACCATCTGCGTGGACTGAGTGGAAAAAGCAGTCCTTTTCTGCCAACAAATTCTATGATTCTATGTTTCTGCCCTTCTTGGCCCCTAAGAATGGAAGTGTGTGCTGGATGTAACATACAGAAGTACATAACCACCCCTGCAATACTAGGTGGATGCCGTGCAAACACAGGGAGCAATCAGGGCTGCACCACCAGTAGGTTCTTTGCCTCTCCTCCCACCCACAGCCACTGAGTTAGGTACACACAGAACCATTTAGATATCAAATCAAATCAAATCAAATCAATCTTTATTTACAAAAGGCGCCTTTCCAAAACCAAGGCGCCTGTACATAACATGATAAAATCAATAAATAATTAAAACAATATTAGAATAAATCTAGACAACAGCATCTAAAAATCATTATAGGCTAGGCTAAAAAGATATGTTTTTAAAGCCCCCTTAAAGCTTTGGACAATCGGGCAATCCTGCACCTGACGAGGTAGAGAATTCCACAGGGTTGGGGCCATAAAACTAAAAGATCTGGCCCCAGATGTTTTTAAGCGAACCCTGGGAATCTCCAGCAATCCCTCGTCAGTGGATCGAAGAGAGCGGGAGGGACAGTAGGGACAAAGGAGATCTTTCAGATGGCCAGGTTCCTGATCGTGTAGGGCCTTACAGGTCAGCAAACTGACCTTGAAGGTGATTCCTAGATATTGGCAGCCAGTGCAGTCCACGGAGCACAGGCGTTATATGACTGGACCTAGAAGAACCAGTCAATAGCCTGGCTGCCGCATTCTGCACTAGCTGCAAGCGGCGAATATCAATCCCCGGTAGCCCAAGATAAAGGGCGCTGCAGTAGTCAAGGCGGGAGGTAACGAAGGCGTGGACCAAAGTAGGAAGATCGTCAGGAGGAACCAGGTGCTTTACCTGGGCGATGTTCCCCAGATGGTAAAAAGAGATTTTGACAACTGCCGACACCTGAGATTTAAGTGTCAAACAGTCATCAAACATAATGCCCAGGTTCCGCACCTGGTCTGAGGTAGTTAGCTGGACACCCCCGAGCCATAAACCCGAGGGTGATCCAGCCAACAAACCTGTCTCCCGGTGACCCAGGTCCACAACCAATACCTCAGTTTTCTCTGGATTCAACCGCAGCCAACTCACATTCATCCAGTCCTGGATTTCGGCCAGACAGTTGTTAAAGACCGAAAAGGCAGCATCTTGGCCGGGCACAAAGGACATGTACAGCTGAGTATCATCTGCATAGCAGTGAAAACTCAAACCATACCGCCTAATAATCGCTCCTAATGGCAGCATGTACACCACAAACAACACGAGGGCCAGAATGGAGCCCTGCTGCACCCACAGAATAGGGGGAATGATGCCGAGAAAAAAATCCCAGACACCACCTTCTGGGTCCTACCCTCGAGGAAAGATCGAAACCAACTGAGGACTGTACCTGACAGCCCACAGATAAACCGCAAGCGCTCCAATAGCACACAATGGTCCACAGTGTCAAATGCTGCAGAGAGATCAAGAAGGACCAAGATGGAACGAGTCCTTCGATCTCTTGCTATTAGGAGGTCATTTAGTACCTGGACAAGAGCTGTCTCTGTACTATGTCTTTTCCTAAATCCAGACTGGAGAGAATCATAGACATTGTGGCTGGTCAAATGATCATCCAGCTGCGACGCGACCACCTTCTCAATAACCTTACTCACAAAGGGCAGGTTAGAGACAGGCCTGTAGTTAGCTAAACAGTCCGGGTCCAAGGAGGACTTCTTAAGAAGGGGCTGAACCACAGCCTCCTTCAGAGGATTTGGAAAAATCCCCCTCTACAGAGACCTCCAGACTATCTCAGCAAGGACCGGACCGATTTTATCCACCCAGCCCACTAGGAGACGTGTGGGGCCTGGGTCCAAACCACATTTGGTCGGATGCAATGATTGGATGATCATCACAATGTCACTGATTGTGGGATGGCTGAAGTCAGACCACACAAATTGGGTGTCCGACATCTGCCGACCATCACAGCTCCCATTAGGAAGGGTCAAACGGATATCAGACCTGATTGTGGCAACCTTATCTGAAAAGAACTGAGCAAACTCCTCACACCATTTTTGAGAAAAGGCTCTTCTGGGCTGAAGACAGACTGGATTGCACAATCTGTCCACAGTCCGGAAAAGCTGAGCTGGTCTATTCTGTGCAGCAGCAATCTCTCTGGACAGGAATTCTGCCTTCTTACGAGAGATTGCAGATTGATAGACCACGTAATGGTCCATCAAACTAAGTTTGTCACAATCCAGGCCCGATCTCCGCTAGCACCTCTCTAACCTTCGTCTAACTCTCCTCAACTCCCTCAGAGTCTCATCAAACCAAGGAGACCTGGGGTGAAGAGTGAGAGGACGAACACGAACAGGAGCAATGGAATCCAGGACCCCTGCCACCACCTTATTATAGGCAAGTACCAAGTCTCCTGAATCCATGCAATCTCTCGGTAAGCCCGATAGGTCCAGCACTGCCATCAGGCCATCTGGGGAAACACCCCTCAAAGGGCGGTACCGGACCATCACCATAGGGGCTGGCCTACTAGGGGTGGCCTCAAAACTGAACCCAATAGAGTGATGATCAGACCATCCGACTGGTTTCACCACTAAATCTGATATCTCCATCCCCAGTAGGAACACCAAATCCAATGAATGTCCACCAATATGGGTCGAAGAGGAAATAACCTGTGTGAAGCCCAGTGAAGTCATTAACTGGCGGAGGTCTTGACCAAACTATGAGAGTTCATCGTCGACCCAGGCACTGAAATCCCCCAGAACCAACCATCTGGGGGATCCCAATGTCAGTTCGACAATGAAGTCTGTGACTTCCCGCAGGAAAACATTCCTGTCACCTGGTGGATGGTAAACGAGAAGTATCCTGCACTCCACACCCTCGCCCATGATACATTCAAAGGAGTTGGTAGTTCCCACTGGTACCTCCACTAGGCCCAGTTCCGATCTAAAACAGACAGCAACACCCCCGCCCCTACAATCCATCCTAGGGCGGTGTATCACTGAGTATCCGGCTGGAATTGCTGCTGCCAAAACTGAGCCAGCATTCTCATCCAGCCAGGTCTCAGTGATGCACGCCAGGTCAGATGTTCCAACAAAATCCGCTATAATAGTGGTCTTGTTTTTAATAGACCTGGCATTGCACAACACCACCCAAGTAGGATAAACATCCTAGGATGACCGTGCTACCTGCTGACTACAGGCAGAACCATTGGGTATGGGAATCAGACAGGGAGGACCCCTTTCCTGGACCCATTTCGCCCAAGGGCATCTCCTTGTCCCCACTATCCCTATCCGCCCACTCCTTTCCATTCCCTCTCCAGGCCCAGCCCTCGTCCTCCTCCTTTTTCTAACAATCCCCAGAGCCCTACACCATCTGTACACTTCTAGTGATAGGGGAGGACAGAAAAAGGGACAGAGATCTCTGAGCCTGGAGGGGGAATAATATCCGACCATCCTTGTGTCATCCCAACACATATTTAGCACCCTAAGCAAATGACAACAAATAAACAATCCCAAAATACAGAACTAACCCACTCCGAAACGTAAGATAATCAAATATTCTAACAAATATCCACAAAAACTAAACAAATGCAAGACCCTATATAACGATTTAGTAGCTAAATAAAAGCCTAAGTTAGGAAACAAAATAAGTCTCAGGATTTTGAATTAAGGGCTCTCACCCCCCAAACCCAAACACGTAATACAACAGAATACTATAGATAATTAATTCCCCCTCCCCACCCAGTCCTCTCACCACTGGGGAAGAGACGTAAAAAGCAATATACAATACAATAAATAATGAATTCCCTCCCCACCCAGTCCTCTCACCACTGGGGAAGAGAAGTAAAAAGCAATATACAATACAATAAATAATTAATTCCCTCCCCACCCAGTCCTTTCACCACTGGGGGGAGAGGGCAGCACTCTCACTGCCGAACAATTAAAACAATTATAATAATAATATAAATATAACAAATCCAACAAACAAAAAATAAAAAAAATACATAGACACAGGGTCCTCTCATCACCCAGTCGTCCAAATGATAAGAAATTAATAATCCAGTTTCTTCAATCCAAGTCCAAACTAAAATAAAATCAAAGTCAAGAGCCACCAAAAAACCTGGGCTGTCCTTATAGACAGAGTCCTTCTCACTTCTTCTTTATCAACACCAAGATAACATGAATGGACCTCCGCTGCAGCCAAGCAAGACAATTCCAGATCTTCAAACCTGAATCAGGGTTTCCACTGGATGGGAACTATCCAACTGCCAGAAGTTTGAACAGGAGCAAAATGGGAGAAGCAATAAACTTTTAAAAAGTCAGATAATTAGCCAGTTCAAAAGGACAAAATGACCAGGATGCAGATATACCTCCCCAATCAAATAACAGGAATCTGTGTGGGAGAGAGAGGGGCTGCACCGGACTGACCCAGGAGACCACAGGAATGCGAGATTCTGACAACTTCGGAGCAAGACTCTGACAAAATTTAAAAGTAAAAATTTAAAGATAAACTTTACTGAAGTTTACTTTACTGCCAATTTACAGGCTTAGTTTGCATGAAAGAAAACAATAGCTTTTATCAACAGCAGCACATTCTCTTTGCATAAACACTGCACTGAATAAATAACTTAAGCAATAATACTTTTTATATTTCCGTTGGTATGAACCCCAAACCCCTGGAGACTGTAGCCTAATCCACCACCACCAGCTCTCCAGTTACTAAAAATTCTAACTCAGCACTAGGCCACACCTTGGACCTCAGTTGCTGCACATACAGATTACAAAGGGTGTGCAGTGGCTACTAGTCCTGTACCCACCTCTGCCAGCCCACTTACCCCTCACTACCCGACACCCTTCCCTGGTATCTAACACTGTAACTTTGACTTTAAATTACTTAAACACTCTAGTCACTTAAACTACACATTTCACATGTAACAGCCTCTTGACTCACCTTTGGCTGTTCCGGGGTCCTCGAGGTTCTCACAGCAATCGCCAACATCAGTAGTTTATTGTAAGGAAAGGGGGGAAAAGGAGGAGATAAAACAGCAACAATGATAACTAGTTAACATTTCCGCCCCAAACAATCCCCACCTCCCACCTGCAGGTACACCCGTCTTCCCTTGACAGCTGCCCAGAAAATGTATACAGTCTTTTTGGTGGGCACCTCACCATGTCGCAGAAATCATCATGGGGATCTTTCGTTGGGGCCCAAACTTTAAATTCATAAAGCCTAACTGTAACTTTCAGGCCTGGGTGCAGTTTTTTGGTATAGTCCTGTCCAGGAATTACTCCCTGTTACTTCCACCTTGCTAGCTAGCTAAATAAAGACTCCCCAGAGAAGCAACTCAGGGTACTTACAGTGCAGCAGTTCAATTGGGTGGGGGGGGAAGTAACAGCAACTGGCTCACGGTACTGTGAGCTGTTGATGCACCAAATCAGCAAATGACTGAAGAAATAATGAAAGCTGGTCTTCACCTGCCAGGCCTTTCCAATCTTCTCCCTAAGAGCCTTTGTATATTGTGTTCATCTGGCAGGCCTCTCGACATCTTCCTCTTCGGTGGTCTCCTCTTTGGTCTGGGGTATGGAGCAAGACGGTGGTTCCCCAGACTGATGGGTGGTACACACTGTTCCCCGATACAGCACAGGAGCTGGGAAATTTGGTTCGGTCTCTACTCCCAGCAAGGACAGTTACCCCAGATTGCAGCAGAAGCAGTCTCTCATGCACTTACCCCACCGAGGGGGGACACGGCCTGTACGTCACTTTTACTTTTCGCTGCAGACACTGGGGCATTAGGCTGCAACCTTTACAGTCTCTTTCTAGCTGCCAAACCCCTCTGGCTCTCTCTGTACTGCAGGACAGTTGTCTCTCTATCTCTGGTAGCATATCTCAACAGTCTCTCAACTCTAGCTACGGAGTCTTTCTTCCTCAACTGCAGGTTCAAATCTTAGCAGCAGCTCTCAAATTCTCAGCAGCAACTATCAACTTTTCAGCAGCAAATTAACTCAGCCACAGGTTCACATCTCACCCTGAGAACCTCTCACACAGTCCAGTTTGATTCCCAGGGGCAAACTACTTCTCCAGGCATTCTGCAGCTTGTCCAATACTGAAGCCAGACAAGACCTTTGGACAGAGAAGCAGGCCTTCAGGGCTAGCAAGCCCCCTGCAGACTCTCTCCTCTCACTCTCTTGCTCAGCCCCCAGGAATCCCCCTTTGGCAGGTAAAACAGTCCCTTTTATCAGTTTTTCAACAGCCCTTTCTCATTGGCTGCAGCAATTGTCCAGCTGAACAAATTAATATTCATGTAGCAAACTTGACGCCCTATTGGTCCTTAGTTTGGGTGCCCAGAACTGTCCCTCCTTTCACTCCCAGAAGTCCACTTTTTCAGTCCCAGGAACCCTCTGCACAAGCCTGCTCTCTGATTGGTTGTGCAGCGGTTAAAGACAACAAGAATGGCTGCCATAAACACAGTTCAATAGAGTGTCCCATCTTGTCAGTCTTCCTGCAGCCGAACAATTACATTTTATTATAAATTCTCCACCAAGGTGCGGAAGTAGCCACTCTGCCCTTCAATCCACGTGCAGGATTTAACATTTTAATTTACTTTCCTGCCTGTTGCTGCCACCAATTTTCCGCCCCCAGGCAGGCTCATTTATATTTACAGGTGCCAGCCTCATTAATATTTATAACTAGTCCCCATAGCGCTCATTAGAGCTCTTACAATAAAGCCTTTTGGCACTGCTCAGGTGCCTCTTCCATGTGTCCAGACCCTGTTTTGCCCATCTAGGGGACCAGGAGCACCAGAGAGGCTTTTGTCTTGCTGCAGCAGTGCTGAAAAAATGAACATGCGCTCTTGTGCATGCGCAGATTGCTGGTTCGCACATTTGCGGTGCTGCAGCTTGGTGGTTCAGTGGCACTTGCTCTTCCGGCCCCAAAATTACAAGAAAGTAAGAGGGGCCAGATGGAGACACAGGCACATCACTGGACTCAGGCCAGGCAGAGGTGAACGGAACAGGGGAGCGGGGAAACATGAGCAAGCCAGGTAAGCCCAGAATGGGAAGCTTACACACATTAACAATTACTTTGCATCTCAATCATTTACTCGATAGGATTCACAGTACATCCCCCCCCCCCCAAGTCTTTAAGTACAGTCCTTCAGTAGTTGGACAGTAGTCCTTGAAGCTAGAAAGATTCCAGAATTTAAAATGCAAGCAAGTGTCCCTCTTGAACTAGTCGCAAGATGAAAATAGTAGTTACTGTACCACTTTCCTTTACGACTGAAGAAATGGTGTCCTAGACTTTCAGGAGTTGGCAGCAGATCTGGTGCTGATGATCCTTAGAGATGACCTGGTCACTTGATGCAGTCGCACTCTGATCAGAAGAAGCTGAAGGCACTTGTGGAAGAACAGATACTTGAAGCAGCAGGCCAATCTACACTGTCCCTGCTCTTGATTACTGCCCTACTATCCCTAACACTGGGTTGCAGGAGATCCCCTATAGTCTCGTCTCACTTGGCAGGGGCTAGTCCCCCAGTCCCTATCAGCTGGTAGGCTTCGGTTGGCTGGACTCCCTCTGGACAAATCTGGTTCCTTCAGGTCACTCTCCCTGCTCGAACTCCCCCAAAATGAGCTGTACAGCTCCTTTTATACCTTTTCAACATTTTATTTCTCAAAATCCTAGTCACCGAGTGGACAAAAACCTGTTCCAGCTCTCAGCACTAATCAGAATGAAATCCAGTTTGGAATTTTGTGCAGCATAAGCCACAATGTAATCCTAGGTTTTGAATCTCAACTGCCTTCCCTGAAAATTTCAAGCCTGCTCTGTTAACCTGGATTCAATGTAATTAATACATACCATTAAGCACAAATAAATTGTTGCAAAACAAAGTTTAAGCACTTTCACTCTTTTTTCAGATGAACGCTCCCCTTCCTAGCTTTCTCCAGTGTATTTTTCTAAGAAATTGGATAATGAGAACATGGAGTCACTAAGGCTTAAAGTTTCCCATCATGTAAAACAACAACAGCTTGCAGTGTAACCCCCCCCCATCAAGGGCAAAGCTATCTTACGATGAGCAATTTCCCTTTAAGCTCTTTCCCCTTTAAGCTTTTAGCTCAGACAATTTAGACATTAATTTTTTGTGTTAAAGCTCCTCCCTGGGGCTGTCCCATGGGTGTCTGTAACACTTCCTGTCCGAGAGCACACACACCCTCTCCTGGCTCCTCCTCCACGCTGCCTGCCAGCATGGGTTCTGAACTGCTGCTACTCCTCCTTTTCAGGTTAGAAACCCTTCTTTCCTAAACTTTTATTTAGATAAAACTATGTTTCCCTGATAGAACATAACTTTCTCTACGACACTGCCAAGTTTGGGGGAAATTCTGGTTTAAAATGGCTTGGCAGTGCATGTAGGAAAAACCTGCATATCCTGTACTGTTTAAATTAAGCCAATTCCTTTTCCCTGCATTACTGTACTTTAAACTGCTCCATTTTTGGAACTCTAAGGTTTTGTGGTATGACATGCTCATGCTTGTGTTTACTGGACTGTTAACTAGCCCCCTTTGGCATTTTTTTATTCATTTGATCTGTTTTTGTGTGTAATTCCTCGAAGGATTTTATCTCAGGTTTTTTCTCCGCCAGCAGCCTTCCTGCCACCTTAACGTGGAGCCTGGATTGCGCTTAAGTGTGTCACAGCCAATCCACACCTCACACTGTGTGCCCTTTTATTTTATTAATAAATTAATAGTAGCCAGTACCTAAATGCATTTCCTGGTGCTTGCTGCCTGCCAACTACTTTATTTACTAAATATATCTGGTCTCCTGCCGGCAAGAGGTGCACACTATCGCGTCTTCCTCTCGAATGCTACAGCTTCGGCAGGCCTTAGCCTGCTCTGCGACTGAAGTCACAGTCTCGCATAGCTGCATCTCGACTATTGCAGGGGGATTCCCCTTAGTGTGCTAGTGCTTTGCTCCGGAGCTGTGGCTCAGCTCTCCAACTCCTCACTCTTTCTTGCACCTCAGCCCAACTTCTCTGCATTTAAAACTCTGCAGCAGACTGGGACAACAACAATTCTTTTACACAGGGCACACGTTTATTTATTTATTTATTTTTTTAAGTATTTTTTCTGCCTTTACCCAGGCTGGCCCCCCAGATACCACTTGACCACCAGGGCTACTCTTTTAACTAGGCAGGGCAACCTATTTACTAGCCCTTGGCTACCAACTGCTGCACCCATCCTTCCCTTTACAACAGGGTTCCAGGCAATATGCTTAAACTGATGGTGTCTACGTGTGTATGTGTAAGGGGTGTAGGCAAGCACTCCTCTCCCTCCCTTAGCTTACTCATTTCAGCACTATTAATAATATGCTCACAATTTATTTTTGTCTACGCTTCCTCTTGGCAGCTCTGAACCTCCCACTAGGTGACCGCCTAGCAAGTAAGGTACCCAGTTTTACTCACTTGTGGAACATTCGTTCCATGACTGTTACAAGGGGCCTTGAGCCAGGTTACAAGATTTGGATTTCTTCAATGCCTCCTGCACCACTATGCAGCAATGGCTACAGAAACATATAAAAGGGTGCCACCTACCAACAATGGAGCGAGTGAGCAGACAAACAACTGGACCAAAGAATCCCCCTGATTGATGCCCAGATCCAACTGGATACTAAAGCACAACCATACTAGGCCAACTGGGGCAGGAAGTTATCAGTAAAGGGTAAACACCTGTGAAATAAACATTTGGGTGCCAGTTCTCCTGAACAGCAAAGATGCTGCCATGTTGTGTGCCTCTGACCCCATGTCCCCAGCAACAGGGATCAAAGGGGGAAAATCTAAGCAGTCACCCACACTGCAGAGCCCGGAAAGGGAACTGAAGAGGCTAATGGGCTACAGGAGTACCTAATTAATTCCAGTACCCTTACACCAGCCAATTGCCTATCATGGATCAGAGTCAAAGAACTGCTTGGTCCAATTGACAGCCCTATGGACCAATGGGATTGGGTCAGAGTAGAGCAAGGGCTGAGATGACTTTCAATCAGATCTAGTGGAGATCTCATCCGAGGAAGGACTGCAAAAGACTGCATGCTTCCAAGTATGAACTGTGATTAAAAGCCAATTTCTCAGGGTAAGAGGAAAGGGAGGCATTTTTATGCTAGCAAATATGTCAGTCGATGTTGAACATCACCAGCGCAGAGAGGGAGAAAGCCAGAAGGTGCTGTAGCTCAAGACTGCTGTTTGGTCTGCAAGCCGGTACCAAAGCCTGGTGTCAGGCTGCTACCACCCCGAGGGTGCAGATGCTTAGATGTGTGGCTTGGTGTGGACCTGGATAAGACAGCCAAACCTCCAAAATGCATTGCTGTTGCAGACACCATAGAGCAAGTGGAACTGAGAAACAGGAGAAATGGCCTGACGGACTGAGCAGATCGTGACAGCTGCATCTGAAAGCCATGCATCAAGAGGGAGGATCTACTGTACCTGTGCTGAAACTGTAAGATTAAGGCTTGCCCTGGAACAAGGGAAACGTACTATAGTTGGGACTTGTTTCATTGCATTTGGCCATCAGGTGAGGAAATTACAAATACCTCAGGGCTGAGGTTTTTGATCTGTTTTAGCAACTGCATAGCTTTTGGGTTTGCGGTTTCTACTGAGCAGATGAAATCTGTTAATTTAAAAAGCATCAACCACCAGCCAACCACCTGCAACATACCGATTAAGCACTGGGTACCCAGTAACTTATCAGAGTGCTCCCTAGAGTGTCAGTAAATGGAAATACTGGTACCGGGCAGGAGTGAGTAGCACTCTCTTTATAAGAGGGCAGGATCATTCACAGCACTGTGGTGTGGGGTGGACTGTAGCTGAGAGCTGTGGCTTTAAGGGCCTTTTCTGTGGTAGCCCGGGAACATTTTAATTTGTCCACATCTTCTCGGGGCAACCAAAGAGTGATCCCTGTTATGGCTATGCCTAAATGGGGCATTTAAAGAGCCACCAACACCTTCAGAAGAACTTTTTATATCTCTTATTAGTTCTGTACTTCTTATCTCCGTTATTTATTACTGAGGTCATAAGCTTGAACACAGGGGAGTTGTTCATTGAGGGTTTGTCAGCACACATTGCTTCATCCCAACCTGGGGCCAGATACCGAAAAATGGGCAAAGCGAAGCACAAAGGTTTACACTGTGCTTGCCTATTGCTGCAGTACTGAGGATGTTATATTCAGTTGGATAGCGCACTGGTGCTATCCAACTGAATGTAGCAGCATGTCAGCGTAGTGCTAAGTCAAGCAGTGATGCTCTGACATTGATCTGGGAAGCACAGGAAACAGCACCCACAGACCCAATAATACCAGGAGCCCCCAGCATGATATTCAGCACCATGCAAATGAGCCCACTTGGTATGCAAGGCATTAAGGGACAATTTACATGGTGGGAAGGGGTGGCAGGATTGTGCCCCTCCTATGGCCAGCCCCACCCACTCCAATCACCCATCCCCATGGAAAGTACTGTTGCCCAGGTCTCCAGTACTCCTCCTGTCCCTGGATTCCCATCCCTGTTGAAATCACATCCGTCCTTGGTGTCCAGAGGTCCCCCTCTGCCCGCCAATCCCCATCATGGGTAAAGTAAAACTTCCCTGGTGCTTAGTGATTTTAATCCTCTGATTCCATCCCTCATTACAAGTAACAATTTCCCTGGTGCCTAGTGGTCTCCCACCACCCCTCCAATCCCAGCCTCGTGAGAAAAAGAACAGCCTTGGTGCCTGTGGTGGTCCCCTGCTCTCTAATTCCCCAGCCACAGTTAAAATGGAATATGCTAATGCCTAATGGTCCCCTAACCCTCTAAGCCCTGTCCCTGGTTAAATTAAAATAGTCCCTGGTGTCTAGTGGTCCCAACCACCCTTTGATCATTGGCTCCATGTAAATAAAATAATTCCCTGGTGTCCAGTGGTCCCACCTGCCCTCTGACTGCCAGTCCCGTATTATATCACATATTCCCTGGCATTTAGTGGAACTCCAAACCCAACAATCCCTGTCCCTGCACCGGTTGAAGCTTTCTCTAGTGTCTTGTGCCCTCTCCACACTATGGGCACTGACCAACCCACCCTACCACCCCACCCCACCTTACCTGCCGGTGCCACAGAAGTCCATACGGCGTCTGGAACAGCCCCCACCACCACCTCGGCCAGCTGCCGTAGGCGATAACAGGGAGCATGCATCCTCTGTACTGTATACAGTGGCCAGATGAGGTGGAGAGAGAAGAGCTGTGCTGGCTGTCGTATGGGCTCCCAAGGTGCCAGTGAATAAGGTAAGGGGGGATGGCAGGGTGGGTCGGTTAGTGCCCACAGGACACATGCTGCCTATCACTGCATATGATGGCCGTCTGAGGTGGTGAGAGGAGGGATGTTCCAGTCACCATATAGGCTCTTGTGGCACCAGCGATTGAGGTAAGGGGGGTGGCAGGGTGGGTTGGTCAGTGCCCATGGTGCGGGGGACCGTAAATGGCAGGAAAAGCTTCTGCTGGTATGGGGATCGGTGGGGGGACCACAGGACACAAGGGAATTATGTTATTCTACTGGGGCTGGTGATCGGAGGCCGGGGAGGGGACCATTAGACACCAGGGAATTGTTTTATTCTACTGGGGTCAGTGATCAGAGGGCGGTGGCGACCACTAGGCACCAGGGAAGTTTTTACTTATACTGGGGATGGAGATCAGAGGATGGGGGGCTACTAGGCACTAGGGACATTTTTACCTTTACCGGGGACAGGGCTTGGAGGATGGGGGGGCCACTAGGCACCAGAGAGATTTTTACTGTTACTGGGGATGAGGATCAGAGGATGGGGGGGACCACTAGGCACCAGGGAAATTTTTACGGTTACCAGGAGTGGGGATCAGAGGACGGGGGGACCACTAGGCACCAGGGAAATTTTTACTGTTACCAGGAGCGGGGATCAGAGGACGGGGGGACCACTAGGTACCAGGGACATTTGTACTGTTACCAGGAGCGGGGATCAGAGGACGAGGGGACCACTAGGCACCAGGGAATTTTTTTATTTTCACTAGGGATGGGGATCAGAGGATGGGGAGACCACTAGGCACCAAGGAAATGTTTACTTTTACCAGGGTCAGGGATCAGAGGACGGGGGTTGGGGGAGCAGTAGGCCATGGACATTTTTACTGCTACCAGTGACAGGGACCACAAGGCACCAGGGAAATTTTTACTTTTTCTGGGGACGGGGATCGGAGAATGGGCAGGGACCACTAGGCACTAGGGAAATTTTTTATTTTATCTGGGATGGTGGTGACCTTTAGGTACCAGAGAGATGGGGATTGGGGGAAATTATTACACCAGAGAAATTTTTACTGTTACGGGGGATGGGGATCGGAAGACGGGGGAACCATTAGTCACCAGGGAAATTTACTTTTATCGAGGACTGGGATCATAGGATGAGGGTGACCACTAGGCACCAGGGACATTTTTACTTTTAACTGGGGACAGGGATCAGAGGATAAAGGGGACCACCAGGCACTAAGGAAATGTTTTCCATTTACCAGGGCCAGGGATTGGGGGATGAGGGGGGCATTAGGCATCAGGGAAGTTTTTACTTTTACCGGGGACAGGTATAAGAGGACGGGTGGGTGCCCCCCAGGCACCAAGGATATTGTTACTTTTAGCACTGTTACACAAGGTTTCCTGCACACACAAACCAATACTGCTGACTTAAAGAGCCTTTGAGAAAGGATGTGCTGTCCGAAACATGTCAGGCATGGTTTACTGTTGGTTGCATTTTAAATAAATGTAAGTTTTTTGCTACTATTTTTGGCATCCCAGCATTGGTTTGTGTGTGCAGGAAACCTTGTGTAACAGTGCTACTTGGTGAGTTTCTTGCACCACTTCCTTGTGCACACTTTATGGGATATTGTTACTTTTTCCAGGGACAGAGCTCAGAGGATGGGTAGGGACCACTAGGCACCAGGGATATTTTAACTTTTATGAGGGACAGGGATCAGAGGATGGGAGAGACCACTAGGCAGCAGGGACATTTTTATTGTTACCAAGGATGGGGATCAGAGGGGGGAGACCACTAGACACCAGGGAAATCTTTACTGTTACTGGGGACAAAGATCAGAGGACAGAGGAGACCATACAAGGAAAACTTACTTTTACCTGAGATGAGGATCAGAGGACGGGGGGAGAGACCATAACGCAGCAGGGAAATTTGTACTTTTACCGAGGATGGGGATTGGAGGACGGGTGGTGCATGAGGCACCAGGAACATTTTTACTTTTACCGGGGATGGGGCTTAGAGGATCGGGAGACTACTGGACACCAGGGACAAATGTGATTTCAATGGGGATGGGGCTCAGAGGACAGAGGGCGGGGGGGGGAGACAACTGGTCACCAGGGCAGAATGTGATTCTCAAGGGTAAGGGATCCAGAGGGTGGAGGGTGCCACTAGTTGTGAAGAAGCAGGTATGTTCCCTAAACCATCAATGTGGTTGTTGACCGCAGTGGCTCCACCGGCCGCTGTGGTTGCCCGGAGTGTTGTGCTTCTGGCAATCAGAAGCACAAGTAGCCTGTGTTATTCCCTTTGTGCAGCACTACTACAATGAATATTGCGTTGCACCGGGATTCATGTCCCTGTCCCTCCCTTTACTCACTACATAATTTTTTTGCATGCGCGTTAACCCTTTTAGCACACACCACATCCCTCTTTGAATACTGCGATCGGGTGCAAATCCAGGCAAACAGGGCACAATCACTTTGCTCACCGGGCAAAGCTTTGAATATCTGGGGCCCTATATTCAAAAGTTGGCCCGGGTGCAAAGCTAGGTTTGCCTACGCAAACCGGATTTTGCGTAGATGTGCAATATTAAAAAGCCCGGTTAGCGCAGGCATACAGGGTTTGCACCTGGGCTAAATTCAGAGGGGGGCATAATGTAAATGAAGAGGTGGGGACCTGAATATTGGTGCAGTCCAATATTCAGAGCATCTGCGCTGTGCAAGACCGTTTTGCACACTCCCCTTGCACAGCGGAGATACCACCAATCGAAATCCCGACTTACTCCTGTGCAACCCTAGTTGGTGGAGGAAGCGTGGCAGCCCACCCCCAACACAGTAGATCCTGGCATCTAGAGGTCTCCCCCCCAACCCCACTGATTGCCGTCCCGATGTACACTGTCATTTTTCCCCTGGTGTCCAGTGGTTCAACACCCCCGCATCCATACCCGCTGTGGCAATACTATTCTCTGGTGGTCAAATGGTTCAACCTCTTATCCCTGATCCCTCCATGCAATAAAATATATATTTTCCCTGGTGGTCTATGGTCCCCCTCCCTATCCTCGATCCCTCTGTGCAGTAAACAATATATTTTCCTTGTGGTCTAGTAGCCCCTTCCTATCCCCAATCTGTTCGAAAAATGCATATTTTCCCCTGGGGTCTAGCAGACCCCCAACTTGGCAGGTAGTGCCCCACCACCCCTCTCCCTGCAACCTGACCCCGAAGTGGCGACTGGCACAGCCCTCCACTCTCCATCATGGCTGGCCACCGACTGAGCTATCAATGAGCACATACTGTATACAGTACGTGCTCAAATCGGCGGCCAACCATGGCAGAGAGCGGAGGGCTGTGCCGATCACCACCTCGGGGTCGGGATGAGCAGGGTGATGGGGCACTACCTGCTGGGGTGGGGGATCTGCTAGACATCAGGGAAAAATACACATTTTATTCATGGGCAGATCGGGGATAGGGAGATGGGACCACTAGACCAGCAGGGAAAATATCTTTTTTAATGGACTGAGGGATCAGATTTAGGAAAGGGGGTTGGCTAGACCACCAAGGCAAAATATGTATTTTACTGCACAGAGGGCTCAGGGATGGGGGGGACCACTAGACCGCCTGGGAAAGGTATATAATGTGTTGATAGGCAGATCAGAAATAGGGAGGAGGGACCGCTGGACCACCAGGGAAAGCGATCCGTGGGGGTGGGGACCACTAGCACCAAGTACAGCTCTCAAGGAACAGGTAATCGGGTGGGTGGGGCGGTGTAGTGCAGTCCAGCCTCGCTTCCCATGCAAATGAGTCCATAATGGGCATGCCCGATAGGCTTTTTTTTTTTCTTTGGTAACCAGTTAAGGCCTACTAGACACAGATACCTGTTTTCAGGGGTGAACTGGGAGCATTGGAGAGGTTAAGTGACTTGCTCAAAGTCACACTGTATGCAAGTGGAGGTTGTGGGACTCAAACCCAGGTCCGTCTGCTGGATGTACTAAGCTCATTCACAGCTCATTACTCTAACCTCTAGGCTATATTGCCAGCCAACTTACCCTTTGCATAGATCCATTTGAATATAGGACATTTAACGAGGATGCAAGTCATTGTGCTGCCCTATTTGAGGGGCCATGTCTGCCCGGTGCTAGGTAACTTAGTGCTGGGTCTCAATGGCCCTATATTCAGTCAAATAGCGCCCATGCACTATTCCACTGAATGTAGCAGTTCTGGACACCTGGCAACTGCAAGGGTCAGTGCAAAATGTTGCCCTCTGCTTTGCCCAGATTTGAATATCGGTCCCCTAATGCCATAATACTCTGCTTGTGACATCACAGTTATTCCCATGGCAACAAACTGTGATGCCATAACAAAGCATTATAATTTTAAGTAGGGAATAAGCTATAGAGGCAGATGAACTGTCAGGAATAAGACTGTTTTTGTGAGAATTTCTTTGCTACTAAATAATGAGGAGGAGATATATTTTGAAGATATATGAAATACAACCGAAACTGTGCCTAATAACAATTATGCTTTCAAAAGTTTTGCCAACCCACTCATGAGGGAGCAATCTTAGACCTCGTACTCTCAAACGTGGGCAGTGAGAGGATCTCAGATCTAGAAGTGGGTTGCCATCTGGGAACAAGTGACCATCAAACAGTGTGGTTCACGTTAAACTCAGCTACAGAGTCAAGCCATACAAAAGTGAGGGTACTGGACTTTAGGAGGGCTGACTTTGGCAAGATGGGAGAGTGCCTCAGAAAAGCACTAGCAAACAGGCTTGAAGGAGGTGTGGAGAAACAATGGGGACTCATCAAAACTGCCATCACAGAGGCAACAAGCCTTTGTGTGAAGCAAATAAATCAAAACGAAAGAAAAAGCCACTATGGTTCTCAAAAGAGGTGGCTGTGAAAGTCAGGAAGAAAAACATAGCATTCTGGAAGTATAAGGAAACACAGAAGGCGCAGGACAGACAGCTGTACCAGTTAAGGCAGAAGGAAGCAGGAGGAAGTCAGAATAGCAAAGGCTCAAACTGAGGAAAAGATAGCCAACTCAGTTAAGAAGGGGATAAAACCTTATAGGTACATCAGCGAGTGTAGAAAGACAAAGGAGGGATAGTGAAGCTGAATAGAATGAACAGTGGGTGGGCAGAGGGGACAGTGAAAAGAGGATACTGAATGAATATTTCTGCTCAGTATTCACAAAGAGGAGGGGGAAGTGCCTAATCCAATTAACAGAAGCACTCTTGATAGGGGGTCGATCCCAGTCCTTTCACAGAAGAAAGGGTTCTGCAAGAACTCCTAAAACTGAAGGTGGACAAAGCAATGGGTCCTGATGGAATTCACCCCAGAATTCTAAAAGAATTAAGGGAGGAACTAGTGAAACCACTGGCTACTCTTTTTTAATAAATCATGGTAGGATGGTGTGGTACCCAAGGATGGAAGGAAGGCAGATGTGATTCCCCTTTACAAAAGTGGGAGCAAGACAGAGGCAGGAAACTACAGACCTGTCAGTCTGACCTCTGTGGTAGGGAAAGTGATGGAGTCACTTCTGAAGGAAAGAATAGTTGAGTACCTAGAGGCCAGTGGGGCACAGGACCCAAGGCATGGGTTCACAGCAGGAAGGTCATGTCAGACTAATCTAATAGATTTCTTTGACTGGGGACCAGAGTAGTGACATGGGAGGGACTGTGGACATGGTCACTTCAGACTTTTAGCAAGGCATTTGACACAGTCCCACACAAAAATTAATAGTCAAATTAACCAGCCTGGGAGTGGGTCCCAGGGTGGTAGCCTGGGTAAAACATTGCTGCACAACAGGACACAGAAGGTAATTGTAAATGGAGTCCACTTGAAGAAAAAGGGGTTACTAGTGGGTACCGCAGGGTTCAGTATTGGGTCCAGTCCTTTTTAATGTCTTCATAAGTGACATTGCAGAGGGACTGGAAAGAAAAGTATGCCTTTTGCAGATGACACAAAGATCTGCAACAGGGTTGATACACAAGGAGGCATGGAAAGGATGAGAAGGGACTTGGCAAGGTTGGAGGAATGGTCAGAAGTATGGCAGCTAGGATTCAATGCAAAGAAGTGCAAAATAATGCACCTGGGAAACAAGAACCCAGGGGAAGAATACACAATGGGGGGAGGTAGTAACAAAGTAACAACAAAAAAAAAGGAAAGGGACCTAGGGGTAATCATATCAGATGACCTTAAGGTTAGCAAGCAATGTGAGAAGGCAGTAGGGAGGGAGGGCTGGGGGTATACTGGGATGCATAGGGAGAGGCATCAGCAGCAGAAAACAGGAAGTTGTTATCCCTCTGTACAGACAGTTGGTGAGACCCCATCTGGAGTACTGCGTCCAGTTCTGGAGACCCCCATCTCCGCAAGGACATAGACAGGATAGAGGCAGTCCAGAGGAGGGCAACTAAAATGGTGCAGGGTCTGCAAGAGAAGCCTGATGAGGAGAGACTAAAGGAGCTTAATATGTATACCCTGAGGAAAGAAGGAGGGGGACATGATAGAAACTTTTAAGTACCTCAGTGGAATCAACAAAGTCCAAGAGGGTAGCATCTTTCAAAAAGAGACGGCAAGAACAAGGGTGCACAATTTAAAGATAGAAGGGGGCGTTCTAGGGCAATGTGAGGAAGCATTATTTCACAGAGAGGGTAGTGGATGCAGGAACAGCCTTCCTGGAGGAGGTTGTGGGGTCTAAAACTGTGGGAGAATTCAAGAATGCATGGGACAGACATAAGGCAATTATTGTGGGGGGTAGGAAGAAATAGGCTGTTGGTTAACTAGGATCTGCGGCCTATCCTGTAGGTAGGGAAATGGGCAGACTAGATTGGCCAAGCGGTCCTTATCTGCCGTCAAAGTCTATGTTTCTATGTTTCAAAGGTGTCAGCTGCTCTTTAAGATGGCCAGGGTAAATGTGGCTGAGCCGCCTCCACAGGGCACTGGAAAAAATGCCACTGTCAGTAACTTACCCCATCCTTGTAATAATCAATTTTCCTTCTTAAGCGTACATCCCGAAAAATACAGTTATGTCTTGCTTGAAACCACTGCTTGTTTTCTACCTAAAGGTAAGTGCATATTAGTGAGTGTCAGTGGCTCAGCAAGTTGCACACTTGCCTCTGAGGCTGGAAGTTCAGAAGGCTGTGGGTCCTGTCTCCACACCAGGCACCTGGGTTAAATCCCAATACTGACACTGTAGTGCAGCATGAGAGGGGTGCTACCCCCCTGAGGTGCCGTCTTTCAGATGAGACATTAAATCGAGGTCCCATCTGCCTGTTCTGGTGGTAGTTCAGGTGGATGTTAATGATCCCATGGCACTTCTCAAAAAAAGAGTAGGGGAATTTTTTATCCCAAAATTCAGTACTAACATCAAAGCAAATAACATTCAACACATTGGAAGAACTGAAATACAAAAACTGTAAATACATAAATTCATGTTAAAAAAACATCTGGGAAGGGGAGAAAACAGGAAAACAACATTAAATAAATAAATAAAATTTAAAATAACTATGTACATAAGCCCCCTCACAGCTTAAACTATCTCACTTCAAATAATGTACACAAATATCACAGTAATATAGGACAGTGCCAGAACATCTTACCCAAAGAAATACACACAAAGTCATACCTCTAGACTGAACTACATTATCTCTACTAAGGTCACATAACTTATTATCGTAGGACTTGCTGTAATCCTTTCCATGCTATCATTAGTGCCATCTGTGACTATCTCATAACATCTTTACAATACACTTCTAAGCATGCAGACTCACATAATTTTGCAATAACTAAATAAGACATTAATTGTTGTTAAATAACGTATTTACTTCTAGCTTGCCAAAGGTAGAACTTCAGACATGCAAATGGCACTTCAAGAGTGCTTCTATTATAAAGTACTAATCTACCTGTATATTGCCCCAGCACCAACTGTTCATATGTTAAACATCTTAACCACTGCAGGTTCCATCTGCCAGATAAGAATAACTAAAAATGTTTGGA
Organism: Neoceratodus forsteri; assembly: GCA_016271365.2. Classification (NCBI taxonomy): domain Eukaryota; kingdom Metazoa; phylum Chordata; order Ceratodontiformes; family Ceratodontidae; genus Neoceratodus; species Neoceratodus forsteri. Next base: position 1,327,928,376 of record CM057452.1, read on the forward strand.
AAAACAGCAATCCAAAAGAAAGTGAGACATACTTTTTCTTCCTGTGCCTGACAATCTTCATAAGGACATCCCTCTCTTATATTGCCTTATGTTTCAAATGACCCCTTACATTAAGTCGGCCATAAGTACAAAGCCATAAATTGTCCCACATTCTAATAGGAATTTGTGAATTAAGTTGTAAAACTGACACAGACACCTTAGTTGGTGTACACAATTTGAACTCTGGACCAACTGGTCCTATTCTCTGTAAGATAATATCATATAGCTGTTTCCTGTTATTCTCCAACAATTCAGATTTTGTGATCTTCCATAAAGACAATTTCTTAAACGAGGACTTCATGAAATCAGGTAACTGTAATTTGGGCAATAGTTTTACAGATTCCTCTTGCCAAGTGGACAAGTAGTGTTGTAACACATCTTTCATCCACACAACCTTACCATCCCCTCCTTTATTAGGTAAGAGTAATTTCTTCAAAGTTCCTATCCAAAAAATAACATGAAAAAAAAAACTAGAGGGTGTACCATTCCTATCCCTCCCTTTGTGACAGGTAAGTATGCAAAATGCCATCTAACAGGGTTCAATCTGCTCCCCCACAACATACGAAAAAAAATGCTATAGATTTTAGTTTCCAGGTTACTAGGAATGCTATACACCCAGATAACATATAATAGAATAGGAATAAGAAATTGTTTAATAATAAATATCCGTGTATGTTTTGACGAAATCCAGTTTTTCCATTTATCTACCCTCCACTCACATTTTTTTATTGCTTCTAACCAGTTTTTTTGTGCCATATCCCCTGCACCAAAATAAAGGCCCACAATTTTAACTGGTGCATGTGATATTTTAATCCCAGACATACTGTCTTCCTCCTCTGGTTGTCCAATACAAATTCCAACACTTTTATCTATATTTAATACAGCCCCAGACAATACCCCATACATTTGTAATCCGGTTATTGCGCATGCCACACTTTCCTTTGTGCTCAGAAATAAACATAAGTCATCTGCATATGCAGACACTGTCAATACAGAATTCTTACCCAGAACACCTAACTAATAGTGCCATTGTTGGAGATATGCCTAATACAAGGATCAAAGACCAGAGTATATAACAGCGGACTCAATGGGCAACCCTGCCTTACCCTTGCCATAACAGGTATAGGACCTCCAATCGTCCCTCCAGCCAAAGGTAGCACTATTGCCTTTTCATAAAGTGTTTGAATCACCCTGACAATAACCTGTGGGATCCCATAATGTGTTAAAAACTGAACTAAAAACTTATGGGACACTCTATCAAAGGCCTTACTTTTAACTAGCGAAAAGATAAAGCCATTCTGCTGATTACATGTATAATATTGATAGCAATCTTGAATTAACATTAAATTATCTTGTATTTTTAAGCCAGGGACCCCACATGTTTTGTGCAGGGTATAATTAATCTGGTAAAAGAGGTTGTAAACGCTTATGAATCAGCTTCCCAAGGATTTTCCAATCCATATTAAGAAGACAGACTGGCCTCCAATTTTTTATTAAAGTTTTATCTCTAGATTCCTGACCCAGGGCTACATTTTTCTTCATTCCCTTCAAAGCCATGCTTAATTCAGCTGTAGATAGGGGCTGACCTATATCCCATGTACCCAAATCCTGTAGTGTATGTTTAAAGGTGGTTACATAGTGATCTATTTTCTGTATATCTATATGGGGGTAAATATTAAAAGAAAGTAAATAACGATCAATAATACTTTCAAGTTCCTGAGAAGAAGATTTAATCCGCCCATCCTCATCCAAAAGAGCTGTAATACTAGAAGTTTCCACCCTCATTTTACACGCCACACATGGATCTCCAATTGGCGTTTTCACGGTACCATATTGTAGTTCAGCCAAGATTGTGGCAGCCCTATCATATAGATATTCCTTCATTTGCTCCATAATCAGAGTTATTTGGGTAGCACAATTCCCCCTAGAGGTATTAACTAAAGAATAGAGATATTGAAGATGCTGCCTGAGTAAGAGATACTTCAGAAATGTATCATTTTGTTTGTGCTTCCCATATTTCATAAACCATCTCTAAATGTCTTTTTTTGTATCCTCCCACCATTCCCCCACAGTGTCATACATACAAGCAACAGTTTTACACACATATAATAGTTGCCTAATATGTTGCTGGACGGAGCTATCCTGTAGAACAGTGGTATTTAATCACTACCTCCCCCTTGTACTCCGTGTGTGGGTTTGAAAGCACACCTCAAGCTGGAGCATGGAATGGTCTGAAAATTCCATGGGAAGCACTTGCAGATTCCCAACCAAAATATTAGGAGACACAAACCAGTAATACAATATGGGTAGCTAAACTTCCTCTTACATATGTTTTTGGTAACGTACCTGGAAGCAGCATAGATGCAACATCACATAATCCAAAAATCTTTAGACAGTTCTGTAAAGCGTGCACATTGCAATAGACCTTTTTCCCAATTGCAGTTTTATCCACTACTTCCAGGGTACAATTAAAATCTCCTCCCATAAAAACTTTTTTGGTTGTAGCCAAAAAGAGTTGTACTGAGCTAAACAATTCAACCCTGTCTGCCTTGCTCTGAGGTGCATAAACAGATATAAGCCTACAAGGCTGACCATCCACTTGCCCGTCAATAACCAATAAACATCCTGGGATAACATCAATCAGTTTTGTTAAGGAAAAATTAACTCATTGAAATAAAATCCCCACCTCATCTGCCCTATGTAATCCAAAAGACCAGAAAGATGGGCCCACATCCATACGCTCCTATATTGGGTCCCTGTATTAGCTGTATTAAGCCTAGTTTCCTGTAAAAAAATTACATTAAGCTTTTGTTGTTGCTATACAGTAAAAACAGCTTTCCGTTTACCCACTGTGAGTATGCCACAAACATTCCAAGTAGCAAAAGTGAGATGCCTTTAAATATATTTGAAGTTGAGGAATTCAACCATTTAAAGTACACACGTTTTTTTCTTTTTTGCCTTCTTCCTTCCGTCTCTCCGTTCAGGTGGGGGGAGCAATTTAGAGGACACATCAGAATCCGTACCCTCAGTATCCATACCCCCCCGACTTCATATTGATTACTCAGGATCGGACTGGACGCCACTGAAGAATGCAACCTTGCACTTCTTCATGTTCCCGGGGTAGTCCATGGGTTTCTGGGGAGGGGGTAGCATAGTTTGAGAATCTGGGACCTCAATGGATGGAGGGTCCTTAGGAAGTTCAGACCCCTGAGAAGGGGGAAGGGTACAGAAGAATTTGTGGGAGCATTATTACTGACAATGTTTGGGCCAGTGGGGGTGGCCGCAAGGAGTTGCCTGATCCATATTACACTCTGTTGATGGATCTGTAGGACATCTGAGCTTTTACTAGGAGGCTCCATCTCCCCAGATGTATGAACCTTAATGCTAGGTGTGTGAGGGTTAGCTTGCCCTTCAGCCTTCCTTTGTGCCTTCCATATAAGTGCGTCCTGACTGATACCATCTGGCCTATTACGGGATGCCCATGGGCAATTATGAAACACATGACCCCTTCCATCGCAAAAACTGCATCTAGCGACATTTTTACAGGCAGTACTAATATGGTTATACTCCCCACATAAAATGCATTTTTTGTTTATCACAATTACTCGCCAAATGAGCCTCGTCCCCACATTTGTGACAAGTTTTCGGTTGCCCCGAGTAGAAGCACACTCCCTGATGTCTTCCAATAAAAAAATTATTTGGAAGGTGAATAATACCAGAGTCATTTTGGTAAAGTTTAATCTGGAAATACCACCCCCAGTCCAAAATGACTCAGAGTCTATAATAGGATCTGGGGCACTTAGTACATCACAACGACTCTGCAGCCAATGATGAATATCCCTAACGTGCACATTTTCAGTTTGAAACATAATGGTGATTTTTTTGACAACTGGCTTGGTTAAAGGGATGACAAAAAAGGGAGTCCAATGGGGAGAGAACCTTTTTCATTATATGTAACCCAGAATTTTTCCAGCCCATGTGCTGTATGAAAACTGACATCAAAGTTCTTCTCTCCTGATATATGTATCAGGGCTTGAACTTCAGTAGGTATAAAGTGCAAAGACTGCTTAAGTAATATTTTGCCCACGTATTCTCTATCTGGAAACATTCCCAAACTTCCCCTGTATCCAATGCGGACTGCATGCCTGCGGGTATCTGCGGATTTGTCAAAAGATCAGAAAACCTGGGTCTTGGGTGGGGTGGGCATCATCATCAATTCCATCTGCATTTGTCTGCTCATTACCCTGTCCCTCCTGTGCTCCTGCTGCTGCCCTGTATCAGTCGGTGTCCCCTCTCCCTCCGAATCCTGTTAAGATTCTATTACTTCCTCACTTTTATTGTATGTTCCTCTTGACATTCCTTCTTTTGGAGATGTCTCAGGCATGGTACCAGAATGACCCTTTTGCCCTCGGAAGGGACCCTCACAATCTCCTGGTCTACCATTCTCATTAGGAGAAATAATAGTCTGGGACCTATTCCTTAGGTCTAAGGCCAAATCTAAAGTGTTTGGTATTTTTTGTGTTTTCTCCATGACAGAGGAAACCATCGTATGAGGCTCACTACTAGCTGATGTGAAATGTCTCACTTGTTTTGACACAGTAGTGGTCTCTGGGTGTACACCTCCTGTAACAGACTGCCCACCAGCTGTGTACACCTCGCCAAGTTGGCAGGAGTCACCTCAGGTCTTTCAACACACTGGGGGGCTAACATATTAACTTCCATAAATATTGGCTGGGAAAAGTCAAAATCTGGGTCTGAAACCCACTTACCGGTCACGTCCTGCTTCCAGCCGGCTTGTTGCAGGGCACACTCTGGTGTCCATCCATCCTCCGCTTCTCCAGGAGAAGCAATTGTAAAAGCTTCTTTCAATCGCTCCTGGGCAGATTGGGTTCAGTCACCCTCACAGGGTGCAACTCCTTTTTTTTTTTTTTAATTCGCTCTTGCAATTTTTTTTGTCTAGCTTCTTTCACCTCCCTTTCCAGCTGTTTCCAAGATTGTGCCACAAGTTTACCATCAGGAAGTTCTTTAACCTGTGAGGATACCATCACCTCATCACTTGCCAGGTGAAAAATTTCAGAAGCTACCTCCATTTCAGAATCGTCCTCATGCTCAGCTACTGGTCCACACATCATATCCACAGGTAAGCTCACAGTGTCTATTGGCTCCACAGTAATGACAGAAACCATAGCTAGGTCACTCCTTAAACTAGACCCATTGTTCTCCTGGTTCACATCAGTCAGGAGGGAGAACAACTTCACAGCCGGCAGCACCACCACCGCAACTCCAGGGTCAGCCATCTTGGAATGGGCCAACAGCGTCCTCTTCCCAAGAGTAGGGGAAATTTTTATTAAAACAGAAAAAAAAATGCTACGATCCAAACAGTGTTACATCACACCAACTCAAAAAAAGAGAAACAGAAATAAGTATTACATCATCATCAGTGTTCTCAAAACCGTACTTCCCCACCAGAAATCCTAATAAAAAGAAAAAGACAACCTGCATGAGTATTACAGCATACTTTACCCAGACCACACATAGATTGTATATAACCCTACACCACCCAATAACAAAAAGCAACCATGAGTTGATAATCACATCACATTAGTTAATACAATATTCCCCTCTTACAGTTTTCTTAGTCAAAGTCAGACTTCCCTATTCAGGTTCCTCTCCTGAGCTCTCTCAGTAATAGGAGCATCACTGTCAGTAATCCAGGGCATACCCTTCCACCATTCTAATAACACACCTTTTCTTAACTTCATTTTCTCTTTTTTATACAGCATTAGTATATCCTGCAAAATGTTATTACACAGCTCTGCATATGAGCCTTCTTTTTGTTGTAAAGTACATCCACACCTCATAATCCAAATATTCCAGTGAAATATCACCATTATTACCTGCAGAGTACTGACATCCCAGTTAGCCCACTTCCAATCAAAAACTCCATACAGAAGGCTCTCATATGTTACTGTGCTAAATACCTTCTCATTCCACTGTTGTGCCAGCACCTCCCAAATCCTTTTATAAGAGAACAGTCAAAAAACAAGTGCATAATGGTTTCTTCTTGCTGGTTGTATTTCAGTCTGCTACAGATTCTTTCTTGTAACTTATTATGCTTTTGATTAGCCTTTACATGAATTCGCTCATGACATGCCAAGCAGTGTAGATCCCACATGTGTTCTGGGACCCTTTTGCTATTAAGCAACTTCTCTAAAGTTCCTCTAAATATACTAGGACATTTTACAAAGACTTCCATCTCCCCACACAAGGAGGACAATAAATTATAACATACAGTAATAACCTGCCTTGTTGAAATGTTCGACTGTTTTATTCTTAAGAAAGTACTTCTTACATAATCCGGTATTGTAGCTGACTGTTTTAACACTCTTAGACTTTGCAACTCCCACTGCCTCATCCATAAGCTACATTTATCCTGCATCATCCATTCCCAACCCATCTCCTGTAATAACACCATCAGTTTTAAGTTACAATAAAAAAAAAACGTATTAAAAAATATCACTGGATTAGGCATATTCAGGCCACCACTCTTAGTGGGCAGATATAGCATATTCCTTTTTATTGGATTAAGTCTGCTACCCCAGCAGGCTTGAAAAAAGATACCGAGTAAGGATGTCTCTATGTTTTTTTTTTGGAGAAAAGATATAACTAATATACAAAAAAAAATTGGGATCAAGTATGTTTTGATCAGATATACCCTTTTATTTTTACTGAACCTCTATCTATTCCATTGAGCCACTCTTTGTTTTCCTATTTCCAATTTTACTCCTCAGTTCATTTCATCCAGATTACCTGCCCCAAACCTAATTCCCAAAATACTTATCGGGTCTGGTACTATCTTAATTTGTTCCACAATATCACTTTCTTTCTGAAGATAATTTATTCCCTGTCCCACACACTTATTTGAATTTAGCACAGATCCAGAACACCTACCAGAGTTCCTACATATTTCCAGTACCCTTTCCACAGCCCTTTTGTTCCCAACCACAATATTCATGCCATCCACATACGCTATGACTTTGTATTGAAGTAGCTTTCCTTTAACACTGATTGCCACTACTCCTGCATCATTGTTTATCTTCTGCAACAGTGGATCAATGAAAAAAATCATATAACACTGGGCTTAAGGGACATCCCTGTCTCACTCCCTTCTGTAACTTTATTACAGGCCCTTTCCACCCATTTATTATTGGTACTACAGTAGCAGTATTATATATAGCTTTAAACCGCCCAATCATAGTGTCTGGGATATGGTAGTATTTTAAAATTTCCCACAAAAAAGAGCGAGACACCTGATAAAAGGTCTTTTTTTTTGTCCAAGGAAATCAGGTACCCATCTGTCTCCCCTAACTTCCCCAGTTGTACCAATTCTCTTATTAACAAAATATGATTTTGCATATACCTACCAGGAATTGTGTTAAGACTGTGCAGGAGAAATTACTGTGCCAGCCACCAACATCAATCTCTTAACTAATATTTTAGTCAATAGCTTGAAATCTGAATTCAATAGACTTATTGGCCTCCAGTTATTTAAGTCCCTTTGTCACCTTTTTTGTATACATATGTTAAGACCCCCATGTTCGTATATAGCGGCACCTCCTTTGTGAAAAGCTACTGATTAAATGTTTCTTTTATCTCAAAAAATAAGATCCTCCCCCACTAGTTTTAGTAGCTCATTTGGCAATTCATCCGGACCTGGAGTTTTTAATTTTTGCCAGCATTAAGAGTGCTTCCTTTATCTCCCAATCTGCCAAGGGTGCTACTGTGTATCCTCTCAGTGTTGTATCAATCTGCTGAATTTCTACTCCTTCCAACAGTTCAGCCAAGTCTATCCCACCCGTTTCTAAGGGGGCATACATACCAGATGTATCATTTATTATTAATTGTGCGACATCCTTCTGGGTCCTCCACTCCTTCCCTGCATCATCCCTCAATACTGCCATTGCTTTTGCTTTCACCTTCTTAATGCAGTTTTCAAATGGGCAGACCACCTCTGCCTTGACCACTGTTTCAAACTGTTGTTGATGGTATATTGTCCTTACCTCCCCCTCATGGTACTCTTTCATTTTTTTTTTATTACAGTCATTTCTGCCATGAGATTCTGAAGCTAGCAAAGTCTGCAAACACTTTCTATCCTGCAAGTATGCCAGATATTGTTTCTGACATCTCTTCTTACTTAATTGCATACACAGATTCTACATATCATGCTTAGTATTCTCCCACCACCTTAAAGCCAAGTCAAACAAAATAAAAATCGACTTCCTTGCTAAAATTAAAGTTTTAATGGCATTTAAGATACACAAAAATTCTACCAAAGAAGTATTCCATTACCAAAATCCTGGTCCTCTTCTAACTGCCTCGTAGGACCCAATTTTAATTTTGACTATACTGTGGTCAGAAAATTCAGTGGGAATAACTTCAGCATTCATTATTGGAACCTTCTCTGATAAAAAAATGTAGTCAATCCTTGAAGCAAGGTGTCCCTTATGAAAAGTGGGCATGTCCTTACTAACCCCTGAAAAAAAAAAGCATCCTGTAATTTTGCCTTTTTAGTAATTGCCGAAAGAAGGTTCGAGTCACAATATTGCTTTAAGGATTTTGCTATTAAAGGGCAATTAAAATCTCCCACCAGGATAACTTGTTGAGCTGTGTATAAGTATGGCTGTATTAGTTTAAGGAAATCACATCTTGCAGCTTTCGTTTGTGAGGCACAGTGATTCATGAGCCTGTACTGCATATTCCTTATAATCACATCCAGTATTAAAATTCTTCCCAAAGCTACATCATATAATTTCAGCACCTTAACCTTGGGCATTCTAAAAAGAATTCCTAACCCCGCACACTTCTCTTGCCCCAGTGACCAAAATGATAGGCCATGATATCACTCTTTAGTTGCCCTTTTAATTTCTTTCAGGGTGTGGAGACGGGTGTCTTGCAAAAAGAATATTCCAAACTGCAAACAAGCCAGACAAGAAAATACCATTTTCCTTTTGCCTGTTTGTTTTATGCTATTCACATTTATAGAGTGAGCAGCGAAAGGTTCATACATTTTTGTTTTATTTTAAGTACATCATTTAAACTTCCCCCTTCTCCTCCCCCATTGCTTTATGTTTCGTTTTCAATGTTTGCCTTCCTTTTCAAAAGACCTTTCGGTCTCCTCTGTTTCTCCGTATCTGGTGTACCATCCGGAATGGAGGAAGCCACTGAGGAGTCACTGGAATCTTCCTCAGAGTCCCCATATTGCAGTACGTCAGATTTATTCCCTAGACTCACTGCTTTCTGTTTCGTAACTGATCTTGTGGAAATTATTTTTGGGGGTGTCTCAAATCTCATACTCTCCTCCTTCTCCTATCTACTGGGATTAGGAACCATAACTACTGGGGGGTGGGCATATCATTCATACCCCTTTCCACTTCAGGGATGACTTTCTTCACTGTTCTGTTCTTCCCTTCCTCACTTGGAGCATCCCTCACTATCTTCGAGGAGCATTCTCCATTACTAATAGTATCTTGCTGAACTCCCTGTGCCACCCTACTAGAGACTGGGAAGGCGGGGCTGTTGATTGGGTTGCAAATTTAAAAGGTCAGGTTCTAATTCCTTATCCACTGCACAAGCTTGTCTCTTTCCTATTCTATCCTTCTGCATTAAGGTGATTAGTAACCTCTGCTCCTCTCCGTCAGCTTGCTCCCCTATGTTATGCGCCGCCAACTTGCAGTTCTGGAAGGTGTGACCCATATCGTTACATAAATTACATTTACACTCATTCAAACACTGTGCACTTACATGCCCCAATTGGCCGTATATCACACACCTTTGCCTGTCACAGATGCTACTCAGGTGTTCCATTGACCCACGCTTATAACACATTTTGGGATGTCCTGGATAGAATAAAATTCCCCTATCCCTCCCCAAAAAGAAAGAGTTTGGTAAGTGAGCAACTTCCATGTCAGATGCTTTTAACAACACCTTTACGTTTCAGCCTCCCATCCATATGTTTTCCATGTCCAGTATGGCCTCCGGATCCTCCATAACAGTGCACCTTTGCTTCAACCACACAGTCAGGTCAATTACACTGACCCCCTCATTCCTAAAAATTACCGTTATCGTCTTTTGTGCAGATCAAGTAAGAGGGATCGCTATACATGGTGCCCACAATGCAGTTTTCTTCGAAGTACTGTCCTTGGTCCAGAACCTTTCTAGCCCCAAAGACATTTTGAAGCGCACGTTGAATGTTGTCTCTCCAGAAATATGCATCAGGGCATAGATTTCATTCACAAAGAATCTCATGGATTCCTTAATCAATGTTCTAACAACAAAAACTCTATCTGGGGGTTGTGACATGCCCCCCACATACGTTTGCCTCACTGCGTTATGTCGTTTAGCAGGATAAATTGGCATTTTGAAAAATGAAGAGTATGCCTTTGGTGCTACTTTGTTTACTGTATTTAATGGTCCTGTATTTGAGACCCCCCTGGGCCTTTGGTAGTTCTCCCTCCTTCTCTTGAATCATTACTCCTGTGGACTCCAGCAATGTGGTCTTAAATAATTAACTTTGGGTTCTGGGTTAACTTTAATTGATCAGATACTTCAATATTTAAGTCTGCGTTAACAGTTTTATCTAATTTGCCCAAATCAGAAAAGACACTCACTGTATTTTGGGTTTGAATGGGTATTAACTCCCAATTCCCATTGACCTGTACTTGCATTATGTTCCCAGCCAGCTTCCAGTAATGCTTTATCTACTGACCACTCTTACCCTAATCTGCTCGTGGTCGTTTTCTTGCCACTTCGGTCCGGTTGCTGTGAACCCTCTTGTGCAAAACCTGCTTCACTTCCAGCTATCTTGCTGGTTTTTAATGCAGTCCCACAATTTCGTGTGCTCTCTGCTCTTTCTGCCTCCTCCACTTCGGTGTCCCAGCTGCTTGGCCTATTCTTTGAAGTGGATGTGTCACCGCCCTGCCTCTGGGCATTTTTGACAGGATTTCCATTTCTTTCAGATCAGAGATCTAAGAGTTTCTTCTCCAGCTGTGCTCTCTGAAATAAAAGGCTGTGTTCCTCTTTCTCAATTCGCACATCGTTTCCCGACTCCGAATCCTGTAAGGTGTCTTCAGAAATCGCACTGTCCACCTCCACGTCACTCACATCTGAGATTTGAATCTCACTTACATCAGGTACTTCCCTTCGATTTAAAGGAATATTCTTTACCAGATCAGCAGCTTGTTCCAGATTCAGTCCCTCAGTGGAAATTTCCACCATCTCCATTTCCACAATACTTTCTTCTAGTAACAAGATGGGGGCTTCAGCCTCTCCCATTTCCATTTCTACCTCCTCTCTTCAATCCTCCTGGTCAGCCATCTTGGTTCCCTACCAAGATGGAGAGAGTCTCCCCCTACTGGATAGTAGGAGAATTTCCCTGGTGTTCTGGCCAAATTTCCCCCATTCACCAAAAATACCACCAACAGCTTAAAATCTGGTTCAGTTTTAGTTGGTATCCATCTGTATCCCATCCCCCAGAATGAGGCTGAAAATAGGCAAAAAAACTGTCTAGTCCTCCTTCCCGGTCAACAAAAACTAAATAAAAAAATTAGGAGAACTAATTGCTATTATTTAGGGTCTGTGATAAGGGTGACCACAGTGAGGAGCTGTGCACGTACAGCACACCAGGGGTTGTACTAAACAGTCATCAGGTCTACTTAACTCTTTCTCCAGGTGGAGGCAATCCACTACTGTTACTATCTGGATATGACCCCCTCAGTAGTGAAGCAGAAAATGAACCCTGGAGCTCCCAGAATAACTACAGTGACCCAGTGGCATGGAAGGGTAGCTGCACCTCTTGCCCCTAAGCTAACTGGGATGATGCCCACCCTACAGTGGTCTTACAAACAGAAAGCATGGAAAAAGGAGTCCAGCTAGAGAAGAGTGGGTATTAGGGCTGCACCATATGCCAACATAGTTAAAAACAGAGACATAAGAATCATTTTATGAATATCATGACTGTTCTTCAGATGAGATGTTAAACCGAGGTCTCGTCCACTCATCTCTGGTCACTTTCCAGGAGAAAGTAAAAAATTCCATGTCACAAATCAATGAAGAGTAGGTCAGTTTTCTTGCTGTCATGGCCAGTATTCCTGTTACCTTAAAAGAAAAAAAAAATAGGTCCATGTAGCATTCCCCAGGATGCATCTGGAAACAAGTTATTTATTTGAATTGTGTTAACCAAGTAAATCCCACTGAGACAATGGAGTCCCTTTTTCAGGGCTTACCTGGATTAGTTACAATCAATCGGACCTATATAAAAGATCGCCTACATGCTGCAAAACTGAGGTGCATAGGCAACCCTAAGACGGAGTGCCTCACAGTGGTGGTCTCGTGGACCCCTAGTGGCATTCACAAATCACATGCAAGGCCAGGTGGTCAGCAACATGCAGGAGGCAGGTGGGTTTTTTTTTGGGGGGTGTGCCTGCACTACACGCCATTAAAAAAGGTGCGTAGTGCCTGGCACAGGGGGGTGCGGGTTACAGCAGCCAGGACCCTGCCATAACCCACTGCGTGCCCCCATTGACTGCACTCACAGGTTGCAGCAGGACTGGGAAATGACCCATCATGCTGCCCAGCCCACGAGTATGATAGGGTGGAGTGGGGCAGCGGAATGGGTGAGTGCCTGTACATATATCTAGTGGATCTTGTTGATGCAGCTCCACACCACTGTAGTGCACTTGTCTGCCCATTCCGTTGGTTCCGAACATCCCTTGAACACATGTCGTCCCCTACCCTGTTAGTAGAGCATACCCCCTCACAAGTCAGCCTCATCCTCGATGTAGTACAAGTCATCCATTCCCCCCCGGACACACAGTGGTGCCCCAGTCAACATTACCCTGAACACAGAACCCCTGCAGCAACACTGGTGGCCAGTGGGCCAGTGCCCCCCCCCAACCCCCATGGCACCAACATCACCTCCCGGTCCCTGTACCTGCCAGTCAGTGCCATGACCTGGGACAGACAGTGGCACAGCCATCCACACACCTCCTCAGCCGCCAGCCATCCAAGTGATGCAGGGAGCATGACGCCTATATACAGACGTGCGCTCTCACCATCACTTGGACAGCTGTCAACTGAGGAGGTGTGTGGAGTGCTGTGCCGCTGGCCATCCTGAGTCGCAGCTCTAACTAGCGGGTACGGGGACTGGGGGATGGTGTTGTTGTTGTCAGTGCCATGGGGGGGCACTGGCCCACTGGCCACAAATGTTGCTGCAGGGGTTCCGGGGTCGTGGTAATGTTGACAGAGGTACCACTATGTGTGCGGGGAGGGGGGATGGATGACTTGTACTACACCAGGGAAGGGGAAGATTTGTTGTGGGGGAGGTATGCTTGGCACTGACAGGAGAGGGGATCACATGTGTTGGGGGGTTGCTTGGCACTACTGGGGTTGGGGCTGCCAGGTGTTGGGGGAATGGGCATACTGCAATAGGATTGTGGCCGTCATGTGTGTGGGAGGGTATGCATATACAACGGGGACAGGGCTGTCATGTGCAGGGGGGGAGCTGGCATGCAGGCCTGGGGTGGAGGTCCTAAGGCCTACAGAGCTTGGCCATGCAGGTCCTGGTGCCTGCATTGGGTATTCACGCACCCGGGCCCGCGCCATCACTCACAAGTGATCCACTATGGGACCCAGGATGAGCATCTGACTGGATGCCCGCCTGGGTCCACTACATCGCACCTGGCTGCCCTGCGGAGTTCTGCATGCTGGGGGGTAGGGCTGGTGACGGGTGCCCCACAGATACATGTGGTAATGCATACCACGCACCCCATCCTTCCTGGGGCAGCAGAGCTACCCGGGCCGGGTATGCGTCTTTGGCACATACTTTCTACCCACCACCAATAACAGCATGGAGCGACAGTACATTACATAAGCATTTTGGAACAATCATAGCACAGTTTGTTTTAGTTCAATAATAACACAGTGTCTTTGGACAAGAAACAAGAGAACCAAAATTACACAACAGGCAGGAGGGAGGACAGGGCAAGGTAAGGATAACAGCCCCTGTAATAATTAGTTACAGACATTTAAAGATTAGACTATGGAGAATACAAAGGTGTCTAGAATGTTGGTGAGCTTGACCACTGAGAATAGAGGAGTAACAGTCAGGACAACTAATTAAGTGCAAGGGAACAATTCAGGGTGGGGTTAGCAATGACTAAGTGTCGGGGCCCAGAAGAGTTTTTTGAGCCTTCCTTTCTGAGCGATTGTTGAGTTTGTGCAGATTTCGAGAGGTATGGTATTCCAAAGTGGTGGTGCAGCTGCAGGGAAGGATCTATTACTGATGGCAGAACAGGCCCTAGAGGTATCAAGCAGCAGGTTAGTAAGTGATTGCAGAGATTTTGGTGGCTGTCTGTATTGAAGTAGGGTGGATAGACTAGGCGGGGCAGTAGGTTGTAATAGTTTATAGGTCAGGTAGTACAGAGGGAAGGGTAATCTTACCTCCCAGGAGGGCCAACCTAGTGAGGTAAGGACATTGCATTGGTGTTCTCTAGGGTGGGCATCAGTGGAAAAGCATGCTGTTTTGCAGTAGAGTGTCCCTAATTTAGCCAGGACAGAGTTACAGGCGGACTGGATGGTTGGGGCAGCATAGAAGAGAGTAGGTAGTAATGTACTATTGGTTATAGTGAGCTGCACAGGGACAGAGAGGTAGGGAGAGAATCTGTAAAGTAGGCCAAGCTTTTAGTTTAGTTTTTTGGAAAGGGTGTCTACGTGGGGTTCAAAGGACATTTCTCGGTCTAGTGACAAACCTAGAAATTTAAATGACTGCACTACTTCCAGGTTAATATCTATCCTGTGTTAGTAGTGGGTTTGAGGAGGGGATCCCTACAAGGTACAAGTTTTTTTGCTTCCAAAAAGCATGATCTTCTTTTTGTTTTCATCAAGAACTAGTGTACTGTCAGAGAGACAGCTTTCAAGGAGATTGAAGTCTTTCCCTAGTTGGTGGTTGATCCAATTTATATCAGAGCTAGACCTATAGAGAATGATTTCATCTACATATAGCTGTATGGAGGCATTTCCACAGTTGAGTGGCAAGTCATTTATAAAGAGTGAGAACAATATAGGTCTCAATAGAGCCTTGGGGTACTCCCATCATAATCTGTTTGAGGGCAGAAAATGTACCTAACCATTTTACACATTGTTTCCTCATAGATAAACAGCTTATTATTAATGGGGCTTCCTTTTTACCCAAGATAAACTGAAGCATCATTTGCCGTAATAAAGGAGTGTTTATTACAGCAAACATGTGCACGGTTTTCCCTCTGTCTGCACATGTGCCCGCCTCTGCTCTTCCTCATGGACTGCTTCCTCTTCCACAAGAGACAGAACTGCCACTGGGACTCAGTGGTAAGTGGCCGCAAACAAAATCAAAATATTAAAAACAAAACTTTCTCCTGCGAGCACAAAAACAAACAAAAAAAACCCCAGAAAATGTTTAAATAAATAAATAAAAATGACCGCAGACTGCACACTAGAACCAAAATGGACCGCAGCTGCACAGCAGTCAGGGACATCTTTTCTATTTTTATTTTATATAACTGATGTGGCCAAAAAGGAAGACCCAGCAATTATATAAAATAAAATATGGGGTGCTGTATGTAAACTCGAAGTTTACACACACCCTCGGGGTTACATGCTTTTCATAACCTCTCAAGCTTTGCTTTCGGGATTTATGTAGCATCTAACCCCTTGGGTGTGTGTAAAATTCTCGTTACACACACCACGCCACACTTTATTCTATTTGTAAACCACTGGCAGGAGAGGTGATCTAGGCCAAGATTTCGAAGTTTTCCTAGGAGAAGGTTGTGGCTGACTAGATCAAATGCTTTTGTCAGGTCTGCAAAGACAGCCCGTTGCCTTTCCAGCCATGGATGTTGACAGGCATACTCAGTGTACTTTGCTGAGTACAGTAAAATCTGGAAAATCCAGAGGCAACATGAGCCTCAGGCCAGGGCAACAAATACAAAAGAGCCTGACGAACATGAAGAACTGTTTTTCTCCTCCTTGGATGCTTTAGTGCGAGCTTGTGAATGACCTTTGGAAGATGTGTGGGTGCTAAACTTAGAGGTCATGATTGTATGAGTGGCCTGATCAGGTATGTATGCATGAGTGCTGATGTGAATGGACTTCTGTAAGGCTGGCTACCTTGCTATGGTACAGAGGCTTATCACTATATATCCTAAACTTTACAACTAAAAGCCAGCCAACTTCTGTCTGATTGGTTTTGGTTTGTGTTTATGTGGGGGCAACAGTACCCTCAACTCTCAAGTACAGGTTTAAAATTCCTGGATACACCCGTTTCCAGCATCCATGGCATTGAGGATATCTGTGGAGACCCTTAGTAGAGCAGTGTCAGTGCCATGGTTTTTCCTAAAGCCGTGTTGGGCATGTGATAAGGAGTTGTTCCTGTTTAGGTATTCCTGCAGTTGGTCTAGGACCAGTCTTTCTTGTAGTTTGCCAAGAGTACTGAGTAGGGAGATTGTCCAGCAATTTTCAGGTAGGTCACTATGCCCTCCTTTGTGAACTGGAACAACAATAGCTACCTTCCATTTTGCAGGGACAGTCTCTTGGATGAATGACTGATTAATGAGGTAAGCAAGAGGGGTAGCTATAACCGAGGTGGTGATCTTAAGAAACTTGGTTTCCAAGCCATCAAAGCCTGGGGAACCATCAGTTCTTAGGGTCCGGAGCTGTATTAGGACTTCTTTCCTGGTAACAAGTTTGATGTGGAAATTGGGCTGAGGAGGGAGGTCAGATGGCAGCTGGGAGGAAGCTAAGGTACTTGTAGGAGGTGTTTTGTATTTATCCAGGTCTGTAAAGTAGTCATGGAAGCTATGGGTGATAATTGTAGGATCGGAGGTGACCTGTCAGTCGACTGATAGTTCACTGGTGGTAACAGTTTGGTAGCCCTTTAATAGCTGATTAATCTGGGACCAAAATGTTCTAGGATTTGACAAGTTAGAGATTCCCGGGTCATTCCTGAAAATAGGCATACTACTTGTCTAGTGTACTTACCCAGTAAACAAAAGCTAAATAAATAAATAAATAAAATTTGGAGTGACTTCAGATATTTCCTTCTGGCACTCTGGAGGTCATTTTTGAAGCTATTCCTTAGGCTCCGATATTTGTGCCGATCCATTGCCTGGCCAGATTGTTTGAATTTTTCCCAGGCTATATCCCGAAGCCTCATTTGTTTCCTGAGATCACTAGAGATCCATTTGGCATACAGGTCTTTTGTTCTTTGCTTTCTTAAGGAAAAATGTCTGTTAAGCACACTATTGAAGCTATGGGTTAGACAGTCCAGAGCTTGGTCACGTCTGGCACGTCTTTTACTGGTGCCCAGTGGACTACTTTTAGGCTTTCAATGAAGATGTTCTCATTGAAGCCAGTCTGGTCCTGTACAGAGAGAATCCTGGTGGGGGAGGATTGCGGTAGTTGTTCTTCTAGATGCAGAATAATGGAGAATGGTCACTTAGGGAATCTGTGAGTATACCTGATGCTCTATTTCTGTCACTTCTGATGGTAACAGCCAAGTGAATTGCCCCAATTTTATGTTCAGCCAAGTGGGATCCACCGTTAGCTGTGTCAGACTGACACTGGCAAGGATGGATTTTGGTTCTTTAAGTTCAGGGCTAAGTCAGTTTAAGCTGAAGTCTCCACAGATAATGAGTTCCTTATGGGACAGGTCCCAGAGGCTACTGGTAAGGACTGCCAGGGCTTGGACGGCTATTTTGGGGGGTGATAAACTCAACCTACATATAGGGTTTTTTCCTTCCCAAGAGTTAAGGAGAAAAAAAAGATTCTCCTGGGTAGTCAGGTTTGGCAGGGTAGACTCTTTGACTGATACAGTGGACAGAATGTATAGGACTCCCCCCCCCCTTCTTTTAAGGGTGATAGTTTCTAAAGTCTGTATACCCGGGGATGTCTATCTCAGAGAATAGTATATTGGGTTTAATCCAGGTTTTAGAAATGACTAGGATGTTTGGGATATAGTGCACTGGCTTCCAGTTCAGATAGTCTGGGGCGGGCACTGTTGATGTTCATATGAGATATTTTTATGGTATGGTGCGTTACCCAGGCTTCCAATTCAGATAGCTTGGGGCGGACACTGTTGATGTTCATATGAGCTATTTTTATGCCTTTAATGGTATCCCAGTGTGGTACCGGGGTAGACAAGGCCTTAGTTTTGTAGTTGGTGGGGCCAAGGTTCAGTTCAATGTCTCCTAGGAGCAGGTAGATAAATGAGAGAGGCCATAGGCATTTGGTAGGGGGTGCTGATGTGATCACTTTGGGGTCCTCCTGGACTGCTTTACCCATTGTGCTAGCAGATTGCAGGTCAGTTTGGTGTGCCTTTCCTGGTCGGAAGTGACAAACAAACAATCTCTGGCAACAGTTTGGCGGGTCTGGCCTGATTTGGATGTGGCTGTCAAACTTATGGACTTTTTCTCCTGACTCAGCTGTCAAAGATGGAACTAAAGTAAGGTCCACATCCGTGGATGCATCTGCGGAGAAAGAGAATTACCAGGCACATTCACAAAAACAAACAAAAAAACGTCTATCCATATTCCATACCAAGTGCGAATTCGCCTTTTATCCTTAGATTCTATAAATGTTAAGTAAATTTATTCTACTACTCATGTCGGTACCCCGCCCCCTTGTAAACAGAGATTTTTTTTTTCACACGCCTAAATGAGACTATCACGGGGTGCGAAATTTTAAATACAATAAATGTGGCAGTGCACTTGAAAAAAGAATAAATCATCTAAAGCGTAAACGAATCAAATGACCAGGTTTAAAAACTGAGTCCAGACGAATCGCACTAATTTCATTTCCATAAGGACAGTGTGCGTGTTTGTTTCAAGCACCCATGCATAAGTTTAAATTATAGACCTTGGAAGAAACTTCCAATATGGTTTGAGTCCCATCAGTAGCCGGGGGACCATGACTGTTGACTCTTCCTGAGCGATCCGAACCCCGCCCCACCATGGAAATGACGTCACGCTACCTGGCAACAGCTGGCAAAAGTCCTCCTGAGCAGACCAGGAGAGCCCCTTCCCCTAGGATCTGTCTCCGTTTGTTTCGGCGGCGGCGGGGAAGCAGAAACACTGGGCTGGTGCGATCTCGCGGGATTTTGCTATTTTCATTCTCGCCGCTTGCGATCTGTTAGTGCCCGCTGTTGCTACTCTGTGATTGTGTGTAAATGTGAGATAGCTGGAGGGATCATCGATAAGGCAGGCGGAGTGGCGGATGGACTGAGAAGGGCATCGGAACTAGACGGGGCACCGAACGACGTGGGGGTGTTGAGCTGCTGCCCTGGTGTAATCACTGAGGTCACCCGTCGCGGCACCGGGCGGACCTGCAGGGACAGAATGGGTAAGTGTCTGCAGTAGTGGGCAGGTCGCATGGATGTAGCGGTGGCGGCTCTCTAGGAAGTAGTGTGGAGCAGAGGGAGGCTAGCTGCAGGCGGGGAGAGTCAACTCCGAGTCTGTTAGCAGCTGCACAACCCGCACCGTGAATCCCACTAACAGCAGTAATGGTGCACTGTGCTGTGCAGGGTGGTAACCAGGGTTCTGTTAACGGTGCCACCGTGTGTGTGTGTTTTGTTTTCCTCTACCTGTTGTGGGATTGTAACGTCGAATGGGGGAGGGGGGTACTAGAGGTTATATAGAGTGTAGGTAGTACTGATCGTATTGTAGGTTATATCAAAGTTTTTAATAAATGAGATCCTTGAAGTGTAACTAGATGAACCAAATGTATGTGTGGGGCTTGGTCAGGCCCCCTCTCCCCCCGGAAAATGCTGTAGTTTGTTTGCTGTGACTTGTAAACTACAGGGAGTTCCTAGCGTCGGGGAAATAACTGCATGACAAAGAATCTGCTACCTGCTCAGTCAAACCAGGGAGGGAGTGTTGGGATGGTTATGTTTGTTTTGGGCTGTTAAGTGACTTTCGAAGACAAGAACGCTACGCCAGGGCCGACTGACTTTCTTTTGTACAAACACAGTGCTGGGCTGCAGAGGGAGTGACCAGCGCTCACGATGAGGCGCAGGATTGTAGGGACATTTTTGGCGTACGGAGGAAAACAGTCAAGGTGGGTCAGAGAGAAGGTGCCCTGCCCCAGTTATTGCAAAGCTGTGTTATGTAACAGCATGCTGTCAAAGTGGTTAAATCATATGTGGTCACTTCCTATGGAGCAGAATACTCCTGTAACAATTGTAATTTCCAAATCAAGGTGCACCAGCAACTGTCCCTGATTTTGCCTCAGATGTTACTGTGTCACTCTTAAAATGTGTTTCCATGACTAAGGGGTAACATAAGCACAAAATAATGTTGCATGTTAAAGTTACAGACGTGTTCTCCTTTAGAAAAAGCATTTTACACTTAGCCCCTTATTCTACCAGCTTTCTGAGTGGATATCACTAATTTTGAAGATGTCACTGATTTTATTAAGCCCTTTCCCTGATTTACGAGGTAGGAGGCTGAGAAGTGTGTGCACCAGTACTGCGTCTCATGAAACATGCAGGAGTGGGGTAGCTGGAGATGAGTTGGGGGCTATGGTGACAGTATAGGCAGGGAAAAATGGACAGACTAGGTGGGCCAAGTCGTCCTTATCTGCTGATAGATTCTATATTTCTGTGTTTCTGCAACATTTGCCTACAAGTACCACGTAAGTGTGAACCAGATGCAGAAGAGGAGTCTCAAAAGAGAAAGCACACCAGGATCAGTGGGTATGCAGTAAAGCGGGGCCGGGCAGGGGGGCTTTAAGAGGGATGTGAGGAAGTAATGCTTCACTGAAAGGGTAGTAGACACGTGGAACAGACTGCAAGTGGAAGTGATGAGGTGGAAACACTGCAGGGAGGGGGCTTCAAGCATGTGTGGGATAGACATAGAGGTGTATTACTAAATAGGGAGGAGGAAGGGTTGTTGGAGACAAGTTAGGGTCTGCAGCGACAGATTAGGCGGGAAACATCTGGGCAGACTGGGTAGGCCAAGTGGTCCTTTCTTGCAGACAAATTCTAAGTTTCTGTTTGTGTTCTAACACAGAATTCTGGAAATGTCTTGAAACGATCCCAACTTCAAACGCTGGTCATAGATTTAAAAAAACAAACAAAAAAAAACAACCATGTTAATTAAAAGCAAAAATAAATGTGGACCGTGGTCATCCTTATGAACAAATGTATACATTTTTTTTTTTTTTTTTACATTAAGCTTTTATACCTTTCTATCTAGCCACCCACCTTCATCTCCAACCACAAACTCCTTTCCCCGCTGTCTTGGGGACTTACCATGGGGAAAGTCCCCCATGCATCTAACTCCCCCCCCCAAGGCAGGTGGTCTGCCCTCCCCATCCCAGAAGCACAGTCCTGAAGTCCCCAGGGCCTTGTAGGGGGTGTGGGAACTGTGACGGTCGGAGAATCATCCTGTGGCTAGCTTGGGTGTTTACTGACCCAGTCCTGCTCCCCGACGTCAGGCCTATCTCTAAGGTGCTCTTGAACGCTCTGCCATGCCCCTGTGGAGAGACAAGCTCCCTGGACTGCCACAGTGGTTGTTAGAGTGATGGAATCTGACTTCATCCCTCCCTGGCTAGGAGCGCCACTGTGCAGCAGCACCCACTCAGCCCATGGAGTCCCCCGACCGGCTTCCCAGGCTGGCTTCTGAACCTAGGTTGCTGATGTGAGAGTGCAGGGCTGCCCACTGGGCCATCAGGCGGCCCCCAACTGATAATTTCTGGATGAACCAAGAAAATGACGTTTTTGCAAGTGGTCTGTGGTTCACAAATGATAGATGCTAAACAGTTTGCAACCATTGCGTTGGGTGGGTGATTAGGAATGCTTGTTTTTGATGAGCAAGAATATGAGTATGCTGGTCTATGTGATGCACATTCTGTTTACCATCAGTTCGCCTTGTGTGTTGACAGGTTAGTAATAGTTTTGGAAGGAAAAACTTTATTATCAAGAAGGTATCATGCTGTGGAATTGAAGGTTTTGAATCTGAGACTGGATTTGTAGTTTTGTGTGTCTTGTCATCAGTGTGACTTATTCACCCCCCTTTTGAATATGGAGCAGTATTGGTATCCCCTGTCAAGGCATTTTGCCTCCCCTTCCTGGTGGACCATAGATTCTGTCAAGAGGCCAAGCTGAAGGTACCGAGAGGCCTCAGGCTGTCCTATGAAGAAGCAGGACCACACGGACAATGAGATGTAGCTTCATAACTGTGCTGTCCAGTGTAATTAAATTACTTGTAAAACGCATTGGGATGCCGTTTACAGAGAGTGCTATGTTACTGTAAATGCTTTATTTACCATTCCAGGCACTGCCAGTATTTTTACTTATTAGAAATTGGTAACCAGGACAGGCATGCTGAGCTGAAGCTCTTTTTAAGGGGTGGGGAGTACACCATGGGAGAGGAAAGACAATAATGAGATTTTAATCAAAGTACCAGTGGTTCTGAGATGTGCCAAGGACCATGCCACCATACAGACCACTGGGCCATGCTCACAAACATTTTATTAGTAGCGTGATAACGTGATGTTGGGGAGGTTGTACAAGGGAATAATTGCTCTGTGGGATGCAGACAAGGAACGAGGCAGAAGTCTGTATTTTCTTTCCGCAGTGCCATTATTCCTAAGGGCAACATCCCTAACATTACATTATTGCTATTACAGGAAATGGGGGAAAAAATGTTAAAGGGAAAATCCTCTTAGCCTTTTATTCAGTTTACCTGTGTAGTTTTAGGCATGCACAGTGATTGTCCCTATGCACCCTCCTAATTTCATCAGGATTTAAATGTAAGTGAAGTTACTTACCGGTATATGTGGTGTGAAAACCTGCTTGACTCCATTGCTAAGGTCATGACCTGACTCATGTAAGGCATTTTGGAATTTTATGATGTTTTGGTGTTAAAGCCTGCAGTAGTTATATTGTATTAGTCAGTGTTGTTGCTGTTCTCTGCAGTCCCTATGTTCTTGTCTTATGTTGGCCATGAACCTTTACAAGGCATAGTAAGTGCCCTGTTGTTTTCTGTAGTTTAAAGAGTATCTGAGTTAGAAAAAAATGCTTTTAGAGAAGCAGGGATTTAACAAGACATGTAACCGAACTGAATGAGTATAATTTCCGCAGCTTGTGAAGGTAGCCTCATTTATGTTTAAATTGTTTACAAAAAACTTTGTTAATGCATCAGTTAGGGATACACCATCAAAAGTTGGGAAATGTGGTGTTAGGGTTTCCAACCCTAACATCTGACCCCCACCCTTCATGCACCACCAGGTGCCGGGTGGAGTGCCTTGGGAATGTCAGCCCTAATGCTCACCGTATTCCATGTGTTAGTAAGCTCAGATGGCACAGTATAGGAGAAAGGGTTGAACGATAGGGCTGACATCCCCATGGCACACCCCTGATGCCTGTATTTGCATGGAGGGTGGGGGTGGGGTGTTAGGTTGGAAACCCTAACACCATATTTCCATACTTTTGATGGTGTATCCATAACTAATGCATTAACAAAGTTTTTTGTAAAGAATTTCCTTACTTTTTTGAGATAGTATAATCATATCCTTATTTGTCTGTAGAAGCACATTGCCCTCTGGGCCCTGCGCTCCCATCCCTCCATGGATGTGCATATGTATGTAGCTGTGGAAGAACAGGGCCCTGCACTTCCATTTATAGGCCAACAGTGACCGAATTGTCAGCATAGCCATGTTATTACCCCACCTCATGTACCCCATACAGAAAATTTTGGAACCTCTGCCAAAATTTAATTCTGTGCGATTGCAAAACCATTCCGCTCCACCGGTGCAAAAACATATTTTAGCCAGGATTTGAAAAATGACAGCTGTGATATGCATGAGGTGGGGTAATAAGAAGGCTATTTTGAAAATCTGGGGTCAAAATATTTAAAATTTCCAAAGTTATGAGGGTACACAGTGAAATTGTAATGCATGGTCATAACCTTGCCATGTTTACATATTTTGACCCCAAATTTTCAACATAGCCTTCTAATGACCTCTCATGAACAAAGGGTAGGAAAAGTTTTCTCAAATCCCGCCCAGAAGGTGAATTTGCCAAGCGATTGTGAAATCACCTTTTGGGCAGGAGTTGTGTAATGACAGTCCTGGTGTTCATGAGGTGAGGTCCCCAAAAGGCCATGCTGAAAATTTGGGGTCAAAATTTCAAAAATGGCCAAGTTATGCATAAAAGTTGAACCCCTCCATTGAAATACATTAAACTGCATTTACCTGAGTCTCTGTTATTGCAGTCACAGGTTCCAGCAGTAAGATGTATCTTCGATCAGAGAGTGGGTTTTGAATCTGGAACCTGTTCAAGTGAGTGAGGGTGTGTGGGGGTCTACTGGGGGTGTGGAATTGTGGGTGTTGAGTGGGAGATGGGGGGGTGTCAAATCACAGAGTTACACTTTTTTTTTTTTTTTTACAGACAGACAAATAAAACACACACCAAAAAAAGGTCCGTTCTCTTTTTTTACAGGCAGGGGAGTAATTGGCAGGGTGGGGGGTGCCACTAGACACCAGGGAATGAGTAGTCCAGTGATTGGAAGGTTGGGGGTGCAGCTGGACAACAGGGAACAATGGGGCCAATAATCAGTGCGTGGGGGGATGCCACTAGACAACACGGGAAAATGGGGCCAGTGATCGGAGGATGTGGGGTGCCACAAGACACCTGGCAACAGTGGAGCTGGAGATCAGAGGGTGGGGGTGCCACTAGACACCAGGGAACAATGGGGCCAGTGATTGGCAGGTTACCGGGTGCCAGTAGACAGCAAGAATAAGACATGAAACCATGGGAGTGGTGGGGGTGTCATTAGACACCAGGGTCAGAATAAAAACAATGCAGCTGGTGATCAGACAGTGGGTGGTGTCAGTAGGCACCAGGGAAAGGATTTCGCATTGACAAAAAAGGATCTTTTTCATCAGTCGTAATACAAAAAATCATCTTTTTTCGTATCACAAGTCATGAAAAAAGATTTACAATGTTAACAGAAAAAATAAAAGAATTTCTACAACACCAAAACTACAGAATTCGGCTGAGGGGTTTCCAATAAGCAAGCTACATCTGCTGAAATCTACTAAAGACATCATTTTGTTCACTTATTAAGAATGTGTTTCTCTCACTAACTGAAAAACAAAATGGCAGCAGAACGTAAAAAGATTTCCTCATTTCTGGCACAGGATGACCCGTTTGTGAGAAAGGATTATGCACCTGTGACAAAGAATTAATTTTGAGTGGGACATCTATAAATTCCCATTGAAAATAATGGGAAATTTAAAGGTTAATAACTTTGGAACAGGTTAGTATTTTTTCACCAAACCAGCAAAAGGCACATCTGCGAGGCAAGGGCTTTCTACTCTGAAGATTTCAGACTACAATTCCAAACCATTTGGGAGGTACAGGTGGACAAAGAAAAAGCAAAAAAAAAAAAAAAAACAACCCCAAACCCTTAATTTTTCAAACTCTGTATCTCCCAAAACATGCACCCAGTTGGAACAACAAAACTTGCCAAATCAAGAGATCTACACCACAAGCTTCTACATGCAAAATTTCATAGAAATCCATTGAACAGTTGCGAAGATATTAAAGTGTGAAAATTGGGCTTTAACATTAAACACCCTCATCATCCAAAACTATAGTGGTGCAGTAGCTCCACTATAATAAGGATGAAATTGGGGGATGCGAGAGAGGGAATCATTGTTCATACCTACAAACTACACAAGTATACAGAAAATAGATTGAGGGGTCATTCCCTTTAGATTTATTTATTTATTTATTTTTTTTAGAGAAGGAGGTAGTGTGTTATTAATGAGCTATTTATGTTAAATCATCTTGTTTCACCTGACCTGCCCCCATCTGGTCCAATTCCTCTAGTCCCATCACCTCCCATTACGCTTCTGTGGGACCTGCCATCATGTTCCAGTTGCTGTCTACCACAGGACCTTTGGAGGTGCCCAGTTGCAGGTGTGGGGGCTGTGGTGGATGGGGCCATCATCCAGCTGTGGTCAGGGTTTTTTTCTGCCACTTTTTCTCCCTAGAGCCCACAGTGTGTGCAGTGACACATTGTATGTTGCCCCGCCTCCATGGGGGTGCTGCCCCAGCATCCTGCAAGTGGGATTCCTTTCCCTTGTGTCCCACTGCACTGCCACCCAGATTCCTCTGGCACTTGGGTTAATATCACAGTACTGACACTGTAGTGCAGCATGAGAGGGGTGCTGCACTTCTAAGGTGCCATCTTTCGGATGAGATGTTAAACCGAGGTCCCATCTGCCTGGATAGGTAGTAGTTCAGGTGGATGTTAAACATCCCATGGCACTTACCGAAAAGAGTAGGGGAATTTTCCCTGGTGCCGTGGCCAAATTTCCCCTCATTCACTAAAAATACCACCAACAGCTTAATCTGGTTCGAGGGCAGTTGGCATTCATCTGTATCCCCCTCCCCTGGGTCGTACCTGAAAATGGGCAGAATTTGTCTAGTGCACTTACCTGGTCAACAAAACGTAATCAATAAATACATTACACCGGGTCATTATATTGTGTTGTTACGTTATAAATAACTAGTCCAAGTAAAACAGTCAGAGCACAGAATCTGATGGCTCAGGGATTTTCTGTTAGGCATTTTCTGTAGAATCTTACAGCATTCTGAAGTCGCCATTCATTTTCCGTTGTTCTCTTCCAATTGGAGTCGTCACACCCCCATTTCGCTTGCGGCACAAGTAACAAAATCAACATTTACAAATGTTGATAGAGCACTTTCAGTTTCTCAACAGCAGCCTGTTTATAGCACAGTGCGTCTCATACCAATCATGCTGCTTAGCTTCTCGGGTAATACAGCCATCTGTTTTAGCAGTGAGAACATTGGGGGCGGATCCAGGAGTCCTAAAGATGGGGGAGCTCAAGTCAGATAAAAAATAATAGGCTGGTGGTCTGGTGGGCCGACTAGGCCCCCAGAAATTTTTTTACATTTTGGTGCATTTTGGAGGGTATTTCTAATGCAATTTTTAGCCATTACCTCTCTCCCCATGCTTTGTGAGTTGCACCATAGGACCATCCCGAGAATCCCCATAGTCCAAATGACAGTATGTTGCCCAAAATACCCTCCCACCTCAAAATAAAACAAAATACCAAAAGACTGCAGTGGGCAGCAGCACACCCGAAACATATAAAAATGAGACAAGTTGAAAGAGACTTGATGATAAAGACAAATTGCAGACAAATTAATGACAATTCAAGTAAACAAGTTCACAAATTCACTCATTCAAGCACATTGACATTACCATAAAGCCAACCCATCCCAGTTTGTCCTGCAGTACAGATTAACCTATCCCCCAACCTTATCTCAGTAAAAAAATAAATACAATAACTATAGAAATATGGGAACAAAGTCACTTTGCTATCTAGTTTCTGAAAATATAATTTCAAGTTTGCTTGTTATTTTTGCAAAACAGATTTTATTCTATAGAGCAACGTATTCCAAAGAAAATACATTTGTAAACAAAGTATTTTTTTTTTTTATTTCCTTTACTGGTATAACCCCATGGTATGAGGCATCTCATTTTTATGACAAGCCCAAGAAATCAGTAAGTAGACAGCAGAACAGTTTTTAAAGAAATATAAAAATGCATTTTTTTTTTTTTTTTTTAATTAGCAACAGCACTTGCTTGGGGACATCACAACTTGCACCCCCTTCCCATTCAACACATATAGTTACACAAACTAAATATTTGATTCTTTCACTTTTTTCTCCGGTTTTGTAACTGCCTGTGTCAGTGTGCCAAACAAGGTCTTATGGCCTCTGTTGCTTGTTTTGCTCTCCAAGCATGTAGAAACTCTTGCACATGCCATAATATGCAACAGAACTCCTTCAAAACCCCAATGTCTATTAATTCCCTCTGTGGTCATTCACACTGTACAACCACGACTGAAAAGACCACATAGATTAGACATACAGTACGTGATGACGTTTTTACCTCGGTTCAGAGGTCTCATGTACCAGTTTCTGCCTCTCGTGGCTCATGCTGTTGCTGAGACCAGACCTGCCCCAGCATTAGTTTTGTACTATTCCTAGCATGCTACTGGAGGGCACAACCCTCCAACACCCTCTCCTGCGAATCCACAACAAAATCAATTTGCCATATAGGACAAAACTAGCAGTGACCTTAAACTATTTTAATGTCATGAATTTAAGCACTCCATACTAGAAATTAATAATACTGGTACTACATTTATTACACACCCAGTTTGATGGAACACTAATGTCCTGTCCCATCCCAGCAGCCACCTCCCACTCACCATAGTTTGAGACTGAGAAGAAGCAGTCATCCACAAGCCGCCAGCAGCCAATTGGACATCTAGTTTCATCCCTCTTTAGACAGAGGGGAAAAGCAGTTGAGGTTAGTATGTAATATTTGACTGAGAAACTTAGGAGGAGGGCTGTTGGAACTGACACCCCCCTCAGAGACTTCAGTTGCCAGGCTCAGTGAAGTCTGGTAGTCTAGAAAGTGTACTTCTACTGAAGAAACCACCAGGAGGAGGGTGTTTAGGAGAAACACCAGAAGGAGACAGGCAGTTTGTGGTGGTGAAGGGTGATCTGCTCACAGTGTTTTCCCAGCAGGAAAGTCTGCTCCATCAGTCAGGTATAGGTCTTACCAGGACCCACACCTACCGACCGTTCCAGGGGAACCAAGAAGAAGTAGAAGGTAACACAGTGGGAGAACATAAGCCCAAGTGTGAACTTGTGCAGGAGGAGAGAGCCACAGTAAGTTGTTGCCATACGTCATCTACCGCCAGGGTTGAAGTGTCCGATTTCCTCTGTAAGGAGGGTTCTGAAGCACAGCTTCTGTGGACCAGCAGCAACCAGCTACTGGGGTGGGGGCACAACGAAAGGTCCAAGGAGCAAATGCCAATGAGAAGCTGTAGGGGCAAAGGTGACAACTGACGAAAGGTTGTTTGGGGGGTGAAATATCCATCTGCCAGCTGTCTAGAGGGAGCTGATGTGTCACCATAGTCCCAGTTTTACACAGCCGAGCTGTAACGAGGAAGAACTGCCTGTGACTCATTCAGAACTATGACTGCCTCAAAACTGTGACTCTGGGGATTTTCTCTGAGTTTTAATTAATAATGTGGGAAGCTGGATGGGTCAACCAAAGGATAAGGCAGCACACAGAAGTAAAATGGTACAAGGCACTAGGTATGCACTGTTTTACTTGAAGTAAAAAAAAAATTAAAAATTAAAATTAAAGTCAAACCAAGTGAATGCAAGGCCGTCTCTTAAGTATACTCACAAATCAAGCTTGATGGATCACAAGGTCCATGGAAATGGTAACATCCCTGCCACAGGTAGTTAGGAAAGGGGTTTTAAGTCCTGGGTAGGATTGTGCTATCCTCAGGAGAGGCCTAGGCAGAAGACCTGCAAGGCACCTGGCCCAACTTTGTTTGGATTGTAAATAGGGGTTCTTTTTAATTCCTACAATGTTAGTTTAATTTGTTTGCATTGCTTTCCACCCTTCTTCAGTGTGCCAACTTTACATCACCCCCCGTTTAACTGCCAGCAGCCCAGTGAGGTACTCCAACTTCAGAGTTTTCGCTAAAGCCTTCGGGGAGCATAAGATGGTTGCACCTGAAAGTGTGCAACTGGGACTAGGACTACCAAGGGGATCGTGGAAAGTACAGCATTTTAGTAGAGCATAAGAAAGTCCCCCTATTTCACCCTTGTGCACCTTTTTTTTTTTTTTTCTTTCATCCATCTCTTTTTAATGAAGTTGCTCATTTATGCATTTTACCTTTTGTATGCCTGGTATTGTTGTTGTGTAAGTTGTTTGGGGTATCCAGGAGTGTATATGAGGTTTAAACTGATCTTCCTGCGTGCGTGGTGGTTTGAGGGTTCAGGTAGGTACCCTGTTGTACTTCTACACCAGGTGGAGGCACTGTACTGTTATTGATTTGCCCTTTTTGTTTTTCTCTTGAAAGAATCCATGCAGGCCCCCTCAGAGTCATATGGAGGAGGGGTGAACCTGAGGACAGCCGCAAAACTGCGATACTGCTCATGTACCCTGACCCTTTACATATGGGACTTTTTCAAGGTACACAGCTAGTATTTGGCTCTGGTAGGGTTTGATCTTATGGTCTCCTGGTTTCCAAACCAGGACAGTAATCCAGTTAAAAGAAAGGTTCAGACACACTTCTGAAAATCCCAACAAAGATGCTGTCGACAAATGATTGATGTGGAAAAGAAAAAGAATTGACACACTCACCAAAGCTTGTGCAAATGAACTGTCATGGTCACAAACAGATATCCCCCTATCTGTATGTGTCTATGTCATGACAGTTTATTTGCATGAGCTTTAATAAAAAGCTTCTTACTGACCTTGGTGAGTGCCTCGATTTTTGTTTTTCTTTTCCAGAGCCCTAGACCACACTGCTTCCTCTTTCCTTGTTTTCTTAGTGTGATTTATTGTGCCTCTTTACCACTAAGTGTTGCTTGACTTGGTTCTGAAAGATTTAGCTTGGTGTTGTGTTTCATTAGAAATTCTTTGTGAAGATTTTCCCTTGTAAAAGGTGGCAATTTTGTCCAATGTGGTTTGAAAGTTTGATACAGTGATTGCTGCTTTATAGATTCATGTTGCTAGCAGTGTCTCCCAGATGTACATCGGATGAGTTTGAGTAATTCAAATACATAGACCCTGCAGACTGTGATCAGGGCAGTATTGTTAAATCACTGGCTTCCAGTGTTCTGAGTTTTTACCTCTGAGCGTGATATGTGTACCTCATTATTAACAACACATTGGCCCCAACTGTACTTTTCGAAGTCCAAGGACTCCACTGCTTAACCATAAACCATAACCCTAAAGCTTGGTCCTTTCAAGGTCTCCTTCAGAAGCCATCTGACAAGCACTCACTGCTGCATCTGCACGTAATACCCCACCTGCCCCTTACCGTCACCCCAAGGCTGGGTCTGCCCTGTCTGCTTTTGCTGTATATACTTGGGGTCTCAAGCAACATCTGCTGACTATTGTAATAATATATCTCTGGTTGCTACCTGACGTGGTACTCGTGTACCTATATTACAACTACTGTGATCTATCTATTACCAAGCGTGGCCCACCAGTGAATGCCTGTAACACTGGTTGCTTTTTTTAATCTAAGTGTTATGTACTGTACTGTTTTGTTTGTTGTGATGTATTGCTCTCTTGACGAGGTGCCTTTGTAAATGAGGCTATGACTCAAAGGTTTGTAAACCGATGATCTAATAAATAAATAAATAAAATTCATAATGGCGTCTCAGAGCCAATGAGTTAAGATCAGTGTCCTTCATTCTGAGTTCCAGGGACCAACATTTCACTGACCGAATGTAGAAGTATACAGGGTCTGCCCTGCAGGTGGTAGGATTAATCTCAGCTTGCCCATTGCTGCCTAGTCTCTCTGCAGGCTATTGAATCTCCCACTGTTCTGATGTCAGCTGCAGGGGATTCTGGGATTTGTAGTTAAGATGTCTGCCTAGAAGTAAGCAAGATGAGTCTAATAAAAATCCACCATACTACAGTAAACAGCAAGTAAACCAAGATGTTTTTGCATACAAAGTGCACATTATGACCGGCCCCACACTTGGGTGTGAGGCCCTTGATACTGCCTGTTCCACTTTAAGAATCTGAAAACCTTTTTTTTTTTTTTTTTAAATCTCTTTCAAAAATAACCAAGTTCTAAAGTACAAAACCCTCAGACTCCAGTTGTGTGTTTCTGCAACGACTGTTGCGCTTTGGACGTTAACCAGTGTTTTCCTTTAAGAATTGTTTCCATCAGCTTGGCAATGATCAGTGTCAAGCTGACTGGTCTATAGTGACCTGGCTCTGCTTTTATGTAAGGGTATTATATCTGCAGTTCTCCTTTCATGTGGCACCGTGCCTAAGTTGAGGGAGCTATTATACGGTTCAGCTAATGGAGCTGGCAGTGTGTATGCCAGCTCCTCAGCAAGGGCGCATTCCTTCCGGCCTGGGAAATTTATTTACTTTTAGGGCTAGTGGCCCCTATAGTACCCTGCCAGCTGTAATCGGTTCCTCACACATCCTTGTTGCCCTCTTCCTCCTTTATTAGTATTAGTTCTTCTTTCTCTTTGATGAATACTAAGCAGAGGTTTTTATTCAGTATTTCTGCCTTTCTTTTACTGTCTTCTACCCACTCTGTCCCCTGTTGCAGTTTGACAGTCCCTTGTTTCATTTACACTTTTCTCCTGATGTAAGAGAAGAAGATCTTATCTCCCTGACCCCCTCCTCTGTTCTCAAGTCAGTTCCTGCCTCTTCCCTGCTTGCTGATTTTAGTTTTTCAGATAGTCCACTCTGACCTCCTTCTGTGTCCCCTTGTGTAGCACTTCTTTCTACCTTGCTCTGTTCATATCCAGATGGGAGGGGGTGAGGGCGTGGTGAGATGCATTATGATGATGAGACTAGCTGTTTTGTGATCATCTAGTTTGGTGGGGGTGTGTGTGTGTGTGTGTGTGTGTGTGTGTGTGTGTTCAAGTTCAAGTTTATTTGCAGGAAGACTCCATTAAACAAGCTCATTCATAAGAAGGTCCTGATGGTTATACACGTATAATAAAACATTATAAAGTACAGCGTCTTGTCAATCAAATTATACAAAGTGCACACAAGGCTCAAACCAGGTATTACAAAGCAAAGTACAACGTTGTAGATGTATGTACAGTTTGTGACATTTTGCAATGAAAAACCAAAACAATCAATCCAAAGTGAGGTTTAACACTTTATCGCTGTATGATGCAATAAATAAACATAATGTGGTGGACACCTAGAAGAAGGATAAGATAAATGGAGTGCACAGGGTTGGGGGAAGGGGTAGGTTACCAGAGGGTAATGTACAAGTAGGAGGCCTAGGGCAGGAAAGGGAATAACAAAGGGTAATATGTTGACAGAGGACCTAAGGAAGGGCCTCAGTATGGTAGGGGCCAATAAAGGCAATAGACGGGAAGCACACATAAGGTTAGAAGGGGGTTAGTGGCAGTTATAAGTATCTTTTATTTTAGATGCAATTAGCACTCTGAAGAAGTTAACTGAGACTATGCTGGTTAGTTTTTAGTGTAGATTGGAGTTGATTCCAAATAGAGGGAAGGGCATACAAGATAGCCCATTAGCTAAAGGAGGTACGAGTCCTAGGTACATCGAGTGTGACAAAGTCAGTTTTCCTGAGGGAATACGCACTGTGGGAAATGAGGATTAAAGATGTTATGTACCATGGTAATTTCTGCAAAAACAACTTAAGGGTCCACAGACCAGTGTGGAACAGGCGCTAGTGGTGAGAGATGACCAACCAACAGCTGCATACTAATCACAATGGTGAGTACGGTAGGGGGATTTGGTAACGAATCATAACGCTTCATGATAAAGGACGTCCAGCTTGCTTAGGCTTGAAGTTGAAGCTGTAGTATAAATAAGTCACCGTAATCGAGTAGGGGAAGGAATGTAACCTGGTACGTGTCTCGAGGGAATAGAGACCTATGTCTCAAACAGAATCCTAGTTTTGCTTTGAGCCTCTTGGATAGTTCATCAATGTGGTCATTAAAAGATAGCGTATTATCTAACAAAATACCCAAGTATTTGAATTTAGGAACAACTTCCAGAGATACACTTCGTGTAGTAACAATAAAATCATTTGGTTGGACAGGGGAGGGGCCAGAGGAGGTACTATGAGAGAAAATCCTTATTTTTGCGTTCTTAGCATTAAGGAGCAGCTTAGCTTTTATCAGATTATTTTCGAGTTGAGCGAAATCAGCTAGTAATACATCCCTGACCTGTGATACCATAGATCCAGAGGTATACAGCATAGTATCGTCCGTGAAGAAGTGCAGGTTGGAGCTAGATATATGAGAGTCAAGATCGTTTATGTACAGAGAAAACAGGATCTGGCCTAGAATGGAGCCTTGGGAGACTCCTCTGACAACGGGCAGGGGGGCAGAGAATAGGCCATCCGCTTTGACTTTCTGTGTTCTCCCTGATAAGTAACTAGTGAACCACTGAGTGGTGGACAGAGTAGCACCTAGGTTGGACAGGCAAGAGACTAAAAGGTTGTGATCAACAGTGTCAAATGCTTTGCTAAGGTCCAAAAAGACCGTACCAGTAACCATCTTAGTATAGACGGCGGAGATCCAGTCATTTGTTACCTTCGCCAAAGCTGTGATAGTGCTGTGATTTACCTGGAAACTGGATTGAGCTGGGTTAAGGAGTGAAAAGGTTTCGTTGTGAAGTTTTAGTTGGTTATAGACCAGTTTTTCCAAGATTTTAGAGAGGATGGGCAAGATAGAGATGGGCCTGTAGTTGTTGAGGTCACATGGGTCCCCTGATTTTAAAAAGAGGAAGGATGTGGGCAGATTTCCAACAGGTCAGAACTAAAGCAGAGGTGATAGGTTGAAGATATGGAGAATGGGGGTTGTGAGATGGGCATAGCCTAGTCTTAGAAAGAAAGGTTCAAGACTGTCATCCCCTGCACTTTTCTTGGTATCAAGTTTGAGAAGTGAGTCTTCAACTTCTTTCTAGTTACACAAGCGCAATTGAAAGGGACAGGATGAGGTGTTGGTAGACGGTGAGAAGCTAGGCTGACTCTTAGCATAGCTAGCATAGGGTGAGGCGTCAAACGTAAGGTTGGCTGTAACGAAGTGGGAGTTGAGTTCTTCAAGAATTTGAGAATTAATTTCCACAGTCCTGCCATTTGCAAGTATCTTGGCTGGAGCGGAGGGGGCAGTGGGCCGCCCTTCAATGTATTTGAGTGTCCTCCAAATTTAGCAGGAGTCCCCGTTTGCTTGTTCAAGGGAAGAGATGTAGAAGTGGGCTTTGGCAGTGCGAACGCTTTTTACACAGGAATTCCTAGCAGCTCTAAAGGCCTGCCAATCTGCACGGCTCTTTGATTGCCTAGCTTGGGCCCAAAGCTTGTCCCGGTTAGTAAGAGCTGCCTTAAGTTCTGGGGTGAGCCAGGGGTGAGAGTTTTTATGCACCCTGACTTTGATTGGGGGGGGGGAGGGCATACTTATTTATCAGTGTAAAAAGGTTGCCATTGAGGACCGAGACAGCCTCATTGACATTTTTGGCAAGGTACAGATCCTGCCATCTGACCTCACCTAACTCTGAGAGGAAATTAGCTGCATTGAAATTTCGGAAGGATCATTTAGTTATAATTGTGGGCTGCTGGCGGGCCTTAGTTTGAGCTCCTACACATACAACAACCCATGGTCGCAGGAGTAAGGGAGGGGGCCATGGTACAGAACAGTTGGGAGGGGTGAAGACCGTGCAATTACATCGTACATATTTTTGTTGCTGGGGTAGGAAACAATTTAAGAGCAGGATGTACTGTATGTGCAATAAGTAGGGAATATTTATAGGCTTGCATTTTTACTGTACAGGTGTGTACAGTTCTCCATTATAATTGTGGACTTGTGCAGTTTCGGCTGGTACTGCTTGCCAGTGCAGAAAAAGATTAAAGTCAGGCACTGCCAATGAACATCACTGATGCTTATTGGCAATGCCTGGGGAACTTTGAAAAAGCTGAAAAAGTGCTGCTCGCACATGATACAGGTGTGTGTGTGTGTGTGTGTGTGTGTGTGTGTGTGCGTTTTGGAGATGCGCACCCCCTCTTGCCTTTGGCCCCAGGGTCATACTCTTCTCCTTCCTGAACATCAAACAAACTTCTGGGAAGTCTGGAAGGGCCAGCATTCTAGTGTCCACCAGGGGTGGGGTGAGTGGTAGGAGTTTCCCTTGTGTGTGGTCACTTCAGTCTTTGCTGGCCACACACAAGGGATAACTTTAAGTAGTCTTGCTGGATGGAAGAAGGATGCACTATGAGGCTGACAAAAACGGTGCTGGCAGGCCTAAGGATGGTGGAGGGAGGGAAGTGAGGAGCAGTGGGGATACATAGAAGGATGGCAAAAAATAAATATAATGGGGGCGGTCATGCCCCTGTAGTTGGGGTTAAATCTTCACTTCTATGTTAAACTGAAAAGTTTGTACTTTAATAACTTTGCAACTGTTTAAGCGGTTTGCATGAAATGTGGCATGCCATCAGGGACCAAAGATCTCTTGATGTTGCAAGTTTCATTCCAGTTGGGTGCAGAGATGTGGAGTCTCAAAAAAATGTGTAAAATTACCATTTTTGTCAAATTGTCACCACGTTATACAAAAATAGTGTGGAATTTTAGTCTGAAATTTTTAGGGCATATAGATCTTGGGTCACAATGGTGCCTTTTGAAGGTTTGGTGAAAAACTATTAATCCATTCCAAATTTATTACATTTTATAGTTTCCCATTATTTCCTACAGGAAAAGTTAGATGTGAGGCTCAAAATAGGATTCTTGATCACAAAACAGGATTTTTGATCGCAAATGTGGAATCCTAGTTCGTGCTGCCACCATCTCGTGTTTCGTTAGCAAAGGAAACAAACTTTAAATTTCAAAAGTAATACAGGGCTTTGGTAAACACCCACAGTTGTGGTTACCTAATCGGGGCCTGTAGAATCACATTCTGGGGTTAGTTTTTTGATTACTTTGTGAGAAATGCATTTTTTTGTTTGTTTGTTTTTAACCGTGAAAATCCTGTTTCGCAAATCTCGGAAAACTTTTAACACGAAATGGGATCCTTTTTTGTAATTTGCAAAAAGGATCTGCGAAACTGGATTCTGTTTCACAATTTGCGAAAAAAGAAATTTTGTATAGAGGTTTCTTTGTCACTTCATAGCAAAGAAACGGTTTGGAATTTTGGACTGAAATTTTTGGGGTAGAAAAGGGCTTGCTCCATAGATGTGCCTTTTTCTGATTTGGTGAAAATATATTACTTAGGCTGAAGTTCTGCAGATTTTAATTTTGGTTGAGTTCCTATAGGATAACATTGTACTGGGAAGTTTATGAAGCAGTTTCTGTGTCGCTATGATGTTAAGAAACAGTTTGCAATTTTGCTGTGAAATTTTCAGGATAGAAGGGGCTTGTGCTTCCGATGTGCCTTTTGGTGGTTTCAAGAAAATGTAGTAATTTGCTTCAAGTTACACAGCTTTCAAATTTTGCTGTCTTTTCTATAGAATAAGATTGCAATATGAGTTTATTTATTTTTTTTTTTTTATTGACACTGTACACTATGGGATGGGAGTGCAGGGCCCAGAAGGCCCTGCGGTTCCATTGGCAAATAAGTATACTACTAACGTATCTGACAAATTATGCATTGATGGGAGTGCAGAATACCATTATGGACTGGTCCCTGCGCTCTCATGTGCAAATAAGGACACGATTATGGAGTGATGTGAGCACAGGGAAATAAGAATAGGATTACACATATCAAAAGTTATGGATGGATGGGAGTGCAGGGCCCGGAGGGGTAGGGCCCAAGGGACCCTGCACTCCCATAGGCAGATAAGAATATGATTATGCTTTCTCAAAAAGTAAGGACATTTTTTGCAAAAAACTTTGTTAATGCATTAGTCAGGGTTAAAGCAACAAAAATGGGGAAATGTGGTGTTAGGGTTTACAACCCTTACACCCTACCCTCACCCTGCAGGCAGCAGCAGGCGTGGGGTGTGCCTTGCCATTGCCAGCCCTAACGCTCACTCCATTCTCATATACTGTACCCATTTCAACACTTACTCATGGAATGGGGTGAGCATTAGGCTGACAATGGTAGGCACACCCACGCCTGTTGCTGCGCAGTAGGGTGGAGGTGGGGTGTTAGGTTGGAACCCACGTCACAGCTCTTCTTTTGTTGCTTTAACCCTAACTAGTGCACTAAAAAAGGTTTTTGCAAAGAATATATATAATATATAGTCTTGCCTACATTTTGAGGATGCTCACTGTAGCTTCTCTCTGGACATGGACAACTGTGGAAACCTGAAAGTAGAAAGCACTGTGGGAATAAGAGTGGAACGTAAAACAGGAGAGACTCTGAAGAAGTTGTGAAATAAAGAGGTAGTATTCTGTCTGAAAACAAATATTAACTTTTTTTTAACTTTGCTTATTTTAAAAAGTAAAAACATACATAGTAAATACAAGATTCAGAGGCGGTATTTGATGCAAAAGAAATATTACATTATGATTCTGTGCTTGTCATTTGTCCTTACACTTAAAGAGGAATTCCTAAACAGTGGTAGATAAAATATCTCTTAGACATTGCATCACATTAGCTAGCTGCATCATGACTGTGGACTGCCACAGGAAATTTTATGTAAATAATATCTGGCATGAAAATTTGTTCACTGAAAAGCCACTGCTTTGCGAGACAGTCAGGACCCTGTCCAATTTTTATAGGGAAAAATAAATTAATAAACCTGTTCAGTTCTTTTTCTATCCTGTGCCTGTGCATTTCTGGTTGTGCAGCCTTACTGCTGTGTGACCTAAGAGCTGACATTCTGGTGGTTCAGTGACTCTCCCCATCTGCTGCTTGTCCTGTACTTCCCTGTGTAGTTTCTGACAAAAACACAAAAACAGAGAGAGAGCAGAAAAAAGACCAGTGGTCCATCCAGTCTGACAGAGTTCCCTATTTAGCCCTGTGACCTACTGTCCCTAGATGTCCCCATCTCCCCCGGTCCATCCTGGGTCTGTCACCCTTGGCAACCACAATACCCTTCATACCGTCCCAGTGAAACTGTTTAACTTTATGGATCACAACTTGAATTACTGTACATCCCAAGCAAGACACTCACTGTTCTTGTGACACGTCATTAGCACCACTAGTGGTACTGACCAAGTAGATAGCTTGTTAATGAAGACAAGTCCATGACCCCACAATCAAAGCTAATAAAGTGCTCTGTGCTTTTCAATGTTTCATATAACAGCAATTTCAAAACTTACAAAACATATACGCAGCATTTACTAATGGTGCGTTTGCCCAGAATTTTCATATGTCCTAAGATTAAATGTTAAACCTGCACTTACACTTTGCTTGCTGGGAGGTCAGATTCCATAGCTCATAGCTCATGGTCACAGTCTGTAAAACAAAACACTGAAAACCCCTAAACATCAATTCATTCATCTACATAATACTTCAGTATGAATGCTTTTGTAATGATTTTTGGGCTTCGTAATACTAGACACTTCACAACACTGTGTCAGAAGTCAAAGTCAAAGTCAAATTTATTTAAAAAGATGCCCAATCCCAAAGGCCCTGGGCGCCGCACAAAAACTGTACAGTATGTCATACCGTATACATTACATTAAAATATAATACACATAAAAACTTAATCCCCAAAAGCCTGCATAAATAAGAAGGTCTTTAGACGACTCTTAAAGGCCTCTATTGTGGGGGCCTCTCTCACTTCGAACGGCAACGAGTTCCAGAAAGCGGGAGCAGCAACTCCAAATGCTCGATCCCCTGCTGATTTTAACCTTGCTCTCGGAACTTTTAAGGAGGCCACCACTAGAGGAGTGGAGATTTCGGACAGAGGTGGACGGTACCAGAAGATCAGATAGGTAACCAGGGCCCTGTCCGTGTAGGGTCTTATAGGTGAGAAAACCCACCTTGAACAGTACTCTCCACCTGACAGGCAGCCAGTGCAATTCACGCAATACTAGAGTAATATGACAAAACTTACTTTGTCCAGTTAAAAGCCGGGCAGCAGTGTTTTGCACTAGCTGCAGTCTGCAAAGAGAACTTCCAGAGACCCCGAGATAGAGGCCATTACAGTAGTCAAGCCTAGAGGTGACTAAGGCATGTATCAAAGTAGGGAGGTCCAGAGCCGGAACAAGGGGCTTAATCCTGGCGATATTTCTAAGATGGAAAAAGCAGGACCGAACCACAGAGGATATCTGAGCCTCCATGGACAGGTTCCTGTCAAAGATCACACCAAGATTTCGCACCCATGGGGAGGCCATCAATGACACAGCTCCTAGCACAAGGCCAGTCGCAGAATCAGAGGCCATCCCATCACGAGCTCTGTTCGACTCCACTACCAGTACCTCAGTCTTGTTAGGGTTCAGTCACAGCCAGCTGGAGGACATCCAGTCATTTATCTCAGCCAGACACTGCATTTGATGTTCCTGGGGCAAAGGATAGGTATAGTTGAGTATCATCAGCATAGCAATGAAAACTCAAACCATACCTCCTAATGATCCCCCCCTAGGAGCAGCATATATACTGCGAACAACATTGGGGCCAATACCGAACCCTGAGGGACTCCACCGAAAGGAGGCAGGGTACGGATGAGAAATTACCCATCACAACCCGCTGCCTCCTGTTAGTAAGAAATGACTGAAACCATTTGATGACAATACCAGTGAGTCCGCATAACTCCCTCAGGCGGAAAAGCAACACACAATGGTCCACAGTATCAAATGCTGAGGAGAGATCAAGGAGAACAAGAATTGTCTTGTCCCCCTGATCTCTAGCCCTGAGGAGGTCATTTTGCACCCGAACTAATGCAGTTTCAGTGCTATGTCTGGCCCGAAAAGCTGACTGGAAGGGATCATACAACTCGTGGGTCATGAGATGTTCCCCCAACTGAAGTGATACCACCTTCTCAACAACCTTTCCCAAAAATGGAAGATTGGAGATAGGATGGTAATTTGCCCTAATCTCTGGGTCCAGAGAAGCTTTCTTTAGAAGGGGTCTCACCAGAGCCTCCTTCAAGGCATCTGGAAAGACACCCTGACTCAAGGAGCACCGGACAATCAGGAAAACACCGGGTCAACAGTGTCAACGCACCTCATTAAGAAGCACGTTGGCACGGGATCCAGTTCACAGAAGGTATACTTCAAGTTGGCCGCTATCCCAATAACCTCATGAACCTCCACTGGCCTAAACTCTCCCCAACCAGAAAGAGTGCTCTTAGTACACAACTGACAACTACTGACAGCAATGATATTACTGGCTGAGGAGACCTCCCGGCTGATCACAGACACCCTGTCCAAGAAAAAACGAGCAAATTCCTCACAATCCTCATTCGAGGAAACTCTTCCGGGCTGAAGACAGGATGGATGAAGAAGTCTATCAACAATCCGGAAGAGTGAGGCTGGTCGGCTTCTCCCGGCAGCAATCTCCCGAGACAGAAATACTGCCTTCTTTTGGTTGATTGCCTCCTGATATGCGCAATAATGCGCACACAGGACCAGTTTGTCAGCCCCCAGATGGGATTTCCTCCAGCGACGCTCTAATCTCCGACCCAGCTTCTTCATTTCCCTGAGATCACCGTCATACCAAGGCGACCTTAGGTATGAGGTTCTGGGTCACACACGGATAGGTGCGAGGGAGTCGATGGCGCCAGACAGCACCTTATTATAGGTGTCTACCCCGGCGTCAACAGCTCCGACGCATGCATCACCCACCCTTGATAAGTCAACTGCCGCCATAAACCCTCGGGGGTAAGATCTTTTAAAGGGCGGCAGCAAAACATCTCAGAAGGGGAAGAATTTATGAAGGGAGCACTGAACGTGAACTTCACCGTGCAATGATCAGACCAAGCTACCTGATCAATTTCAAGATCAACGATCTCAAGTCCCAGTGAGAACACCAGGTCCAATGTGTGGCCATCCTGGTGAGTAGGCACACCGACAGACTGCACCAGCCCCAAAAGGGACATACTCTGCAATAACTCATCGACGCACTTTTGACTTTTATCCTCGGCCCAAACATTGAAGTTCCCAAGAAAAATACATCTTGGGGAATCCAGTGTTTCGCCGGCAGCAAACTCGGCTAATTCCTGCAGGAACCCCTCCATCGGACCAGGAGGGCGATAGATGAGGAGGATCCTGCAGCCCACGCCAAGTCCTCCACGAATGGCCACACATTCAAATGAACCCGGGGTTCCCACCGGGTGCACGGTGAAGTCCAGGCTCGACTTTAAAACAAATAGCTACACCGCCTCCCCACGATTTTCTTGGGCAGTGCACCACAGTATATCCTGGGGACTGCAGCCTCAAAAACAGGGCCAGCATCATCTCCCACCCAGGTCTCTGTAATGCAAGCCAGGTTCGACTCAATGAAACCAGAGTGACAATAATAGCCGTCTTGTTTCTGATCGATCTGGCATTGCATAGCACCGCCGCAGAGGTATTGAGGGTGACGAGCCCCCAGGCCACCTGGCCACTTGGCCTGGTGGCCCCCCGGAAATAGGCACCTACCACGCCTGGCTTCTCCTAGATGCTCTATTTATTCCAGGGCGTCTCCTGGACTTAACCACCTCTATCCTTTGATCAACCCGCTCCTGGTCATCCCACAGCGCATACGCAGTACAATGCCTGATAATAATATCAGATACAGGGAGGGGGAATAAAAGGATGCAGTGCATGCAGCTGCGAATTCCCATAAACAATCCATAAACAAACAAAAGGAATTTGTCTTTAAAACTGTCACAAGAGGAACTTTGCAACTGTATCAAGGGTGGGTCAGATGTCTTGAAAAGCGGCAAACTTATTTTTTTTCCAGTACTACTTCAAAGGGATCCAGGTAGTCTCTTAATTCATGCCAGTCCTGTTATTTAACACCCCCAATTGTCAATCCAATAGCTTCCCTTGCTAGCAACATTTTGTCCCAAATCTGCTCCCCTTTTCAATTCCAAAAAATCTGAGTCGAAATATGATGGTTTTCCACCATGAAACATCTTGCTAGGTTGGATGATTCATCTTTCCTTCTGATCATAGGCTTGTGTTCTGAAATTCTCATCTGAAGTTCCCTCGTGGTCTGTCCTACATAGTACTTATCATACAGACACTTCACATCGTAAATCACATACATACTTTTATAGGTCATAACTACCCTGATTTTAAGTTTCT
Source organism: Neoceratodus forsteri (assembly GCA_016271365.2). NCBI lineage: Eukaryota > Metazoa > Chordata > Ceratodontiformes > Ceratodontidae > Neoceratodus > Neoceratodus forsteri. Next base: position 1,327,971,202 of record CM057452.1, read on the forward strand.
TTTTATTTTAAGGATTTAAAACATTATTTCATTTTCCAGGTGTGGTTATACAGTACACAATTCCCACAAGGATAATTACCTGAGGGAACTGGACCAAAACAAAAACCAGATTTTCTCCCTGTGCTCAACTAAATTTTAATGCACTAATCTGTCATTTAAAGTCTGAGCTTTTTTTGCGACCACTAGAGGTAAAGCTGTGAAGGCTTGTTGACCCCTTGGTGTTGATTTCAGGATCTTCCAGTTGCATTGTATAATCTTTTTTAGCCTGCCAAAAGCTGTATTAAAAGGTGTTGAAAACACTACTTGTAGTGTTTCATATTCCTGATGTCATAACAGTGTCTCTCTCTTGGTCGATTATCAACTTTTTCTTAGCTCCTGTAAAATTTAATATTTGTAACCCCTTAAACCTCCTTGAACGCTCACCCACTGCCTGCCTGTAATCCTCAGTGCTTGTGCAGTTTCTTTTGAGCCTTGGGTATTGAAAATAAAGAACATTTTATATTAAACTGAAGGCACTAGCGAAAGGGTTAACTTTCGCTCCCACAGCTCTCCCAGATAAATTCCAAATAAAATTAGACTGCCAGAGATTTTCTAGGAAGATCAGACTGAATTACCATTTTTTTGAGTCTGGAATGAGTACTGTATGTGTGGGGTAAGACTTACCACCATGGCTGAAGAACAGGGCCTAGAGTCATCATCAGCAACACCTTCATACAATCAAGCCAATGCAACAAGGTCTAAGGCAAACAGGATGCTTGGGTGTATTGGGAGAGATACTGACAGCAGAAGGAAAGAGGTAATTCTACCCCTTTATAGATATTTGGTGAGGCCTCACCTGGAACACTGTGCTGTTTCCTATCCAGGAGAACACTGCTCTCCAAGAAGTCCATGAGATCTTTGACCACTGACTCCATTAGCTTCCCCACAGAAAAGGTAAGACTGACAGGTCTGTAGTTCCCTGTCCCGCCCCCCTTTATGGAGTGGAACTGCATCTGCCACCTTCTAATCCTTCGGAATTACCCTCATTCTTAGTGAGCTGTTGACTGGACCTATCCGGGGTTTAGCCAGTTCTGCTACCAATTCCCCGACTGTCCTCAGGTGCAACCCATCTGATCTCAGGGCCACAGCTGTCTTTAGGGCTACCAGTTCTTTCAGGACACTTTGGCTAGAAAATACTGGCAGCCTCACTTCTGGGACCCCATTAGTAGTTGTTTGATGCTGTGTTCTGGCAATGGCCCACTGTCTTCCCTAGTGAAAACTGAACAGAAGTGCTCATTGAGGATGGCAGCCTTTTGCCCGCCCTCCTCAGTCTTCCTACCCTCCTCAGCTAGCCTTATGATTCCCCTGTCTATCTTCCCCAATATATCTGACAAACTGTTTTTCTCCGCTCTTGACCCCTCCACAGTATGCAGTTCTGTGTCTGCTTGTGCTTCCCTAACTACCCCATTTGCCTGCATAGTTCTCAGTAAATATTCTCCTCATTCTTCCTCCCCCTGCTTTTCGTTATATTTGTAGAAGGCCTTTTTCTTGGCCCTCACCACTTTCCCGATCCTTGCAAAGAACCATAACAATCTCTTGAACCTGCTCTTTTTGGTTAATATTCTCATGCATACCTTAGATACTGCGAGAATGACTCCCTTAATTGCCCTTCTTTTTTCTTCCACCTCACCTATGTTATTCACCCTACTAACTTATCCCTGACCAGTCCCTCGGCCTATTGAAGTCCGCCCTTCTAAAATCCAGGACTTCAGCTCTCTCTTTAATGCTCTTATGTTTTTATTTGTTTCCCTTCTCTGCGTTACCTTCTTACAAGGTGACCCCCCCTTCAAAATGAGAATATGTAGTCACGCAGGAGTTAAAGGGGAACAGTCAGCACCAGAGGCCCCCACACACAAGTGTGGGGCTGGTCCCAAAGTGCACTTTGTGTGCAGAAACATTTTGGTTTACTTACTGTTTACTGTGGTATACTAGCTTGTATCAGACTAATTTTGCTTAGCTGTAGGCTGATATCGTCTGTTACTACAAACCACTCCCTTGCAGGTGACCCCAGGGCAGTAGGAGGCAGTGAGCTAAATGAAATAGCCTGCAGTGAGATAAATGAAATAGCCGGCAGTGCATGAGTTTATATAAGCTCTGATCTTTTGTTTGCTGGTCCCCCAGTCCTTCATGAGCTGTACTTAGCCCCTGGAGAAAAGCAGCCCTGGAAAACATCTGATCGGAGATTATAAAAGCTCTAACATGCACTGCAGGCTATTGATAGTCAGACTGCTGCCTACTGCTCTGATGTCAGCTGCAGGGGATTTTGGGATTTGTATTAAAAGATGATGTCAGCCTACCACAAAGGAAAATTAGTCTGAAGTACTGCTACAGTAAACAGTAAGTAAACAAAATTTGCACACAGAGTGCACATTGCGACCAGTCCCACCCATGAGTTTGGGGTCCTTTCTGCTGACTTCCGCTCTAAAATGAATGCAAACTGCTCCTCATGCTTTGAAATGGAACCGGTTTCTTTTTTTTTTTTTTTTTTTTTTTTTACTTAGGAGGCAGGAAGAGATGAATGTTTGCAAGCCTGAGTTTTTTTTTTTTTCTTCTTTTTGGCTTAATTTCTGAGCTTAATGAAGATCTGGCCAGACTAGAAAGGTGGTCGGGAATATGGCAACTATGTCAATGCACATATGAAGTAGGAACCAGAGGACAGAGTACTGTCGGGGGGGGGGGGGCGTCCTGGTCATCAGATCAGAGGAGGAAAAAGACTTGGGGTAGCTATCAACAGCGACCTGAAGAATTCGATGTAGTGTAGGAAGGCAGCAGCCAAAGCAAGCGAACTGCTTGGCTGTATTACATAGAAACATAGACTTTGACGGCAGATAAGGACCGCTTGGCCCATCTAGTCTGCCCATTTCCCTACCTACAGGATAGGCCGCAGATCCTAGTTAACCAACAGCCTATTTCTTTCTACCCCCCACAAGAATTGCCTTATGTCTGTTCCATGCATTCTTGAATTCTCCCACAGTTTTAGACCCCTCAACCTCCTCAGGAAGGCTGTTCCATGCATCCACTACCCTCTCTGTGAAATAATACTTCCTCACATTGCCCCTGAACCGTCCCATCCATCTTTAAATTGTGTCCCCTTGTTCTTGCACGTCTCTTTTTCTGAAAGATGCTACCCTCTTGGACTTTGTTGATTCCACTGAGGTACTTAAAAGTTTCTATCATGTCCCCCCATTCTCTGCTTTCCTCAAGGGTATACATACTAAGCTCCTTTAGTCTCTCCTCATACGGCTTCTCTTGCAAACCCTGCACCATTTTAGTTGCCCTCCTCTGGACTGCCTCTATCCTGTCTATGTCCTTGTGGAGATGGGGTCTCAGAACTGGACAGAGTACTCAGATGGGGTCTCACCAACTGTCTGTACAGAGGGATAACAACTTCCTATTTTCTGCTGCTGATGCCTCTCCTGTGCATCCCAGTATACCCCAGCCCTCCCTACTGCCTTCTCGATTGCTTGCTAACCTTAAGGTCATCTGATATGATTTCCCCAGGTCCCTTTCCTTTTTGTTGTTGTTACTAGCCCCCCATTGTGTATTCTTCCCCTGGGTTCTTGTTTCCCAGGTGCATTATTTTGCACTTCTTTGCATTGAATCCTAGCTGCCATACTTCTGACCATTCCTCCAACCTTGCCAAGTCCCTTCTCATACTTTCCACGCCTCCTTGTGTATCAACCCTGTTGCAGATCTTTGTGTCATCTGCAAAGAGGCATACTTTTCCTTCCAGTCCCTCTGCAATGTCACTTATGAAGACATTAAAAAGGACTGGACCCAATACTGAACCCTGCTGTACCCCACTAGTAACCCCTCTTTCTTCAGGGTAGACTCCATTTACAATTACCTTCTGTGTCCCATTGTCCAGCCAATGTTTTACCCAGGCTACCACCCTGGGACTCGCTCCCAGGCTGGTTAATTTGACTATTAATCTTTTGTGTGGGACTGTGTCAAATGCCTTGCTAAAGTCTAGGTAGGCCATGTCCACAGCCCCTCCCTGGTCTACTACTTTGGTCACCCAGTCAAAGAAATCTATTAGATTCTGTCTGACATGACCTTCCTGCTGTGAACCCATGCTGCCTTGGGTCCTCTGCCCCACTGGCCTCTAGGTACTCAACTATTCTTTCCTTCAGAAGTGACTCCATCACTTTCCCTACCACAGAGGTCAGACTGACAGGTCTGTAGTTTCCTGCCTCTGTCTTGGTCCCACTTTTGTGAAGGGGAATCGCATCCGCCTTCCTCCAGTCCTCGGGTACCACACCATCCTCCCATGATTTATTAAAAAGAGTTGCCAGTGGTTTCACTAGTTCTCCCTCTTAATTCTTTTAGAATTCTGGGGTGAATTCCATCAGGCCGGATCGACCCCCCATCAAGAGTGCTTCTGTTAATTGGATTGGGCACTTCCCCTCTTTTGTGAATACTGAGCAGAAATATTCATTCAGTTTCCCTTTTCACTGTCCCCTCTGCCCACCCACCGTTCATTCTATTCAGCCTCACTGTCCCTCCCTTTGTCTTTCTACGCTCGCTGATGTACCTATAAAAGGTTTTATCCCCCTTCTTAGCTGAGTTAGCCATCTTTTCCTCAGTTTGGGCCTTTGCTATTCTGACTTCCCTCCCTGCTTCCTTCTGCCTTAACTGGTACAGCTCTCTGTCCTGTTCTTTCTGTGTTTCCTTATACTTCCGGAATGCTATCTTTTTCTTCCTGACTTTCACAGCCACCTCTTTTGAGAACCATAGTGGCTTTGTCTTTCGTTTTAATTTATTTGCTTCACACAAAGGCTTGTTGCATCTGTGATGGCAGTTTGTTGATGATTCCCCATTGTTGCTCCACACCTCCTTCTAACCTGTTTGTTAGTGCTTTTCTGAGGCACTCTCCCATCTTGCCAGAGTCAGCCCTCCTGAAGTCCAGTACCCTCACTTTTGTATGGCTTGACTCTGTAGCTGAGTTTAATGTGAACCATACTGTTTGATGGTCACTTGTTCCCAGATGGCAACCCACTTCTAGATCTGAGATCCTCTCACTGCCCCCGTTTGAGAGTATGAGGTCTAAGATTGCGCCCTCACGAGTGGGTTCCCAAACTAGCTGTCTGAGGCCTGCCACCTGTAGGGCATCAAGAATGGCCCTGCTCTTGGATTTGGCTGCAGCAAATGTGGCTACTCCTGCAGTATGATGTACAATACTGGCAGCCCCACCTGAAAAAGGATATAAGCTTGATGGAGGCAGTCCAAAAGAAGGGCAGAGGAAATGATTCGGGGATAACTGGGCAAAGCGTACGAGGATAGGTTAAAGGGGCACTGTAAGCTTTGCCCCTCAGTTTTCTTTCATTTTACAACAGTGGGTCTCTATGCACTTACTTGTTCAAATGATACTGTAGAATGCCCCTGCATTAAAGAAAATGTGTTCCGTTTACCTGTTTTTTGTAAATTTTATTTACTTTCATTACAGTCGGTTCAAACTTAAAACACCAGCCACAGAGAAGAGCATTATTCATTTGACTGTAATCTGACTTGTAAAACGGATGTTAAAAAAAAAAATATAGTTCAAGTGAAGAATGCAGTTATGTAAGCTATAAGACATGATGGGATGTGGGTTGTTGTCCGCTAAATGCGTACCCTAGGTGTGTAGTGAGGCATGAGGGGGTTGCATTAGTTCCTTAAGCACCTGGGAAGTGCATTAATTGGACAACAAGCCACATCCCTGAACTGTCGTTAAAGGAAATGTAGAGATTTGTTTAAAAAAATTCTAAATTAGATTAAGAAATGCTGTTTGTGGGCTTCGAGAGAGAAAGTAGTTCCCATTTTCAATAGTGAGCAATGGTGATCGCGTTGACTTTGGTATGCTACTAGGGGGCGTTTGGTAACAACTCTGTTTTATCATGCCTTCCATTTCCCCATGTAAACTTATTTTCTTAGCCCCCAAAAAAAAAACGTTTTACCTATGTTTTATTTCTTGAAGACTGGTGCATGATAGAGGAGTTCAGCTGAGAGCCGTGAAAAGAGTAGGTTTGTGAGTTTGTCACCAACTTGGCTTAGGCATGTGTAAGCATCACTCGATATTGATTGGTGTTGCTGAAAATTAAAAAAACATTTATGCCAAACTGATTTTGCCTGAAAACCATTGTCTGCTTATACTAGCTGTGTGCAATCATGCTCAAAGCCACTAATGCTGCAGTAGGGGGACAGATAATCACATTCTGTGACTCTGAAAATGGAAGTTGCTGAGACAGAGACAAGCTGTGTGGGAGGCAACAGCTGGTCACAGTCCAGCATCTTGAGACTGAGGATTAATGTCCTGTAAAGAAAGACTGAAAAAAGAAAAGTTAGAAAAGATTAGTTAATGTTTTACAGTGTTGTTTATTTATTTCAAGAGTTTCACCAGGAGGGATGTACTGAGGTAACGGCTCATTTCCAAATGTGCACCATAGACACAGAGGGGAAGGAGGTGTGCACTAGTCCCTTCACAAAAGAAGGGGTCCTACAAGAGCTCGATAAGCTCGGGGTAGACAAGGCAATGGGACCTCGTGGCATACATACCAGGGTACTAAAGTAGCTAAGGGTGGAACTTGCAGAGCCATTATCAGAACTGTTTTAGTGAGTCTCTGAGCACAGGAGAGGTCCCAGAAGACTGGAGAAGGGCTCATGTGATCCTACTCCACAAGAGTAGTAGCACGGAGGAGGCGGGAAACTACAGACCAGTCAGTCTTACCTCAGTAGTGGGCAAGATTATGGAGGCACTCCTTAAGGAAAGGATAGTGCAACACTTGGAATCCACAGGAGCACAGGATCCAAGACAGCATCGGTTTACAAAAGGAAGGTCCTGTCAAACAAATCTCATAGATTTCTTTGACTGGGTAACCAGAGTGGTGGACCAAGGGGGAGCAGTTGATGTCACCTATCTTGACTTCAGCAAAGCTTTCGATACTGTGCCACATAGAAGATTGATTAATAAGCTGGGTAGGCTCGAGGTGGGTCAGAAATTGGTCAACTGGGTGGCAAACTGGTTGACTGGCAGAAAATAGAGAGTGGTAGTAAATGGTATTTAGTCAGAAGAGATGCATGTCACAAGTGGGGTACTTCAGGGATCAGTCCTAGGGCCAGTCCTCTTCAGTATCTTCATCAGTGACATTGCAGATGGACTGGAGGGTAAGGTTTGTCTGTTTGCAGATGACACCAAGTTCTGCAACAGAGTAGATGACCCAGATGGTGTGGGCAGAATGAGAAGAGATCTGGATAAACTGGCAAAATGGCCAGAAGAGTGGCAACTATGGTTTAATGCAAAGAAGTGCAAGATCATGCACATAGGGAAGAGAAACCGTGAAGCCACCTATAGGCTGGGAGGGGGTTGCTGGCAGTCACAAGGGAAGAAAAAGACTTGGGCGTAATCATCAGCATCGATGACCTGAAATCATCCAAGCAGATCACTAAAGCAGTAAGTAAGGCTAGTGGGATGTTAGAGTGCATTAGTAGGGGTATCACAAGTTGGAAGAGGGAGGTAATAATCCCTCTTTACAAGACACTGGTTAGGTCCCATCTGGAGTACTGCATGCAGTACTGGAGGCCACACCTTCACAAGGACATTAACCAAACTGAGGCAGTCCAGAGAAGGGCAACCAAAATGGTGCAGGGACTGTATCAGAAGACATATGAGGACAGATTAACGGAGCTCAATATGTATCCCCTTGAGCAAAGGAGGGAGAGAGGTGATGTGATTGAAACATTCAGACACCTTAAGGGCATTAACAAGGTGAAAGATGTTTCAGTATAAGAAAAAATAGCAGGTCAAGAGGACACAGCATGAGATTAGAGGGAGGCCGATTAAGGAGTAATGTGAGGAAGTTCTTTTTCACAGAAAGGGTGGTGGATGCATGGAATGGCCCAACTCGGGAAGTGGTGGACATGAATACAGTGCAAGTCTTTAAACAGGCATGGGATAGGCATAAAGGAGCAATACAGATGAGTATGAATAGATAGTCCATTGACAGAGCAAAGGCCGATGGTACATTTTGTAAGGTAGAAAACGAAATGGGCAGACTGGATGGGCCTTGTGGTCCTTATCTGCCATCAACTTCTATGTTTCTACATTTCTAATAAGTTAAGTAATAAGTTAAATCAGTAACATTACAATTATAAAACAATAAAAAAAAGTAGTTGAGAGAAAGCACAAAGTAAGCAGTGCAAAACATAGCATATTGATAGCATATCAGTAGCAACAATTCCGCAAGTACAACTGGCAGCAAAATGAGGGAGGGAAGGGAGATTTTGAGTGCAGTTCGAGACTGGTCAAAGGGAAAAAATGGCCCAATAAACCAGGACAGTAGAGAGGGGTACTAGCATGGGTGGAGGAGCAGTGGGATTAGCCTAGCATCAGGGGCAACTGAGTGAGTAGTGAAGTCACAGAGGAAGGATTCTAATGATATGGAAGAAGGAACATTGCGAATGGCAACAAGAATTGTATTCCAGAGTTTGGGGAAGCAGAAGGAGAAAGCAGCCTGACCACCAGAGGATTCTATGGGGGGGGAGAGGGAAGGAGAGAGCAAGTATCAGAGCTGTGAAAGGAGTAGAGATGGAAAGAGGAGAGGAGAGGAGGGAAGAGAGGTGGGGAGAGGGAGCACAGTCAGAATTTGGAGACGAATGAGGCACAGTGAGTGTGGCACCTGACATCAAGGGAGGGTAAGGAGAGGGAGAAATACAGGAAACCGGGGTGAATTCTGGGGAGGCAGTCCAGGGCAAAGCGGCAGAAGGTGTTTAAAGAGGGGATCCAGTCTGGCAAGGGTGGACTTGGGGGCAGCACAGTATACAATGTCTCCGTAATCGAAGATAGGTAGGATCATCTTTGTGACAGTCTCTCTGTGAGCAGGAAGCAGGATACTTCCTTTGTTCCAGTGAAGTTCCCCAGTTTTAGGGTGCAGCTTCTTGTGTATGGCATCCACATGAGTAGAACAGTCTAGCCATACCCCAAGGTATTTAAAGGAAAAGACCACTTCAATCACAACACATACGAACATATGAATAAGCCAGCAGAAGAAAGCCATTTGGTCTATCTAGTCTGCTTGTATTGCAGGGTTCACAGCTTGAGCTACTGACCCTGCCACAGGTGCCATCAAAACAAAACAGGAAGGGGGGAGGAATAGTCATGTTCATAAACAGCCAACTAAAACCCCTGGATATCACTCAGTACAAAATAAAATCTAATAATGATACCACTGAAACAATATAGATAAGACTGCTCCCAAATAATAACAGCTTTATTATAGATTTAGGACATTCTCCTCCAGATGCCAGCCTAGATGACACCGCTTGCATCATCAGAGAGCTTGATCTCACATTCGAGGAAGCTTAGATCATCTTCTTGGGAGACATGAACATGGGAGAGATTAACTGGCACAAAACTGAGGCAAACACCCCATATGGCAATATCTTTCTAGAAACTACCAAACAGCTTGCCCTACAGCAGTACGTAACATACCCCACGAGAGGAACAAATATACTGGATATAGCATTAGGAACAGAGGACTTTATAGTACAAAACTGCAAGGTGGGGCCACCTTTAGGAACCAGTGATCATAATTCAGTAACTGTTGACATCAATATGCCACATAAGTCTAATAACAGTGTATTTTTTGACTATAAAAAAGTAGATATTGCAAAAATAATGCACTACAAGAGATAAACTGGGGCTGTTTAAGGATTCTGACACAGAAACAATATGGGACAGGCTGAAGAACCTCATTCTCAAGTTATGCAATAAACATATACTTAAATACAGGAAAAAACAATAGCAACGGTAAACCAAGACTCAAATGGTCAAACTTGAAAATCAAAAAGTTAAGACAAACACAAACAGCATTTAAAACTTTAAGAGGACATTCACCCCTTACTATTGGAACAAATGTAAACAACTTCAGAAGAAATGCCAGACAGCAATACGAAACTCAAAGGGTGACTGAATTTAACCTTGTTAAAAATGCAACTAAAAACATCACAAAAAGTTTCTATGGTTACGTAAACACATTAAAAACACATATATAAAGTAGGGTTTCTTCAACGTAATGATAGTATTGTACACGAAGTAGGGGACGTGACAGACATTTTAAATACTTATTTCTACAGTATGTACACAACAAAACAAAAATTTCCCCCTGATCAAAATATTCTGCTGGATGTTCGTATCACAATCGATAAGGAGGAAATAAGAGAAATGATTAAAAAAAACGAGGAGGACTGTTCACCAGGCCCACATAACATCACAGGTAAAAAGATCAAAATAATGGCTGAACAGTTATGACATCCACTAAAAATACTCTTTGAAGATAGCATTAACACAGGTTATGTACCCTGGGACTGGAGAATGGCAAACATTCATACATATCATCTGTAAAAAGGGAGACAAATCAAAAGCTGAAACTTACAAGCCTATTAACTTGACTTCTCTGATTGGGAAGGTACTGGAAGGTTGTATAAAAGACCGGATTCACTGGCAGATAGGGAGCATTGACAGCTCCCAACATGGTTTTGTTAAAAATAGATCATGTGTGACCAATCTTCTCTGCTTTTATGAAAAACTGAATAAACACCTGGACAAAAAAAGACCATATGGCATCATTTTCATCGACTTTGGCAAAGCTTTTGATAAGGTACCCGATGACTATATTGTTGCAGAACTGAAAAAGAGGAATGTTAACCCAGTTTATATAAACTGGATACAAAACTGGCTAGAGGGCAGAACCCAGTGGTTAAACCATAAATGGCCATCACTCTGTCACATCGGGAGTGACAAGTGGGGTCCTGTATATTCCAGGTTTTGATAGCCGACTTAACAGATAATATAACTAATGATAACATTAAGTTTGCCAATGACCTAAAACGAGGGGCTGAATGCAGAACGACAGAAAATGCGGAATCATCGCAAAATGATCTTGATAATATTAACAAATGGGCACAAACTTGGGATATAACACTCAGTATTGACAAGTGCAATATTGTGCACCTAGGGTCAAAACATACAAAACACCAGTATCTCCTAGGGGATAGACCACTAACAAAAACTACAATGGAAAAAGACCTGGGGGTATTGATAACTTAAGGCCTAACATTTTCCAAACAGACAAATTAGGTCATAGGAAGAGCAAATAGGATCCTGTGGAATGCAGAAAAGAATATCACCTTTAGAGATGCAAGGGTCCTTCTTCCTTTGTACCATTTGTATGTTAGGCCACACATCGATTTAATGCTCGCAAGTTTGGACACCTTATAAAAAAAACATATTATGCACTTTATAAAAAACTTGGAGAAGGTTTACTAAACAAATCTGGGGCCTCTCCATAATCGTCTTGAACTATTAAAATTAATGTGTCTCGAGGAAAGAAGGTACAGAGGGGACCTATTGCTTCTATGGGACATTATAAAGGATCCCTATCTGTTTACGGAGATGGGATTTGCCTACAAACCGGATGTGGTAGAAACCAGAGGCATCCGCTCCAACTATATAGGTGTAAACACAATACTAACAGAAAGTACTTCTTTTCACAATGAGTAATTAGAGCATGGAATGCCCTTCTTCTAGACATAATTATCAGCAATTGGCTTTTAAAAATCGATTGGACAAGTGGTTGCTTAGTAGGAGCTTCACACACACAGATAAGAGGCAATGGGTGGAAACTAAAATGGGCAACTTTTGGCCCCCGGTTTCCCACAAGACCTCAGTATGAACTGCAGTAAGAACCTTCCCACTTCTCCCATCCTTTCCATCCTCCCTACCTATGATCCTTACCTTTCCCCTATGCCTATCACAGCCTCTCTTGAAGCTGCCCCCCATCTTCAGTGAGACCACGTCTTCCAACAGTGCATTCCAGGTGTTCACCTCCATGAAGAAGTGCTTCCTGACCTCCCTTCTAAACCCCTCCCCCCCCAGCTTAAGAACGTGTCACTTCGTGTTATGGTTGCCACTTAACTTAGAGACCCTCCTTATTCATCTTATTTATCCAGTTCAAGCACTTGAATGTCTCAATGCCCTCTCCCTCTTCCCCCTCACCCCATCCTCCAGGCAGTACATGTTCAGTGCCCTCAATCTCTTCTCATATGGCTTACCCTCCTGACTCCGTGTCATCTTTGTAGCCCTCTTCTGGACCTTCTCCAGCAGGTTAATGTCCTTTTTGAAGTGTGGGCACTAGTACTGACCTGCATATTCTAGACGTGGCCTTACCAGCGACCTGTACAAGGACAGTATAACCTCCTCACTCCTACTACTGATCCCCCTAGCTATGCAACTCAGCATCTTGTTTGTCCTTGCTGCTGCCTTCTTGCACTGCGAGGAGTGCTTCAGGTCACTAGTGATCATCACTCCCATGTCCTTCTCCTCTGCTGATGCAGATACCTGGACTCCACCCAGGTAGTAATACATCCTGGGATTCTTGGCTGCAGTTTGCATAACATTGCATTTCTTGGTGTTTAAAGTCAAGCTGCCAGATCCCGGACCACCTCCTCAGCTCTTCTAGATTGTCCTGTAGGTCCTATATCCCTTTAGCTGTGTCCACTCTCCCACTGAAATTGGTGTCATCCACGAATAGGCACATTTTGCCTTTATTGCCATCCTCAGTGTCATTGATGAAGGCATTGAACAACACCAGCCCCAGCACCGAGCCCTGCGGGACCTCACTGGTGACATCTTTGGTGCCAGATAACTCCCCCCCCACAGCCACCTTTTGGGTTCTGTCCCTCAGCCAGTTTTCCACTCATCTGTTCATCTTCTCCCCAACCCTGAGATCCGCCAACTTCCTGATCAGCTTTTTGTGGGGCATAGTCAAAAGCCTTGCTGAAATCCAGATAGAGAATGTCTATCACTTGGCCCCTGCTCTACTGTCTTAGTGACTCAGTCAAAGAAGTCAATCAGATTTGTTTGACATGATCTCCCCCATGAACCCACCCTGCCTTGCATCCTAGAGACCATGCTTATCTAGATAGTCTACCAACTGAACTTGCATACGATTGAGGTAAGGTTGACTGGACTATAATTACCTAGGCCATACTTGACACCACTTTTGTGGAGGGGCGCCATATGTGCTGTTCTCCAGTTATATGGTATCATGCCTGACTCCAGTGAACTATTAAATAGGCCTGCCAGTGGCCCTGCCAGCTCCTCAGCCATTTCCCATAGTACACTTGGATGACCTTTGTCCCACCCTGGTGATTTGTCCACCTTCAGTGTTAGTAGCCCCTCCCTCACTCTGTCCTCCTGTATTAGTACATCTTTGTTCCCCTCCTGAAGGCACTTGTCCATCCTTCTTCCTGGTGAAGATGGAACAGAAGTATTTATTTAGTATCTTTGCTTTCCTCTCGTTATCCTCCACCCACTCTTCCCATTTCTTAAGCCTAAGAGTCCCAGCGTCCTTGTCCCTTTTCTCACATACATATAGTGAAAGAAGACCGTCTCCCCTTCTTAATTCCTTCAGCTATCTGCAGCACCTTCTGTGCCTTAGCTCGCTGGACTTCCTTAGTTGCTTCACTAGCCAGCCTTAGGTAATTTTTCCTATCCACTTCTCTCTTAGTCTTCCTGAATTTCCTATAGCATAGGACGATCCTGGCCCATCCAATCTGTCCATTTCCCCCCTCCCCTACTTATCATTGGTGCACAAGGAGCCTATTCTCTGTCCTCTAACCAATCCCATATGTCTATCCCACACTCTCTTGAATCCCTCCACTTTTTTGACACCTACCACCTCCTCGGGTAGTCTGTTCCAGGGTTCAACCACCCTTTCAGTGAAATAACACCCCCTCTTACATTACCTTTAAATCTTCCTCCTTCCAATCTTAAAGTATGACCTCTTGTTTTAACTCACTTTCCTTCTAAATAGACTTTCTTCTCTCTTTATTTATCCATTTCATGTACTTGAATGTCTCTGTCATGTCTCCTCTCTCTCTTCTAAACTCCAGCGGATACAGATTTAATTCTCTCAATCTTGTCTCATATGGTTTATCTTGCATATCCTGCACCATCTTTGTTGTACTTCTCTGAACCTTTTCTATTACATCTATGTCCTTTCTTAAATGAGGCCTCCAGAACTTTCCCCCTTACACAGCAGTCTAACCATGGTCTTGTATAATGGCATCAGCACCTCCCTCTTCCTACTACTTATGCCCCTTCCTATGCATGCCATCATTCTTTTAGCTTTGCCAACTGCCTTACTGCATTGGTACCTTACACGAATGTTTGATGATATAATCCCTAGATCCCTTTCCTGTTCCGTTTGCTTTGTCTGCTCTCCACGCAGTGAGTACTTGGGCAGTTGATTTTTACACCGTATATACATCACCACACACTTCTTTGTATTGAACTTTACAAGCCAAAAGCAAAGCAACATGGCTCCAGGGTGGACAAATGGAGGAGCCAAATACGAGTAGAAGATCAATCACAATGGAAGGATTTTGCTACCACCCAGCACATGAACGCTGAAGAGCAGAATAACAGCATATTAGTAAAGAGTAGACCACAACAGATCTGTTCATCAGTCCAGACGCGCCAGACGCCATGCCACATTGTTGCATGACGCCTTGAAAAGCATCTGAATTGATGTAGACCCATCTGTGTGTGGGGTGCTACTCTTACTATTTTTACTTAATAAAGTATTTATTTACGCTGTCTTTTGGCGTTTGTATGCTTTGGAGTGGTAGCAGAGAGTTCCTTCCATTGTGATTTGTATTGAACTTCAGCAGCCATGTTTCTGACCATTTCTTTAGTATACTCAAATCCCTCCTCATGGCCTCACCCCCTCCTTCAATGTCAACCCTATTCCATAACTTTGCATCATCTGCAAACAAACACATTTTCCCTTCAATTCCCTTTGATATATCACTAATATATATGTTAAAAATAATTGTCCCTAGTACAGACCCTTGAGGAGCCATGCTGGTAACCTTCCTTACCCCAGAATGTACACTATTTTCGACCACCCTCTGACTTCTATCCTTCAGTCAGTTTTCCACCCATCTAGTTATTTTCTGTCCCTCACCTAACAGCCTGTAGTGAGGGACAGAGTCAAAAACCTTACTGAAGTCCTAATAGGCAACATCAACTTGCCCCTCCTTGATCAACCACCTTCGTTACCTTCTATCAGATTTGTTCAGCAAGATCTTCTACTAGTGAATCCATGTTGCTTTTCATCTATAGTTTGTTGTCCGTTAAGTATTTTACCACTCTTGACTTTCTTAGCACCTCCATCACCTTGCCCAACACTGATGTGAGGGTGACAGGTCTGTAATTCCCTTCCTCCTCTCTGCAGCCTCCCTTGTGCAGTGGTACTACACCTACAGTACTTCAGTCACTCTGAACACACCCTGTATCTAGGGATAAGTTAAATAACTTTGCTAAATGTGTTGCCAACTCATCCCTCAACTCCCTAAGAACCCGTGGATGCAAACCATCTGGCCCCATTGCTTTGTCTACGTTTAATTTTCCAAGTTCTTCCTTAACTCTTTCCTCACTGTAGGCTAACTCTTTTCACTTACTGTCTGGGCGACTCCAGAACTGAACTAGCTGGGTGCTTTGGCCCTTGTGTTCATCCCCCTGAACCCTAACACACTCCTTTGTGGCAATCCGTATCACTTCCTTAATGATGAACCACCTTTGGTCCACCTCTATCTGCTCTGATGTCCACCAAGTGGCTCCTTAGCACTTTGCCTATCTTCCTGGAGCCTGCCGACCTAAAATCCAGGATTTTGGTCTTAGGTTGCTTTTCTGCCCATATCCAACTGGAACCACACTGTGTAATGATCACTCCCACCCAGAGGCTTCCTGACTCTTATTTCCTGTATATATACTCCCTATTCGTGAGCACCGGATCAAGAATTGTTTCCACCCTTGTTAGTTCTGTGACACCCTGAGTTAGGAACCCACTTTGCAGTCCTTCCAGGGTCACCTGACTCCTAGCACATATTGTGGATGGTACACTCCAATCCACCTTGGGCAGGTTGAAGTCCACAATTACCACCTCTCCTTTCACTGTAGCTTCCAATATTTGTGAGCTCAGTTCCCTGACTCTCTCCTTATCCTGGTTGGGTGGTCTGCAAGCCATCAAGAGTCTGGATGGGGAGGGGCAGGGGTCACACTTCACTATTTTTTTGCACTGGTCCACCCGGGAAAGTGATGATCCAGTTGCACTGCCCATCCAGAGATTGCACTAGCCCCAACATAGCATTAAAAAGTTATGACAAGAAGGACACGGTGACAATGTCATGTCTGGTGTAGGCATCTGTTGGCATCAGCCTCTCAAATCTTCCATCTCCGCACAACATCAGTCAGACCACCCACCTCCTTCCCTAGCCACACACAATGCCTTGGCTTCTGTCTTAAGATTGAAGTTCTGGTAATTTTATTTAATCAGCCGGACGCTTTCTAAAATCAAAACACACTGTGACCCAAAACACAGTGCTGGCACCACTCAAGCTAGACTGCCGCTTGCATGATTGTTTTCCCTTTGCTCCCCCCCCCACCTCACCTGGAAATCAGCCTCCTGCCTCTTGAGTCTCGCCCGAGCCCTGAGCTGCCCCGCTGTCCCCAAGTTTACCTGCTGCAGGGCTGCTTTAGGTGGCAGCATACAAATGCCATCCTTGAAAATCTTGCCACAGTTTCTGAGTGTGTGCCTTCAAATTTTTCTGCTGCAGTCCTTGATCTTGCACATCTGATCAGCAGCATGTGGCGGTGATGTGAAGGAGCAAAGCATTGTGTCGGTCTTTTCAGTAATCAGAGCATGGTACTCTCGTCTACTTCATGGTATTAATCTCCTGCTTCCGAGAGTCAGAATGAAGCAGGAGAAGCTACCGTCCTGGTGACTGAAAAACCCGCCAAGGCGTTTTTGCTCCTTCATGGCACCACCACATACATGCTGCTCCTTGGATCAAAAACAGCAGGATTTCTGGAAGGCTGAGGACTGCAGCAGAAATATTTTTAATGGCACAATTAAGATTCTCGGAGAGCAGAAGCAGGGAAATTTCTGTTCACATCAGAGTCCCCCATGCCTCCACAGCTGAAGTGCACTGGCTTCCACCACCTGGTCCAGACTTGCCAGCAACGTTACTGTTTCCATTTATTTGTCCACCAGCCTCACCATCCTCCCCAGCCTACCCAGGCCTCATCTATCCGTGACTGTCACACACCTCATGACACTAGTTTCAAGCTGACCCTCCGACCCCAGCCACTAAACTGCTCTTGTGTCTCACATTTCTCAAGCCGGTGGGGTGGATGGGCATTCTGCTAGGGCTGGATCCATTGTACAGGCTTGACTGCTAAACAGACTGACAGTTGGAGCCTTGACTTACCTGATGGCACGAGCACTTGAGTGCCACCATCGTGAATGCTGTGTCTTACAGACGAGGAAACCATTACAAATCCTCGATGTGTGACCACCATAAATCATCTGAGGCTTCCAACTGGCATGAAATCTGGCTCTTAGCCAATTGGACAGCTCTGGAGGAGTTTCCGAGCACCAAAAATAACTATTCAGACAAAAAAAATAAAAAATGGGAATGCACTCTTAAAGGGCCATAAACCAGATAGTGACTAGACTGTACTAGCCAAATCAGGAAAGTCAGGGGGGAGTTGCACTGGCCCAAGTTACTTTGCACTATGCCCCGGGCCTGTAAAATAATGTTGAGATCAACCCCTGGGGGAGGTGAGTGCTTGGCAAGTGTCTGCCTGGAGCCAGAGGTCATGGAGATTGTTTTTGGCATTGAGGCACAGCTGGTTGTCCCCAAACCAGTGCTGGATGTTATTGAAACCTAGCTGGAGATGGGTTGTAAAGTAAGAGGCAGAGGATCCAGAGGCATGAAGAACCATGTCATCTGTATACATATGAATGGATGCAGAGGAACAGGTGAGGGGAAGATCGTTGAGGAACATGCAGACTAGGTTGGGGCTAAGGATGGATCCTTGGGGGATGCCAGCGGAGATAGGGTAAGGAGGGGAGATGGTGTCAACAGCGTGGAAGATTGGGTCCTACCTGAAGGTATGAGCGAATCCACTAAACCGAGGAAGGAGAGCTCTGTCGCATTTAGCTTGCCCCAGAAGATGGGGTGGGTAACAGTTTTGAAGGCTTTCACCTGGTAACTGTTATGTGTTTGTTACATATGAGGTGGGTTGGGTATGTACTAAAATTGTCAAAATGGTAGTTATTTGGTTAGGGCAAGTAGTGTCAGAACTTTTTTTTTTTTTTTTTTTAGTTATTTAGTTTCTGGGAGGCATGGGTATGTGGATGTACTGTGTCCTGGTACCCAGCAGCTCGCCGCAGAGTTGTCTGTTCATGGACGTGGGTGACCAATCAGGATGCAGGATTTTCCCTATCTGTTTAAACAGTCATGTGATGTGTTTTGACTTATGAGGTTACAGGATTTTTGTGGATCATTTTATAATTCTGATGCAAGAAAAACATAGACAGGAGTGCAAAAGACTTTACTAAACTTATTATTTATAACTGATGTAAAGTGGCTGCCAAGTTTGTACGCCACTTCATCTGTACGCCATCCAACAGTTTATATTTTTGTTATTTGTATTGTTAATAAAACAGTTCTGTTTGTGCCATGTACCTCTTTCCATGGTCTGTCTTTACTGCCTGACACTAGAATTAAGCACTCAGCAGTTGTCATGGATGGATTCCTCATGCCCATCCCCAGTGCCTTGAAATCTTCACAATGTCAGATAGGGAAAGTCCTGCATCCTCGCTTCCCTTAACTAACAGAAAAGATTAACCATTCCAGAAAAATATGCCATGCTGTGTTAAAGTCTGAGCATTTGTTTTAAATCTCCTAAATTAATCAAATCACATTGATAAAAGCTGTAGAGAATTAATCACTGTTCTCCCATCTCTGCCATTTTCCTCTTCCAAGTCTTTGGCAATGTTTTTCATTACAAAATCTGTCCCAATGTTCTGTACTTATCATCTGGTGTCTGCTGAGTCTCCAAATAAACTTTGCCAGCATAAGAGATTCTGAGTTTAGCAGACATTTGCAGTGTACACGAGAGACCCAGCTCTCTAAGGCTGGAGTGGACTGCATTAAAATCAGCGCGTCCCTGTCTGATGGTGTAGTTAAAGTCTGGAAAACAAAATACGTGTGTGCCATCCTGAAGTCATAACTGCCCTTCAGCATTTGCTGCCTGCAAGATACTGGCTCGCAAGTGGAGCCCACCTGTAACCAGCAACATGGTTCTGTGCATGTCGGGATAGTTAGGATGCTTTTTTGGCATAATCGTATAACGTATTTCAGTCCAGCCACCACAAAGTAACTTTGGTAAAGCTTGAAAAGGGTCAACCATATACCTTACTGGATCTGATCCTCCATACCCCCTGGGATGCCTAGGAGACATATATTCATTTAGTGAGCCCCATTCTCTGAATGCTGGACTTTTGTTTTCTTTTATGAGACAAGTTACAGCTTTAGTTGACTTATTCGATGGAGTCCGTTGCTGCTTTCATTTCAGTCGCCACCAATTCCACTTCAACAGGGTGACCCAGGAATTGAAGGCTTTAACCTTTCTGTCACGTTCTCTCACCACCTTCAGGATGGCCTTTATTGTTGGCTCAGCCTCCTTGCCTGTCCCCTGCGTTGTGCCGCCTTTGTTGGTCCCTTCTGCCAGAGTCGATGCCTTCCCCTTCCTGGTCTTTCCAGTTGGCCCTGATCTCGAAAGTCGAGCTAAATGCAGATGCCAGCAGCAAATGTCCAATATGATTTAAAGCAGTCCAAGTTTCTAAATAAAATAAAATATCTTATTTAACATAGAAACATAGACTTTGACGGCAGATAAGGACCACTTGGCCCACCCTGTCTGCCCATTTCCCTACCTATTGGATAAGCTGCAGATTCTAGTTAACCAGCAGCCTACTTCCTGCAACCCCGCACTATAATTGCCTTATGTTTGTCTCATGCATGTTTGAAACCCCACAGCCTCTCCAGGAAGGCGGTTCCATGCGTCCACCACTATCTCCATGATAAATAATTTCCTCACATTACCCCTGAGCCGTCCCCCCTCTAACTTTAAATTGTGCCCCCTTGTTCTTACACATCTCTTTTTCTGAAAGATGCTACCCTCCTGGACTTTGTTGATTCCCTTGAGGTACTTAAAAGTTTCTATCATGTCCCCCCTGTCCCTCCTTTCATCAAGGGTAGACATATTAAGCTGTCTCTGTCTCTCTTTGTATGGTTTCTGATGTAGGATGTAGACCCTGCACCATTTTAGTTGCCCTCCTCTGGACTGCTTCCATCCTGTCTCTGTCCTTGCGTAGATGAGGTCTCCAAAACTGCACGCAATACTCCAGATGAGGTCTCACCAACTGTCTGTACAGAGGGATAACTACTTCCCTTTTTCTACTTGTGATGCCCCTTCCTATGCAACCCAGTATCCCCCTGGCTCTCCTTACTGACTTCTCACATTGCTTACCCACCTTTAGGTCATCTGATATAACTACACCCAGATCCCTTTCTAAGTTGCCATATGTCTGAGCATTCCTCCAACCTTGCTAAGTCCCTTCTCATCCTTTCTACCCCTTGTGTATCAACTCTGTTACAGATCTTTGTGTCATCTGCAAAGAGGCATACCTTTCCTTCCAGACCCTCTGCAATGTCACCTATAAAGACGTTAAAGAGGACTGGACCCAGTACTGAGCCCTGAGGTACTCCACTAGTAACCCCCCTTTCTTCAGAATGTGTTCCATTCACTATTACCTTCTGTGTCCTGTTGTGCAGCCAGTTTGCTACCCAGGCTACCACCCTGGGACCCACTCCCAGGCTGGCTAACTTGATTATTAATCTTTTGTGTGGGACTGTGTCACATGCCTTGCTAAAGTCTAGGTAGGCCATATCCACAGCCCCTCCCTGGTCTATTACTTTGGTCTCTGGCTAGCGGGGTTGACATCAGTCCATTCACAGAAGAAACAGTCCAGAAAGAACTCCTAAAACTCAAGGTGGACAAAGCAATGGGGCTTGACGGGATTCACCCCAAAATCCTAAAAGAACTAAGGGAGTACCTAGTGACACCACTGACCACGCTTTTTAACAAATCATGGCAGGATGGGGTGGTACCTGAGGACTGGAGGAGGACAGATGTGATTCCCCTTCACAACAGTGGGAGCAAGGCAGAAGCAGGAAACTACAGACCTGTCAGTTTGACCTCAGTGGTAGGGAAAATGATGGAATCACTTCTGAAAGAAGAAATTGTTGAGTACTTAGAGGCCAGCGGGGCACAGGACCCAAAGCAGCATGGATTTACATCAGGAAGGTCATGTCAGACAAATCTAATTGATTTCTTTGACTGGGTGACCAAAGTAATAGACCAGGGAGGGGCTGTGGATATGGCCTACCTAGACTTTAGCAAGGCATTTGACACAGTTCCACACAAAAGATTAATAATCAAGTTAGCCAGCCTGGGAGTGGGTCCCAAGGTGATAGCCTGGGTAGCAAATTGGCTGCACAACAGGACACAGAAGGTAACAGTGAATGGAACACATTCTGAAGAAAGGGGGGTTACTAGTGGAGTACCTCAGGGCTCAGTACTGGAGCCAGTCCTCTTTAACATCTTTATATGTGACATTGCAGAGGGTCTGGAAGGAAAGGTATGCCTCTTTGCAGATGACCCAAAGATCTGTAACAGAGTTGATGCACAAGAGGGTGTAGAAAAGATGAGAAGGGACTTGGCAAGGTTGGAGGAATGGTCAGACATATGGCAACTTAGAGTCAATGCAAAGAGGTGCAAAGTAATGCACCTGGGAAACAAAAACCCAGGAGAAGAGTACACAATAGCAGGGGAGGTACTAACAACAAGAAAAATGGAAAGGGACCTGGGGGTAGTCATATCAGATGACCTAAAGGTGGGTAAGCAATGTGAGAAGTCGGTAAGGAGAGCCAGGGGGATACTGGGATGCATAGGAAGGGGCATCACAAGTAGAAAAAGGGAACTGGTTATCCCACTATACAGACAGTTGGTGAGACCCCATCTGGAGTACTGTGTGCAGTTTTGGAGACCTAATCTTCGCAAGAACATAGACAGGATGGAAGCATTCCAGAGGAGGGCAACTAAAATGGTGCAGGGTCTGCAGCAGGAACCATATGAAGAGAGACTGAGAGAGCTTAATATGTATACTCTTGATAAACGGAGGGACAGGGGGGACATGATAGAAACTTTCAAGTACCTCAAGGGAATCAACAAAGTCCAGGAGGGTAGCATCTTTCAGAAAAAGAGATGTGTATGAACAAGAGGGCACAATTTAAAGATAGAGGGGGGATGGCTCAGGGGTAATGTGAGAACATTTTTTTTTTCACGGAGAGAGTGGTGGATACATGGAACCGCCTTCCTGAGGAGGTCATTGGGTCTAAAACAATGGGGTAGTTCAAACATGGATGGGACAGACATAAGGAAATTATAGTGGGGGGTTGCAGGAAGTAGGCTGTTGGTTAACTAGAATCTGCAACTTATCCAGTAGGTAGGAAAATGGGCAGACTGGGTGGGCCAACTGGTCCTTATCTGCCGTCAAAGTCTTGTGTTTCTATAGTCTTTATCTGGTTGATCCTGCAGACTCAGCCTGATTGGTACCGATAGAATAAGCATGAAAATACGCTGTTAACAAGTATTAACTAACATTTCTAAGTGCCAGCACATAGACGTCCTCTGTGGCATAGTCCTTTGCTCACATCATCACAGGGCTGGCTGCAGGGGACAGTCAGAGAGTTGGTTCAGCAGCATGGCAGGCAGAGGGGTGCAGGATCAACCAGATAAAAAGTATGAAATCTAACATGTCACAGATTAAAAAAAAAAATATATATTTCTTTTGGCAGTTTGCTTAATCGGGACCTCTGGGTCCCACAGTATTACGAGAAGGGAGCTGAGAATTTTATATGCCACTTGTAGTTGTCCAGGGACAGCTGGCAGACTAACTGGTACTTGTCCCTGTCAAAGTGATCGCATGGGACGTCTGGCTATGGGGTTTATCAACACTTGCCCTGCCCCCTAGTAACTGTAGTGGTCTTAAGCTCATTCACCCTCTTCCACCACTAGAGGCCAGGCTTATGCCTGGTTCTGCATCCCATTGCTAGAGGAGGAGAGCTGTCCCTTTGATGTTTGGTCCCCCGCCCCCACACACACCGCCTGGCAGACCTTCTGACACACCAGTCTCATTCCTGAACCTGAGTTGTGGCACTACTACTATGTTGGTGAGCCGACTACCTTTTTAGGGCTGTGGGCAGAGCCCTGTTGGGATCGGATCGTAGCTCTAAAAACAGCTGATCATGGAACCTTCCATTGGACTTTTGGAAGTATCCTTCCGAAAGCCCGATGGAGCTTGAACCCGTCCACCACAATTGGCCACTACTGAATAATAGCTGCATTATTTCAGCTGTTACTTCTGCATTCCGGTACATGAACTGCACATGCGCAATTCGCGCACATTCGCAGTTCAGCTGATGCCATCTTCATCGCTTATAAAACCATTTGGGGACAGTGTGTACTAAAGGTTATGTATAAAACCAAATTTCTTTCCTTACTCGGTTAACTTTACAGTCTTGTTCGGAAACGGTTATATTAACGTTGAGCTGCTATTAAGGAACAGACACCTTGATATTATGTTGCCACCACAAACAGAAAGGATTGTATGAAGCAGGCATACCTCTTGCACGCCGCCACACACACACACACACACACACACACACACACACTTTCTCTCTCTCACTTCACATAAATCTGTTATGTAATTTACCCCGCCAACCCCTTGATTTCTCGATTATGCCTGTATTTCTTATCTAAGGCTGACACACCTTAGCTACTGCTAATTAAATTCGTACTAAAAATCATCACCTTTTTAAAACATATTCCATTTGCTTTTTCTTCTTTTTATGGCATGAAAAAGAAAGTACAAATAAACTAATGAATTCATATCTTCATGCGTGCTGTTCAATGCAAGTACATTCAGGCAACCTTTCTTGTCTGGTTTCCCACGAAGGCGCCCAAAGGCATGCAGAAAAAGCTTTGTTTACCCTGCAGGCTGTGCAGTCATTGGACAGCTCGACAGGGATATCACAGTGGTAGAAAGGGGTTATACTAACATACTAAAAGCCAGCAGAATAGGCCTGATGGTCTGTTGCGTCTGCTCGGTAGCCAGCCTCCTAATGGGTGATTGCTTTTCCACCCTTCCCCCAATTCCCACAGAGGGTCATCTTCGGCTTCAGTTTTCCCTTGTACCCATCCCACCCCTGCTTGAAGCCCTCCACTGTGCCCTCCTCCACCAGACTCCCAGGCAGTGCATTCCATGGCTTCACCAACCTCTCAGTGAAGTAATGTCTCCTGCATTCCCCCCCCCTGTAATTTCCCCCCTCTAGCTTTCACTCATGCCCCCTGGTTATTCCCCTGCTTCTTTAGTCTGAACATTTCTTTGGCTCTGCCCCTGTTTATTCTTTTTACATATTTTAAGACCTGTCTCTCCTCTCCTCCAGTGAGTACAGCCCCACCTCTTCCAGCCTTTCCTCATAGGGCTTCCCTCCCATGCCCTGAATCATCCTGGTTGCCCTCCTCTGGACCCTCTCCAGCAGTGCTATGTCCTAATTGAGGTGAGGTCTCCAGAACTGCACGCAGTACTCGAGATGCGGTCTGACCAAGGCATTATACAGAGGGAGGATCACCTCCCTCCTCCTCCTCCTCCTGGACGTAATCCCCCTGGCTATGCAGCCCAGTATCCTGTTTGCTTTTGCCACAGTTCTTCTGCAGTTTTCAGTGTTATTCATTTTGACGCCTACCACCACCCCTAGATCCTCTCACTTGTTGTGGCTTGCAGTGTGACCCCCTCCCGGGTGTATACATGGCCCAGGTTTCTGACCCCCAGATGCAGCACCCTCCACTTCCCTGCATTAAACCTCAGTCCCCACCTCCTTGACCACCCCTCCAGGGTATCCAGGTCCCTCTGGACTGTCTCTCTTGCTTCGTCCCCTTCTGCCAGTGCTTCCAGTTTTGAGTCATCCGCAAAGTGACTCATCCTGCTTCTAACCCTCCTCCCCATATCAGAGACGTAGACATTGAACAGGAGTGGCCCCAATACCAAACCTTGGGGCACCCCACTGATGACCTTCCTGGGGGAGGAGACTATCCCACCAACCACTGTCCTCTGAACTTGCCCAGTTAGCCAATTTTCTACCCATCTGAGCAACTGCCCACCCACCCCAACCCCCGCCCAGCTTTGTTAGCAGCCCAGTGTGGGTACCGAATCAAGCACCTTACTAAAATCCAGGTATAGGACGTCCACCGGCCTATGTCAGTCCAGGGTCCCCATCACCCAGTCATAAAAATCTGTGAGGTTGGTCTGACATGATCTCCCCGGGACGAAACCATACTGTTTGTCATCCAGGTGCCCCAACCTTTCCAGCTGCCTACCGAGCCTCTCCTTGATAATGCCCTCCATTACTTTGTCTACTACAGACGTTAGGTTGACGGGCCTATAATTCCCCATCTCCTCTCTAGACCCCCCTTTGTGGATAGGCACCACATAAGCCACCCTCCAATCTTGAGGCACCCATCCTGTCTGCAGAGAGGTGTTAGAGTGCAGCTAGTGGAGCTGTCAGCACCTCCGCCAATTCCTTCATAAGCCTTGGATGCAGCCCATCCGGCCCTGGTGCCTTATCAGTTTTTAGTGTCCGAAGGCCTCCTCACCCTATCCACTGTGATTTCTCCTCCCAGCCCACCCCTCATTCAACCACCCATCCCTTCTAGACTTGGCCCAGCCTGTCCCCCAGCCTCTTTTGGTCCTCTAGCCTCCATCTGACTTCTCAACTCTGCTGGCTCCCCGTCCCGCCCATCGGGCTGGAGGGATCTCCTGCCTCCCTCCATAAATATCGAGGCAAAGTACTCATTTAGCACATCTGCCTGTTCCACCGCCTCCTGGGCCCATACCTCCCCAGTCCTAATCCTGCTGATCTGTGCCCTCCCTTTTCTCCTTTCCCCTATGTATCTATAGAATCCCCCCCCCCGGATATCCCTAGCCAGGTTTTGCCTTATCCTCACCTTGGCTGCCCTTACCACTGTGGTTGCCCTCCTAGCCATCAACTCATACTCACCCCTTCCCCATCTCCCCTAGAGCACTTAAAATGTGCATAGGCAGCCTTTTTATCCCTTACCACCTCCTGCACCTCCCTGGTCCACCAGCATAGTTTGTTGGCTCTACCATGCTTACATCTTACCTTTGTACAGGACCTAGTAGCCTCCTGTACCCCCTTCTTAATGGTCTCCCACAATCTACCAGCATCCCTGTCCAAGCTCTCCCGTGAATGCTGCCCACCCCTGAAGTCTACTACTGCTACTATTACTGCTGTATTAGTTCGTTATCCTCCCCCAGATACAGCAGAAACCAAACCATGGCATGGTCCCCACCTGCCAGCAGGCTGCACACCTCCAGGCCCTTTATCTGGTCACTGTCTGCTAGGACAGCTCCAGTATCAGCCCCTCCATAGTAGGTTACCCCACCTGTTGGACCAGGAAGTCATCCTGAGATACATCCATCAGTCTCTATTCCCTGGCCACAGAGGATGTCATAGTGTCCCAGTCTGCCCCCGGCATATTAAGGTCACCCATGACCACCACCCTACCCTTTCCAAGGTCCCAGTGTCCCTTGATGTTCTCAAGTAATTTGTCCTCCAGGGCCTCTTCCATCGCAGGGGGTCTGTACACCACCCCTGTTTTTAAATCTTTTACCTCCCCTCATTTGCAGGGTTACCCAAATCGCCTCCACCCCCCCATAGCCTCCTCCACTCCACTAACCGCTATATCATTTAGATTATCAGCACTACACCCCCTCCTCTTCCCTCTGCTCTGTCCTTCCTGAATATTTTGTAGCCCTCCAAATTTAGGTCCCATTCATTTTTCTGGGTGGCTCATGTCTCAGTAATTGCTGCCACATGCGCTGATCCCTCAACCAGCATTGCCTGGAGCTTGGGCATTTTGTTGCCCAAGCTCCTGGCATTTGTCAGGACCGTCCTCCACCCTGACCCTTCTCCAGTCATCTTCGCCCTGTGCAGTCCCTAATCTCCCTTTCCTGTATAGCTCTGGATGGAATTGCATCGCAGTCACCTGCCCTCTTTTCGTGCCCTAGACCTGGACTCTTGAGCAGCCCTCCTGGAGCCATTCTTTTACTTAACCCTCCCCCTTTACAAGTTTAAACCCCACCTCTCAACTATGAATCCAGTAAGTTTTAGTTTCAAGATCTCCCTTCCCTTCAGGTTGAGGTGTAACCTATCCCTGGCATATAACCCCTTGTCCTCCCATGTATACCCCCAGTCCCCCACCAGCCCATACCCTTCTGCCCTGCACCAGTCACTGAGCCACTGGTTCATCCCCCTAAGTTTATGCTTGGTCACTGAGGATCACGTGATGAGCTAGCGGCGAGCAGAAGTCTCCAAGACCGCTCCCACGCTTCGGTGAGTTAAACTTAATTTTTTACGTGCCCCGAGACCCCGCAGTTCAATTTTCGGAACTGATTAGAGTCGGAGAGGCATACTAAGTTGCAGCGGGCGAAAGAAACTGCATCGGGGGGAGAAAAGGAAAAAAAAAAAAAAGAACAGCAGCATCCACAGTGAGGCTTGCCTGTGGAAGGGCCGAGATGGATAACGGAAGCCCCGAGCCCTTGGCAGCTAGAACGCCGTGGGAAGCGCCTAGCCGCACTCCCCTCCCCCTGAGGAGACCGCTGAACTCGGGCAGAAATACCAGGGGGACAATCAACCTCTGAGGACATCAGCGAGATTAAACAGCTTTTGCAGGGGCTGGTTGCTGATTTTACCCTTCTCAAACCTTCCTTAAATGCTTTATCTCAAAGGGTGGGGGATGTTGAGGTGAGAATGGCCTCGCAGGAAAGGAAGTCGGAAACCATGGATCATGAGATAATTGGCCTTAAAAGACAAGATAAAAAATTAGAAGATCGCCTGGAGGATCAGGAAGCACGCAGCAAGAAAAACAACCTAATCATGGCAGGTCTCCCTGAGAAGTCTGAAGGCCCAGACTGTGTAGCATTCATGCAGGACCTTCTCCAGAAATTATTTGGTCCGACCCCATTTGGGGAATCATACAATATTGAGCGAGCTCACCGATCACTGAGAGAACCCCCCCACCTGGTGCTCGCCCTAGGGTTCTCATTATGAGATTTCTGAATTACAAAGAGAAGACCCATGTTCTGAATAAAGCCAGGGCTATTAGAAACTTACAATGGAATGGGGCTTCCATTTGGCTCTTCCAGGACTTAATACCTTAAGTGAGAGAGAAACAAAAAGAGTATGCAGAGATCAAGAAAAAGCTGTACCTAGTCTGAAATTTAGATTGCAGTACCCAGCTACATTGACGGTGAAATTGCCAAAAGGAGACAAAAGGTATTCCACAGCTCGCGATGCCCTGGAGGGCCTCAGGGTGGAGCTACCTGACCTGTTCAAATCGGTGATTTGAAGGAGTAAAAAGGCCTACGATGGATGCAGATGGAACTGTGCTGAGTGATACGAAGGATATCAGGGAAGCGCCTAGACAGATGGCAGAAACCCACCAGATGCTCATTTTTTTTTTTTTCTCCTTTTTGATAGAGATGAAGTTCTAAAAAACTGTGAAAATGAATGCCCTGTTTTTTGTTTCTGTTGTTCATTTTAATATAATACTTGTCCAGGGCAGAACTGATTTGAAAGTATGGACCTTGCTGATGGTGAACATTTATTTCCGCTAGATGTTCAGAGTTTATCAGCCTTATGTTGAGCCCTAAGGGATAATTGACAAGCCAAAGTAGATTATATTTGGCAAGCTGAGGCAGACCGCTACTTGGCTTTCACGAACCCTTGTCTATGGGGCACTTATGTAATGGGAAATAGCAGCCCCCCTCTTTTTTTTTTTTTTTTTTCACCAATCTTTTAGGTGGTAAGGGGTAGATTTAAAGCTACCCTTGAGGTGGGGATTAGGTTGGGGTATACTTTGTGGATTACATGCTGAGGCGTGGGGGAGGGTCGGAGACATGTCGGGGGCTGACTCATACACGTCTCATGAGAACTAAGGAGGACGATCAGAGGATCAGGGGTGGGGGGTTAGAGGGCTATGGGGGGGAAAGAGAGAGAGAGAGAGAGAATCCAAGATATATAACAAGAAAAGTAGGGCATATGAGAGGGACTATAGGGGTACTGATATAGTAGATGGTCTTAATTAAGTTTCTGCCATGGAATGTGAAAGGCCTCAGGGGGAGGAAGAAGAGAATAGTTATACTGCAGTATATAAACCAGCTAGGAATACACATTGTGGCACTCCAAGAAACACATTTACTGAGCGAGGAGTTGCACCTACTCAAGAAAGGATGGGTAGGCAAGGTCATCGGAGTTGGGAAAGCCAAAGCGTCGGGGGGTGTGGCAATATTCATTAGGAAATCATGCCCATTTGTGGTGGAGCGAACCTTGCCAAGGGGAGGACGGTAGGGGGATATACATGTCGGGTTCAGTCTTGGGAAACTCATTTTCTTATGCTTCAATTTATGGCCCTACTCCCCCCAAGCCAGAATTCTTTGCTTCCTTGGAAGCAGACATCGCTACACTTCCTCATAACCCTTTGATCATAGCAGGAGACTGGAACCTCTGCCTGGACAATAAGGTGGACAGAAGCCCTGTAAGTAATAGACCCCCTAATGCTTCTCAGATTTGCATTGAGTAGATTTATGGGATTACAGCTTTAGTAGATCCATATAAAGTGTATAAGAAAGGGGATACAGAGATGACTTTTTATTCTGGGGTTCATAAGTCCCACTCAAGGATTGACTTTTTTCTGGTCAATGGGGATGTGCTTAGTAGGATTAAAAGTCTAAATACCTTTATCAGGGTACTTTCAGACCACTCCCCAATTCAAATGCTATGGGAATTAGATCATATACCCTCCGAAACCATATCGATGGAGGCTAGATGAAGGGAGCTTAGTGGAAAATAATATGGTAAATAGGCCAGAGGATTCCCTTAAGGAAATTATTCAAACTCAAGTTCCAACTTTAACAGATAAGAAGCTTGCTTGGCCAGTCTGTAAAGTTCTATATGCGGGAATAGCGCAGGAATACTCCGCTAGGAGGAACAAAATAGATAGAGCCCGGGAGGAATTCTTAATGGGGGCCATACGGTCATTGTCATCAGTGGAGGGATCCTCCCCAGAAGTAGATAAGGAGCTAAAGGAATTAAGAGAAGAGTATAGGGAGATGTGGAATCTTAGGGTAGACACTTGGGGGGGAGAGACTAAACGCTAAATATCTGTTACAAGGTGATGTGCCGGGCCATGTATTGGCGCACAGAATTAGGGAGTGGGAGGCAGAAAGAGTGATTCTGGCTGTTAATTTTGGAGGGGGAATTATTATGGAACCTCAAAGACTGGCTGGTGCCTTTGCGGACTATTATGCTAGTATATACCAAGAGGGGGCCGCTAGCACAGAGGACAAAATTAAGAGCTTTCTTGATGGAATACCACTGCCCAGATTGAGTATGGAACAGGCCCAAGCACTGTCTGCTCCAATCTCGAAAATGGAGATCAGGGAGACAATTAAAAACCTGCCTATTGGTAAGGCACCGGGACCGGATGGTTTGTCAGCCAAATTTTACAAAACGCATTTAGAGACTATAATGCCTTTACTACAAGAACTCTTTTCGAATATTATGGAAGAGGGAGTGCCCCATCCGCCCCTGTATCAAGCTTATATTACTTTGATACCAAAGCCAGATAAACCTAGAGATCTGCCGGGTAATTATAGACCCATTGCTTTAATAAACCAGGACATCAAAGTACTCACTAAGATCTTGGCTAATAGGGTCCTTAAAGTTGCTCCTTTATTAATTAGCCAGGATCAAGTTGGATTTATGCCCGGTAGAGGGGCACATGATGCGTTAAGGAAATTACACCACATCCTATATAAGGCCTCTAATTCGAAGTCTGCTATGGCCCTGATAGCACTTGACGCGAGAAGGCATTTGATCGGGTTTCCATGATTTTTATTCTTTACAATGGAAAAATGGGCTTCCCAAAGGACTTCTCAAGGTATTAAAACCTGTATAAAGCCCCCACAGCCAGGGTTTTATGCAGTGGCTATTTGTCTAAAGAGTTTTCCCTCCGTAATGGAACTAGACAAGGTTGTCCCCTGTCACCAATTTTATTTAATATTTACCTGGAACCCCTGCTAAGAGCACTCTCTATGGTACCCATGGTTCGAGGGGTCGAGGTTCAAGGGATGGAGCTTAAATTTTCGGTATTTGCTGACGATATCCTGTTGCACTTGAACAATCCAGCTGTCAGCTTTCAACACGCTCTGGAAATTATTGGGGATTTCTCGATGGTTTCAAATTATAAACTAAACTTAAGCAAGACTCAAGTTCTCCCGCTTACGGTACACACCCTTAAATCAGATTTCAAACACCTGCAGATCAACTGGTCCCCGGATAAGATTAAATATTTGGGAATTTGGATTAGAGCCAGGTCTGAAGATGGGGTGGAGGACAATCTGGGTAATTTATTGGCTATAATTAAAAACGATATCTTAAGGTGGAATAAACTCCCTTTAAACTTCACTGCCAGATTAGGAATGATTAAAATGAATCTGTTGCCCAGATTATTGTACCCCATACACCTCCTACCATACAATATCCCGAAGGGCCGATTTATTAGTTTCCAAAGGATAATCTCAAGCTTCCTATGGGATTCTAAACCCCCAAGGAGGAAACACACTACCTTGCGCCTCCCTTACCCTAAAGGAGGTATAAAACTCCCAGATCTGTTCCTATATTATGTTGCAGGACAGCTTGGGTTAATGGATCAATGGGCAAGAACTGGGGAGGGAGGAGGGTATATACCAACTTGGCTGCGAATTGAGCAGAGCATTCTAAAGGATTTAAAACTTTCCCCGGCTGCACTGCTGTATACAGACCCGGTGGTTTTGCCTACTAGGGGGGGTGCATACACCAATTGAAAAGTCGATGAAGGCTTGGTGGGAACTATTAAACCCGCCCAGAGGAAGGCACAGAGGGGAGCTAGAGATCAACCCATAGTGGGTAATCTTAATTTCCATCTGGGGATCGGTAATTAGCCCACAATGGGCACCACATTTGGCTAAGCTAAAACTGATAGATTTTATACTTGATGATAAGGTGAGCCTACCAGCTCATACTAGGGAGTGGGTCTTTTTTAAAAAGGTCCAAATTAAAAATATGGTACAGAAGTTCATACGAGACAATAAAGTAGGAGGACTGACCCCATTCACATGGGATTATTTGAAAGAGCTAGATCTCCTACAACACCCCCTTTCCAAGGTGTATAAGGTGCTGTTAGAATTTCTGAGCTCAGAGTTTGAGGCCCAGACAGTCTACTGGGATAAAATTCTCTCCCCCCTGAGGCCTGACTGGAAGGAGATTTGGAAAAATGTTAAATTCCTGTTGATTCCGAAGTGCAGGACTATGCAATTCTTCATTTGTTCGAATATTTATTATACCCCTGTTAAACTATGTTCTAGAAAACTCAGATAGACAGATCTGTGCTTTAGTTGTGAATCAAAACCGGGGGACCTACTTCATGTAATGTGGAACTGTCCTAAAATCCATTCGTTATGGAACCAAATTGGCCAAAAAATGGACCCACTGTTAAACTATACTGAATATATCAAACCGGAGATCTGTCTCCTTGGGGACATGAAACTAATAATGAGGGATTCAGCCAAATATCATGTGTCTCTGATGTCTGCCTTGGTTAAAGCTTTTGTGCTGAGACATTGGAAGAATAGTAATATATACACCTATGATCAATGGGTCAGAGATTTGATGCAGGTCCTGGGCAGACTTAAAAGGCAGGTGGCTGTAGAGGGAAAAAAGAAGCTATATGCCAGAAGGTGGGGAGCCTTAGATGCAATATACTCGATACAACAGAAAGGCCCCGAAACTCAGATCTGTCTGTCTGAAGGGTAGTAATCTACAATATTCATGTAATAGAACGCGATAAGTAGCAAGGATTGTATGGAGATGTATTACCCCTTCGAGGGGATGTCTTTAATGATTGGAGCATAACACTCTCATGGGATTAAGTTTTATAGGGTTGGAAGTTTTTTATACATACTTCAAGGTCAAGCAGGGTCCTCTCTCTCTCTCTCTCTCTCTAGGGACACAGTTATCTAAGATGGTCCCCGTACAGACACTGGTATGACAAAGGTGACGGAATGATATAAATTCCTGGCGGGACAAGAATTGGGTTAGACTACCACCAGCAGTGAAGAAACAGAAATGTGTGTTACTTTGATTTAAGGGGACTCAAGTTTTCATTTTCTTCTTTCTAGGGACTCCATATAACTGTGATTGTAAATAAGTTGGGGGATGTATATAGTTTCCACGTCCAGTTTGGAGATGTGGGCCCAGGATCCCACCCTGAGATGTATGTATGTATGTATGTCTCACTGTTGAAAGTATAAAACTCCAGTAAAGAAGTTCAAAAAAAGTTTATGCTTGGTCTCTCCGGATGCCCTAGGTACTGGCAGAATCTCAGGAGATTGAGCTTCCTATAGAGTGGCAAACCCTGGCCAGTTCCCGGAATCTCACGTGAATTTCTAGTTCACTGTCGTCCCCAAAGTCATTTTTCCCAGATGTATTAGGAAGTCTGGGGATCCCCCGCATTCCAATGCTATCGAGCATAGCTGAAATTTGGCCTTGTGTATGGATAGGCCTGGGGTACATTTAGCCTTGACTGGGCTGCTTTTTCCCTCCCCTCCCCTTCCCACTGGATGCCCCTGGTTATGGGGTCACCCAGCAGAATCACCTTCACCCTCCCCACTTTACTGGCCCATTTGATTCCGTCCAGGCTCTTCCTTCTGTCATCAACCCCCAACTTACTCCTCCTGCCCCTCAGCCTGGGGATCACAGGCCCCGTGCCCTACCATGCTCTTTCTTCTGCCTGCAGCTCCCAGCTTGCTCCCTCGCCCCCCCAGCCTCCTGAGTGGCACAAGTTGCCCCCAGTCTCCTGGACTCCCTTTGTGGGCGGTATCCTCAGATCCCCTACCCAGGTATCCTTCTACTGCTTTTCTCCTTGCCCCCTTCCCCCGGTCCTGGGAGATAATGGGAGAAACACCTTGAAGTCTCCACCCTCCGCTCATCTGCTGGCAGCGTCACAGACTTCAAGAGGATCCCCTTGATTCCCAATCAGTGCGTGTCCAGCATACTGAGGGACGCAAGATCCAAGCTAGCAGTTCCAAGGAAGAGTCTTCCTCCACCAGCCGCATATCAAGGAAAAACTAATTCTAGGCTCCCATACATCAAGGTGGCAAACTACGTGGCAGAAGAAGGAAAAAAGGAGTAACCCCTGAGGACACCAAACAGCAAACTTGGTTTGGAGTTGTAGTGTTCATCCTTTACTAATTCGGCTAGCCGGAAGCAGGTTATATGGAGAAAACTCATCCTTGAGTTTACAGATTGAGTTTGTCCATTCAAAAGACGGGAGACATGCGACTTTGTCTCTCATGTTTGTGGGGGGAACTACTGGGGAACAGAAACAGGTAGGAGATGATGAAACTGCTATCTCTCTCTCCATTGTGGTAAGACGGATTAGAGAAATATAGTATCTGCGCTGGCAAATGCTGTATTTCTGTGTGTTGACAAATACTGTATTTCTGAAATGCAGAAATGAAAACATTCGGCAGAAGCAGGAAAAAAGTCCTGAGTGTTTACACTATCAACCTTCCCAGGATTCGGTGTTTATCAGGGTTGACTCGGCAGACGCATGACGGAGAGAGAGAGAGAGAGACTCTGACTGACTGACTGACTTAACAAAAGCCTGAGAGAGATTGAGTATATTTGTGGCAGAAAAGAAATATACAAAAGTTTAAGGGGAGAAACGGAGACAGAGGGACAGCATATGTTTATGGCAATAAAGAAATATACGGAAGTTAAGTAGCCCTTGGATCTTGTGATGACAACAGGTGAAATAAAACCCTTTCAAAGTGAATTAAATCTCTCTCTCCCCCTCTGTCTCAGTCCTGCATTCCTCATTCAATGGGATTTTCAACTTATGCTGATAAATCAGCCATTTTTTTGGAATTTTTGCCCCAAATTTTCAACGTAGGGTTCTTGGGACACCACCTCATGAAAACTGTCACTGTCATTTTGTGAATCTGTCACAAAAAGTGATTTCGCGGTCGCTGCGAGGAATTACCTTTCGCTACCAATTCACAAAATGACAGTGCCACTGTTCATGAGATGGGGTCCTAAAAAGACCATGTTGCAAATTTGGTGAAAAAGGTACAAAAAATGACTGCGTTATGAGCGTGCGTTGCGCAGTTTATACCCATGCTCCTAACGTCGCCAATTTTTAATATTTCTACTCCTCATTTTCAAGATTGCCATTTTTGAACACCTCCTTCAAAACAGTATAGCTGTCATTTTCCACAACCTGCCCAAAACATGTTTTCGCACCTGTGGCACAGAATAGCACGTTTGCTCTGCGAAATCACCTTTCAGGACAAGTGAACAACATGACACTGGCACTCTTCATGGGAAGGGGTCCCAAAAAAGCCATATTGAAAATTTAGTGCAACACCTCCAAAAAATGGTCATGTTACACAAGGGCATTGAATAATTCCTATGCACATGTGTAACTTTGGTCACTTGGTAGCCCTTCAAAGCCCTATCAGCTCTGGCTAGAGTCCGTTAATATTAACTTTCACGAGTAATGATCTTACTTCTTAATTCTGAAGCATTTATTTTGCTTCTTTTCCCTTTAACTAATAAAAAATATTTTACTTGTGAAGACTTGGTGTGATGTGTGAAACAGTATTTACCTGGAGATTGACATAGCTAGTTTTGTTTCTCCTCAAACATTGTCAGCCCTATGACCTCACTGCCTGTGTGACATTACAGCTAGCCAAGAAGAGCCGGTCACTTGCTATGTTACAATAAGTGAAGCCACAGTGCTGAGGAGACATAAGAGGACTAGAACTAGATATATGTGCCTGTCAGTAAAGTGCTGGGTATGGATTTTAAAACATTTTGGGACTAAGTCCTACACTGCAGCCACTGGTGTGGGGGAAAATCTCTGCACCAACACCAATCCTGAATTGCTGCACTTGGAGGCTGGCCGTAGCTGCTGGGAGGACCTGGCTACCCCAAGTTGGGCTCTTCTTAGTCTCCCAGTGGCACTTTATACGAAACACACAAGAGTTAGCCATTTGGAAGGAGTAGGAGGCCCTACTGGGGTCTGAATGTGGGGGGCTGTCAGCATCCCTGTAATGCTTTCGTGTCTTGCGGGGGATGCTATTCCTGGTACTAACAAATATAGTATTTTGGCACAGCAGCACCAAAAAAGTCCACAAGCTGCCATAAATCACAGAGCTTGTTGCAAACGATTCTACAAGAAAAAAAAAATAAAATAAAAATATGGCATATGGTGAAAAAGCTTGCGGACCCACAAGGGTTTTTCTACATGTGGGGCCTTTTAAAATGTGTCCTCTGATTGTTCCATCACATCACACTTAATTTTATTAGGTAGAGCACTTAATGAAGAAATGTAAAACAAAAAAATACTTTAGAAATAAAAAAGTAACGACTGACTGCTTTTAAAAATTAGTAACATTGTCTGCTTGCTATTTTTGACACTACTAGCCCAGTAAGAAAAGGTGGGAAACTGGCAGGTAATTGGAGAGATTGAAGAGAAAACTACGATTGGAACAGGTGTAAGCAATATAGATTGAAGAGGTCACCAGTTGGAAACCAAAGACAACATTATAAAGTGAGAAAAAGAAAAAAAAGGCAGTAAAAGAGGATGATCACATTGTTTGTGGAGAACAAATCAAGGTGTAGAGGCTGCTGAGTTTATAAAATTGTTAAAGAGCAGCTAACTGGATGGGAAAGTAAGTGTGTAAACAATAGGAGGCAGTATAGCGCAGTGGTCTAAGGCTCTGAACTGCAAATCTGGTGACATCCAGCAGACCAGACCTGGGTTTGAATCCTACAGCTTCCACTTGCATACTGTGTGACCCTGAGCAAGTCACGTAACCTCCTTGTGCTCCCAGGTCGCTCCTGTAAAAAAGCTTTCAGCTTAGTGTGCTATACCTGGTTAAACAAAAAAATAATATCTGACAGGGTGGGCGGTATTGGGGTATACTGAACCACCTAGGAGCATAATGAGGCCTGTTGCCGCCAGCAGAAGGCCTTATAGCCCCTGGAAGGTCTGGTATTGACCTATACCGCCCACCCTGTCAGGTATTATTGTGCTTAGAAAATGGGTCAGTTGTGTACGTTTAAACTAAGTATTAACCTAATTTAAAGAAAAAAGTTTAAAATGAATAAAAACAAACTTGGGGTAAAGTAGTTCCTCCACTTGTATATTTGCCAGTAGAGGACACTGATGTTTGTTTGGTGGTACAACTCCTGTTGCCGACCCCCTCTCTGACACATACCCAGTCTTGTCTTTTGCTAAACATCCCACCCCTCCAAAAATCGACACTCATTTTTTTGTTCTGTTTTTATTTTCAGTTCTATGAGTGAAGAACTGTGATCAGGTGACAGTATGACCACTGTCGAGACTGACTTTTCAGCGGCGCAGTTTGTGTGTGAGTTGGTGCAGGGCTATAGTACACACTGAATTTCAGCAGTGTGGTTCCTGATTTATTAAAAAAAAGGTGGATGTGCTGCTATCTGGGAATGCTTGTCTGCAGTGCAGCGCGAGTGTTTTCTGAATGTTCACTCAGGTAAGCACAACACACACTACTCAGCGGGTACTGATGGGGGGGTTGGGAGTAGAGCAGGGGTGAGCTGGAAAAGCTTTCTTGCAGTAGTGCTGAGCATGCGACATGCTAGCGCTGTAACTTTAAAATAGCAAGGTTCTGAGCCAAAAATGATGTCAAAATTCTTGTAGAGTGTGTGCCACATGAATTTTTGTTTTAAAAAAAAAAAAAAAAAAAAAGAAAAGTTTGTGCATTAAGCCAGCTAGATGATAGTTTCACTTGGGGTAGGTCTCTCTCTCTCTCTCGATAAACATGGTGGCAATTTAAAATTTGACGTTCTTCCAGTGCAGTGATTTCCAAGCTAAACAGACTTGCAGAGACTTGGACCCGTTATTTTCCAGTCTTTGTTGCCTGATAC
The DNA here is from genome assembly GCA_016271365.2 of Neoceratodus forsteri. Lineage (NCBI taxonomy): Eukaryota > Metazoa > Chordata > Ceratodontiformes > Ceratodontidae > Neoceratodus > Neoceratodus forsteri. The sequence goes on from CM057452.1 coordinate 1,328,009,347, forward strand.
CAGATTGGAGGTGGGTGGTCTGAGACGGTCAGGATTTTCCTGACCCATTTTCTAAGCAAAGATAACGGAAACATCACAGGAAGAAGCAGAACTAGCCTCCTTTTGGCTCAGGATTTGTTTTGCAGAAGTCCTCCATGTGTCCCCATTTCTGGCTGATGTAAGAATTTTGCAGATCTGCTATGAAAGCACTTGCACTGAATCTGGAGGAAGTGTTCTAGGTTAAAAATGGGTTTAGTGTGGTGAGACTTCAGCTAAGAAAAAAAAACTAAAGTGGAAACTTGAGTACCAGCTTACACCATATTCTTGGATGATGCATGAAACCACAACAAAAAATATATTGAGCACAGTGACCGTGTGCTTCTGGGCTAACTCCTGAAAAACCACTAATTACTGGTTTTGTATTTATATTTTGGGATATTTATGATTATGATAGTAAGCAAGACATCTGATTTTGAGTCTGTGGTGCGGGCATAAGACAGAATTTCTTGACTATCCAGAAACACACACAAACGACACTGTATGCTTTATTTAGAGTAAAACACAATTGAATTATTTAAGAAACTTATGAGTGTCTGCTTTATTTGGAGCCTACATACCTGTAGAGAAATGTGGAAAACACAGTTTCTTCATACCCCACATCTGACTTTCTTCAAGCCAAAACGGGGGCAGGAGGCATGCACCCACTGGGGAAACTGCTGGAGGTGCTAGCCAGTAGCACCAAAATTACAGACATTAAAAACGCCCTCCAAGGTTTTTGTAAAATCAGTTACCAATCTTGGGGGTGGGGGGGAAGAATGATTTTCTCCTCAGGAATAAAAAAAAAAACAAAAAAAAAAACACAAAACACCTAGTTAGTCCATCAAATAACTTCCCAGGATTTTTTGCTTTTCAGGTGAAGTTTATTCTCCTGAGCTAAGCGCCCTTCATGAGGCTTTGAGCAAGCAGCCCCTCCAACCCAACACCTTTCCTGCTCAGAGTTCTGTCCTATCATGGCATGCATGTAAAGGCCCTTCATACCATTCAGGGGTGGGGGACACAATCCGGTAGAAGCGGCAGCAGGTGTGGTGTCTATTTTCTCACATAACCCTTGACTTTCCCTTTATGCCATGTACAGCCCTTGGATGGCTTTGCACACACATAATATCCCAACAGCAGTGGAGCTGGCTACCTGATTCTTGACTGGGTGTACAGTGGTGCCGACTCTCCCCCAGTCTGCTGGCCAATCACCATTGTGCCAGCTCTGCTCATAAATCTGGGTCACTGGCATGGTAGTGAGTTGTGCTCGACTGTGCCCTCAAGAAGCCTAACTGTTCCAGATTTAAAGAGCTTGTTATTCCTCTGGGAATGTGTTGGAAAGGATTCATATTTTTAGTTGTATTTCCTAGATTTCCTGTTTCTGCCTTCCCTGTTATTCTCTATTACTAAGGAAATGTATACAGAAAAGGATTTTTGTCCTATCTGTATGTAATGTCATAATCTCCCTCTTTTGATTATGTAATCATTCCCCTAGCAAGCAGCTCCGTGGCCCACCAGAGGTAGCTGTAGCAGCAAATCCTGGCGTCCCACCCTCCATTTGATCTGCTTCTTCCTTTCCTGTTCTTAAATCTCTCCTCCTTGACTTCTGCGGTCACTCCTGCAGTCGCTTCTGATACTAGGGGTGCAGCTGCCTTCCACGTTCATCAGTTACTACTCCCTGCTCCTCAGTTTTGTTTTTGCTTGCAGTTTATTTGTCCTTTTGCAAGTTGCACAATTTTCTGTGTGGTATTTATTGCATGGGATTTTATTAAGCATTCTTGTAACTATATATTTTGTTATACTTATTTCCATATTGTCTCAATTTTGTACATGGTACCTTGTTTCTGTACTGTTGTCTTCTCGTCCCCCTCCCCCAGGATGCATCTGGAAATGAGCTGATACCAGCTCAGTGTAACATGCCTGATAAAACTTTAGAAATAAATCCATGGTGTAAACCCTCCCTTGTTTTTGACGGCAGGCAAGATGACCGCCATTTGATTTTTCATTTGTCTGTTACTATCCCTTAGGTTACAAAGTACTTGATTCTGGGTTAAATGTTCAGGTAACTAGAGGCTTTGAGATACAGAGAAAAAAAAAAGAAAAGCATGTATTTTGTTAATTCTATGTTTGCATACAGTCCACTTCAGGAAGCTACCATGTGGCTGTCTGAATTCGGAAACAAGCTTTGGGAGCTAACTGGGCAGTCCAGGGCCGGGGGAGGCGCTGCCATGTGGAAGTGCTCCCATCCCAGGGAAGGATGACAGTGGGTGTCTGGTGACCCCTGTAGTGGGCAAGGGAGTGTTTTCTCCCACACGGTGTGGCAGACATGTGCGGAGACCTGTCTGGGCTATTTATTTATTTAGCTTTTGTTAACCAGATCAGTACACTAGACAAACACATGCCTATTCTCAGGTACGACCCAGGAGAGTACAGGAAATCAAAGAACATACAGAGTACTATTTAAAGCAAGTAGGGCAGATACACAGATGTCAGGAGAAGCATAACATACTTAGTAAGATATCTCGGGCCACGACAGTAATCATAGTCAATATGCTAAGGTACAGCGTCACTGACACAATGTCACCAGCAAAATATATACAAAATTTACACATTTGCAAGATACATGGAATGAATACACTCAAGTATACTGTGCAGAGGACCAGGCTAATCAGGGAGGGTTAAGACAGTCACATACTGACGAGAGCTTCAAGTGGTTCCACAGGGAGGTACGTAGGCCCAACTGGGGGGAGGTCCGGACCTGGACAGGAGAGGAGTTCCACAGTCTAGGGGCACATGATGCAAAGTCCCATTCCCCCATTTTGGTACGAGTAGGAGGGACCTTAAGGATAGCAGGGCCCAGTGACCTTAGGGGATAGGTAGTGGGGGCTGCTGACACAAGGAGCTCCGCCAGTCCAGGGGGGGATGCCAGTACCCAGTACCTTACCCATGAAACTGCCCACAACAAAATTCAAATAATTGGGCGGGGAGAGCCAGTTGAGCTTACTGTACAGATCAGAGTGATGAGTGAGATGAGGGACTCCAAGAGCAAAACGGCAGATGTTGTTATAGGCAACGGTCCATCTAGAGAGGTGGATCTTGGAGGTATTGGCAAACAAAAGGAGCCCATAACAGAAGGATGGTAGAAACACCCCTCTAGACAGTGCTAGGCGAGCAGCCAGAGTAAGGTTATTCTTTGCCGTGTAAGCCAGACCCAATTTCCAGTTAACAGCTCTATATGCATTTTAGATATGCTGACCAAGATTGAGCTGCGGTTCAAGTGTCACTCCAAGGTATTTAATGGAATCAGTGGTGAGAACAGGAGTGCCATCAGTACCCGAGATGCACATAGGAACAGAGAACAACTTGGCCAGGGAACCGAACAGTATGGCCTGGGTCTTTTTAAGATTTAGGACCAGCTTATGGGATGATATCCAGGAACGGACACTCCTGAAACCCTCACTCAGTTGGTGGTCAATTACCCCAATATCCTTTGAATGAGTGAGGATAACAAGGTCATCAGCAGACAGGACAGCCCTGCAGGAGGCCGCCAAGGAGGGAAGGTCATTGATGAAGATGGAAAAAAGCAGGGGCCCAAGGACTGACCCCTGGGGGGAACCCCTGAGAACATGGGGGTGGCGTCCAAGAGCACCTTACTATATTTGGTCAGTTGCTGCCTTCCACGAAGGTAGTTGGAGAACCAACTCGGGGCCGGAAGGGATAAGCCCAAAGACCCAAGTTGAGAGCATAGCAAGGCATGGTCAACAAGGTCAAAGGCTTTAGAGAGATCAATAAAGATGGCCCCAGAGTGTCTGCCCTGGTTCGTAGCAGCCCTTATCCCAGAAGTGACAGAGACCAGCGCAGAGGTGGTGCTGTGCCCTTTTCGAAAGCCATGCTGCGAGGGAGACAGAAGCTCATGAGCCTGGATATAATCCAAGAGTTGTCCCACCACAACTTTCTCAAGGAGCTTGCTGATGACAGGCAGAATGGCAATCGGACGATAGTTGTCAAGAATCCTGGGGTTGCCCTGTTTGAGCACAGGGACAACCCGTGCCACCTTCCACAGGTCTGGAATAACCCCAGAGGCTAAGGATAGGTTGACGATATGGGCCACAGGGGAGGCAATGTAGGCAGCGGCAAGGCAGAGAAGCTTTGGTTCCATGCCATCAAGGCCAGCACTAGAAAAGGGTGAGAGACCAGTTAGCAATCTCTGCATTTCTTTTACCATCACAGCCTTGAAATAGAATGGAGGATGGGGGGGAGGTGCCATTTGAGGCAGAGGGACTTGGATAGGACTGTCATGACCAGTGGAGGAGAATAGTGAGGTGGACGCAGACAGGTCCGAGAAGTGAGCATTGAATGCATTTGTGATGGTTAGCAGATTATTACAGCTAGCACCATCAATGAACATGTCCGGAGCCTCACAGGAGGAGGAGGAGGAGCCACTCACTATGTTTTTAATATTCCTCCAGAAGTTCCTAGGGTCCTTAGCTGAGGTCTGCAAGGCAGCTTTACAGAAATCACTTTTGGCAACCCTGGTAGCCTTTTTGCACTCATTCCTGAGCCTCCTGTAACGTTGGAATATGGTCTGGTCCATTGAGACCTTGAAACTGGCCCAACAGTTATCTCTAGCCCTCATGAGAGCAAGGAGGCTCCCATGCAACCATTTTGTGACAGACCCCCTTACCCTCCATCTGACGACGGGGGGCAGGCTTATCCTGTAACATCCCGAAGATACTGTTGAAGTGACAGACTGCCGAGGAAGCATTCTGGGCATCCATCACTGAAGACCAGTCAAGGAACATGAGATCCTCCTGGAAAGTCCCCAGGTCAAACCTGGAGAAGTCCCTGACCTGGATGATTTTAGGAGGGATCTTGGGGGTGGAGATCTTCCATATGCTGTACACCGGAGCATGGTCAGAGATGGAGTCCGGGAGGGTACCTGAGGAGCTAATCCGCTCAGGCCTGCTGGTCTGGACCCAGTCCAGGAGAGAGCTCTTACCACCTATGGACGACCATCTTTTGGGCTCCTGAATGAGTTGGGACATTGAGAAGCCAGCTAGCAGAGTTTCATACTGCTTGACATTGCCTCCAAGCCAGTTTAGTTTGAGATCTCCTAGTATTATTACCTCATTGTTTCCTGTCCTGGAACCAACAGATTCAAGAAGGGAGGATAAGCCCAGTACACCACCCATGGGGGAATTATAGGTACATGTAATGTGCAGTTTCTTTGCATTCCCAAGTAGCAGAACAGTGTGCAACAGCTCACAGGAAGACTGCTGTGGCTGAGGGCAGGCCAGCACTGACAAGTTAAGGTGGCTCCTGTAGTAAACCAGAATACCACCCCCCTCTTATCTCCTGGACGATCCTGCCTGAAGAAGTCAAAGCCGGAAAGCACACAAGCATAGTCTGGGATCGAGGGTTTAAACCAAGATTCGGTTGATGTCAGTGGAGATGGACAGGGACAAAAACAGGGGAAACACCCTGCTTGCAGAATGATTTTGCTGGCCATAGGCGTCACACCGCTGACAAGGGCCTGGCTCCATCAAATGGATTATACTCTTTGGGAGGGGGAGCAGCAGGAGAACAGCCCTCTCCCTGGCCCCTCCACCACTGGAGGGGAGCTTGTGGGAGATCTCATGGAGTCCAGGTAAGTCCCTGTGATGGTGGTTAATGGGACTTGATGGACAGAGGTCTGATTCAGGGGGCTAGGCAGGCAGTAGGAGAATAACGTGCATAAAAAACTGACTACTGAAATACTGATTTGCCTGCCTCATTTTGAAAACTAGTGGCTAAACTGACCACAAGCTCACAAACAGATTGTCTCATACTGGGGAGGCCACCTGCCCTGGTGTACAGCTGGCCCATGGTGGCCCAAGGGGAAGGGTGGTCATATGGGAAGAAATGGGTCTCTGTTATGGAGCAGCCTTACACTGGCATCCATGCAGTGGCTTGGAATATAACCCAGTGCAGGGTCAGCAAGTGAGTTCCAACGAAGGGGAAGGGCTCACCCATCCCTCTGACCTTAACAGTCTCAAGGCCAGGTTGATCCACAGGAGCACAAACTGGGGGTGGGATAAGGGGTGATGCCACAGGGCAAAAAAGTAAGGGGTGAACTTGAGACAGATAAAATCTCCTCATCCCACTACACCCAGGTGGGCAGCCTGGCTCCCCTCTTTCTCCCTGACTCCTCCTTCTAACATCCCAGGTTTGTTGAGTAAAGTATTCTCCTTGAAGGCCTGGTCCCCTTCTGAGGAAAGGGAAAGGGGAAGTTGTCCTACACCCCTTTGTCAGAGTCCACCCTCCCACAGAGCTTGGTGTCATTTGCAAAGAGGCAGATCTTACCCTTTACTCTGACCCCTGTGCCATTCATGAACACATTAAACAACAGTGGTCTGAGCACTGACCCTCCAGGACACCACGTGTAATCTCTCTTGTGCCTGAGAGTCCCCCTCCAAACACTGCTGTCACTCCCTGGGTTCTATCACAAAGCCAGTTTGCCACCCACCTGATTAATTTGCTACCTGACCCTAGGTCCTCCTTCCTCATCAACCTCCTTATGTAGCACTGAGTCAAAGGCCTTGCTGAAATCCAGCTACAGAATGTCAACTGCTTGGCCCTTTGTCGAAGTTAATTAAGTTGAATTGACATGACTTTCCTGACATGAACCCAGGGCTAGAAATAATTTTTTTGAGATGCCTGTCCGAGGGACAGGTGGAATGTAAATGTTGCCTGTACGGACAAAGTTTTACCTGTCCACATTTTTGTGAGGTGAATTTTAAACTTAAAACATAAAATGGACTGTAAAGTGGAAATAGAGAGAAAACTGTTGCTTTTTGGGGGGTTATTTTTCAAGGTAAAACACTGATTGAGTCTAGTCTATTTCTGAATCAGAACTTGAATCTAGTCTGCAGCCATATGGTCTCACATGAGGTCTTCTCTTTTGTTTTCCAGATTTGAACCATAGTGTTATGGCATCCTGCAGGTCAAATGTAGCAACGCTAGCATCTGACAGCTTGACACGCATTAGTTCAGATGTAGTCATAGGAGACAGACAGCACCGCCAGTCAGACTTCACTCTGCCCATCAAGCTGAATCCTCTCAACTACCGCAGTTTGGGTTGGGATCAGTAGAGCTATTGTGACTAAGACCAGAATATCAGGGAATCGCTGTTCATGTGCATCATTATGGAGAATTTTTTGCCAGAAATCCAAATAGTGAAATTTCGGAGACAGCTCATTCAGTGATTTTTTTTTCATAAGTGGTTTAAGCTCTAACCATTGCGCTTCAATCAAGTTTACATTATGATTGTTTCTTCAGTAGGTCACTGTAGTGCTCTGTGAGGGTTCTGACTTCCTCATTGCCATAAAGGGCTAGCTGGTGGGCACTATCTGGTAACTGTAATGGGTTAAATATACTGAATGACCATAGGACTTTGTCTGTTTTAAAATTGGAAAATCTTGAGTTAATACTTTCAATTGTTGATGATAGAAGGCTTGTAACATCACGCAACACTGCCTGTTTGGTTCTATCTATAGAATATCCCCTTTCTAAGTTAAGGAAGATATCAGATCCACGGTACTGAACCTGAGTAGTGGCTGAGCCTGTCAGTCGACTTGTGCTAGTGTCACTGTCAGCTGTGTCAGTCAGGGAGCAAGAGCAATTCGTTACAGACTTTGTCAAGTTTATCCTGCACAGGGTAGTTCTCTAGCCAGAGCACTGTGCTTTCAACCTTAGTGACTATTGTTTCTACTGTTGAGCTGTCTCTCTGTAGAGTTAGACTGAAGGCCATCATGACAGAAAGGTATTCAGCCAGAAACTGAGAAAAGAGGACAAATATCACAGTACTTATTGTTTTGAACAACCCACTGGCCTGATCTTTTGTTTGCCCTGGTGTGGAAGCAATGTGCTGTAAATGTACAACTAAGGCCTTGTAGCTGGACAGAATAACAGACAGAGCCCTTTCTCTGTGTGCAACCCACCGGGTCCCTGACACGTTAACTGGTTTGAGAATGGTGTAGCTCATATTACTGGCTAACTCTTTGAGATCGGCCCAGTTTTTGGGAGACTTATGGTATATTTTATAGATACCCATTAAGACTTCATCTGTTGTTTTCATGTATGGAATAGATGTTGCTGATTGCTTTATAGCAAGCTCCAACTTGTGGGCACTGCACTGAATCCCTAACAAATAAGGTACGTCTTTCAAAATCCTGCCAAACACCCCAGTCACTTTACCCAACATGACGGTGCCCCATCAGATCCAAAAGCAACAATTTTTCTTTCCAGTCTTTCCAGTCCAAGGTGAATTCTAAGGCATCACCTATTGAGTTATAAATGCTTTCACCATTTGGAATAGAGACTGGCTGAAGGGAAACAAATTTAACTGGACGGAAATTTTCCATTGTCCTAATATAGACTGCCTCCTCTTCTATTACTGAGGCATCAGTGCTCGAGTCACATAAGACAGAGATAAAAGTGTTACTATTAACCAGTTTTGCATCTTTTATCCTTATTGATTCTGAAATAAAATGTGTGGACGTTGCTGCCTGTTTGTCACTTCTATAACTGACTCCGACATTTGTACCATTTACATGTTGTAATTCTAAGATGCCAGGGAAATCTGTGAATGGGCATTCTGAATTAATCAAATAAAGAGTTGTTCTAAACAAATGTTCTACTTGTGTCGCCTCATTTTTTTCCATTTGTATTATTCCTCGTTCTATTGCTAAGTTGGAAGGTTCAGTGTTACACACAATATTTTTTTCATTGGCTAATTTATGAGGTTTGGAGAGTTCATGAGCACGTACATTTTCAAGTCTCATGCTCTTACAGCCACTCATGAAAGTGTTTGTCTCCCTTAAGTATTTTTTGCAGTATGAGGTCATACCCACATCAGGCTCATATAGTAGCCACTCCCTATTTTTCTTCCAGGTCTCCTGGAACCCCCTTTTTCTTTTTGTCCCACTTTCAACAGTAGTGAGAGTTGCTGGCATATCAGCAGTGGCATTACAAGTTGTCACATCTGTGGCCACAATGGTGGGGTCAGGGTGAGTAGTTGGTGCTACTGAGTCTATCAGTAATGGAGAAGCAGTACACATAGAGGAGCCCGAGCTTTCTCCTCCCTCTTGGCTTGAAAATGAAGGCTTTCCTGTAATTTTTTTACAGCCAGACTTTAACAAAGACATGTTTTTCCCCTTTTTGGTTTACTTAGCTAAGAATACTTAAGTTAGTAGTAGTAAGTAACTGTATTTTTTATTAGTCCTCCTCCTCCTCATGACAGAGAGCCTTATCTCTCAAGCAGAAGCACTGCAGGCACTCCTTATACTTGGTTGTTTTAATTTAGTATTTCTTTTTTATCCACAAAACAAAACCCCAGAAACAAGTTGTTTTATTTTTTTTACTCCTTGTTTACTTTGTCTGAGTCGCTCAATTCAGCCCCTCTCCTCTCCCTTTGACGGTGCCTTCTTGTCACAGTCACCCAATTTTACTTTTATTCAGTTAGTCCACTGGCAGAGCACAACAGCAGGCTGACAGGGCTAGTTTGTTAGCACAGTCAGTCCGTCAGTATCTACCTTCAAGGTTCAAGCTGTAGCTAACCGCTCTGGAGGGCTTTACACAGGCTGAGTGAACAATAAGCTCTTTAGAGCCTTGCCTTCACCTCTCCGCACACTCGCACAGTCAAGATATATTTTTTTTATTCAGAATCAGACCACTTGCAGATCACATGGCTTTTTGAGAGAGTGGGTTAACAGAGAATTTATTCAGGTGTACAACAGTACAGAGTAGTACTGACTCCTGTCTCCTTCTGACAGTGCCTGACTGCTTTCTTTTTTTCACTGCCTCTCCCCTCCCCTGAACTCACCTACCCACACCACCAGAATTTCAGTCAACACACAGACTCTAGGCAAGCGTTTAGTTCTCACCACAATACCCCTGGGATAGCCTCCCTAGTTTTACTCTTCGTATTTTTTGGTTTTGTTTTTCTGGTTGTTCTCCCCAATATTTTCCTCCTCCCTTATACTTTTTGCAGATTGCAGTGCACAGAAACACAGTGGAGGTCTAATCTGATGACTGAGTGATCAACAAAAGGCAACACAGCACAGAGTTCCGCTGCACAGACCCCTCAAGGCAGAAGTCTTTTTTTTTTTTTTCCCAAAGTTAAACCTGACCAGAAGCCTTTTTTTAATCCCACCTTGAGAGCACTGACCTCAGTGGAATAAAAGTGGACTGAAGTGAGCTACTCACAAATAAATTTGAACAGTCTTTTACTCAACTTATTCATTATCAGAAGCCCTGATTAAAATGTTTCATTTTTATTTCTCTGCCTGACTTTCTGCAAATCAGCACATACAGTGGAGTATGGATGGTTTGTTTTCCACCACTATGAGATTCTGCAGCAGACTGCACTACAGAGCCCTCAATGCAGCCCTGAGCCCTGTGTGACTGATTAATTTTTTTAAACTGTCACCAGAGAAGCACTTTAAAACTTATTTATTTCCAGTTGTGGCTTCCAAAACAAAATAAGAAGTCCCCACTCCCCTCCCACTCGTCTCCCCTGTCCTCCTCCTCCTTAGGTCCCGTCTGTCCCCTGACCCCGACAGCAAGATCAGTTTCAATTTTTTTTTTTATATTGAAATAAGATGAAAGTTCAGAGCCCTGAAAAGGGCTGTTTTGTATATATTGCTGCTGCACAAGAAATGCTCTACGCTGACTCGTGCCCCCGATATACAAGGAGCAGCACAGCACTCGCTCTCCTACTCGCGGAGCTCCTCACCATGCAAAGGGTACAGTGAAAGTGAGGAGAGCGAGTCAGGATATCCAACTGCGCATGTTCGGCGCCCGTTAGTCTTCCCACCGGCTGAGAGAGGTCAGGTGACACTAGTAGCTGCAGTCACTTGACCCTCAGTGGGAAGACTGAATGGGCGGGTGGAGCTGCACTTTTCCGTGGGCGGAGCTACGTGTCATGTCGACATGACGTCGACAGGATACCTCCAGTCTGCCGCTGGGTCCTAGTGCCCAATATTGTCTGGATGCATCAATTCAAAACACAGGCGGACTTCACAAAACGGCTGTCCCAAATGAAAAACGGCTGTCCGGGACGGGTGGACAGCCAGTTATTTCGAGCCCTGCATGAACCCATGCTGTCCCTCATCCTGTAGTCTATTGGCTTCAAGGAACTCCACTATTATTTCCTTCAGAATGGTCTCCATGAGATGAGCTTACACACAGTGGAGGTCAGACTGACCAGCCTGTAGTTCCCTGGGTTGTCCCTGCTCCCACTCTTGAGAAGCTGTACCACATGTGCAGTTTTCCATTCCTGTGGCACCACCTCGACATCTGAAGAGCTATTAAACAGGTCCATCTGCCAGCAGACCTTCCAGCTCTGCCACCAGTTCCCACAGCACCCTTGGTGCATCCCATATGGGCATGGTGACTTGTTCACCTTTAGGGACATGAGCCCCTTTCTGACCCTGTCTTCCGCTATCCTGTCCTCAGCTATGGCCCTCCCATACTCCCACCGTCCTCTCTTGCAACACTGGTCCATGCTTTTCTGTAGTAAAGACAGTGCAGAATTATTTGGTCAACAAGTCTGCCTTCCACCCACTCCCCTCCTCCCTTTTTTTTTTTTTTTGTTTTTTTTTTTCAATCAAGCTTTTTGTCCTATGACCCATGGTTTGGCCAGGCTCTTTTTCTGTGTTTTGGTTTCCACCATGTCCAGAAGTGTGCAGTGATGCAGGCACACACGTCGGGCAGCGGATGGCCCCTTTTAAGATGCACTTACTGCCCTGCCACCTCATCTCCACATGGTGGCACTATAGGAATGGCATATCATGTCCCCCCTTCCCAGGAGAGGAGAGCAGTGCTCCTGACGGTCCATCCTATCCCACCCCAGCTGACTGCTGGTGATCTGAGCTCTCTCCCAAACCTGGGTCACTGGCATCACTGTAGGTGAGATATCCAGCGCCTCAGCCCTCCGCATCACTGGGCCAGCTCGCCACCCCCTTTCTTTAGCTTAACTGTGCCTGTCTTTGGGTCCTCTTTTCACGGATATGTAAGCTCTTCTCCTCCTCCTTAATCCCTTCCTGAGTTTGCTGTTCTTTCCTAGCCTTGGCTTGCGTGACTATCCTACCGGCCTCTCTAGCTTTTTCCAGGTAGACCTCCTCATCCTCATCCGTCCAGGACTTCACGTACTTCCTATATGCAGCCCTCTTATCCCAGGCTGCCTGTCTCATCTCCCTGCTGAACCAGCAAGTTTCTGGCTCGGGTGGTGGACAGGACACTCCAGCCCACCTTAGGCAAATCAAAGTCTTCACCACCACTTTTCCACTTTCAGCTACCATACTTATCATGGTACTTAACTCCTTGTCCTTCTCATTATCTTGATTAGGTGGGCTGTAAACTACACCCAGTCTTAATTTCTGGGCAGAGCGGGGTCTGTCTTCCCCTTCTACAGGAACCCTGGATGTTGTGACCCTTTCTGCACCCCCCCCATTACTTTAAATTTGGACTCCTGGTTATATTTTCCCCAAACTGTTCCCCTAGCAGCCTGGTTCCCCTACTGCTTAAGTGCAACCATCTGTTATTTCCTGACTCTGCTAGGTACTGGTAGCACTTTGGAGAAAATTACTGACTTGCCACCCCCTGCATTCCTGACCTATCAATGTAAACCTCTCCAGAACGTTCCATACCTCGCATCCAGCTTGCTAGTGGACCTTGCTAGCACCATTAGAGATTGTGACTCTGTTTCACTATTCAGATCTAGGCTACATACCTCTTTCTCTGAGAGTGGTACTTGTAAGTGCTTCAAATGAATTGCCTTGTAATCCAACAATGTAAAAACTTTGTTTACTGCACCCTTTATTATTGATTGCTCTGTTACAATGTAACTTTATATTGTTTGCTGTTGCTTGAATTGTATGTCCAGTGTTTATCATTGATTTGTGACTGTGTATTAATGTTTTTTCTGACTCTGGATCCTTTAAAAAAGGCATCTCCCTAAAGGATGCTTTGTGAAATAAAGAAAGAAACCCCGTTAGGTCATTGGTACTTAGGCGTGAACAACCACATGTGGTTGTCCCCCTATACCTGCGTGAGTGGGCCTACCTCAGGTCCTCTGCACTTTGCTGTCATCCCCAGGAGATGCACCACTCTCCTGTCATGCTGCCAACCCTCCCCAGCCCATCCAGTCCCCTTCATTTTTGAATCTGGTATCACATCACTATGACTCTGCTTCTGGCCGTCCCATTTACCCCTCCTGCTACTGAATTTACCGTCACCAGTCCCATCCGACCAGCTACCCACCTACTCCTACATCCCCTCCCTCCCTCCTTCCCATCATCTCTGTCTACCATTGTTCCCCCTTCTCATCAAATCCCACATCTACCCAGCTCCATTTGAACCCCACTCCTGTCTCTTCACCACCCCCTCCTCTCTGCTCCCCAAAAGGGTGCTGCTTTTCCCTCTTGTTGTCCTTTCTTTGCATCCTGTTTCCTTCTCTGCCCACTGCGGCCTCTTCAGCCAGTACTGAGTAGCTGCCTCTCCATGCTTTGTGTCCCACCTATATCCCCTTCCATCTCTACAGTACTCAGTGGTTGGAAGTGATTCCCAGTATCACTGTGGGTGCTGCCATCACTTCCTCCCCACCATTGAACCCATCCTCTCCTCCCCACGTTCCTCCTTCCCCCCCTCTCTTGGCTTCCTCACCCTCTGCGGCAGTGGGTCCCAGTGAAGTTCGATCCTTGTCCCTACTGCACTCAGTCTACTCCTTGATCCTGCCCCTGACTTGGCCCAGCTGTCCTGCCTGTCTGTTAATGTTCCCATCTTTTTCCTGAGCAGGTGCACCTCAGCCACCAAGAAGCCTAGTCTCCAAAATACTGGCAGCCCCTTGCCTCCCACATTGTTTCCAGGAACACTGTAGCCGCACACCCCTACAACACACCACCCTGCCTCTTCCTGTCTCCAGCTTCAGCATTTTAATTCAGACTCTTTCCCACCTGTCTTTGTAGTCCTGCCCTATATCTGGCCATCACCATTCAGTATTCCCACCTGCCTTTGCAGGCCTACTGCAAATAGGGAGTAGTACCAAACAGTGACCCCATCTGCCTTTGCAGGCCTACCCTAGGGAGGGAGCAGTACCAACAGTAACCCCCACCTGCCTTCTCAGGCCGACCCCAGATAGGGAGTAGTACCAAACCGTGTATCTGTCTCCCATTGCGGGCCGACCCCAGAAAGGGAGAATTACCAAACAGTAAATTCACCTGGCTCCTCAGACTGATCCCAGATAGGGAGTAGCTCCAGAACAGTGCTTTATTATTGTAGTCTTGCTGCTTACTTTGTAGTCTGTGGTTGCCATGATCCCCTTTATATATTTGAATGTTGGGAGCCTAGCAGCGCGAGGCCTGGGAACCGTTGCTTTCCACGATATGGATGACATTCAGGTACTTTTGGATTATGTTTATTTTTATGTTCACTTTTGGATTCATGTTGCAATCAGGAACTGCAATATCAGAGCTTTTGGAAGGGTCTTTCTTGGGTTAGATGATATAAGCTTTATGGTAGTCCATCTCTAGGAAGAGAAGTGCTGAAACTTAACTCTCTTTCTGCATTAACTAAAAAACTGGTACTACTGTAGTATGGAGTTAATTCAAGAAAAGGTGGGAAGGGACTTTGAATAGAAGTCCGCGTGTAGACAATTCTTAACTCCTTGTAATCCTGTCTGCATTGCAGTGATGTTTATATTATAGTACATTAGTTGTATAGATGAAGTCTGCAGTTTCACTTTGTACTCTGACTTGATTTTATATGTTGTAAAACTTTGAATTCTGATTAAACATACATTAAAAAAAATAACTAAATTGCTGTCGAACAAATATAAGGAATCAGCCTACAAGTTCATCCAAAGGCTGTTCTACCTGCCAGCTGTGGTCCATAAATTCCAGCCAGAGATTCCTGAGACTTGTCCTAGGTGCAAATCACAGAAGGGTGCATACTTACACTGCTTTTGGAGCTGCTCCCGAATACAAAAGTTTTGGAGAGCAACTATGCAATACCTAAATGAAAAGACAGAGGCTAAGGTCTCCCTTCATCCGGTGGAGATGCTATTTGGAATTGAGGTAGGGGAGAGGGACGAATGGACACTACATAAGAAATGGCTGAGAGTGGTCCTTGTATTGGCCAGGCAGTGCTTATTGAACACCTGGGTCTCTGCAAAAGACCCTTCCATCGAACAGTGGAGAGCACTGACTATAACCGCACTAACAATGGAGAAAAGGGCCTATCAATTAAAAGGTAGAAGTGAAGCTTTTGGTGCCTTATGGAGCCCTCTGCTAATAGCTATTTCCCAGGAAGAGCTAGGGATTATGAGCCGGGGTGCAAAAAAAATTAAAAATTAATAAGTAAAATAACTAAAATAAAGGAGGTCAATAGAAAGACACTGTCACTTACCCCAGATGTAGACTGAATGACCAAATTAAGTTACGGGGGTATCCCCTGGTTCTGGCATAGTTCAAATGTAATGAAATACTACAATGTGCTTATGAATTTGGTGGGAAAACAGTATGGGACTTTTTCAAGCAAACTGAGATAATGGAATGGTTCTGTATGTTGTGGATAATTGTAAATAGTTGTTGATTATTGTATGGTAGAACCCCTTTTTTTTTTTCTTATTTTCTTTCTCACGGTTCTGCTGTTGTTTCAAGCGGTATTACTTAGTTTTCTTTTATGAGGTGCAGAATGTATTTCACTCTGATGTTACTGGATGTTTTACTCCCATCTTAAATGGATGACTTCTTATGTACCTTTGCTGTTCTCTCTTTATTTATGTCTAAAAGATAAAATCAATAAAAATATTAAACAAAAAAAATAACTAAAATAATGGTTGAATCCCTAAAACTAAGTAAATAACCCACGACAGGGTGTGGGTTTATAGGCAATTAATGCATGCCTGGGGTGCATTGTGAGGCACGAGGCCGCAGGTCAAGTGTCCTCACAGCACCCCAGGCATGCTTTAAATGCCTATTAACCCACACCCTGGAGTGGGTTACTGCACTTATAACATGGGTTATTGGAAAACCCAGGAAAACCCTCAAAAAGTGTTTTTTCTGTGGCTTAAACCCCCAAAAAGGTACTGTATCCTGCCACATTGCAAAATAGTTGCTAAGGCAAAAAACACATATCCTTGTAGTTACGCACATAGAAATGTGACAAATATGCTACTGGCATGCTCTGTCACATTTGTTGTGCATAACACCCTCTGCTACCATGCGTACCACATGTGATTTCACAACTCCCTCCTCCTCCTCCCCACATGCTGCATGTCTGTATGTGTCTGTTAGCAGTATTACAAGCTGTGGTTGCGTACAGGATGACTCCCACAGAAAGAGAGAGAGAGAGAGAGAGAGACACACACACACACACACACACACACACACACACACACACACACACTAGGTGTGTTGCGAGTGTGCATTCCTGTTTTGATGTAGCCAGCAGCTGTGTCCCAAAGAGTGTCACAACCATGTGTGCTCTCGGCCTTTGTTTTTTCTTGCTCCATCTGCACAGTGCATTGCGGAAACAGTGAACAGCAACTATCGGGAAAGTCGCTGTACAGTCTGGGAGTGCTCTCTCTCTCTCTCCCAAGTGCGATGCTGTGTTTGCCGTGTGTGTGTGTCGCCGGAAGACATGTCCTGGTGAGGATTCCCAATCCCTCCCCAACTACCTGTTCCTACTGCTGCCGATCACACACAGACAGAAATACACTTCAACTGAGGACACAGTGTGTCTGGGGCCAACATCAGGACCTTTTTTCTGTTTATCTACCATGCTTCAGGGACAGAAACAGAAGATTGCAGCACCATTGCTTTACACTCTTTTGCCTTCCTTTGTCACCTCTGCCCAATCGTACTTACTGGGTACTGACTTGTCTGCTGCTCTGCCCCCATCACCCGCTCGCTCTCTCTCATTCTGACTTACTCAACAGACTGAGGACTGTGAGTCTGTGTATTTTCCAACTGACACGCTGAACGCTGGGTCTCCTCTGTATGACCACCAAAGGACTGTCAAAAACTAATGCACGGGCGGTTACTTCTCACAGACTAAATCTGTGCTGAATATTACAAGGGGCTGAGCACCGTACTGCCAATATACAGAGAGGGAGACAGAGTGCTTTCTTAGTAAGATACACTTGTGTCGCTCCCTCTCTCACTAAACATTTTCCTGCTTGCGACGGATGGCCAGGAGAGAGAGAGAGAGACACACACACACACACACACACACACACACGCGGAAGTGTGCCATGGCTGGGGGTGGGGCAGGGCCACAGACTCTGACAGCAGGGACTGGGGCATGATGGGGAGTGAGTTGACTGCTGACATCATAGTGCAGTAATTGTTCTCTATCTGTCCCACTCTCCCTGTCTCTGTCTCTCTCTCTCTCTGTCTCTCCTCTGCGCCACAAGCTGCAGGGCTACAGGGAACAAAGATATGTGCCGCCACCTTCCTACAGACACACACATACCACAGGTTAGGGAAAGCAATTAAAGAAACATTCCATCGCTGCAAGATCATCGGCTGACCAGGGATCAAATGCCACAACTCACTGCCCATTATTCCCAGGTGACTGCAGTGCAGCACTCTCTTGCTTGGGGGTGGGGGGGTGAGTCTGTTTACCGAACGTAAGATTCCACTCTCCTGCACGGGTCTGTCTCTCTCTTTCTCCCACTCCCTGCTTGCTGTCTGTGTCTGCTGTTCTCCCATGCTGGCACTCTAAAGGAGGGGACACTGTGCTTCGGGAGGGTGGGAGGGCCTGAGACTCTGGCTACCTCTTCTCAGCCTGCGCTCAGGATTGGCAGTCTTGAGGGGTCACTGCGGCTACACAGTGCCTCCATGACAGTATCACACAGCACTTCACTCCATGCGGAGAAACAGCACAGCATTGTTCCATGGGGGGGGGAAGAGACACACAGCTGACAACAGGTACATCAGGATAACGACAGCTGACCTCTCTCACTTCCCCACATGTTTTATTGACTGCAGTTTTGCTTTGCCTTTCTCCAGCAGGGAACGAGTGCTGACAGCACTTACCCATAGTCTCTAAGTGGAACCATGCATTAAAAAGGGAATTTAATGCATGGCCACGCAGAGAGACTCCACCAATTGAGTTACACGCTTCTCCCTACCCATATTATAATGTGGAGTATAGGCCTCAAATGTTATATAAATGTTGTTTTTTAATCTGCTTATTTTTTTGGGGGGGGGTGCTTTTAAGACGGTATCTTAGTAAGCATTAATCACCAAGACAGGTGGCATTTCCCAGGAATTAATGCATGATGATTTGCGGGGGCACAAGGCTGATGGCTGAGTGCTTCCCACCACCCAACCATGCATTAATTCCTGGGAAATGCCTCCTGTCAGGGATTAATGCACTTGTAACATCGCAAGTGTAACATGGGAATTTCTCAGATCGGTGATGCGACTAGCTTAACTACTGAGGTCGTTAACGATACTTTCGCCAACTGTGAACACTACAACAGTACTGCCGCCCACACTAATACCGTTCTCACCTCCATTCACTGTCTGCCATGGGACTCTAAAGCTGTAGTTTGCAAGCGGAACATATAGGTCAGACACAGGCACCACTGCGCTCCCTACCTCCAATGTTATTGTGACCACTGTGCCACCTATACATCGGGTTCCAAGTTTCGCTGAGGCGCGGTCCTGAAGTCGCCAGCCACTTTCTATGATACTGCATGCTGGTTTTGTTAGCTTTAAAACGCATCCGTGCATATCTAGGGAATTACTGCACGGATACCTTCGGGTCACGTTACCTCTTTCCTCCAATCAGTGTTTAGTATTTATGTGCTACTCATGATGGAGATGCTGAGATGTGAACAGAAGGCAGCCTCAGGCTGTCAGGCTGGTTGGCATTGCTTTGGTCAATCTTCATCCTCATTCAGGCTCCCAGACTTCCTATTTCCCTTTGCCTTTCCCCTGCCTATCTACTTTTTAGATCCTAGCTGCTAAACATTACTACTGTCTGCTGCTCCTTCTCCAAGTCTCCCTTCTCTGCCAGGTCTTGTCTGTTGTCTCTCCTTTGTGCCTCTGGAGCCCCGAGCTGGATTTGTAATCTGCCCACACTTTATGTACAGCCGAAAGTTCATAGCCCTAGCCTTCCTCTGATGTTAATATTTATGCTGTAGTGCTACATTGTTGTTTAGTATCTTTTTCATTGTACTCTGTTATTGTACCCGCATTCTCTTGGTTGCCCTGTTTATTCTCGCCATGATTGTACCTATTGCTATTTATTATTGTTTACTTTGTACCCTCTTGCTCCTCTTTCCCCGGGTCACACCTGGAAATGAGCATGATCTCAGTATGCCTCTCCTGGTTGACGATTTTAATTTGATCAGTTTACATTTTACTCTCTCCTTGGGGGGATTAGGACTGACCAGTTTCAGCTGGTTTCTGTTGCTTGATCAGACCACTGTGCTGTATTCTTCAGTGTTTTTGGTTCTTCCACACTTTGATCACCAGTACATAATTGGTCCACTTTAAAGACTGGACCCATAAACATTCTGGCCATCGGTGGACCCCTCAAGTATTGTGCCTGCCTCCATGGGGGCATTGGTGTGACAGTAGAGGCCTGTAATCTGGTGGTTCTGTTGGTACTGATACCCTCTTACCAGTCTGTTTCTGCTCTGTGGGTTGACGTGGATCACCTTTGTTTAATGATGAGCTTAGGTATCTAAAGGAACTAGGTCAGAGGTTAGAGCATAAATGGAGTAAACTTGGGTCCATGTTGGATAGACTTGTCCTAGTATCAGGTGTCTTTACAGGCAGAGAAAAATACTCGCAACCCAGTGCTTGGAGAGTGGATGCTCAAGTTAGGGCAACATCAGTGCTGTGTTACACGTCCTTCAGAGCCTGAGGAACACCACACCACAGAGTCACCAGAGGTTTTTTTACCCTAATGTTGCATTTCTATATATTTTCTAAATACATTATGTGTATCAATAAAGTTTTGCGAGGCATACGTAATTCAAAGACATATCGTTTTCTTCACTCACTTTAAACCACTTAGATCCTATTCCTGCTTGCAGTTGCATTGTGAATTCTTCTAACTGCTACAGCAGTTCTTATAGCTGCAAAATAACATTGACCGGAACTGAATTCCTGTGTCAGCCTTACTTCTATTATGGGTAAACTAATGGAGTCACTGTTCAAAGAGGACCTTGTGGACTACCTAGGCTGTGACAGTCTGCAGGATAGTAAACAGCATGGGTTTGTGGCAGAAAAGTCTTGTCAGACCAACCTGATAGTTTTCTTTGATTGGGTAACATAGGTAGTAGATAAGGACCATGCTGTAGATTTACTCTAGTTCAGTTTCAGCAAGGCTGTAGACTCTGTGCCATGCAGAAGGTTGCTGAAGAAGCTGGAGGACCTGGATTTGGCTAGGGACATATTAAAGTGGATAGGAAACTAGCTGAAGGAGAGACAGCAGAAGGTAATAGTAAATGGGGTCAGATCAGGAGAGAGGGAAGTCACGAGTGCGGTGCATGCGGGAATCTGTCTTGGGTCCTGTCCTCTATATTCAGCAACATGGGAGAGGGCATCTGGGACAAGTTGTTTCTCTTTGCAGATGACATGAAGCTCTGTGTTAGGGTAGATAGTGACGAAGGGATGAGGGAGATGCAGAGGGATCTGCAGAGGCTAAGGATGTGGTCTAAGGTACGGTAGTTTAAATTCAGTGCCAAAAACTGCACAGTTGTGCAGTTAGGGAGAAAAAACAGGACAGTATTAAATGGGAGGAGTTAAACTGAGCGCTACGGCAGAGGAAAGGGACCTGGGAGTCATTATTAATGACCCCTCAAATAATCAGTCCAGTGTAATATGGCTTATAGTAAGACTAACAGAATGCTGGAATGTATCAGAAGGGGTACTGACAGCAGGAAAAGGGTGGTAGTGCTACCACTATATAGGTCATTGGCAAGGCTGCACCTGAAATACTCTGCTCAGTTCTGGAGTCCTTACCTAAGGAGGGATAGGGACAGGCTAGAGATGCTGCTATGCAGGTTGACCAAGATAATTTGGGGCCAGAAGGGCTAATCTTATGTAGATTGTCTTAAGGCACTGAATGTGTACTCTTTGCAGCCTGGGCGAGAGAGGGGAAATAAACTAGCTTCAGGTTCCTGATGGGAATAAACAAGGTGAATTGTGGAGAACTATATAGTATGAGTATTGAATGAGGAACCCGAGATCACAAGTGAAAACTTTTTTTTTTGGGGGGGAGGTTAAGAAGGAAGTGAGGAAGTTCTTTTCTTTGCGAAAAGTGTGGTGCAGCTGTGGAACAGTCTGCTAGAGGAGGTGGAGGGTGCCAAGACCATAAATGGTTTCAAACATGGCTGGGTTCGGTGGTTGCTTAAGTTGGTAGCAGTAGTGAGGGGAGCAAGGGAGGTCGACTGGGAGGGATAAACCCCTGTGTGGACAATAGGTCCCAGGCCAGATAGGGAACTTCGGGCAGACTAGATGGACCTGTGGTCTTTTCTTGCTGTCATTGTGTATGTTTCTGTGTCAGCCTGAATGGCATTTAGTTCCTTTTGAATGTACAGTCTTGTGCTCTTACTGGTGCAACAGGATTCTAAGCTGCCATTACTGAGGACACCAAAGATCCTTCTCTGACATCAACATGGTCCCATTTCCCAGACTTGAAAAGCCAGTAGTTGTAAAGATGCCTGACGTGGTGGCAAATGCCCACAGGGTGATGTGAGTCTTGCACGTATTCCGTGGCCCCAACTGTACTTAGTGCAGTATTTTAACAACATGCTGCAGACTTCAGCAGTATCACAGCCGTCGTCATTCAGACATCCATATGAAAGGGATTTCTTGCACTGCTGTTTTTAACTGTTCTCAACTGTGGTTGTAAATGTATGAATCGGGGGCTACATAATGAAAAAATGCGCATGAAACAAGGGCTAAGGGGCTATACAATGACAAGAAAATGCTATATAATGAAAACATTTCCTATTTCATTTGGCTCTAAAATAATTCTCTTTTAGAATCTCACTGTTCTCAAAATAAGAGCAGTGAAAGTATAACCATTGGAGAAAAATGGTGATGGTATTGTATATTCCAGAATAAAATTGATCACAGAGGTTTTCTGCCTAAATCAGGTCTGCCTAATGTATACTCTCATTATTAGTTAGTGGATGTTACATCACTATGAATTAACAAGCTGTGACATGTCTTTGTGTCCTCACACTTAGATCATTGCAACTCACTATACCTAGGGCTTTCTGGGGTGGAAATCCGCCGCTTGCAGCTGGTGCAGAACACGGTGGCCTGGCTTCTGACAGGATATTCTTGGTCCTGTCATATTACGCACGAACTGCACTGGCTGCCAGTACAGTGGCAGATCACATTTAAAGTTTGCTTGCTGACTTTCAAAGCCCTACACGGGCTGGGCCTGGACTACCTGAAAGAACTCCTGGTTCCTTATTGCCCTGGGCGATCGCTCCACTCAGCCGGCGAGGGATTGGTAGAGATCCCTAAGGTACATTTGGAATCTTCGGGGGCCAGATCATTTATGTTCGTGGCTCCCACACTCTGGAATTCTCTACCTCATCGGATACGAGAGTGCACAACTGTGGTGGGTTTTGAGCTAGCCCTAAAGACTTTTTTGCGGCATCAGGCATATGGTGAATAATTAACTGATTAGTGTCATTTTATGATGTGTGATATTATGATCGTTTTATTCAGATCTGTTTCTGATTTTAATTTGTACGGCACCTTGACACTTGAAAGGTGCCTAAAAAATCAAGATGATATTATTATTATTATTATTATTGCAGTCTGGCGTGTGTGTGTGTGTGTGTTTGTTTTTGTTTGTTTTCATTGTTGTTATATATTTCTCTGTAAAGTATTTCAGCTGAGGTGGGAGGTCTGGTGAAAACTGAAAATTACATTCCTCTGTATCCCATGCCTCTGGTCACTTCACTAAGAGTGACCTTTGTTTTAAGCATTCATTTTCTTGTCCTGTAAAGGCCACCTTTTTGTAAACTTCAAAGGGCTGAGTCCTTTTCAGAGAAAAAATACATATTGAATGTAAACAGGGATAAGGCAGAGTAAGACGTTTCCAGCTGTGCTAGTTGGCCAGGATAACCAAGGCAAACACACAGATCTGGTTTGGATCAGTCTGGGGAAGAAGGTAGCCCCCAGAACTCAAAAGCTTAAATGGGGTGTGATGTCAGAAAGGCCTGCTCAGTGATGTGGGCATAGTGGGTTAGCCAGCTGAAGGTATAGTTGTATGTTTGCAGTGAGAATTCAGTTGTGCTAGAATTTTAAACTAGTAACATCATGAGTGTGGGTCTGCCATAATTTGCTAGTTCTCAGGTGGGGGTGTGCTTCTTCTGTTCTGCTTGGAGATTTAGATAGCTTTGAAATAAGTTTATCCTGTGTGACCACTTTCCTTTCAAATTAATGCATTTATTTGTATTTCTGTAGAATATTGTTTTCCCCATAGTCTTTAATAAAGGAATAATGCCTTGCAGGGTGGATGTTATGCTGGGATAACATCCTGCCTCGGGTGGTTTGGCCCAAGGTCGCAGGCCGATGGCGTCCAGCACCTGAGAACGGCTGTTATCTCAGCATAAAACCCACCCTGGAGGGCATTATTCCTATTATACAGTGGCTCCTTTGTGAAATTAAAAAATCTGTTTGAAATTTGTTTGTCATTTTTAAGTGAGTAGGTATACATATTCAAGAAATAGTGCTGCTCTACTGTTTGCCCAGTAGGTGGTAGTTCTGGTTTTGCTTCTTGTCTCTCTTCCCCCCCCCCCCCAATTGCATTTTTTAATAGATGATTTGTCTGTATGAAATTTAATTGGCTTGGTTGTTGTTGTCTGTATTTGGTAAAGATTTTTTTTCATACTTCAAGCCGTGACAGGGAGACGTGGTTACAATACACACTTCCAGTTTTCCATGTTCACCAGTAAGTGTGTTTGAATGCAAGATGCTGTTTTTCAAATTTGTTGTGAGTTGTCTGAGCTGTTGCTGTGATTTTTTTTTTTTTTTTTTTTTTTTTTTTTTTAAGGAGGCTGTAAGGATTGCTGCCGCTTGAGGAAAGAACGAAGACTGAGTGTAGCAAGTTCAAAGGACTCTCGCTACAGCTGACAGGAAATTGAAATGCCGTCTAAGATGTTGGCCTTTTTTTTTTTTTTTTTTTATTGTTTGGGGGAATTCTATGTGAGGGGCCAGGTTGGAAGCGAGTTTGGGACAATGGCGGTTGGTTTCCATGAGTGTGGCTCGAGTAAGCGAGTCAGGGACTAAGCGGATGTTACTATAGCAGGCAGCGTGTAGTAATATTTGGAGAGTTGCTATGGTCATCTTTATGCTGGGAGTAGAGTCGGGATGTTATGCTGGGATAACATCCCAGGTCTACCCTCACACTGACGAATCAGAGGCCAGCATTCTTTCTTGCCATTGTATAATGTGTATTTTCCCACACCATATGTAAATATTATGGAATATTAAATAAAGAATAATGGTTGGGTTGGTGGTTATAAAGAGAATCTTAAACACACTCAAGGTGTGGGATGCCACATGGTTTGTAAAGGCATCCCACACCAAGGGTGTGTGTAAAATTCTCATTTTACACACATACCCATCATTTATTTTATATAATTGCTGGTAATCATTTTTTTTTTTTTTTTTGCCACAGCAGTTCTATAAAATAAACGGACATCTCCATGGAGCCGCGGGTGGGTCGGGTTTCAGCGTGGTCCGTAGTGGCTTGTGAAGAAGTGGAAATATATATATATATATATATATGTATTTTTTTTTAAAGCAGCCCAGTTTCAAAATTAAGCATTTTTTTGCCCTGTAATTATTTTTTTTAAAAGGAACTTGCTGCTGACTCGGAGCGGTAGAGAACTGTGCAGCGCTGAGGACTGGCATCCAGGACGTAAGGAAGAGCGGCGGCTGGCGCATGCTCAATAGAAAGGAAACCCAGTGCATGTTCGGCGTTATAACCCGCGGGTTATAACAAGGAAATTATAACTGGGTTTTCCTTAGGAATAAAAAATGAGCACCAGTTATTACGTGTTATTTTTATGTACTTCATGCATTCTGTGACTGCGTCAGTTCAAATATAGATAACCTGGGATAAACTGGCAAGTCTGTGATCCAAAGTAACAGTTCACAAAGTTACCATATCTAAACCAAAGTGTTCCCAGCTGTTATAACTGTGGGTGGGTTGTGTAAGGATTAACCCACAACAGAACATGGGTTTTCTTGAGAATTAAACCACGCCTGGGGGGAAGGCGTGGATTAATTCTCAAATTAACCCTGCTCTGGAGTGAGTTAACCCTTTGGTAACATGGCTTTCACTGTGTTGCTGCCAATGAGATCTGTGTACAACTCGGTTGCAGCGATTCTGTTATAGAGAGTGGAAAGGTGCAGTGGTAACTCACATCCATATCTTGGTCGATCCTGTTGTATTGCAGCTCCTCCACTCTCTCCCTTACACAAAAGTATTTTGCCTGCCTGGCTGTCTATTTTGTTTTCCACACTTCAGTTTCTCTCTCTCTTCCCTTTGCGGACTCTGGCTGTGCTGAGCCCAAGTCCCTTGCTGTGCTGCCCGCAGTTACTTAGCCTCTGTCCCTGCTGCTCTCTCCCCCACTATGCTCACCCTCTCTCCTGCTCACTCTTGGGCACACGCTCCTTCCAGTCATGGTTCATCTCCGCTGCTGCTGCCAGCTTCGTTACTTGTTCCATCTCTGTCTGACCAGCAGAACTGCTACCGGTCGAGTGAGTGACCCACTGCCCTGTACGGCAGACCGGGTCATGATGACATAAGGAGACAGCACTCTGTCAGGGTGGTGTGGTTTGCAATTTTGGCAAAGCTTACACAAGCGAGGCATGTGGGGTGGGGGTTATGAAATGAATGTAAAGTGTGAGCTGTTGCTTAACTGCAGTGCCGATAGCCATGTCCCCAGCACACAGTGCTCGTTCCTGAGGAAGAGACAGATAGGGAATTAATGTTAGTCATCCAAAATATGTCAGACAAGGGGGAGGTGATGATGGTTGGAAACTTCAGTATTCCAGATGTGGACTGGAGCCTCCCAGCAGCAGCATCAACTAGGAGCAGTTTTATCCTGGACTACCTTCAGGGTACCTTCCTTAAGCAACTGATCATGGAACCAGCTTGGGAGAAGGCAGTTTTAGACCTCATGCTCACAAACTGGGATAGTGTGATGGGGTAAGAGTGGGGGAGCACCTGGGGAGCAGTGACCACCGGTCACTGTGGTTTGAAATCACAGAAGGAGCAGAACCAAACTGTGCAAAAACACGTATCCTGGATTTTAAGAGTGCAGATTTGGGGAAAAAGGGGACATGCTAGAAAGAGGCACTAATAGGAATGGGGAGGGAATCGGGGGGGGGTAGCGGAACAGTGGGCAATATTCAAAACCGAGATTACAAGAGCAACACAATTATGCATTAAACAGGTTAGCAAGGGGAAAAGGAAGAGGAGGCCATTATGGTTTTTCAAAGAGGTAGTGGAGAAAGTGAAAGCCGAAAAGATTGCATTCAGGCAGTACAAAACAAAAAATGCAGAAAGGGACAGTGAGAAGTACCAGGAGAAGCAAAGGGAGGCAGGGAGGTCAGTAAGGGAAACCAAAGCTCAGACAGAAGAGCGCATCGCAGAATCAGTGGTTAGAGGGGACACAACCTTTTACAGGTACATAAGTGAAAAAAGAAGGGCAAAGGGAGAGATAGTGAGGCTGACCGCTGAAGGGAGAGGATGGGGGCTGCTTGGAAGATGACAGTAAAGCTGACATACTGAACAGATATTTCTGCTCAGTCTTTACTGAGGAAGGAGAGGGTAATAGGCCTGAAGAGAGTACAAGGGGTGGGAAAGGCACCGAAATGGACACAAGTCCCTTTACACAGGAACGGTCCTAAAGGAATTTGAAAGAATTGGTGGATAAAGCAGTGGGGCCAGATGGGGTGCACTCCAGGGTCCTAAAGGAACTGAGAGGTGGTGGCTGAACCTTTGGCAATCCTGTTTAGCCAATCACTGGAAACCGGGGAGGTACCCAAAGACTGGAGGACAGCAGATGTAGTCCCCTTATACAAAAGTGGGAACAAAGAGGATGTGGGGAACTACAGACCAGTCAGCCTGACCTCAGTAGTGGGGAAGATCATGGAAGCACTACTGAAGGAGAGATTGGTGGAACATCTGGTTGCCCAAGGCAGCATGGTTTCACCGGGGCGAGGTCATGCCAGACCAAACTCAAGTAATTTTTTGACTGAGTGACAAGGGAGGTAGATCAGAGGAGGGCAGTGGACGTGGCCTATCTGGACTTCAGCAAGGCTTTTGACACTGTGCCACATAGAAGAATGTTAAACAAACTGGGGAATATGGGAGTGGGCAGGACAGTAGTGCGGTGTGTGGGTAATTGGGTGGGTGACAGGATACAGAAGGTGGTGGTAAATGGCTGTCACTCCACAGAGGGAAGAGTAACCAGTGAGGCGCTGCAGGGATCAGTGCCGGTACTGGTCCTATTCAACATTTTCATCGGTAACATTGTGCAGGACATAGAAGGCAGAATTTCTTTGTTCAAACCAAAGAAAATCTTACTGTATTCTGACAATTGCAGTATGGTCCCACCATAGGACTGCCCCGGAACCGAAATGGTTAATAGAACCTATGCTAATGATGGAATGTTAGGCTCCAGCTCAGTTTTCAAACCGCTGTCTCTGATTGCACTTCCTGCAACCGTCAGATTCTTTACTCCACTTGCTTCAGTAAGACGTCTCCAGAGAGCTGTCCTTCACTTCAACTGAAGAAGTTATTTTTCTAGGTTTAAATCTTAGTTTATTTTTCTTGATTTTTGAAGCACTGTCCTTGGTTCACAGGTAGAATTAGTTAGATACTGTTAGTTTTGGTAAGTTTTATCGGTTCCTCCATGGTTCTCCCAACCGGAAAGGAACCAATACTTGGATTTTATTTGACTTATTTTAAAATTGATACCATCTGGTAAGGCAGTGTAGTTATTTAAAACTTGTTGGTAAATTTTACTGAGGTAATTCTCGGTTCACTGTGGTTCTAACCAACCAATAAATGTCACAGCCTAAGAAATGAATGGGCCCCACATGTTTCCAACATTGTACAGAGTATGGGGAACCGTTCGCTAAAGCAGATCCTCATTTGATTTGTGTTAGTTGTTTGGGGTTTGACCACCTCAAGGAGGACTTTGAAATTTGTAAAAATGTCAGGCGACTTAAACGATTCCAGGAGAAAATGTCTGAGAAAACCACTGAAATGGTAGCAGACACACAAAAGGAACCAGGGGACCAGCCCTCTGACAAGGGTGACTCCTCAACTACAAAAAAGAGACCTGCCAAACTGGCCATTAACCCGGTACATTCAGGCAAAAGGAAAAATAAAGCAAAACACTCAGCAGTTGAACCGCAAATGAAGGCATCGGTTCCAACTGCTGAGGAAATAGTGAATGCTATTCGTGTAATTCAGTCTCTTCAGGGCAGTCCGGTTTTGGTTGAGAAACAACTGCGTCTGTCTACCACAAGTTCTGCTTCGGTTCCCGGTTTAGTGGAACCTGAATTAGACACTTATGAAGAGGAATATGAAGAGGAAGCTTACGATGACAATGAAGAGGACTTTGGGGAGCCCATTGAACCGGATGTCTCCCCAGATCCTCACAGACCTGATTCCCCTGATAAGGGAACCGAAGATTTTACATCTCATTTCCAATTTATCAGACAGGTTGCTCAGTCTTTGGATCTTCCCACTCAAGAATCCACTAATGAGGAGGAAGAACACGATGACAAAGAGATGATGGATGTACCAACCTCTAAAAGGGTTTAGTTGCCCATCCATAAATCCCTAAAGAAACAGGTCCTGAAGGTACTGCATACCCCCACTTCCATTCCACCCCTGGATAAGAAGTACTGGGTGGCTAAGGGTGGAGGCAGTATAGCGTAGTGGTTTAAGGTTGTGAGCTGCAAACTTGGAGACCTGGGTTTGAATCCCACAGCCCCCACTTGCATACTGTGTGACCCTGAGCAAGTCACTTAACTTCCTGGTGCTCACAGGTCGCACCTGGAAACAAGCTTTGGCTTAGTGTGCCTTTCCTGGTTAAACAATTTCCCCTTTCTCCTTTCTCTTTCCTTATTTGAGCACTCTAGCCATGAGGGAATGGTACAGGCTGCAGCCTGTGGTAAGGCTGGCATCCCCTTGTCATCACACCCTCCTGATAAAGACCCCAGGAGAATAGACTCCATTGCTAAAAAAACAGTATTTGGGGTCTTCTCTTGCAATAAGACAGGCCTCTTATATGGCCTATGTTGCGAGGTATCAGAGGACTTTGTGGGACACGGTGATGGAAATCACAAAGTCTGTTCCAGCCCCTATGGCAGCAGATTTAGGAGAAGCTGCAGAAAGGGGCATAGAGGCATCTAAAGTGCAATTTTGTATGGCAGTGGACAGTAATGATACTGCTGCCAGACAAATGGCCTCTTCCATATCTTTAAGAAGGTTTGCCTGGCTCTGGACAACTAACCCGACTCAGGACACCCAGTCCAAAGCAATGGATTTCCCCTGTGAGTCTCTGTGTCTTTTTGGTGAGCAGACAGAGGCTTACATGAAGAAAATGGATGAATACAAAACAGCTTATTAAAGTGCTGCTGCTAAAGAGAAGCCCTCTACAGCCCATAACCAGCAAGCCCGGGGTCACAGAGGCAGGCCTTATAGGCCATTCATTCAGCCCCAAGCTTACCCCCAGTACCAGCAGCAGAGGGGCTACTTTAGAGGCAGAGGCAGAGGCAGAAGGGGTGGCAACCGGATAGCTCCTAGCATTCAGCCAGCTTCCCAACCTAAGCAGACACCCTGAGAGGTCTGCTCGGGTCACTTCCCAGTACAAGTAGGGGAGGGGTTGGCCCACTAACTCCAGGAATGGAAATCCGTTGCCACAGACAAGTAGGTTCTGGAGGTAGTGGTCCAAGGTCTGGCTCTCCATTTCAAATTAAAACCAAGACTGAGGGCAAAGGTTTTTCAGCCTTCCTCCCCAGCAGAAACCCTGTTGCTAGAGAAGGAAGTAATTAAATCTCCTATCCCTACGGGCAACAGAGGGGGGAAAAGGCCTCTATTCAAGGTACTTCCTCACTATCAAGAAAACAGGGCAGTGGTGACCCATATTGGATCTCAGACATCTAAACAAGCACTTGCTGAAACCAAAATTCAGAATGGTCACTCTGTCTACAATTCTGCCCATTTTAAAGGAAGGGGATTGGTTGGCATCCCTAGACCTCAAGGGTGCATACTTCCACATCCCAGTGAGACAGTCAAATAGAAAACTTCTCAGTTACGACTGCCCTCAGGCCATTACTAGTTCAGGGCAATGCCTTTTGTTCTCACTTCTGCTCCAAGGGTGTTCACAAAATGTCTGGCTGTAGTTGTAGCACATCTAAGGAGACAAGGAGTGGCACTATTTCCCTTCCTAGATGACTGGTTAGTTGTAGGGCAAACTCCTCAACAGGTCAAACAGTCCCTGGTACTCAAACAGAGTCTTCTACAGTCCCTGGGGTTTCTGATATATCATAAAAAGTCAGTACTGTAACCAGTGCAGCTCCTGGAATACATAGGGGCTCAACTGGATTCAGTGAAAGGAAAAGCTTTTCTTCCGCAGGAACGGGTAAGCAAATTGGTACAGTTGGCAAGCTCTTTCACACTTTACAGTCTCAGGCCTGCTAGACACTTCCTACAATTGTTGGGCCCCATGGCAGCATCAACAGCTACAGTGCTAGGCGCAAGGTTTCAGATGAGAGAGATTCAATATCATCTAAGACAATACTGGTTCCAGAAGAAAGATTCACTGTCAAAGCTGGTCCCAGTAACCCAAACCTTCATGCAGGCTCTGTAGTGGTGGCTAGAAGAAGAGCACCTCAGACAGGGAGTTCCCTTCCTACAAGTACAACCCGCTTACCACAGATGCACCTCTCCTAGGGTGGGGAGCACACCTAGAGGAGCATACTGTCCACGGTTCATGGTCCAAGCAAGAGTCCCTGCTTCACATCAGTCTGCTGGAACTCAGGGCAGTCTTGTTAGCATTGCAGGCATTTGCCAGCATGCTTCAGGGGAATGTGGTACAGGTCAGAACAGACAACACAACCACAGTGTACTACATCAACAAACAAGGAGGCACAAGGTCCACTCCTCTGTGCACAGAGGCCATGAGAATATGGACCCTGGCTTATTTACTAAATATCCAGTTGTCCACTGTTCATCTGCCAGGCAAAGACAATGTCTTGGCAGATGCATTGAGCAGAATACATCAGAGCCACCATGAATGGTCTGTGAGAAACAAGACCGCCGGGTTCTGGTTCTTAGAGGGTATGTATGATGATGTGAGGAAGAGTGGGCACCTGGTGGGGTCTGGAATGATTTTTAGCATGAGAGCTTGGGCTCCATTGTCAAGCTTGGGTGCTGGGAGTGTGTGACCAATGAGGGTGTCACGAATGAAGACAGTACAACCAGTCCCGCAGTTGCCAACCTGATCCTCCCTATGGAGGGTGTACCCAGGGAGGGAGATAAAGGAGTCAGGGGAGAAGAGGAAGAAGAAGAGGAAGAGGAGGAAGAGGAAGAGGAAGAGGAAGAAGAAGAAGAAGAGGAAGAGGAGGAAGAGGAAGAAGAAGAAATTTATATAGCGCTGAAGTGACTGAATGTGTAGATATAGCTAGAGAAAGCGCAAAAAAAAAAAAGCTATCCCTAGGATGTGGATGAAACCCCAGTCTCCCACAGTGGAGCCCTGGAGAGCAATATTATCAGAAATATATAATATGGAGGTGGCCCGGCAGTAGTGCTGCCGCCTCTGATGCTGGCGACCTGGAATCGGGAATAAGCCTGGCTTGTCAGGTGCTGGCCAGGGGGAAGAAGCCTCTAGCATCCCACTAGCTCTCTAGCTTCGGGGAGCTGCAAGACAAGCATGCCCCTCTCATTAGAAGGAGGGTCAGGGGGTCAGCCACAATGTGGCTGCATGGGAGTCTTCTTGCTCTTATGAGAGCGAGGCATAAGTGCTGGGCCCACTACAAACGCTCCCCCGACCAGTCCCTGCTACAACAATACAGAACACTCAGAAACGAGTGTAAAAAAGCCACTAGGGTGGCCAAAAGAGATTTCTGTAAGGCTGCTCTTCTCAGATCAGCTAACGACCCTAGAAAGTTCTGGGGTAATATCAAATCCCTGGTCGGTGGTCAGTCCAACTCTGGGGTCACTGACATGATTATCGGGGAAGCTTCCTGCAACAATCCGCACACAATTGCTAACGCTCTCAACTCCCACTTCACTGACCTATCAGCCGTCTTCCCACAGATCCCCTCGGCCAGGGGCGACAACTGCCCCGCACCCATGGACTGGCAGGTGCCCGACCTTCCCAGACCTCCCTTTCTCCTTAAGGCAGTGTCAGATAATGAGGTGCTGATACTTCTCGCTGGCCTCTCCCTGTACGCCAGACTTGGACTTGACAACCTGGAGCCCAGGCTTCTCAAACTTAGTGCCCCTTATATTGCATCCCCAGTGGCCCACATCTTTAACCTGTCCCTTGCCATGGGGAAGATTCCTGATATCTGGAAGGTGGCCAGGGTTGTCCCCGTGCTAAAGCAGGAAACCCAAAGTCCCCGACAATTACCGGCCTATTGCTATCCTTTCGGCCATCATCAAGTTCCTGGAAAAGGTGGTAGCCAATCAACTCTTGGAGTATATCCAATCTCACGTACTGCTGTCTCCCGCCCAGCATGGCTTTCGCAAAGGGCACAGCACCACCACGGCTCTGATCTCTTTCTCTCTAGTGTCAGAACTGCCATGGAACAGGGTAAGCTCTCTGGAGCTGTGTTCATCGATCTATCAAAGGCCTTTGACCTTGTTGACCATGACTTGGTCTGCGCTCAGTTGAGGTCCCTCGGCCCTGAAATGGATAACTGACTACCTGCATGGCTGAAAACAGCTAACCAAATTTAACAAAGTCCTCTCCGCTCTCAAAGCGATCAGCACTGGCTCACCCCCGGGGTTGGTTCAGCTCCTCTCCCCAGCTGACCGCTCATGCTACCCCCTAAGTTCCCAGGGTCCTGGGATACTAAAAGTTCTCTCAACCCGCACTCTTATGGGTAAGAGGGACTATGCCGCACATGCACCTAAGCTCTGGAACTCCTTCCCTGAGCAGGTACGCACTCGCCCTTCCCACAAAGCCTTCGGACCTCCTTTGTGGAGCATCTTATGTTGGCTTCACGCCTGTGAATGCCTAAAGCCTCCTAGCTATAAGCCCTGGACACTGGACACTGTAGTCCCTCTGGCACTCTACTCCAGGAGCTATATTTATTTAAACCAATCGGATGCGTTTCTGACCAGCTCCTCCTCCGTTCCACTTTATGCTACAGATAGTCAACGTTGTTCAATGTCAACTCACTATGTATTCTATCCTCACTGTCTTACTCTGTAGATAGCCTGCAGCTTATCGACTTACTGTACCTAACTCCAAGTGTATGTAATCATTTCAACTAGTGTGAGACGTAGCCGTTCACTTAACTTTTGCTGTATTGTTGTACTCTGTATTACCTGTTTGTACTCTCCCGGGTCGTTCCTGAAAATAGGCATACTACTTGTCTAGTGTACTTACCCAGTTAACAAAAGCTAAATAAAAATAAATAAGTGGCGGGGACTGTATTCCCCTATGTTTGCCGTACACATGCTTGATGCCGTTCACCGTTTTCACCTCCATGACTTCTGCCGGCATTCTGTTCTAGGTGTCCACCACTCCTTCAGTGATGTCCTGTTTGGACATCACTAGGTAAAGTACTGCCTCTCCCTTGTGGCCACACTCATCTGTTGAGTAAGGAAGCTGTCCTTTGCGATATCCACAAATCCTTGCCTCTCAAGGTGGTTAGTCATTGGTGTCCTCCAATCTACTGTGTGTCTGAAAGCTTGAGGTCTCCCACTAACGCTATTCCTCCCAATCCTGCCGATTTCCACATCTCCTTCTCTAGTGCTTCATCCATTTGTACTGATTGATCTGATGGCAAGTACATTACCTTTGTCCTGTGTTTCCTTCCCACCTCCTATCACCTGAACCCACAGTGACTATTCCTTGCTCCTTCCTGGTGATTTATCCTCCATCACTAATATCTGCCCTTATGTACGTTACACTGCCACACCCCCCTTTTCTCTTGACCTTGTCCTTCTTGAAAAGCTTATACTCTGGAACACGTAGGTCCCTGCAGTAGTTTGGATTAGCTCACATGTTAGCAGTGGTCACTGTGTAATTCCTGAGCAGTCATTACTGCCTGCAGCATCCATCTTGTTGTCCAGACTTGCGTGTTTTATGCAACACTTTCCATGTGTCCTCCCTCTCCCATCTAGGATTTATTATTCATGTCTGTACTGCTCTTTACTTTTGCTATCCTCTTTTCCTCTACTCGTCCATACCATATTTCTTGAGGGCGGGGCACCTAGGATCCTGCAGTGAACCTGTGAACAAGTCTGTTTGCTTTCAAGAAAAGCAAATGGTTGCTTCCTTTGGCTTAGGAAATGACATTGTGGACCTGAAAAAATGTTAAGTTCGTTATTGAGATAAAAATATGTATAGTGTGTCGCATGGAAAGTACCCAACAAATGTAGATTTTGCAACAACAAAAAATCAGGAAGTTATAGAGATGCTATGTCTGTGTTCATCAGTAGGAACCTGCAGTTCATCTGACTGTGCTGCCTAGTGCTCTCTCTTCCGGATACTTGGTTCCTCCGCACTTCGCCCAAGAAGCCCTTCAGAACTGCTGGAGACTTGCCTTGAAGCAGGTCCTGCTGTGCATTAAAGCAACAGCGTGCAACAAAAAATTTCCAGAAAGCTAGTTTCCAGTTACATTTAACAGCAATATTATCATACCTGCTATACAGTTTCCATAATTGCAACAAGTAATGTACAAAGAGGTCTGATTTTGTCAGATAATGCAAATAAATCCTAGACTGTGACTACCTGGAAATCATTCCAATCTGTGTAGCTATTCCAGCGTAATTACATGGTTGGTAGTTCACTGCCGAATCTCATGTAAGTATCTGTAC
Organism: Neoceratodus forsteri; assembly: GCA_016271365.2. NCBI lineage: Eukaryota > Metazoa > Chordata > Ceratodontiformes > Ceratodontidae > Neoceratodus > Neoceratodus forsteri. Next base: position 1,328,044,480 of record CM057452.1, read on the forward strand.
ACCCCACCCCAACACAAATTAACTGACAGAAAGGCTTTTTTAAACCAGCTTCCCCAACCCCCCAAATTAGTTTACTTCAGTGGTAGGGAAAATGATGGAATCACTTCTGAAAGAAAGAATTGTTATGTACCTAGTGGCCACCAAAGCACAGGACCCAAGGCAGCATGGATTCACAGCGGGAAGATCATGTCAGACGATTCTAATAGATTTCTTTGATTGGGTGACCAAAGTAGTAGACCAGGGAGGGGCTGTGGACATGGCCTATCTAGACTTTAACAAGGCATTTGACACAGTATTAATGTCCAATGTATTACCACTCTGTTACTTTGCACTGCTACTGTATGTACTCCATACCCGGGTTGCCCCTGAAAAAGGGACTGTATTATCTCAGTGGACTCACACGGTCACCAAAACTCAAACAAACAGTCCTACACAAAAGATTAATAAACAAGTTAGCCAGCCTGGGAGTAGGTTCCAGGGTGGTAGCCTGGGTAAAAAATTGGCTGAACAACAGTATTCACAGAATGATAGTAAACTGAGTCCTCTCCGAAGAAAGGGGGGTTACTAGCGGGGTACCGCAGGGTTCATTACTGGGTCCGTTCCTCTTAAGTGTTTTTATAAGTGACATTGCAGAGGGGCTGGAAGGAAAAGTATGCCTCTTTGCAGATGGCACAACAGGGTTGATACACAAGGGGGTGGAAAGGATGAGCAGGGACTTGGCAAGGTTGGAAGAATGGCCAAAGGTATGGCAGCCTAGATTCAGTCAATCAAAACTTTATTTAACCAGTCAGAGTCATCATTGAGCAAGCTCATTTTCAAGATGGTCCTGCAAAGACGTGCAAAGTAATGCACCTGGTAAACAAAAACCCAGGGGAAGGGTACACAATGGGGGTGGTGGTGGTGGGTACTAACAACAGAAATGGAAAGGGACCTGGGGGTAGTCCTATCAGATGACCTAAAGGTAGGCAGGCAATGTGAGAAGGCAGGGGGGATACTGGGATGCATAAGGAGAGGCATCACCAGTAGAAAACAGGAAGTTGTCATCCCTCTGTACAGACAATTGGTGAGACCCCATCTGGAGTACTGCGTGCAGTTCTGGAGACCCTGTCTCTGCAAAGACATAGACAGGATGGAGGCAGTCCAGAGGAGGGCAACCAAAATGGATGGAGGCAGTCCAGAGGAGGGCAGCCAAAATGGTGCAGGGTCTGCACCAGAAACCATATGAAGAGACTAAAGAAGCTTAATATGTATAATCTCAAGGAAAGGAGGGAGAGGGGGAACATGATAGAAACTTTCAAGTACCTCAAGGGAATCAACAAAGTCCAAGATGGGTAGCATCTTTCAGAAAAAGAGGTGAGCAAGAACAAGGGGGCACAGTTTGAAGCTAGAGGGGGGACGGCTCAGGGGCAATGTGAAGAAGTATTTTTTCACAGAGAGGGTGATGGACGCATGGAACGGTCTTCCTGAAGAGGTCGTGGAGTCAAAAACAGTGAGGGACTTCAGGAATGCATGGGACAGACATAAGGCAATTAAAGTGGGGGTAGGAGGAAGTAGGCTCTTGGTTAACTAGGATCTGCAGCTTATCCAATAGGTAGAGAAATGGGCAGACTTGGTGGGCCAAGCGGTCCTTATCTGCCGTCAAAGTCTATGTTTCTGTTTATTCTCTACCAAGTGAATCTCAGAATCTTCTGCTCCAGCAGTAGGCAAAAAAACTTGGGGTTATACAAAGACTTTTTAAATAGACTTTTAAATAATAATAATAATAAAAAAAAGCTAAACAAAAAAGACCATATTAAAACTGTGGTGCGTATATGTGTGTGTGTGTATACTGTATGTGTGTGTTTCATACACAAAAAACCTTTGAAGAGGAACCAATTTATTTTTCTCCTGGAAGAAGCCACATTTTTCTCCTTGAAGAAACCCCAGAAATATAAAAACATGGGAATGGAAGCAGTGGCCAAGGCAGGGACAAACGCTGAGATGCTGAAAGAATAATTTGCTGTGTCGTTCACCAAAAGACCCCCAGTGGGAATGGTGCTAATTTGGAGAGCCCATCGCATTAAAGATGGCCATAGTGTAGGTGGCGCACATCACCCCTGCCTTGGTAGCTGGCAAAAATCAAGCCAGGTAAGTCCCAAGGGGTGGAAGTGATACAACCTCTGATTGTAGTGGAGCTAAAGGAACAGTTGGTAGTGCTGCTTATAGTAATCTGTCATGGGTTTATAACGGCAGGAGTGATGCTGAAGTAGTGGTCCCCTTCTTCAAGAAGGGGGAGACGTGGTCAGATCTGGGCAGCTGTAAGCTGGTCAGTCTGACAGCCATACAGGGAAGGTCCTGGAAGCCATTATCAAAGATAGAGAATTGGAGCACTTACTTGGTTAAAACTGAGGTTCTTGCCCCCTGTATGCATGATGTTGTGATGGGCAGATGGTGCAAAACAAACTAGTTCACCGTCTTGGAGGTGGTATAGAATGAGGTGGACTGGGTCAGGGCCATGGGCTTAGTCTATATTGACTTCAGCAAGACCTCTGATACGGTGTTGTATGACAGACTTCTGAGCAAAGCACACCAGTGTGGTATACATGAGACATAAATGAGATGGATTGCTTACTGGCCTGAGGGCAGAAAACAGAGGGTTGTGGAGGACAGACACTGGAGTGGAGTGGGAGCACTCAGTGGTGTCCCTCAGGGATCAGCACTGGGGCCAGTGATGTGCAATATTTTAATCAATGATCTTCATTCTGGGGTCTCTAACAGGCTGTTAAAGTTCACTTATAACACAAAGCTAGCCAGGGTGCTGGAGTCCTTTGAGTATGGGGACAAACTTCAGGAGGACCTGAACAAGCTGGGAAATTGGTCTGACTCCTGGAGCTTGTGATTCAGTGTTACCAAATGCAAGGCGTTACAGGTGCGGAGGAAAGACAGACAGGACTTACACACTGTGTGGAGCTGCTGTTGATGCAGTCAAGGAGTGAAAGGACCTGGAAGTCATAACAGACAAGGGGCTGAAGCAGGATAAGCAGTGCACAGCTGCTGCGAAGAGAGCCAGCAGAATGCTAGGGTGCATCAAAAGGTGGGTGACCAGCAGAGCAGGGGAAGAATCCTCACCTCTTTACAAGGCCCCTGCAAGGCCCTACCTTTAGTACTGTGTGTAGTTTTGGGGTCGTCTGTACAAAAAGGACATCGAGGCAGTTGACAGGGAGCAAGTCAAGGTCATCAAAATGATCAGGGTATGGGGACCAAAAGCTGTGAGGAGAGGCCAGTGGCCCTTATCATTTTCACCTTGGTGAAAAGGAGGCTGAGAAAGGGACATGTTCTCTGTCTATTTACACAAGGCCATCAACAGTACAGTCGGGGATATTTGATCTGGGGGCCTCCAGTGGGACATGCTATAGAACACAGATGAGGTAAATTCAAGGAAACCCTTTTTTTCATCATAGGATGGTGAACCTATCGAACAGCCTACCCGAAGAGATGGAGGAATGAAGACATATATAGGCTTTCAAGGTGAGCCTTGATAACTCTTGCTGTACAAGGGAATCGCAGGGTACCTGGGTGGTAAAGTGGGCTGTGACTCCCTGTAAATTAGCAAATGTTAGATCAGCCTACTGAATTACCGCTGCTCGTGAAGTGAGGGGACCCCCACATGAAGAACCTTGACATAGGTGCCATCCACTCGAAACCTCTCAGCATACTTAGGTGCACTACACAGGGATAAATGATTTATCTCACTTCCAGTTCGCTAACAGAGTATCCTCAAAATTATTCTTCTGCTGTTTGATTACGGTGCGCTGATCTACAATAACACCCTTAAATTGTGTACGTTCATTTATTTAGTTATTTGAAGAATGGTAACTGGGAAAGGTACACTGAGCCAAGGCTCATTTCCAGGTGCGACTGGGTTTGGGGGGGGGTACAATAGTACAACAGAAACTCGGCATCAGTGACTGAGTACAAACTAAAGTGCATCAGAGTGAACTGATAACAGGATAAAAGTTCAGTGACAGTGGTAAACTCACAAAGTAGAACAGTGTACATACAGTATAAACGTGCAAAATAAATGGACAACAGTGCAGGTGGTAAAACTGAACTAATAGTGAGTAAAGTCTAGATCAGGTGGTGGCAGTAGAGATGAGTGCAACTGTATAGCATAGGTGTAACAGGGACCTCCAGAGGTAGGGGTCAGGTAGAGGATTGGCAGGAGCAGGATGAAGCAGAGAGACATTTTAGCTGGCGTTTGAAAGAGATGGGTGAGGAAGAGCTGGGAGTGGAAGGGAGAATGTTGTAGAGGACGGGGAGGCAGTAGAAGAAAGCAGATTACCTAGCAGCAGAGAGTGAATGAGCAAAGATAATAGGACTCAGGGAGATGGTAGAGAGGAGTGAGGAGAGATATGGAAGAAGAGACCCGAACCAGTATTTGGAAATTAAGAAATCACAGTGGGACTGCTGACATGAAAGAGGGGCATAGAGAGGGAGGAGTAAAGAGAGCAGTGGAGAGTGCTAGAGGGAAACTTGGTAGTGAATCGACCAAAAGCGTTACAGAATGTATCTAGTTTGTCAAGGGAAGAGTAGGGGGGCAGTACTATAGACCACATTCACATAGTCAAACATTGGGAAAACCATTTTGGTGACCAGTTCCCGGTGGACCTCAAGAGGTGAGCAATCTTTTGTTGCGGTACAGGGCCTGTAGTTTGGACCAAAGCTTTGAGTGGATGGCGTTGATGTGGGCAGAGAAGTCCAGCCTGCTGTCCAGCTGTACACTGAGATACTTGAAGGAAGAGACCACATCAAAGGTGGTGAAGACAAGAGGGGAAGGTCATGGGCACTATTTTTTCAGAATTGACCTGGAGTTGGTTGGAATGGAACCAGCATAAGACATTGTGGAAGTCTTGCTGGAGTGAAACTTCCACTGCCAAGGCCAAGGGGGAGGAGATGTGGATGACTGTGTCAGCTGCATATATATGGATATACAAGTTGGCACACGTGGAGATTGTTTAGGAAGGTGGAGAAAAGGCTGGAACCCAGGATGGATCCCTGTGGGACTGCAGTCTGAATGGGAAGGGGAAGGGACAGGGTGCCTCGAACCTTTATCGACTGCAGATGACCTGAGAGGTAGGAATGGAACCAGTTGACAGCAGGAGCTGAGAGGCCAGCAGAGCTCAGTTTATTCAGAAGGAGGGGGTGGGCCACCAAGTTAAAGGCCTTTACTGCTGTGATGTGCCCCGATCTATCCCAGTGAGAATGGAGTCGGTGACCTGCAGCTGGGAGGACATGGTGGAGTGGTGTTTACAGAAAGCAGACTGGAAAGGAGAGCGGTAACTGGAGGGGTAGAAAATGTCAGTGAGCCTGGTGTAAACTACTTTCTCTTGCTGCTCGGCAGGAGTAGGGAGATGGGACAGAAGTTGTCAGGGGATGAGGGGTTGGGTTGCTCCACCCCTCCTTTGTGAAGTTGGGTAACCTTTGTCAAACTTCCAAACTGAGGGACAGCACAGAGGGAGAAGGAGGTGTTGAGAAGCTGAGTAAGGGTGGAGAAGATGGCAGAGACTGGAATTAAGCATATTACGGTCCAAACCTTTGGAGCTGGATTTGGAAAAATTGAGAGAGAAAAGAGCATGCAGGGTCTCCTGAGGTGTTACAGGGGTGAAGTGAAACCCCAGGGACAGGTGAGGCAGAGGAGAAAATGGATAACAGTAGGGAGGAGAGATGCCAAGAGGAAGGGGACAGGGAAAAGGGCAGGTAGTAAAAAATTGTTAAAATGAGCAACAAAAGGGGGAGGACCCGAGACAGTAGAACCATTTACCATGAGGACAGGGGACACAGACTGGGTAGGGTGGCCAAAAAGAGACTGAGTAACCTTCCATAATTTTGCTGGGGAGTTAAGATTATTCTGGAGGTTGGCTTTAAAATAGTGTGATTTTTGCAGCATGGATAGCCTTCATGCAGGAGTTTCTGAGCATCCTTTTGTACAGGAGCTCGGACAGGGAATGGAATAATTGGTAGCGGGCCCAAGCTTGGCTACAGAACTTGTACTGGTCGGTGAAGTCAGGTGTAATCCGGGGTGGTGGGATCCTTTGACCCTTGATTTTATGAGGGGGTGTGCCTGTCCGAGATGTGTGTAGATTTGGAATGGAACAGGGAGAGGGCCACATCAGTGTCAAAAGATGGAGAGGATGAAGGACCAGTCTTTCGCAACAAGGTCATTTAGGCGGGAGTCAGTGTTAAGAGACCAAAGGGACCTGGACCAAAAGTATTTGGGTGGTAAAGAGGGACTTGTACTTTCCAGATGCAGAAAGTCATACAGTGGTCACCGAAGGCACCCAGCGGAATATAGGCCGCAACAATATAGTGGGGGTTTGAGGAGAACCCAGTCCAGAAGAGAATGATTTTGGGGGGAGTGAGGATTGAGCTTAGTAGGCTCTGTGATACGCTGGGTGAGGTTTAGGGACTCAATCCTCTGGGAAGTCAGCTTGGAGGTCAGGGAAAACCAGCTTATACTAAAGTTCCTGAGAAGAATAAGTTCACCAGAGGAGGAGTGGGAGGCAGGAGAAGGGACAGTGTCAACCAGAGAAGAGGGAGAGATTTGAAGGGAGGCATCGAAGACCCAAGTGAAGATGGGTAAGGAAGAAGGAAAGAGAGTTTGACCAGAAGAAACTCAAGGGAGGAGGGTTCAGACTCCCTGAAACAGATGGAGCAATAGAGTCTCTGGTGGGTGGAGAAGCAACTCTGTCGCCCTGAGTACCTCAGTCCTGCCTAAAGAGGAGATCGTTGGGGAGTGCCAGTCAAGAGTTAGGTGTTGTGGAGGAAAGCCAGGATTCTGAAATGCAAAGGTCATTAGGAGAGTGCTGGGAAATGCAGACATTAAGGAGGTCGGTTTTGGGGAGTAAGCTGCTGGTATTAGGATGGAAAATGCTAAGACCTTTGGAAGTAGGGGAAGGGGAGAGAGAGCTGAGGGAGAGGGACCAGGGTTAGCATCAGCTAAGAGGAGGAACAGGATATGGAGCAGAAAGACAAAGTAGGACCTGCATCCCTGAGGACCGGGGGAGAGAAGGGAAGGGAAAGGATGACTTTGTGGAGGAACTCAAAATTTAGGGAGGTGGAGGAGAGAAGACCAGGGTGCATAAAGGGGAGAGAGGGATGAAAGGGTGGGTGGATGTATGGAGGGGGGGCATGGGAGGGGAGAGCAGGGATAGGGGTAGGAGAGAAAGGAGGAGAAGACAGAAGGAGGAGTCTAGGTATTCACTAAAAATACCACCAACAGCTTAATCTGGTTCAAATTGTCAATTGGCATCCATCTGTATCCCCCCCCTCGACGAGGCTGAAAATGGGCAGAACTGTCATGTCCTCCTTTCCTGGTCAACGAACTAAACTAAAATAATACATGAGTGCCAGACAGTAGATGTAAATTTTAACCAGCAGACCTAGAATTGAAGGCAAAACAACACAGCAATAAATGGCAATATCGAATTGGAAAAATACTAACTGGCTAAGTAGAGATGCACAACTTGATCAGGGCTGTGGCACACTTAAAGTAAGCAGTAAAAACTTTGCAAATAGCAACACCCTATCTGGGTGCACCGTAAGATTCAGCAATACTTTAGATTTTTAAGACCAAGACCAGGAGACAGGCCTCAGGTAAATAACCAAATAAAAAGTTCAGTAGAAACATAGAAACATAGACTTTGACGGCAGATAAGGACCACTTGGCCCATGCAGTCTGCTCATTTCCCTTCCTGTTGGATAAGCTGCAGATTCTAGTTAACCAACAGCCTACTTCCTGCAACCCCCCACTACAATTGCCTTATGTCTGTCCCATGCATGTTTGAATTCCCCCACTGTTTTAGACCCAACAACCTCCCCAGGAAGGCAGTTCCATGCATCTACCACTCTCTCCGTGAAAAAAGATTTCCTCACATTACCCCTGAGCCGTCCCCCCTCTATCTTTAAATTGTGCCCCCTTGTTCTTACACATCTCTTTTTCTGAAAGATGCTACCCTCCTGGACTTTGTTGATTCCCTTGAGGTACTTAAAAGTTTCTATCATGTCCCCCGTCCCTCCTTTCATCAAGGATATACATGTTAAGCTCTCTCAGTCTCTCTTCATATGGTTTCTGCTGCAGATCCTGCACCATTTTCATTGCCCTCCTCTGGACTGCTTCCATCCTGTCCATGTCCTTACGTAGATGGTCTCCAAAACTGCACACAGTATTCCAGATGGGGTCTCACCAACTGTCTGTACAGAGGGATAACCACTTCCCTTTTTCTACTTGTGATGCCCCATCCTATGCATCCCAGTATCCCCCTGGCTCTCCTTACTGACTTCTCACATTGCTTACCCACCTTTAGGTAATCTGATATGACTACCCCCAAGTCCCTTTCCATGTCTGTTGTTGTTAGTACCTCCCCTGCTATTGTGTACTCTTCTCCTGGGTTTTTGTTTCTCAGGTGCATCACCTTGCACTTCTTTGCATTGAATCTAAGTTGCCATATGTCTGACCATTCCTCCAACCTTGCCAAGTCCCTTCTCGTCCTTTCTACCCCCCCCCCGTGTATCAACTCTGTTACAGATCTTTGTGTCATTTGCAAAGAGGCATACCTTTCCTCCAGACCCTCTGCAATGTCACCTATAAAGATGTTAGAGACTGGACCCAGTACTGAGCCCTGAGGTACTCCAACTAGTAACCCCTTTCTTCAGAATGTGTTCCATTCACTATTACCTTCTGTGTCCTGTTGTGCAGCCAGTTTACTACCCAGGTTACCACCCCAGAACCCACTCCCAGGCTGGCTAACTTGATTATTAGTCTTTGTGCGGGACTGTGTCAAATGCCTTGCTAAAGTCTAGGTAGACCATATCCACAGCCCCTCCCTGGTCTATTACTTTGGTCTCCCAGTCAAAGAAATCAATTAGATTCATCTGACATGACCTTCCTGCTGTAAATCCATGCTGCTTTGGGTCCTGTGCCCCGCTTGCCTCTAGGTACTCAACAATTCTTTCAGAAGTGATTCCATCATTTTCCCTTCCACTGAGGTCAGACTTACAGGTCTGTAGTTTCCTGCTTCTGCCTTGCTCCCACTTTTGTGAAGGGGAATCACATCTGCCCTCCTCCAGTCCTCAGGTACCACCCCATCCTCCCATGATTTGTTAAAAAGTAGGAAGCAGTCCTGGGGGAAGAGCAAACATAGTCTATAGCTGGTTAGGGAGAACAGTCAAAGCGCCCTCAGAGGTGGAACAAAAAGAGCTGTTCAGATGCTAGGAGATTAGTACAGCACTTTCAGGTGAGGAATAGTCTGAAGGGTGGCTTGAGAAAGGAAGACTAGCTGTCTCTATAGAAGGGCAGCATGACTGGCCGAGGGCTGCCTCTACAGGTGACTCCAGGCAGACGTCTTGCTGAATATGTCCTTTGCATTGTGGCTCTTTGCCCTCTGGACTGCTGCACAGAGGACTGCTAGAGGAGTCTGTACTTTTGAGTTGGTACCGGTTGTCCCAGGGATTGCTGGGTGGTCTCAGAGGATTGGTCAGGATGAGCAGAGGAAGCATGGCTTTAATGGAGCAGGGTGCTGATTGGAGCCCTTCAAATGCTTAGAAGAGTGGCTTGGTCAATGGGTTATGGGTCCAAATGTGGCAGTGAGATGCAGGAGAAGAGCCACAGTTGCAACGGGAGGTGCACTCACAACCCCTGGCAGGCTCAGAAGGCAGTGGCTTTGCAGGTCGAGACCATGGAGGAAGGAGAATTTAAGCTCTTGTGGCTATCTGATGTCCCAGGAATTTCTGGTGGCCTTTCAGGATTGGTCAGGACGTGCAGAGGAGGTGCGACTTTAGGTTTACCTATAGCGCGTCGACAGCGCTAGCGCCGACATCTACAGTGACAGCTACAATGCCGACTGTTGGCACTGTAGCCATAAGGGATGTCTCTTGCTGTCGAGGCTATGCCCCGAATACCTGCCGATGGCTCGCCCCACACCCGGTCTCTAGGATTCTAACTCTGAGTCGGAGCTGGACGGGGGGGGGGGGGCAAACACCCAGTGAGGAAGTCCCAATCACTGCAGAGACCATCACAGTGATGGGCGGATTTTGCCCAATTCCTGGCACTGTGATGGTCTTCGCCGTCGGGGAGTTGCTGCAGTGATGGTATACCGTGGCTTTAATGGCGTAGGATATGGATTGGATCCTTCCAAATCCTTAGAAGAGAGGATTGGTCGATGGGGTCGTGGGTCTGAGTGCAGTGGCGAGATGTGGGGGAGAGCCACGGGTAAAATATAAAAATTAAATGAAGAACTACCTACATAGTTGCTCCAACATAGAAGGTTGCAAGCAAACTGAAAACACATTGTAGGGAAAGCACTGAGGGAAGCTAGGACCAAGAGCAGCAAAGAAAACAGAAGGAAATACAATGACAAAGACAGGCCTTTACACACAAAATAAAGGGCTACTTACTTAGAATTCTGACATGAAAGGTGAAGGCAAACAGAAGGCTCAGCACTAAATAAATGGGGACAAAAAAGCAGCAAGCAGCTGCCCTTGAGAAAGCAAGAGCACAACACTGTAGACATAGAAAGCAACAAAATACTAACCCAGTGAGCAGCGCAAGACACAGACCAAACAAACTAAAGCCAAATCAAACTGAAAGTCCCTCAAACAACTGAAAAAAGCAGCAACCACAGGGCGGGGTAGGGGGGCAGAGCCCCTGGCAGCAACACACCTAATGCTGGAAGGCTTGGGGCTGCTGAACATTTATAGGAGTAGGGGTGTGGTTAGCCAGCCTCAGAACCACAGGCATTAGCCTTTCAATTGAGATGTGTTTTTATCAGTTTGTTTGAGTGGGGGGGGGGGAGACTCTTATTTAAATTGGGGGATGTGGGGGAGGCATGGATAAAAGACAAACCATACTAACTAACCAACTAACTAACCCAAAGTAGCACAACTTGCATAGCATACCTTTACACTAGTTTTAAGCTGGTCCGTAAGTGCATCTATGGCCAGACTGGACCCCCTGTACCACTCATACTGTTACTTTGCTCTAAGCTTCCCTTTTGCACCCACCACTACCCCCTCTTTTCTGACCATGCACTTTTTTCTTTAAGAAAATACTTTAAGATGAGGAAAACTGCACTTATCGCATCACTGTCCAAACATTCCTGTTTATCTGGAGTGATTGTTCCATCATATACCACCTATGTAACCAAATCCAAGTTCCACAAATGGGCTAAGAGATGCCAAAAACCAGCTACAAGTGGGCACTTCTTAAATAGATGTTCCTGGGTCTCCACAATCTGTGAACACTGAGACCTGGAACAGTTCCTTTCCTCTATGCACTTGTTTCTCTGACCCCCAGTGTCCTGTGGATGCTTATCATAAAGTATCCCACATGTGGGGAGGAATCCCTTTATCTGCCAGTTGCTTCAGTGTCCTTTCAGTATGTACCACCCGGACATAATGGAAGTTCTGTGGAGGAAAGGTTGCAGACAACTGTCACAAGGGAGGCTCTCAGGAAGGAGGCAGAGGACACCACAGGGAAAGAAAGCAGCTCCTGGTGGGCGACTCAATTATTAGGGGGATAGAACTGGGGGGAGCAGGGAAAACTGAAGTAAGGTGCCTGCCTGGTGCCATGGCTTGGAGGGACAGGAAGCGCATCCTTAGGATCACGAGAACAGTTGCACGGGAGTCTGAGCTGGATGTCATTGTCCACCTATGGACAAATGACTTGGCTCATCATGAGATTAGAGCAGTGCAGAAGGACTTTGTAGAGTTGGGGAGGGGCCTAATACAAGTAGCACACACTGTCCTTCTCAGAGGTGCTGCCTGTCAGTGGCATGAGTGAGGCGAGGGTACTTTGCACCATGCAGTTTAACGAATGGTTGAAAAAATGGTGTGGAGCACAGGGTTTGGCTTCATGGGGACTGGGGTTCCACCTGGAGGACACCAGCCTATACTGGCAGGATGGTCTGCATCTGTCCAGGAAGGAACAAGTCTTTTGGGCAATCGGTTTAAATGCTTCATTGGAAGCTTTTAAACTAGTCAAGGGGAGGCACTGATAAGCAGCAGGAAATCCCAGCCTCCCCTACAAAATGGTACTAAATGAGAAAAGACCAAGGTAGAAAGGTCAGTGGGGATGCACAGAAGGTAAAGCCATCAAAAATGGAGAGCAATGAGTACCAATGCCCGTAGTCTGGGTACAAGCTTTCTGAATTAGTGGCCTTGATGGAGGAGGAACATCTGGATATCGTGGCAGTCACAGAAACATGGTACACACAGAACCATGACTGGGACGTAAACATACCAGGATACACTATCTACAGGAGGGACAGGGAGGGTAAAAGAGGAGGAGGAGCAGCTCTCCACATAAGGGAAGGAATCAAAGCAACAGAACAAAAGGGTAAACAGAGAGGAGAAGAAGCACTATGGGTCAATTTGGAGACAGACAATAGCACCACAATCTGCAGGAGGGGTTGTATACAGACCCCCTTCTCAAGGGGAGGAAGTGGACAAGGAAATGATAGAAAGTATACTTAGAATGGCAGAAAAAGGGGAGATATTGCTGATGGGTGATCTGAATATGCCAGATGTTAACTGGAGTGCAGTTGCTGCAGCCACTTTTAAGAGTGGGGTTATTCTAGATGCCCTACAGGGGACATGCCTTAGACAACTAGTATTAGAACCCACTCGAGAGGGAGCAATCTTAGACCGGGTTCTCTCAAATGGAGATGGAGAGAGGATCACAGATGTAGAAGTGGGTAGCCATCTGGGAACTAGCGACCATCAAACAGTATGGTTCACAATAAACAAAGCAATAGAGTCAAGCCATACAAAGGCAAAAATACTGGACTTCAGGAGGGCTGACTTTGCCAAAATGGGTGAGTGCCTAAGGAATGCCTTAGCAAATGGGCAGGAAGGAGGTGTGGAAGAACAATGGGCAATAATAAAAACTGCCATCACAGAGGTAACAAGCCTTTGTGTGAAGCAAATAAACAAAACAAAACGATGTAAGAAACCATTATGGTTCTCAAAGGAGGTGGCAGTGAAGGTTCAAGAGAAAAAGAAAGCATTCAGAAAGTACAAGGAATCACAGAAGGAGCAGGACAGAGAATTGTATCAGTTAAAGCAAAAGGAAGCTGGGAAGGCAGTCAGAACAACAAAGGCCCGAACCGAGGAAAGATGAACCAACTCAGTTAAGAAGGGGATAAAACCTTTTAAAGGGGGTGGGGGTGGGCAGAGGGTGACGGTGAAAAACAGAGATACTAAACAAATATTTTGCTCAGTATTTACAAATGAAGAGGGGAGGTACCTAAAACAAACAATAGAAACACTCTGGATACAGAAGTTGATACCAGCCCATTTACAGAAGAAAGGGTTCTGAAAGAACTCTTAAAACTGAAGGTGGACAAAGCAATGGGGCCTGATGGGATTCATCCCAGAATTCTAAAGAACTAAGGTAGAACTAGTGACACTACTGACTACCCTTTTAACAAATCATGGGAGGATGGGGTGGTACCTGAGGACTGGAGGAGGCAGATGTGATTCCCCTTCACAAAAGTGGGAGCAGGGCAGAAGCAGGAAACTACAGACCTGTTAGTTTAACCTCAGTGATAGGGAAAATGATGAAATCACTTCTGAAGGAAAGAATTGTCCAGTACCTAGAGGCCAGTGGAGTACAGGACCCAAGACAGCATGGATTCACGATTGGGAAGGTGTGCCAGGCGAATTTAATAGATTTCTTTGACTGGGTGACTAAAGTAGTAGATCAGAGAGGGCTGTGGACATGGCCTACCTAGACTTTAGTAAGGCATTTGACACAGTCCCACACAAAGATTAATATACAAGTTAGCCAGCCTGGGAGTGGGTCCCAAGATGACAGCCTGGGTAAAGAATTGGCTGGAGAAAGGACACAGAGGGTAATAGTAAATGGAGTCCACTCTGAAGAAAAGGGGGTTACTAGTGGGGTACCGCAGGGTTCAGTATTAGGACCGGTCCTCTTAAATGTCTATAAGCGACATTGCAGAGGGACTGGAAGGAAAAATATGTCTCTTTGCAGATGACACAAAGATCTGCAACAGAGTTGATGCACAAGGTGGGGTGGAAAGGATGAGAAGGGACTTGTCAAGGTTAGAGGAATGGTCAAATGTTGGCAGCTTAGATTCAATGCTAAGAAGTGCAAGGTAATGCACCTGGGAAACAAAAACCCAAGGGAAGAGTACACAAGGGGTGAGATACTAACAACAACAAAAATGGAAAGTGACCTGGGGGTAGTCATATCAGATGACTTAAATGTGGGCAAGCAATGTGAGAGGGCAGTAAGGAGGGCTGGGGGATACTGGGATGCATAGGGAGAGGCATCACCAGTAGAAAACAGGAAGTTGTTATCCCTCTGTACAGACAGCTGGTGAGACCCCATCTGGAGTACTGCGTGCAGTTCTGAAGACCCATTCTCTGCAAGGACATAGACAGGATGCAAGCTGTCCAGAGGAGGGGCTACTAAAATGGTGCAGGGTCTGCACCGGAAGACACATGAAGAGAGACTAAAGGAGCTTAACATGTATAGCCTCGAGAAAAGGAGGGAGAGGGGGGACATGATAGAAACTTTCAAGTACCTCAAGGGAATCAGCAAAGTCCAAGAGGTTAGCTTCTTTCAAAAAAAGAGATGTGCAAGAACAAGGGGGCACAATTTGAAGATGGGGGGGTCGGCTCAGAGGTAATGTAAGGAAGTATTTTTTCACAGAGAGGGTGGTGGATGCATGGAACGGCCTTCTGGAGGAGGTCGTGGAGTCAAAAACAGTGGTTGAATTCAGGCATGCATGAGACAGTCATAAGGCAATTCTAGGGGGTGGGGGTAGGAAGAAGTAGGCTGCTGGTTAACTAGGATCTGCAGCTTATCCATTAGGTAGGGGAAATGGGCAGACTGGGTGGGCCAAGCGGTCCTTATCTGCCGTAAAATTCTGTGTTTCTGTGTTTCTGGACCTGCATAGATGTGCGGGGACATAATAGTCTCATAGAGGCACTGTCTAGAGTGAGAGTTCATTGTTCCTGGCCTTAGTCTCCATTGCCTGATGTTCTTCAAGGCAGCCTTTATGTACGTAGGGCAGGTAGTCACCTGTACGGAGGTAAAAAAAAAAAAAAAAATTATTCTGTTGCCAACTGTGGAGGAAAGGTTTCAGTCAAATTGCCACAAAAGAAACCCACAGCTGTGTCCCCTCTAGATGTTTTGAAAATTAAAATTAAAAGATATACAAGAGGGGGAAAAAAAGGTATTTATGCACCGGAAGAACTGCGCAACACAGCTGCCAGAGGTTTGTCAGCTGATCGGTCTTTAAGAAAGATAGTGTGGCCAAAATCTTCAGGGGAGAAAGGTCCCCTTTAGCTACAAGCCTAAAATCTGGCTATGCCGCTGTGCTGCACGGAGCAAAGGATCTGTCCAGATACATACAGGATTGGGCTCAAAGAACATCCCTTGTCTTACCCCTCTGCAAATATTTATAGCTCCTCCATCCATTTGTCAAAGTATGACAAATGCCTGGTTGTATAAGGCCTTTCTCCATGTAGTAAAAACATAAGGGACGCCACAAAGGTGCAGCACTGTACACAGGTACTTGTGGGCCAGCCAGTCGAATACCTTCTCCTGGTTTAAGGAGAGGATGTAGCAAGATAGAACACCCCCATTTCCACTTTCAAAAACTTCCCTCATAAGCACCAAATTGTTGAGTATTTGTAACCCCCCTACAAATGGGGGTTCCCAAAAAGTCTTCCATTGACTTGCTTAAATGCTCACTGCCCGGCTGGTGTCCTGCGTTTTAGCAGTTTAAATATATTGCCAGAGTGCCTGTATAGCCTCTGTGTACTGTCTCTTTAAGAGCTGCCTGGATTACAGTTATAAGTAATCTGAGAGGGAGCTCTGTTGAAAGATACAACTATTTGCTGAAAATCATTTAGAGTATTAATGATAATGTAGTTTGTCTAACCTGCCTTCTTTGCAGCAAGGACTATCTTGTTTATCCACACCATTTGGCCTGGGACTGTGAATTGGACCAATCTGTTCTGGTGGGACCTAAAATGGAGCCGGACTACAGGAGCTTTCTGAAGTCAAAATCTGTAGGAATTGTAGTTTTGGGCTTTTGGCGCCTTTTTTGCAACTGAAGGGGAGCTCTTGCTTTGACTGACAGCCGAATCAGCCAACCGAACCTTTGGGATCTGAGGGAAATCCCAAGCTGCCTGCTGTTTAGGGCAGATCTAAGTTGGGAGCTGAAGAAGCAAGATGCTTGAGACAGTCTCTGTGGACTCGTGTGGGCCCTGCTTCTCCTGGCATTCCAGATCAACCACCTGCAGTCTCGATTTTCGTCTGGCCTGCGTCCAGTTTTTGGTATCGTGAGTAAATACCAGGGTAGCTCCCTGCAACAACAGCTTAATCTGAGTGTGTCATCTGATTGTCTTGTTGTTTCTTTTCCTTTATGAACTGAGCCCTCTGGCTCCGGATTACAAATAGTGTGTACTGTGTATGTTGTGTTTTCCATCACAGGGCTCCAACCAGCTGCGACGCCGACCAACCCTGGGCAACGGTCCTGACTAGTCCATCTCTTCTCCACCTGGGTACCCAGAGGTGTGATTGTTTGGGGGGGGGACTCAAAATGCATGCATAACTGCTTGATTGATATAACCTTTAAGCTAATTAACCTGATTTCAGCCCTCTCTTGTTCAAGTCTCCTGAATAAATCAGATCTAAATTTTTCTGCATGTAATCTGACCGTGGTTCCAGTTTGTGCTCAAAGTACTGTACTGTTGCTATTTGCTGTGCATAACCTTGTTTTACAGGGGGTCCCCAGGGTTGAGCCAGAGGAACCAGCCCTGGTGGTAAGTGCAAACAGCGTGGGTACTTGTGTGGTATACCAGGAGTATTGTGAAAGTGATTATTGTACAGTGTTCAGACCACTAAAGGGGAAAGAGGGGGGGTTACAGTGTCCTGGAGAGCTGTGCTCAGGTTAGCTTGACCACTACCAACCCTGACCTCCGGGTGGAGGCACCCATTTCAAAACTCGGGCCCCTTAACCTGCTACTAGCCAAGCAGACAGGGGTAGTAGCCCCTGGGGATAGCACCACCTAGGGGTTACATATTGATCTCCGTGACAGAGCACATCCCTGTTGGGAGAAACGAGATCCCCCGCCACTTGCACAGGATGAGTAGCCAGAATGTTTGATAAAACCTTCTTTCTGGTCAGAGTTCAATAGGCATATTGGTCTTCAGTTGGACAGTAAAGATTTGTCACCCTTTTTATATAAAAAACTAATTAATACTATGATCATAGATGCTAGTAACACACCGGAAGCCAAAACTTCACTGTATAGCTCTGTTAAAACCGAGTCTAATAAGTGACTGAAAGTTTTATAAAACTCGATTGGTAACCAGTGACTACCAGAAGACTTATTTCCCTGAGTAGACATCATTGCAGTATCACTTCTGCCAGTGACATTGAACTAACCAATAAGATCATAGATACATAGACAGTGTCGGCAGATAAGGGCCTATGGTCCACCTAGTCTGCCCATTTGAGCTTGTAAGTTCAGTTTGTTTTCCTAGAAGTCTGTTTCCCCTTAACCCTGCCCTCTAGAATTCCTTTATGTCTATCCCATGCATTCTTAAATCCTGTGATTGTTTCAGCCCCCACCACTTCCTCTGGCAGGGTGTTCCACTTGTCCACCACCCGTTCTGTGAAGAAATTCCTTCTCATGTTTCCTCTGAATCGTCCTCCCTCCAACTTCATCCCATGCCCTCTAGTCCTGAAACATCTTTTCGCTTAAAATAGTGTTTTCCTGCACCCTTGCTCCCTGTAAGATACCTGTATGTCTCTCCTATCCCTCTCTCCTCCTCTCCAGGGAGTACATGTTCAGTTCCTTCAACCTGTCTTCATAGGACTTGTGATGCAACCATGCACCATCTTTGTTGCCCTCCTCTGAACCTTCTCTACCTGTCTATGTCCTTACGTAGAGTATGGTCTCCGAACTTGTACTGTACTCCAGGTGGGGGCCTCACTAGTGTCTTGTATGGCTGGAATTATGACCTCCTTTTCCTGCTGGTGATGCCCCTGCCTATACATCCCAGCATCCTATTTGCTTTACCTGATGCCTTGTCACACTGTTTCCTACCTTGAGGTCATCAGAGATGACAACCCCAAGATCCCTTTCCTGCTTGGTGCATGCTATATCCTCACCCCACAACTGATATATTGTGCCAGGGTTTTTGTGCCCCATATGCATTATCTTGCACTTCTTTGCATTGAATTTCAACTTCCAAACCCTTGACCATTCTTCAAGTTTCTGCAGGTCCTTCTCATTCTGTCTACACCCTCTGTTGTGTCTACTCTGTTACAGAGCTTTGTGTCATCAGCGAACAGTGAAATTCTGCCTTCTAGATCCTGTGCAATGTCACTGATGAAGATGTTGAATAGGACCGGTCCAGCACTGATCCCTGTGGTACCCCACTGGTTACTCTCTTCCCTCTGTGGGTGACAGCCATTACCACCACCCTCTGTGTCCTGCCACCCAGCCAGTTACCTACCCACCACACTACTGTCCTGCCCACCCATATTCCCCAGTTTGTGTAATAGTCTTCTATGTGGCACAGTGTCAAAGGCCTTGCTGAAGTCCAGATAGGCCATGTCCTGCCCTCCCTGATCCACCTCCTAGTCACCCAGTCAAAAATTCAATGAGGTTGGTCTGACATGACCTCCCCGGTGAAACCATGCTGCCTTGGGTCCTGTGGTCCATTGACAACCAGATGTTCCACCAATCTCTCTTCAGTAGTGCTTCCATGATCTTTCCCACTACCGAGGTGAGGCTGACTGGTCTGTAGTTCCTGCTTCCTCTTTGTTCCCACTTTGTATAAGGGGACTACATCTGCTGTCCTCCAGTCTTTGGGTACCTCCCTGTTTCCAGTGATTGGCTGAACAGGATAGCCAGAGGTTCAGCCACCACCTCTCTTAGTTCTTTAAGGACTCTGGGGTGCACCCCATCTGGCTTCATTGCTTTCAGCTCTTATTACTTCCAGTTCCTTCAGGACCCTTTCTCGTGTAAAGGGACTTGTGTCCATTTCTGCACCATTCTCACCCCTTGTACTCCTTTCAGACCCATTACCCCCTTCTTTAGTAAAGACTGAGCAGAAATACCTGTTCAGTATGTCAGCTTTATTGTTGTCATCCTCCCTGCTCCCTCCTCCCCCTTCAGTCTCACTATCTCCTCCCTTTGTCTTTCTTTTTCACTTATGTACCTGTAAAAGGTTTTGTCCCTTTACCCACTGATTTTGCAATGTGTTCTTCTGTCTGAGCTTTGCTTCCCTTACTGACTTCCCTGCCTCCCTTTGTTTCTCCTGGTACTTCTCCCTATCCCTTCTGCCTGTGTCTTTTGTATTGCCTGAATGCAATCTTTTGGCTTTCACTTTCTTTGCTACCTCTTTGGAAAACCATAATGGTCTTCTCTTCCTTTTCCTCTTGCTAACCCTTAATGCATAATTCTGTTGTTCTTATAATCCCCATTTTAAATACTGCCCACTGTTCCTCAACCCCTGATTCCTGTCCCATTCCCTAATGCCTCTTTCAAGTATCTCCCATTTTCCCAAAGTCTGCCCCTAAAATCCAGGATACGTGTTTTTGTGTGGTTTGGTTCTGCTCTTTCTGTGATTTCAAACACATGACTGGTGGTCACTGTTACCAGGTGCACCCCCACTGTTACCCCCATCACACTGTCCCTGTTTGTGAGCTGGGTCCAGTATTGCCTTCTGCCGAGTTGGTTCCATGACCAGTTGCTTGAGGAAGGCACCCTGAAGGAGTCCAGGATAAATCTGCTCCCTAGTTGATGCTGCTGCTGGGATACTCCAGTCCCGTCTGGTATATTGAAGTCTCCAACCAGTACTACCTCACCCTTGTCTGCCATCCTTTGGATGGCTTCATCAACTCCTATCTGTTTCTTCCTCCTGGGCTGGTGGTCTATGGAGCCACACCTGTGTGGATGGCTGGCCCCATTTTCCTTTCAAGCTAACCCCAGTATCTCCCCCCATTTTGTTCCTCCTGGATCTGTGTGGCCCTTATGTCATTTTCACATACAGTGCCCTCCTCCTCCCCTTCCTGCCTGCTCTGTCTCTTTCTGAATATGTTGTAGCCAGTGTAAGGCCATCTCCCAGTCATGGTTATCATTACACCAGGTTTCAGTGATGGCCACAATGTCCAGGTCTGACTGTACCATGACAGCCTCCAGATCTTCCATCTTGTTGCTAAGGCTCCTGGCATTTGCACACATGGCTTTCCATGATTTGACCTCCTAGACTGCTTCACTGTTCTACCTCCAGCCCCTTCCTTGGTTGTCATTTATCCCTGGTTCTCCTTGCTGTTTGCCCTTCTGCTGAATTTTGCCCTTTTCTGCTTATCCACCTTTTGGACACTAATCTCCATCTTTTGACACTGCTTTGCAGAGATAGCACTCCTCTGGTTCACTGGTTCCACTACTAGCTGTGGGGGTGAGCAAGTAGGTACCGTCCTTGCTGGCCTGCACCCCCTTTGCTAGTTTAAATGCTGTCAATGTAGCATTTAAACTTATCATTGATGCTTGGATTCCCCATCAGGATGGATGCAGGTCGTCAAGCTTGAACAAACCTCCATCCCTCCAGGTGGGTCCCCAGTCACCAATGAATCCAAACCCTTCCTCACAGCACCAGTTCTTCAACCATGAGTTAAAGTTCCTGGTGCATGCACTCCTATGCTCTCCCTTGCCTCTCAGAGGTAGTACTTCTGAGAAAGTGACAGAAGTAGCTACTTGCTTGAGACCCCTCCCCAGTTTCCTAAACTCTTCCTGAACTTCCTTTGGCTCCCCATTTGCCAAGTCATTAGTACCTAGGTGGATAATGACATCCAGCTCACCCTCCCGTCTTGCCTTCCCAGTGATCCCCAGTATCTTCCTTCCATCCCTCCATCAGGGAAGAGTTCTGTAATTCTGAAAGCTAACAAAAGACAGGCATTACGGGGCACTCTTTGAGAGAAGTACTATCTAGCAAATTAACTAGAACTCCAAAATTAGTGCAAACATAATTTATTTGGAAGCCAAACATTGCACTCGAGTCTAGTCAATGACCACTAGATGCCTAGGCCTTGGAGTTCTAGTTTGTGTGCGACTTTATTGGAGTTAGCAGCTCCTGCGTGGCACCAGCTCTCCTCAGGTTGATCACACCTGTTCCTGTTCTTGTAATTCTGAAAGCTGCTTGTGTCTCAATAAACTATGTCTGGTGTTTGTATGGAGGTTGGGGAAAAAGACTTAAAAACATCATACTTTTCCATGATTTCCAACATTTGCTCTGTATCGGATTGCTGTTGCCCATGCTGATCCGTTGAGTAGGAACATGTCCTGCTTTTGGTCTGTTTCTGACACTGCTTGAATACTTTGTATGGCTGCAAAGTCCCCTGGGTCCCAAACTGTAGTTCCTGTTTTTGAAAAGTTGCCCTATTTAACTTTATGGATGTGTTCTGTATAGTTACCTGGGCTCCTGCTAGATGTTATCTATTAACTGTGTAGCTGTGTATGTAGACTTAGGTATTTTTCATAATCCCAACATGCCCTTCACAGGGTGTAATTTTTGAAATATTTTTTCTAAATTCCAACTTGGAGTCCTCCCACCTAGCTTCCTGTGACTCATAGGCACATTGTACAGATAGGCCGGCCTGCAAAAGGTTTTCCCACTTATCTCTAACTGCTTCTTAAGCCAAACTAGAGATACTCAATCTCAAAATCCCCTTCCCTTTTAGGGGAACGTCTGTTTCAGACAGCATGCTTTGCAGTAGGAGGTGGTCTTGTGTTTCTGTAGCAGTCGTACTAGAGTCTAATATGTGTACATGGCTAGAGAGAAAAATAAAGTCTATCCTTGTAGCGATGATGTTTCTACAATAAGTATGCCCGGCCCACCATGCTGTGCAAAGTGCAGTATGAATCCCTCAGACCTGATGTGGTGACTATGTTTAGTAGAGCATGCGAGTCATAATATACTTTCTTGTGTTGTTTTTTAATTTATTTTTTGTAAGTCAATAGCCTGGCAAACTTGGTGGTCAAAGTCCCCACCTAAAATTATAATTCAAAACATCGTGGTTTGTTTTTGGCCACAGGATTACGCCAGTGTCGCTTTGTTTTCCAAAATATCCCACTTTTTTTTTTTTTCTCAGTAGGACATACTGACACCATGCAACACGCCACCGCATGGAGCACAATTTTGGTTTTCTCCTGACATCGTGAGCACTCGTGAGATTTGAGTGGCCGGGGGTGGAGTTCAGCAGAGATTTTGAGTGCTCGGGGGCAGGGATGTGCTGAGGGCAACAGAAGAAGCCAGCAAGTCCAAGAAGAGATGGGGCAGAGAAGGGGAGGACTTGGTGCTGCAGTGTATGAGTAAGTGAGGCCAGCAGAGATCAGAGAAGGATGTGACTGGAGAGTGATTGACAGCACAGTGGGGTGAGTGACTGATACGTGTAATGCAAGGGGGGATGTTTCAGATCTTAGATGACCACCTTTTCGTGCTTAGCACGTGGGGGGGGGTTGATGTCAGACAAGTGCCTTAACTGCCTTTTTAGTAGCCTGTCTTCCTACAGGGGAGTAGCCAGGATTTCAAAAAGTGAAGGCACAAACGTGGGTACATGCTGTTTAGGGCACATGTTATATCAATGACCAACTGAATTAAGACAAATTTGTTTAAAATGTTTGAATCCAAATGAAGGCCTGGCTACTCCCCTGACCATGGTAGGTAATCCCCCACTCCCGTTGAATAGTGCCAGGGATTTTTATGTTTTTCTATCCACCTTGTTTAATTGCTAGACATTAGGCCTTAATTTCGGTGCTTAGTGCCTGTCCCGTTTGTTTCAATATGTCCCCTGTTTTTAGCACCTATGGGACATTGTCCTGTTTCAGAAATTTTCTAGATGAACCCTGAGACATATACAAAAAATGATGAATATTTTCAAAAAGCTTCACCCTTGCCACTTTGGTTTAAGGTTCACATACCCAAATTGCCTTGAAATGCTTGGATACCTTTGTTATATCCAATGTTAGTGCCCTACCGGAGTGTATTTCTACCAGTCTAGATAGTTGTCAATTAAAACTTGACAACTTGATCCCCACGCATCACAATCCTCCCCTGAAGACCAATAAGAAGGTCCTAAGGTCCGTTGGGCATGTGTTGTGGATATCTCGTATTTCAAACAACATGAAGTCTTGCTGTATTCTGACATTATGCAGTTAGTCCCAGCACTTGAACTGCCCCAGAGAGGAAAGAGTTAACTCTCTGCAGCAGCTTAAAACGTTGAGCTCAAGCTCGGCTTTCAAACCTCTGTCTCTGGTACTTACCAGTGTAACCGTCAGATTCTTTACTCGGCTTAACAGTGAAGTCACTCCGGAGATTCCTCTGCTCGGTTCAGTAAAGTTTTAAAAGCGTTCGGTTTAAACTGATCTATCTGTTATTTTTTCTGATTTCCAGTCTCTGTCTGTGATACAGGTAGTGTAGTAAATAGGTAGTGACTGTGGTTTTTGTTGATATTGTGGAAATTGTTCTTTTCCTTCGTTTTCTCTTTGGTCTGGTTAGGAATCGACCTTGTTTTTCTGATTGTTTAACTTTGTATTTTTCTGGGAATTAGTTTGGTGTTCCAGTGCTGATCGGTTTCAAAAGAACCGGACTTTTGCTGGTTCTTTTTCAAAACCCATGACACGGTTTGTAACTGATTGGTTGACTATTAATTGGCTTGAAAGCTGCTAAGGGGTGTAGGTTTGCCATGTCTGAGAAACCCAGGAAGAAAACCAGTCACACTGGGTTTCAGCACTGTACTGAGTGTGAGGAGGCCTTTGCCAAGGCCGACCCCCACCTCATCTGTGTTTATTGTCTGGAGTTTGACCACCTCAAGTCAGACTGCCAAATTTGCAAAAACTTTCCCAAAGCCACTGTAGAAAAAAGATTGAGTAGACTGAAGGAAAAGGGAGGCTGAGAAGTCTGTAGATCCAGATGGCCAGCCCAGTTCGATTACGGCCGAACCTGAGGAGGTGCCTGCTGACCTAGGCGATACCTCCTCAGGCAAAAGGAGATCCAACTCTGAGGGTTCGGTTCCGTCCAAGAGAAAGTGTAAGTCTGCCGGCTCGGATCCAGTACTGCACACTCCAACCACGGACGAGATAGTCAAAGTGATTAGCATTGTTCAATCGCTTCGCCCAGTTCCGTCCGAACTGGTACCACCGGTTAGGCGGTCGGTTCAGTCGGATCAGTCTCCTTTGGATTGTGGTCCAGATGCTTTCTATGAGGAGTGGGAGAGAGACGAAGACTATCCCAATGATGATGATGACGAAGATGACGAACTTGGGGGCTTAGATGTGCCCGTTGTAGCGGACATCTCCCCACCCAGGCTTTCTGAGTCCTCTTCACACTTCTTGTTTTACAAGAAGGTGGCGGAAACCCTCCAGCTCCCTATGGTGGGAGGAGGAGGAGGAAGAGCCTGATTTTGTAGAAATGATGGACATCCCAGAGTCCAAGAGACTGTCTATCCCTCTTCAGAAGTCCTTGGGGAAATGGACACAAAACATTTTACAAACTCTTAACTCCTTACCTCCTGTGGATAAAAGAATGAACAGGAGATATATGTTATCAGGCTTAGGTACGGAGTTCCTTTATACTCATTGCAGCCATGTTGTGGTAGTGCAGGCAGCAGCCTGTGACAGGGCTAACATTCCTTTGGCTTCACAGCCCCAGGACAAGGACTCCAGGAAAGTTAATGTCATGGCCAAGAAACAATATTTGGCATCCTCTTTGGGACTCAGGCAGGCAAACTATATGGCCTACACAGCCAGGTACCAGAAGTCCAGGTGGAATACTGTTCTGGAACTGGCCAAACAGGCTCCCCCCCCCAGCTAGCCAAGGAGCTGGAGGAGGAAGCTGTGGATGGAATTGAGGCATCTAAAGTGCAATTTCATGCTGCTGTGGACTCCAGTGATGTGGCATCAAGAGTCATGGCTACATCTGTGTCTCTCTGAAGACAGGCTTGGCTCAGATGTACAGCCTTTCATAGGATACCCAGGCTAAGGTTATGGATTTCCCTGTAGTGGGTAACTCTCTGTTTGGCGAGTAGACAGAGCCTTACATGAATAAAATGGATGAATACAGGACCACTTACAGGAGTGCACAGGCCAAGGAAGGGCAGGCCACTCCACAAAAGCAGCAGTCTAGAAGCAGGGGTAGGCCTTTTCATCAAGCCCAGGCCTCCTCTCCCTTCCCATAGAGGTTTTTTTTTCCCGAGGGAGCAACTGGAGGGGGATGAGCAGGGCTGCTCCCTCCTCCCAGTCTAAGGCTCTTGCCAAGCAGACACCCTGATGTGTCAACTCCCCAATCCCTGTAGGAGGCAGGCTGGCTTACTACTTTCAGGCCTGGAAGTCTTACCACAGACAAGGGGGTCCTGGAAGTAGTAAGCCAGGGACTAGCCCTCCGCTTCGAAATATTCCCAAAAAAAAGGGCCAGGTCTTTTCCATGTGCATCAATCTCAT